>OY856411.1:893868456-895268456 GCA_963693085.1 Alisma plantago-aquatica
TTATACAAGATTTGGATAAACTTGCAAATGCACTTGAAGATGTCTAGAAAATTAACAGATCAAACTAACCGTTGGTAAATCCGGTAGGCAACCCATATCTACCTCTACGACCATCATCAAAATGTTATGGAAAAAGTTAAGCAACTTATAAAATGGTGAACATTACGACCAGTTATGGAATTATTACTCGTAATTGAAATCAGCATAGTATGATGCATAAAAACCAACGAGTATAATACATGCAAGGTAGTTCTAGATATTGAGCTTTCTGATAGTTGATCATTTCCAGAGCAAAATATATATTCACCGCAAATATGAAACATGATTTACAGAAGGCCACTTGGCCCACTTCCTTGACATGTAACACTAAAAAAAACATCATTTTCTGTATAACTGTACAAACTCAACCATATTGAGAAGAAGAAGAAAATTCTTGAAAAGGTGTTGAATATAAAAAGATTGTGATGACAGTACTTTAGAGTTTTGTCCGAGCTACCCGATACAAGGACATTCATTTGAGGAATCCATGCAATCTCTTTTATAGGAGCGTCGTGCATAGCTATAGTCATGGATTTAAATGTCGTCGACATTAGGCGAAATGTCGCCGAAATTGTCGATGTCGACAGTGAGCGACGTCGAATGCATGTAAACATCTTTTTGCTACAATGTCGTCGACATTTCGGGCCGGTTCGACGACATGGGCCCAAATGTCGCCGAAACAGGCCCAGCCCAGTGTAAAAAATCCAATAAGTCGCCGAACCGGCGACACAGCGACATTCTCTCGACACATTCCGCGATTTTGACGACTGTTGCTGAAGTAGAAGAAAAAAGGAGCTGGAGCTTGGAGCAAGGTAATTTTGATTTTTTTTTTGCTTAATCTTAGTTAATAATAGTAGATCTACCCTTTTCTCTACTAGATCTACCCCTTCTCTACTAGATCTGCCACAAATTTATCCTAAATTCGTATTTTCTTCTAGTTTTCTTCCAAAATCGTACTTTTTGAAATCTACTAACTATTGTTAGTATTTAACAACTAAAATTGGTAAATCTACTCCCTCTCTACTAGATCTAAACATATATTTACTAAATTTTTGTAGATCTACCACATTTTTCTCTCCTACCCCTCCTAAACTCGTTTTTTTTTTATATTCTCTTTTTTTTTGGGATTTTACATATAATATAACTTAAATTTATATAATTACACTCTTATATTATATAGTTATACACTACTAAAAGGAAAACATACTTAAAGTTGATTATAATCTACTGTTTGTTACAGATTTTTGTATTAAATATTCATTAATAAGCTGAAATTTTATGAATAAATATTAAAAACTTATAAACAATTCTAATATGTATTAGAAAAATTAGTATAATAATTGCAGCATATATTAGCTTAATTTGAGGTCTGATTTGTTTAGTAAATGTGAAATCTTTTGAACATAAAATTCTAATCTTGATATCACATACACGTACTATGTTCATAACTTCATATTAAGTATATGGGTCATTAAATTAACAACTGATACACTTATATAGGTCTGAAATTAAAGATAAGTATATTTTCTGTTGCATTTGGAGAACGTTTACTATTTACATGTGTTTTGTAAAGTATTAAATATTAACCCTTGTATATGTCTTTTAATTTCAGGCTACGAAAGTGTGATTCAAGATGTCTACTTCATTACCTGGTTCTGAATCTGAGGGTGGTAGGATGAGCCATGATGGGAGTGAGAGGGAGGAACGTGGTGGTGGTAGATCTAATATTGGCAAAACTAATCCAGGATGGGCGCATTGCCAAATGGTTGATGGAAGTAAGCAGAAGACAAAATGCAACTATTGCAACAAGGTAATTGGTAGTTGATAACACCAAATTTTGTGACGTTTTTGCCCTTTATTCTGTTATCAAAACTACCCTTTTCTGCTATTTTCCTCTATTTTATTAGCATTTTCGCAATAATTGGCCAAGCAACGCTCTTATTCCAATTTTTCCTATCTTCTACAGAGTTTTCCTTGTTTTTGTGCAATAAGGCCGATTCCGGCCCACAATAAGTCTAAGCCCGTCTCGACCTTCCTGACGCCCGATGCAACCCAGCCCGACAGGGGCTGGGCGACACGAGAATGATCGGCGGAGAGGGGCGCTGCGCAAGGAGGACGTGTCGGCCGACATACCGTCTACCCGACAGGGAGCCAAAGCCGCATCGACGACCAAACTCGTCGGGCGACACAGCCACCCACCGGCAGGCGTGCCGCCAGCCACGTGACCGATAGCCAGCGCCTCGCGCCGAAGACATACATGTATCGGCCGTCCACATCCATCGATCGGCGTATAAGGGAGCTACGTGGCGTTTCCAGCACCATAACTCCTTCAACCGCCGGTATAAATAGCAGCTACAGGAAGCCGAAAAGAGAGGTCGGAGACATCGGGGGGTGGATAGGTCGGGACGGCTGGCCAGTTCACATTTCGGACAGTGGGGGACTTGAGCTATCTGCGAGAGAAGTGCGAGAGCAACCGTATCGTGCCCCAGTGCTCGTACCGGGCGACACTAGGTGAGCTCTTCCTCATCCCGAGAGGGAGGGGATCGGTTCACCTAGGACTGTACCGGACGACACTGAGGGCCGATATCGGCCGATGTAGATACGCGACACGAGTTCCCGACAGCAATGCCCGACAGTAATATATGTAAATCCATGGCCGACACGATACCGAACCCGATACGCTCGGCCCGTCAGTCGTGCCGCCTGAGAGGGTGTGCCGCCCGACATGAGCGTATCGGCCAGGGTCTTCGAACGATACAGTCGTCCGTCAGGCGTGCCGTTCGAGAGTTCGTGCCGCCCGACGCGGCTGTACCGGGATAGGTCCTTGGACGGTATCGGGCTGGGAGTAGTAGTAGTCTGTCGCCCTTCTACATCAAGAAGGCGACATCTATCTTTAATTCTGTTGTTTAAATTCTTAGCTTATGCATTGTATTAAGACCCTTATTGCTGATGGAAATAGAAATGCTTAATTGCTATTTGTTTAATGCTTAGTGCCTTATGATTGGGTAACTGCTGTGTTGGATATCTGAACTCTAGCTTGCATGTTTTGGATCGCGTTTCGCTTAGCTACCGAATCGTCTTTCCCGTCGCAACTACTTCGAGAGTTGGGTTGTGGCTCTAGTGTTCGGTCCGGTTCTGTAGTACGAGAGTGCCCGGAACGGAGTTGTTTTAGTATCATTCCACTCTAACTTGAGTCCAGCAACCTCGAGAGGGGTGTTGAAGCTTGGTTAGAGGCACCCGCTCTGAGAGGAGGGGTGCAGGGTGTTACTGCTACCGCTTGTCTTTCTAAAGTCCTATCCCTTGCATTACGCCTTAAACTGCAGTTTATCTTTCTATTTTCTGTTGCATGAAAATTCCTAAAAACTGCTAAATGACAAAATCTTAATCTTTCTTGTAACTCCAGTTGGAGATAGTTTTCTTTGATTTAATCGTGACATCTTGTTGTTCCCTTCGGGGAACTTTAATATCTCTTTATATCCACCGGAGTGTAGAGTGTCGATTCAGAGTCGTCAACACAACCCACCTTGTCCCTGTGTTCGACCCCGTATGACTACTTCGACCCCGTAAACAAAGTTGCGGGGGCCTAGAAGGATTCGGGTTATAAATGCGAAGGCTCGACTACCTCAAATACGCCTCCAATTTTAGGACGCGCGATTTAGGCCGGTCAACTTTCTGGCGCCGTTGCCGGGGACAAGGCAAATGGCACTGTTGACGAATCCGAATCCACTAACTACACTCTCGTGCCTCAAGCTTAGAAATAGGCTTGACAGCACTTCTTTTTCTTTTTCTTTTTCTTTTACTCTAAGCATTATTCTTTACCCCAATTATAATTTTCTAATAATGATTTTTATGCGGTTTTCAGGTACTCTGATCTACTGAACACTGAGACTGTCAACCATGCCTCGTTGTGAGCAACCCCTTTCTAAGGGCGAATGTCAGAGCCAAAGCGAGAAGGCGACCCGGCCTAATTGGGTTGGTCAGCTTTCCACCTACATAAAAAGACAGGACACCATCATCAACCAGTTGGTACAAGGGACGCTTACCAGCCCTGGATCTCTGAATTCCATGCAACACCAGACGGCGAGTCTGCAGATGCGCCAATGGGAGGTCGATCAACGGCTGTCTCAGATGGCTGCTCTGATGAAGAACCCTGCAGGAACAATGCTCTCTCACCCTGAAACTGCAGTAATGGCAGTGCTTAGATCGGGAAAGACGGTAGAGCGCGCTGATGAAGCCCCACCGGAACCTGAGCAAGGGCCCAAGGATGCCGTTCCAGCAGGAGATGGAGGTAGGCCTGCAGATGCCCAAGAGCCTGCGCTGAGACCGTCCGATGAGCCATCTGGTGGGAGGAATCCTTATGCTCCCAGGGTACCGTTCCCGTACAAGCTGATCAAGGCAAATCTGAAAAAGTGGCACGAAAGGTTCATGGACTCGATCAGGAAGCTGCATCTTGAAGTCCTCTTCCTTGACGCTTTGGAGGAGATGCCCACATACGCCAAGTTTCTCAAAGATCTAATAATGAAGAAAAGAAGGGGAGGAAGGATAGAGACAGTGTACCTGGCCTCTACTTCCTCTGCCTTCGTAAAGCCCGGCTTGCCGACTAAGAAAAGGGATCCCGGAGCTTTCACAATCCCATTCGCCATCGGGGACAATGTCGAGCGGAAGGGTCTGGCGGACTTGGGAGCAAGCATCAGCCTCACGCCCTTAAGTTTCGCGCAAAGGATGAGCTTGACCGACATGGTTCGAACCAATATGCGGATTGAACTGGCGGATCACTCTTTCAAAAGACCTGTAGGCATTGTCGAAGATGTGCCGATTAGGGTCGGTGATTTCTTTATTCCCTGCGACATCGTCGTCATCGACACAGCTGAAGATCCCAGATGTCCGATCATCTTCGGACGCCCTTTCTTGGCAACAGGGAGGGCGCTGATTGATGTCTCTGAAGGGATAATCACCTTGAGGGTTGGAAACAGCCACATGGACTTCAAGATGAAGGAAATCATGAGAGGTCCATCCCTGTCTGAATCAGCCTGTTTTGCGGATAGCTACAATAAATTCTGCGAGGAAGTAGAGGAGGACATCCGGACAGTGGATCCCCTCGCGAGAGCAATAAGCTGTCAGGATCTCGACTTCGAAAATCCCGAGGTCGTGAAGCATCTCGACATTTTCAACCTTTCTGACAAAGACTTGCAAGAAGAAAGGAGGAGGTGAACTCTGCGAAGTATACCTCCCTTGAGGGAGAACCTCAGGGGGAAACGCCCAGAGCAAAGCCGGACCTAAAAGCGTTACCGGAAGGACTGAAGTACATTTTTTTAGACAAAGAACAGAAGAACCCAGTCATCGTAAACGCCGATCTTTCAAGCAATCAGCTAGACCGGCTCCTTGAGGAGTTAAGACTCCACAGGGGGGCTATAGGATATTCCGTAGATGATATCAAAGACCTTAGCCCCGCCCTTTGCATGCATCGCATCAACTTGGATGAGTCTGCCAAGCCTCTGGCCCAACCCCAAAGGAAGCTGAATCAGATGCTCAAGGAGGTCGTCAAGAAAGAGGATTCTACCAGGTACCCATCTTACCCGACGACCAGGAGAAAACGACGTTCACCTGCCTTTACGGCACTTATGCCTTTAGAAGGATGCCCTTCGAACTCTGCAACGCCCCCGCCACCTTTCAAAGATGCATGATATCAATGTTCTCAGATTTTCTAGAAGACATCGTGGAAGTTTTCATGGACGACTTCTCCTTCTATGGAAAGGACTTTGATAGCTGTCTGAAGAACCTGTCGTTAGTACTTCAAAGGTGCGAGGAAAACAGCCTGGTCCTGAACTGGGAAAAATGTCATTTCATGGTGCGGGAGGGCATCGTTCTAGGGCATAAGATCTCAAGGCGCGGGATCGAGGTGGATACCAGCAAAATCGAAGCTATATCTAAGCTTCCTCCACCAAATTCCGTCACGGGGATAAGAAGCTTCCTCGGGCACGCCGGATATTACCGAAGATTCATCAAGGACTTCTCAAAGATTTCCAAACCATTGTCCAATCTTCTGGTAAAGGATGCTGAATTTGTTTTCTCTAATGATTGTCTCAGTGGTTTTCAGGCCCTGAAAAATGCTTTTGTATCACCACCTATCCTTCAAGCGCCAGATTGGGGTTTACCCTTTGAGCTAATGTGCGACGCTAGCGACTACGCAGTGGGAGAAGTCCTGGGGCAAAAGAAAGATAAAAAGCACCATGTGATTTGCTACGCTAGTCGCACGTTAGACGAAGCACAGGTAAACTACACAACCACCGAGAAGGACATGCTCGCGGTTGTCTTCGCGTTTGACAAGTTCAGGTCGTATCTCGTCGGATCAAAGGTCAAAGTATACACGGACCATGGGGCAATAAAATACTTAATGCAAAAGAAAGACGCGAAGCCCAGATTGTTGAGATGGGCCTTGTTGCTCCAAGAGTTCGATCATGAAATTATCGACAAGAAAGGCGCGGAAAATGTGGTCGCAGACCACCTATCGAGGATAGTGGCTGAGAGACAGAGAGGGCCACAGATCGACGACAACTTTGCCGACGAAGCTCTCATGATGGCTGAAGCTCAAGAAGAAGGATTGCCCTGGTTTGCAAACATCTGCAATTTCCTCGCTTGTGGAGAGCTGCCTCCTGACATCACCTACAATCAAAAGAAGAAGCTATTCGCGGATGCCAAAAATTATTACTGGGATGATCCTCTCCTGTTCAGAAGATGCGCAGACAACTTGTACAGGAGGTGCATCCCGAAAGAAGAAACTGCCGATATCCTGAAAGGATGCCACGCCTCCCCCTATGGTGGACACCTGGGTAGCGAAAGAACAGCGGCAAAAGTACTACAATCAGGATTCTACTGGCCATCCTTATTTAAAGATGTTGCACAATTTGTAAAGGTTTGCAAAGAGTGCCAGTCAACGGGGAATATAGGGCGGAGGAATGAAATGCCGATGGCAAGCTGGATCGAAGTGGAAATATTTGACGTATGGGGGATTGATTACATGGGGCCGTTTCCCCCATCCCAGGGGTATCAATACATACTAGTGGCAGTAGACTATGTGTCGAAATGGGTAGAGGCGGTAGCCACCCAAACATGCGACGCCAAGTCGGTTATCAAGCTTTTTGAGAAGACAATCTTTCCCCGTTTCGGTATACCGCGCACCGTAATAAGCGACGGCGGGTCACACTTCGAAGAAAGGCAGTTCGAAGCGCTCCTACGCAAGTATGGAGTAAAGCATAAGATCGCTACGCCCTACCACCCACAGACATCGGGGCAGGTAGAGGTCTCAAACAGACAGATCAAGCGGATCTTAGAAAAGACTGTCAGCCGCACGCGGAAGGACTGGTCTATAAAACTTGACGACGCATTATGGGCCTACCGTACTGCTTACAAGACGCCCATTGGAACCACCCCCTACCGTCTTATATACGGAAAATCCTGCCATCTGCCTTTGGAACTAGAACACAAGGCCCTTTGGGCGATCAAGTTCCTAAATATGGATCTAGACAAAGCAGGAGAAAAGAGGTTTTTACAGCTTCAAGAGCTCGAAGAGCTGAGGATTCACGCCTACGAGAATGCAAAGATCTACAAGGAAAGAACAAAAATGTGGCATGATGCCCACCTTAGGAGAAAGGATGTGAGAGAAGGGGATAAGGTCTTGTTATTCAAGTCCTCCATCCGTCTTTTTTATGGGAAATTACAGACAAGATGGTCGGGGCCGTTTTCTGTGGCAAAGATATACCCATCAGGAATGATGGAGCTCCGCGACAAGGATGACCCGACCAAGATCTTCAAAGTGAACGGGCACAGAGTGAAAAGATTTTATGAGGACGAAGCTTTTGTCAGGAAAGCAGAAATTGACTTACTGGATGTGGATACAACCGAAGAGCCTACACCAGTCGAGCTGGAGACGGAAACTTCAGCGCTCCTCGGGAGGCAACCCGAGTCATAGATTAGGATACATTTGTTTTCTTTGTTAAAAAAAAAAAAAAAAAAAACAACAACCATTATGGACTGTAATAAGGCCCGAGTCAGTACATGCGCACGTGTGCTGACTCTTTTTGTTTTATGGGCCATCGCTGTGTTTTGCGGAGCATTGAGGAGTAATACCATCTGAGGTAAGAGATCCTTCTCTATACCAATGATGTTTTACCCTGCAATGGCCTTTTACTTCACACAGGTTTAGTTTTGGCCTTTTGACCGCCCGCTTTTCTACCGTGTCGACCAGCTGGGCGCAGAACCACTTGTATCGGGCAGCCTCGCCCCGGGCGATGCAAGGGCAGCGGATGACCCTTGGGCTGACCAATGGGACTTCGCGTCTCGGGAATAGCGTGACTAAAACGTCCGACGCGCGCCATGTTTTACACGTTTCACCCCCAGCTGGGTTCTCTATAAATAGCGTGGAGGTTTCTTCGTGTCGGGCTATCATTTTCTCCTTTTTGCCACCTGGAACGCATGCTTTGATCCTCCCTTTTGCTCGTGTGTCGGCCATCTTGCCTTCGCCCTAGTATCGGGCGATGCCTCCTGAGAGTAAAGGTATAGCCCGACACGTCTTTCGCCCGACACGTTATCTCCCGCCCGGCACAGATTTTTGTATCGTGCGAGGCGTATCGGCCGGCTTGTTGTTTTCTTACCGAACGACATGGCTTGTCGCCCGATAGGTTTGTAGACCTACACGTTTATCGGCCGATAACCCTGTCGCCCGACGCCAGTATCTGTTACCGAGCCGCTTATCGGGTTTACATGACCTGCAGATTTTCTATCGCCCGACATGCTTTCGCGCGTAACGCCGGTCGATAGCGTTTTCCCGATGTTTCGTATCGGGCGTCATGCATGTTTTCGCTTCATGTGACCTCGAATCGCCCGACACACCTGAGTCGGGCGTCGAGCCTTATCGCGCGACAACATCGTGTCGTCCGATCGCTTATCGCCCAGTTTTAATAAGTTTTCTTTCTTTTCATCTTTCTTGCCTAACAGATGAATAAATAAATTTTAAATAACAGGTATGGCTCGTATGGAGGTGTGTCGGGCGTCGAGCCTTATCGCGCGACAACATCGTGTCGTCCGATCGCTTATCGCCCAGTTTTAATAAGTTTTCTTTCTTTTCATCTTTCTTGCCTAACGGATGAATAAATAAATTTTAAATAACAGGTATGGCTCGTATGGAGCAAACCACCTACCGCGCCAGCAATCACGGCGCAGGGATCAGCAACAACCGTCGGGCAGAAACGGCAACAACAATGGAAGGGAAGATTCCTCTTGATCTGGTAGCTCCAATAGCGAGTCGCCTAGCTATGAGTGCGGCAACCAAGGCCTCCGAACAAGTTCGAGGCACCCTGGTTCCGCCCTCTTAAGGGAGAGGGCCCACCCTGACTACACACTCCTGGGAACTAAACTAGGGACGGATAATCAGTCCCTCTGTTTTTGTTTACAACGGAGATGTGAAGAAAAGGTGGGCTAGAAGTGAATTTTGAGGGTTACGCTCACACTCAACCGCTACACCGCCGAAACGAACCCGCTAGACAACCTCCCAATGGCATGCTGCAACTTCGTAGGAGCATTTTGCAGCACATCAGAAAGCTAACCCTCACTGGCTGAGCTTTACCTCACTTTTGCTTTCTTCTCTACTCTGGGACAGAGTAGAAAGTAAGTTTGGGGGGGGTATGCCAGTGAGGGAGGTATAAAAATTTTATCACTTCAAGCTTTCTACGATATTCATTCTCTTTTACCTGATGTGCCCTTATAGCTCCCTGTATATCTGATGTACGCATGCATGCCATATAAAAATTTACAAAAATCTTTCCTTTGCAAATTTCCTGACAAAGTTGCTGTAATAATAATAAAAACCTGTTGTGACTTCTTGCAAAGTTTACTTTCTGTTTATTTAACGAGTTACAAGTTCTGTCATATCTTTCTGATAATGTTGTCTCAAACAAACAAAAGATTGTGCCTTGCCATCCAAAAAATTTCGAAAAATAATAATATCGCAAACAGCTAAGAGACGAGTATGGAGAAGGAAAAAGCTGCCCAAACAGCAGATATCTCTTTTGTTTTCCCTTACCCAGCAAAAATCCCAAAAAGAGAAAGAAGCCTTATGAGCGTGAATAAAAGCATGAGAGTTGTGCCCAATAAAATAAAAGAAAAATATATATATATATATACACCATTGTTTTCCAAAAGTACCCATCTTTAGGCATGGTAGATCCGGGGCAGTGGTACGTAGGATGTGAAATCACTGCTCTAAAGCCAACTGGCTTGGACTGCAGGGACCACTTGCCCGTTAACGGACCCTTACCTGGATGGACTGATGGGAAACAAGAAGAAAAACCCAAAAAGCTTTAGTCTACCCTATACACAACTTTCTGCCCCTAAAATAAAGCTGTTTGGTGTGGAAGCTAACTTCGGAACCATACACCAAAGTCTCGCTGAAGCTGTGGAGAGGAAAAAATTTTACTTAAATAATAAGGCAAGTAGGGCAAGGTCTTTTGTTCGCATTAAGACAACATTACCTCCAAGACATCGCAAAGCTTGTGCTACCCTTTAGCCTTAAAGTTTGGCTGTGCAAGAAGAAGCAACACAAAGTTTAGTTTAAATATTGATTGAGGACAATCAAAAAGCTAAGTTTGGGGGAGTTGATAACACCAAATTTGTGACGTTTTTGCCCTTTATTCTGTTATCAAAACTACCCTTTTCTGCTATTTTCCTCTATTTTATTAGCATTTTCGCAATAATTGGCCAAGCAACGCTCTTATTCCAATTTTTCCTATCTTCTACAGAGTTTTCCTTGTTTTTGTGCAATAAGGCCGATTCCGGCCCACAATAAGTCTAAGTCCGTCTCGACCTTCCTGACGCCCGATACAACCCAGCCCGACAGGGGCTGGGCGACACGAGAATGATCGGCGGAGAGGGGCGCTGCGCAAGGAGGACGTGTCGGCCGACATACCGTCTACCCGACAGGGAGCCAAAGCCGCATCGACGACCAAACTCGTCGGGCGACACAGCCACCCACCGGCAGGCGTGCCGCCAGCCACGTGACCGATAGCCAGCGCCTCGCGCCGAAGACATAACTGTATCGGCCGTCCACATCCATCGACCGGTGTATAAGGGAGCTACGTGGCGTTTCCAGCACCATAACTCCTTCAACCGCCGGTATAAATAGCAGCTACAGGAAGCCGAAAAGAGAGGTCGGAGACATCGGGGGGTGGATAGGTCGGGACGGCTAGCCAGTTCACATTTCGGACAGTGGGGGACTTGAGCTATCTGCGAGAGAAGTGCGAGAGCAACCGTATCGTGCCCCAGTGCTCGTACCGGGCGACACTAGGTGAGCTCTTCCTCATCCCGAGAGGGAGGGGATCGGTTCACCTAGGACTATACCGGACGACACTGAGGGCCGATATCGGCCGATGTAGATACGCGACACGAGTTCCCGACAGCAATGCCCGACAGTAATATATGTAAATCCATGGCCGACACGATACCGAACCTGATACGCTCGGCCCGTCAGTCGTGCCGCCTGAGAGGGTGTGCCGCCCGACATGAGCGTATCGTCCAGGGTCTTCGAACGATACAGTCGTCCGTCAGGCGTGCCGTTCGAGAGTTCGTGCCGCCCGACGCGGCTGTACCGGGATAGGTCCTTGGACGGTATCGGGCTGGGAGTAGTAGTAGTTTGTCGCCCTTCTACATCAAGAAGGCGACATCTATCTTTAATTCTGTTGTTTAAATTCTTAGCTTATGCATTGTATTAAGACCCTTATTGCTGATGGAAATAGAAATGCTTAATTGCTATTTGTTTAATGCTTAGTGCCTTATGATTGGGTAACTGCTGTGTTGGATATCTGAACTCTAGCTTGCATGTTTTGGATCGCGTTTCGCTTAGCTACCGAATCGTCTTTCCCGTCGCAACTACTTCGAGAGTTGGGTTGTGGCTCTAGTGTTCGGTCCGGTTCTGTAGTACGAGAGTGCCCGGAACGGAGTTGTTTTAGTATCATTCCACTCTAACTTGAGTCCAGCAACCTCGAGAGGGGTGTTGAAGCTTGGTTAGAGGCACCCGCTCTGAGAGGAGGGGTGCAGGGTGTTACTGCTACCGCTTGTCTTTCTAAAGTTCTATCCCTTGCATTACGCCTTAAACTGCAGTTTATCTTTCTATTTTCTGTTACATGAAAATTCCTAAAAACTGCTAAATGACAAAATCTTAATCTTTCTTGTAACTCCAGTTGGAGATAGTTTTCTTTGATTTAATCGTGACATCTTGTTGTTCCCTTCGGGGAACTTTAATATCTCTTTATATCCACCGGAGTGTAGAGTGTCGATTCAGAGTCGTCAACACAACCCACCTTGTCCCTGTGTTCGACCCCGTATGACTACTTCGACCCCGTAAACAAAGTTGCGGGGCCTAGAAGGATTCGGGTTATAAATGCGAAGGCTCGACTACCTCAAATACGCCTCCAATTTTAGGACGCGCGATTTAGGCCGGTCAGTAGTGGAGGTATTTCTAGGTTTAAAAAGCATCTGACAGGATGGGACAAGAATGTGAAAGTCTGTGGGAGATGTCCCGATGAAGTGAAGAAATACTTTAAAGGTTTGGCAAATCAAAAGGATATGAAGAGAGCTGATGAAACAATTAGAGATAACAGATTCAAAGAAGTATTGTTTGGTCCTAGTGTCATCCGTGTAGATGATAGTGACAATGATGATGATGATGACATTGTGTACCCTAGTGATATTGACACACCAACCAAAAGAAAAGCATGGAGGGCAATCATGAAAGAATCTGTGATGGAAAGGCATAAGAGAGATGACATTAGACAATTCATGGAAACTCGCAAAGGGTTTGGTCCTTCTACTTATGAAGCAGGGGGTGGATCTAGTGTACCTCAAGCCACAAGAAGTCAAATCTTGAGCCCTACAATGGAGAATTTCAAATCCCGTGGCATGAAATTCACGTCTTCTGAGCCTACTTTCCGCAGGAAGGATGCAAAACAGAAAACAATAACTGGCATTTGGAAAAATGCCAAAGAGATTGTAGGTCAAGCTATTGGAAATTTTATTTTTGCACATGGTATTGCTCCCAATGTGGCGTCTGGCCCATATATGCAACACATGATTGATGTATGTGCACAACATGGAAAGGGAACTGAGGCCCCAACTCCACATGAGTTGATGAACAAGTACTTACCTGTTGAGAAGAAGGAAATAGACAAGTGGATAGATGAGCAGAGAAAAAAGACTTGGCCTATCTTCGGTGTTACTCTGATGTGTGATGGTTGGACAAGTGGCACAAAGTGGCAAATTATAAATTTTCTAGCATTTAATGAGGGAGTGACATACTTTCTAAAGTTTGTTGATGCATCTGCACATATCAAGGACCACAAATATCTTGCCAAGTTAATGGAGAGTGTAATTGCAGATATAGGAAAAGAGCTTGTGGTTCAGATTGTGACGGACAATGGTGGCAATTTCAAGAAAGCTGGTAAACTTCTTGAAGATTCTAAAAAATATTCTCTTTATTGGACTCCTTGTGCAGCACATTCTCTTGATCTGATTCTTAAAGACTTTGGGAAAACTACTTTATTCAATGAAGTAATGGTTAGTGCGAGGAGGGTCACCAACTTCATATATAACCGCTCTTTTCTTCTAGCAATGATGAGAAGCAAGGAGTACTGTGATGGAGATTTGGTACGTCCTGGAATTACTCGCTTTGCTAGTAATTTCATTGCAATGCAAAGTATAAAGGATAAGAAACAAGGACTTCTTAGGATGTTTATATCTGAACAATGGGCTCATCATCTAGATAGTAAATCTGAGCAGGCAACAACAGTAAGGAAAATTCTTAATGATGACAATTTTTGGAGAAGGCTATCAAGGTGTTTGAAGATAATGAGCCCACTTGTGCATGTTCTCCGAATGGTGGATGGCGACAAAAAAGCCACCTTGCCTTATGTCTATGAGGCTATGCGCATGATGAGAGAACGTGTAGAGGAGGCAGCGGGACCAAAAGCATGTAAACAATTCCTCGAATCAATTGATAAGAGATGGAAGAAAATGCTTAGTCATCCCCTTCACAAAGCTGGTAAAGATTTTGAATTAACTTTCAAGTTACAAATTACATTATAAATTTGACTATTTTGTCTTATCACTCACTTCAATTATTTTTCGTACCCAGCTTATTACCTCAATCCTAGGTTCCAATACGGTCTTGATCTAGGGCTGAAAGCTGACCTACAAATGGCGGTACATACAATGATTGACAAGTACAGCGGCAATGACAGCAACAAGGCATTGCTAGCTGTGGCGCAAGTAAGTTATAACTTAATAATTTACTATGAAGTATTAATAAGAATAACTTGATCATATAGCATATCTTGACCTATAAATTTATGTGTATATATACTTGAACAGATGAAGAGATTTAGGGAAGCACAAGGCGTCTTTGGGATGAAAGGTGCTGTATATGCAAGGGATAAGATGGCACCTGGTATTCGAAGTTACATACTTAGTACTTATATTCTTTCATATGCAGCTGAATGGTGGGTCGAATATGGTTATTAACTTTATATATTCTTTCATATGCAGCTGAATGGTGGGTCGAATATGGAATTGATTGTGAAGAGTTAAGAAGTATAGCTATTAAAGTGTTGTCCCAAACGGCTGCTGCAGGGGGTGCGAGAGAAATTGGAGCACCTTTAACTTAATTCATACAAAAAGAAGGAACAAGCTAGGGGCAAAACGATTGCACACTTTGGTATATGTGCATTACAACATAAGGTTGAAAGAAAAATATCTTCATGAAAGATTCAGCAAGCCAACTAAAGACTTCATGACTGAAGATCCATTGGATTGGGCTTACATTTATCATGACAGAGACGATGATGATGATCCCATGCAGGCTTGGTTGAATGAGGAAACTTATACTCTTATTTTAGATGTAGGTAGATCAGGTGGTGACCCTGATCCTACAATTGCAAGTCAGATGGGTATTAATGTAGAACAATATAATCAAGAAGAGGGAATTCAAGCAAACTCTGCAATCAACCGACTTGAGAAAGATCCGGATGATCCTGGTGATTTCTTTGGCCCTCTACCTGTAGATGAAAGTGAAGCATCCTCAGGGTCAACCATACCATCTGGTGGAGGATACATTGATAAGTCTACATCTGGTGATTCTTCTACTACTGCTCCATCAGATGGATCACACATCAGAGAACGAACTCCACCACCTCCAAGTCCTCCTCCTCCTGTTGATTTATCAAGGTTTAAAAGGACTGGAAAAGAAGCAAATCTTCCTCCTAGGCCTGCATCTACAAAACAATACCAAAGAAAAGGAAAGGATAACTCTAGCCAGCCACAACCACAGCCTGAGAAACAACAACAATTGTCGTGCTTGCCCCCACCACAGACTTATGTTCCTTATGGCTATGATCAAAGTTATGGTTATGATTCTTATGATCCTTATGGACAATATGGTTATGGTCCTTATGGACAACAAGGACAAGTTCAAGTGCCAAAACAACCACCCGTTGATAACTTAACTGAATCTATGGGATCTTGGCATATTAGTGGTCCTAGTACTGGCAATGTAGAAGGATCTAGTATCATGGATGATTTATTCGGAATGGGCAGTGGTGGATATAGCGTTGCACCTACTCATTATCAAATTCCAGAGCAGAACACTGATATTGGTAGTGTCTTTGGTCATTGTGGGAGTGGTCATTATACTTCTAGTGGATCCCATGGGACCAGTATTCAAAGCACAGCACATTATCCATTTAATAGCTCTATGGTGAATCCAACTAATGATAATGAAAGATCTCAAGGGCAGACCTATGATTCTTTTATACTCTCTAGTCATGAGCCCTCCCGCACACATTCTGAACATGAAAGATCATCTACACCTTTGTCACATGATTCTGAGTCTCTTCCTAGATCAAAATCATATACAGCTGTTGATCTTTCTTCTTATGCTCGATTTGGATGTCTTGCGGACCTTTCTGATTCTGATTTTGCGACATTTGTAGTTGACTATGAGCTAAACCACAAAGAAAATATAACATGGATGCAATATGCTTTAAGAGTGGATAACCAGATAGCTGGCTCTAGGCATATTGGTCAATATGAAGAGCATGCAAGACATTCGGCATGGTATTAGTCTTAGTTGGCACTCATCAGACTCGACTCAAGTGGGTACTTCTTTGTATTATTGGTATTTTTGTTAAATTGCTTAGTTGCTTTCTTCTTGTGTTATGATAGTACTTGTAAGTTGTAATTCGTAATCTTTTAAGTTGTCTATTTGTCATAAACCTATATATTTTGAAGAAATCCCTAGTTGCGCAACATGCACTTGCATCACAGACTGGTATGTAACTGTGTGTTTTTCTACGTTTGCAAATCTACATGGATGGTTATACTTATATCTTATATGCTTATAGACTTATAGAGTTATAGTTATATGTAAACATAGTGTTTTTAAGCTAGATTTGATGAAATCTATCAATTTTCATCACAAATTCAGTATTTTTTTGCTTAATTTTTGTCGAAGTTGCGTCGAAGTTTGGTTGTAAAAATCCTCGACATTTCCTCGACATTTCACAAACTTCCATGTCCACACCTGTCGAAGTGGTCTCGAAGTCGAAGTCCTGTTCCATGGCTATAGTCATAGGCTGGCCACCCGAAAGCAAAGGCCACATCTTAACCTGATTATCATAGCCTGCACTGAAAACTGTGGTTCCATCATCCTTCCAAGCTGAGCATAAAACCTGAAGAATGAAAAGACTCAACTTAGTAACCCCGGAAAAAACAATGTGAGCACTAAGTATAAGAAAATCTTCAAGGTTTAACATACAAGCTGATCATGTGATATTGACGCCTTAGCTTGGCTGCTACCTTGTAAGATTTCCCAGCACCTAACCTATTGCAGTAACGCAAAGGCAATCAAGATTAAAAAGAAGTGTTGGTTTCATATGCTGATCATAACTACATGAAGTTAACTGCAACTACCTGATTGTCCCAGGATGTAGCTATAAGATAGTTTCCCTTGGGGCTGAAACTGAGGTTACTTACTGAATCTCCTGGGTTTGGTAAAACCTTCAAAAGGAAATAAAATTGTTCTTAGAAGTTGCCAAAACAATCCTATACATGGAAAAGTATCAAGCACATAGAAGACCCTGTCTTAAAAACACAGCCAAACATTGTTCATGACTTGTTTCCTTGATATACATATTTGTATTCGTTTAACCATTATCAATCATCCATGGAAGTATTGAAACTACAGGACAATTACCTCGTAATGCTTGTTGGGGTTGACATTTGGGGTTAGCCCAGTAAGCCTCGGCATTTGACCACCTTGCTGCAAATTTCAGTAAGCATTACTGCCTTCTTTAGGGGTTGCAAAAAAACAAGCACAAAATGGTAATTGCGAGCAACAAAATTGCACCTAAAAATCCATCTTTCGCACCTAAACACCTAATATAGACCCTAAAGATCCGTAGAGAACCATCAAACAAACAAACCGCATATGTCACACACATTGGAGCCCTAACAATCGGCAGAGTAGCTATTTTTCTTGAAACTTGGGAAGGAATTGTACAGGAGAGGTTAGGAAGAGAGGATGGGAGGTGTATTTTTTTGGGCACTTGAAATCATTGACACCCAGCTGTGTTGCAGAAGTCTTCATGATGGAGTGATAAGTGATTAACAACATATGCAAACATTATAACATACATGAAGTGCTAAGCAATAATGGGAGACACGAAAAAAGATCTAATCAAACATTTTCTTCAGTGTGAAGAAAGTTCCTAAAGTAAAATATGTGGAAGGACACAGACAGTAGAAGGATGAGGTGAATATCAGCTACCTTCAGGCCTGAAGGAAATGCAGCGAGTGTCCAACAAATGAAAAAAAAATCCTATTGGTACTTTTAGTCCGGCTCCTCCAGGTTCCTTCAATGTACCAACCGGCAAATCAAGCCGGCTTTCGTGCCAATGATTACAACTGGATCAGTGAATGAAATAGGAAACAAAGAAGGGCGAAGTGACATGGAAAAACATGGTGGTAGGCTTATATCGTAACATCACTTAGGCTACTGGCTTGGAGACTCTGGACGAGAGAATAAGGAAGTTTATTAGCTAATTTGAATGATGGAGGAAGAGAAAGAAATGGAGAAGTGGAATTGAAGGAAGGAAGTGCCTCGGCTGGTCTGGAGTGCTAGCAGTGAGCTGCCAAAATGGCATGCTTTCTCAATGCCAATATGCCTGGCACCTGAAGTGTCCTAGTTCCTACAGAATGGGATGAAGACGACGCACAAAACCTCATGGGGATTATACAGAATTCCGACAACAAAATAGGAAGCCCCGGAAGTAGAAATAGTGCCAAAACCAGGAGAAAAGCAGACGACATCTACAAGGCAGCTGCGGAGCCGGGACGCGAAAGTGAAGTCGGGAACCAGCCAATCGAGTCGGGTCGTCGGGTCAGTTTGGTTTAAGTTAGTTGTCGCTTTTGCAATGCAGTTGGTTTTTGTGCGTCTGTCTTCACCACGACATCTCTGCACTTTACGAGAACACCATCACACAACCGGTTACCCTTCTTTCTAACGGAGGCAATCCTACTCAGTTTGCTCAAGCAGCTCAACCTCTCTTGTGTCACTTGCAATCAAGCGAAAAATATCTTAGCCCTTGAATATCAACATTGAACATCACTAGAGTACGCGAAAATATAGTTCGTAATTTGCTTAATTTCTATATATATAGAAGCGAGCGGCGACCTCGGCTCTCGGCCTGTCCAAATTGCTTCCGGCCAGCCAAATGCACAACTCCTCGGCCTTCTTGTCCGTGAAACCCCTTCCGGCGAAGCAGGGCCGTTGCAGAAATTTTAGAGGCCCGGACAAAGATTAAAAATGGGCCTTCAGTATACTCTTATTTAACAAATTTAAATAAATATAAGTTTAGTTATAATTGTCAAACTGTCATATAAAAAAAATAGCACTTCCTTCCTTCTGGGAGATATGGGACGATTATAATCGAAGCTAGGTTCGGACGGGCAATGGCGCAAGGAAAGAATATAGCAAATGAGGAGTCGTCACAGAATCCCTATAAATCAGCGGGACGTTCTTTCTAACTGGTTGTGTTTTTAACAACAACAAAAAAACTGGCGAGCCCTGGGCCTCATGAGGAGATGCCACGGAGATGAAGGATGGCGGGAAAGAAAGAGAAGTCACGGGGGAGAAAGGGACTACCTGCTCGGGATCAATGTTCGTACCTTTTGATCCGACGAGAAGCCGAGGGAATGCATTAGAGAAGAAGGTCGGACGACGAAGAAGATGCAAACGAACTCCGAGCGGGATTGCCGATTTTGAAGAAGTAGAGGACTGAGGACTTGAGGAGCGGCGTCTTTATATACTAGTTACCGGCTGTTCAGGCTGAAGGTGCGTCGTCTTCACGCTTTTACAATTCTACACGGTGTTCCGTGCAATATTTTTCACGATTGAAGGGGCGTCCTGCGTCGTCTTGACGCTTTTACATTTCTGTACATCTATTTTTAGCGGAAGATAAGATACTTGTTGCAAATTAAATTCATCTATAACATAACTACGATAAAATATATTTTTTGTGACTGAAAAAATTTACTACAGACGAGGTTGACATGGTAAACTCTCAAAGAATGGGAGGATATGGTCCAATCACCCTCTTTTATTTTTAATAATAACTATGATAGAAGATTTTTTATATTTATGTATTTTTTATTATATTTTACAGACACAATAGCTGTCGGAAACATCCTAGTCGTGCAAATGTGCAATGTTCAAATATCATGAAAAAAGCAATAACTAAGCAAATCTGCAGCATAACATACACTACAATCAAAAGTAAAGAGGCTAACAAGTCGATAAACTGAAAGCCAAACCCCAACTAATTTTTTTATCAGTTTCATATTTAACCTTTTGCACATAAATGACTTATTATTCAACAAAAATACATTTAAAGAAATGTCTTTGCAAAGCCCCGAGTTATAAATTGGGTTACCAAATCTTTTTGGATAGCAAATTTCAACGATCTAAAGATAAAATCTAAAAATGCAGATATTGTATTATTGGCACTACTACATTTTTGGCCAATAACGGCGCTGCCTATAGGGTCAGTTTTTCCAAATAACCGACCTTATATGTCTATAAAAAACGCGGGCACTACTTCAGACTTCTTGGGTCGGTTTTCTTAAAATAACCGACCTTGTAGTGTATCTTGATAGCGTCGGTTTTCCAAATAACCGACCTTATATGTCTATAAAAAATGTGGACACCACTTAAGACCACTTGGGTCGGTTTTCGTAAAATAACTGACCTTGTAGTGTATCTCTATAGGGTCGATTTTCATAAAATAAGCGACCTTATAGACAATGGGATTAGAAAGCCCATTAAAGTCTTCCGCGGCAAAAATTTGCTCGATTTTAGTTTCGCGCCTCGATCTATAGGGTCAATTTTTCTAAATAACCGACCTTATATGTCTACAAAAAATGCGGGCACCATTTAAGACCTCTTGGGTCGGTTTTCTTAAAAAACCGACCTTGTAGGGCATTTCGGTCAAAACATTTCTCGACTGAGTTGAATTTTGAATCTATTTTCCCTTCGTTCATGTATAAGTATCTCTATGGTCGGTTTTTTCCTTTTAACCGACCTTGTAGGTCTCCTCTGTCGAAAAAATTGTCGACCGAGTTGAATTTTGGATCCAGTTTGCCTTCGAGCGTATATAAGTACCTCTAGGGTCGATTTTTTCCTTATAACCGACCTTATAGGTCCCTTCGGTCGACCAAATTGTCGACCGGGTTAAATTTTGGATCCAGTTTGCCTTCGCGCATGTATAAGTACCTCTAGGGTCAGTTTTACCCTTTTAACCGACCTTGTAGGTCCTCTCGGTCGATGAAATTCTCGACCGAGGACACCTCGGTCAAAAAAATCGTCGACCGAGTTAAATTTTGGATCCAGTTTTCGTTCGTGCGTGTATTAGTACCTATAGGGTCGTTTTTTCCTTTTAACCGACCTTGTAGGTCCCCTCGGTCGACCAAATTGTTGATCGAGTTGAATTTTGGATCCAGTTTTCCTTCGCACGTGTATAAGTAACCCTAGGGTCAGTTTTTCCCTTTTAACCAACATTGTAGTTTACATCTCTGTTAAGTCACTTCTTGAGTGATCATATACAACCATGTAAAAAAATCTCAAGACTCCAAAATTCAAAATCTCAAATCATCAAACTCCCAGGACCTGAGTGTACAGAGACGACATAAGACTTTCCAACTAACAGTCTAGACAGCTAGGGTATCCACCTGAGGCTCACTGCTGCCCCTGGTGCTGCTCCTGGTACTGCTCTCCTGCAGCCTGGTTTCTTCGTCCTCGACGACCACCTAAAAGGTTGAAGTCTACGGGGTGAGGTAATTACAAATAATTTTCCCAGCGAGAGTTATAACTCTTCACCAGAAGCTTGCTAGGAAAAAGGGAAAATAACATAAGAAAGGTAGTTTATCCTGCAAAAGTGAATTTAAGAGTAGATACAGCAGCATTTACTTCTATGCAGAAAATATGAAGAACATGCAAGCTAAATACTTAACTGAGACATTATCATCAATGTAATATCAAGCATTATTTCTCGTGGTTCAACCTAAGCAGATATGCTACTCGGCTGATTACATTTTACACACAACATTATGTCCTGTGGAGATGAGGTATACCGCTCATACTCCAACCGACCACTACGAAGTCGCCTCGGTATCATATTAGGTCATCAAAAGAGCCAGATTCTCATGACCTCATCTTCCTCAGTCAGGTTGAGGCTCAACATGCAGGACATCTAGTGTCTCTGCTACTATAGCTCACCAGGTATTCTGGTCCTTCGCTATTAGAGTCACAGTGGCATCCTGTACTCTCTTCACCATCGAAAGATTTCATGTTTATCTTCATCGATGTGGCATAACAGATTCCTCGAGTGATTAGTGATACATCAACCCGGCATAAACACATAGTGTAGTGCTGATGGATTATGATACATCCACATCAACTCCTATACTAGGATGTAAGGATATGCGCGTCCATAACCCCCACATACTCAAAAGTATGCGCTCCAGGAGTTCCCTTAGGAAAACCTATTTCACCATCATTTAACACCTTACAATGATGGATCTATGATCAGGGCCCTACATGATATGGTTATACTTGATTAGTTAGGTACATTTCAGTATCCTTTTATCATCAAGCAAGTTTCTGAGCAATTAATTACCAAACCCAGTAATGGCAGAAGAACACTACATGTATCATGTTTAGTTCACATCAACTGTCAACAGGATGTCAATTCATCACAGGTCATCTAGTTAGCATGACCTTGATGTTACTCATGGCTCTTACAACCCATCATTCTCATATGTGCCACATAACTTAGGCAATCATAACATATAACATTGTTCACAAGCCAAAAACATGCTTTTGTTGAATATAGTGTCATGACCTTTACCTGGTCATGATTGCCTCTTATAAGAACCTGCATAGTCAATTCAACTAATAACAATAAACAATTTATCTCCAGGACAACAATTTATAAAGCAGAAATAACATTCATCGCATCATCCTCAATTAGGGTTTACTATTCATTCAACATGTCACAACCCTAGAATTAGGGTTTACTATTCACTTCATAGTGACTAGGGCTCATGGCATTACCATGTATGAGATTATCATCCTTGATGCCTTCAAATTAGGTTAAGATTCATCAATTATCATAATTAGGGTTTTCATGATCTCACATAGGTGGATCATACCCTAATCATGCACATTCATGTACATTGAAGGTGCTTATTTGAATTTCAACCATACATGGGACTTTCTCTCTCCTACATCACTTTAGGTTAGGTTAGATCAAGTCAATTTTGATTAGCATAAGCTAATTCACCACTATCAAGTCATTAGGGTTTGGTTGATCAGGTGTCTCACCTACTTGAACCCTTCAAGGGCATATTGGTAATGTACACCTTCAATCACCACATGGTTCAATCTATTAATCACTTAGCCCCTTAATGTCTTAGGGTACCATTAGGGTTTAGATTAGACCACCATTGGACCAATTACACCTTCAAACCACTAAGCAAAAACAGCCCCAAAAGTCTCCAAACAGTTTCACCCCTCAACCTCCAAACGGTCTTGAGACTGTTTGGGGGCGTTGACCGTTTGGGCACTTTGACCTCCAAGATCGAATGGTCACCAAGACCGCATGGTCACCAAGACCGTATGGATGTGTTGACCGTTTGGGTGTGTTGAGTTGAAACCGTTTGAAATGAATCGACCTTGAGATCGATTGGATCCAAACGACTTTGAGATCGTTTGAGCCCAAACGTTCTTGAGACCGTTTGGTCCAAATGGGCTCAAAATCGCATGGACCTCAAAAGTGCATCCAAGGTTGCAATTGATTAGGGTTTTCCATGTTGAAGCCTTCAATTGGCTACATCCTCACTAATCACTTGTCAATTGAGTTAATTAGGGTTATCCTTGACTAATTGGATATTCAATTGACCCTCAATTGCTAACCAATTAGGGTTGAAACCGATTGAATTAGGGTTTATCAGCAATTAACCATCAACATTGATAATCATGGGTCTAATTGAAGTTGAACCTATCAATTGGCACTCAATTGGGACCAAACTTGTCCCAAACGGTCTTGAGACCGTTTGGACACCCTCCAAACGGTCTTGAGACCATTTTCCCAAAGTTCCACCAAAATCTAGGTCAAGTTGATACGGATTGAACCCTAATTAGGTCTAAAATCAGCACTTTTATTCAATTTATCAACCTACTGAGATTGGACCTTCAATTGATCAAATTACCATAACCCTAGACCTCCAAATGGTCTTGGGTTGTCACCAAACGGTCTTGAGACCGTTTGGACCCTTCAACCCAAAGTTCACCAAAAGTGGTCATTGAAATCAGCAATTTCAACCGATTAGGGTTTAGAGGGTTGAGGTGCCTTCAACTTGTGATTGGTTTGCAATTAGGTTTCAATTCTTTGGAGGTGTTTAATTCAACATGTGTACAACATACCTCCAAATGGTCTTCCCTTGGTCAACCCTACCAAACGGTCTTCCAAGACCGCATGAAATCAAACGGTTGTGAGACCGTTTGATTTCAAACGGTTTGCAAACCGTTTGGACCAAATGGTCCAAGATCGTTTGGTAAAGTTGCCTAGGTATTCACGCCCAACGTCTTCAACCTCAAGACAGGTTGGTTTCTCCATGGTTTTGCTTGCAAGAAGGCAAGGAAGGTTGGGGAAGAAGAAGAACTAACTACTACAAGTAAGAACAAGTATATGCATTAAGAAAGCTAAAGGTTTAGAGATATAAAACCCACCTTATGGTCGTTCCTAGAGCTCCAAGCTTTCAAGCTCTCAAGTCTCTAATGGAACTTTGAGCTCCACTGGTCGGCCAAAGTCCTTTCTTCAAGAAAAGGTTGGGGAAGATCGGCTAGAACAAGATACCTAAGTGAGATAACCATAAAACCAACCTTGTAATTCACTTTCCTCCATGAAACCAAGCTAGAAGATGGTCTCTTCTTACCTTGGAACAAGTTGGTCATCTCCTCTAGCTCCCAAGATCTACCTTGGACGGACTAAACAAGGTGGCAAAAGAAAGAGTGATGGGGGTACGTTCACTTGTTTGCAAGGAGGGTAGTTTATATAGCTTGGACTAGTTTCATCATAAGGACCTCTAGTTTTATCCATTTCTCATCTAGGTCCCTCCTTTCTTTCTTGCATGTCCCTCTTCCTTCTCTAGGTGAAATTCTTATTTAAACAAAGGTCCAAAGGTAAGGAAAGTCATCTTATCATTAAGGTGCACATATATAAGGGTTTCCTTACTTATAACTTGGTGATTCCAATGCATAGGTTGTTTATCTTATCTGATTAATTAATTGAAGCGCCCCCTTCATCATTTCTACTCTAAATGATGTCAAGAGTCACACAAGCTACTCTAGAAGATGTATTTTACAAGTTGCACCCCACATTTTGGGTAAATTGCACTTTACACCAAAATTAGGGTTTCGAGCACAAGGATTGCTCCACAAGCTGCATCTTGATGCCCGAGCTTGGAGAATCCATCATACCTCATCATATTCATCCATATGATGTCTCATCATTAGAGAAACACCTCAACATGTGAAAATTGCAAGTTAACCCTTTTAGCTGGGTAATTTGCACATAGGTCCCTGTACAACAAAACATTACTAAAACATTGTTTAGAAGGGACAGAAAAGAGAATGTATGTTCCTCAGGAACTAAATTACATGCCAGAAGTTAATCACAAGCATTTAATTACATATTTAAGCAAAGCTCCTAGGGTTAACTCATAACCTAGGTCAGGGATGTTACAAAGCATCCACCCCTTACAAGGATTTCATCCCCAAAATCGATAAGATATATTAAGAGAAAAGAGCATGGTATTTCCTTCTCATTTCTTCCTCCAGTTCCCAAGTGGCTTCTTCAACACCACGATGATTCCAGAGGACTTTCACAAGGCTTATATCTTTCTTCTTTAGCTTTTTAATTCTGTTATCAAGGATCGACACTGGTCCTTCCTCATAGGA
The DNA here is from genome assembly GCA_963693085.1 of Alisma plantago-aquatica. Classification (NCBI taxonomy): domain Eukaryota; kingdom Viridiplantae; phylum Streptophyta; class Magnoliopsida; order Alismatales; family Alismataceae; genus Alisma; species Alisma plantago-aquatica. Next base: position 893,894,111 of record OY856411.1, read on the forward strand.
TATATCATCATTCAATTCTACCTCCATAGGTTGTAGAACTAACTCGGTATCAGGGTGACATTTCCTCAACATGGAAATGTGAAACACAGGGTGTAACCTCTGCAACTCCGGGGGTAACTCTAGTCTATAGGCTACCTTTCCAACCCGCTCAATGATTGGATAAGGCCCCATAAACCTAGGAGCTAACTTTCCTTTCCTTCCAAACCTCAAAACTCCTTTCCAAGGCGAAACTTTGAGATACACCCTGTCTCCAACCTGGAACTCTAATGGTCTATGACGTTTATCGGCATACGACTTCTATCTATCCTGTGTAGTCTTAATCTGTTGTTGAATTACTTTGATCTTCTGTGTAGTCTGTTGCACGAGATCAGGACCTAACAACTGATATTCACCAGTTTCATACCAACATACCGGTGATCTACAACGTCTACCATACAAAGCTTCATAAGGTGCCATTTCAATGTTATGTTGATAGCTATTGTTGTAGGAAAACTCTATCAAGCTTAGGTGTAGGTCCCAACTCCCGGTAAACTGGAGAACACATGCTCTCAACAAGTCCTCCAAGGTCTGTATAGTCCTTTCCGACTTCCCATCAGTCTGTGGGTGAAAGGTTGTACTAAACCTCAACTGGGTGCCTAAAGCTTTGTGTAGTCGCTCCCAAAAATGACTCATAAACTGGGGACCTCTGTCAGATACTATGGTAACAGGAACTCCATGTAGCCTCACTATCTCCTGAACATACAACTGTGCCAACTTCTCAGCAGAATAGGTTGTTTTGACAGGAAAGAAATGTGTTGTCTTTATCAACCTATCAACAATTACCCAGATGGAATCATGTCCTTTGCTCGTCCTGGGTAGGCCAACAACAAAGTCCATGGTCACATGGTCCCACTTCCACTGTGGTATGGGTAAATGTTGCATTGTTCCTGTAGGCTTCTGGTGCTCAGCCTTAACTTGCTGACACACAGGACACCTCAGAACAAACTCAGCAACATCCTTCTTCATCCCTGGCCACCAATATATATCTTTTAGATTTCGATACATCTTGGTGCTCCCGGGATACATGGCATACATCAAAGAATGAGCTTCCTCCAGGACTAACTTCCTCAAGTTATCCACATCCGGTACTATCATCCTCCTATGATAGCACGCCACCTGGTCATCTGAGTCATGGAAACCATCTCTTTTCTCATCACCATACTCTGACCTGATCTGCTGAACCGCAACATCAACTAGTTGTACCTCTCTAATCTGTTCTCTTAGGGTAGGTTTGATATGCATATCAGCCAACAACCTGGCTAACCACGACACCTTCAACTGTACATTATCTTGCCTTAAAGAGATGAGCATATCTCTCCTAGGGCATACCAAAGAGTTTAGATGTGCCCTATCATAGGATGGTGTTGTTGATTTCCTACTTAGAGCGTCTGCAACTACGCTGGCTTTCCCTGGATGGTAATCTATCGTACAATCGTAGTCCTTGATTAACTCCATCCAGCGACGTTGCCTCATGTTAAGCTCGTGCTGTGAGAAGATGTACTTAAGATTCTTATGGTCTGTGAAAATCTGGAATGTTTCTCCATAGAGATAATGTCTCCAGATCTTCAAGACATGAACTACAGCTGCTAACTCCAGGTCATGTGTCGGATAGTTCTCCTCGTGTTTCTTAAGCTGTCGGGAAGCAAAAGAAATCACTTGTTTATCCTGCATCAGCACACACCCGAGTCCATTCTTGGAGGCATCACAGAAAACTACATATCCCTTGCCTTGCTCAGGTAGCACCAGTACAGGTGCACTTGTCAACCTCTCCTTCAACAGCTAAAAACATCGTTGGCACTTATCACTCCAGACAAAGGGAACGTCCTTCCAGCAACTTCGTCAAGGGTAGGGCTATGGAACTGAAGTTCTTAATGAACCTCCGGTAATAGCTGGATAACCCTAAGAAACTCTGAACCTCTGTCGGTGTCTTCGGTTGTTCCCACTGTAGAACAGATTCTACCTTTTTAGGGTCAACACAAATTCCCGAGGCAGATATCACATGTCCAAGAAAAGATACCTCCGGCAACCAAAACTCACACTTGTTGAACTTAGCATATAACTTATGTTCTCTTAGCAGGGTCAAAGCTTGGCAAAGGTGTTGTTCATGCTGCTGAGCCTCTCTACTATAGATCAGAATGTCATCTATGAAGATGACAACGCACTGATCGAGAAAGGGTCGGAAGATTCTATTCATGAGTTCCATGAATGCAGCTGGTGCATTAGTTAGTCCAAACGACATAACTGTGAACTCATAGTGACCATACCTTGTCCTAAAGGCAGACTTGGGTATGTCGCTGTCCTTAATACGAAGTTGATGATAACCAGACCTCAAGTCTATCTTCTAGAAGACGGACGCAGCACACAACTGGTCAAAGAGATCATCAATCCTCGGCAGAGGGTACTTATTTTTTATTATAACTTTATTAAGTTGTCTGTAATCGATGCATAACTGCATTGATTCGTCTTTATTTTTAACAAACAAGACCGGAGCACCCCAAGGTGAAGTGCTCGGTCGGATGAAACCCTTCTCAAGCAACTCTTGAAGTTGTTTCTTGAGTTCTGCCATCTCAGCATGCGCCATCCTATACGGTGTTTGGGCTATGGGGTGTGTACATGGGATCAAATTGATTTCAAAATCAATTTCCCAAGGTGGTGGTACACCAGGAAGTTCTTCAGGAAATACGTCTTCGAATTCCCTGACAACAAGAACTACAGCAAGGGTGGGACTCTCCATGGTGGTATCTACCACATGGGATAAGAATGCATAACATCCTTACCTCATCATCTTCTCAGAAACCATAGTTGAGACAAGACAGGTGGGTAGAATCTTTCTCTCTCCTTGAAAGATCCATGTGTTGCTATCATCAGCAAACATAGCCTGCTTGGATTCACAATCCAAGACAACTCTATATCTTTCCAAGGTATCCATCCCAAGTATTATATCAAATCCTTGCATATCAAGTGGTATAAGGTCCACTTGAATGCGATGATCAGAAAAGAAAAGGATGCAGGGAGAGCATACCTCCCGCAACATAGCAGACCCACTCAACGGAGTCTCAAGCAACAAGCTATCTATCCTATGACTAACTGTCATATTGCAGTTACGAATCACTCTTTGAGTGATAAAGGAGTGTGTAGCACCCGGGTCAATCAAAACAGATACAACACAGAATTTAGACATATCAGAATATAAAAGTTCCATCTGACCTGCCACAACCCATGGATTGACCACTACATCTGGTGGGTTCATAGCATAGAACCTCGTTGTCACCTGAGGTTGAGTTGGTGTTGATGATCCGGCTTGGGACGCTTGTCCATGTCCCCTAGATGCTCCCTGGAACTGCCTTCTCTGTGATCCATGTTGACTCTGTCTCTGAGGCTGTCACACTGACAGGCCTAGACCAACAGTCCTTCATCAGACGTCCTACCTTCCCACAGTTGTAGCAGCTTCTGTCTTGTTGTGGTCTAGGTGGTCCTGTGACCAATAGTGATGTTGAACTGTGAGTCTCTTGTGGCGGTAGACTCCGTCCTCTACCTCTACTTGGGGACCACTGAGTCTGAGAACTAGGTCTGGGTGGTGGAGGGTTAGGTGCATAGGATCTAGGCTTCTTAAAGTCTCTAGATGAAGACGCCTGGAACTGCGGATATCTCTTGTGGGTTTGCCTCTTCTCGACTACCGATCTTTCTATCCTTCGGACTGACTCAACGAAGGTAGTAAATCTCTCCCGATTCTCTAGAGGAGACACGGGAGTAGACATGTCGGCATTCAAACCCTTCTCAAACCTCTTGATCCTTTCTTCTTCTGTGGCAGCCATGTGCGGATAGAACCGCAGTAGCTCCATGAACTTAGCCTCGTACTCGCTAACATTCATCATACCTTATCTCAATCTCTCGAACTGAGAGATCTTCTCGTCCAGAAAGGTCTTTGGGAAGTATCGGTTGACAAACTCCCGGCGGAAGTCTTCCCATGAAACCTCTACTCCAGGCCTCTTCTGCTCTTCCATGTTCCACCAGTGACCAACACTTCCTTTGAGAATATAGACAGCGTGTCTCACCTTCTCAGCTTCGGGGATGGTTAGGATTATGAAAGCCTTCTCCAACTCGGTTAGCCATAGGTCCGCATCTGCGGGGTCAGCTGTGCCAAAGTATTCGGTCGCTCTGACTCTGCGAAGTCGCTCGAACGTCTTCCCGATACTTTGTCCTTCATGCTGAGCAGGTGCCCTAGGTGCATGCATGGGCATCCTGTCAGTGATACGTGTCATGGCAGCCAGGAACTACCCGAACATATCTTGAATAGCTGGGTTTGCCATATCAGCCGGGTCAAACTGGGGTGGTTGTTCAGGTGGCTCAGGTACTAGCTGTTCTATCTCTGGTTCCCTTGCACCACCTCGAGGTGCAGCTACGCTACTCTCACCCTCAGACTCCTCATGTGGCTCAGACATCCTTATATATCTTCTTCTCCTGAGGAGCAGCAGACTCTATTAGATAAGAAGAAACACTAAGGATAGACTCGACATCCTAAGTCCTATGTCTATGTAGACTCAGTGAACCTAGAGCTCTGATACCACTTAATTGTGGGCTGTGATCTCCAAAACACCAAATAAACTTAGCAGAAATGATTCGACTAACGGCGGAATGCGAAAAATCACGAAAAATTAAAAATTTTCAAGGAAGGATCTTGAAAACATAAGACTCCATTCATAACAGTACGATAAACAGTTTACATCTATGTTAAGTCACTTCTTGAGTGATCATATACAACCATGTACAAAAATCTCAAGACTCCAAAATTCAAATCTCAGATCATCAAACTCCCAGGACCTGAGTGTACAGAGACGACATAAGACTTTCCAACTAACAGTCTAGACAGCTAGGGTATCCACCTGAGGCTCACGGCTGCCCCTGGTGCTACTCCTGGTACTGCTCTCCTGCAGCCTGGTTCCTTCGTCCTCGACGACCACCTAAAAGGTTGAAGTCTACGGGGTGAGACAATTACAAATAATTGTCCCAGCGAGAGTTATAAATCTTTACTAGAATCTTGCTAGGAAAAAGGGAAAATAACATAAGCAAGGTAGTTTATCATGCAAAAGAAGATTTAAGAGTAGATACATCAGCATTTACTTCTATGCAGAAAATATGAAGAACATGCAAGCTAAATACTTAACTGAGACATTATCATCAAGGTAATATTAAGCATTGTTTCTCGTTGTTCAACCTAAGCAGATATGCTACTCGGCTGATTACATTTTACACACAACATTATGCCCTGTAGAGATGAGGTATACCGCTCATACTCCAACCGACCACTACTAAGTCGCCTCGATATCATACTAGGTCATCGAAAGAGCCGGATTCTCATGACCTCATCTTCCTCAGTCAGTTTGAGGCTCAACATGCAGGACATCTAGTGTCTCTGCTACTATAGCTCACCAGGGTATTCTGGTCCTTCGCTATTAGAGTCATAGTGGCATCCTGTACTCTCTTCACCATCGAAAGATTTCATGTTTATCTTCGTTGATGTGGCATAACAGATTCCTCAGGTGATTAGTGATACATCAACCCGGCATAAACACATAGTGTAGTGTTGATGGATTATGATACATCCACATCAACTCCTACACTAGGACGTAAGAATATGCACGTCCATAACCCCCACATACTCAAAAGTATGCGCTCCAGGAGTTCCCTTAGGAAAACCTGTTTCACCATCATTTAACACCTGACAATGACAGATCTATGATCAGGGCCCTACATGATATGGTTATACCTGATTAGTTAGGTACATTTCAGTATCCTTTTATCATCAAGCAGGTTTCCGAGCAATTAATTACCAAACACAGTAATGGCAGAAGAACACTACATGTATCAAGTTTAGTTCACATCAACTGTTAACAGGATGTCAATTCATCACAGGTCATCTAGTTAGTGTGACCTTGATGTTACTCATGGATCTTACAACCCATCATTCTCATCTGTGCCACATAACTTAGGCAATCATAACATATAACATTGTTCACAAGCCTAAAACTTGCTTTTGTTGAATATAGTGTCATGACCTTTACCTGGTCATGATTGCCTCTTATAAGAACCTGCATAGTCAATTCAACTGATAACAATAAACAATTTATCTCCAGGACAACAATTTATAAAGTAGAAATAACATTCATCGCATCATCCTCAATTAGGGTTTACTATTCATTCAACATGTCACAACCCTAGAATTAGGGTTTACTATTCACTTCATGGTGACTAGGGCTCATGGCATTACCATGTATGAGATTATCATCCTTGATGCCTTCAAATTAGGTTCAGATTCATCAATTAACAATTAACATAATTAGGGTTTTCATGATCTCACATAGGTGGATCATACCCTAATCATGCACATTCATGTACATTGAAGGTGCTTATTTGAATTTCAACCATACATGGGACTTTCTCTCTCCTCTTACTAATAGGTGGTGACTACATCATTCTAGGTTAGGTTAGATCAAGTCAATTTTGATTAATAAAAGCTAATTCACCACTATCAAGTCATTAGGGTTTGGTTGATCAGGTGTGTCACCTACTTGAACCCTTCAAGGGCATATTGGTAATGTACACCTTCAATCACCACATGGTTCAATCTATTAATCAATTAGCCCCTTAATGTCTTAGGGTACCATTAGGGTTTAGATTAGACCACCATTGGACCAATTACACCTTCAAACCACTAAGCAAAAACAGCCCCAAAAGTCTCCAAACGGTTTCACCCCTCAACCTCCAAATGGTCTTGAGACCGTTTGGGGGCGTTGACCGTTTGGGCACATTGACCTCTAAGACCGCATGGTCACCAAGACCGCATGGTCACCAAGACCACATGGATGCGTTGACCGTTTGGGTATGTTGACTTGAAACCATTTGAAATGAATCGACCTTGAGATCGATTGGATCCAAACGACCTTGAGATCGTTTGAGCCCAAACGGTCTTGAGACTCTTTGGTCCAAATTAGCTCAAAACCGCATGGACCTCAAAAGTGCATCCAAGGTTGCAATTGATTAGGGTTTTCCATGTTGAAGCCTTTAATTGGCCACATCCTTACTAATCACTTGTCAATTGAGTTAATTAGGGTTATCCTTGACTAATTGGACATTCAATTGACCCTCAATTGCTAACCAATTGGGGTTGAAACCGATTGAATTAGGGTTTATCAGCAATTAACCATCAACATTGATAATCATGGGTCTAATTGAAGTTGAACCTATCAATTGGCACTCAATTGGGCCCAAACTTGGCCCAAACGGTCTTGAGACCATTTGGACACCTTCCAAATGGTCTTGAGACCGTTTTCCCAAAGTTCCACCAAAATCTAGGTCAAGTTGATACGGGTTGAACCCTAATTAGGTCTAAAATCAGCATATTCAATTTATCAACCTACTGAGATTGGACCTTCAATTGATCAAATTACCATAACCCTAGACCTCCAAACTATCTTGGGTTGTCACCAAACGGTCTTTAGACTATTTGAGTGAACTCCAAAGCGGTCTTGAGACCGTTTGGACCCTTCAACCCAAAGTTCACCAAAAGTGGTCATTGAAATCAGCAATTTCAACCGATTAGGGTTTAGAGGGTTGAGGTGCCTTCAACTTGTGATTGGTTTGCAATTAGGTTTCAATTATCTGGAGGTGTTTAATTCAACATGTGTACAACATACCTCCAAATGGTCTTCCCTTGGTCAACCCTACCAAACGGTCTTGAGACCGTTTGATTCCAAACGGTCTTGCAAGACCGCATGAAATCAAACGGTTGTGAGACCGTTTGATTTCAAACGGTTTGCAAACCGTTTGGACCAAATGGTCCAAGATCATTTGGTAAAGTTGCCTAGGTATTCACGCCCAACGTCTTCAACCTCAAGACAGGTTGGTTTCTCCATGGTTTTGCTTGCAAGAAGGCAAGGAAGGTTGGGGAAGAAGAAGAACTAACTACTACAAGTAAGAACAAGTATATGCATTAAGAAAGCTAAAGGTTTAGAGATATAAAACCCACCTTATGGTCGTTCCTAGAGCTCCAAGCTTTCAAGCTCTCAAGTCTATAATGGAACTTTGAGCTCCACTGGTCGGCCAAAGTCCTTTCTTCAAGAAAAGGTTGGGGAAGATCGACTAGAACAAGAAACCTAAGTGAGATAACCATAAAACCAACCTTGTAATTCACTTTCCTCCATGAAACCGAGCTAGAAGATGGTCTCTTCTTACCTTGGAACAAGTTGGTCGTCTCCTCTAGCTCCCAAGCTCTGCCTTGGACGGACCAAACAAGGTGGCAAAAGAAAGAGTGATGGGGGTACGTTCACTTGTTTGTAAGGAGGGTAGTTTATATAGCTTGGACTAGTTTCATCATAAGGACCTCTAGTTTTCTCCATTTCTCATCTAGGACCCTCCTTTCTTTCTTGCACGTCCCTCTTCCTTCTCTAGGTGAAATTCTTATTAAAACAAAGGTCCAAAGGTAAGGAAAGTCATCTTATTATTAAGGTGCACATATATAAGGGTTTCCTTACTTATAACTTGGTGATTCCAATACATAGGTTGTTTATCTTATCTGATTAATTAATAGAAGCACCCCCTTCATCATTTCTACTCTAAATGATGTAAAGAGTCACACAAGCTAATCTAGAAGATGTATTTTACAAGTTGCACCCCACATTTTGGGTAAATTGCACTTTACATCCAAATTAGGGTTTCGAGCACAAGGATTGCTCCACAAGCTGCATCTTGATGCCCGAGCTTGGAGAATCCATCATACCTCATCATATTCATCCATATGATGTCTCATCATCATAGGAACACCTCAACATGTGAAAATTGCAAGTTTACCCTTTTAGTTGGGTAATTTGCACATAGGTCCCTGTACAACAAAACATTACTAAAACATTGTTTAGTTGGGACATAAAAGAGAATGTATGTTCCTCAAGAACTTAATTACATGCCAGAAGTTAATCACAAGCGTTTAATTGCATATTTAAGCAAAGCTCCTAGGGTTAACTCATAACCTAGGTCAGGGATGTTACATTATGTATAAATTTCCTTAACAGATCTAGATAGGGGTATTCTAAGGAATTATTTTTAGCTTGATAAGCTTTTCCCACAATGATTTTACAATTTTTCCTTCAATTAATACATCCTTATCGATGTTATGTTTATGTAGACCATAAACCCCTAACATATAATTTTCCTACTAGAGTTATCTCAAGGTTGGCTCTTCTAGATAGCCAAACATTATTCATCCTATCAGAAGTCATATTCTTACTTCCCCATACCACATGGCACATCTTGGATACCAATATTTCTTATCTTTGGACATAATATGTTACTTATATATTTATCTTGGAACCAAAGTTCAAGACAAACTGATACTTTTCTAAGTATCCATCAATTGAACACTTTTAACTCATGCACATCAAGTGTCATAAGACTCGCTTGATTGCCATGTCCATGAAAGAAAATAACACAAAGAAACACATTCCTCTTATCACCCCATCATTACCCAGGGTTGTTTATCAAAGAGAAGAGATTATCATCTCCTCTAATTATTGCATGAACTTTCAATTGTTCATGAGTCACTTACTCTTGTTTCATCTTAGGTTCCTTGCCATCAGCATAGGAACTACAAGGATGATTACATGTCATCATTCCTTTCTTTGTTATTGTCTAACATGTTCATGAGTATTTTGTGATTTTATCACATTTCCCATTTCCACATTATGGAAAAAGATCTTTACGATTCACACAGGTTTTATCAGACAGGGATCATCTCCCTTATTCTCATTCTCTTATCATGGGGATTATACTTTTTACTTCCTCATACACACAGATTGATATGAGATCATCTCAGATTCCATTTTATTGCACTTAGGATGTGATAAAAATATCCATGCCATATTTCTAGTTTCGTTATGCTCACTAGATTGTCTCAAAATGATTACTTGATCAGGGTAATCAGAAAGATAACAATCTTAGAGTTACATACTCACCTTATCTTCAATAGTTGAATGCCTGGCCAGGGTATACAAGTACTGAGATTAGGTAGTATGCACTTTATTTACTACCATGTTCCTTACTTTTCATATCATCAAAAACATAGGACTTAGCATTCCTGGATTTTCTCCAGGCATCACTTCTATATCTCATTCTCTTTCACACAGATAAGAGCAATTATAGAACATTTAAAGGAATACTGAACAATATATAAATTCTAGTTCTCATCATTTCTTCCCTATGTCCCCATAGGACAATCAATATGGAAATCCATAACAGCAATTCTTCTTATGATTATCAAATAACGGCAAGATAAGGCATATCAAAATGAAAAAGCTCTATCTGACTGTTACCCCTCGCGGTCATCTACCGCTTTAGGTTGACTCAACACATGGAGTCTAGTTATTTTATGTTGTTGCTCTTGCCTTTTTACACTATGATGCAAGGGTTTTGAGTAGCTTTTATAGGCTAGTTTCATATGTGTTTTATGGGTTTATTGATCATTTTCATGGTTAATATCGCACGATTCATTTTGTTCAGCCTATAATCTCATTATGCATCAAATTTACCTTGTTTTATCTTATTTGGTATAAATGATCATATTTCTCGGAGTTGAGTTGAGTTTTTCTTTGAATTTCAAGCAATTCGCATATATGCAGCTGCCGATACCATCGACGGTTGTCGATAATATCGAGACGGCCACAGTGAGGTAGCCAGAAAGAGCAGAATGGGTCGATACCATCGACCCAGAAGTCGATGGTAGCGAGATGTCTTCAGCGAGCCAAATATCCACACGTCGATACCATCGACACAGGTTGTCGATAGTATCAACGTGACGTCAGAGAAAACCCCCAAAAAATGAAAGGACCACTGGTACTATAGCGGGTCAATACCATCGACTCACCGTCGATGGTATCGACGCCATCGAATCAGGAATTTCTACATATCGAATCTAAACGAACGGTCGTGATGTTTTGACGGATGTAAGTGATCCCTATACCTAAAAAAAGATGGCCCCACTACTACATTTTTGGCCAGTAACGTCGCTGCCCATAGCGTCATTTTTATTAGAACAACTGACCTAATAGACTATTGCATCGGTTTTATCATAAAAACTGACCTTACAGGTTTCCCGTGGGAAACATTCACGCAATTTTGGTTTCGCGCGTCGATCTATAGCGTCGGTTTTTCAAAATAACCGATGCTATAGCGTCAAACAAAAACGCGTGCACCGCTTTGGAACTCTAGCGTCACTTTTCATGGATAACCGACCTTATAGATACTAACCTCTAGGGTCAGTTTTTTAAAATAACTGACCTTATAGATGGTTTACAAAAATTCGGGCACCACTTAGGCTATACCAACGGTTTTTGCATTTAACTGACTCTAGAGAGCTGACTTGTAGCATCGGTTATTGCAGTTAACCGACGCTACAGGTCGGGCTGCTAGCTAATTCACGCGCGACCTAAAGACCAATCTACTTCTGTTTCATTTCGTTTTGTTCGAAAGCACGGCTGATGCGATGATTTTGAGTCGCATTTATAGACTTGTTTGATATGTGTTTTATGCATTTATTAGTCATTTTCATGGTTAATGTTACATAATTCATTCACTTTGGTCTATGCTACTTCTTTATGTCAAATTTCCCTTATTTCAGCATTTTGAGTATTAATTATCAAGAGAATACATTTTGTGTGGACTTATGTGGTTTCGTGTGTCAATTTCAGGAAAAACAAGTATTTGCTACCGTCGATACCATCAACGGTGGTCGATACCATTGACCGGACCACAGGTTGCCAGCCGCAAGGACCAAAAGAAAGTCGATACTATCGACAGGGATGTCGATGGTATCGAGATACCATCAGGTTGCTGGCGAGAAGTGAGTCGATACTATCGAATCATATGTCGATACTATCGACTAGTGGAGCTACAACGACACAAAAAGATAAAACCATCGCTACAGGTTCGTCGATACCATCGACCCGCGTCGATGGTATCGAGATGACATCAGGCGCAAAGACAAAAGAAAAGAAGAACTGCTGATATCGCGCTAGGTCGATACCATCGACCCGCGTCGATGGTATCGACACCATCAGATATGAGTTTGTTTCAGATTAATCTTAATCGGATGGCTGTGATTAATTGGCAACCTAATTCGGGAAATATACCTAATGACGGCGCCCAAGAGGGAGGGATCACGTCATTAGCCACTACACACGTCCCGAGAAGGTGTGGAGAGAAGAACGAAGCCCAGAAGCACGCCCCAGCCGATCCAGACGCCGAAGAAGACGATTTCCACCACCGAAAGGCAGGAGAACGTGTATTCTACGCAAAGGATAGTTTGGATCTTCTCCGTTCAGGGGTTTCACCACTCAATCACATTTTTCTCCATGTTTCCCTTTTTCTACTCCACGTTCTGCTCTGAGATGAACATGCGGGGCTAATCCCCTTTGTCTTTAGGACCGGGAGTAGCCCGGGAATTCATTGTATGACGATTTTATCATAGTAATTCATATCTTATCTCTTAAATCCGTGGTATAATTTCATTTTCTCAAATATATTGTTATGCTTGATCACCATAATAATAATCTAATGCCCTTAATTGCTTTGAAAGAAGAATTAATGGTTGAAAAGAGATGGAATTTACATTAATTGACAAATCCCTTGAACAGGGTGGTGTAAGATTAATGGTGGATACCGAGAGGTCGTTTTTAACGCACCTAGTTTAGGGTATAGGTTACTATGACGGTGGAACCGACCTAGACCTAGGTAGTGAATTGTACCACAATAGTGGGCAATTCTGATTTCAGGCCACTACCCGGATAGAGAGATAAAATTGAGTGACTATATAGAATTTAATACAATGAAAACCCGCGGTGAAACCACAATCCTAAAGATCTTAGTTTGAATTGATTAAACCAAACATTTAATCGATTGCTTGTTTTGTTTTATTTTTATTTTCTTTTAATTTTAACAACAACTCTCAACTATTTAATCAGCTTAGCTGATCGCGAGTAGTTAGTAGGAGTCTCTGACGATTTCACGTATCCCTGAGTTCGACTCGGGCCTCACAAAGGCCTATATTACTTCGACGCATTCACTTGTGTTTTTATGCACGGTAAATTTGCGTCAAGTTTTTGGCGTCGTTGCCGGGGATACGGCAAATTGTCGGGACTTCGAGTGCTGCAAGCGGCCACTCTAGGCCACATTTTTATTTTTTTATCATTTCAAAATATCATAATCTATTTTCTAAATATTTGCAATCGTCAAGCACTATACTGAAATTAAATTTTTCTATTTGCAGGTACTGTGCATGGTGCAGACACGTAGTACTGACTACACGCGACACGCACCTGAGGTTCCGCTCCCGGGACCTGAAGACGAGGATGATTTACATCAAGACCATTTGGAGGACATAGTTTCTGAACCCGAACAAGAAGAGATGGAAGAGCCACAGACAATATGGGAGAAGATCAAGGCTTCTTCCTCATCCGCTTCCAAGGGGCCGATCAAGAAGTAGGCGATTAATATACCGACATACAAGATTGATCTGGCATTAATCAACTTGATGAAGTCAAATGCTTTCCATGGGCTCAAGAATGAAGATCACGTCGCACATATAAGTCAATTTGTGGAGAATTGTGATATGATAAAAATCGACAGATTTCCACAAGATGTGCTCTACTTGAAGCTCTTCCCGAGTTCTCTAGCGGGAAATGCGCGAGAGTGGTTACATAACATGGATGATGAATATGTGGAATCTTGGGACCACATGGTGGAGGTTTTCTTTGAACGGTTCTTCCCGCCCGAGAAGACCAATGACATGATCAGGAAGATCCACAACTTCACCCAACAAGCAGGAGAGACCTACTCTGAGACCTGGGAAAGGTTTCAAATCATGCTCAGGTGGTGCCCGCATTACGAGCTTGATAAGGAGACACAAGTCAAGATCTTCTATTTTTCTCTCTCCGAGCATGATAGAAGCAACCTTGATTCAGCCGGCTCAGGATTCTTCTTGAACAACACAGACACCAGGTGTTGGGAAATCTTAAAGAACATGGCCAAGAAACAATCGTGGGGCGAAAGAGACACCGTGGAGAATGTTCGGGTGGCAGGTGAATCTAAAGCAATCAAGGAGTTGAATGAGAAGATGGATCTTCTCACAAAGAAACTGCTTGCAAAGGAGGATACTGAGTCCGAGGATGAGGCTCAAGTAAAATTCATGAGGCAGCAGCAAGGCTACAGGAATAATGACTACTCATGGAGGAAAGACAAGAAGTTCTCCTGGAAGGATCCAAACAATTTCCTACAAGATCCTGATGCAAAGCCACAACCTAGAGCTGAAGATAAGAGCACCGAGTTGCTTAGTCAAATGGTGGAGCAGAATCAGGAGATGATGAGTATGTTCAGTAAACAACTGCAGTCCCAGGGTGACATCTTGACCAAATTTGAGTCATGGAGCACAAATACGGGCGTTAGAAACCACCGTGACCCAGATTTCAAATGAAGTGGTGGCCATCAAGCATGCCAGTCAGCAGAGACAAGCTGGGAATGCAGATGTGGTTCAAGCACATTATCAAGTTAAATACATGTCTGTGATTAATGAGGAAGAACCTCACGTGGCAGAGATAATGGACCAAAGCAAATGATGTTTGATACAGAGGCTATATCGGCAATACCATATCCTCACAGTCATTATGGACTACCAGGCGGATACACTCCTTTCATAAAATCCCTCCAAGAGCCCATGATGGTCGCGCCCCCGCCTTGGCAAGAAGAGCAAGTGAAGGCCATTCGTCTAGGTGCGGATACATCCATTGCGAGAGAGGAGCCACAGCAAGTTATACCTGTTGAAGATGATCCGACCAAGTCAATGCCAGAGGGAGTCATTGAAGCAAGCTTAGGGGAGCTTGCCCCAAAAAGCTCATATGTGCCACCTCATAAGCGGGTGAATGACAAAATTGTGTCTAGTCCGGACAGCCCCAGGCCGAAGAAAGAGCATCGACATTACAAAAAATTCTTGGAGATGTTCAGGAAACTTCATATCAATATTTCGTTAGTGGAAATGATTGAGAAGATTCCTGCCTACGGGAGGTTTATTAAAGAAATCATCAACAAGAAGAGATGGATTAAAGACACAGATGTTTGCCGGATGAATGAAATGGTGAGCTCAATCATCCATGGGAGTTTGCCACAGAAGAAGAAAGATCTAGGAAGCTTTTATATCCCATGTTCGATAGGTGATCGACACTTTCCACGAGCTCAGTGTGACTCAGGGGCAAGCATTAACCTTATGCCACTATCCACATTTAAAAACCTTGGGTTGAAGGACATGAAGAAGTCAGCGACAACTATTGAGTTGGCGGATGGATCCATTGTAAAGCCATACAGAGTTTGCGAAGATGTACTCGTCAAGGTGGACAAGTTCATTTTTCCTGTAGATTTCGTCATCATGGATATGCCATAGCTTCAAAGTTGTGAGATGCTATTGGGTAGGCAGTTTCAAGCAACGACCGATGTAGTCACTGCAATTGGGAGAGGTACACTGACGTTGGGGATTGGTCAAGATCGAGTGGAGTTCAAGATGCCGTACGATCCTTTGGGCACCTTCTGCAAAGTACCAAGTTGATGACAAGCTTCAAGTCGTCTAGCCTAAGATGTTAAATAAGGGAGCTTGTTGGGAGGCAACCCAACCATTAGTACTTTAGTTTAGTTCCTTTACATTCGTAGTTTGATTTGTTTTAACTTAGTTTTTAGTGTAAAAAAGATATCGTGATCGTTTTCTACATGTACAGGGCTGAGGCAGAGTCGATACCATCGACCCTTGTGTCGATGGTATCGACCATGGTACAGGTTGGCGACTGCAGGAATCGCACTGTGTCAATACCATCGATGGCCTCGTCGATGGTATCGACATACCAACAGGCAGATCGCAAGCAGAGGTCGATGGTATCGACATGGGTGTCGATACTCGCGAGATCTCTAGAGATTTTCAGAATGAATCGTCTCAGTGAAGTCGATACCATCGACGGGCCTGTCGATGGTATCGACACTTTCAGACACATAAGGCGGCAGCCGGGCCTCACGAGGGTTTGCCCTAAATAGAGAGTCGATACTATCGACTCGCGTCGATAGTATCGACGCGCCACGTCAACAATCCGTGAGGAAAGATCAACGACGATCATAGAAACCAAGAATTCGATCTGGGGGACAGGTCGATACCATCGACTCTCGTCGATAGTATCGATGCGTCATCAATTCGGGCCCCGCAGATCCATCCATCGACAACCGTCGATAGTCGCGGTGGTACAGATCGTGCTACCCGTGTCGATACCATCAAATCACGTCGATGGTATCAACGGGCATACAGTAGCGCCGGCCACAGCTATATATGAGAAGGATTTGCGTCAGATGACATCACAACTCCAGAGCAAACCTCCTCCAATTGTGCCGAGCGTATTCCAGAGCTATCCAAGCCCGACGACGAGCAACACCGAGCACGTTCATCATCGAGCGGAGATTCACTCCTCCAATCTTCACCGAGCTCTCTCTATATTCCTCTTTCTGTCGCGATCATGGTGCATGTGGCTGGTGCATCGTCGTCACGCGCCAACCCGATGGAGATCCCAGAATTTGTGCCACCTCCTACTGTGTCAATTTCACGCCTGCGGCTGATTCATCCATCCGCGGAGGTCAAGAAGATATACGAGGAGATCTTAAAGAGAAATATCGAGCCGACCCGTTATGTTGAACGGGAAACCATCCGCAACCTGGGGTTCGAAGCCAACCTCGACTACGTGCTGAAGGGATAGGCCCGACACACGGGAAGACAGTCTAACGAGCTGGAGTTTCATGCTGATGGCTAGCCGTTCTTTGGCGAGTGGCCTACGTACAAGGAGTTGGTAGCCGAGTTTATGGCGTCACTGGATGTCTGCGTCGTACCCAACGACGTCATAGCCACCGACCGTGAGTGGATCAACGGCCGGGTGTCTTTTCAGCTATACAACAACGACTACACCCTTACACTCCGGCAGTTCAACAAGATCTTCAACTAGAATCATTTGCGGTCAGACTACCGGCGGCTGGACAACCGCATCGACTACAATGCAATCTTCGCCGAGCTAGTGACGGTGCCGCCGGGCAAGTCAGTGACCTACCATAATGCTGCGGTAGCTGATTTCGAGCATCCCTTCGTCCGGATACTCCACCGGATGCTGAGTTCTACATTGTTTGCTAGGGGTGATCTGGCCCTCACCAAGTTTTAGGAGACGGACCTATTTTTCTTGTATAAACTCCTGAAGCTTCAAGAATGCAACTGGGGAGCTTTCTTTTTGTAGCGGGTTTTGGCGGTGAAGAGGAGTACACGGAAAGCCCCAATTCACTTTGGCAGGCTTATCACCAAGCTGGCCTTCTACCTTGGGTTGAATTTCCAGCAGCTTACTCCTCTCTCCAACAGGAGCAAGGTGAACTTGCAACATCTGCACCGCTCTAACCTCATCCTTCTTCGAGATGGCTTGGCGTATGCACACTGCCACATCAACCATGCCTACCAGGAATGCTCGCTTCCTGATCCGATCTTCAACATCGAAGGGGCGCAACACTTCCGATGGCCTATCATAGCCATTGTTGATTCTGATGAAGACGGCGGAAACGACGACGATGACAACAATGACAATGAGGCTGAAGAGGAAGAGGAGGCCTACACACCTCTTCGGGCACGAGTGGCACAACGGAAGCGTCCTCGCATGCATCCGGGTGCATCTTCATCTTCACAGCCTCTGCCACCACCACCGCCCTCGCAGCCAAGCGAGGAAGCCTATTCTATGCAGGGCATGTATGCTATGCTACAGGAGATACAACATACGCAACAACATCACATGGCGATGTACGCCGGTATTCAAGAGACTACCAACCGGCTACTGGACAATCAAAGGGCAATGTTCGAGAACGAGTGTCTTCTCCTCGACAACCAACAACAGATTCATGACCAGTTGCAAAGGATGGAGATGCAACAACAACCCTTTTATGATTACTATTAGAGCCAGAATTACTTTGAAGACTATCCACAACCTCCACCTAGGGCCCAGTTTGATCCGAGCTTCCAGGGGGAGTATCCGTCTTGGGACCCCACGGCTCCACAGTACCCGCCTCTGCCCGAAGAGTAAATCGGTATCTCTGTTCCAACCTTTAAGATTATTTTTGACTATGAGGCCATAGTCGAATTCAAGCTTGGGGGGGGGGGGGTTGGAACAACTCTATCTTTTACTTTCTCTATTTTTAGTTTTATTGCTTTTGTTTCTTGTCATTTGTTTCTTGCAATCTTAAGTTTGTTTGTAGGATCCACATTCTATCTAGTGTAATCGTGGATGTCTTAGGTCTTGAGTCATCTCAGTTGCATGTACATGGGTATTAAGGGAAATTAAAAACTTTTGAGTGTTCGCAAGCTTGAGTGTTGTTCAACCTTGATCACTTAACTTAGAAAATGATTAGTTTTGTCAACTTTAAAACAGAAAATCACAACTGTACATTCCTAATGATTCATGAAAGTGGACGGAATTTGTTGTTTGAGCCTAAACTGACCAAATGATAATGAGACTCTAATCTGAAGTAAGAGAGAGAAACCTCTTAACTACTACACAGGTCAGTAAGGAGGGACACATAATTTTTTTAAAAGGTTCAGTCAATTAGTCTTGTGATATGTCCACCTCATTACTTTTCACAATCCACCATAAGATTTGGAAGTAAAGTATGGTTTTAACCTTTTTGATTGCATGTCATGTAGATAGGACTTGCATTGCAACCATCTTTATATGTTTTGCATGAAAAAAAAATGAAAAAATAGAATAAGTATACATGCACATTATCTTTAGGTGTGTGTCATTTAGTTGCATTCATAACTTTTATGCATAGAGTATATCATGTACCTCATTTCTTCTTTAATGGTGAATTAAATTGTTCCATGCCCTCTAAATAGTGCAAATATTCGAGTTATGCAGAAAAAATAAGCCCAATAAAGTATTCATTATCAATTATGGATATAAGGGGTTGAATAAAAAATGAAAAAGAAAAAAAATCTGAAATTGAAAAAAAAAAGTTATTTAGAAGCAACTAGAATAAGAAGGAGAAAGGAACATAATTTCACCTGCATTTCAAGATGAGTGAGTACATGATGTAGCTCAATTAGATATCCATCTCATTTTGAGATGGGATGTTAGTGCATGCATCATTTCACCCAATCTTAGGCATTAGGGCATTTTTCATGTGCATTTGCATCATTTAGGGCATTTTTGTTTTATGCATGTTGGAACCGTATAATGCTTCCACTTCTTCCATGAGCCACCCATTCCATCCACCCGTTGCTCGAATTGGTAGGCCACCGTGATTTTCTCCTCACTTGTGAATATCAGGAGAACTGCTTCCATGTAGATGGTAGTTAGGGCGAGCAACATAGTATAGGAGATCACAAGATGCACTAAGTCTGGACCGGCGAATTCTATTATGTTAACTGCCTTATGTGATAGTGTTCATCAGTTTTGAGGTAGATATCTTTTATGGATGATTACTGTCGCCTTTAGGGTAATTATCATTATGTGGTTAGCGAGGGTCGGTATGCGAATGTCCGGTGGGAGTCATATGGGATGTTTGTTGTGATGCTTTGTTCTTTAGTTGACTCTGGCAATTCTATTCTAAGGTTTAGTTGCTCGAGGGCGAGCAATGTTCAAGCTTAGATGAGTTTGATGCGATGATTTTGAGTCACATTTATAGACTTGTTTAATATGTGTTTTATGCATTTATTAGTCATTTTCATGGTTAATGTTGCATAATTCATTCAATTTGGTCTATGCCACTTCTTTATGTCAAATTTCCCCTATTTCAGCATTTTGAGTATTAATTATCAAAAGAATACGTTTTGTGTGGACTTATGTGGTTTCGTGTGTCAATTTCAGGAAAAACAAGTATCTGCTACCGTCGATACCATCGACGGTGGTCGATACCATCGACCGGACCACAGGTTGCCAGCCGCAAGGACCAGAAGAAAGTCGATACTATCGACAGGGATGTCGATGGTATTAAGATAGCATCAGGTTGTTGGCGAGAAGTGAGTCGATACTATCGACTAATGGAGCTACAGTGACACAAAAAGACAAAATCGTCACTACAGGTTCGTCGATACCATCGACCCGCGTCGATGGTATCGAGATGACATCAGGCGCAAAGACAAAAGAAAAGAAGAACTGTCGATATCACGCTAGGTCGATACCATCGACCCGCGTCGATGGTATCGACACCGTCAGATATGAGTTTGTTTCAGATTAATCTTAATCAGACGGCTGTGATTAATTGGCGACCTAATTCGGGAAATATACCTAATGACGGCACCCAAGAGGGAGGGATCACGTCATTAGCCGTTGCACACGTCCCGAGAAGGTGTGGAGAGAACAACGGAGCCCAGAAGCACGCCCCAGCCGATCCGGACGTCGAAGAAAACAATTTCCACCACTGAAAGGCGGGAGAACACGTATTCTACGGCAAGGATCGTTTGGATCTTCTCCGTTCAGGGGTTTCACCACTCAATCACGTTTTTCTCCATGTTTCCCTTTTTCTACTCCACATTCTGCTCTGAGATGAACATGCGGGGCTAATCCCCTTTGTCTTTAGGACCGGGAGTAGCCCGAGAATTCATTGTATGACGATTTTATCATAGTAATTCATATCTTATCTCTTAAATCCGTGGTATAATTTCATTTTCTCAAATATATTGTTATGCTTGATCACCCTAATAATAATCTAATGCCCTTAATTGCTTTGAAAGAAGAATTAATGGTTGAAAAGAGACAAAATTTACATTAATTGACAAATACCTTGAACAAGGTGGTGTAAGATTAATGGTGGATACCGAGAGGTCGTTTTTAATGCACCTAGTTTAGGGTATAGGTTACTACGACGGTGGAACCGACCTAGACCTAGGTAGTGAATTGTACCATGACAGTGGGCAATTTTGATTTCAGGCCACTACCCAGATAGAGAGATAAAATTGAGTGACTATATAGAATTTAATACAATGAAAACCCGCGGTGAAACCACAATCCTAAAGATCTCACTTTGAATTGATGAAACCAAACATTTAATCGATTGCTTATTTTATTTTATTTTTATTTTCTTTTAATTTTAACAACAACTCTCAACTATTTAATCAGCTTAGCTGATCGCGAGTAGTTAGTAGGAGTCTCCGACGATTTCACGTATCTCTGAGTTCGACTCGGGCCTCACAAAGGCCTATATTACTTCGACGCGTTCACTTGCATTTCTACGCACAGTACATTTGCATCAACGGTGCTAGAGGAGTCCAGCCGTGTGCCACCGTCCATCTCCTTCCGACACCGACATCCATCTCCGTGTCCAAGCTGTGCAGTCGTGTCGTGCCCGCCGTCGAGCCGTGTAGCCCTGCCCGCTGTCGAGCCGTGCCGCCATCGAGCCAAGGAGGAAGCTTCTCTGGCCGTGTCGCTGTCGAGCCAAGGAGGAAGTTTCTCGGGCTGTGCCACCGTCGAGCCAAGGAGGAAGCTTCTCGGTTTCAAGGTACATTCTATTAATCGAAAATCAGTCGCAAACTTCACGGTTGTACGTGTTGTGCCGCCGTCGAAGAGTTTTCTCGGTTGTAAAGGAGAGGCGGGGCAGGTGGGGGCTGCTGTGGTTGGGTAGTGATGGGTGCTGGTGGTAGTAGCACGATCGTGCAATAACCACGACCATTTTTCTTCTTATTGTAATGCCGCGATTGAGGAAAGGCTCAGAGTGAATGTATTTGTTAGGTAGCACGACCATGCTGGGTAGCACGGCCGTGGTGGTTGTGGCTGAGTGAATGTATTTGTTAGGTAGCACGACCGTGATGGGTAGCACGGCCGTGTTGTTTGGTAGCATGGCCGTGTTGGTTGGTAGCACGGCCGTGGTGACTGTGGTTGAGTAAATGTATTTGTTAGGTAGCACAGCCATGCTGGGTAGCACGACCGTGTTGGCTGAGTTGCTGAACTGCATTTGTTAAATTTTTTCTGCTCCTCTAATATTGATGTATTGACCCTAATGCCTTACATTATAAGAGAATTGAATCATGCATTTGTGTTGTTGCAAGTGTTGTTGACTTGCATATATTTCTTTTTCAGCCTTCAAGTGAGGTATTATATTCTCACTCTCCCAATGTGCCATTATGCTTCATTTTGATTCAAATATTTAATACATGTACGGTAGCTCTTGGTAGACATTCTAGAAATATGAGGGTAGACATTGTGTGTCTCAGATTGACACTTTAGGGTTTATATATGAGATCATCGAATGCATGATGTTTAACTTAATATATAAATAAGACAATAATACATTTATGCATGTATCAACTTAGAAACTCGTTCAAAAATTACTCATAGGAGTAAATATTGGATAGTCCCCGGTTTGGGACTATTTTTGGATATTTAATCTCACTTAGGATGTAACTGTATAATGTATGTTTAGTTTTGAAGAAAATTTTAGTAGTATTTCCTCATTTGTTCTCTGGGTACATATGTGAGTGGATATATACCATTTACATCAGTGTACTTGGAGAACTTAGGGGAAATGCTGCTGAAATTTTCTTCAAAACTAAACATACATTATACAGTTACTAATGAGATTAAATATTCAAAAATGGGATAGGTGGTACATTTTAGTATAAAAGTAATTAACTTCCTATCAATAAAAACTTACATCTTATAGCATCAATATTAAATGCTTAGTTTTATAATTAATTTTTAATGTGATATAGAAAATGGATCGAAGTTGGATGTCTATCAAGAACCGTTGTAGTCCAGAGTTTGCCAAAGGTCTTGACGAATTTATCAGATTTGCTGAGGAACATAGGAAACTACCTACAGATAGGTTCTATTGTCCATGTAGAAATTGTGGTAACAATTTGAAAGTTGATACTGCTGAGGAAATTAAGGATCATGTCATATGCAATGGGATCATACAAGGTTATAATGAATGGTATTTGCATGGAGAGAAAATTAATAATGGATCAGAAAATGTCGATACTAATAGTTGTGGCATAGAAGATATAGATAATGATGATAATTTCAATGATGAACCGATTCAGGATGACCCGATTCAAGATGATATGGTTGATGAGATGCTACACAGTTGTCGGGACAATGTCATTGATCCACCTTCTTTATTTGCAAACATAGTCCATGATGCTGAAAAACCTTTATATAAGGGTTGTACTAAGTTCATGAGGTTGAGTGTTGTTATGCGATTATACACTCTTAAAGCTCAAAACCGGTGGAGCGATAAGAGTTTCACTTCACTGTTGTCTTTGTTAAAGGAAATTCTTCCTGAAGGCAACGAGCTTCCAATTTTAACATATCAAGCAAAGAAAATATTGTGCCCAATGGGAATGGAGGCTAAGAAGATTCATGCATGTCCAAATTATTGTGTGTTATTTCAGAAGGACTATAGTAATTTAATAAATTGTCCAAAATGTGTTGTGTCAAGGTATAAGACCACAAATTCAGCTAAGGCGAAAAATGGCTCTCCTGCCAAGGTGATGTGGTATCTACCAATAATACCACAATTTCAACACTTATTTGCTAATACAGAAGATGTGCAAAATTTGTCTTGGCATGGGGAGTTAAAGGCCAATGATGATGGTGTCCTACGACATGCATCTGATTCACCACAATAGAAGAAAATTGATTTATTATACCCTCAATTTGGTAAAGAACCAAGAAACTTAAGACTTGGACTCTGTACAGATGGAATGAATCCCTATGATACATTAAGAAGCCAACATAGCACGTGGCCTATTATGATTGTTATATACAATCTTCCTCCTTGTTCGTGTATGAAAAATAAGTATGTCATGTTGTCAATATTGATATCAGGGCCCAAGCAACCTGGAAGTGATATTGATGTTTACCTTCAACCTCTAATAGATGACCTAATGAAACTATGGGAAGAAGGTATTATGACATATGATGCTTCACATAAAGAGACCTTCAGTTTGCGTGCTATGTTGTTTTGCACGATTAATGACTTTCCTCCTTCATTTTTTGATATCATGGTTCATCTTGTAGTACATATTACAAGGGAGGTGAAGATGTTGGGTCCAATTTTCTTACACTGGATGTATCCATTTGAACGCTACATGAGTGTTTTTAAAGGTGATGTTCGGAATCGTTATTGTCCTGAAGGGAGTATTGTTGAGGGTTACGTGGCTAGGGAGGTGATGGATTTTTGTAATGATTTTTTGAATTGCAATGAAACTTGTAGCGATAAAAAAAATTCCCATCACACTGGATCTTATTGTGGCAAAGGAACTCTGGGAGGATGAGTGAAAGGAATCAGTCGTGAGTTGTGGGAACAAGCGCATTTGTATATTTTACACAACATCAATGAAGTTAGTTGCTACATCACAGAACACAATGATCTTATCAAGAGAAATCATCCGTGATCCAGTTCAATGTGTCTTGCAAGAGACCATAATTGAACATTTATTAGGTGGTTTGAAGAGAAAGTATTTAATCAACTATCTGAATCACCGAATAATGTTGCTGAGAACATAAAATGGCTCACCTTTAAGCCAAAAATGGATGTCATGTCATATGAAGGTTATGACATAAACGGATTTTCATACTACACAAAGCGTCAAGATGAAAGTAGTGTAATTCAAAATAGTGGGGTCACTGTTAAAGCTTGTTCATTGTATTTTGCTAGGGCCAAAGATAAAAGACCACGCGAAGCTGAGATGTCATATTACGGCGTCATTGAGGACATATGGGAAATGAACTATACAAATTTTCGAGTTCCTATATTTAGGTGTAATTGGGTTGACAACAACAAAGGAGTTTTAGTGGATGAGTTGGGTTTCAAATTGGTGAATTTTGAAAAGATTGGTGAGAAAGATGAGCCATTCATCATGGCAGACCAAGCAAAACAAGTATTCTATATTGATGACCCGGCAAATAAAAATTGGTCTGTCGTTCTTCATGGAAAAAGACAGTTTATTGTAGATCCTATAAATGAAGAAGAATACTACGAAAAGTATGATGATTCCAGTCCATTCTCAGTTGGTTTGCCAAGTGTAAATGTTGAAGATAACACCAATGAATATTATAAACGTCAAGACCATGTTGAAGAAATTTTCCTTGACTAACAACTCAACCAATACTAGAGGCATGTATTCCTTGAATTATTATTTTTTATTATCATTCAAGCTAGTATACCTTATCACTTGTGCTTTTATTATCACTTATTTTTTATCATGTATACTTGCAGGTTCAAAAATGGCGAGTGAAGATGAACATTCTGAGCATGAGCATGAGCACCATGAGGATGGTAGTGGTGATGCTAAGAAAGTAGAGGTCCCACACTAATGCGTAGGTTGCAGGAGCTCAGGGCTAAAGGGGAGAAATTGCCACTCCAGTTTGATATCACAGGAGCACCTATTGGGGAACATGCTAGTTCTTTCAAGCATTATGTAGGGGCGACCGTGCACAGTAAGGTGCCAATAGATATAGAAAATTGGCATGATGTTCCTAATGCCAAAAAAGACCTCATATGGAAAGATATATCTGTGAGTGGAAGTGATATTATTTTAATATGTTTTTTTATCTATTGATTCTAATTTAGTTTGCTTGGAATTAATTGCTTTTCAAAACAACATTATTAATTGCTTCTTTTGTATGTATAGGGTGTTTTTCATCTAAATGAAAAAGATCACAAGAAAAGAGTGCTACAACATTGTGGTGTACGATGGAGGGGTTTTAAGACATATCTCGCAAGGGAATTTATAGATAATCCTAAACAAAAGAAGAAAGCAACAAATGTATATATTTTTATAGATCCTGAGGTGTGGGAAAGATTTGTTGCAGCTAGGAGATCGGAAGAGTTTCAGGTAATAAAGATTGTGATGTATTTTATGAATCTTTAATTTTATACAATTAAGGAGGTGAATCTTTTTATACATGTTTGCCAAGTCTAATTTGCAATACTTCATTTTAAATGATCAGGCTATCCACCAGGCTCAAAAGGAAAGACGGGCCAAAAATGTGCATGACCATCGCTTGGGGCCCGGTGGTTATGCCTTCCGCCGCCAACTACAAGAGAAGCAATCCTCTTCTGGAGAAGAATCTAGTACAACTCAAGTTGAGCGTCCACCCCGACACTTGACATGGATTGATGCTAGAAAGAATCGAGCAGGTGAAATTGTCAACCCTGCAACTAAGGAGGTGGCACAAAATATGGTAGGTTTATCCCAACTAACTAAAGAGTAACTCCCACAAAATTAGATTCATTTATATCTAATTGATATTGTGTTTTAATATTTTTATTAACTACAAATAGATTGATCTCCACGAGCAAAGGAAGGAAGGAAAGTTCATCCCAACTGGCCACATGGATGAAATATCAGTTGCGCTTGGTACGAAGGAGTATCCTGGCCGTGTTAGGGGATTAGGAGCTGGTATAGGATTCAAGTCTTATTTTGGCCCTTCGCAATCTAAAAAAGGTCGTGTAGGAGGTCTTACACCAGAGGAGGTTGAAGCATTAGTATCACAGAAAGTAAAAGAAATAATGTCTTCATATCAGCCTACTCAACCTTCTCAACCTTATCATATTGTGCGTCTCTCAAGTGATGAGGTACAAGCCCATGCTCCAGTTGCAGAAGGTCATGGGAGCACTCTCAATGACCCACCACAACAATCTGCAGTAAGTTTTTGTTCTATATGTTGTGTTATTAGTATGATATAATATATATAGTTGTAATAGGTATCTATTCTACTTCTTCTTATATAACCTATATTATTTCAATCTAGGTTGGTATGAACTGTAAACTTGCAGTGGAGGTTCCAGAATATAATGTTGTGGCAGCGGGCAAGGTGTACAACTTTGGTGGAACATTGCATTGCCAACAAATTACTAATGACATTTGCCGTGTGTCCATCCATCTTGTGTATGACGGAATGGGGGACAAACCACTACCCATACCTAATCCGGAATATAGTACAGTTGAAGAAGCAGAGGGTGCTATGGTGGGTTGGCCTAGACACTTGGTTATCAATGACAAGGTATACTTGAATTCTACCATGTTTTTCATATTTGACTGCATATATGAACTCGTTTAATAGAAGTATGTAATTTAATTAACAGGTTTGCAAACCAAAAAGTAAAAAATCTACTAGTCGTCCTCCTATGCCCAAGCCATCTATTATTCCAAATTCCACATTCGACGAGTTGGGAAGTAAATGTAAATGTTTGTGTCGATACTTAGCCAACCAAAGCTCTGGACTACAAATGTTGATCAATTTAACAGAAGATGCAACTGGGAGGGACTTTGACAATTATATTTTTATTGATGATATTATAGAGTTGTTCCGTTATGATTGGCTGAATACTTTGATATTAGAAGTATGGATAAGGTAAGTATCTATCAATATAGAAAATTCCAATACACATTTTTAGCTTATTTCTACATATGAAAATAATTACATGTTTAACAACCATTTATATACCGAGACCACAAACTTTGATATAAAGAATGTTGGATTCTTAGTTCCTTCAGTCACTAGTCAGGTGGAGACACATATTGACGAAGTGAGTGATTACTTATCTGATGCATTCAAATATTTTGCTACTGTGGGAAAGGAAATTATCCTAATTCCTTTTAACGTCGAGTAAGTATTATTATTCAATATAATTTTAATAATGAATAAATGTATTTTATTTTAATGTTTGTTTTATTCTTACTCAGATCTAGACATTGGGAACTAGTGGTGATTGCCCCAAAATCGATGACTCTTTATTATCTTGACCCAATGGGAAAAACAACAAGGAGTCACAAACTGAAATTACCAGCTATGGCGTAAGCATAAATATAGTCAATGCTTTAACATGATATTTCTATTTAAAATTTCTATTTTACCAACTATCATTTAATTTGATAGGGGTATAAAAGCTTTTCGTGAAAGCGGAGGACAAATACCCACAAAATTAAAGACATTGACTTTGAAAAATGTCAAGGTAGCTACTTTGACAACTGCTTAGTCTTATATGTATTAATTTTCAACTCTTATATGTCAACTCTTACAGTCTTCTGTTTATAGTAGTTACTAACATTAAGTATAATTCGTTATTTGTAGTGTCTTATACAAAATAATGATTGGGCTTGTGGTTACTATGTAATGAAATATATGCAAGCTATTGTCAAACAAGCATCAAATGACATTCAGACTATAGATCAGGTAATAAAGAATAACATCATAAAGTTACAAATGAGTTGTAGTCATTTTATAAAATATTAGCATGTGCATTTTCTGTTTACAGATCTTTACAACTCAACCTTACACACATGAGGACTTAAATGAATTCTGAGAAGAGTGGTCAGATGCTTTTCTAAATGAAGTCAATATAGCATTGGAATAAACATGTCAGTTACGTTCCATTTATGTATGTGGTTTCAGTACTCTTTCATATTACTTTTGTATCTGACATTTTTAATATATATCATCTCAGACTTGCAATCTATCATTTTGTAAATTATGATGTGACTATGTATACTCAACTCAATATATATGAATCATTTTTGTTATGAATGTGTGGTTTGGAATGGTGACAATTGAGCATCAATGCTCCCCTATCCCATATCTTATATATTCTTGTTCTTCTGTTTTGTTCTGTTCAGTTTCTGCAGAAATAAAAAAAAATCCGACCTATAGCGTCGGTTTCCTTAAAAAACCGACGCTATAGATGTTTTGGCCGTTCAGCGTAGAACGGTCGTGCTGTGTAAAACGGCCGTGTTGGGAGGAGGTAGAACGGTCGTGCTAGTATGCACAGCCGTTCTACCTCTTACCAACACGGACATTTTATGCAGCACGATCATTCTACGTTGAATGACCAAAACATCTATAGTGTCGATTTTTTAAGAAAACTGACGCTATAGGTCCTCTGTAAAGTCGGTTATTTATTAAAAAATCGACGTTATAGGGTTCAGGTACAGTTTCATTTCTCATTTGGGTTTAGTTTTTGAGAGCCAATAGGTTCGGTTGTTTACTATACAAGGTCGGTTTTTTGGGGTTAAAAAAACTGATGCTACAGAGCAACTTTTGTAGCGACGGCCACTTAGGCGTCGGCCGAAAAGTGACGCTATAGGCTTAAAATAACTGACGCTATAGACCATTTTTGTACTAGTGCCCAAGCCGTACTATCATGTCAATAGCCGTTGCACGAGTCTCAGAAGATAGGAGAAGGAAGAACGGAGCCCAGAGCTACGCCCTGAATGTTTCCAGAGCTGCAGACGGAGTTTTCCACCATCGGAAGGCTGCAGAACGCTCATCTCGTGCTGAGGATTGCCCGGTTCTCCTTCGTTTAGGGGTTACACCATCTCCATCCACGTTTCCCCTATGTTTCCTTCTTCATTCATGATGTTTTTCATTGAGATGAACATGTAGGGCTAATCCCCTTTGTCTTTAGGACCAGGAGTAGTCTGGGTAATCATTGTATGACACTTTTTACATAGTTAATCATAATTTGTCTCTCAAATCCGTGGTATGATATTGTTTTCTCAATTCTATCATTGTGCTTGATCACCATAATGGTAATTTAATACCTTTAATTGCTTTTGATGAAGAATTAATGGTTGAAAATATGCAATAATCACATTAACTTATAAATCCCTTGGAAAATGCGAGGTACGGTTAATGGTGGAAACCTAAAGATACATTTTTCATGCACCTAATTTAGGGTATAGGTTGCTACTAATGTGGAAACGATCTAGATTAAGGTAGTGAATTGTATCGCGGAAGCGAACAATTCTATTCACATGCCACTACCTAGGACAGGAGACAAGTTTTGATAATTATGTAGAAATTAGTACAACGAGAGTCCGTGGTGAAACCACAATCCTAAAGATCCCATTTTAATTGATTAAACCAACCATTTAATCGATTGCTTTGTTTTTATTTTCTTTTTAAACAATTCTCAAACTTTTATAACTGGTCTAGCTGATTGCAAGTAGTTAGTAGTAGTCTATTGAAATTACGTTCCCTGAGTTTGACTCGGGCCTCATAAAGGCCTATATTACATTGACGCGTGCACTTGCGTTTTACGCACAGTTTAATCGTGTCAAGTTTTTTGCATCTTTGCTGGAGAGCGGCAATTTTCGACACTACGAGTGTTGCGAGCGGCCACACTAGGCCACTTTTTTGTATAATTCTTAAAAATATTAAAATTTAATTTCACATCTTTTAATTACTTATTCCTCTTTAGCACTGTACAGAAATAATTTCCATCTTTTTAGGTGCCAGTTGATGGTAAATACGTATAGTAGAGACTAC
Source organism: Alisma plantago-aquatica (assembly GCA_963693085.1). Lineage (NCBI taxonomy): Eukaryota > Viridiplantae > Streptophyta > Magnoliopsida > Alismatales > Alismataceae > Alisma > Alisma plantago-aquatica. Next base: position 893,924,509 of record OY856411.1, read on the forward strand.
GCAGAATTACCAGTAATTCCTCCAGTAGGTGAAGGATTTGAGTTGACAAATCCACCACCTGAGGAATTTGAACAAGAACTAGAAGAAATGGCTGAAGGAAAGACAATATGGGAGAAGATCAAGGCTTCTTCCTCATCAACATCAAAGGGGCCGATCAAAAGGCAGGCAATCAACATTCTCACATATAAGATTGATTCGACATTGATAAACTTGGTCAAGTCTCAAGCATTTCATCGGCTGAAGAATGAAGATCTTGTTGCTCACATTAGCACATTTGTGGAAAACTGTGACATGATAAAGATTGACAGGTTTCCACAGGAGGCACTCTACTTGAAGTTATTTCCCAGCTCTCTCACTGGAAATGCATGAGAATGGCTGCACAACCTTGATGATGAAATCATTGAGACTTGGGATCAAATGATTGAGGTCTTTTTCAAGCGATTTTTCCCACCTGAGAAGACAAATTACCTAGTGAGGAAAATTCACATTTTCAGCCAAAAGGTGAAAGAAACCTATTCTGAGACGTGGGAATGCTTCCAGATCATGTTGAGGAGGTACCCACATCATGGGCTGGACAAGGAAAAATAAGTAAAAAATTTCTACTTTGCTCTCAATGAGCATGACAGAAGCAACTTAGATTCAATAGGCTCAGGTTTCTTCTTGAACAAAACATACACAAGGTATTGGGAGATCTTGAAAAACATGGCTAAGAAACAGTCCTAGGGTGATAGAGATGCACCAGAACAAGTTATAGTTGTAGGGGATGCAAAAGCCATCAAAGAACTGAATGACAAGATGGACTTGATTGCAAAGAGACTTCTAGCCAAAGAAGATGGAGGATCTGATGATGAGGCACAAGTGAAATTCATGCGCCAACAACAGAGGTACATAAATAATGACTATTCTTAGAGGAAGGACAAAAGGTTTTCATGGAAGGATCCAAATAATTTTCTTCAAGATCCTGATGCTAAGCCACAACCCACGGCAGAGGAAAAGAGCAATGAGTTGCTCAATCAGGTGATAAAGCAGAATCAAGAGCTAATGAGCATGTTTGTCCAACAAATCAAGCAACAAGGAGAATTTATGAACCAGTTTGGGCAAACTCTACAAAGTCATGGGGCTCAGATGAGGACTCTTGAGACATCTATAGCATAGATGGCAACTGAAATAGCAAGTCTGAAGAAGCCCACAGTGCAAGGTTTTCTGGGAAATACAAATGTTCCAGAAGGGAACCACCAAGCTAAAGCCATTCTACTGAGGAGTGGGAAGAAACTTTTAAACCCTAGGGCCAATGAACCGAGCACCCCACAGCCAAAAGCTCAAGGTGAGACCGCAGAGGATACTGAAGTGGTAGAGACAGTTGAAGATGAAGGAGGGAAGGCCACAGAGGAGCCTATTATAGATAAGGAGAAGGATAATAGGACGTCATATGTACCACCACATCAGAGGGAACAGATCATCCCCATCTCTTACCCCAACAGTCTTAAAGCCAAGAAAGTGGATGCACAGTTCAAGAAATTTTTGGATAGTTTTAGAAAACTTTTTGTTAATATTCCTTTGTTAGAGGCGATTGAGTAGATACCCTCGTATGGTAAATTCTTAAAAGAAATAATTACCAAGAAGAGGAATATACCTGATATAGAGGTGTTAGTGCTTAAGGAGCATGTCAGCACCTTCATTCTAGGTAAACTGCCACCAAAGAGACAAGATCCGGGCTACTTCAACTTCTCCTGCTATATTGGAAAAGTAAAATTTGGTGAAGCACTATGTGATTCTGGGGAAAGTATCAACTTGATGCCCCTCTCGACATTTAAAAACCTTCTAAAAGAATCTCGATAGAGCAATATGACAATTCAACTGGCAGACAATTCTATGGTGAGGCCGTATGGTATTTGTGAGGATGTCTTAGTAAAGGTTGATAGGTTTGTGTTCCCTGTTGATTTTGTTGTTTTGGAGATGCAAGATGAACTAGGGAATGATCTACTTTTGGGAATACCCTTTCAAGCCACTGCCGACATGATACTGGAGATGGGTAGAGGTCGGTTGACAATGGGTATAGCCGATGACAGATTTGAAATACTAATGCCACCAAATCCAAAGCAGTCACAAGCAAATGAACAATGTCATAAAATAAAGCACTTTGAACACCGCATCTCTCTTTGTCTAGGGAAGCCATTTCTTGATATGGCTCATGTAATGACGAAGGTAGATAAGGGAACAATTGTTGTGGACATCATAGAGCAGACGAAGGTAATCTCTCTTGTGAATGCAGTGGGTTACCCAGACGATAAAGAAGAAGAAGTTTCACCATCTGCTGAGGAGGAGGCTATAGTAGTCTCCATGTTTGACTCATACTCGCAACTGCCCCTTGAGGCATGTCTTTTCAACTTAATGGAAGATTGGATGAGAAGTACCTCATTACAAGAATGTGTAAAGATGCTGCAAGTGCTTCCTTGCTATTACGCCAAGCACTATGAAGATATGGGACCACTGCCACCACCGATTCAATCTTCCTTGGTCAGCCCACCTGAGTTGGAACTTAAGCCACTACCCCCCACTCAAAGTATGTCTTCTTGGCAGATAATGAGAAGCTTCCAGTGATCATATCAGCATATTTGAGTGTCGATGAGGAAGCACAGTTGATGATTGTGTTGAAGAACCACCGTGGTGCATTTGGGTGGTCCGTTTCTGACATCAAGGGGATCTCCCCTACTCTATGCCAGCACAAGATCTGGCTTGTAGAAGGAGCCAAGCCAGTGATTCATCCACAACGTCGACTTAATCCTAGCATGATGGAGGTCATCAAGAAGGAGGTGATCAAGCTTCTATCGGCGGGCATCATTTATGCTATTTCAGATTCAACATGGGTAAGCCCCACACAGGTAGTCCCTAAAAAGGGGGGGAATCACTATCACTCAAATTATGTTGAATGAACCGGTCACCACCCGATTGGTAACCGGATGGCGTGTTTGTATTGATTACCGACGTTTGAACTCCTCTATTTTGAAAGATCATTTTCCTCTCCCATTCATTGATCAAATTTTAGAGCGATTGGTTGGTCACTCCCATTTTTGCTTTTTAGACGGCCATTCCAGCTTTATCAGATTTCCATTGATCCTAAGGACCAAGAGAAGTCGAACTTCACTTGTCCTTATGGAACTTTTGCTTACTGTCGCATGACTTATGGTTTGTGCAACGCACCGGCCACTTTTCAGCGTTGCATGCTTGCTATTTTCTCTGATATGGTGGAGCGTTGTTTAGAGGTTTTTATGGATGACTTTTCCATCTATGGTGTGTCATTTGACGAATGTTTGCAAAATCTTGATAAGGTATTACAGAGATGTGAGGACACACATTTGGTCCTCAATTGGGAAAAGTGCCATATGATGGTAAATGAAGGCATAGTGCTAGGGCACAAGGTGTCCTGCAAGGGACTGGAGGTGGATCCAGTAAATATTGAGGTTATTTCCAAACTACCTCCACCAAATACAGTGAAAGGGGTGCGGAGTTTCCTTGGTCACGTGGGGTTTTATCGTCGATTTATAAAGGACTTTTCGAAAATAGCTAAGCCGCTATCGGAATTGCTTGAGAAAGATGCAATTTTTTATTTTAACGATAAATGTTTGCATGCTTTTGAGGTACTTAAGGAAAAATCGATTTTTGGGCCAGTTGTTCAAATGTCAGATTGGACTAAGCCCTTCGAACTTATGTGTGATGTGTTGGACTTTATCGTAGGGGTTGTTCTTGGGCAGTGTCTTGAGAACAAACCTACAATGATTTTTTATGTGTCTAGAACTTTAAATGATGCCCAACTAAATTACACCACTATCGAGAAAGAATTGTTTGTCGTGGTTTTCGCTTTCGAAAAATTTAGGAAATATTTAGTGGGTTCTAAGGTTGTGGTGTGGACTGATCATGCCGCCATAAAATACTTAATGGAGAAGGAAGATGAAAAACCTAGATTGATTAGGTGGATCTTATTATTGCAAGAATTTGACATTGAAATTAAGGATAAGGCGGGCATTGAGAATGTGGTTTCAGACCACTTACCTCGGTTAGAGTGGGTTAATGAGAGGGATATTAATATACCCATTACCGAGACATTTCTGGATGAGAAAATTCTTTCAATTCAATCAACGGATCCTTGGCTTTTACATATTGTCAATTACCTTGCATGTAAGGAAATCCCGAATGATTGGACTTATCAAGAGAAAAAAAGGTTTTTCCATTCTTTGAGATATTATTTTTGGAATGGCCCTATTTTGTTGAGACAATGCAGGGATGCAATCTTGCGCAGGTGTGTACCAGAAAATGAATATGATAGTGTGCTTAGTCACTGTCATACACTACCCACCGACGGTCATCATGTGAGTGCAAGGACGGAGGCCAAGGTGCTAGAGAGTGGCCTTTACTGGCCGACACTTTTCAGAGACACCTATGACTATGTGAGGCGGTGTGATTCCTGTCAAAGGGCAGGTAATATCTCAAAATGGCAAGAGATGCCCCTCAATGTATTTCAAGAAGTTGAGGTATTTGATTTGTGGGGTATTGACCTCATAGGACCCTTTGTATCCTCTAATTCTAATTTATATATCTTGCTTGTTGTCAATTATGTATCAAAGTGGGTAGAGGCAATACCCACAAGGACTAATGACGTTGTAGTAGTGTGCAGGTTCGTGAAGGAGCATATTTTCTGCAGGTTTGGTGTGCCACGGATGATCATTAGAGATGGGGGCACCCACTTCACAAATCGGAAATTCGTTGCATTATTGAGCAAATACGGGGTCAAGCACGATGTAGGTACCATGTATCACCCGCAAACACAAGGTTAGGTGGAAGTGTCGAACAGAGAAATTAAGAAGATCCTGGAGCGCACAGTGGCCTCATCAAGGAAGAATTGGAGTGTGTTGCTACCAGATGCACTATGGGCATACAGGACCGCATCTAAAACACCTATAGGCACTACGCCTTTTAGGTTGGTGTACGATCGAGTCTGCCATTTTCCGGTAGAATTGGAGCACAAAGCGCACTGGGTTCTAAGGAAATTGAATTTGAGCATGGACAAGGCAGGGAGAAAGCAAATGTTAGAGGTCAATGAGCTATACGAGCTAGAGATGAATGCATGTGAGAACTCAAGGATCTATAAGGAGCGGACAAAGCAAATCCATGATTGCCACATTCAGCTGCGAGTGTTCAAAAAGGGTGAGAGGGTGCTTTTGTTCAATTCAAGGTTAAAGTTGCATCCTGGCAAATTACAATCCCACTGGAGTGGACCGTTTGTGGTAGAGGAGGTGTGACCCCATGGTGCTATCATGGTTAAGGATGGCGATAGAACATTCTTAGTAAATGGTCAAAGATCGAAGCACTGTTATGGCGAGGACTACACAAGGTACATGAGGTTAAACTCATGGCGCTTAAGGAAGAATGAACAACTTGATTTTGTCTAGCCTAAGATGCTAAAGTAGGGTGCTTGTTGGGAGGCAACCCAACCATTGGTAGATTTCATTTCCATTTACTTCAGTAGTTTTGTTTAATTTCGTTTTTAGTATAAAAATGATACCCTGATACGTTTGTTAAGTGTGTAGGACTACTTGGGTGTCAATACCATCGACCCTTGTGTCGATGGTAGTGACAAGGGTGCAGAGCGGATACTACAGAAATTTTTCTCTGTCGATACTATCGACATCCTCATCGATAGTATCGACCACCCAACAGGTTGATCGACTCAAATTCTAGAGGAGGTCGATAGTATCGACACCATGGTCGATGCTCGTGAGATCCCTGAATATTTTCAGAAAAATGGGTAGCAGAGATATCGATACCATCGATGGCCATGTCGATGGTATCGACCCGACTTCATAGAAAATATGGTTCCAGGTCTCGGGAGGATAAGGGTTGGAAACATAAGTTGATGCCATCGATGCCTCGTCGATGGTATCGACGCGACACGTCAGCAATCTACGAGACATATTTGACAAGCACGCAAAATCTGAAGGTCGATCCGTGGGAAGGGTCGATACCATCGCCCCTTGTCGATAGTATCAACGCGTCACCGATCCGGGCCCCCATATCTAGCAATCGACGACCGTCGATGGCAGTGAAGGACGGATTGTGCTACATGTGTCGAGAGCATCGACACGCCGTCGATGGTATCGACGGGGTACTAGGGGCACCGACCTCAGCTATAAAAGGAAGGGTTGTATTTCATTTTTCTTCACACCTTCAAAGTATTTTTCATCAACCTTGACATTGAGCATTGATGAGCAAATGGAGACCTTCACTGTGCATTCAGCGAGCTACACATCTTCCTCGAGCTCGTCATCGACTATGGAGATCATTTTCTCCGACCTTCAATGAGCTCTTTTTATCTATCTTTTCTCTGTTCATCATGGTGAGGCATTAAGTGTCATCTTCCTCACGTGCTGCTCCAATGGAGATCGAGACATTCGTACCACCATCGATGGGCTCTATTCCCCATATGAGAATTACACATCCCTCGGTAGACGTGAAGAAGATCTTCAAAGAGTTAATGAAGCGGTCAATCGAGCCCGCTCGTTACGTTGATCGGGCCCTGATCCGAGACTTGGGCTTTGAGGACAACCTCAACTATGTCCTCTGTGGCCAAGTTGGGAGGTTGACATATGCGGGGGAATGAGTTCCCTATCACGTTGAGGGCCATCCTTTCTTTGGTGAGTGGCTGACATATAAGGAACTCGTGGTAGAGTTCATGGCATCTCTCGACATGTGTGTTGTGCCCAATGACCTCATCACCACCGACCATGAATGGATCAAGGGTCGAGTCTCCTTCTGGCTTTTCAACCGCAATTACACCATCATGCTCGAACAGTTCAACTTAGTCTACAACTGGTGGCATTCGTCCGAGCAGTACAGACGGCCAGACAATCGGGTTGACTATGATGAGATGTTCTCACAGTTGGTGACTGCGCCGACAGGTAAGACACTTAGCTACCACAATGTAATTGTCGCCGACTTCGAGCACCCATTCGTGCGGATTCTTCACTGTATGATGTGTATTACTTTCTTTGCTCGTGGCAAATTATCGCTGAGCAAGTTCCAGGAGACAGACCTATTTTTCCTCTACAAGCTGCTGAAGAGGGAAAAGCTTAACTGGGGTGCGTTTTTTTTTACGCACGTGATGGAAGTGAAGAGGAGCACCAGACGAGCCCCTATTCACTTTGGGGGGCTTATCATGCCACTAGCCCTCTACCTTGGGCTAGACATGTCCACGCTCCCTCCAGTGGTCAGTCAGAACCCCGTCAATTTGGCCCATTTCCACCGTGCCAATCTTCTTACACTCTGTGATAGTGTGGTATATGCTCATTTCCACATTAACAAGGAGTGCCAGGAGTGCGTACTGCTAGACCCCGTCTTCAACCTCCAGCCAGGCCAGCACTTCCGGTGGCCTATCATTGCCATTGCGGATTCAGAGGAGGAAGAGGACGCGGGAGACGAAGACGATGCGAGCAACGACGATGAGGAGGAAGAGGAGGCTTTCACACCTCTTTGGTCATGAGTAGCCCCGAGGAAGCATCCACACTTCTACCCGGGAGCTTCATCATCTTCCCAGCCGCCACCGCCACCATAGTCCTCCCACAATGGAAATGACCTCTATTCTATGCAGGGGATGTATACCATGCTCTAGTCTATCCAGGAGTCCCATCAAACCATGCAACAGTCCCACCAGACCGCTTTTGCAGGGATCCAAGATATGCAGAATAAGCTGTATGAAAATCAGCATGCGATCTTTGAGAATGAACGCCAGCTATTCGCCAACCACCAGTAGGTCTATGACCGGTTGGGGAGGATAGAGCAGCAACAACAACCTTTCCACGATCATTACTGGAGCCAAGGCTACTTCGGGGGATATCCACAGCCACCGCCCCTTCCACCTTATGATCTGAGCTTTCAGGGGCAATATCCATATTGGAACCCCCATACCCAGCCGTACCCACCATTTCCGCCACCACCACAGTAGCAGGGTATCACTGTTCCACCTTCTAAGGTTGTTTTTGACTATGCGGCCATAGTCGAATTCAAGCTTGGGGGGGAGATGGAATAGTTTCTATCTTAGTTTTTATTTTTATTTTCTTTTCTTTTAGTATTTTCTTAGTTTTTTGCAAAAAAAAATCCAGTTGTGCAATTTCTTTATTTACAGCTTTCTAGGGTCCACTTTCTATCTAGTGTCATCAGTGGATGTCTAAATGTAAATTGCATGTAATCTCAATGTTTTTCATATGGGGGAAATTTGAAATTTGAGCATTAATTTAAAAGAATTTTCAAGAAATTGTAAGCTTGCCTTGTTTGAAATTGAGCACCTAACTTATGAAAATCATTGGGTAGGTCAACTTTGAAACTTATGATCATAATTGTACATCCTTATGGTTCAAGAAATGTGGATGGAATTGGATGTTGAGCCTAAACTGACCAAACGGTAACGAGACTTTAATCATAAGTGGGAGAGAGAAACTGACCGGCCTAAATCGTGCGTCCGAAAAGTGGAGCGGATTTGAAGTAGTCATACTTTTAAATTTATAACCTGAAACCTTCTAGGCCCCCACAACTTTGTTTACATGGTCGAACACAGGGATAAGGGTGGTAGTGTTGAGAACACGGAATCGACATGCTACACTCCAGTAAGAGTAAGGAGATGATAAAATTCCCCAAGGGAACAACAAGATAAGATCGATAAAACAAAAGAAATCTATCTCCAACTGGAGCTACGAGGAAAATTATGGTTTTAAGCATTTATCATTTTTAGGGGTTTTTGTGCAACGGAAACAGAGAGATAACACTAATGCTATAGTAAGGAACAAAGGAAAAATCTTTGGTAACACAAGCGGCATCAGAAACATCCTGTACCCCTCCTCTCGAAGTGGGTACCTCTAACCAAGCATCAACACCCCTCTTGAGGTTGCTGGACTTAAGTTAGAGTGGAAAGGTTACTAAAGCAACTCCGATCCCGGGCACTCTCGTACTCCAGTATCGGACCAAACACTAGAGCCACAACACCTCTCTCGAGGTTGTTGCAACGGGAAAACACAATTCAGTAGCTAATCGAAACGCGATCCAAGCGTACAAGCTAGAGTTTAGATGTTAAACATAGCAATCATCCAACAAAGGTACCAAACATAAAGTAGCAGATAATTAAACTCTTCTAATTCCATTAACATATAAGGGTCTGATTACATTGCATAAGTAAAGGAAGTAAATGACTGAAATAAGTAAAGATAAATGTTGCCTTCTTGATTTAGAAGGGTGACAGGCAGAAGCAGACCCTCCAGCCCGATACCGGGCAGGAGCCTTGCCCGATACGCCCGTGTCGGGTGGCACACCCTCTCGGGCGACACACTCATGAAGGGCGGACGTATCGTGCAGGGCACCCTTGCCCGATACGATCGTGTTGGGCGACACCCTCTCGGGCGACACGACGCGACTGGTATGCGTATCGGGGTTTGGTATCGTGTTGGGCTAGAGTGTTGCTTCTAGTATCAGGCACTCGTATCGGGTGTCCTTGTTGGCCGATATCGGCCTGCAGCGGTGCCCGGGCCGACCCTAAGTGAACCATTCCCTCCCTCTCGGGATGGGGAAGTGCTCACCTAGAATCGCCCGGCACACCTCAGAGGCACGACATGCTAGCTCCAGATGCTTTCCTGAGTTGGCTTTCGGGGGGTTCCAACTTGTCTTTTTGTCTTCTTGTAGCTGCTATTTATAGGCAGTGGTTGGGGGAAGTTATGGTCCTCCGGATGCCACGTGTCCTCTTTCAGCTCCATTATTTTGGCTTTAGGGGTGCCCGATATGCGTGTCGACCGGCACAGGGATGTCAGGCGGTCGGTCATCGTAACGAGTGGCGCCTGTCGATGGGTGGCATGTATCGCGCGACACGCTTCAACAGTCGTGGTGAGTTTGGCTCCTTGTCGGGTAAATGGTGTATCGCTCATTTGCTTCCTCTTGTACAACACCCTCGTGTCACGCAGCAGTGTATCATGTTGTCCTATCGGGCAGTGAGCGTATTGGCCGGCTAGTTAGTGAGGAGGTCGATGCAGGTGGAACACATTCGTGGGCTGGGACGGCCCTTTTTGCTGATTAATGAGTTGAAAACCCAAGAAAACTCTGCAAAAGATGATGAAATTGAGTTAATAGCGTAGCGTGGCCTGTTTATTCAAAAACATGACAAAAAGAAGAGGAAATAGTTAAAAAGGACAGTTTTTATAACAAAATAAGGGCCAAAAACATCACAAAATTTGGTGTTATCAACTCCCCCAAACTTAGCATTTTGATTGTCCTCAATCAATCTTTAAACTTTGTTTTGTGATGCTTCTGCTTGACCGGTATAGTTTCCAGACCATGGGTTTGAGCGAGCATTGAGATGTCTTATAGAGAATACTGCTTGACCAAGAACAACAGACTTTGCATTTCCTGCCTTATTATTTCAGCAAAAATTTTCTCCACAGCTTCGGCAAGACTTGAGTGCATGATTTTGAAGTTAGCTTTTACACCAAACAGCTTTTGGGGGCAGAAAGTTATGTGTTGGGTAGGCTAAGGCTTTTTGGGTTTTTCTTGTTTCCCATCAGTCCATCTAGGTACGGGTCCATTAGCGGGCAAGTGGTCCCTGTAGTCCAAGCTAGTTGGCTTTAGAGTAGTGATTTCACATCCTACGTACCACTGCCCCAGATCTACCATGCCTAAAGATGGGTACTTTTGGAAAACAAGTGTGTATATATTTTTTTCTTTTCATTTGGCACAACTCTCATGCTTTTATTCACTCTCATAAGGCTATTATCTCTTTTTGGGATTTTCGTTCGGTAAGGGAAAACAAGAGGAATTTTTGCTGTTTGGGCAGCTTTTTCCTTCTGCATACACATCTCTTAGCTGTTGCGAGATTATATTTTTTGAAAATTTTGGCATGGAAAGTCATAGTCTTTTGTTGTTTGAGGCAGCATTATCAGAAAGACATAACAAAATTTGCATCTCCTTAGGCACATAGAAAATAAACTGGCAAGAAGTCGTATCGGGTTTTTACTATATAGTGTCTTTGTACATATGTATGGAGATAAAATAAGCAAAATTTTTCAAAATTATTGTATGAGCATGCATATGTACATATGATATAGAAGAAGAACAAAAGAACAAAAAGGGTGGAGTTGAAGAAAAAAAAATTATACCTCCCTCACTGGTACATGGCACCCCCCCAAACTTGCTCCACACTCTATCCCAGAGTTGTGAAGTAGATAAGGTAGGGTAATGTTACCCCAGTGAGGGTTAGCTGGTGAGCGCGTCTGTGCCAGTAGTCGATGCGGTGGAGTTGGTCAGGCTTCTCTTTATTTGATATCCATGAAGATGCTGCAATCAGATGTACCAAAAGGCAAATGTGCGTTCAGAATTGTAAGATTCAATGAGATCAGTCATGCACTCTTGCTGAGGAAGAAGTTCCAAAACTATTAGGCATTCCCTTAAACTAGGTAGACTTTTTAAGATACTTCCATTGTGAACATGAACAAAAGGACTGATCATCAATATCAGTTTCTTTAAACTTTCATCATCTATTGAACTAATCATAGAAGTCCACTTATCTCTTCTAATACTTTTTCTTGATTTGGAAGCCCCCAAGAGAGGTCCATTTCCTTGTCATAATATGTCTTCTGGGGTGGTTTAGGACCATCTCCAAAAGAGAAAATCAGTGGAAGTCTTTCTCCAGCGGCTTCTGGATTGAAAGTGGGTATTTTGGGTTCATCAGTCATGAAGCCACCTTCTTCATGGGGGGTATCTTCTTTGGATATAGTATCCACAAGTGTTTTCAAGAGCTCTCTATCTACCATAGGTCGGTTATAATCATCATAATCTGCACGAGCCTTGCGTTTCCTTCTTGAGAGCTTTGCACTTGTTATGGTTGCATCCTCTGAGAAAGAAAATGGAATCGTTACTTCTTCCGTCCTTGCTCTCTTCTCAGCGGTTGATGGCCCAGCTGCCTCGGGATTCTATCATTTCTGCCCGACCGTTGTTGCTTCAACTGCGGCTTCAGTGTTGATTCTTCTGCTGTGTTTGTTGACTCGAACGACGGTATGCTTTGTACGAGCCATATCTGTTATCATTAGACGAGTTCATCGATCATTTAAAATTGATACCGGCATTCAAAAGAAAAATTGATTGCACGATAAAATTTGGCCCGATACAAAGTCTGGTTGTCATTCATCAAAAGAATATCTTAGGCGATACAGCACTGGGCGATATGGAGAAAATTGCGTGTCATACCCGTTGCCCGACATGGGTGTGTCGGGCGATATGGTCGCGTGAAACAAACTGCCCGATAGGGACTTCACCAAGAGAGAAAAATGTGTCGCCCGATAACAAGAACAAGCGATGCGACACAAGAATGGGCGACATGGTTATCGCCCAAGGCGGCGTATCGGGCAAATGCGTACAAAAAACGTATCGCGCGGCACACGTGTCGGGCGACACAAGGAAAAACAACTAAAGTCGTCCACCCGATACGTTGCGCGTGATATGAAGCTCGTGTCAGGCAAGCAGGCTGTCGGGCTATACCTTTGCTATCTGAAGCTACCCTGGACGGCACAAGAGCAAAGGGAGAAATTAATACATGATACGGGTAGCTAGAAGAGAAAAAGTAATAGCCCGACACGGTAAAACCTCTGTACTATATATAGCAATCTCAACCCGGGGTAAAACGGGTAAATCCGGGACGCGTGTCGGCCGCTGAGACAAGCCATTCCCGAGACAAACGGTCCCATCCATCTAATCAAGGGTAATTACACATCTTGCCCGATACAGGATCTTGCCGCCCGGGCGTGTCGTCCGACACGGCTTATGCGATGCCCGATATACTGTCGCCCGATATGGGTGCATTCTGCGCGCCGATTGAGTTGCCGCCCGATACGAAGATTTAGGATAAAAACTAGAAGAAAGACTTAAAAACAAAGCGGAGGATGGTTGATGGATAAAACATCATTGGCCTAAGGTAAAGCTCCTGGCCTCAGATAGTATTACTCATCAAGGTCCATAAAATAGAGCGGTGGCCCATAAAATAGAAGAGTTAGCGCATGTGGCGCATGCACTGACTCGGGCCTTATTATAGTCCAAATATTCATAATGTTTGTCTTGCAAGAAGGTAAATAACATCCTATTCTAGGAAAAGTAAAAGCTCAGGCTGCCTCCTGAGGAGTGCTGGAGTTTGCGTTGCCAGCTTGACCACTTTAGGCCCTTCACTTTTCGCCTTCAATAGTATCCATGTCTTGCAAGTTGATCTCTGCCCTCCTAACAAAAGCTCCGTCTTCATAGTACCTTTTCACCCTGTGACCGTTCACTTGAAAAACCTTGGTCGGATCATCTTTGTCGTATAGCTCCATCATTCCGGATGGGTATATCTTTGATACAGTGAACGGTCTCGACCATCTTGTTTGTAACTTTCCTGGAAAAAGACGAATGGAGGATTTTAAAAAAAATTATCACCTTCACTTACGTCCTTCCTCCTCAGGTGGGCATCATGCCACACCTTCGTCCTTTGTTTATAGATCTTCGTGTTCTCGTAAGCATGCATACTTAATTCTTCAAGCTCTTGTAACTGCAAATATCTCTTTTCTCCCGCTTTCTCTAGATCCATATTCAAGAATTTAATTGCCCAAAGGGCCTTGTGTTCCAGCTTAAGGGGTAGATGATAGGATTTTCCGTAGATCAACTTATAGGGGGTGGTTCCAATGGGCGTTTTATAGGAAGTCCTGTAGGCCCAAAGTGCATCGTCAATCTTCATTGACCAATCCTTCCTCATCCGGTTGACAGTCTTTTCCAAAATTTGCTTGATTTGTCTATTCGAAACCTCTACCTTCCCGGAAGTCGGTGGGTGGTAGGGCGTAGTGATCTTGTGCTTAACTCCATACTTTCGTAGGAGTGCTTCAAACTGTCTTTCTCCGAAATGTGACCCACCGTCGCTTATTACAGTACGTGGTACACCGAACTGAGGTAAAATCATCTTTTCGAACAGCTTGATCACTGACTTAGCATCGCACGTTTGAGTTGCAACAACTTCTACCCATTTTGATACATAATCTACTGCCACTAGAATGTACTAATACCCCTTTGATGGGGGAAACGGTCCCATGTAGTTAATCCCCCATACATCAAAGATCTCCACTTCAACCCAGTTTGCCATTGGCATCTCATTTCTTCGTCCTATATTGCCTGTCAGTTGGCACTCTTTACAGACCTTTACAAACTGTGCAGCGTCTTTGAATAAAGAGGGCCAGTGAAAACCTGATTGTAGCACTTTGGCAGCAATCCTTTCTCCGCCCAGTTGTCCTCCATAAGGGGAGGCGTGGCACTCTTTTAGAATGTTCGGGATCTCTTCTCTGGGAACGCATCTCCGGTACAAGTTATCAGCACATCCTATGAAAAGGAGAGGATCGTCCCAATAGTAATTCTTCACATCTGCGAACAACTTCTTCTTTTGGTTATACGTTATGTCATGGGGCAGTCCTCCACAGGCAAGATAGTTACAGATATCTGTGAACCAGGGTAAGTCCTCTTCCTTGGCTTCAATCGTCATCAAAGCTTCGTCGGCATAATTGTCATTAATGGGTGGTTCCCTCTGTCTTTCTGCAACGATCCTTGATAAGTGGTCAACGACCACATTTTCTGTACCCTTCTTATCGATTATCTCGTGGTCAAACTCTTATAACAACAAGGCCCACCTCAACAGCCTGGGCTTTGTATCTTTTTTCTGCATGAGGTATCTTATAGCCCCATGATCTATGTATACTTTGACCTTTGCCCCGATGAGGTACGATCTGAACTTATCAAAAGTGAAGACGATTGTGAGCATCTCTTTTTCTGTAGTTGTATAATTTACCTGAGCTTCGTCCAACGTGCGACTAGCGTACCAGATCATGTGGTGCTTTTTATCCTTTTTCTACCCCAAGACAGCTCCTACTGGATAGTCGCTGGCGTCGCACATAAGCTCGAACGGTAAATCCCAGTCTGCAGCTTGGAGGATGGGTGGTGAGACAAGAGCGTTCTTCAAAGCCTGAAAAGTCATTAGACAGTCATCAGAGAAAACAAATTCAACATCTTTTACCAGCAGATTGGACAACGGTTTTGAAATCTTTGAGAAGTCCTTTATGAATCTTCAGTAATAGTCGGCGTGCTCGAGGAATCTCCTCACTCCGGTCACAGACTTCGGTGGAGGAAGCTTGGATATGGCTTCAACCTTGCTAACGTCAACCTCGATGACACGCCTTGAAACTTTATGTCCCAGAATGATGCCTTCTTGTACCATAAAATGTCACTTTTCCCTGTTTAAAACCAAACTTTTCTCCTCGCATCTTTGCAGAACCAAAGAGAGGTTTTTCAGGCAGGTATCGAAGTCTTTTCCATAGACAGAAAAATCATCCATGAAAACTTCCAAGATATCCATTAGAAAATCTGAGAACATTGATATCATGCATTGTTGGAACTTAGTAGGAGCGTTGCAGAGGCCGAAGGGCATCCTTCTAAAGGCATAGGTGTCGTCGAGGCAGGTAAATGTTGTCTTCTCTTGGTCATCTGGTTGGATAGGGACCTGATAGAATCCTGAAAAACCATCCAAGAAACAGAAAAAGTCATGATGCGCTAATCTTTCAAGAACTTGATCAATAAAAGGTAGCGGAAAATGATCTTTTTTTGTTGCTTGGTTTAGCTTCCTGTTGTCAATGCACATTCTCCATCCTGTGACGGTCCTAACCGCCACCTCATCGCCTTTATCTCCCTTTACCACTGTCATACCACCCTTCTCGGGTACTACGTGGATCAGGCTTACCCAGTTACTATCGCTGATCAGGTAGATGATCCCCGCATCCCTCAACTTGATTACCTCTTTCTTGACGACTTCTTTCAGCATCTGATTCAACTTTCTCTGGGGTTAACCAGAGGTTTGGCGGATTCCTCCAAATTGATGTGATGCATGCACAGAGTAGGGCTAAGGCCTTTGATATCTTCTACTGAGTATCCTATAGCCCGCCTGTGGAGTCGTAACTCCTCAAGAAGTCGGTCAAACTGATCTCTTGTAAGATTGGTGTTGACGATGACAGGGTTCCTTTCCTCTTGATCTAGGAATTCATATTTCAACCCTTCTGGTAACGGCTTCAACTCAGGCTTGGCCTTGGTTGACCTTTCTTGCAGTGCCTCCTCGAGAGAGGCAAACTTAACAGCTTCCACCACCTCATCCTCGTTGCTCAAGTCTTCATCGGACTAGTTAAGAAAGCTGAGAATCTCCACAACTTCTGGACTTTCAACATCAGGATCTTGACTGCATATCGCCCTCACAAGAGGGTTCACCATCAGGATGTCTTCTTCTACCTCTTCGCAAAAAAGGTTGTAGCTGTCCGCAAAGCAAGCAGACTTCGACAGGGATGGTCCTCTCATTGCATCCTTTACTTTAAATTCTAAGTGGTCGTTTCTGACCCTTAGAGTGATTATTCCCTCAGAGACATCGATCAAAACCCTTCCTGTAGCCAGGAAAGGACGTCCAAAGATAAAAGGACAGCGGGGGTCCTCCGTGGTATCAATAACAACTATATCACACGGAATGAAGAAATTCCCTACCCGGATTGGCACATCTTCAACAATGCCAACAGGCCTTTTAAAGGTATGATCAGCTACTTTAATCCTCATATTGGTTCTGACCATATCGGTCAAACCTAATCTCTGCGCGAAGCTTATGGGTATAAGGCTGATGCTATCCCCTAAGTCGACAAGACCTTTTCGTTCGACGTTATCTCTGATGGCGAAAGGGATTGTGAAAGCCCCAGGATCTTTCTTTTTATTGGGCAAATCCAGTTTTACGAAAGAAGAGGACACACTTGCGAGATGCACAGTTTTAATTCTTCCTCCTCTTATTTTCTCGTGATCAGATCTTTGAGGAACTTAGCATACGTCGACATCTCCTCTAAGGCATCCAAAAAGGGAACTTCGAGATGAAGTTTCTTGATTGACTCCATGAACTTCTCGTGGCGCTTCCTTAGGTGTGCCTTTATCAGCTTGTATGGAAAAGGTAGCTTGGGAGCGTAAGGGATTCTCCCACTAGGTAGCTCCTCAAAGGATCTCTGTTCAGGCTCTCTGTCATCAACTTGTCGATTTTCATCTTCCGCGGGATTTGCATCCACGGTCCTCGATTCAGGTTCTAGTATGGTCTCCTTATGACGCTCCACTGTTCTTCCGGATCTCAACATTGCCATTCTGGCAGATTTAGTGTTAGATAGAATCTTTCTCAAGGGATTCCTTATCAAATTAGCCATCTAGGCCAACTGTTGATCGATCTTTCGTTGGCGCGTCTACATATCCGCCATCTGGAACTGCATTGAGTTTAAAACTCCTAGACTGGAAAGCGCACTCTGCGCCAACTGGTTAATGATTGTTTCTTATCTCCTTACGAAATCAAATAACTATCCAACCAAGTCTGGTTGGTTTGAAACTTCGTCTTGGCCTTGACTGGTGTACGTCGCTTGACGACCTTGGTACTATTCTTGATTATTGTGATTTCTTCTGTGTCTCTGGTGATGACAACGTCTATCATGGCAATGATCTTCCTCGAACTGCTCTGTTTCTGGATCTTCAGGCTGATCATTATCGTCGTAGTGGTCGTTGTCTTCAGGCGGAGGCGAGTGAGGTCTAGCTCTCCCTTGGTGTTCACCTTTCGAAAGAGGTTGTTCAACACAGGGCGACATGTTCGATGGTGTCGGCGCTCAGTTGAGCAGAATGCCCTCCTTCTGAGTAGCTGAATAGCATGAAAAATCAAGTCAGAAAATCTGTTATTAATAATAATAATCACTCATTTCAGGTAAAGAATAATAAAAAAAAAGAAAAAGAGAGTGTTGTCAAGCTCATTTCTAAGCTTGAGGCACTGGAGTTTAGTTAGTGGATTCGAGTTCATCAACAGTACCGTTTTGCCTTGTCCCGGCAACAGCGCCAAAAAGTTGATCGGTCTAAATCGTGCGTCCGAAAATTGGAGCGGATTTGAGGTAGTCGGACTTTTAAATTTATAACCTGAAACCTTCTAGGCCCCCGCAACTTTGTTTACAGGGTCGAACACAGGGACAAGGATGGTAGTGTTGAGAACACAGAATCGACACGTTACACTCTGGTAAGAGTAAGGAGATGATAAAATTCCCCAAGGGAACATCAATATAAGATCGATAAAACAAAAGAAATCTATCTCCAACTGGAGCTACAAGGAAAATTAAGGTTTTAAGCATTTATCAGTTTTTAGGGGTTTTCGTGTAACGAAAACAGAGAGATAACACTAATGCTATAGTAAGGAACTAAGGAGAAATCTTTGGTAAAACAAGCGGCATCAAAAACATCATGTATCCCTCCTCTCGAAGCGGGTACCTCTAACCAAGCATCAACACCCCTCTCGAGGTTGTTGGACTTAAGTTAGAGTGGAAAGGTTACTAAAGCAACTCCGATCCCAGGCACTCTCGTACTCCAGTATCGGACCAAACACTAGAGCCACAACACCTCTCTCGAGGCTGTTGCAATGGGAAAACACGATTCAGTAGCTAATCGAAACGCGATCCAAGCGTACAAGCTAGAGTTTAGACGTTAAACATAGCAATCATCCAACAAAAGGTACCAAACATAAAGCAGCAGATAATTAAACTCTTCTAATTCCATTAACATATAAGGGTCTGATTACATTGCATAAGTAAAGGAAGTAAATGACTGAAATTAGTAAAGATAAATGTCGCCTTCTTGATTTAGAAGGGCGACAGGCAGCAGCAGACCCTCCAGCCCGATACCGGGCAGGAGCCTGCCCGATACGCCTGTGTCGGGCGGCACACCCTCTCGGGCGACATGCTCATGACGGGCAGATGTATCGTGTGGTGCGCCCTTGCCCGATACAATCGTGTCGGGCGGCACCCTCTCGGGAGACACACCGCGACTGGTATGTGTATCAGGGTTTGGTATCGTGTCGGGCTAGAGTGTTGCTTCCAGTATCGGGCACTCGTATCGGGTGTCCTTGTTGGCCGATATCGGCCTGCAGCGGTGCCCAAGCCGACCCTAAGTGAACCATTCCCTCCCTCTCGGGATGGGGAAGTGCTCACCTAGAATCGCCCGGCACAACTCTGAGGCACGACACGCTAGCTCCAAATGCTTTCCTGAGTTGGCTTTCGGGGGGTTCCAACTTGTCTTTTCGTCTTTCTGTAGCTGCTATTTATAGGCAGCGGTTGGGGGAAGTTATGGTCCTCCGAATGCCACATGTCCTCTTTCAGCTCCATTATTTCGGCTTCAGGGGTGCCCGATATGCGTGTCGCCCGGTACACGGATGTCGGGCGGTCGGTCATCGTAACGAGTGGCGCCTGCCGGTGGGTGGCATGTATCGCGCGACACGCTTCAGCAGTCATGGCGCGTCCGGCTCCCTGTCGGGTAAATGGCGTATTGCTCGTTCGCTTCCTCTTGCACGGCACCCTCGTGTCGCATGGCAGTGTATCGTGCTATCTTATCAGGCAGTGAGCGTATCGGCCGGCTGGTTAGTGAGGAGGCCGATGCAGGTGGAACACATTCGTGGGCCGGGACGGGCCTTTTTGCAGATTAATGAGTTGAAAAACCAGGAAAACTCTGCAAAAGATGATGAAATTGAGTTAATAGCGTAGCGTGGCCTGTTTATTCAAAAACATGACAAAAAGAAGAGGAAAATAGTTAAAAGGGCAGTTTTGATAACAAAATAAGGGCCAAAAACATCACAAAATTTGGTGTTATCAGAAACCCATTGATTGATTGGTACACATGTCAGTAAGGAGGGACATATAATCTTTTCCAATGGTTCTGTCAATTAGTCTTGTGATCTATCCACCCCACTTCATTCACACTCCACCATAAGAATTGAGAGCACGTTACAGTTTGTCATCTTTGATTGCATGCCATTTAGATAGGATTGCATTATAGCTAGATTTTGCATAAAATTTTGAAAAATGAAAATAGATTTGTAGATTAGTCATGCATGTACACATTCTCAAGTACATGCCATGGTAGTTGCATAATTACTTTCATTTAGTTGCATTTTGCATACTCTTGAGCATATAGGACATTATGTGCCTTACTTATTCTGAAAAATCAGAAAAGTGGGGAACTTGTTTTATACTTTCTGAGAAGTGAATTGTAATGCATCAATGGTAGTAGCTATGTGAAAATAAGTCCTGGAAAAAACGTAAAGTATTATAAATGTTTTCTTAGTCAAATCGGAAAGAAAGAAAAAAAACAAGGACTTCAAGAAAAAAAGGAAGAAAAAAATAATAAAGTGAAATTAGAGGGAGAAAAGAACTTGTTTCACCTGCATAAAAGGAAGAATAAGAACATGATGTAGTTTTTTAGACATTTCATCTCACATTGAGACGGAATAGTAGAGCATGCATCATTCCACCTAAAATGTAGCCATTAGGTCATTTCCATACGCATATGCATCATTTAGGTCATGTTTATTGTTTATTGCATGTGAAACTGTATTGTGCTTCTTTTTCTTCCACGGCCGCCTATTTCGTCCACCTGTTGCTCAAAATGGTAGGCCACTCGTGATTATCTCCTCATTTTTGTATATCAGGAGATTTGCTTCCATGTAGATGGTAGTTAGGATATGAGCAATGTAGATAGGAGATCACAAGATGCACCAAGCCTGAACCGGAGGAATTTATTAGATCAACTGCCTTATTTGATAGTGTTCGTTGGTCTTGGGGTGGGCATTTCTCATGGAAGATAATTGTCACCTTTAGGGTAGTTATCGTTCTGTGGTCACTAAAGGTCGGTATGTGCCTTGCATGTGGGAATCATATTGTGATGTCTTTTATGCTAGTATGTTCTTTAGTTGACCCTCACAATTATATTTTGTAGTTTTGTTGCTCGAGGACGAGCAAAGTTCAAGCTTAGGGGATTTTGATGCTAGTGTTTGAGTTACTTTTATAGGCTAGTTTTATATGTGTTTTATGCGTTTATTGGTCATTTTCATGGTTAATATCGCATGATTCATTTCTTTCAGCCTATAATCTCGTTATGCATCAAATTTACCTTATTTTATCTTATTTGGTATAAATGATCATATTTCTCAGAGTTGAGTTGAGTTTATCTTTGAATTTCAGGCAATTCGCATATATGCAGTCGTCGATACCATCGACGGATGTCGATACTATCGAGACGGCCACAGTGAGGTAGCCGGAAAGAGCAGAATGGGTCGATACCATTGACCCAGAAGTCGATGGTAGCGATATGTCTTCAGCGAACCAAATATCCACACGTCGATACCATCGACGCAGGTTGTCGATAGTATCGATGTGACATCAGAGCAAACCCCCAGAAAAGGAAAGGATCGTCGGTACTATAGCGGGTCGATACCACCGACTCACCATCGATGGTATTGATGCTGTCAGATTAAGAATTTCTTCAGATCAAATCTAAATGAACGGTCGTGATGTTTTGGCAGTCGTAATTGATCCATATACCTAAAAAAAGATGGCCCAAGCCGTACTATCACGTCAATAGCCACTACATGAGTCTCAGAAGAGAGGAGAAGGAAGAACGGAGCCCAGAGCTACGCCCCCGATGTTTCCAGAGTTGTAGACGGAGTTTTCCACCACCGGAAGGCTGCAGAATGCTCATCCCACATTGAGGATCGTCTGGTTCTCCTTCGTTCAGGGGTTACACCATCTCCGTCCACGTTTCCCCTATGTTTCCTTCTACATTCATTATGTTTTTCATTGAGATGAACATGCGGGGCTAATCCCCTTTTTCTTTAGGACTGGAAGTAACCTGGTTAATCGTTGTATGACGCTTTTTACATAGTTAATCATAATTTGTCTCTCAAATCTGTGGTATGATATTGCTTTCTCAATTCTATCATTGTGCTTGATCACCATAATGGCAATTTAATACCTTTAATTGCTTTTGATGAAGAATTAACGGTTGAAAAGATGCAATAATCACATTAACTTATAAATCCCTTGGAAAATGTGAGGTACGATTAATGGTGGAAACCTAAAGATATATTTTTCATGCACCTAATTTAGGGTATAGGTTGTTATTGACATGGAACCGATCTAGATTACAGTAGTGAATTGTATCGCGGAAGCGAACAATTCTATTCACAGGCCACTACCCAAGATAGAAGACAAGTTGTAATAATTATGTAGGAATTAGTACAACGAGAGTCCGTCGTGAAACCACAATCCTAAAGATCCCATTTTAATTGATTAAACCAACCATTTAATCGATTGCTTTGTTTTCTTTTGTTTTTATTTTCTTTTTCAAACAACTCTCAAACTTTTATAACCGGTCTAGATGATTGCAAGTAGTTAGTAGTAGTCTACAGAAATTATGTTCCCTGAGTTTGACTCGGGCCTCATAAAGGCCTATATTACATTGACGCGTGCACTTGCATTTTACGCACAGTTTAATCGTGTCACACTATTGGGCTGTGACTTTCGTAAGCCCTGCCGAGTCTACCTCGATTGTTGAGTCATTTCCTTCCTTCTTTTCAAAGAAAAGAGTTTAGTATGCTCAACATGTTCATACCTATAACATGTCTTGCCCTCGTACCATGGTCTTATCGGTCTTATTACCGATGTGAAAACTAAGCCATGGGTTCTTACAAGTGGATAGTTAATTAGGACTTTTGCCTTTACTTAGCGACTACTGCCCTGGTGCACTAGGCATTTATTGCACTGATGACACCAAAAACTTTTCCTTTTTAGAACAACTAGGAAAATGTCTCTAAAATTATAGAGACCTTACCTTAAATCTCAGCTTATTGCCCCTTCTTGGGCATTACCATCACAGATGTACTATCTATCTATACTTATGGCAGAGTCTATTTTCTTGCCATATGTTAATCCTTCCCACATTTCCACTGTTCCAACATGACCATGTCATTTAGGAACCCTTTTTAAAGGCTAGAGTTTATGCATTAAGGACTGGTAACCTAGGTTGTAATGCTAGTATCCAGTCTACTGTATGTATCATTGTTGTCCTAACCAGCCCAACAAGAGCATAAAAATATGATTATCTATCTTGATTGGGTCAAGATGGGAATTCTTAGGCACTTGTTATTCTCTTGCATGATCCCTTGCACCCTCTCCAGGTGCAACAACATTTCTCTCAGCAATGTGTTCCTCGTGTTCCCCAGTCATTTATAAACTTTACCCTTTCTTCTGCATAAGCAGAAGTCACTATAGGATATACTGGAGGACACTAACATAGACTCTACACATTAGTCCTATGTCTCTGTAGACAACGAACCTTAAGCTCTAATACCAAAACATGTAAGGACATTCGCCAACCCGACAAACAAATTGTTACTAATTAAGCGGAATTAAACATAAACAGCAGATTAACAAAAATCACTAAAAATTAAAACCATTTTGCAAGGAGATTATTATCTAGAAAACGTTTACTGAAAGATCCAAAACTCATACATATCATAATTTACATTGTACAACATTGTTCCATCTCATCTCGAGGACATCATATAATTGTTGTTCTATCGAAACACATACTGGAGCAACATAAAACCTTGAGGCATTCAAGCCAAAATCTCATATCATTCATGAAACCAGTACGAACCAACTCCAAGGACCTGAGAGTACAGAGATGACACATAGGACTTCTATCTACAAGACATGATAGATAGTACACTCAACCTGAGCTATCATTGCTGCCTCAACTGTTGTTCCTCCTCTGCAGAAAGATCTTCACCACCTCGTGCATGTCCACCTAAAAAAATGTGGATCTTGTCCCTGTGAGAGATATAACTCTCTGTCGACCATATTATTATCATAGATTTAGCATTTATAAACTAAGCAGAGGTTCTTTTTCATTAATAAGAAGGATTTAATCACTATTTTAATCAGAGTAGAGCAATATCATTTTCTGAAGCATTGTAGCTATATATGATAAAGTAGTAAATCATCTTATTCATTTTATAATGATTATGAAGAAGATGTATAACATCTATCCATCTAAGATGTATCAAAGAAATGTAACATCAACCAATGATTTCTGTATTCAATTCTTAAGACAATATGCTACACGGATGATTACATTTTACAATCACACTTATGCCCTGAGGAGATGAGGTATACCTCTCATACTCCAACCGACCACTGCGAAGTCAAAATCGGTACCATACAAGGTTAATGAAAGAGCCAGCTTCCATGACCTCTGTCGTCTCGGTCAGTGCAAGACCACAAGCAGGACTACGTCAACTGCTTAAATAGCTTTCCAGGGTATACTGGAAACTTTGCTATAGAGCTACATCAGTGGTTGTACTCCTTCCACGATTGAGATATCTCGTGTTTATCTACCATCAATCCCGACATTTATCATCATCGGGACATTCGTGATACATCCATCTCGGCACATATAATAAAGGATTGAGAGATCTCGTGTTTATCTCATGTCAATACCACATTAGGGTGTAAGGATATTTGCACCCATCACCCCCGCATATTTAAAAATATGCGCTCTCTAGGAGATCCCATGGGAAAACCTGTTTCACCACCACCATCTGCTGACGATGATGGATCTATGGTCAGGGCACTACATGATAAGATTCCAGTTGATTAATTAAGTGCATTACCATATTCTTTTAGCATCAGTCAAGTTTTCAAACATGAATTATTATGACAAATGCTACAAACAAAGGTGCAATACATGTATCAGGTACTTTTCAATCTTTAAAACACATATAACATTTATGATCTCAATCCCTTATCTCATTACTGGGAATTCTCATCCCTCAACATTATCATCATCATAATTAATAGATCCGAGTATTCAAGCCCTTAGTTCATCACTGAACATTGTTACCACTTTTCAGGTAACTATTACCTCTTGGTCCTTAGACCAAGGTATTCATTTTACTTGTTGTTCAAGTATTCACATGGCTCACAAGGCCATTGCACATCCTGTCACCTCTCACTAGGAAACAACTTATTCACACGGCTCACAAGGCCATTACACATCTTGTCACCTCTCACTAGGCAATAACTTATTCACATGGCACACAAGGCCATTACACATTATACTTGTTATACAAGTATTTAACATGCCTTATAAGGCTTATGCAATAAGAGAAATACATCCTTCCCCATTATTAGGGTTAGGGTTTCCTTTTATAACCGAATAGGGTTTCATGTTCATATTATTAATTCAAACCCTAATTTATTTCTCCACACATCTAGGAGCATACATTGATATCATAAGTATTCAATCATACTTATTTATTTTCATCATTTATCATGAAATGTTTATCAACACAAAGTGTGTGTTTCTTTCTCATCCTCTCTAGGATATTGATTACATCATATTTTATTATCTTGGCTTAACCCTTTCTCAAGGTATGTTAGCCTACACTTATCAAAGTGCATTACATCTTAATGTAACAATTGACATGACACACTTCATGTATTACTCATCCAAGTATATTGGATTTAAGGTGCATCAAGGTGTATCAACCTTAAGGTGTTGGATGTCATATTTATCATGCCTTGGTGTATCACTTCCCTCATCACTTTTAACTTAAGTTCATCAACTTATCTTGTATTAGGGTATTTCCCATCCTAATACTTTATGCACTAGCCCATCACATTTATCATGTAATTTATTGGCCATAAGTCACACACTTGAATTACCCAACTATCATCAAGTGATATGGACTCATCTTGGGTTAAGGCATTTTTGATATAGGGTTGATCATTATCAACCACTTTAGGTGTTTCACCTATCAAGGTATTAACCAAACCACATCATTACTTGGTGTTAGACTCATCACTCCTAAGGGTGTTTTACCCTCACCTTTACAAGGTGCATCAGATTGAATCATGTATGTCAAGTTGTACACATGTATTGGATTAGGTGTATATCGATCTAGGCATCATCATATCCCTCAGACCTTTACCCATTAAGGTATCAACCTTTCCATTCATATGGTGTATCAACTTCACCAAACATGAGTGTAACATCCTCACCTCTATTGAAGATATTTTCCACACGTACTTTAGTGTATTGGCCATCACATGTTCTAGGGTATTAACTACCTTACCACTTTTGTCATCTAGTGTATTGGGTTACCCACCATATCATTTTAGAGATATGTGCTCAACATCATATCATCCAACAGGTGTATGCCAAACCCAATATCGATTTAGAGGTGTATGCTTACTACCCATACCACTTTAGAGGTGTATGTATGCTTACCATATCGAGTAAGAGGTGTATGCTTGCTTTACACCATATCGGGCAAAGAGGTGTGTGTGTGCTTGCTTCACACCATATCGCGCAGAGAGGTGTGTGTGTGTGTGCTTGCTTCACACCATATCGGGCAGAGAGGTGTGTGTGTGCTAGCTTCACCCCATATCGGGCAGAGAGGTGTGTGTGTGCTTGCTTCACACCATATCGGGCAGAGAGGTGTGTGTGTGCTTACTTCACACCATATCGAGCAGAGAGGTGTGTGTGTGTGTATGCTTGGCCTCCTATCATGCAATAGGTGTATACTACACCACCATATCCTGCAAAATGGTATAAAATCATATCCATATCGTTTTAGTGAAGTAGGTGCATCATCGTATCATGTTAGAGGTGTTTGCTTGTGTGCTTGCACCCGATATCACTTTTATATGGTGATACCATCATCTTCAAGCTCTGGACCTTTGTTCTAACTGTTATAGTTCATGACAAAAGGTCTAAGAAACTACTATAACTCATAATGTCATCAATTATTCTAGAAAATTTCATAATTAAAAGTAGTTCATTACGTATAGCAATTCAGGTGATGAATAATAACATGGTTGAGTTCAAGTTATATAACCCACCTTAAGAACAACTTCAAAGCTCCAAGCTACACGATCCTAAGGTTGAAGATGAACTTCACAACTCCTCTATATGCAAAGAATCACCATGGATAAGCAATTGGTGAAGAAGAAAAGAAAGGAAGATCATAACCCTAAAATCATGCTTCAATCCAAGGTTGAAGATGATCATGGCCTCACATTAGAATTAAGTATTGAGATCCCTCTTGCTCCTTATCACCTTGCACGATACCTGACTACCCTTTCACGGTATGCCCTCACTTGTGGCCGATATCCCCCTCACTTGTGGCCAAAACACTTCACTATGGCCGATATCACCTCACTAGGCCGATATCACCCTAGTTGGTCGATATGAACTTGTTATGGATGATACACAAGGCCCTATGCACCATTTCACTCCTTCATGATAAAAGGACACTATGCACGATACCTTAGGTAAGGAGGGTGGTAAGATTCGAAAATTTTCACTAAGGGGTGAAAGAATGGGTATATACACTTGTTGTTCATGAAGAAGTGTGAAAATGAGGTGTCGTCAATTTGAGCTACTAGGTGCCACGTGTCCATGCATGGGTGACACGTGTACATGCATGCATTAACATTTATCTTGACATGAAAAACACTTGAGGATAATCTAGGGATGAAATTTCATCCATTACGTATCTCTTTGAATAAAATATATCAACAAAATCACCACTTTATTCACAACCTGACACAACTTTTCTAAGGAAGTTGTAAACTTATACACTTCACCTTCTTGAGGTGCTTTGCACGTAATGGGCTTTTCAAAGAGTCCAAAAAACGATATGAGACTCCCACTATGGCTCCTTGGCTGATAGACACTCATATATAAGATTTTCAACTTGATACAACTCAAGTTAAGGTTTCATATTCAACCCTTTTCTTGGTCATTTCATCACCAGGGTTACCATCACTCATAATTGATTCAAACATGGTGTCTCCTTCTTTATATCTCCTCTAAATTATACATAAAAGAAGTAGGAATACTCTATAGGTGGTAATTTGCATATCAACCCTATATTTTTGGTAAATTACAAGGTGTACCAAAATTGGTGCACAAGGTACTAGCATTATTCAAACATGTTCAAACTTGGAATTTAGGCTTTTCACAAGCCACCACTTAGCATAATTCTCTATATTATGATGCTAAAACAATTAATGCATGTTCAACATGTGACATTTTGCAATATAGCCCCTCATCTTGGGTAAATTGCACTTTGGTCCAAAACAAAGGACCATTGCTCAAACAATATTCAACCAGGACCAAACTTGGAATATAAGTGTGTCACATGATAACAAAACACCTTAGAAGATTATATTAAATTTCTAAGCAACTTACTTAGCCAAAACAAATAGGGTTACCTCATAACCCAGGTCAGGGTCATTACATTGTCTGACCTGTTTTAAAGTTTTAAACATTATCAGTCATTAGAGAGCTAGTAAAATCAACACAAGTGATATTTCCTTAAATCCAATCATATAAAAAGATGTCAATAGATTGACGACTAATATATAATACTCACTATAATTTACATACAACCTACAAAAGAGAACAACTCAATTAATTATCAAATGACCTTGTCTAACATGTAGCATGTGAGTACTAGAAAAACTATAAACAATTAAGTATAGAGGAAAATTGATGAAGTGAGTAGATGAATATGTCAAAACATGCAGTCTGAGATAAATCACAAACCCTAATGTGCTCATAGACATGCTGATAAATCAAGTAGACGTGGCATCCTTATGAAAAATTATAC
Organism: Alisma plantago-aquatica; assembly: GCA_963693085.1. Classification (NCBI taxonomy): domain Eukaryota; kingdom Viridiplantae; phylum Streptophyta; class Magnoliopsida; order Alismatales; family Alismataceae; genus Alisma; species Alisma plantago-aquatica. The sequence continues at coordinate 893,953,142 of OY856411.1, forward strand.
AAAATGATAAAAGAATTTTAAGGAAAACAATAACAAAACTGATAGATAATTAATATATGCCTATTTAGATAAGGTTGGAAAAACAAATTAGCTGCAAGTTTGCACAGACACACTGTAGTGATTCAGTCTATTTGGATAAAAATTAGAAAGAGAAAAAAACACCAAGCTTCAAGTGGCACACGGTACACATCACATATTATCTTTTTATAGGATAGTATGATATGATATTACTATATAGAAAAAGTCTGCCAAGGGGTGGGATATAGACTATAGTAATATCTTTTATAATTATAAATATATCCTTTTAAATTTTACAAAGAGAAATAATGCAATTTATAATATTTTTATAACTATAGGTAATCTCATTTATGTCATATTATTACATATCAAAATGTTGAGGTGGGTTGTATGTTATGATATTTTTGTATGAGTATGCAAGAGTAATTTTGTAATACTAGATATGAAGAGTTGTGGGGTTATATAAGGTGTGCATTAGATTGATTCGGCCAATATCCCCACTTACAAAATTAAATCTAAAATCTACCATAATAGGTGGGTCTCCTGATCATAGTAGTCATGTAATAGCATAGAAAAGAATCATCAATAAAGAGGATGTTTCAGTAGTATGTGAGCTTCTAGATGTCTTTTCTGATGAGTTATCAGGTCTACCTATGTTGACTTTGAGATACAAATTCTTTTTATTAGTTACTTAATAGCACTACTATCTTATAGATTGGCACCTACAGAGTTAAAAGAACTAAAAATTCAATTACAGGAGTGTGACATCCCGCCACACCAAAATGAGATTACTCAAAATAAAATGTGCGACCCACTAATAATTAAAAATACATTAGAAAACAAAGTAAAATAAATCTAACTTTAGCATTGCTTAACATGTGCAGAAATATTTACATAAAGGTCCACTAACTTGTACATCAACACATGCCAAACTAGGTATATACATATATTCAGTGACATGGGCCACAACATGTATACAAAAGATCATGTTTCACTTATACATGACATAAATACAACAAAGTCATACTGCCAAAACCACGTATCGATATAAAAATGTCTACAAAACACATCCCTTCCCAAATCTGAGAGTACAGGGATGACACTAGGACTCTACTACAATGACTAGCAGCTATCCAACCTCCTGTGTCTACTAATCTCCAAGTTACTCTTCCTCAATAGTACAATCCTAATCATGTCGATGATGACCATCTAAAAAGATGTGGTAACCTACAAGGTGAGACCCATGTCCCAGCGAGAGATATAGCTCTCAACCAATGGTTATTGTTACAACAAGATATCATTATTAACTAGAATGAGAATTCAGCTAAATGAGCAATTTAAACAGATTAAGTAGATACAACATGTTAAATTGTTCCAACATGTTAAGTAGATTATGCAAACTAATCAGATAAGTATGGTAACATATATGACCATAAGGAATATTAAGAACATGTAAGTCTATCACCTAGTGGCAGTATAAGAAACAAGGCAAGGGCTAGTGTTCAATGTGAAGTGTTTTCAGCCCTAAATAGATATACTACACTAATGTATTATGTATTTTATTAAGCCCTGGGAAGAGTGAGGTATAAAACTCAAACTCCAACTGACCACTACAAAGTGCTATTCAATTCCGTACAAGATCTAGGAGTATTGGTGTCCTAAGATCTCCTACCCTCAGTCAGTATGAGTGAAAAGGTAGTGACATAACAGTCACGCTACCTGTAATGACATATAGTCAAGCTGTTAAACATTGGCCCGCCCTTGGTATAAAGGTCGTGACTCCTGAAACCAGGGTATATACCACCCTATCATCCAAGGTACAATCATTGTCCTCAACCACATCGCATATACAAATATCATTGTTCTCAAACCAAGGCATGAACGCAGCCATCCTACATAACGTTGGGATCTTGAAGTCAAGTATGTACACTCCCTGCACCTGGCATACTCAAAAGTATTTGCTTTGAGTTTCCCTAATACTCATTTCTCAATCCATCAAGTTTTGACACTGAATGGTTCTACAGATTAGGACACTATGTGATTAGGGTTCTACTTTATTAGTTAATGCCAATTGGGTGTCTTTTGATGCATAAATCAAGTTACAAGCAAACCCTAAAGGAATTATGCAAAACATAGGTAGAGTGCAACTTTAGAAGATGTAAAACATATAAAACATAAGGCTTATCGCATTACCAAATTATACAATGTCACTATCATACATGAGGCCATCATAATAATACCACCATGGGATACCAATACCTTATCAAATCACATAGAGGACACCATCTCAATTAGTGCACAAGACCATACTCAAAGTCATAGAGCTATCACATCATTCCCTGCAAGTATATCATTATCTCTTCATGCCTCGTCAAGACTCATGATTACACATGTGATACATAAGTGATACATCAATTGTTTATTATCTATGGTGTTTATAAAATAGCAAACTAGGGTTGCAACATTAAGAAAGAGAAAGTACTCCATCATCATTCTAATTACTCAAGAAAGCTAAGTAACATCATCATGTACTTAAATTAAGTTCTAAGGTTTGATAAGGTAACCATATTCTGAGTTTTAAAATAGCAATAGATGTAAACCCTAGTTTCTTAGCATCTCCAACAATTATGGAGGCAATATGGTCAAACTCATAAGCATGGGAACAAAACATTATGGACATGTAGACCAGAAACATCATTGACCGTTGAAGGTCGAGTGAGGTTGGCGACCGCTGAAGATAGGTCCACCACCTTCATCGAATGTTGAGGTTCAACCACATTGGCGACCGTCGAAGACACAAAATTAGTGATAAAAGAAAAACAGAGTTCAGCCTCCTTAATCTACCATTGAGGTTGACCCATCTCAATGACCACTAAACTAGGGTTAACCACCCTCAATGATCATTGAGGTACAACAACATCAACGACCACATAAAACCATTCTTGGCGACTGAAGAAACATGGAGAGTCTTATCGACTGAATAGAAAGACCAACCTTAGTGACCACAACTCTAAAACTTGCCGACTACTCGACATCTTGGCGACCTCAAGGGAAGAGAGAGAACAGTTTAGCAACCAAAAACCCACCAATATCAGGTTGATCATCTATGACATCTTTTGCCACACAAAGCAAGATTACTCAAAACAAAAAGTGGAATTAATCACTAACAACGAAAAGATTACTAAAAATATTGAAATTTAAAACTGATTTCATAAAAGCACACAAGCTTAAAAGTTTCACATGTAATCCCTTAACAAGACACTTGTATTTCATGTACTCAACCTGTTACACCTCATATACGTTCCATATATATACATGTACATTTGCCATATTATACAACAAAAGGTACTCATGTCAGAAACCTCGTGATGATAACATTACTACAAACACATCAAAAAATACCCCCAAGATCTGAGTGTATAGGGACGACTCTAGGACTCTACACCAAAAGACTAGCAGCTCTTTCGGCCTTCTCAGCTACAATATTGGTTGTTGCTCCACCTCAGCTGCACGATGACCACCTTGTCGCGCAGGACCACCTAAAAGATGTGGAGAAACCCACAGGGTGAGGTCCAAATCGCAATGGGAGATATAATCTCCACCAACACTATTATAGCACAGAAAAGCTAAAACATGTAGTTATAGTACTATGCAGGATGAGTAAATTCAGTTAAATGAGATGTATCTAATAGATAACACAATTCAAGCGGTACTGGGCACTTATCACTAAGCAATAGAATAATTAATAATCAAAGAAGGAATATGAAGAACATGTATATCTTCTACCAACTAGCAAGTACAAAAGCAAGGCAAGGCTTCAACCAATGCTCTCTTATTTAATCCTGTACAAATATACTCCATGTTTGATTACGTATTTTATTATGCCCTGAGGATTTGGTCATACCACCCAAATCCAACCGACCACTACTAAGTCGAAATCGGTGTCATATAAGGTCTATGGAAGAATCGAAATCCACAACCTCATCAAACCTCGTGGTTAGTACATGAGTACACAGTAGAGACATACCAGTCAACTGCATCATGTGACATATAGTCAAATAGTTAAAGTCCTAGCCCGCCTCGGTACAAGTCACATCACTAGTGAAACTGAGCTACGGCTTGTAGCCGCACTCCTGCCAAGGTATGGCCCACAACCAATCCTATAAAACCTCATAAGCATCAAAGTCGCTGAGCTACGGCCCGCAACCGCACTCCTACCAGGGTATGGCCTGCAGCCAATCCTGTGAATGCATATACTCAACGGTATATGACTCCAAGCTTTCACCAGGGAAAGCTTGTTTCACCATCCAACAAGTGCTAACACTAAGACAGATCTATGGCACATGGCAAAACTACATGATTAAGTTCCACTTGATTAGTTAAGTCAATTTGTTGTTTGTTGGCATCAATCAAGTTATAATGTACAAAGACAACAAACATTACAAAGATAAGGCATATTACATTCTAGAAAATATGAACGTATAGGGTGTGAACTTGTCAAACTATCACCACACAATGCATGTCTCATTGACATTCACCACATCATAAATACCAAAGCCACCTACAATGGGATATCAATCCCTCAACTCATCATTGGGAAAAGTCATCACATAATAGGCAATAAGCCATTGCCAAATCATGGGACCCATTTACATCATTCATGTATCATAGGTGTCTCAATTGTGCCTCATGAAGGCTCATTCCACCTATTTCATATCACAGTCACCATAGCATACACTAGCTATGATTTTCAAACTCATAAAACCTGCAACGTTAGAGGTTCATAAATTATTTTATAATAAATAATATTATCCACATTATATTATAATAAATAATTATCGCAAATTATTTTATAATAAACAATATTATCCAAATTATTTTATAATAAATAATATTATCCAAAAAGCTATTAAATCTAAATAATGTCACATTAATTTCTTACACCTACATTGTCACATCACTTTTCATACTCACATTAATGTCATCCCTAACCATTTTCTCCTATTTACACTTCATATTAAAATTAGACATTTAACATCACATTAGGCGTTTGGAATTATTATAGACTTAATAATCATGCTTATGTAAATCCAATTACTCTTTATCATATTTGAGTTATTGCATGTATTTGAGTGAATAAGGTGGAACACATTGTATATTAATGAATTGATTCATATACTAAGTATGATTAGGTGATTATATTCCTTTTATATGTATCAAGCTATATTATTGAGGATGACACCTAATGTCACTGATGTATCATGAAGGCATTAAGGATACATATGTGTATATGTTAAGAATAGATGATTACATCTTAGGGTTTAGGTCAACATGACCATTACATGTTATGCATTCTTAGTATGCATTAGTTCCATTTATTATATCATTAGGGTTACATGGTCAACATTATGTGTATTCATAATTAGTGAGTTACTCATATTAAGTATTTGTTGGGGTTCAAGCATATAAATAAGCAAGTTAAACTACAATTATAATCAGTTTGGTCAATACTAATCATATAAACATACTAATATCTTGTCTCTAGAGTTAGGATTTCAAATTCAAAAGTGGCTAGATTTTGCTATGTATAGGATTCCATCCCCCTAAAAAGGGATTTCATCCTCCAAATTAGCAAATACAAAATCTATCAAGGTACTACTACTACCACTACTCCACCCCTTAAAAGGGTTGACCTAGAAAGTCAAACTAAACTAGAGGTAAAAGAGTGAGTCTGATCAATTCATGTATAAGACCCAACACTCAATTGTTTTACTATTCACTATTACTAGACTTCAAGGTCTAGTATAATGTTACAACCCCAATTTTTGGATTCTTTTGGTTGGAAATGCAATTTCCCTAATAAATCTGTGATTTTGTCAATTGTATGATTTAAGTAAATTGAGTGGTTTCCTTTGATAAATAGCCTTGTTTGATTTCGTGGGCCTTATTGGCTATTGGGCCCAATAACAAGAAAGAGGAAATAAAAAGGAAAAGAAATCAATTAATAAAGAAATAACTGAGATAATAAGAAAAGAAATATGGAGAAGCATCTAGAAGGCTAGGAATTATCCTTCAAAGTTGGATTTCATATCTTTGATATTTCTTGGGTTCCAAGGAGTCCAAGTTGTAAAGATAATAGGAGAAGACAGAGAAAAAATCAAATAAAGCATTATTAAGAAGGAAAGTTGAAATAATGATGAAAATATGAGAAATATGTAGAAATATGGATAATGGAATCATTATAAATGGGATTTTGACTCCACATAGTTTCCAATGGTAAAGGGAATCAAAATAAAGAAAATAAAAGATTAAGAGAGCGAAAATATGCTTAAAATATGCCTTATTAAGAGGTAACTTGCATATGAAGAAAAGTCCCTCATACTTTCGAGTTTGAGTCCTAAATTTAATACACGCATGGATTAAATCATCATGGACTTTCCTCTAAAATTTGGGATCAATTGGATAAACGGTTTGAGAGATATGGTTTTTTCTAGTTTCCTAAAAGTGGAGGGATTTACAATTAAATGTCATGATGTATATCCTTTTGGGTATATTTTTGGGCGTGTGATGGACGCCACTGGATTGAGATATGACAGTTGTCCGTCATCTCCTACCTCCAGTCTGACAAGAATAGTAGTGGGTGATCTCCCCACATCTATACATCTCTCCCTGATCGACAAGGAAACTCAAAAAGCTTATATCCGAACTCGGGAGCATAATACAGATCTAATGATCCCTAGTTGGTCGGATTTTGTGCACCATTGAGACTTTGCCCAATGTCTGATGGAGCCTGGACTCCATGGGATGCCAACAGTATCTCCCCTACTAGGGCTGTAAATGGGTACGTGTAGACCCGCGGACCCGCAAATACAGACTCTTAAAAACCCCATCATGGGTCTAATTTTTTATACCCGTATACCCTTGGACCCTCATATAAGCGGGTCCAATAATGGGTATGCTTAGACCCAGACCCGCTAGACCCGTGTACCTGCTATACATAAGTTACTACTTAAATAATATGTTATATATATCATACTTTAGTAGTCTAACTAATATAATTCTTGAGATTATATCTAACTCTAACCACAACAAGGTTGAGACTAGTCGTATAATTAATAATTAACTATTTAGTTACGATAATGAACATCATATGTAAACTTAAAATCAAAATGTCTACTAATTTAAATTACTTTCTACATATGTTAAATGTTATGATGATGACTGCAAATATGTAAACAATTAACTCAATTGATGTTAATGATAAAATTTAGCATTATATAATATAACTATTTCATATTAATATACAACATAATACCAATATATTGTTGTATTAAAATATATAGAACATAGTCATTTCTCTTAGATAAAAATATGATATTTTATAGAACCTTTTACCCACATACTCACACTATATACCCACTATTATTGCGGGTACGAGTATGGTGTGGGTCCAGGTTTTGTATTATGTGGGTCTAGAACCGGAACCAGACCCCCTAAATTAGATAGGTATGGGTATGGGTATAGTTAGAACTATGCATTGTACCGTTCACACCCCTATCCCCGACCTATAGATGGAAATTTCCCCTTATGAGGGGAAGACCTGTGCGGAAACCCTCACACGAGATATACGCCTTTCCCGTCGTTGATTGAACCTCCTCTTCTATCTTCTCTTCGGTTTTTCCTCCCAGACCACTGTGCAACTGGAAACGCTGCCCTTGCTCCTGTTCTCACCTCTCTGGTGTACCTGAGGCTGCAGGTGGGTTCGGCTAGGGGTGAGAAAATAATGGTCCAGACCGCAAAACCGGACCGGACTGCTCAATTCGGTCCAGTCCGGTCCGGTCCATTTTGTGTTCGGTCCAGTCTGCGGTCCGGGAATTTCGATGAGTTCGGTCTTCGGTCTGGTCTGGTCAAAAACCAGTCTGGTTTGGACCGCAGATTGACTTGTATATAAAATTCATGTATATTTGAAGGTGTATTCTATAATAATTACAAATAAAGTACATATATAATCACTACTAGTATAAATATTTGATACTAAAGTTATATAATTGTTAGAAGTGACTAAGATTATCAACTTTGTACAATTAAATAAATTGTAAAACATGTAAAAAAGGCTGATTACTGTCCAAACGGTATGGTCCGGTCCTAGCACAAAACGGTCCGGTCTCGGTCCGGTCCTACCTCGAAACGGTCCGGTATGCGGTCCATATATTTGTTCAAATTCGGTCCGCGGTCCGGTCCGTTACGGTCCGGTCCGGTTCTGGACCGATGCTCAGCCCTAGGTTTGGCCCAACCAGACGGAGAAAGGGAGGCGCGGTACTAGGTGGTCTGCGTCCTCTCTAGTCGATTGGGGTGGAGGTTGATCGTTGTCGAAGAGGAGGCAAGCTCCTATGTTATTCCATGAAAACAGAGGGCGGAACCTATCCACATGGCCGCTCGAGGGAGCGAGGAAGGGGTGAAGAACTGGAACGGGTACCCAGGTAGGTGGACCTGGTGGGGGATCCGCGAGCTAAAGACAAAAAGGAAATTGAAATAAAAGAAAATGAAGGGGTTGATGTGGGGCGCTGCCATTGGCCAAAGTAAGATACTTTATGAAAATCATAATTAATTATATGTAACTCCGATTAAGACAAACTGTATATAAAAATTGATCAGGAGAACGTGAGGAATCCAATAAAAATACTATTGAAGCATGATATCGCTTATAGTTTTAAAAGTACTTTAAATTAACCATGTTTATGCATTAAATTATGAAGAAACCCTAATTGTGTTTAGAAATTGGGTTTAATATCTTAATTTGGTTATTTTGAGTTATAATAACCTATTGAGAGAAAAAGTAAGTATTGAATCTGATTTATATGTTATTTTTCTTGCTACAAGTTTTTTACACATGTATATGCAAAAATGAACTTAGAAACCCTAACTGAAGGCTAATGGTTTCATATGTGGTTTAATTCGAAACTCAACATAGGGAAGTGATATTAAGATGATCCTAAGCCTGTTAGGAAGATGTTAATGAATTAATTAGGGCTTGCACTCAGTTTTACTATTTTTAGGGTTTTGTAGTTATAATGATGAAAAGTGTAGATAAACCCTAATGAAATCCTAAAATGGATTAAGAAACTCTAGGAAGCAATTTCAAGTCGAATAGATATATTCTTGATAAAGTGTGTAGTAAATAGGTTACATATGCTTTTTAGGAATTCTGTGATTGTTGAATTGCTTGCTTGAATCAGTCTTAGTTGGAATTGCTTATTGCTTGTGAACTCTACTGAACAGGTATGTGGTTAAATTATGAATACATGCATTATGCTTCACGGTGTTTTCTCGAAGATTGATCAATTGCCATGAACCCTAAACTTCTTGGTTGTTTCAATTTTGCAATCGCATAAAGTGACTATGTGTATAACAACTAAGTATAAGTGTGATTGTCTCGAACCTACATACCATCCCTGATGTATGATGCAAGACCAAGCCCCGGAGGGAAGGTCTGAGTTGGTCAAGCCCCAGAGGGAAGACCATTGGGCACCCAGAGAGGTGACCCCAGGCACCATGATCAGGATGGAGAAGGTGGCCTTAAGTCCCTTGCAAGAACAAAACCCTAAGTGAGGGTATTCCAGGGTATTTGTAAAAGTGGTTGAGAAGTTACATTGAAAACGTAATTTGGCTTGTTAATCAACGATTTTATATGTATAGGTTGTTAGAGCCTAATTGTGATATTTTGTTTGTCCCCACATACCGGCATATTCATTTATGCTTATCGACGTTTTGTTTGTCGGTGTTTTAGGAATTATCTGAAATTGGACAAATAGTAAAATGTAATCTATGAAGATGAAGTTATTTATTCAAAGGATGATTAACTAGATAGATCTCTACTGTGGATAGAAGTCTTAGATCCTATTTTGAAAAGGTATGCAAAAAAATTATTTTATACTAGTTTTCCAGTTTAGTTTTAGTAGAATTTGATAATTGTTTCTGATTAAATATTAAACCATTGATCTTGAATTTTGGGATAACTCCTATGACCTCTTGGTCTCCCTTTTTTGGGGGTTACCGGGAGGACGTTACATTTGGTATCAGAGCCAATGGTTTCTCATTTAATCCTTAATAATTATTAAATTTTACAAACTCTATAGAACCGAGGGAGTTATTAGAGAATTTTCCAAAGATGGGGGTATCTAGAAAAGGATCACGATCCAGAGGCTGGCAATATTTTCCTCTGCCTCGCTGGTCGGTTTGGGGGCTGGAAATATTTTCCTCTACCTTTAGGACTCTGTCATCTATTTCATCCCTTCTCAACCCTAATTCCATTCAGGATTCTAAGGTTTAGGGTTTTTCTCTCTCTTCCCCACCCTCTTGAGGTTAGGGTATGTATGATAAGATTAAGGAATCCTCCACTAAAATAATAAAATGCACGTAAACAAGATGTCATGGACATAAGTTGAATAGTTTAAGCATAAACTAAAGATTAGTTATATGCATAGGATGCATGGCGTGTGTTGTCGTGCCCTCAGGAGAGCACTGAGGTTAGACCTTGGTGTCAGGAGGATGAGGAGAGAGTTAGTCTTAGAGGCAAAGGCCTCCAGAAAGAAGTGGATACCTGGCACATCATCTGAGGACGATGTTAACCCTAACCCTAGGTGGTTGTTTGAGGAAGAGATGACATGATGAGTTAGGTATCATAGTCGACCATGTATGTGGGTTGACATGCATATTGGTTTTGAGTACCCCAGAGAAGCATGAGTTATGATAAGTTGTGGGACCTAGTTCCTTTTGGCAACCCAACCTTGGAAGAGTTGTGCCTGTTAGGGTGAAAGATAGATCCTTCTTTGAAGAGGATAGTGGTGATCATATAGAAACCCTTATGGGCATATATGATCATAGAAGAGCATGCACCTATGTAGGAAAGAATGTCAATAGTGTTGGCAGTAGGTTGAGGCTTAGGTCAGAAGGGTTATGCCTGACAGGTTAGGAGATGAACATGCAGAGCTTTGGATAATTTTGATCGAACATAGGTTTGGATCATAATTTCACCCATGTAGGTGTATGCATGTATCCTTAAGAGCTTGATCCACCTTCTTAGAACCTCCAGTGGTAGGATCGGTTGTAGGGTTAGCTCTAGAGAGAGCAAATCCTAAGAAAGAAGGTTGGAAGCTTAGACTCTGAGACATGAGCAATCATGGGAAGTTGGGTATGTTATAACATATTTTAGAAGACCCTCCTGAGTAGATAGTTATGGTTGCTCGTGCATGATCCTTGGAGGCTTGTAGTACCTTGGTTGCCTTTAGATGAAACAAATCCTAGTAAGAGAAAGAGGCTTCTTGAACTGATGTACAGAAGTTGTAGGTATCTGCCTTACCTTATAGGTATATAAAGGAGAGTTCCTTAGGCCCTGGGGAGGTACGGTAACAAGCTATGCGGTCTCACACTGAGTTGGTTGTCCTTATGTAGGACTCTAAGGTGTTGTTCACGTGGAAGAATGGTGGGAAGTGTATGCCCTACCTTGTGCATGTTTTATTCATGGTCGAACAGTTAAGCATGTAGTTGAACGGTTGAGGCCTAGGTAGTGAACCTGGGGTTCCTAGACCAAACAAAGGAAATAGTAGTACCCACTGCACCTGATGTTCACGAAAATGTTTGAGTTCCTATGGATTTGATCATGGCACCCCTCAGGTTAGAGGAAAAGGAAACCCCTTTACTAAGGTTTATGATTGATGAAACCCTCGCGCATAGGTTGGTGACATATGTATGTATGATATTGGTCCAATGTTGAGGAATAGGAGCTAGTATGACATACCAAGGAAACCCAGCATGGTTTAGTAGGAGGTCTTCTTTCTAGCTACGTGCCTAAGTAGCTTAATAGAGCTAATTATGCACATAATTATGTAAACCATGGACGTAAGGACGTTGGTGACCTTTATTGCTATTAAGAGATAGTTTTCTCCCACCCTGGGGAGGGACCCCTCTATAGGGAGAGTATCAAATTTTGTTCAGGTTTGAGGTAACCTGAAGAGGTCTCTTATAAGAGTTTGATGAGCTAAGTGAAGAGCACATAGAATGAGGATGAATCCATAGACCCATGTGTGACCATCTCTAAGGGCATGAGGCTATGTTGACATGGAGGTAACATGTATGGGGCTAGACCAAGTTAGGAAGGTCGCCATGATCCCTATGAAAAGATGTAAGTTTGACCGCATATGCCTAGAGAGATGATGGAGTTTTGGGTAGGGATTCAAGTTGAGATGTACCATGATGGAATCCTAAGTCAATACCAAGGTCAGGTAAGGATAAGACTGATGGGAGTAGGAGTTGTCTGGTTCCTAGATGCACAAGACCATAGGGTCGGGAGGTAACAACTATCTATGTCTGAGGACCATGGGTTAGGAGATTGATCACCTTCATGAGCTCATAGGACCGAAAGGGAAAATGAGGTGGGCACTCCCTGGTTGCACAAGGGAAAGGGATGACCCCAAAAGTATCGGCACCCTACAGATCTAGAGGAGATGAATAAGGATTGTGTGATGACCCAAGTGTGTTTGGGAACAGTTTCCATGGAAGTAAACCAAAAATTGAGATGTTATGATATGGATTCATGTGATGCATGTTTCAACTTAGATTGGAAAGTGCACTGGCGAGGTGGGATGCACCATTTCCACTCCTGGAATGGGATGAACTTTGTATTTGGACTGCAGCCAAATGCTTATTTCCTCTCGTTATGGGGGTAAGAGATAGGGCAATACGCATGCCATACACTAAGGATAAAGATGTTGAGAGTTGAAACTTTGTTATGATGTTTGAGTATAGAGGAAGCATCATACCTTTTGAGAGTACATAGTAGGGATGGTTTACAAAATGAGGAGAACTAAGGTAGTCATCATATAAGGATGTTCTTATCAAAGGGCAATATGGAATTTATGAGTTATAGTTTGAGTTTGATAACGAAGATGATGAGCCTAAAGTTTTCATGTTATGACTGTATCTGAGCTTAATCGGTAAGTTAAGGTTTATGTGGATGATTACATGCTTTACTAGATTGATAATTACTTAAACACAATTAATGATGATATCTCAATCATGATATGTTAAACCTAATGATAACCCTAAGTATGCCATCTCTTTGTATAATTGGGGTTTGAGAAAATATAAACCCTAGTCGGTTGAAATTAGGGTTTTCACCAAATAGTCTCACGTTGGGGAGAATTAGAGAGGTATGCAAGGGAGAATGAAAATGATAATTGGAGGATAGGATAGCACTGCCATGGTGGGTAGCACGGCCATGGTGGGTCGTTGGTGGCACGGGCATTCTAGGCCACACGGCCGTTTTGAAAGAATTGAACTATTGACCAACTTTTATACTAAAATATGATGAAATCAATACACCACAGTTGTGGTATGTAGCACGCTCGTGCTGGGTCCATCTTAGCACGGCCGTGGCAGCTAGCATGGCCATTATGGGGCATTTTCTCTTCAATTGACTATTCTACAGATTTCTGGATAGCAGTGCACTGTTCTATTTTTAATTATTTAATGGTAGCTCATAATGATCTAAAATTTTAACTGAAGCTTTATACTCAATTACAAACAACATGATAAATTTGCATAGTTTTTGGAGAAGGTTTGATCTCTGAAATACACGAATTTCAACAACTTTTTTATGACAGAAAATTTTGTTGAAATAAGAAAAAATTGAGTGAGGGGTCAATGTGCAATTCACCCAAGTAGCTCAATTGCTCTATATGGTCAACCTAACACAATCAACTCTCATAATTCGTGATTCATTCCAGAGAAATGAAATCCTAGAGAGAGAGGGAGAGTTAGGGTTTGAAAGGAGAAAGTGGTGGAATTGTTGATCTATGGTTTCTCTATCCGAGATATGATGAAATCAAGTAAGTTTAGCTTCTTTGCAAAGACTTTAATGGTGAATCTTCTCTCACATGTTAATATTCCATCCCTCCTCTAATTTGATCCAAAATGGTATCAAAACTTCCCCTTTTCTCATTCTTTCTTCACGATTCCTCATTTCTAGGGTTTTCGAGTTGAATGGAAGAAGAATTGGGCAAATTGCTAGGGATTTGATATAAGATCGAGATTTTCAGGGATGAGCTGCATTTTTAAGGTGTTTTCACACCTTAGGGTGAATGGGAACTTCCTTTAAACTGTATATTACATGAAAATTGGCTAAATCATCCATAATCTTTAATTGCTTAGTATGCGACTATAAACCCTGAATTGTGTGTTTGATCTAAGTTGTTGCAAAATGATATAAAATGGATTCTTCCTCTATTTGGATGAATTTCAGATGATAAAATCATATTAGAAATGTATACAATACATCCTAATGAGAATTCCCTAAGTATTCATAGAGGTTATAAGAGTAAACTAGAATATAGAGAATTTGTCTATGACTGAAATTGTTGTATAATTAAATAGAGAAATTTGTTTATTTGGATCCCCTTGGTTATGAATGATTGTTTATCTGAATTCATGGTACACATATGTCAGATACTATCTTGGATTTCATTTGAGGTGAATATTATTTGTTTGATATCTCAGTAAAGAGGGTGAAACCCTAGATGCAAGGAAAGTTGGATATTTGCAAATAGATAACGTGAAATCCATTTGAATGGATTTTATTGACATGATAGAATTTATATATTCAATTTTATTATTGATGCATGTTATCTCAATGAATGGCATGGAAACCCAAATACAGCTCAGTTCCAAGGTTTCATACATATATTGATTTTATAAGATTTGTTGATAGTAGTCTTTATTCAATGAATGTTTATGTCGCATGAAATCCTTATGAGAGCCATGTGATAAGTGAATGAGGTAAATGAAACCCTAAGGATAGGGTGTTCAGTTAATTAAGCATTGTGATATCAATGTTCTCAGTATAAGATGTGGTGATGCATAACAGTTCAGTTGTGGTAAATGTTATCAGATGGTCTATGAAACGACTGGTTTATAGAGCTAAACTAAGATATGTAATGTGATGATTGAATTGTGAATGTAAAGAGTGAATTAGACATGTAGATGCCATGAACACTGTAGATTCCCTATGAGAGGTCTGCGTCGTAGGGATGAAATGACCTAACCCTGGCAGTGTCCAGTATACGAGTGTCGGAACGTACTAACATGTGGTATGCGGGACGAAGCCCTAGTGGAAGTCTCCTTAAAAATACAATATGTAGTGCCCAAAATCAACCAGAGATCCTGGTGGCACTAGAGTACAAAAAATCCAATAGGTGGTTTGACTCACCATCTGAGTACCCAAGTTGAGAGGTGGAGTCTTAGATATCTGGCTGCTCCCATTAGCCACTAAGAGGCAGACGTGTCACGGCCCACTGCAGACGGGGTCTTACTCGAGAGATAGGCTTAGGAACCCAGGCATGCTTCTAAGCCTTGTACAGTGAGATCGTAGCTTGTTGTGATTCTTTCACATGTTGTGGTACACCTCATGTGGGTTTAGGGCATAATATGATGAATGAGAGGTTAAACAAGTGTGTGTAGTTATTCAATTATTCTTTGTCTGTTTCTGAATTATTAGTTCTCTTTGAAATTAATCGAGCATGCTCATATATTGATTTACTCTTGTATATATCTGTAGTATCCTGCCATATTTATGATTGTCAATTATTAGACTCTTTAAAGATTATTGCTGTTATAATTGATATCAGTTGCTCAAAAGTATATCTTTAATTATATCAGTGCTTTAGACTATTTCTTTGAAGTAATCATTCACTGAGCGAGTAGGCTCACCCCTCTACTCACAATTTTTAGGAAAATCACATGGACATTAAAGAAGGTCAAAGCATCAGAGTAGAGCTATCACAGGAGTTAAGTATGAGATTAGTTGAGTTTAGTCAGTCCCTGTCACTCTAGGTCCTTATTTAGATGTGAGAGAGTTGTAAATGATGTTTGTATCTTCGTTTCCTTAGTAAGAGAGAATGCATTTGATTATCATGTCTTATGTACATGGAAGTGTGAGAAATAGAATGAATGTATGGATGTGTATCATTAGTGTTGATATCATATTAGAGTAATTAAAGTTTAATTCTCTTGTAAAGTTTGTTTATGTGATTGGATGCGAGAAAATAAAGAGTTTGAAATAAAGGAAATAAAAAAGGAAAAAAATCAGGAGTGAACTTTGTATTAAGTATAATCCTCAAACGCATGCCCTAATCTCATGATTAGTGGTAATTGTGGGATGTGGGTGTGACATTTCTTGTCTCAATTAGACCTAAATTCGAGATGAGGATGATAAGTGGAGTATATGAAGGTTTATGTCTCCACTGTTATCTAGCACGTAAGGATGTAAGGTGGTAATGGATGCTCTTGTCGAGACGCATCTGTCTAGTTTAGCCAGTGAAGAGGCTAGAAGAGGTGGTTAGGTGAACCCTAAGTTTATGAGACATGTTTGGCTAACACCAAGATACAACCCGACCTGTTGGTCGAGAAGGGGTTATTTGGTTAGCCAGCCTAGAGCTTGAGGAGATAGAGGGATGGTGGTAAACACCTCAGATACACTTCTTGAGAAATGAAGGTGGTGAAACCCGCTACTATAGTGTTTTAGGGTTTCTGAGGAGTCAACCTTGAGGAATCATGACATGCATGAGAACATGATTTTAAGTTCACCATACACCTTGGTACTACTAAGATAGTAAAAGGTTGCAGTAGTACTTAGCATACCAAAGATGAAGATGTATATCAGATGCATGTGGCTTGTTGCCATGCATGCCAGGAGGTGAAGGTCGAACACCAGTAACCCATGGAGTTTCTATAGAGAATGAGGAGTCCCCAAGAGAAGAAGGGAGTAGATCACCATAGACGTTGTGGTGGGTCTCCCCAGACCGAGAAAGCTCAAGATACAATATGGGTTATGGTAGATCTCCTTACTAAGATGACATAATCCCTTGCCTAAGAGAGAGTGCTGTCAGGATGACAGAGCTGGTTGAACTATGCATGGGAGAGATAGTTCAACTACACCATGATTTGAGTTTAATATCTAGAGCATGACCTCAAGATCGCTTCCATACGGTGGGAGAAGGTACATGAAGAACTCCATATCAGTTTGAAGTTTAGCATGACTTATCACCCCTAAATGATAGAGTATGATCCAGACTAGAGGGTATAATGAGAGTGTGTCTTCTCATTCAGGGTGATACATGGGGATAGTTCTTGTCCTATGAGAGTTTATGATGATAGCCACCCTAGTCAGTATGGGGATGTAAGAAGCTTTGTAAGGGAGATTGTGTCAGTCACTGCTTCATTAGGATGATGTCGGTGCAAGGACCTTGTGAAGGTCAGAGAGACCACAGTGTGTGCATATGAAGTCGCTTTAATCATGTGATGGATGAGAGAGCCTAGGGGCAACATGAGTCCTGAGCTGATGTGAAGCAGACTAACATGTAGATCATTGTGGGAGAATATGTGTTATGAAAATTTGACCCCTCTAAGCTATAGCTGAGAAAGTTGAGTCCCCGATACATAGATCCATTTGAGACGAATTGGTGGAGATGCTTATGTTTAGCCTTACCCCTCATAATAACGTGATGTATGATGTGTTCCATGAGTCTAATCCAGAGCACTATGTGATGTACCCAAACCATCTGTTGAGCCATGAACCTATTAAGCTTTGAGAGAAGCTAAAATGTCCTGAGTCACCTACTAGGGTATGAGATACCAAGGTGAGAGAGAACTCAAATGTAAAAATATAAGATGATGAAGGTTCTTTAGAAGCACCATGGAGAGGGTGAAGCTACATGGGAGCCATGATGGACATGAGGAAGTCTTATCCTGATTGTTTGTATGTTTGGTGGAATTTTGAGGGCAAAATTCCGATAAGAGGGGAAGGATGTTACAACCCCAATTTTCGGGTTCTTTTGGTTGGAAATGCAATTTCCTTAATAAATGTGTGATTTTGTCAATTGTATGATTTAAGTAAATTGAGTGGTTTCCTTTGATAAATAGCCTTGTTTGATTTCATGTGCCTTATTGGCTATTGGGCCCAATAATAAGAAAGAGGAAATAAAATGGAAAAGAAATCAATTAATTAAGGAATAACTGAGATAATAAGAAAAGAAAGATGGAGAAGCATCTAGAAGGCTAGGAATTATCCTTCAAAGGGGGATTTCATATCTTTGAGATTTCTTGGGTTCCAAGGAGTCCAAGTTGCAAAGATAATAGGAGAAGAAAGAGATAAAATCAAATAAAGCATTATTAAGAAGGAAAGTTGAAATAATGATGAAAATATGAGAAATATGTGGAAATATGGATAATAGAATCATTATAAATGGTATTTCGACTCCACATAATTTTCAATGGTAAAAGGAATCAAAATAAAGAAAATAAAAGATTAAGAGAGCGAAAATATGCTTAAAATATGCCTTATTAAGAGATAACTTGTATATGAAGAAAAGTCCATCATACTTTCGAGTTTGAGTCCCAAATTTAGTACACGCACGGATTAAGTCATAATGGACTTTCTTCTCAAATTTGGGATCAATTGGATAAACCGTTTGAGATATATGGATTTTTCTAGTTTCCTAAAAGTGGAGGGATTTACAATTAAATGTCATGATGTATATCCTTTTGGGTATATTTTTGGGCATGTGATGGATGCCATTGGATCGAGATCTGATGGTTGTCCATCATCTCCTACCTCCAGTCTGACAAGAATAGTAGTGGGTGATCTCCCCAGATATATACATCTCTCCCTGATCGACAAGGAAACTCAAAAAGCTTATATCCAAACTCGGGAGCATAATATAGATATAATGATCCCTGGTTGGTTGGATTTCGTGCACCATTGGGACTTTGCCCAATGTCTGATGGAGCCTGGACTCCATGAGATGTCAGTAGTATCTCCCCTACCTATATAAAGGGATGGAGATTTCCCCTTACGAGGGGAAGACATGTGCGGAAACCCTCACACAAGATATATGCCTTTCACGTCGTTGGTTGAACCTGCTTTTCTATCTTCTCTTCGGTTATTCCTTCCAGACCACCACACAACTGGGAATGCTGCCCTTGCTCCTGTTCTCGCCTCTCGGTGTACCTAAGGCTGCAGGCGGGTTTGGCCCAACTAGGCGGAGAAAGGGAGGCGCAGTACTACGTGGTATGCGTCCTCGCGAGTCGATTGGGGTGGAGGTTGATCGTTGTCGAATAGGAGGCAAGCTCCTCTGTTCTTCTGTGAAAACAAAGGGTGGAACCTGTCCGCATGGGCGCTCGAGGGAGCGAGGAAGGGGGTGAAGAACCGGAACGGGTACCTGGGTAGGTGGACATGGCGGGGGATCCGTGAGCCAAAGACAAAAAGGAAACCAAAATAAAAGAAAATGAAGGGGGCTGATGTGGCGCGCTGCCATTGGCCAAAGGTATGGTATTTTATGAAAATTCTAATTAATTATCTGTAACTATTAAGACAAACTGTATATGAAATTTGATCAGGAGAATGTGAGGAATCCAATAAAAATACTTTGAAGCATGATATCTTTTGTAGTTCTAAAAGTACTTTAAATTAATAATGTTTATGCATTAAACTTTGAAAAAACCCTAATTGTGTTTAGAAATTAGGTTTAATGTCTTAATTAGGTTATTTTGAGTTCTGTGATTGTTGAATTGCTTGTTGCTTGTGAACTCTACTGAACAGGTATGTTTCACCCCGATCTCACAATTTCCACTAATCATGATATTAGGGCATAAATTGAGGATTTAACGTAATACAAAGATCACCCTTAACTTTTTATTCTCTTTCAAAACTCTTTGTTTTCTCACATTGAACCACATAAACCAAGTTTACAAGGGAATCTAAACATTGATTTCTCTAATCTGATTTCAACAGTAAAAATGCATGTATGAACATTCATTATGTTCCTCATACTGTTAAGCACATAAGACTTGTTGATTTGCACATATTGCTAAAAGAGGAATAATGTTATACATCATCACTTACAACTCTCTCTTATTTATTTACAAGGACCTAGAGTGACAAGGACTGACTGAACTTAAATATACTCAGACTTAACTCTTGTGGCAGATCTAATCTAATGCAATGATATCTTCTTCAAGTCCATGTGATTTCCCTAAAAATTGTGAGTAGAGGGGTGAGCCAACTCGCTCAGTGAATGAGTACTTTAAAGAAACGTTATAAAGCACTTATATAATTACATATATACTTTTGAGCAATTGATATCAATTATTACAGCAGTAAGCTTTAAAGAGTCTAATAATTGACAATCATAAATATGGCAGGATACTCTAAATATCTATAAGAGTGAATCAATATTTGAAATGCTTGATTGATCATAAAGAGAACTAATAATTCAGAAACATACAAAGAATAATTGAATAATTGTACACACTTGTTTGACCTCTCATTCATTTTATTATACAATGATCATATGTAGTGTACTCTACATATGAAGACTCATAGTGCACTACGATCACACCGTACAAGACTTAGCAGATACACCCAAGAAATGCTAAGTCTGACTACTCTCCTGGTCTGCAACAGGGAAATGGCTCTCTGGCCTAAACTGGACTCCTCCTCTAACCTGAGCACACAAGTGGAGAGTCAAGCCACCTCTTAGCTTTTATGTACTCTAGTGTCACCAGGACTTCTGGTTGATGTTGGACATTGCAAACTATAATTTAAGGAGACTTCCACTAGGGTTTCGTCCCCCGTGCCACCTGATAGCACGTTCCGACCCCCGTATACTGGATGCTACCACGGTTAGGTTGTTTCACCCCTAAGGCACAGACCTCACATAGGGGTTCTATGATGTTCAGGGCTCCTAAGTCTATTATTTTATTATTCCTAGAAAGCTCTTTTCTACATTGTACCCTTCTCTTACTTATACTTGACTCTGGCATCTCTATGGTGTCACGTCTACTTATTTGAAATTATAATACAACATGTATATCATTCTAAACTTGGCAGAGCAGTATATTCAAAACACTGTAATATACTGAGTAATCAACATATTATACATGCATGTAGACTAAAATTCTCAGAGAAACAGATTACATGTACACTTGGCACATACACACTAGAATCATGCAATTTATCATCTTATTACACCGATAAGAGTTAATTATTTGACATATGAGCAGTCGTCAATAGCACCTGCAACTTATATGAAATTTCTCAAAGAACATGCATATCAACCCAAATCTTGAGTTGTGCATCTCATAACTCAATTAAGAGTTAATTACTTATCATGACAACAATTATTAATAATAACTGAGAACATTGATATCACAATACTTGATTCATTGAACACCCTAACCTTAGGGTTTCATTTAATCACAACAAATGCTACAAAGAAAGGTGTAATACATCTATCATGTACTTTTCAAATATTTACAACACATGATACCAGGGATCTCAATCCCTTATCACATTACTGGGAATTCTCATCCCTTCACATCATTATCATAATTACTAGATCTAGGTATTCAAACCCTTAGATCATCACATAGCATTGTTACCTCTGTAACAGGTAACCATTACCTCTAGGTCCTTAGACCAAGGTATTCATTTCACTGGTTGTACAAGTATTCTCATGGCTCACAAGACCATCACACATCTTGTCACCTCTCGCTAGGCAACAACTTATTCCCATGGCTGCCATAAAGATTTCATGTGACATAAACATTCACTGAATAAAGACTACTATCAACAAATCATATAAAATCAATATATGTATGAAACCTTAGAACTAAGCTAAATTTGGGCTTCCATGCCATTCACTGGGATATCATGCATCAAAAATAGCATTGAATAAATAAAGTCTATCATGTCAAGAAAATCCCTTCAAATGGATTTCACGATATCTATTCGCAAATATACAACTTTCCTCACATCTAGGGTTTCACCCTCTTCACTGAGATACCAAACAAACACTACTCATTTTAAACAAAATCCAAGATAGCATCTGACATATATATATTATGAATTTAGATAAACAATCATTCAAAACCAAGGGGATCTTGATAAGCAACTTTCTCTATTTACTCATACAACAAATTTCAGTCATAGACAAATTCCCTATATTTCACTTTACTCTTATAACCTCTATGAATACTTAGTGAATTCTCATTAGAATGCATTGTATACATTTCTAATATGATTTTACCATCTGAAATTCATTCAAACAAAGGAAGAATCTATTTCATATCATTTTTCAACAACTTAGAACAAATAGACAATTCAGGGTTTGTAGTCACGTACTAAGCAATTAAACATTATGGTTGATTTAACCAATTTTCGTGCAATATACTATTTAAAGGAAGTTCCCACTCACCCTAAGGTGTGAAAACACCTTAAAAACATATCCCATATCTGAAAATCTCGAATCCATATCAAATCACTAGCTATTCACCCAATTCTTCTTCCTTTCAACTTGGAAACCCTAAAAATGAGGGATTATGAAGAAAGAGTGAGAAAAGGGGAAGTTTTGATACCATTTTGGATCAAATCAGAGGAGGGATAGAATTTTTACATGTGAGACAATATTCACCATGAAACTATATCCAAAGAAGCTAAACTTACATGATTTCATAATTCCTCAGACCGCAAAACCCTAGGTCAGTATCTCCATCAATTTCTCCTCTCAAACCCTAACTCTCTCTCTCTCTCTAGGATTTCGTTTCTCTGGATTGAATCACGAAATTATGAGAGCTACTTGTGTATTAGTTTGATCATATAGATCAATTGAGCTGCTTGGGTTAATTACACATTGACCCCTCACTAAACTTTTTCTTATTTCAACAGTTTTTTCTGTCATAAAAAGGTTTTTGTGAATTCATGTATTTCAGAGATCAAACATTATCCAAAAATTAAGTGCATTTATAATGTTGTGTATAATTGAGTTACAAATATTTACTTAAAATTTGATATCATTCCAAGTTTCCATTAAATAATTAAAAATCGAATAGTTCACTTCTATCCAAAATTATGCAGAAATGTCAGTTACTGTAACTCATCTACTAATAAGGTCTAAACGCATCCAAAAATTATGAAAATTTTACATGTTGTTTATAAATGAGTTTTAGATCTCCATTTAAAATTTCTGATCATTTGGAGTTAGAAATAAATAATTAAAAATAAAACACTACACTGCTGAAAAGCACTCTGTCAGCATTTTGGTCGAAGTATAGTTCGATCGAGAACCACATTCAAAGAACACTCAAATATTCTGAAATTTTTCTCCAATATGCATGATTGAGTTACCCATATCATATCCAAAATTAAATTAAATAAAAATCTGTAGAAAATATGAAAAATCATTTACCACACTGCTATCCTTATCAAATTCCATACTCATGTACCATCAAAACCCTAATTTCAGCCAACTAGGGTTTATATTTCTCAAACCCTAATTTCTCAAACACTTACATGTCATTATATTCTTGTATTTCATACTTGAATGCAGTTTTCAACATTAAGTCTTTTATTATTTTACTAAATCACAACATGTTTGAAATAGTTCTCAATGATAACAAACAAATTCTCTATGCCACAATCAATCATAGGATAGAGAGAGAAACAACCATTTCAATATTTTCATACTCTTGAGGTGTTACCTCAACATCGATATTCTGATCCAACTATCTCAATTCTTACTGCTCAATATGTAATATTGTTATGTATTACCTCTAAATCGTGAAAGAGAGTTCACCATGTTCTTTTGAATTTTACTATTGTGCTACTCAAATAGCAAAACAGTCTTGAGTTAAAAGACTAGATTCAACAACAATTGTACATTACTACTCACGACATCCCCATTGGATCATGGATGTATAATGTGAAGCATTACCATCACATTCCATACTATTCTCAAGTATGAACCCACACATAATTCAAGATGTAACCATCAAATTATAGCATACTAGGGTTTCAATAACAGTAACAAAGTACTCCATGATTGTGTTAGACATTCACGGACTATTCATACCCAATTACCATCACTTAGTTATATTAAAGCTAGATATAACAAGCTATACCTCATTAGGGTTACATATCAATACAATATGGTTATCATCCCTTCTATTCATATGAGTGAATAGGTAAGACTGCCTTATTCAGGGTAACCCTTCATTTATTCCATCATTATTCAACCCATATCACCGTACCACAATTGTACAATACTAAGATGGATTACTGGTATGAATGACTACAACTATCAGACACCTTTAATTAACATATTGCTTGCACATGTACACTGAAATCATACGTAGAACCAATTTACATCCCTTAATATACCTTCAACAAATTATACTTCTAAAAACAAATTCACATATTACTAAAAGCCATTGGTTTTTTCTTGTCTCTCTCCTAATTCACTACTACTTACTTTTTGCTACTTATCCCTCTCATTTTAATCATGTAGATTAAACATTCTTAAAATTGAAACATACAAGGTACAAATAGATTATTCATCATTCTTGCTATCACTGTAAGAATTTATCTCATGTCGCACTTCACTCATATTGTATTTCTCCTTTTGTTCAAAACACACTTGTTACATTTCAAATTTTTATCTTACTCTTTACTTTGAATCATTTACTTATTGTTTATCTACCTTTCAGATTAGCTATCTTTAAACCCTGGATTACTATCAGTGCTAGTTTACTTCTCATAGTGCAAATTTCATGATCTTGTTTTATAGAGATGCTAGTATTCAAGGTCAAATTACTAGTGACATCCCTTGCACTACTACAACTCTAAACATTCTAGGGTTTGGTCCTTATCAGTAGCATGACGTTATTGTGATGTGACTTTGCTCCCTTAATTTGAAATTCAAACTTTGGATCTCACAAGTTTTACTAAAGTCTTCTTTATCTTATCGATTGAATTTCCTATCTCTTACTTGGCCATTCAGATAGATTACATTCTCAATTACCCTTCTAGGGTTTCATCATCATATTGTGTGTCATTATTACATTCTCTAGATGTCTCTACCACGGTGGCTATGCATCATATATGATTCATTTTCTTATCACTTCATTCCCACATTGCTCTCATTAAGGAAGATATGAAAGAGAGGATGATTTTGAGACTTAGAATTCTTATCTTCAAACATTCAATAATACACTTCTCATATGTAGGTTTAATTAATTATCAACAAGGATACTTGACTAACTAGCACTTTCTTGAATCTCACAGCCTCTTTCTTTTCTAATCTATATTACTCCATTATGTTTCAAACCCTTCTTTACTTTCCATAATCCCCTTACCATATACTCCTATTCCACATGTCATCTTTAACTTCTAGTTTTCTCTTATGATCGTGTTGCTTCGTTTATGTGTATGATCAAGTATACCATGTTGCATATATTTCCTTTTATCCTTCTACTAATGTGAAGTTGAAATTCTAAATCAATAATCTCTCTACTAGTTTCAACTCATGTTTAATACATTACATATCCTTCATTTTAAATCAAACGGCTCATGCATGGGTGAAACGTAGGTTCTCTTTCAATCAAGTTTTTCCTTCCTGAATACAGTCTACCTTTGTATGACTTATTCATTTATTTAGCTATACTTTTGTTCTTTTTTTAGAAACTAGTTTGTTGTTCTATAGAGACTTAGAATCCAAAGGCAGTAAGGATGAATGTATTAAACTTATTAATAAATGTATACATTCCATGCTCTCAATTATATCATAACCCTCATTCCTTAATCAAGCTCATTATTTCCAACATTTCTCTGTGTTTCAACTAAGTTTCTTATCCTAGTTTTATGATTTACATACTCATCTACTTCTCTTCACTATAACTCTTCTAAAGACTCTTCACTTCTATGTACTTATTGTATACTTAGCTCTTTTCTTCTATTTTCCCTTTGCTTTGGAGTACATAAAAACATTGTACTCGGTTATATAATCCATTCCTCATGATTGATTCTTACTAGCTTGGCCCTTACATACTTTTCTCATATATTTTCCATTTTTCATATTTAAAGTTCATATAATACTAATAGTTAAACATAATATGAACCTTTTGTTGTGTTTCTTTATTTCCAATTAAGGGTTTCTCATATGAGGCCCCAAAGTTGGATCTCAGATATCAGTTCCAACTGATTCTTAGTTATCCCAGTCTTTCCCTTATACTTCAAAATCTTAGAGTATATACATTCATATTAGAACTTGGATCTAATCTATTCAGAATTTACTCTTGTTATGTTACTAATAGGAGTCATTAGATCCCAGTAATGCATCCTGCCAGCCGGACCAGGTCGAACCTACAGTCCTGAAGCCAAGAGCTACTCAGGATTACTCAACTCCTATTCATCTCAAATGTGTGGAAGAAAACTTACCACTAGGAAAGCTCATTCAAAGATCATTTCTAGTCTACTTGATATAAAGAATGTAATCAATAAACGCTACAACTTCATTGTGTACAATAAATCTTAAAGACCCATATATATTTCAAAATACTGAATATCTAAATTCAAACATATAAGAGTTTTTCTACTCATCTCCAATAAAACAACAATATGAAATGAAAGTTCTATCTCATTTTATTTTTATGCTCTTAATTCATGTTACTTATCTTGTTTCTAACCCTAATATTTCTAGGGTTCCTCTCTAGACCATCCTTCAACTATATACCTGGCCAGGGTATACATGAAAGAATAGAGAGAGTAGCTTGATACTGGTTGATCCAAGTGCTCAAATCCTGGGCCAGGATATCCAAATACTCAAATCCCCAGAGCTTACATCATAACATCTCCTATCTGCCACACTTCTGACTTTAACTTACTAACTTAATAGTCCCTGACAACTCAGCCTAAGCTCTAATACCAAGTTGTTACACCCCAATCTCACAATTTCCACTAATCATGAGATTAGGGCATAAATTGAGGATTTAACGTAATACAAAGATCACCCTTAACTTTTTCTTCTCTTTCAAAACTCTTTGTTTTCTTGCATTGAACCACATAAACCAAGTTTATAAGGGAATCTAAACATTGATTTCTCTAATCTGATTTCAACAATAAAAATGCATGTATGAACATTCATTATGTTCCTCATACTTTTAAGCACATAAGACTTGCTGATTCGCACATATTGCTAAAAGAGAAATAATGTTATACATTATCATTTACAACTCTCTCTTATTTCTTTACTAGGACCTAGAGTGACAAGGACCGACTGAACTTAACTATACTCAGACTTAACTCTTGTGGCAGATCTACTCTGATGCAATGATATCTTCTTCAAGTCCAAGTGATTTCCCTAAAAATTGTGAGTACAGGGGTGAGCCTACTCGCTCAGTGAATGAGTACTTCAAAGAAACAGTCTAAGGTTGTGTTTGGACGCCCCATTTCTGACTGCTGCAGTATTCAGAAAGTCAGGGGATTCTAATTACTTGATTAACAAATCCCATAATTCTTGATTACATTGTTTGGATGAGTGTTAATTCAGAAATGTAGAATTTATGAATACTGCCATTCTTAATTACATTGTTTGGTAATTGCGTATTTGAAACGCAGCATTTTTGTTCTTTTTTACAAATTCATATTTAACCAGCCATGAACGTTATTCATGTTGTTTGGTAATTGCGTATTTGAAATGCAACATTTTTGTTCTTACAAATTCATATTTAACCAGCCATGAATGTTATTCCTACTGACACAGCAGCTACATGCACATATTACACATAGAAAAGGGATACCTACACATCATTTGTATACTTTTTATGTGAATACATGTCATAGAATCCATCCATATTCATCACCTGCTAGAGCTCATTGGAAATAAGACAAGTACATTCGACATAAACCAGATAATATATAAACGATCCTTGTTTGATATATCATGAATACATTATACAAAATACATCAATACATTGTATTCATCATTTGAACTACGTCAAAACATTGCTCCATCCATCGATAAAGCCCCAACATCACCCCAACAAACTATCTCAATAGTCAAATATAAAATACATCAGTACATTGCTTATACACCCATAATAAAAGTCACACATACATTGTCAACATAAACCACAACGATTATAAAGCATGGCTACATGTAGATGTAGGCACAACAAGTGTGTGCTCTTCCTCCTTTGCCTAACCAAGATCAGTTCCAAAATTAGTTTCTCACACCAACTTCTCCCATCACCCTCCAACACCTGCAACCACCACCTACAATATATGAGAAAGAAACCAACTACTAGATTTGTATGCAGAAAAGACAAAAATTTTAGTAGCTATATGAGAAAGAAACCAACTACTATATTTAATCAAAAAAGACCACAAAAATACCAACTGATCATAACCCAATCACCAAATCATCACACAACCATCACCCAAACATCCAAGTATCAACCAATCACACAACCATTACCAAACCATCACCCAACCATCATCAGCAACACCCCAATTACTGCAGCAAGCTGCTGCTTCCACTCCACCACCAGCCAACACCACCACCTGCACATCATCCGACCCATCATCCCTAGCAACTGGCACATACTCCTCCTTGTCCCTGTTATGCACCTTTCCAGCCATCACCAGGTACATTCCCGCACACCCCGCCGCCACAACGGGAAGCATCCAGCTGAACTAGATGTTGACGAGCGCCTTGGCCCTATGCAGGGCCTCGTGTCCATCACACCTTACCACCACATGCCCTTCCTCGAGGTTCATGAAACATCCTTTCGCGATCAACCCGAGTGTCCAAAGCGCTACCCCCATGACGATGAGCCAGAGCCCCTGGAACATGATTGACGATGACCTGACGAAGTTGAGCGGGAAGCTGTCCCTGTATGCGATGCCCAGGAGGGTGGTTGAGAGTGAGACGAAGATGATGAGCTGGAGGAGCCAGTGGAACCGTAGAATAAATCAACCAGGCAATGAAAAGCACGGAGAGGGTAAGGCGGTCGAGTGGTGGATGGGAAAGTGAGTTGTAGAAAGGGGAGTGAGTAAAGGAGAAGGCGCGTATATAGTAGAGATAAGGAGAGGAGCGACTGAGACTGCCACCGGTACGCTGGATGAAGTTAAGGAGGACGAGGTGAAATCGGGTGAAATCGGGCGAAATCGGAGAAGGGGCAGAACTACAAGAACATCAGGCCGTTTTTCCTAGGGCTGGAAGGAAAAGGGGGTGAAATCAGGCAAAATCGGAGAAGACGAGGAAGTCTGAGAAGGAAAAAAGGTAGAGAACTAACCCCACCAGTCGGATCGCGACTCCTAGTGAGCCCAGCGAACAACAGTCGGATCGCGACTCCCAGCGAGCCCAACGAACATCGTACCACCACGAGCAGCCACCCTGATGACTTCAATCATGAGCAGTGATGACTTCAATCACGAGAAGACCCTCATCAGGGAAGGAAGAGATGATGGGGAAAGGATAAGAGGTTAGGGTTAAAACCCTAGCGACCCCATAGAGGATTGGGTGCAAGGGAGGAGCAGCGCTGATGGAGAGAACAGGTAGAGCCCTCGCTCCGTGGTAGCGGAGGAAGGAAGAGTCGACGGAAGGATGTGGGGGAGAAGAAGAGCAGGAGTCGGGGGCGACGGGGGTCAGAGGGCGACGGGGGTCGGGAGAGTAGGGGTCGAAGCCCTCGCTCCGTGATTTGCAAAGCTCGCCAAAATTGGCAAATTTTGCGAAGTTTGATAAATGCATAGCAGGGAGAATGTCGCGTTCCAACCGTCGATGTTCCTAAATTCCACTAAGCTAGCCAAACAACATCTTCACAAATGTGGTAGTTCAAATACCAGAGCGAATTACAATACCGCCCCGAATTACAGCACCCAAACGCAACCTAAAGGACTGATATAATTACATATATACTTTTGAGCAATTGATATCAATTATAACAATGGTAAGATTTAAAGAGTCTAATAATTGACAATCATAAATATGGCAGGATACTCTAAATATCTATAAGAGTGAATCAATATATGAAATTCTTGATTGATCATAAAGAGAACTAATAATTCATAAACATACAAAGAATAATTGAATAATTGTACACACTTGTTTGACCTCTTATTCATTTTATTATGCCCTGATCATATGCAGTGTACTCTACATATGAAGACTCGTAGTGCACTACGATGACACCGTACAAGACTTAGCGGACACACCCGGGAAATGCTAAGTCTGACTACTCTCCTAGTCTGCAACAGGGAAATGGCTCTCTAGCCAAAACTGGACTCCTCCTCTAACCTGAGCATACATGCGGAGAGTCAAGCCACCTCTTGGCTTTTATGTACTCTAGTGCGACCAGGACTTCTGGTTGATGTTGGACACTTCAAACTATAATTTAAGGAGACTTCCACTAGGGCTTCATCCCCCGTGCCACCTGATAGCACGTTCTGACCCCCGTATACTGGATGCTGCCAGGGTTAGGTCGTTTCACTTCTAAGGCGCAAACCTCACATAGGGGTTCTACGGTGTTCAAGGCTCCTAAGTATAATATTTTATTATTCCTAGAAAGGTCTTTTCTACATTGTACCCTTCTCTTACTTATACTTGACTCTAGTATCTCTATGGTATCGCGTCTACTTATTTGAAGTTATAATACAACATGTATATCATTCTAAACTTGGCAGAGCAGTATATTCAAAACATTGTAATATACTAAGTAATCAACATACGATACATGTAGGCAGACTAAAATTCTTAAAGAAACAGATTACATGTCCACTTGGCACATACACACTAGAATCGTGCAATTTATTATCTTATTACACTGATAAGAGTTAATTACTTGACATATGAGTAATCGTCAATAGCACCTGCAACTTATCTGTAATTTCTCAAAGAACGTGCATAACAACCCAAATCTTGAGTTGTGCATCTCATAACTCAATTAAGAGTTAATTACTTATCATGACAAGAATTATTAATAATAACTAAGAGCATTGATATCACAATACTTGATTCATTGAACACCCTACCCTTAGGGTTTCATTTAATCACAATAAATGCTACAAAGAAAGGTGTAATACATCTATCACGTACTTTTCAAATCTTTACAACACATGATACCTGTGATCTCAATCCCTTATCACATTACTGGGAATTCTCATCCCTTCACATCATTATCATAATTACTGGATCTGGGTATTCAAACCCTTAGATCATCACATAGCATTGTTACCTCTGTAATAAGTAACCATTACCTCTAGGTCCTTAGACCAAGGTATTCATTTCACTGGTTGTACAAGTATTCTCATGGCTCATAAGGCCATCACACATCTTGTCACCTCTCACTAGGCAACAACTTATTCCCATGGCTCCCATAAAGATTTCATGTGACATAAACATTCACTGAATAAAGACTACTATCAACAAATCATATAAAATCAATATATGTATGAAACCTTGGAACCGAGCTGAATTTGGGTTTCCATGCCATTCACTGGGATATCATGCATCAATAATAACATTGAATAAATAAAGTTTATCATGTCAAGAAAATCCCTTCAAATGGATTTCACGATATCTATTCGCAAATATCCAACTTTCCTCGAATCTAGGGTTTCACCCTCTTCACTGAGATACCAAACAAACACTACTCACTTTAAACGAAATACAAGATAGTATCTGACATATATGTACTATGAATTTAGATAAACAATCATTCAAAACCAAAGGGATCTAGATAAGTAACTTTCTCTATTTACTTAAACAACAAATTTCAGTCATAGACAAATTCCCTATATTTCAGTTTACTCTTATAACCTCTATGAATACTTAGGGAATTATCATTAGAATGCATTGTATACATTTATAATATGATTTTATAATCTGAAATTCATTCAAACAAAGGAAGAATCCATTTCTTATCATTTTGCAACAACTTAGAACAAATAGACAATTCAGGGTTTGTAGTCGCATACTAAGCAATTAAAGATTATGGTTGATTTAACCAATTTTTGTGTAATATACTATTAGAAGTTCCCACTCACCCTAAGGTGTGAAAATACCTTAAAAATGTACCCCATATCTAAAAAACTAGAATCCATATCAAATCCCTAGCAATTCACCCAATTCTTCTTCCTTTCAACTCAGAAACCCTAAAATGAGGGATTATGAAGAAAGAGTGAGAAAAAGGGAAGTTTTGATACCATTGTGGATCAAATCAGAGGAGGAATGGAATTTTGACATGTGAGAGAAGATTCACCATGAAACTATATCCAAAGAAGCTAAACTTACATGATTTCATCATTCCTCAGAACACAAAATCCGAGGCCAACATCTCCTCTCAAACCCTAACTTTCTCTCTCTCTAGGATTTTGTTTCTCTGGATTGAATAACGAATTATGAGAGATCCTTGTGTGTTTGTTTGACCATATAGAGCAATTGAGCTTCTTGGGTTAATTGCACATTGACCCCTCACTAAACTTCTTCTTATTTCAGTAGATTTTTCTGTCATAAAAAGGTTTCTGTGAATTCGTGTATTTCAGAGACCAAACCTTCTCCAAAAATTATTAAAATTTATCATGTTGTGTATAATTGAGTTTAAAATATTTAGTTAAAATTTGAGATCATTCAAAGCTTCTATTAAATAAATAAAAATCTAATAGTGCACTGCTATCCAGAATTCTACAGAAATGTGAGTTACTGTAATTCGTCTACTAATAAGGTCTAAACACATCCAAAATTTATAAAACATTTACATATTGTTTATTATAGAGTTTGAGATCTCCGTTTAAAATTTTATATCATTTGGTTTTACCAATAAATAATTAAAAATAAAACACTACACTGCTAAAAAGCACTCTGTCAGCATTTTGGTCGAAGTATAGTTCGATCGAGAACCACATTCAAGGAACACTCAAATATTCTGAATTTTTTCTCCAATATGCATGATTGAGTTATCCCTATCATATACAAAATTTGTATAAAATATGAAAAATCATTTACCACACTGCTATCTTGATCAAATTCCATACTCATGTACCATCAAAACCATAATTTCATCCAACTAGGGTTTATATTTCTCAAACCCTAATTTCTCAAACAATAGAACACTTAACGTTCTTATTAGTTTTAAAACATCATAATTGAATTATCATCATTAATTAAATTTAAGCAATGATCAATCCAATTAAGCATATAATCATCCAGGTAAACCCTAGTTTACCAATTAAGCTCAGATGCGGTCATAACAAGGTATGCAGTTAAATTATGAATACTTGCATTATGTTTCACAGTGTTTTCTAGAAGATTGATCGATTGTCATGATCCCTAAACTGCTTGGTTGTATCAATTCTACAATCTCATAAAGTGACTATGTGTATAACAACGAAGTATAAGTGTGAGTGTCTCGAACCTACATACCATCCTTGATGTATGATGCAAGACCAAGCCCCGGAGGGAAGGTCTGAGTTGGTCAAGCCCCAGAGGGAAGACCATTGGGAACCCAGAGAGGTGACCCCAGGCACCAAGCTCAGGATGGAGAAGGTGGCCTTAAGTCCCTTGCAAGGACAAAACCCTAAGTGAGGGTATTCCAGGGTATGTGTAAAAGCAGTTGAGAAGTTACATTGAAAACATAATTTGGCTTGTGAATCAAGTATTTTATATGTATAGGTTGTTAGAGCCTAATTGTGATATTTTGTTTGTCCCCACATACTGGAATATTCATTTATGTTGATCAACTTTTTGTTTTTCGGCGTTTTAGGAATTATCTAAAATTGGACAAATAGTAAAACATAATCTGTGAAGATGAAGTTATTTATTCAAAGGAGGATTAGCTAGATAGATATCTATTGTGGATAGAAGTCTTAGATCCTATTTTTAAAAGGTATGCAATTTTTTTTATTTTATACCAGTTTTCCAGTTTAGTTTTATGACGTGGTTTATTATCGCACTAACAAATTCACTAGGGGTTGAAATTCCAGAGCTTTTAACCAAAACCTTATGTAATAATACCAGCCGCAAGCGGACGGGTCTTATCATAGTATAGTTAAGGATCAAATCCCAAGGGACAATGTTTTTAAGAATTATTGTTAGTGGAATTTAGCTCAAGTAAGACTAATATTATGAACGAGTAGTTGATTTGAGGTTGATTAAACTAATTGCAAGAAAATAAAGAGCAGAATTAAAGTTTATTTTAGAGTAATGATATGGAATCACTGGGATGGTCTCGGGTTTTACGACCACTACACATGCAAACACATCCAAGCATAAAACATCAAGGCAATATCTAACTATCCAAATAGAACTACTGCGAACCCTCCCTAAGGGATGTTTAGGTGCATGTAAGCATCACCTTAGGCATCAGATGTCTCGTCGCCATTTGAAAATTACACTTACGGTTTCGAAGATAAAAATTTCCAACTGAAGTTGTGGCCCTCCCTGAGGGATGTTTAGGCACACAGAAGCATCACCGTGGGCTAGATGGTTCGTCCCCTCACGGATCATACACTTACGACCTCAAGGAATCCCATTATATTTCTAGTTTGGGAGTCAACTGTGTTAATCGACATTCTATCCTACATATTGAAGTTCTCGCAACATAGGAAAGAACAAGATAAGAGCAAGCATGTGATCAATCTACAAGCAAACATCGACAATTAATAACAAAATGAACAGTTATATACATTTCCTTGGAATGTAAAATGAAAAGACATGAAAGCATGGGTAGCGGGGCTAGTCCCCACACCCCAGCAAAAAGGAACTACTTGCTCATGATGCGAGAAACAAGATGAATAAGAGAGAGAGAAGATTCTGCCATGAGCATGATGTAGAAGCTGATTGCAGCTCGGTGAAGATGATGCAATCTTCTACACCGTGTCGGAGCAGATCTGGACGAGGAAAGAGGGATGCCAAGACAGACCAGATAGTCTTTCTCTCTCCTCCTTCCTTCTCTTCTCATTCTCCTTGCTCACAGCAGGAGCAGCAGGTGAAGTGGCAATGGTGTGGATGTATGTGGACCGAACCTGTGTTCAGGCAGCCTGTCGGCATCCTAGGTCCGATGCCCCAAATGAGGACCATGTTGGTCCTATTTATAGGCACTGGTCGGGGTCTTCACATTTTTGGTGTGAACCCACTTTAAACGGTTTTGGAGGATCGGTTTGAGTTCTTAACGGTTTGGACTTGATAAGTATTCACGGTCTTGCTTTAACATATTTGGAAACCGTTAAGTCTTTCACGATTTGGGCAAACTGATGGATTTTTCACGGTTTGATTCCCTATCGGTTTGGTCTCTTAACGATCTCACATCTTTGTGTTCTTCTCGGTCTGTTGCTTTCATCCAAACAATCTTGCGTTCTCAAGGTCTAGGTTCTCTCGTCGATACGGTCTTTGGCAAACGGTCTTGCGCTCTACTGGCCTAACGGTCTTGAGGAACGAGCGCTACCACACAGTCTTGCAGACTGTTAAGTTCTTCTCAGTTTGGAAACTGATCAGATTTTCACAATCTTTGATCACGCGTCCTCGCAGTATGTGGCTCCAAACGATCTTACTATGATTGATCTTGCCTCGCAATCTCTCCATCCAAACAGTCTTCTGTTGATCTGCCCATCTAAACGATCTCTCGCCAACCGGTCTTCCTTCTTCTGTTGTCCATTCGATCTCGCACCCAAGCGGTCCTTACGGGCCAGCAAACTTGTTTGGTCTTGTACCTCGGCGTCCAAACGGTCTTTATTGCTAGATGTCTCATGGTCCTAAGGAGCAGGCATCGCCTCACAGTCTCAAGACTGTGAGGACTCACTGCATATTGGGCGGAGAGGAGGTCGTGAGTGCTTGCAGGTGCTACAGCCGATCAGTATGATGGCGTTTAGGGTTGCAGTGGCAGGCGGCGGTGCTGTAGAGGATGTAAGGAGGTAGGTGCATCGTCATAGATGAATAGGGGTTGTGGTGGCTTCATGATGTTTCTAAAGGCAGCGGAGGCTCAGTGGTATTAGGGTTTTTGTGGTGGCGGAAGGAAGAAGAAGGAACGGTAGAGGAAGCAGGTTGTTGGTCTTCGTGGTTCCATGTGGTCTTGGGTAGGAGGTTGCCCATACGGTCTTGAGACCGTATGGAAGGATAAAACTGTTTGGATGGCCAAACCGCAAGGAGGTGTAGATATGTTATTGAATGGATGAGATGAATGATGAAGGTGAAGGTGAATTATGAAGTAAGGGATGGTAATGACCATTGATGGAAAGTGAACGAGATGAAAGGCGTAGATGAAGGTGAATTAGGGTTAAGTGGAGATGGTATTGATGATGAAGTTGATGAAGATAAAGGTGTAATAAGCTTGCAGTTTCAAGACCAATTAATCAAGATCGGTTGAGCAGACCGAATGGGCAAAGTGTTTGGTTCAAGACCGATTGATCAAACCGTTTGGTCAAGACCGATTGATCAAACCGTTTGGTCAAGACTAATTGATCAAGACCAAGGATGAGGGGATCTTGAGTGAAGGTGAGTTCCAGTTGATGGTCGAACCTCATCGTGACCTGCATAAAAATCAATATAAACCCAATTAATAATCTTGATAATTGAACCAAGTAAGCAATTTTGCATATTGTGAGATTAAGGGGATGAAATCAAATTTATTGAGTTGATATGGGCCCAAAATGGCGACTGAAAATCATGATGAATGTGCATTCATCAAAATGCCCCAAACTTAAACGTTGCTCGTCCTCAAGAAACAGAAAATCTGAAACATACGTCAAATGAATACTTTCAAGTCGTGTGATTGACTCCTCTTCACATCATGATTGTTTCCTTTATACTTAGCATGACTGAGCATCTCAACTTCCTGAGATTAGTGAACACATATCACCATATCTTTGTTCCTGAGTTTGTTTTCCAATATCACTTCCTCTTCACTTTTTTCAACAACAAGCAATTCTAAGAGTTTCGAAAGAGTCCAGAGATACCCGCAGAACAACAAGTGTGCACCTGATCTGATACTGGTGTATTTCAGGATAGAGGAGGCATTCATTGTGCCTTTAGGTAGAAAAGGGAGTGAATGGTGGTATGGAAGGAAGAAATAAATCTCTCCTCTATTCGACTTGAGATTTTTATTTTATGATTGCAATTTCATTTAATGCATTTTTTTGTACGAATCTCTCCTCTATTCGACTCGAGATTGCATTTTCTTTTTGTGTGCACATAGGCATCTTTTCTTGGTGGTACGTCCCTATTTATTAGCGAGGGGTATGGAAGAAGCAGATATAAAGGGAAGTGGTGTGCCACCCCAAACTTTAGAGTTTGGCACTATTTTGGCTATTTTTGTTTCTTTTTGGTGGATGGAGGGGTACGAAGATGATAAAAGAAGTGTAGAAGAGAGTTCAGATCAGAATGCAACTAGATTTACAATTCAGTGCACCCGGTGGTTCTCTTTATCGTACTCTGCTCAAATAATGACTTGATGAGGATCCGATGGAGAATCTATGTTATTGTTCCACTTATCAGTTAGGAAGCACGATGTGTTTGATCCCTATCAGTTCGACAGACACTTGCCATTTTTGCAGAGGGATCATGATGTTAGGATTCATAAGCTTCACAAGATGATTTCAATCAATAGGCTAGTTTTTAGAAAATGGCCCTTTTGAGGATCTGCTTCGAATAAGGAGGGTATAATGATGCAAAGAAAAGCATAGAGAGAGAAACTAGCCAGTTAGGTAGTGGCTATTATTGAAATGAAAAAGTGTTCATTAAGTTTCTATTCAATATCTTTGAAAAAACTTTTAAAAATTTTGGAAAAAAATTATCAGATCAAAAATGCAACGATGAAATCTTAAGTCAGAAATAGATGGGTGTAGGTGGAAAGTAAAGTACGTACCACCCAACCTCCACCCCAAACTTAGAAATTTGCTTGTCTCGATCAAACTCTAAATCTAAGATGGAGGGGAAAATCCATGCTGGTTGGACCCCCAGATGTGGTTGCGTTCCAATCAGCACGTGTCCTCCATCTGAAAATCTCAAAAATGAAGATTAATCAGAACTCAAGATAGCATCTCGCGATGTGATTTTTATTTAGTGCAAAATTATCTAAAATTTAAAAACAAAATTAAGGAAAATTTCTAATTCAAAATTAAAAGTAAAATGAATTTATTGATCGGGTTGCCTCCTGACAAGCACCTTTGTTTTATGTCGATGGCTCGACTTGATTCCTTCAACTTTACGGTGGATATGTTGGATTGGTGATTTACAACATTGCTTCGGTGCTTGTGTCGACTGAGGTGAAATATCTCTTCAAGCGTTGATCATTAG
Organism: Alisma plantago-aquatica; assembly: GCA_963693085.1. Taxonomy (NCBI): domain Eukaryota; kingdom Viridiplantae; phylum Streptophyta; class Magnoliopsida; order Alismatales; family Alismataceae; genus Alisma; species Alisma plantago-aquatica. The sequence continues at coordinate 893,991,331 of OY856411.1, forward strand.
CTACAAATTCGCCTGACGTTTCACTCCATAAAGAGAAAGCACCATGTGGGGAGATGCTCTTGATAATGTAAGGTCCAGACCAGCGAGAATGGATTTTTCCTGGGAATAACTTTAGTCTTGAGTTGAATAATAGAACTTGGTCTCCTACTTGTATGTCCTTTCTTTTTAGATGACCATCGTGCCAAAGTTTTGTGTGTTCTTTATAGATTCATGCATTCTCATAAGCTGTCATTCAAAGTTCTTCCAGCTCCTGGAGTTGCAGAATCATGGCTTGGCCAGCTTTCTTCATATCAATTTTAGTTGTTTAATTGCCCCCCATGCTTTGTGTTCGAGTTCTACAGGCAGGTGGCATGACTTCCCATAAATTAATCGAAATGGTGTAGTTCTGAGAGGAGTCTTAAAAGCAGTTCGGTAGGCCCACAAGGCATCGTTGATTTTTACTGACCAATCCTTCCGGTTGTGGCCTACTGTCTTTTCCAAGATAGCCTTGAGTTGACGGTTGGAAACCTCTACCTGCCCACTTGTTTGGGGATGGTAGTGTGAGGCCACTTTGTGTGTTACATCGTATTTCCTCAACAATACTTCAAAACTTCTTTCTAGAAAATGAGAGCCTCCGTCGGATATCACGGTGTGTGGGACTCCGAAACAGGGAAAAATGATATACTTGAACATCCTGATAACAGGTTTGGAATCGCTTGTTACAGTTGGTATGGCCTCTACCCATTTTGAGACATAATCAACCGCGACTAGGATGTAGGAAAATCCATGTGAAGATGGGAACGGACCCATGTAGTCCATACCCCAAACATCAAAAATCTCAATTTATTGCCACAGCTTGAGTGGCATCTCATCTCTTTTTGTTATGTTACCCGTTCTCTGACATTTGTCACATGATATAACAAAGTTGTAGGAATCTTTGGATATGGTTGGCCAAAAGAAACCACATTGCAAAACTTTCAAAGCATTTTTCTTAGAACTCATATGGCCTCCAACTGAGCCTGAGTGACATTGCTCTAAAATGAGTTGGGCTTCCTCCTCAGCGATACAATGTCTGTAGAGACCATCGACACAAAGCTTAAAGAGATACAGCTCATCCCAGTTATACTGCTTTACATCATGCATGAATTTCTTCAGTGCATTACCGGTGCATTCAGAGTGGATGATATCAGCGGCAAGCTAGTTCACATAATCCAAGTACTAAGGGGTAGCTTTTGAAACCTTTATTAGTTGGTCGTCTGGAAGAGAATCGTTAATCGGGATCTTCTCAATTTCCAGAGTGTGAATACGGCTGAGATGGTCAGCCACAACATTCTCTGTACCCTTCTTATCTCTTATCTTCAAATCAAATTCTTGCAAGAGGAGAATCCATCTAATCAACCTGGGCTTAGCATCTTTCTTCTCCATGAGGTAACAGATAGCATCATGATCCGTATAGACAATGACTTTTAAACCAATGATGTACCATCCCTGACCTGGGTTATGAACTAACCCTAGGTTTTTTGCTTAATTATGTAATTAGATGCTTGTGATTATCTCCGGGTATGTAATTAAAGCTTCTGAGGAACATATATTTCTATTTCTGTCCTTTTTAAACAATGTTGTAGTATTGTTTTGTAATACAGGGACCTATGTGCAAATTACCCAATTAGAGGGGTTAACTTGCAAATTGCACATGTTTAGATGTTCCTTTGGTGTTGAGACATCATAAGAATGTATATGATGAAGTATGATGGATTCTCCAAGCTTGGTCATCAAGATGCAGCTTGTGGAGCAATCCTTGTGCTTAAAAACCCTAATTTTGGTGTAAAGTGCAATTTACCCAAAATCAAGGATGCAACTTGTAAAATACACCTTCTAGAGTATCTTTTATGAATTTTGACATCATTTAGAGTAAAATTATGAAGAGGTAGATTCATTTGAATAATCAGATAAGAAGGATAATTCTTGAAAATACAACAATCAAGTTGTAAGCAAAATGACCCCTTTTATATGTGCAACTTAGTAAGAAGTTGGATTTCTTCACCTCTAGACCTTGGGTTTAAGATGAGTTTTTACCTAAGCATAAGATAAGGGACGTGCCTAAAGGAAGGGAGGGACCTAGATGAGAAATCAAGAAAATAATTATCCTTATGTTGAAGTTTTACCCAAAGTATATAGGTTCCTTTCTTTGCAAACCAAGGGATCGTTTCCATTTCTCTCTTCACTTATCTTCTACTGCGACCGACTAAGAGTAGAGATATGGAGCAAGGAAGGACGGCCAACCAGTTCTAGGTAAGAATTGACCATCATCTAGCTCTGATTTGTGGAGGAAATCATGGTGCAAGGTTGGTTTGCTAGTATTTCTTATCTAGTTCTTCTTTCTAGCCATCCCTTCCAACCAATTCTTGAAGAAGACACCTTGGTCGACCTATGGAGCTCAAGAAGCCATTAAATCTTGGAAGCTTGGAGCTCTAGGACCGACTTTAAGGTGGGTTTTATAACTCTAAACCCTTATGCTTTGTTATGCATCTCTCTTTCTATGCGATAGTTGCTTGTTCTTCTTTTTCCCTATCCTCCCTTGCACTCTTGCAAGCAAAGCCGTGAAGAATAGACCTTAGTCTCAAGGTATAAGATTATGGGCGTGATTACCAAGGTAACTTTATCAAACGGTCTCCCACCTTTGGTCTAAACGGTTTGCAAAACCGTTTGGGACCAAACGGTTTCAAAATCGTTTGGACTCATGCGGTTTGCAAGACCGTTTAGATTCAAACGGTTTTAAAACCGTTTGGGAGTTTTGACCATTTGAGGGTCTTCTGGACACATTATGAATTAATCACCTACAAAGAATCATTAACTAATTGCAAGTAAATCTCAAGTTGAAGGGACTTTAATCACCTAAACCCTAATCGGGTTCATTTGCTGATTTCAAGGACCAATCATGTTGAAGTTAGGTTTGAGTGGCCCAAACAGTTTCAAAACCATTTGGGGATCACCCAAACGGTCTCAAGACCGTTTGGTGATCACCCAAGACCATTTGGAGGTCTAGTGTTAAGGGAATTTGATCAATTGAAGGTCCAATCATCATAGGTTGTTGAAATAATCAAAGTGCTGATTTGGTGACCTAATTAGGGTTCAACCCTTAACAAATTGACTTAGTTTTTTATGGGACTTTGGGCAAACAGTCTCAAGACCGTTTGGAGGATGTCCAAACGATCCTAAGACCGTTTGGGGTCAGGTCATGGTCCAATTGGGTGATAGTTGATGGGTTCAACTTCAATTAGATTCATGTTCATGGATGTTGATGGTTGATCGATTTCAAACCCTAATTCAATTGGTTCCAACCCTAATTGGTGACCAATTGAGGGTCAATTGAGTGTCAAAATGGTTAAGGATAAACCTAATTGGCTCAATTGATAAGTGGTTAACCTTGGCATGATCAATTGAGGGGTTCAACATTGAAAACCCTAATCAATTGCAAGTGTTGATGCAATTTTTAGGTCCATGCGGTTTTGAGGTCTTTGCATCAAACAGTCTCAAGACCGTTTGGGACCAAACGGTTTCAAAACCATTTGGACTCATGCAGTTTCCAAACCATTTAAGGTCATGCGGTTTCAAGACTGAATTGCTCAAACGGTTTCAAAGTCAACCTTGGTTAAACGGTCAACATGATCAAACGGTTTCAAGACCGTTTAAGGGCAAACGGTCTTGAGTGTGATATTGTTCATTTGGTCTTGAAGGTCAAAGGTACCAAACGGTCAACACTTCCAAACGGTTTCAAAATCATTTGGAGGTTGAAAGTTCAAAACTGTTTGGGGTCTTTTAAGGTCAAGATTGCTTAATGCTTTAAAGGCTTAGATGGTTCAATGGTTGATTAACTCAAACCCTAATGATATCTAAAGACATTAAGGGGTTAAGTAATTAGTAGTTTGACTCATGTTATGGTTAATGGTGAACATTATCAAGGTAACCTTGAAGGGTTCAAGTAGACAACATCCCTTGATCAAGCAAACCCTAATGACCACAATGGTGATGACTTGACTTACGTTAATAAAAGTTGACCTGACCTAACCTATTCTAGAGTGATGTAATCACCATCTATTAGTGAGAGGAGAGAGAAGACTTCTAATATGAATGAGAATCAAGTAAAATACCTTCAATATGAATGAATGCACATGATTAGGGTATGATCCTTCATAGTGAGATCATAGAAACCCTAATTATGATAATTGATGAATCTTAACCTAAATTGAAGGCATTAATGATAATAATCTTCATATATGATGATTCTATTAGCTCAATTCACTATGAAGTGAATAGTAAACCCTAATTCTAGGGTAATAACATGTAATGTGAATAGTAAACCCTATTTGAAGGTGATATGATGAAATGTACAATAAACCCTAATTCCAGATCATGCTTTCAAGCATGAATATTCATGATTGAAGTATGAGATGAGGAATCACTATTCCTAATCATAATGAAAGGGATTGAATAACCCTAAATGATATTAATTAGGAAACCTAGCCTTAGTGAAGGCATGAAGGTACAACCCTTGATTTGAAAGGTTATTCTGTTTTATAAATTGCTGATCTGGAAATGAATTGTTTATTATTATCAATTGAATTGACCATGCAGGTTCTCATAAGAGAATGATCATAACCAGGTAAGGGTTATGATATTATATTCACTGAAAGCATGCTATGGGCTTTATGAATAGTGATATATGCTATGTTGCCTATGTTTAAGTGGCAACATATGATATTGATGGGATGTAAGAGCCATGAACAACATCAAGGTCATGCTAATTAGATGACTTATGATTATTTAAGGGTTTAAACACCCCTATTCTTGAATCATAGTAATGAAATGATTAAGAATTGATACCCATATGATGACTGATGTGAGTTAAACTTGATACATTTAGTATTCTTCTTTTATAGCAGTGTTTTAATAGTTAAATGCTTGGAAACATGCTTGATGTTAAAAGAATGTTGAAATGTACCTAAATAATCAAGTATAATCATACCATTTAGAGCCCTGATCATAGATCCATCATTTTCAGAAGCTAAATGATGGTGAAACAGGTTTTCCTAAGGGAACTCCTGGATCACATACTTTTGAGTATGTGGGGGACTATGGACGCGAATATCCTTACGTCCTAGTGTAGGAATTGATGTAAGATGTACTTTAATCCATCAACCCTTCACTATATGCTTATGTCGGGGTGATGTATCACTAATCTCCCGAGGGAATCTTAAATGCCACATCAATGAGAGATAAATAAGAAATCTTTCGATGGTGAAGAGAGTACAGAATGCCACTGTGACTCTAATAGCGAAGTGCCAGAATACCCTGGTAAGCTAGTGTAGTAGAGACATGAGATGTCATGCATGTTGATCCTCACACTGACTGAGGAAGATGGGGTCATAAGAATTCGGCTCGTTTGATGACATATGTATGATACCGATGCGACTTAGTAGTGATCGGTTGGAGTATGAGCGGTATACCTCATCTCCGCAGGGCATAATGATGTTTGTAAAACATAATCAGCCGTGTAGTATAACTGCTTAGGTTGAGCTACGAGAAACAATGATTGATGTTACATTGTTTATAAATGTTCTAGTCAAGTAACTAGTATACATGTTCTTCATATTTCTTAATGAAGTGATTGCCTAAGTAGAAGTTGCTTTACTTAATAACAAACCTACTGTTGAATGATTTAAGTTACTTTGCTTATGTTATTCCTTAATTGCTATAACAAAGCTTCTGGCGGAGAGTTATAACTCTCGCTGGGATAATTATTTAAAATTGTCTCACCCCATAGATTTCAACTTTTTAGGTGGTCGCCGAGGACGAAGGAACCAATCTGAGGGTGAGTAGTACTAGCAGCAGTAACACCAGGGGCAGCAGTGAATCTCTGGTGGAGACACTGACTGTCAAGTCTTGTAGATAGCTTGTCTTATGTCGTCTCTGTACTCTCAGGTCCTAGGAGTTAGTAGGTCTGAGATTTTGGCTTTAAGCCTCGAGATTTTGTATCTAGATGTATATAATCACTCGAGAGGTGATTTAACAGAGATGTAATGTTAAAACATGATATAAACTATTTATCTTATTTCTTATAAAGGAGTCTTAAGGTTTAAAGATCTTTTTCTTAAAAAGTTTTAATTTCTAGTGATTTTTCATAATTCCATTGCCAGTTAAACAATCGCTTCCGCTAAGTTTACCTCGTGATTTACAAATCAGATCGTCTCAATTAAGTGGTATCAGAGCTCTAGGTTTGTTGAGTCTATAGAGACATAGGACTTAGGATGTCGAGTCTATTCTTAGTATCTTCCAGTATATCTAATAGTGTCTTATTCTCCTCAGGAGAAGAAGATAAGTAAGGATGTCTGGACCACACGAGGAGTATGTGGCAGAAAGTAGTGTTGTTGCACCCCGAGAAGGTGCAAGGAACCTGATGATAGAACAACCTGTGCCTGATCCACCCCAGTTTAACCCAGCTGACATGGAGAAACCATATGTTCAGACCATGTTCGGGCATTTTATGACTGCCATGACACACATCACAGATAGGATGCCCATGCCTGCACCTAGGGCACCTGCCCAGTTAGAAGGACAAGGTATCGGCAAGACGTTCGAACGACTTCGCCGAATCAGAGCAACCAAGTACTTTGAAACAGTTGACCCTACAAATGCCGACCTGTGGCTAACCGAGCTCGAGAAGGCCTTTCGAATCCTGAACATCCCAGAACCTGAGAAGGTTAGACATGTTGTGTATCTTCTCAAGGGGAGTGTTGGTCACTAGTGGACCATGGAAGAGCAGAAGAGGCCTGGTGTGGAGGCTACATGGGAAGTCTTTCGTCAGGAATTTGTCAATAGATATTTCCCTAAGACATTCCTGGATGAGAAAATCTCTCAGTTTGAGAGGTTGAGACAAGGTCTGATGAACATTAGCGAGTACGAAGCTAAGTTCATGGAGTTGTTGCGGTTCTGTCTGCACATGGATGCTACCGAGGAAGAAAGGATTAGGTTGTTCGAGAAAGGGCTGAATGCTGAGTTGACTACTCCTGTGTCTGCCTTAGAGAACCGAGAGAGGTTTGCTACCTTCTTTGAGTCAGTCCGAAGGATAGAGAGGTTTGTAGCCGAGAAGAGGCAAACCCATAAGAGATATCCTCAGTTCTAGGGGTCTTCATCCAGAGACTTCAAGAAGCCTAGATTTTCTGCACCTACACCACCACCACCTAGACCTAGTGCTTAGACACAGTGGACACCGAGTAGAGGTAGAGGATGAAACCTACCTCTACAAGGGGCTCGCAGTTCAGCATCGATGTCGGTCACAGGACCACCCAGACCACAACAACAAGACAGAAGTTGCTATATATGTGGGAAGATGGGGCACCTGATGAAAGACTACAGAGTTAGACCAGCAAGTGTGACACAACCACAGAGGCAGAGTCAGCCTGGATCACATAAGAGGCAGTTTCAAGGAGCAACTAGAGGACGTGGACAAGCGTCCCAAGCTGGATCGTCAGCACCGAATCAACCTCAGGCGACAACAAGGTTCTACGCAATGAACCCACCTGATGCAGTGATCAACCCTCGGGTTGTGGCAGGTCAGATGGAGTTGTTATATTCTGATATGTCTACATCCTGTGTTGTATCTGTTTTGATTGACCCGGGTGCTACGCACTCCTTTATCACTCGAAGAGTGATTTGTAACTGCAATATGACGGTCAGTCATAGAGCAGATAGCATGTTGCTTGAGACTCCGTTGAGAGGGTCTGCCGTATTACAGGAGGTATGCTCTCCCTACATCCTCTTCTTTTCTGATCATCGCATTCAAGTGGATCTTATACCACTTGAGATGCAAGGATTTGATATAATCCTTGGGATGGATACCTTGGAAAGGTATAGGGTTGTCTTGGATTGTGAATCCAAGCAAGTTGTGTTTGCTGATGAAAGCGACACGTGGATCTCTTAAGGAGAGAGAAAGATTCTACCAACCTGTCTGGTGTCAGCTATGGTTGCTGAGAAGGTGATGAGGCAAGGATGTTATGCATTCTTGGCCAATGTGGTAGATACTACCATGGAGAGTCCTAACCATGCTGAAGTTCCTGTAGTCAGGGAATTTGAAGACGTATTTCCTGAAGAACTTCCTGGTGTACCACCACCTCGGGAAATTGATTTTGAAATCAATTTGATCCCAGATACACAACCGATAGCACAGACACCGTATAGGATGGCGCATGCTGAGATGGCAGAACTCAAGAAACAACTGCAAGAGTTGCTTGAGAAGGGTTTCATCCGACCGAGAACTTCACCCTGGGGTGCTCTGGTCCTTTTCGTTAAAAATAAAGATGGATCAATGCGGTTGTGCATTGATTACAGACAACTAAACAAAGTAACAATAAAGAACAAGTACCCTCTACCGAGGATTGATGATCTCTTTGACCAGTTGTGTGGTGCAACCGTCTTCTCGAAGATAGATTTGAGGTTAGGATATCATCAACTTCGTATTAAGGACAATGACATACCCAAGTCTGCCTTTAGGACAAGGTATGGTCACTATGAGTTCACAGTTATGTCGTTTGGACTAACTAATGCACCAGCTGCATTTATGGAACTCATGAATAGAATCTTCTGACCTTTCCTCGATCAGTGTGTTGTTGTCTTCATAGATGACATTCTGGTCTATAGTAGAGATACTCAGCAGCATGAACAACATCTTCGTCAGGCTCTAACTTTGCTAAGAGAACATAAGCTATATGCTAAGTTTAGCAAGTGTGAGTTCTGGTTGCCAGAAGTATCTTTCCTTGGACACGTGATATCTACCTCGGGTATTTGTGCTGACCCTAAAAAGGTAGAATATGTTCTATAATGGGAACAGCCGAAGACACTGACGGAGATCCGTAGTTTCTTAGGGTTGGCTGGCTATTTCCGAAGGTTCATTAAGAACTTCAGTTCCATAGCGTTACCCTTGACTAAGTTGACCCGGAAAGATGTTCCTTTTGTTTTGAGTGATAAGTGTCAGCAATCTTTCCAGTTGTTGAAGGAGAGGTTAACAAGTGCACATGTGCTTGTGTTACCTGAGCAAGGCAAAGGATACACGGTTTTCTGTGATGCCTCCAAGAATGGACTCGGATGTGTGTTGATGCAGGATAAACAAGTGATTTCTTTTGCTTCCCCACAGCTTAAGAAACACAAGGAGAATTATCCGACACATGATCTGGAGTTAGCTGCCTTGGTTCATGCCTTGAAGATCTGGATACATTATCTCTACGGAGAGACATTCAAGATTTTCATTGATCATAAGAACCTTAAGTATATTGTTACGACCCCACCTCCCGATAACCCCCAATTAAGGGAGACCAAGAGGTTGAAGCCGCACCCATTAATCCCGGATCAAAGGTTCGACATATAACCATAAACAATTATTAAATTCTAACAGACTATACTGAAAATGGTAATAAAATTTTTCTTTACATACCTTTTGAAAACTTGGATTTCTAAACTTCTATCCACACCGATACTAATCTATCTAATCCTCCTTTGCACTTTAATTCTCTTTTAGTATCACATGTGCCACTTTACTGTTCGTTCTTTTCATTGTACCTAAAACGCCGACAAACAAAACGTCGGTCAGCCATAGCTGGTATGTGGGGGAAACAAATAATCATGCAACTATGATAACCATGTAATCATTCAATTAATCATTTAACAACCAAGATTACGTTTTAAGCCAAACTACTCAATCCATACCTATCCACAACTCTGTGTTGTCCCTGTAAGGACTTATATGGTACCTCTATAAAGGTGACTTGATGGACCTACCCTCTAGGCAGCCAAAGTCTTTCATGACCTGATGGACCTACCCTCTAGGTAGCCATGTACTAGGTCAGCCATTACGACACAGAGGGGACCAGGATCTGAGCTAGTAGGCACATATCTTATGTGATAATCATAGTCACTTTATAGTGGCATGAAATAAATACACATTCAACATTTTAGTTGCATTCAATGCGATTAAACATCCGAGAATCCATCGGGAAACTAAAGCGGTTATTCATAATCATAACCACATACCTGTTTATTCGAATCCACAAGTTAACAATAATCCAAGCAAGGAAATATCCAGGCAAGCAAGTAGTTCACACAAGCCATGATCCTGAAACAATCATATAATTTGATTACTATTCACTTTCTCGGATACATTCATGAGAACTCGTTTCCTAGGATTTCCTACTTCCTTTTAGGGTTTCTTTACGGTTCACCTTCATTATTGACACTATGAACCCTAGATCAGCAAATCTACTCACAAACCCTAACTAGCTCATTAGATCCTTCCTAATAGGCATATGATCAACTCATAATTACAATATTCCATGGAATCTCGAATTAATCATGTTAGTGACCCTCTTTACCCTAAAATAGGTCCCTATTTGCATCATCATAGATTCATGTTAAAACCCTAACTCAAGCCAATTATTATTGAATATCATATTCAAATTTTTACTTTTCCTCTCAACAGGTTACTAATACTCTAAATAACCTATTTAGAGTTTTAGATCGGATTTCCAAACATAATTAGGGGTTTTAATCAAAGTTTAATGCCTACATGATAAACTTAAGGCACTTTTGATATTATAAATGGAAACAACTTTATTAACATTTTTAACAGATTCCTCACAATTTTCTGATCAACTTTCATGTATTATGTGTCCCAATTTGAGTTATAGATCATTTTCTATGATTATTTTAACTTTAATCGTATCTGGACCAATAACAAGACGCCACATCAGCATGTAAAATTACCTCTTATTATTTTGAGTGGGAAAGACCCCTCCACCCTTGCATCATGAACGTGGCTGAGGGGCACTAGAGTCAATTGACTCTATTCTTCCTTCAACCTCGCGCAGGGCGACGCCTGATTCTCGTCTAGCGTGTGAGTCTGTCCGCCGCTGACTCCCGGTGGGATGGCTTCACCGTAGGGCACTCAGGCCAGGTAGGGCCGCGTCGCAAGGTGAGGAACTCCCTCGAGGTCTGAGTGTGCTGGGCGGCAGAGTAGGCGCCCTCTTCCCCGCTTCCCCGAGCTAGCGACTCGGCTTGCCGCCCACGGAGAAGATGGCCATACCCCCAAGTTTGTGGCTTTCGAGAGCCCTCACATGACCGATCCTCGCTTCAGATCAACCCATCATCTCTATCACAGGCCTGGCCTAGTTGGCATGGCGGTCTACAACTCACGCTTCTGCAGTGTAAAAGCAAAGACGTACACTCTGTAACTTCTCCGTGGTCTCGCCTGCAGTTCCTCCCTCCAGAAACTCGCTGCTGCGGCTCCCTCTTCGCAATTACCACCACCAGCAACACCTCCCTGTCGGGCTTTGGTTTAGTTTTATGAGCGAGCGCCCCTACAGGCATGGGTCGAGCACCCCTATGATGCTTCCGTTTGAGCAACAACTTGGGAGAGGAGGGCTCTACAGTCTTCTCTTCCTTTCAGCAGTGTTGACGTCGACCTTGTCACTCGATGCAGGCTTGGCATCGTCATGTTATGTATCCAGGGTTGGAAAGGTTACGAGGATTATGGCCAGGGATGGGTTTCCTACCTACATCCATGGTTCGTTCTCATGTCTCCCCATAGCGAAGGATCATTGGGGCTCTTTTATATCTGAAAACTATACAGAACCCTAGTGGTTAAAATAAGATAGAGAAAGTGTGGACTTTGATATCCCCTGACATCCCTTGTTACTTAAAAGGCAACGACAACGTGTACCCTTCCAACCATGTATTTAAGTGATATCCTTTTGATTTGTCGATTTACCACAAAAAGTTACTATTTTCCTAAACTAAAAGTCGTTTAAGGAAAGTTTTGTATTTGTGGTTTCCTTATTACATAAAGATTATTCCCTAATTTCTTAGGATGTCATCTCTCTCTCTCTGTTTGTTTGTTTCTATTTCCATTATTTTGATTTCCTCTCTTAATAGAAACAACGTGGAACCAAGAAGTCATTTCATAGTGGTCACCCATGCCACGTTTAGAAACTTTTACATAGTTCTCAAATATGCACCTAATTATCTTTAATTTCCACATTTATCTTATATTATTATTATTTAATAAAGCGATATTTAATTGATCTTTTCTCTCTCTTGTTACATTATCTTGCAACTTAGACTCCTTGGAACCCAAGGAACCCAAAAGGCACGAAATCCACTTTTGGGGAATATTCTTTTGCCTTCTTGCGGTTTCTACATCTTTCCTCTCTCTATTTATTAATTATTCATTTACTAATCGAATTTTCTTTCTTTTGCTTGTTATTGGGCCCCATGGCCAAAAAGGCCCACAAAACAACTAAGGCTGTTGTAAATGAAATCCCTTTATTCAAAACAAATCATATCTTTATTTGTTCAATTATCTTTAATATGAGAAATTACATTTCTCACCAATTGAACCCAAAAATTGGGGTTGTAACATCCTTCCCCTCTTATAGGAATTTTATCCTCAAAATTCTATCAAGCAATCAAACAATTCAGGATAAGACTTTTCCATGTCCATCATTGGCCCCTATGTGGCTTTACCTTACTCATGGCTCTTCCAAAGAACCTTTATCATCACATATTATTTTCTCTGAGTTCTTTCATCCTGGCGTCTATAAACTACACAGGTGACTCAGGCCATTTCAGCCTCCCTTGGGGCTCACTAGGTTCATTGCTCAGTACATGGTCGGGTACCTCACATAGTGCTCTAAATTGGACACATGGAAAACATCTCCCATTACTCTATCCTGAGGGGTAGGGTCAAACCCAACCTTCTCCACCCATCCATCTCTAATGGTCCCATGTATCGGGGACTCAGCTCTCTTAGTTATAACTTAGAGGGGTCGAATTTTCATATCACATAATCTCCCACAGTGTACCGCATGTCAGTCTACTTTGCATCTGCTCATGACTCTCATCGTCTCTAGGATCCTTTCAGCCCTTGTACAATCAAAGTGACTTCTTCTACACACACTGGGGTCCCTTTTCTAACCATCATGTGGTCCTTTTCTAACCAGCATGTGGCCCTTTTCACCAACATCACCTTGTTGAAGTGGTGACCGACACAACCTCCTTTACAGAACTTCATATAAAACCCGATACTGGCTATGGTGATCAATGTCACATCTTTCATAGGACAAGAACTGTCTCTAGATATCACCCTGAACGAGCACACATGCCCTCATCAGACCCTTTAGTCTGGATCTCACTAACCATAGTTAGGGGTGATAAACTATACTAACATTGAGTTTTTCATGTACCTACTTCCACTTTATGGAAGCGAACCTTTAGGTCAAACTCAAGAATCCTTTGAACTTGCTTCATGGTGTAATTGAACCATCTTTATCATGGGTAGTTCAACTGGATCTGTCACTTAACCGAACTCTTCCTTTCTCATATTATCTAGGTAAGGCGACCTACCATAACCCACATTGTATCTCGACCTTCTTTGGCCCAGGGAAGACCCATCACCACCTCCGTAGAGTTGAGTTCTCATTCCCTCTCAGGGATTCTTTTGTCCTCCATATCGATACACTGGGTTACTGGGGTTTGTCCTTTACCTCCTGGCTTGCATGGCCATAAACCACATGCAACCTCATCTTAAGCATCTAACGTGCTATTTCCATTTTCCCATGGTGTATTGTGATTTCTTGTATGTCATGATTCTTTCAAGATCGATTCCTTCGAAACCCTAAACCACTCTTGTCAGGGTTTCATCACCTTCTTTTCCAAAGAAGTGCACTTGAGGTTCTACTACCATCCTATCATTGTATCAAGAACTAGGTTGGCTAACCAAACAACCCTTAACTTTTCAACGCATCTTGTTACATCTCAGTGTTATCCAAACACCTCCCCTTTTCAAACTTAGGGTTAGCCAAACAACCTCTTCTACTTCTAGTCAAACAAGTCTTAACCAAAGCATTCATTACCACCTCTCATCCTTAGGTATTGGGTAATATTAAAGACATGCACTTCCATGTATTCAACTTATTATAATACCTCAAACTCCAGGTCTATTTTTATTAAGAACACTCTCAGATTTCATCATCATGGTGACCAAACTCAACCTGGTATAACTTGTAAGTTCTACATAGCTCATCATAGAAACTTCCTCATAAGGGGACTACCTCATTCCTCTTAGTGTTTACAAGCCATCGATCATTCATTCACTTTACCATGGTAAGATATCTTCTCCATCCCCATTTCTTATGGCAACGTTCCAACCTACATCATCTCTTATCCTTGGTGTATGACATGCATAATGTACTATCTCTCACCCCCGTAACAAGAGGAAATAAGCATTTGGCTGCAGTCCAAACACAGAGTTCTTCCTGTTCCAAGAGTAGAGATGGTACATCCCACCTTTCCAATACACCTTTACATCTAAGTTACAACATGCCACATATGTCTCTACGTCACAGACATCATGATATCAAACTAGTCTTGTACCTACTGAGGTTTATATCCTTGGTCATCTCCTCTAGGTCTATAGGGTACCGACTCTTTTGGGGTCATCCCTCTTCCCTCATGCATCAAGAGAGTACCCTACTCATATGCCCTTTGGGTCCCATGAGTTCATGAAGGTGATCAAGCTCCTAACCCATGGCCCTCAGACAATGATAGATGTTACCTCCCGACCCTATGGTCATGTGCAACTGGGGAATTAGGCAAATCCTACTTTCATCGGTCTTATCCCTACCTGACCCTATGATAGACTTAGGATTCTCCATTATAGTACATGCTCACTTAGAACCTTACCCAAATCTCCATCATCGCTCTTTCTGCATTCATGGGCTGGCTTTCATCCTTTCATAGGGATCATGGCAACCTGCCTACCTTGGTCAAGCCCCATACCGTTTACCTCCATGGTAACACATTCATATGCAATTAGAGATGGATATCTATGGGTCTATAGGTTCATTCTCATACCATGTACTTTTTTCTTAACTTCTCAAGATCCTGTGAGACCTCTTTAGGTTACCTTAAACCAACCCAAAAGATACACACCCTACCAAAGGGGTCCCTCTCCCAGGATGGGAGGAAAACTATCTCTTGACAACAAGGTCATAAAAGCTCTTAGGTCTAGGGTTTACATCCACATGAGCCTACTTAACCCTAGCAAGCTATTAAGGCACAAGCAGATCGCCTACTGTACCATGCTAGGTCATACTTGTGCTCTTTCCTCGATGCTGGATCAAGATCATACTTTCCTTTATCATCAACCTAGTTGTGAGGGGTTCATCAAACATACATTAACTTAAGGGGCTTCCTTTTTCCTCTATACATGAGGCGTACCATGCTCGAAACTATGGCAACTTAATTCTCGTCATGAGCATTAGGTACACCACTTCCCCTCTAAGGCCTAGGAACCCTAAGTTCACTGCATGCTCTGTCTACAAACCAAACATGAAAAAGGCATGACACACACTCCTTGTCATCCTTCATCTCAAACAACACTTAGTGTTGGGTCCTCCTTAAGGACAACCAACAAGGTACATGGCCTCATAACCTGCTACTAAACCTTTCTTCTTCCTAACTCAGAAGGTGAACATCTCTACCATAGGCACGTAGGTACCAGAAGCTTCATCTTTTATCAAGGGTTTGGTCCCTCTAAAGACAACCAAGGTATCAAAAACTTTCAGGGATCGTTCATGAGGCAACCACTATCATCCATTGTTCAGGGTTTTAGGCTTCCAACCTTCTTACTGGGTTTCCTTCTCTCTCTAGAGCTAACCCTACATCCAACCTCACCATTAGAGGTCCTCTCTTCATGAAGGATCAACCTCCAAAGCATTCTCTACATGGGTGAAGCCTAGGTTCGCACTTATGGTTGCTCAAGATCATCCACAACCCTTTATGATCCATCATAATTCCTAATCCAGGGTTTCATCCTACCGTCAGCACTATGACGTGTCCTAGGTTCCAGCTATGCCCTACTGGTACAAGCCCATAGGGTTTCTATGGTCCTTCACTAACCTCATCATCTAAGGAGCTATCCTAACATGCACGATCCTTCCCAGGGTTGGGTTGCCAAAGGTGTTAGGTCACCCATGGATCATATGGCATCCCAAAGGCATGTGCTTTCAAACACCTGGTCCAACTCATCTCTCTCTAACCTTCACTTAGGGTTAGGGTTAGCATCATCCTCAGAGGATGTGCCAGGTCTCTACATACAATGGAGATCTCTATCTCCAAGACTAACTTATCCTCCTGATAAGAAGGTCTACTCTCAGGTCTATACTGAGGACATGACAACTTATGTCATACGACCTAAGCATGTATATATTCTTTAATATGCGCTTAATCTATTAAGCTTATGTCCATGACATCTTATTTACATGCATTTCATTAATCTGGTGGAAGATTTCTTAAACCTTATTAATCTTACCCATACCTCAAGAGGGTGAGGAGAAGAAAGAAAACCCTAATCCTTTAGGTCCTTATCAGAAATTTGTGATGAGAAGGGATGAATAAGATGAGAAGTCCTAAAGGTATCTTATTTCGATTCATACCCTAAGACTTTGGTCAGGCAGTCACACAGATCCGGGAGTCCTCGTATTCTGACTAGCGGTGCGGAGGAAAATATTGCCAGCCCCCGGTCGTGATCCTTTTCTAGACACCTCCGTCTTTCAGATAATCCTCTAATAACTCCCTTGGGTTCTATGGAGTTTGTAAAATTTAATAATTATTAATGGTTAAATGAGGAACCTACGCTCTGATACCAAATGTTACGACCCCACCTCCCGATAACCCCCAATTAAGGGAGATAAAGAGGTTGAAGCCGCACCCATTAATCCCAGATCAAAGGTTCGACATATAACCATAAACAATTATTAAATTCTAACAGACTATATTGAAAATGGTAATAAATTTTTTTCTTTACATACCTTTTGAAAACTTGGATCTCTAAACTTCTATCCACACCGATACTAATCTATCTAATCCTCCTTTGCACTTTAATTCTCTTTTAGTATCACATGTGCCACTTTACTGTTCGTTCTTTTCATTGTACCTAAAACGCCGACAAACAAAACATCGGTCAGCTGTAGCTGGTATGTGGGGGAAACAAATAATCATGCAACTATGATAACCATGTAATCATTCAATTAATCATTTAACAACCAAGATTACGTTTTAAGCCAAACTACTCAATCCATACCTATCCACAACTCTGTGTTGTCCCTATAAGGACTTATATGGTACCTCTATAAAGGTGACTTGATGGACCTACCCTCTAGGCAGCCAAAGTCTTTCATGACCTGATGGACCTACCCTCTAGGTAGCCATGTACTAGGTCAGCCATTACGACACAGAGGGGACCAGGATCTGAGCTAGTAGGCACATATCTTATGTGATAATCATAGTCACTTTATAGTGGCAAGAAATAAATAAACATTCAACATTTTAGTTGCATTCAATGCGATTAAACATCCGAGAATCCATCGGGAAACTAAAGTGGTTATTCATAATTGTAACCACATACCTGTTCAGTCGAATCCACAAGTTAACAATAATCCAAGCAAGGAAATATCCAGGCAAGCAAGTAGTTCACACAAGCCATGATCCTGAAACAATCATATAATTTGATTACTATTCACTTTCTCGGATACATTCATGAGAACTCGTTTCCTAGGATTTCCTACTTCCTTTTAGGGTTTCTTTACGGTTCACCTTCATTATTGACACTATGAACCCTAGATCAGCAAATCTACTCACAAACCCTAACTAGCTCATTAGATCCTTCCTAATAGGCATATGATCAACTCATAATTACAATATTCCATGGGATCTCGAATTAATCATGTTAGTGACCCTCTTTACCCTAAAATAGGGTCCCTATGTGCATCATCATAGATTCATGTTAAAACCCTAACTCAAGCCAATTATTATTGAATATCATATTCAAAATTTATTTTTCCTCTCAACATGTTACTAATACTCTAAATAACCTATTTAGAGTTTTAGATCGGATTTCCAAACATAATTAGGGGTTTTAATCAAAGTTTAATGCCTACATGATAAACTTAAGGCACTTTTGATATTATAAATTGAAACAGGCTTTATTAACATTTTTAACAGATTCCTCGCGATTTTCTGATCAACTTTCATGTATTATGTGTCCCAATCCGAGTTATAGATCATTTTCTATGATTAATTTAACTTTAATCGTATCTGGACCAATAACAAGACGCCACATCAGCATGTAAAATTACCTCTTATTATTTTGAGTGGGAAAGACCCCTCCACCCTTGCATCATGAACGCGGCTGAGGGGCACTAGAGTCAATTGACTCTATTCTTCCTTCAACCTCGCGCAGGGCGACGCCCGATTCCCGTCTAGCGCGTGAGTCTGTCCGCCGCTGACTCCCGGGGGGATGGCTTCACCGTAGGGCACTCAGGCCAGGCAGGGCCGCGTCGCAAGGTGAGGAACTCCCTCGAGGTCCGAGTGTGCTGGGCGGCAGAGTAGGCACCCTCTTCCCCGCTTCCTCGAGCTAGCGACTCGGCTTGCCGCCCACGGACAAGATGGCCATACCCCCAAGTTTGTGGTTGTCGAGAGCCCTCACATGACCGATCCTCGCTTCAGATCGACCCATCATCTCTATCGCAGGCCTGGCCTAGTTGGCATGGCGGTCTGCAACTCACGTTTCTGCAGCGTAAAAGCAAAGACGTACACTCCGTAACTTCTCCGTGGTCTCGCCTGCAGTTCCTCCCTCCAGAAACTCGCTGCTGCGGCTCCCTCTTCGCAATTACCACCGCCAGCAACACCTCCCTGTCGGGCTTTGGTTTAGTCTTCTGAGCGAGCACCCCTACAGGCATGGGTCGAGCACCCCTATGATGCTTCCGTTTGAGCAACAACTTGGGAGAGGAGGGCTCTGCAGTCTTCTCTTCCTTTCAGCAGTGTTGACGTCGACCTTGTCACTCGATGCAAGCTTGGCATCGTCATGTTATGTATCCAGGGTTGGCAAGGTTACGAGGATTATGGCCAGGGATGGGTTTCCTACCTACATCCATGGTTCGTTCTCATGTCTCCCCATAGCTAAGGATCATTGGGGCTCTTTTATATCTGAAAACTATACAGAACCCTAGTGGTTAAAATAAGATAGAGAAAGTGTGGACTTTGATATCCCCTGACATCCCTTGTTACTTAAAAGGCAACGACAACGTGTACCCTTCCAACCATGTATTTAAGTGATATCCTTTTGATTTGTCGATTTACCACAAAAAGTTACTATTTTCCTAAACTAAAAGTCGTTTAAGGAAAGTTTTGTATTTGTGGTTTCCTTATTACATAAAGATTATTCCCTAATTTCTTAGGATGTCATCTCTCTCTCTCTCTCTCTGTTTGTTTGTTTCTATTTCCATTATTTTGATTTCCTCTCTTAATAGAAACAACGTGGAACCAAGAAGTCATTTCATAGTGGTCACCCATGCCACGTTTAGAAACTTTTACATAGTTCTCAAATATGCACCTAATTATCTTTAATTTCCACATTTTTCTTATATTATTATTATTATTTAATAAAACGATATTTAATTGATCTTTTCTCTCTCTTGTTACATTATCTTGCAACTTGGACTCTTTGGAACCCAAAAGGCACGAAATCCACTTTTGGGGAATATTCTTTTGCCTTCTTGCGGTTTCTACATCTTTCCTCTCTCTATTTATTAATTATCCATTTACTAATCGAATTTTCTTTCTTTTGCTTGTTATTGGGCCCCATAGCCAAAAAGGCCCACAAAACAACTAAGGCTATTGTAAATGAAATCCCTTTATTCAAAACAAATCATATCTTTATTTGTTCAATTATCTTTAATATGAGAAATTACATTTCTCACCAATTGAACCCAAAAATTGGGGTTGTAACATATATCTTCTCTTAGCACGAGCTTAACATGAGGCAACGCCGCTGGATGGAGTTAATCAAGGACTACGATTGTACAATTGATTACCATCCAGGGAAGGCCAATGTGGTTGCAAATGCTCTGAGTAGGAAATTAGCAACACCAACAGTAGATAGAGCACAACTAAACTCCTTAGTATGATCTAGGAGAGATATGCTCATCTCCTTAAGGCAAGATAATGTACAGTTGAAGGTGTCATTGTTAGCTGGGTTGTTGGCTGATATGCATATAAAACCTACCCTAAGAGAGCAGATTAAGGAGGCACAACAAGTTGATACTGCGGTTCAGCAGATTAGTTCGGAGTATGGAGATGAGAAGCGAGATGGTTTCCATGATTTAGATAACCAGGTGGCATGTTATCATGGAAGGATGATAGTACCGGATGTGGATAACTTGAGAAAGTTAATCCTGGAAGAAGCTCATTCTTTGATGTATGCCATGCATCCAGGAAGCACCAAGATGTATCGAAACTTGAAAGATATGTATTCGTGGCCTGGGATGAAGAAGGATGTTGCTGAATTTGTTCTGAGGTGTCATGTGTGTCAGCAGGTTAAAGTTGAACACCAGAAGCCTGCAGGAACAATGCAACCTTTACCCATACCGCAGTGGAAGTGGGATCATGTAACCATGGACTTTGTTGTTGGCCTACCCAGGACAAGCAAAGGACATGATTCCATCTGGGTAATAGTTGATAGGTTGACAAAGACAACACATTTCTTACCTGTCAAAACAACCTATTCTGCTGAGAGGCTAGCACAGTTGTATGTTCAAGAGATAGTGCGACTGCACGGAGTTCCAGTCACTATAGTTTCAAACAGAGGTCCCCAGTTTACGAGTCGTTTTTGGGAGTGACTTCATAAAGCTTTAGGCACCCAGTTAAGGTTTAGTATAGCCTTTCATCCACAGATTGATGGACAGTTGGAAAGGATTATACAGACCTTGGAAGACTTGCTGAGAGTATGTGTTCTCTAGTTTACAGGAAGTTGGGATCTGCACCTAAGCTTGATAGAGTTTGCCTATAACAATAGCTATCAACGTAGCATTGACATGGCTCCTTATGAAGCTTTGTATGGTAGATGTCGTAGATCACCCTTATGTTGGTATGAAACCGGTGAATATCAACTGCTAGGTCCTGATCTTGTGCAGCAGACCACAGAGAAGATTAAAGTGATACAACAACAGATCAAGACTGTACAAGATAGGCAGAAATCTTATGCTGACAGACGTCGTAGACCCTTAGAATTCTAGGTTGGAGACAGAGTGTACCTCAAGGTCTCGCCTTGGAAGGGAGTTCTGAGATTTGGAAGGAAAGGGAAGTTAGCTCCTAGATTTATGGGGCCTTATCCAATCATTGAGCGGGTTGGGAAGGTAGCCTATAGACTAGAGTTGCCACCATAGTTACAGAGATTACACCCTGTGTTTCACATTTCTATGTTGAGGAAATGTCACCCTGATACCGAGTCAGTTCTACAACCTATGGAGGTAGAATTGAATGATGATATAACTTATGAGGAAGGACTAGTGTCAATCCTTGATAACATAATTAAAAAGCTGAAAAAGAAAGATATAAGTCTTGTGAAAGTCCTCTGGAATCACCGTGGTGTTGAAGAAGCCACTTGGGAACTAGAGGAAGAGATGAGAAGGAAATACCCTGCTCTTTTCTCTTAATATATTTTGTTGATTTTGGGGACGAAATCCTTGTAAGGGGTGGATAATTTGTAACATCCCTGACCTGGGTTATGAACTAACCCTAGGTGTTTTGCTTAATTATGTAATTAAATGCTTGTGATTATCTCCTGCTATGTAATTAAATCTTCTGAGGAACATATATTTCTATTTCTGTCCTTTTTAAACAATGTTGTAGTATTGTTTTGTAATACAGGGACTTATGTGCAAATTACCCAATTAGAGGGGTTAACTTGCAAATTGCACATGTTTAGATGTTCCTTTGGTGTTGAGACATCATAAGAATGTATATGATGAAGTATGATGGATTCTCCAAGCTTGGGCATCAAGATGCAGCTTGTAGAGCAATCATTGTGCTTAAAAACCCTAATTTTGGTGTAAAGTGCAATTTACCCAAAATCAAGGATGCAACTTGTAAAATACACCTTCTAGAGTATCTTTTATGACTTTTTACATCATTTAGAGTAAAATGATGAAGAGGGAGCTTCATTTGAATAATCAGATAAGAAGGATAATTCTTGAAAATACAATAATCAAGTTGTAAGATAAATGACCCCTTTTATATGTGCAACTTAGTAAGAAGTTGGCTTTCTTCACCTATAGACCTTGGGTTTAAGATGAGCTTTTACCTAAGCATAAGAGAAGGGACGTTCCTAAAGGAAGGGAGGGACCTAGATGAGAAATCAAGAAAATAATTGTCCTTATGTTGAAGTTTTACCCAAAGTATATAGGTTCCTTTCTTTGCAAACCAAGGGATCGTTTCCCTTTCTCTCTTCACTTATCTTCTTCTGAGACCAAATAAGAGCAGAGCTCTGGAGCAAGTAAGGACGGCCAACCAGTTCTAGGTAAGAATTGACCATCATCTAGCTCGGATTTGTGGAGGAAATCATGGTGCAAGGTTGGTTTGCTAGTATTTCTTATCTAGTTCTTCTTTCTAGCCATCCCTTCCAACCAATTCTTGAAGAAGACACCTTGGCCGACCTGTGGAGCTCAAGACGCCGTTAAATCTTGGAATCTTGGAGCTCTAGGACCGACTTTAAGGTGGGTTTTATAACTCTAAACCCTTATGCTTTGTTATGCATCTCTCTTTCTATGCGATAGTTGCTTGTTCTTCTTTTTCCCTATCCTCCCTTGCACTCTTGCAAGAAAAACCGTGAAGAACAGACCTTAGTCTCAAGGTAGAAGATGATGGGCGTGATTACCAAGGTAACTTTATCAAACGGTCTCCCACCTTTGGTCTAAACGGTTTGCAAAACTGTTTGGACTCATGCAGTTTGCAAGACCGTTTAGATTCAAACGGTTTTAAAACTGTTTGGGAGGTTTGACCAAGTGTTGACCGTTTGAGGGTCTTCTTGACACATTATGAATTAATCACCTACAAAGAATCATTAACTAATTGCAAGCAAATCTCAAGTTGAAGGAACTTTAATCACCTAAACCCTAATCGGGTTCATTTGTTGATTTCAAGGACCAATCATGTTGAAGTTTGGGTTGAGTGGCCCAAACGGTTTCAAAACCATTTGGGGATCACCCAAACGGTCTCAAGACCGTTTGGTGATCACCCAATACCGTTTTTAGGTCTAGGGTTAAGGGAATTTGATCAATTGAAGGTCCAATCATCATAGGTTGTTGAAACAATCAAAGTGCTGATTTGGTGACCTAATTAGGGTTCAACCCTTAACAAATTGACTTAGTTTTTGATGGGACTTTGGGAAAAAGGTCTCAAGACCATTTGGAGGATGTCCAAACGATCCCAAGACCGTTTGGGGTCAGGTCATGGCCCAATTGGGTGATAGTTGATGGGTTCAACTTCAATTAGACTCATGTTGATGGATGTTGATGGTTGATCGATTTCAAACTCTAATTCAATTGGTTCCAACCCTAATTGGTGACCAATTGAGGGTCAATTGAGTGTCAAAATGGTTAAGGATAAACCTAATTGGCTCAATTGATAAGTGGTTAACGTTGTCATGATCAATTGAGGGGTTCAACATTGAAAACCCTAATCAATTGCAAGTGTTGATGCACTTTTTAGGTCCATGCGGTTTTGAGGTCTTTGGATCAAACGGTCTCAAGACCGTTTGGGACCAAACGGTCTCAAGACTGTTTGGGGGCAAATGGTCTCAAGACCGTTTGGGACCAAATGGTTTTAAAACCATTTGGACTCATGCGGTTTCCAAACCGTTTAAGGTCATGCAGTTTCAAGACTGAATTACTCAAACAGTTTCAAAGTCAACCTTGGTTAAACGGTCAACATGATCAAACAGTTTCAAGACTGTTTAAGGGCAAACAGTCTTGAGTGTGATCTTGTTCATGTGGTCTTGAAGGTCAAAGGTACCAAACGGTCAACACTTCCAAACGGTTTCAAAACCGTTTGGAGGTTGAAAGTTCAAAACCGTTTGGGGTCTTTTAAGGTCAAGATAGCTTAATGCCTTAAAGGCTTAGATGGTTCAATGGTTGATTAAATCAAACCCTAATGATATCTAAAGACATTAAGGGGTTAAGTAATTAGTAGTTTGACCCATGTTATGATTAACGGTGAACATTATCAAGGTAACCTTGAAGGGTTCAAGTAGACAACATCCCTTGATCAAGCAAACCCTAATGACCACAATGGTGATGACTTGACTTATATTAATAAAAGTTGACTTGACCTAACCTATTCTAGAGTGATGTAATCACCATCTATTAGTGAGAGGAGAGAGAAGACTTCTAATATGAATGAGAATCAAGTAAAATACCTTCAATATGAATGAATGCACATGATTAGGGTATGATCCTTCATAGTGAGATCATAGAAACCCTAATTATAATAATTGATGAATCTTAACCTAAATTGAAGGCATTAATGATAATAATCTTCATATATGATGATGCTATGATCTCAATTCACTATGAAGTGAATAGTAAAACCTAATTCTAGGGTAATAACATGTAATGTGAATAGTAAACCCTAATTGAAAGTGATATGATGAAATGTACAATAAACCCTAATTCCAGATCATGCTTTCAAGCATGAATATTCATGATTGAAGTATGAGATGAGGAATCATTATTCCTAATCATAATGAAAGGGATTGAATAACCCTAAATGATATTAATGAGGAAACCTAGCCTTAGTGAAGGCATGAAGGTACAACCCTTGATTTTAAAGGTTATTCTATTTTATAAATTGCTGATCTGGAAATGAATTGTTTATTATTATCAATTGAATTGACCATGCAGGTTCTTATAAGAGAATGATCATAACCAGGTAAGGGTTATGATATTATATTCACTGAAAGCATGCTATGGGCTTTATGAATAGTGATATATGCTATGTTGTCTATGTTTAAGTGGCAACATATGATATTGATGGGCTGTAAGAGCCATGAACAACATCAAGGTCATGCTAATTAGATGACTTATGATTATTTAAGGGTTTAAACACCCCTATTCTTGAATCATAGTAATGAAATGATTAAGAATTGATACCCATATGATGACTGATGTGAGTTAAACTTGATACATTTAGTATTCTTCTTTTATAGCAGTGTTTTAATAGTTAAATGCTTGGAAACATGCTTGATGTTAAAAGAATGCTGAAATGTACCTAAATAATCAAGTATAATCATACCGTGTAGAGCCCTGATCATAGGTCCATCATTGTCAGAAGCTAAATGATGGTGAAACAAGTTTTCCTAAGGGAACTCCCAGATCACATACTTTTGAGTATGTGGGGGATTATGGACGTGAATATCCTTACGTCCTAGTATAGGAATTGATGTAAGATGTACTTTAATCCATCAACCCTTCACTATATGCTTATGTCGGGGTGATGTATCACTAATCTCCTGAGGGAATCTTTAATGCCGCATCGATGAGAGATAAACAAGAAATCTTTCGATGGCGAAGAGAGTACAGAATGCCACTGTGACTCTAATAGCGAAGTGCCAGAATACCGTGGTAAGCTAGTGTAAGAGAGACACGAGATGTCCCGCATGTTGATCCTCACACTGACTAAGGAAGATGGGGTCATAATAATTTGGCTCTTTTGATGAACTATGTATGATACCGATGCGACTTAGTAGTGATCGATTGGAGTATGAGCGGTATACCTCATCTCCGCAGGGCATAATGATGTTTGTAAAACATAATCAGCCGTGTAGTATAACTGCTTAGGTTGAGCTACGAGAAACAATGATTGATGTTACATTGTTTATAAATGTTCTAGTCAAGTAACTAGTATACATGTTCTTCATATTTCTTAATGAAGTGATTGCCTAAGTAGAAGTTTCTTTACTTAATATCAAACCTGCTGTTGAATGATTTAAGTTACTTTTCTTATGTTATTCCTTAATTGCTATAACAAAGCTTCTGGCGGAGAGTTATAACTCTCACTGGGACAATTATTTAAAATTGTCTCACCCCGTAGATTTCAACTTTTTAGGTGGTCGCCGAGGACGAAGGAACCAGTCTGAGGGTGAGAAGTACCAGTAGGAGCAACACCAGGGGCAGCACTGAATCTCAGGTGGAGATACTGACTGTCAAGTCTTGTAGATAGCTTGTCTTATGTCGTCTTTGTACTCTCAGGTCCTAGGAGTCAGTAGGTCTGAGATTTTGGCTTTAAGCCTTGAGATTTTGTATCTGGATGTATATAATCACTCGAGAGGTGATTTAACAGAGATGTAATGTTAAAACATGATATAAACTGTTTATCTTATTTCTTATAAAGGAGTTTTAAGGTTTAAAGATCTTTTCTTAAAAAGATTTAATTTCTAGTGATTTTTCATAATTATGCTGCCAGTTAAACAATCGTTTCCGCTAAGTTTACCTCATGATTTACAAACCGGATCGTCTCAAATGAGATAGGATGTGAACTTGTCAAAGGCATACACAACTGCAAGGAGTTCCTTTTCAGTAGTCACCTAGTTCCTTTGAGCTTCATCGAGGGTCTTAGATGCATAGTAGATTACATAATGTTTCTTCTCTATACATTGGCCTAAAACAACACCCACAACGTAATCACTGGCATCACACATAATTTCAAATGGGTGATCCCAATCAGGAGCTCTGATGATGGGTGTCGTTGTAAGGGCGTGCTTCAGGTTATTGAAACTCTTGACACAATCTTCGTCAAAAAGGAAATCAGTGTCCTTTAGCAACAAATTCGTCATCGGCTTGGTTATCTTGGATAAATCCTTTATAAACCGTCTGTAAAAGCTTGCATGACTGAGGAAAGCACAAACTTCTCTTACATTTGTTGGGATAGCAAGTTTGGAAATCACTTCAATTTTTGCTCTGTCTACTTTGATACCTCTACGACTGACTCTATGGCCAAGGACAATGTGTTCCTTTACCATGAAGTGACATTTCTCCCAATTTAACATGAGGTGTGCTTCTTCACAATGTTTAAGGACAAGGGAGAGGTGCTTCAGACACGAGTCGTATGAATCTCCATATTCGAAAAAATCATCCATAAAAACTTCCATTATAGTTTTAGTGAGACCTACAAATATAGCTACCATGTAACGCTAGAAAGTTGCAGGCGCATTGCAGAGGCTGAACGACATCCTTCTAAAGGCATATGATCCAAACAGGCAAGTAAAAGTTGTTTTCTCTTGGTCATCTGGATGTATAGGAATTTGATAGAATCCAGAGTAACCATCGAGATAGCAGAAATATTCTTGGTGAGCCAATCGTTCTAAGACTTGGTCAAGAAAGGCATCGGGAAATGATCCTTTCGAGTTGCCTTATTCAACTTCCTGTAATCAATACACATCCTCCACCCGGAGACTGTTCGAGTGGGGATGAGTTCATTGTCTTCGTTTCGTATCACAGTAGTTCCACCTTTCTCTGGGACAACATGCATGGGACTCCCCATGGCGAATCAGATATCGGGTAAATGATTCCAGTAGTGAGCAGTTTAATGACTTCTTGACGGACTACTTCCTTCATGTTTGGATTAAGCTTTCTTTGATGTTCCACGGTTGGCTTGTGATCTTCCATCATGGGGATTTTGTGCATGCAAAGCGCCTGACTCACCCCGGTGAGATCACTCATCTTATAGCCAATGACTTTTCTTCTTTCCTTTAATTCTGTCAGGAGTTTATCTTCTTGTTCGGTTGTTAGGTTGGAATTTATAATGATTGGGCAGACCTTGAGATCATCCAGAAACACGTACTTCAATCCCTCAGGTAGGGGTTTCATTTCAGGGGCTTCTAGTTTCTCCCTCGGTTCTTCGGTAACATTCACAACCCTGAGTTCCTCAAATTTGGATTTAGGATCTTCTTCAGCAGTGTTGAGGTGGTGAACAAAATTTTTCATTTGTTCATCAACTGAACATTCTACATTTGGATTAATTCGAGCCACTTCTAAAGAATCTTCTTGTTCATAATCCTCTTGCGTGAGGAGTGACATCTACTCTATGCACTCAATCAAGTAGACTTCTTCTTGCATGCTTGGTCTTTGCATACTTTCAAAAACTTTGAACTCGAGAGTTTCCTTGCCTAGTCTGAGCAGCAAGGTTCCCGCTTCAACATCAATCAGAGCTCTTGTAGTGGCAAGGAACGGACGGCCAATAATGAGAGGGTATCTGACGTCTTCTTTTATGCCCATAATGACAAAGTCACATGGAACATAGGAATCTTTGCCTACCTTGACAGGTACATCTTCAATGATTTCTAAGGGAAGAGTCACAATGTTATCTGCAAGCTGTATGGTCATGCCAGTCAAGAGCAATTCAGCAAACCCTATCCTTTTACAAAGGCTAAGTGGCATGATAGAGATGCTAGCACCAAGATTTTCCAATCCTTTCTTACATGAAGAGTCACTGATATGGCATGAAATCCCAAAGGATCCTGGATCTTTCTGCTTCTTTGGCATCTTGCTCTAAATAATGTCGAAAGTGGTCGTTGCTAACTTGACTGTCTCATATTCTTCAGTTATATACTTCCTTGTAAGGAGATACTTTAAGTACTTTTTCCATACTAGTATTTCAGCCAACGCATCAAGAAAGGGTATATCAACATGAAGTTTCTTCATAGCTTCTTTGAATTTGTTGAATCGAGTGTCAAGCTTTGTCTGCCTCAATCAAGTTGGGAAAGGTATACGAGGTTTGTATATTGTCACATCTGGCTCAGGTGTTTCTGGTTCTGCATCAGTTGGTTTCTCAGAGCTTTGCTCTTCTATCTTATCAGCAGTAACTAGTCCTTTTAGTTGAGACTCAGGTGTTGTTGTGTCTTGGATGATCATAGAATCATCCTTGTCAGTATTATCCACATGTGTCTTAACAGGAGGATCAGAATAATCTTTTCCAGATCTTGTGGTGACAACCTTTAGTTGTTCTAGGTGCTTAGTATTATTTTCTGGTTGGCCAGCAAAGGTTCCAATAGGTAGCTTCATGCTAGCTGCAAGCTGAGCTAGTTGGGATTCAATGGATTTCTGATGGGTTTGCTGGTTAGCTATCATAGTCTGCTACGATTGTAACATCTTCTCAATGGCTAACAGCTTGTCATCAGGAGAGACTGGACTGGCTTGTTTCCCTTGTTGTTGATTTTGGTAAGTGACTTGGTTGGGATTCTGGAACTGAGATTTGTTATGATAATTGTTGAAATTCATGTTCGGAAAGTTACCCCTAAAGTTTCCTTGATTCCCAAAATTTTGTTGTTGATTATATTGGAATCTTGGTGGGCTATATTGCTGATTATTTAAACCAAGTTGTCACGAATTTTTCGCTCCTGAAGGATTTCCATATTGAAAACTGGGATGGTTCCTATTCTGATTCGGAATGTAATATCCTTGACCAGGGATGGTGTTGACAACATTAAGATTTTTCATTTGACTATTATTGTAACATCCCTGACCTGGGTTATGAATTAAACCTAGATGTTTTTCCTAATAAGGTTGATTAGATTCTTAATCTTATCTTGGGAAAAGTAATTAGGCCTCATAAGAAACTTATGTTTCAATTTTGGTCCTGTTTGAGCAATGTTGAAGCAATGTTTGCTTATTTTGGACTAAAGTGCAAATTACCCAAGTCGAGGGGTTAACTTATAAATGTTGCATGATAAGATGTTCCTCTAATGTTAAGACATCATAATAATGAATGTGATGTAGTGGTATGGTTTCCACAAGCTTGGGCACCAAGATTAAGCTTGTGAAGCAATGTTGTGCATTAAAACCTAGTTTTGGTGAAAAGTGCAATTTACCCAAAATCTAGGGTTCAATATGCAAATTACCACTTCAATAAAGTCCCTAATGTTTCTTGGCATCATGTGGAGCAAAGAAAATGAGAGTTACTTCTCATTTGAATTAAGATGGAGGAGAGAGAATCTTGATATTAAAATAATCAAGATTTAATCCTAATTGAAACCCTAATTCAATTTAGGGAAAAAATGAATAAAAATAATTGAAGGGCTTTCAACCAAAATGTTTTGGGTTGATTTTGAATAAGGATGGACGTTCCTTTGCCAAGATAAGGAACGAAAATATCTTAAGTAGGTGAAATTCCACTCACCTTATTATAAAGAAAAGTAATTTCCACTCACATATGGGATATTAATATAATAAGCATTAAGGTGCTTAATTTGCTTTTCTTTAAATTGAGGATAATGAAGGAGAATTAAAGGAAAAGGGATATGCCTCGTATCCATGGAGTTGAGGGGGGAAGAGGCGGCCATAATTTTTGGATTAATTGGATTTTTATAAGGCATATTCTCTCTCATCAATTTCTTTATAAAAGTGCCATTTCCAAGCCCAAACCAAGGCCTTTTTCGGATTTTCTTCTTCCCCTGCTTGCAAAATCGACCAAGGAGCTAGGTAGGAGCAGGGAGCACGTCCCCAACCTGTGGGTAAGCCCTTGACCTTCGTTATCCTTGATTTCATGGTGGAAATCAAAAATAAATTATGGATTCCTTCTTATTTCGATCTCCTCTTCAACCCTAGCCAACTTTTGCAATCAAAAGCTTGAGAACGAGCCTAGGGGGAGTTGCTAGAGCTTCATCCACCATTAATGGCATGAGCTTGGAGCTTTGGAGCTCAATTGGAAGTGGGTTTTATAACTCAAACCCTTAAACATTGCTATTGCATCAATTCTCTATGCTTTGTTGATTGATTTCTTCAATTTGATACACTCTTGTTTCTTTGCTGCAATTTCCATCAAGAACGGTTGTTGTTCTTGGTTGTTCGAAGGAAGGGGATTATTACATCATCCTAGATGCTTATTCAAAGAAAATTACCAAGCCAAATGGTTTTGATAGCTATTCCAAATCGTTTTAATTTGATTGGCTATGCGGTTTCAGCAAACTGTTTAAGGGCAAACGGTTTGAAACCGTTTGGGAGAAAACGGTTTCAAGACCGTTTGAGATGGTTGACCAAGAGTTGACCGTTCGATAATCTTGTTCCTAATTATGTATACTAATTACCCTCCAAATTTGAGGGGTTAAATACAAAGGAATCGTGAGTTGTAGACCAATCAATTAGGCAAATCAAATTGAATTAAATGCTGATTTTCAACCTGATTAACTGGACCTGTTTGGGAAAACGGTTTCAAAACCGTTTGAGATGGTTGAACAAGCGTTGACCGTTTGATATTCCTGTTCCTAATGATGTTGGTTAATAACCCTCCAAATTTGAGGGATTAACTCCAAAGGAATCGTGAGTTGAAGCCTAATCAATTAGGAAAACCTAATTGGATTAAGTGCTGATTTTCAATCTGATTTAATTAAACTTTTTGGGAAAACGGTTTCAAGACCGTTTGGTGGAGTTGACCAAGCGTTGACCGTTTGATATTACTGTTCATAATGATGTTGGTTAATGACTCACCAAATTTGATGGATTAATTCCTAACGAGTCATGAGTTGAAGGCTAATCAATTGGGCTAACCCTAATTGAAATCAGTGCTGAAATCACAATGAGCTAATTTGAGATTTTGGGTTGATTAGCCCAAACGGTCTCAAGACCATTTGGGGGATCATCCAAACGGTCTCAAGACCGTTTGGGGTCACCTCAAGACCGTTTGGAGGTATGGGGTCAAGTATAGTTGACCAATTGAAGGTCCAAAGGTACCAAATCATATTGCAATTAAGTATTGATGTGCTGATCAACTCAATAGACCAAACCTTGATGAATTTTCACTAGAGTCCAAAGGTTGGATGGGCAAACGGTCTCAAGACCGTTTGGTGGTCACCCAAGACCGTTTGGAGGTCTAGGGTTGAGTATGGTTAGGTGTTTGAAGGTCTAAAGGTACCAAGCGGTTATACAATGTAATGCTGATTTGGTGATCAATCCAATGATCCAAACCTTAATTGGATGGCTTGGATTTGAGTGATATGATGGGCAAACGGTCTCAAGACCGTTTGGAGGTCATCCAAACGACCTCAAGACCGTTTGGGGTCAGGTCATACCCAATTTGGATAATGGTTCAATAGTTTCAAAGTAACCAATCTTGCATTGATGAGTGTTGTTGGATCTTCGATTCCAAACCCTAATTCAATTGAATGAAACCCTAATTGATGATCAATTGAGGGTCAATTGAGGTTCAAATCAGTTTAAGATTGACCTATTAAACTCAATTGAAGTATGAGTATAGGTCCAATTGATGATTGGTTCCATGAATTCAATGATTGAAGGAATCAACATTGGAGACCCTAATTCAATTGGACACCCCATGTTATTGAAGGTCCGATTGATCAAACCTTTTTGGAAACCTAATGTAATTAGGTGAGAGATACCCTTAATGGTACTAATCAATAATGCATAACAAATGCATGAATCAAATACATGATTAGTAAACCCTAGTTGAGGGTGTATCCTTATGAACCCTAGTTGAGGGTGTATCCTTGTGAAACCCTAGTTGAGGGTGTATCCTTATGAACCCTGGTTGAGGGTGTATCCTTGTGAAACCCTAGTTGAGGGTGTATCCTTATAAACCCTGGTTGAGGATGTATCCTTGTGAAACCCTAGTGGAGGGTGTATCATTGTGAACCCTGGTTGAGGGTGTAACCTTGTGAAACCCTAGTTGAGGGTGTATCCTTATAAACCCTGGTTGAGGGTGTATCCTTGTGAAACCCAAGTGGAGGGTGTATCATTGTGAACCCTGGTTGAGGGTGTATCCTTGTGAAACCCTAGTTGAGGGTGTAACCTTATGAACCCTGGTTGAGGGTGTATCCTTGTGAAACCCTAGTTGAGGGTGTATCCTTATAAACCCTAGTTGAGGGTGTATCCTTGTGAAACCCTAGTGGAGGGTGTATCATTGTGAACCCTGGTTGAGGGTGTATCCTTGTGAAACCCTAGTTGAGGGTGTATCATTGCGATTGTTTATAGGCAACTTTATAATAAAGTTATACCTTAAACTAAGATAAGTCCATATCATGTGAGATAGATGGATAATTCTAATGTGTGGCCTATGCATTATATGCTAAGGGTGAGTATTCTGTGATGGAATGTATTAAGAGGGGAAATACCTTAATACAAGATAACGTTGGTTAATTCAAGAGGGTATGAATTAATGAGAAATGGGGAACCCTAACCCTAATTTGGGGAAAAGGGAATGATAAGCCTTGTTTGATAGTGAACCCTAATTCCTGGTTAAGGAATGATGGTGTTACTATTGTATCACATGATGTGATGAATATCTTGTATGACTGTTATCATGCCTTATAACCATACAGGTATGATGAGATGATGAATATAGCCAAGTTTGGGATGTGACATTTATATAATAAATGTTGATTGGCTTTTTGTGCGTTAATGTTGTTGTTGCTTAATAAAAGTAACAATGTGTACGGATTTTATGAACCATGTGAATAAGTTGTTGCCTAGTGAGAGGTGACAATATGTGAATGGTCTTATGAACCATGTGAATAAGTTGTTGCCTAGTGAGAGGTGACAAGATGTGAATGGCCTTATGAACCATGTGAATAAGTTGTTGCCTAGTGAGAGGTGACAAGATGTGAATGGCCTTATGAACCATGTGAATAAGTTGTTGCCTAGTGAGAGGTGACAAGATGTGAATGACCTTGTGAGCCATGTGAATAAGTTGTTGCCTAGTGAGAGGTGACAAGATATGAATGGCCTTGTGAGCCATGTGTGATGTGGGTAACAAGTATCATGTTTCTTTGTAGCATTTGTGTTAATAAGTTATGCTAGAGAACTTGGCTGATGTTACATTTCTGTTATATATCTATAGTTCATTGATGATTATTCATATCTGTTGTATTCATTACAAGTAGATGGATGAACTATGAGTCTACCATGGGTAGATGCAATGCTCTTATTGAAAATGGAGATTTTCTTATTCTGTTCTATGAATAATAATTCTACCTATTAATGTAAAAGTAACCCCTGCTCAGTTTAATTTCATAATCTGCTATAACAATGTTTCTGGCAGAGAGTTATATCTCTCGCTGGGGCAATTTACAATTGTCTCACCCCCGTGGGAAACATTTTTAGGTATGCATGACAGGCAGAGCAGAAACCCTAGAACAGGGAAAGAGCAGCAGCAACAGCAACAGCAACAGCAGGGACAACAATAAGATCTCAGGTGGAGATATTGTCTGTCTAGTCATATAAATAGTAGTCCTATGTGTCGTCTCTGTACTCTCAGGTCCTCGGAGTTTTTAGTCAGTGTTTTTGATATATCAGTCTGAGGTTTTGGCTTGATGCCTCGAGATTTGTATGCTGCCTGCATATATGTTTATAAGGCAGCTGATGATGTAGTATGTGGAAAGATATGGTACAGGATATGTACGTTTGAAACATAATGTATATGATATACTATGGCATTTGTTGGAAAAGATTTCCTATGTGTGGATCTCTTTGCAACAAGTTTTAATTTTTAGTGATTTTCGCTAATCCGCTGCTTGATGAACGCTTCCGCATTAGTTAATCATGTTTTCGCGAGACGGTCGTGACAATTATCTCCTTGGCCATAAACGTTGCTTAGAACAACATCATAAAGAACATTGCAGGGTAGTGTAGAATGATCAATGCCTTTACATGCTTCACAAAACATTGAAGTTGACTTGATATGTTCTTGTTGTTGTGGGAGTTTCTTTCATAGGCAGCGAGGGATGATTCAATATGGTCTTGCTTGGCAACTAAGAGTTTGAGGGTTTCAACGATAGACTTGTATTCAGGAATGGCTTCAGCCATTGCCACCTTCAATACTCCTTTGCCTACAGATCTAGACCCCAATTAGCTTGATTTTTAGCTCCAAGGGTGACAACCTTCCATGCGTTATCATAACTTTGACGTATGAAGTTTCCTCCAGATGAGGAGTCTAAGAATCTCTTGATATCGTCATCCACACTCCTATAGAAGGTCTAGATGAGTTGATTCTTAGGAATGCCATGGTGTGGACACTTGCGTAGAAGCTCCTTGTATCTTTCCCATGCTTCAGCATGGGATTCTCTAGGGACCTGAGTGAACATTGTTATTCAACCCCTAATTTTGTAGGTGAGAGAAGGAGGATAGAACTTTTTCAGAAAAACATTTTGAAGTTGTTCCCAAGTGGTGATGGGTTCACATTGCAAGGAATTATACCAACTTATGGCTCTATCAAAAAGAGAATACTTGAAGAGATATAGTTGGATGGCATCGTCTGAGACTCCATTTTGCTTTGTCATGGCACATAGATCAATAAACCTCAGATGGTGTTCTTGACTATCTTCTCCTTATTTACCATAGAATGGGTTGTTTTGAAACAAGGTGATCCAATGTGCCCTTATTTCAAAATTTGGAGCGTTAATGGGAGGAGATTGCACTGGGTGGTGAACATCAACAGCTTTAGGAATGGAGAACTCTCTAAGGTCCTTCTGCAGTTTTGCTGCTTGCGCTGATGCTTGTGTTGCTCGAATCTTTGTTTCAAGTGCAACTCTGGCTTCTTGCATATGTCTATCTCTTTGTGCAACAAGGGCTTGAGCAACCCTTCAGGCTATTTCCTCCTTTTGAACTATCCTTGCTTGGTTCTCTCTGTTCTGACGATGCAAAGTTCTATCTATCTCAGGATCAAAGCTAGCAGTGAGACCGAGACTGTTTGAGTGGTGCATGCACTAGTCTTTGTTGGTACCTGGGATGGAAAGATTTTTCAGAAGTGAGATTTGACGGAGTAGAACCGAATTCAAGTAGATGATCAATTATATCAAAAGAAAAAGCAAAAACCTATATTAGCCTCAAAAGAACTAGATTTGACTAACTGATTCTGTTATCCCCGACAACGGTACCAGAATTTGACGTGGTTCATTATCACACTAACAAATTCACTAGGGGTTGAAATCCCAGAGCTTTTAACCAAAACCTTGTGCAATAATACCACCTGCAAGCGGACGAGTCTTATCGCTGTATAGTTAAGGATCGAATCCCAAGGGACAATATTTTTAAGAATTGTTGTTAGTTAAATTTAGCTCAAGTAAGACTAATATTAAGAACGATGAGTTGATTTGAGGTTGATTAAACTAATTGCAAGAAAGTAAAGAGAAAAATTAAAATTGATTTTAGATTAATGATATGGAATCGCTGGGATGGTCTCGGGTTTCACCACCACTGCACATGCAAACATATCCAAGCACAAAATATCCAAGCAAGATCTAACTATCCAAATAGAACTACTGCAAACCCTCCCTGAGGGATGTTTAGGTTCGCGTAAGCATCACCTTAGGCATCAGATGTCTTGTCATCATCCAGATCATGCACTTACGGTTTCGAAGATACAGATTTCCAACTGAAGCTATGGCCCTCCCTGAGGTATGTTTAGGCACACAGAAGTGTCATTGTGGGCTAGATGGCTCGTCCCCTCACGAATCATACACTTACGACCTCAAGGAATCCCATTCTATTTCTAGTTTGGGAGTCAACCGCGTTAATTGACATTCTATCCTACATATTGAAGTTCTTGCAACATAGGAAATAATAAGATAAGAGCAAGCAGGTGATCAATCTACAAGCAAACATCGATAATTAACAACGAAATGATCTGTTATATACATTACCTTGGAATGTTAAAATGAAAAGACATAAAAGTATGGGCAGCGGGGCTAGTCCCTACACCCCAGTGAAAAGGAACTACTCGCTCATGATGTGAGAAATAAGATGAATAAGAGAGAGGGAAGATTCCGCCATGAGCATGATGTAGAAGGTGATCACAACTTGGTGAAGATGATGCAGTCTTCTACGCTGTGTCGGAGCAGATCTGGATGAGGAATGAGGGACATTAAGATAGACCAGACAATCTTTCTCTCTCCTCCTTCCTTCTCTTCTCAATCTCCTTGCTCGCAACAGGAGCAACAAGTGAAGTGGTAATGGCGTGGATGTATGTGGACCAAACCTGTGTTCGGGCAGCCTGTCAGCGTCCTGGGTCCGATGCCCCAAATGAGGACCCCGTTGTACCTATTTATAGGCACTGGTTGGGGTCTTCATGTTTTTGGTGTGAATCCACTTTAAACAGTTTTGGAGAACCAATTTGAGTGCTTAACGGTTTGGACTTGATAAGTATTCACGGTCTTACTTTAATGGTTTTGGAAACCGTTAAGTCTTTCACGGTTTGGGCAAACTGATGGGTTCTTTACGATTTGATGCCCTGTCGGTTTGGTCTCTTAACGATCTCACATCTTTGTGTTCTTCTCGGTCTGTTGCTTTCATCCAAACAATCTTGCACTCTCACGGTCTAGGGTCTCTCGTCCATACGGTCTTTGGCAAATGGTCTTGCGCTCTACTGGCCTAACGGTCTTGAGGACCGAGCGCTGCCACACGGTCTTGCAGACTGTTAAGTTCTTCTCGGTTTGGAAACTGATCAGATCTTCAATCACGCGTCCTCGCGGTCTGTGGCTCCAAACAATCTTGCTCTGATCTATCTTACCTCACGGTCTCTCCATCCAAATGGTCTTCCATTTATCTTACCGTCTAAACGATCTCTCGCCAACCGGTCTTTCTTCTTCTGATGTCCATTCGATCTCGTGCCCAAGCGGTCCTTGTGGGCCGACGACCTTGTTTGGTCTTGTGCCTCGACGTCCAAACGGTCTTGATTGCTGGCCGTCTCACAGTCCTGAGGAGCAGACGCCGCCTCACGGTCTCAAGACTGTGAGGGCTTGCTGCGACTTGGGCAGAGAGGAGGTCGTGAGTGCTTGCAGGTGCTACTGCCGGTCGCGATGATGGCGTTTAGGGTTGCAGTGGCAGGCGGCGTTACTGTCAAGGATGGAAGGAGGTAGGTGCATCATTGTAGCTGAAGAGGGGATGCAGTGGCATCGTGATGCTACTGAAGGCGGCGGAGGCTCGGTGGTATTAGGGTTTCTGTGGTGGCAGAAGGAAGAAGAAGGAACGATAGAGGAAGTAGGTTGCTGGTCTTCGTGGTTCCATGCGGTCTTGGGTAGGCGGCTGCCCATACGGTCTTGAGACTGTGAGGCTTCACATGGTCTTGAGACCGTATGGAAGGGTAAAACCATTTGGATGGCCAAACCGCGAGGAGGTGTAGATATGTTATCAGATGGATGAGATGAATGATGAAGGTGAAGGTGAATTATGAAGCAAGGGATGGTAATGACCATTGATGGAAAGTGAAAGAGATGAAAGGTGTAGATGAAGGTGGATTAGGGTTAAGTGGAGGTGGTATTGATGGTGAAGTTGATGAAGATAAATGTGTAATAAGCTTGCGGTTTCGAGACTAATTGATCAAGACCAGTTGAGCAGACCGAATGGGCAAACTGTTTGGTTCGAGACCGATTGATCAAGACTGATTGATCAAACCATTTGGTCAAGACCAATTGATCAAGACCAAGGATGAGGGGATCTTGAGTGAAGGTGAGTTCCAGTTGATGGTTGAACCTCATCATGACCTGCATAAAATCAATATAAACCTAGTTAATAATCTTGATAATTGAACCAATTAAGCAATTTTGCATATTGTGAGATTTAGGAGATGAAATCAGATGTATTGAGTCGAGATGGGCCCAAAATGGCGATTGAAAATTGTGATGAATGAGCATTCATCATTTTAGTAGAATTTGATAATTATTTCTGATTAAATATTAAACCATTGATCCTGAATTTTGGGATAACGCCTCCAACCTATTGGTCTCCCTTGATTGGGGGTTACATGGAGATGGGGACGTTACATATAGGGTATACTACCCCTAAACTTGGAAATCTAATACTCATATGAGGAACTTATGGTATATAAGGTGATTTTATTTGTTTGGTTACCCAAATAATCATATTAGGTTCCTAAGGATACTCAACATTGAGGTTATTTGCCTAACGGTATGCTATTTTGGACAATAGCATCAGCTTAGGCCAGGCCGATGTCATATGGATCCGGGATTCCTCGTAAACCAAGCTAGTGGTGTGGAAGAAAATATTGCCAGCCCTCAGACGCTGACCCTTTGTAGGAACCCTTGCTTTCAACTTATGTCCTAGCAGCTACCTAATAAGCTAATCACCTAAAAGTTGACTTATTTCTAATATGAAATTCTTGTAATCCTAATCTAACCTTTCATCATAGGTTAATTTTAAAGTAAACTAAAGTGGAACTATATAAGGTAAGGGTTTCTAATTAAGGAGACAAATTGAAACAGTCAAGACTCTGATACCATGATGTAAAGAAGTGAGATCACCTCTCTACCAAATATGGTAAACAAAATCCAATGAATAGCAGCAGAAGATTAAAATTTTGACTATATTAAATTTAATAAAGAGTACATTAAAATTTTACCAATAAGGGTGTACATGCTCTATACAAAAAGAGGATTTAAGTAGAGGAAAGCTCAACTACATCAATATGTCTCCAAAAATAATTAACTTAATAAGTAAATCCATGAGGGAAGGATGAACTCCATTCCTAGTCTTAGGCTGGTTCACCATGCTCAAGTTGCGCACTCTGATCCTAAACATGGGTGGTTGGGATCACCCAGCACGAGGAGAATAAAGGTATGTGTCAATTAAAGGAATAACGACAGGTAAATTATAGCAAAATATAAACAAGGATTAATGATTCCATTATGCTAAGGAATTGTCAAAAGTATGAGGCACATAAAAGAGAATATTTTTCATCATATCACATATTAATATTGA
Source organism: Alisma plantago-aquatica (assembly GCA_963693085.1). Classification (NCBI taxonomy): domain Eukaryota; kingdom Viridiplantae; phylum Streptophyta; class Magnoliopsida; order Alismatales; family Alismataceae; genus Alisma; species Alisma plantago-aquatica. The sequence continues at coordinate 894,030,969 of OY856411.1, forward strand.
AGTATGCACGATAAAAGTATGACTATATTATCTACAGTAGGGCTGAGGCACCTACCAACCTCAACCAAAACAAATAGGTGAGGGAGAGTTGTCACATTCCCAAACACCTACGATATATATAAAATGGGGAGAATTATCACATTCCCCTGGGTGAATTTACACATGCCCACTATGGGTGGCTAGTACAGAGGTACACTAAAATAGCTAATAAGCCATCAACTTATCATTTTCAATAAATATAATGGAAATACTAAACAACAAATTAATAATGACATGGCAGGGGGTATAAAACCCATACAAGTAGTAAATGTGCCAAAAGAAGGCAATAGAAAGAATAAAGGGCTAAGCATATGCCTCGTTAGATATATTAGGGTTGGATATCAAAATGTCCAACTGAAGGACAAGTGTTCAAACTCATATATAAATAGGGTTGCACATACATACCTCACTTGAGATTCCTAGAGAAGACCTTTCATCAATTAAATGCGTCCAATGTCACTTTTGTCCTAGATATAAGTTTATACACATGGATTATGGTTTATAAATCATATTATGTGAGAAACCCTAATTTTGGACTTCTTATAACAACCATTATTTTAGGACTCAAAACTTGGACCATTCGATTACTTGGATTCTCCTGATTAGGAAAACATATTTATTTCTTAAATTTGGAGTTTAAAATGAATTAGATATATAGTTTAAGGCATTTTATATAATTAAAATGGTATTTAGAATAAACGTCAAAATAGGAATACAAATCGATTCTTAAAAACTTTAAATTCAGATTGTACATGGAAAATGCTTTCCAACGACTATTTATTCATATATTTCCGCTCATCCTACGATTTATTGTGAATTTCATAAAATCTGACCAATGGAAATTCAGGGAAAAACCACCTAGGTAAAAGGGATTCGCAAGAGGTAGGGTACAGAGGCCGAGCCCATGCTGACCTGGGCCAATCACACTTGGCCAGGTAGTAGGTCCACGCTCACGTGACCCTGGTCAACCACAACTAAGCAGATGGGTGAAAAGACTCATATGCCTTTGTGAGATAAATAGATCGATTAACTATGCAGGGGCAAAATTGTCATTCAAACAAAACAAGGCTTGCCTTTGCTAGATCAAAGGCGGGCATGAAATCCTAAAACACCCTTGCGAGGTTAATTAAGCGATTGAAAGAGTATGGCCATCAGGGTCATTTTGTTACCTGGATTTTTCTCCTCGCGCCATGGCGCTCGACCAGCCGGCCAGGAGATCCAAACCTCTACCAACTCGGGAGAAGGAGCTAGCTCCATTCCCACATAACTGAGGCCTGCCTTGGCTTCCCTACTCCTAGCTGAGTGAAGCGAGACATTGCTCGCAGACTCCGACGATCTGAGCACTCTGCCAGGCTTGCCGGAAGTAAGGGAGACGCAAGGATAGGAAACCGTGATATAGATGGGGAAATGAGGAAACACAAGTGGGAAAACAATCCTTGAGGTCTCGCAGAGTCATGGGTATAGTTTCTGTGGCCACAGGGCCACTGTGGTGCTCTGGCGACGAGCGCCGATGAAGAGCAGCCACTGGTCTATAGGATCTGATAGCTGGGACCTCCGCAGAGAAAAGGGGAAGAGAGGAATTGAAGACAATGCTCTGTGGATGCTCATGGGTGCTTCGATTTAGCCAAAGGTGGAGGATGGGTTGGTGTTAACTAGGTGCTCGCCGGAGATGGGGTGCGAGTAGGTCAAGAAGCTTGGGCTAGAACAGGTGGAAATGGAGGAGGAGGAGACTTGGGGTGTGACTTGAGGGTTCTCGACGTGTCCTTATATAGGCGGGAGATGAGTCAAAGCGTCCTCTGTAAAACAGTGGTGGAGAAATGAGTTACTGCCCTAATGGGCGTTTCATGCACAAGGCGAGTTAAGGCTCACTAGAAATGATGAAGAAAGATAGACTCAACCATGAAGAAATCTCGTGGAATGATGGTTAGTTGAGGGAGAACGAGATCGTGGAATAAAGACGTCAGGAGGCTGCTCGGACCCACGAAACACTGGAGGTAGAGGATGGATTTTAGGCCGTCTGATCAGGTCGAGATTTGAATGAGCGGGGTGTTATAGGTAATACATGACAGGTGAGAAATAACAGAACTTTAGACTTAATTGCTCACATAAATGAAATCGATTTAAAACTATATTCAAAGTATATTCAATTCTTGTTAATTTGATTTGGAGGGTCAAACATGGGTCAAGTGATCTCAAATTTGAACCATTAGCTAATATTAATTCCTAGATTAATGCTATGTAATTAGGTTTTCATTTTACAAAAGCTTTGGCCCTTATTCACCATATTGGGCATTAATGTGTATATTAATGCATTTTTATACGGGTGAATTAATACAAAGAAATACAAAGATATTGTCTTAGTAAATCATTTAATAAAATATGAGATGGGAATTATACACTCATTCATGAGTAATGTCACACCTCCTATTCTCCTTTTTAATGCTTTAATATCATTTAGAAGGAGAGAGAAAAGGGAAGAGGTTTATTATCACATTAACTAACTCAGCTTCACATTGATTCTTATTTCTTATCCCAAAAAGCCATAAAACTCTAAATTAATACAATCCACTTATTATTTCTCATTAATGGTCATTTTGCATTATTAGTCTCTAATTAACACTCTATTTGAGATATTTGTGCAAAAACTCATTCATTGGAATGAATGTGGGTAAATGTAGCTCAAGCCATCATGGTTTTTTCAATTTCAATATTGAGGCCAAACAGGATAGAAAAGGACACAAAATTTAGGAAAAAAGCCAAAAGGATAAGAAGGAAATGAAACCTTAAAAATGGGTAAAATTAAAAATTGAATTCAAGATTCAATATGTTACAAATCTAGACTGCATCCATACGGAATTCCACAATTACGATTGCTATCAAAATAGATTCAACTACGTCTAGACTGAATCTGCAATTCTAATTGCAATCTAAACACAATCAAAATGCAATCTGATTGAACACTACAATTATGAAGACTATCCAAACATGACGTTACTAGAATCAGACTACATCCCCAAGGCTCCGTTTGGATCAAGATTTAAGTTGCACTGGACTAATAGATTAGTGACTGTCCTTCTACGCAAACTATGCACCGTGTATGCACCACATATGACTAAATTTGGATAAAGAAATTCAGATCCAATCCTATTCTGTCTCTTAAAATCTGAATTAATAGAGTCCGTCTGGATTCCATAATCCCATTATCGGGACTAACTTTCAAGTCTAAACACGATTATCAAATCCAAAAGTTTAGATTAACCTTTGTCTTATATATAACACCGAAAATTTGATGAGAATCAGGTTGAATCGTCAAACTGCCGCAATTGCCAAATAAAATCAGAGTAAAACCGGACTAAACAAACCCCGACTAATCCCATATCTAGATCAACCCTGACTAAACCTTTGTTTCAAAATAAGGACCAAAACCAAATCCCCGACTAATCCCATATCTAGATCAACCTTGGCACTTTTTGTAAATTCCTATTTCTTACTGTTTAAATCTTTATTAATAGACGGATTCTCGCTGACGGCCGGCTGCACCTCCGGTCCTCCGCTATACCCGGCTACTGCTACAAGGCAGTGGTGCCCAGTGTCACCTGGCCTTGGTGGTCTAGGCGTGTATTACACTTTCCATAACAAAGTAGCAATGTTCAAAGATGTAATAAATGACTCGATGACTTCTTAATAATACGCCGTCTGGGGTTGCATCGGCCTCATCTGTGGACCAAAACCCCAGCCATGGCCCTAGATGGTGAGGCTGAGGCAGCCCTCGAGCTTTCCATCGTCGCCGTGGACGTCGTCGTCTCCAGTCAAAAGATTAAAAGGGTGAAGAAACGCGAACTGAATCCACACTCCCCATTCACCGTTCCGTCCGTCTCCCACCACCGTCGCGCTTCCTCATGGTGGAAGCCCGAGCACAGCTACTACGCAATCGCGTGGCTCGACCCGGTGGCTAAACAGTCCACCGGAGCCATTAATGCCAACCCCAGCAAGAAGGAGAAGCTCTACTTCCCTCTTCACCCCGAGGCCCTCGGCCTCACTGGCACTCTGTTTGTCACTATCCAAGTTTTCTTTCGCTCCCGTCTCATGCCTTTCCACGAGACAAACAAGTTCGTCGGCATTGCGGCCCTCCCGCTCTCCGCCGTCGGAATGTGCGCCGAGACCGTCGCTTTGGGGCTGCGAAGACCATCGGGTGAGGAAGTCGGTACACTCCGAGTGACAGCCAGGGTCTTGTGGGACCTAGGATTCCGTCCAAAGGAGAACGCTCAAGACCCAGCATTTTGCCACGAGGCCGTGGATGCATTCAGCGATAGACTCCCATCAGCACCCCCCATCGATCCGCTGCTTCTTGATGTGTATGACGTCGAATCTTCGGTCATGGACGGCCACGATGTCACTGAGCCGTCGTCTGTTAATGGAAACTATGTCGCTCAATGGATATCCACCGCTACCCCGCCGCCCATTTCCTACACGGAAAGCTGTAAGAGTAGCAGTGTGGGATCCGAGGGTCCGGAGAACGTCAGCTTGGAATATAAGGATTCGCCTGCGGTGGAAGGTGCTGACAAGGATTCCTGTGCGGCGGAAGGTGCCAACAATGAGGCTGCTTCCGGCGCTGGCCATGATCTTGGAAGGACGGTGATGGGTTTGCTTGGAGCGTTTGCGGCATTTGCTGTGGTGGTTGCTTGCCGCAGGTTTCGTGCTAGGCGATTCTCCCTTTGAGGTGACCTCTTCTGAATCAATGTGAATGTGCTATTGTGTCAAGCTCACATCCATCAGAGATTCTGTAACTAGTGTATTCGAGTAGTAGCACACCTGAAGGAAACTGCGTCTTGACTTTTGTATAGTGACATGCAGGTTTCCTACATATATCATCATAAATAGAAACGTCATAGTGTTCTTATTTATTCATTTTTGAGTTTCTGTAAGACATTGATTCTGAAATTGATACCAATGCACACATATTGTCTGCACTACGAAGTATAAATCCATTAATTATAGCATGTGAAAGCAATAATGAGATCCACAGTTTATGTTTCTTTGCCTGTTTTGTAAAACGCGGTTTACAGGAACCCTTCTGCACAGATCTACCAAGTCTTGTTTTTAGTTAACTACTAGATCTTATGTTTGTTGCTTGCATTACCTAGTCTCCTTTAAAGGTGCACCAAGTATCTGTCCTGTTTAGCTAAGTCTAAGTTGCTGCTTATCTGGATTTGCTAATTAGTTCTGCATGGTTTCTTATTTTTATTTTCATTTCAAGAGCTCTTTCTCTTTGATAATTACCACCGTGGAGCTTAGCACTATCTCACATCAACAGTGTTTCAATCACATCGCTGAAATAAGTGATCATATATCTTTTAGTTAAAACATACATCTTAAACACTAGCCAATCACGTAACACTATTCTCTAAAGTTAATGGCAAACTCAATGTAGTGAGTGTGGTACTAGATATCTTTTAGTTCTTCAGTCGCATTCATCAGAATCACAGGATTTCTAAACTTCAAGTAAAGAATATACATGTAGTCTTTCATTAGTTCTGCAGATGTCATCAGTAGTGTGTTAAGTAGTTTGCAGTAAATATTGAGTACAATATGGTTAGTAATCAGTCCAAACATACCCTACCTTGGCCAGAGAAAGCTATCTCAGGGTGTAGGTCAAATTTTAGCCTATTACAGTTTAGGGTCTTGATTTGGGCAGGACCAATTAATGAAGTGCTATGCCTGACTAATTTTATTGGTTGGTAATTCCTTTCGAAGCAAATGAAAACACGTGTTTGATTGAGCTATGAATTTGATATATATGCATTCGAGATAGATGTAAGGTAGGAATATTTATATCTCCTATTTAGAATGGTTGGGGGGTTTCCTAATCTCAATTTATACTTGCCATGTCCCTACTTACACATTCAGCTGATTCATCAATGATTTAACATGCCATTTATACTTCTTTACATGGTATTAGAGCAGACATGTAAAGTAATCCCTAGCGAATAACTCACCACCCAACATAAGTTGGTGGCTTTGGATATTAACTTGAATGCCAACAAAGTAAGCATAACAAAGTCAAGATAGGAGTAAGTGATGGAATCTTGAAAGAGAAAAGTGTTAAAGAGTATATATTAACCTATTTAGTTAATAGGTTAATTAGTTAGTGGGCCTTTAGTGTCTCGGCCTGTTTAGATTACTTGGGACACAAGTCTCAGGGTTTCTCCCTTGCTCCTATATATAGGACATGGCTGTACCTCTTTTATTCATCTAATCTAATCGAATAAGTTCAATACAATATTCTTTCACATGGTATCAGAGCACGTTCGCTCCTAGGGAACCCTAACCTAGTCGCCACCCCTCTTCCCTCTCCTCTTTGGTGTACACGCAACCCTAGCAGTCGTTTCTCTCTCTCTGAGAGAGAGCAACAGAGGGGGCGCCTCTACCTGCGGGCGGCCACCGCCATTGCCATGACTTAGGTTGGCTGCCCGCCAGGCATATCCCGACCTCCATGGTCGTACCTATTCTCCTTTCTTAAAAATCTAATTTTCTTTCTGTATGCCGACGCTATCCTTCCCGGCTATCTGCATCATTCCTCACTATCTAGGAAGCACGGACACTTCTCGGAGGTTGCCGTGTCCGTGTCCAACGCGTGTCCAACATGGACACACTTTGGACACGCCTCCGACGTGTCCACTTTGATTTTTTTTTTAATTGAGGTGTTGGACACGGCTTGGACACTCCATGGACACCTCCAGGACACACCACTCCGACCCACTTAAGCCTAGGCATATGAAAAAACCCAAGCCTTCTCTAAATCTTTGCCTCTTGTCCTCCACTACTCGCCCTACTACCATTAGTTAATTAAGCTTCAGTGCTACATGCAAGTCGTTGACACCCTTCTTATCATCTCCACCAGCTGTTGCAACATTCGGGGACTGCCACATCAACCATGAGGAGGAAAGCAATTAGATTCACCTCCTCTTGATAGTACATGTTAATCATAACTTCCATTGGAACTATTGTTATCAAAATTCTACTGCTCTTAATTTTTACAATTCATATTACAACAATATCATATAATCAAGCATCGTAATGTTTGTTGTGAACTAATCCATATTGTGACTTGTAAATATAATGTTATATGTCGATTGCTTGTTGGATTTCATGGTGATTGCCCATGCAGATAATCTATGTAGATCATTTTGTGTTAATACACATAGCATATTACACATTATATGTCATAATATGTTATACAAATATCTATATATACATATACTTGCCGTGTCTAGTGCCGTGTCCGTGTCCTATATTTTTGGAAATTGACGTGTCCCGTGTCCGTGTCTAAATCCGTGTCCGTGTCCGTGTCCATGCTTCCTAGCTCACTATCCATCCATCCGTGCCGCATCACGTCGCCACCACGTCGCCACGTCGTCGACCATGCATATCACGCCGCTGACCAGCAACGCTCCAACAACAATATTGTTGCCGCCGCTAGCTGCAATCGCTGCCAATCCCAGGAGAAGCCGCGTCAGCAAACAACAGCAAGTACCCGTTGCCAACCGCAAGCAGTAGCCACCGTAGTGCACTGCCAATCACCAACGCAAACCCAACCAGTTACAATCTCCACCGCCGTTGGTCCCCATCAACAACAAGAGTTGTGCCACCTATATAAGCACTAATAGCCGCCGCTTCAATCATCTATTCAGCTGTTGCCGCCGATCATCGACAAGCAAACAACCATCGCCACTGCTAATCCTAAGAGCAACAACCGCTGCCATCTCTGCCATTATCCGACCACTACTGCTTGGCAGTCATCATCGTGTGTCCGTTCGCTGTAGTGTTGCTGCCTCATTTAGCAGCAACTGTATCCCCAGCCAACGATCACACTCTTCAGTTGCCATCGCCATCATCCATGCCCTTGGTCGTTGTTCCACGTTGCTGCCCTACTGTTATTTATCTCGCCATTATCACCCATTATCTCTGTCCATTGTTGCCTGCTGTCCTATTGCTGCCGCCTTGATTCTGCTTAGAGAGGTGTTGCATTACCCTAATTGTTCTATCTCCTCCCAAGTTTCTGACACCCTCTCTGTTTAGATCCTTACTCAGATCTATCTTTGGCTAATCGGATCCAATTTTAAGCCTAATCGGATTTTTCTCGGGGGCTCCGCCCCCCACACCCACAAATTTGTTGCCCTAACGGACCAAATGAATCCCTTTTCGGGTCGGGATTGGATCCATTTAATTTTCTACCTTATCTTACATTGACCCATTTAGCATATTCTCTCCGGTTATCAGTTTCATTCTCCACATATTACACATCTCCATATCACAAATTCCTCTCAAATCCACCTAATTCCTTTCCCACCCACCCATCATGTGTGTCCCTTTTTCCACGTGCGGGAGGTCATATACCCATTTGTCCACACCAAACACTCACTCTCGTAGTATTTGGTGTGTGGGGGGGATAGAGAGGAGAGGAAGACATGAGGAGAGAGAGAAAGAATGTGAGAGAATATGTATGAAAGAGACAATATGAGAAGAGATGATATTTGTATTCATGCTACATATTCTGGGTTATCTTCATGGAGCTTCGTTCAACACATCTGTTCTCCACTTTCAGACAACATTATCACTCTTGCTGCATTCTTGAGAGACAGATAGGTGCTTCTTCATACTTCTCAGAAGCTCAACAATTTCAAGCCTGCCAAGTCTACATCTGTAAGGTTGATTCATCCAGATTTATCTTCACCGAGCTGCTTCATCACATCTTCTTCGAACTGCATCTGTTGTATTAGCATCGCCTTCCGCTGATTTTCTTGGGACTTTCCTTGATGGATGATATCTTCTTTCCTGTCAAGCCCCCATGGTTCACACGATAGAGTTATGGTACCTGCATCGTATCACCAACACATCGTCTGTTCGTGTTCGTGCCACATTATGCACGTCTTCCCAGACAATTTGAAGATTCCACTACTGCTACATCGACACTGTGTATCCGCGTTCGTGCCGCGTTAAGTACGTATTCTAGTGAAGTTTCTGTAGTCGTGGCTTGATGATTTCTGCTCCAAGTGGCGAATTACTACTACAATATTCAGATTCCATTTCAGATGTGCTTCATTCCAGATGCACTCCAAAAGACCTTCATTAGTGCTCGAGGATCTCCGGCCTGCAGAATACAATTTCAAAGAAAAGAGGCGCCATCGTATGATTCATGGGAGTATTGTTTAAGGGAGAGTAGCAATCTTTTGTATGGGGAGTGATATTTATCTTTTATCATTTCTATCTTTTCTTTTATCGAATCCTGTAACTCCAAGCTTGGACATGTGTTTCACCCATGATCCAGCTTGAGGGGGAGTGTTAAAGAGTATATTAGCCTATTTAGTTAATAGCTTAATTAGTTAGTGGGCCTTTAGTGTCTCGGCCCGTTTAGATTACTTGGGACACAAGTCTCAGGGTTTCTCCCTTGCTCCTATATATAGGACATGGCTGTACCTCTTTTATTCATTTAATCTAATCGAATCAGTTCAATACAATATCCTTTCACAAAAAGAAATTGACTATTTATGACAAACTTATCAAGGAGGGCACTTGGAACTTAATTTCTGATGCTAACACTAAGTGGCGTAATATGAGCTCATGTATAACAAGAATTGTAAAAAGGTTTTGAGGGAGTCCAAAGGGTGTGGGTCTCCACAGAAAGAGACTTGGTGATGGTATGATGAAGTACATAAGGCTATTGAACTCAAACTAGAGATTTATTGGAGCTTGCCCAAATCTTGAGATGATGTAACTTTTCAGGGATACAAGTTAGCAAAGAAAGAAATTCAAGTAGCCAAATCTAGATACTACAAAGAGATATTTAAGAAGTTGGACATTAGAGAAGGGGAATAAGATATATAAAATGCTAGTATAAGAGAATGGAAAAGACGAAACTTGAGTCTGAGTAAAATGTATCAAGAATGGTTATGGTAAAGTGTTGGCAAAGGATGATGATATTAAGAACGAACGGAAAACTACTTCATAAGATGCCCTTGGGAGAGATGTTGCCAAATCCAACATGTTGACAAAGCGTATAAGAACTTATTGTTACCGATGCATCATCCGAGATGGAGCCTTACTACATACAAAGCACTCAAAAATTATCTTTCTACCATGGAGAGTGTGAACAAGAAAGATAGGGTGCTGCAATGCAACATGTAGAGAGGAGCAATGTGCCCTCTCCCTTTTATTAATAGGAAAATTTTGGAGAAATTACATAGAGGTCCAGTAGTATATAGAAATTACAAAATATAATAAAGCTGAATATAAATAAGATATATTAACACTACCCCTCAAGCTGGAGCGTACACATCGCGTATGCCCAACTTGTTGCAAAAATTCTGAAATGGTGCTGGACTCAATGGCTTTGTGAGAGCATCTATAATTTGATCTTCAAATTTGACGTGCGGAGTCACAACAGTACCATTCTTGATACTGATTACTGATGTAGTGGCAGTCAACCTCTATGTGCTTAGTGCGTTCATGGAAGACTGGCTTCTTGGCAATATAGATGCAGCTTGATTATCACATTTGAGCTCCATGGGAGACAACACAAGAATCTTTAACTTAGAAAGCACAGATTGAACCCACTGCAACTCGCAACAGGCATGAGCCATTGCTCGATACTCAGCCTCCGTGCGACATCTTGCCACAACATTCTGCTTTTTGCTTTTCCAGGTGATAAGGCGATTTCCTAGAAACGTGCAATATCCAGAAGTAGACCTCCTGTCATTCAGATTAGCCCAATCTGCATTTGCATAACCAATAAGAACAAGAGTAGACACAGGGGTTTTGGGTCTGTAATAGGTGATCCCCTTACCAGGTGCACCTTTCAGATATCTTAAAATACGACAAACTGCTGTCTAATGTGACTACTGTGGTGAGCTCATATGCTGACTCACCACTCCTACAACAAAGGAAATGTCAGGGCGAGTAGCTGTCAGTTATATCAGTTTACCAACAATTTTCCTATAATATCCTGGATCTGAATAATCAATATCATGAGTCGTCTCCTTCACATGATAGTCCATAGGAGTAGACACTGGCTTGGAATCACTCATACCTGCTTCCTGCAGTAAATCCAACCGTGTTTCCTCTGAGACAAATTAGTACTTGCATGAGATCTAAGTACTTCAATGCCCAAAAAATACCTCAGTTTGCCCAGATCCTTTGTATGAAAATGCCCCTGCAATCCTTCTTTTACATGTGATATGCCTATAGAATCACTGCTAATGATAACTATATCATCAACATATACAACAATAATAATAGATCCAACAGGAGAGCTAGAATAGAATAAGGAGTGATCAGTCACAGAACGAGAAAAGTCCATCTTTAGTACAACATCACTGAACTTATCAAACCAAGCTCTACGGGATTGTTTCAACCCATAGATGGCTTTCTTCAATTTACACACCTTCTGACACTCCCCCTGAGCAACAAAATCAGGAGGTTGCTCCATGCACACCTCTTCCTGTAGATCACCATGAAGAAAGACATTCTTGACATCAAGCTGAAATAAAGGCCAATTAAAAGTAGTAGCCACAAAAATAAGAATCCACACTGAATTCAGACGAGCCACAGGTGAAAAGGTCTCAAAGAAATCAACCCCATATGTCTGAGTGTAACCTTTTGCCACTGTCTAGCCTTCAACCTCTCAACTGAACCATCTGGATTATGTTTCACTGTGAATACTCATCTGCAGCCCACAACATTTTTATATGGAGGTAAGTCAATAAGTTTGCAGGTGTTGTTTTGTAGAAGAGCAGACATTTCCATATGCATTGCCTGTTTCCAGCCAATATCCTTCATCGCATCAAAATGATTTCTTGGAATGGCCACATAATCAATCCCAAGAGTGAATGAACATGCCTGCTTAGATAATTTTGACAAACAACACACACTTGCAAAAGGATGTCGAACAATACAAGAACGAGTACCTTTGCAGACAACAATTGGAACATCAAGGTCAGATGGTTCTTCAAGAGTCTCTTGAGTTGAGGGAGACGGGGAAGACTCAGAGACTGGAGTTGCTACCTCCTGTGGATCCTATCTGTCTCGTCTGCTGTAATCATGTGAATATTACTGAATTAAGGTACCATCTTCTGGCTGCTCTTCCTGAACCACAGTATAGTTAAGAATGATAGGTGGCACTCTTTCATTCTGATGTGGTGGTAGCACTCTCTCACTGATGTCTGATGGTGGCACTCTCTCACTCTCACACAATTGCTCCCCCTTACTAGGAACACTAGAGAAATATGGAGTGGATTCATGAAAAGTTACATCCCTAGACACAAACATACGACAGATCCTGGGACAATAACACTTGTACCATTTGCTAGTGTTGGAGTACCCAAGAAAAAGAGTCCTAACTCCTAATCGACCTAGGGGATAAATTATCAACCTTAGGATAAAAATTGTGGACAAAGGAAATACAACCAAACACTCAAAGGACAACAAGAAAGGGCTGATCCTTGGGACGTAAGATAGAGAACGAAGTACGTCCTTGAAGCACAGAAGAGGGTTGCCTGTTGATAAGGAAACATGCAGTAAGTAAACCATTAGACCAGAATCTCTTAGGAACATCAGATTGAAACATAATTGTCCTGAAAATATAAGGTGGCGATTTTTCCTCAACTACCCATTTTTGTTGAGGGATGTGAGGATAGGACGTACGATGTATCATCCCAATAGAGCTACAAAAATCATCCATAGCACTTTGAACATATTCTAAGGCATTATCAGATTGAAGAATTTTAATATTGCAATCAAATTGGACTTTTATTTCTTGATGAAAATGCTTGACAATGGATAACATCGACTCTCGACTCTTCAACAAATAAATCCATGTCATGCGAGAAAAATCATCCACAAAGGAAATAAAATAGCGAAAACCATTATAGCTGTTGTCTTTTATAGGACCCCAAACATCACTGTGGACTAACTCATAGGGACAAGAAGCCCGTTTATTGACACGACTGAGATAAGACATTCTATGATGTTTCCCCAATTAACAAGACTGCCACTCTAAAGAAGACACTTGGGATAACTCAGGTTCTAACTTCCTCAAGTTCTCTAACGAGGATATCCATATCTATAGTGCTACAGTAAGGGAGAACCACTCAAAAGAATAGCTAGAGCAGGAGCAGATACTTGGCGAGGCAGACTTTCACCATGGAACAGGTAGAGATCACCTTTCCTAGGCCCCCACCAATCGTCCTCATACTCTTGAGATCCTGTAATAGAAAATAAGAAGGTTCAAATGTCATCGTACATTTCATAGTAATCAATTTTGCAACAGAAAGAAGATTAAATGGAAATGCATGCACATAATGTACAGATTTAAGATCAATTCTAGGAGTCAGAGAAACAAATCCATTGGCTAACACTCTCCTCACTGAACCATCTGCTATTGTCATAGATCGGTGAGGAATATGTGAATCAATGGAACAAAGCAATCTCCTCATACCAGTCATATGCTGTGACACTCCAGAGTCAGCCACCCATGAAGAAGTTAGACCAGAAGCCAGTAAAGAGGTAGCATGATTACCAGTATTAGATGCCAGGTCCGCGGAAGAAGAAGATGATCCCAAACTCAGGGTAGCCAAAATAAATTTATCATATTCCTCCTTGGTGAATGTGATGCCAGAAGATCCAGAACTCGAAGTTGGAGGCTCAGAAGACTCAGTAGTGGCATCATAGTTTGCTGCCCCCACAGGTGGTACAACAAGTCTGCCATGCTTCTTCCAATATTTCTCAACTGTGTGTTCAGGTTTGTCACAGAAAGTGCACTTAGGACATGTGCCACGTCCTTGGCCCGTACCTATACGGCCTCCACTAACCACAACCGCTACAGATGCATGAGAATCTCCATGAGATGGGGCAACTGTAGGATCAACTTGTTCAAAATTGACTGTAAAATCCTTGAGTAAGCTTCTTCAAAGTTGGGAAGTTTGTCAGAAGGTAGGATAACACTGCAGGCTGAACTGCATGAAGAACTCAAGCCGGATAAGAATTTTGCTGTCTTTGACTTGTTATGTGATAGTCACTGGATGATAGAAGCTTAGTTCTTGAGCAATAATTTGGATCACTCCAAAATATTCTTCCAAAGGCTCTCCCTGTCGTTCTACAAATAGACAGTCATATATCATAAACTGACGAAGAGAATTCTTTTCTTGTGAGTAATGTTTCTTTACTGCACCCCATATCTCTTTGGCAGTAGTGTAGAATATGAACCTAGTTGCAATTCCAGATTCCATGCTCCCCACAACCATGTCTTCACCAGACTATTATGACGCTTCCATTCAGCATAGCCTTTGTCAGTAGAAGCAAGAGGATCAAAATCAACATGTTTTGCCTTGTTTCGAGATTCCAACACTGTATGGACAATATTCATCTACAAGTGATAATTCTTCCTGTTCAACTTGATGGAGGGGATAAGTGACATCTCGTTGTAGATGGTAGATGTCTTGGTGTACTCCATGATTAAACGAAAAATAGAATGACGGAATGATACACGTCAAGAGAGAAACTGAGTGACGGAAAGATGCACGTCACGTTGTGGAAGGGAGTGATAGAGAGATACACTTCACCTAAATATAGATGAGATGATACGTTTCTGACGCATCAACAACCTCCAAGCGATTATTTCCTAATCACACATGGAGGATATGTGATTAAGAATTCTCTAAATAGACTCGAGTTGCTTGATTTGTACTTTTAGAAGGCCGTTGGAGAGGTTGAAGGAGTCCACGCCTTTTGGTCAAGAATCTACCGTGTTAGGCCCCTCACCCGACGGAAACTAGCCCGACTGAAAGCTACCTGGCTGCTTCTTGGCCGACTGTGATGGGCCTGCAGCGACGGCGGGCTGTCGGTAGCTCCTGCTGCTTCTTGGCGGCGACGACTGCTGTCCGGTGTTGCGGCGGCTTGCCCTGTTGGTTAGGGTTAGGGCCGACTACACTTCCCTTGGATCTTGTAGCTCTGATACCATGTGAACAAGAAAGATAGGGTGCTGCAATGCAGTGTGCAGAGAGGAGCAATGTGTCCTCTCCCTTTTATTAATAAGAGAACTTGGAGAAATTACATAGAGGTCCAGGTGTATATAGAAATTACAAAATATAATAAAGCTGAATATAAATAAGATATATTAACAAAGAGAATGAGTAGATGGAGCACTGTAGCATACCCAATCTGCTGCCTATGCCAACAAGCTGAAGAGTGTGCTGAACTGCTGATCATATCTTTGGTACATGCAAGGCTAAGAAGCATGGACACAGACATGGATACGAACACGGACACGAGACACGACAATTTCTGAAAATATAGGACACAAACACGACGTTGGACACGACAATATATATACATACAAACATACATACATGCATATATTTAGCCGACAAGAAATGACTCAAGTGGTCAAGCACGATGTCCCCTAACAAAGGGACCCGGGTTCGAATCCCAGCTGCCGCCTTGATTTACCACCCTCTAGGGCGTTCGGCCTCTGCCACGGGCATGAGAGAAGGGGGGGGATCTTTCTCTCTTAATCACATACATACATATATTTACACATGTATACAATTTTAGACATGTATATGTATATAATTTATTTGTAAAAGACAAAAAGATCCATAATTCTCAACAACACGCACAAACTAAGATCACAAAAATACCCACATTAATTCACATATATATTCAAACCTACTATGCTAATCAATATCAAATTTAGCATACAAAATTATTATTCAAGAATGACAAACTAGAGAAAAATCATTAGAAGTTAATTACATACAGTAACAATTTTACAGTTAAAATACTAATGGAGTGCAAGGAAGAGGAGGGGAAGCAAAAGTGATGGAGGGGAGATATGTATTGGTAATTTGGTAGTGGTGATGGTGGTGAAGAAAGAGGAGGTTAACACATTTAGTAGCCATGTAGGAATGGAGGGTAGAGGGAACAAACAAAAGTAAAGTAGGAGGACTGCATGTTGGAAGGAAGAAAAAGAGGTTTCAATGGATTAGGAAGAAGAGGCAAGTGGAGGAGTGTACACATTAGAGGACCAATGAAGTATGAAGAAGAGGAAGGAGAAAGGGAACGAGTGAAGAAAAAATGGAGGAAGAAGAGGGAAGGAGTTCCTAGAGGGGAAGGAAGTTGCTTCTTGTGGTTGATCTAGGTGTTGGCAGCTCCTGCTGGAAATGAATGTTGCTTGTGGTTGATCTAAGCATGGGCAGTTCCTGCTGCAAATGGCTGCTGCTTGTGGCGTCCCTAACTCCTACTGGTTGCTGCTGCAAAAGCTACTTGTAGCAGCTCCGATCTTCTTGTGGTGGTTGCTTGCAGCGGCTCCATCACTTAGCTATTATTCTTGCATCAGTTGCTGCAAGTAGTGTCCAAGATGTGTGGGATGGGCTGGCCGTGTCCAACAAGTGTCCAAGACGTGTCCAGCCGGAAAATAAAAAAAAATATGAATCTGAACACGCCAAAGCCGTGTCCCCCGCGTGTCCAGGTGTGTACACGGCGTGTCCGTGTTGGACACGGACACGACAGCCTCCGCGAAGTGTCCATGCTTCCTAGATGCAAGGTATGGAGGTATCTATGGGGACGAGCACAATTGAAGCTTAACATCAAAAGTTCTTATTCACTTCATTATGTCTCACCAATATTGGTGATAGATAAAAAAACAAAAAAACCCTGGAACTATGGGCCATAACCAGATGCATTCACTTCATCTAATTGGAAAGGAACAAGAGACTTCATGGGGGAGGCAACAGTGATGATCTTTCCATCTTCAACAAATTTGAAAGAGAAATGAAGTTCCTATATAAGACCTATAAGCATAGGTTGAAGAGTCTCTCCAACATTGCTTATAGGAATTGGGACCTTTTGTAACGTAAGGGTACTTATAAACCCTTATGATACTATGATGGTCTCGTCTTTTATCTTATAAGCTACATGTCCATGTGTAGTTTGTAATTTTTGTCCCTTTTTGTGGTTGGGAAATATATTTACCTAGATTTTCCAAAAAGCATATTCTGTGATCTTATTTGTAGTTGACAGATTGTCTAACGCCGCTCATTTCTTCGGGTTAAAGCACCCCTACATTTCATGAATAGTGCTGGATGTCTTCATTGATGGGGTGTTCAAACACCATGGCATTCCTAAGTCAATTGTTTCAGACATGGATACAATATTCACTACGAATTTCTAGCAGGGGTTTTACAAGGCACATGGAACTCAATTGAGGATGACTACAACTTATCACCCTCAATTGGATAACCAGAGTGAAGTGTTGAACAAGAGTTTACAATGCTATCTTAGGTGTTTTTGCGCCTCTAAGCCCCATGAGTGGGTACAACACCTCCCTTGGGCAGAATGGTGTTACAACAGTACGGCCCTTTCATCTACAAAAATCTCCCCATATGAGGCAGTATATGGAAGACCGCCACTTTGTTATCCTACATACCGAGTCAATCAAATGTAGCAGCTGTAGAAGGGAGTTTGAAAACTAGAGACAAATTCCTCAGTCTTTTACAGAACAACCTGAAGAAAGCTTAAGACAGAATGAAAAAGTTTACAGATACAAGCAGTGAAAGAGAAATCATGATGGGAGATTTGGTACATTGGAAACTTCCTTTTTATAGGCAAGGTTCTGTGGTGCAAAGATGGAAGACCAATCTGAGTCCATTATTCTATGGTCCATTTAAAGTTCTGAAAAGAGTGGGAACAGTTGCTTTAAGATTAATCTTCCTTCTTCAGCTCAAATTCATTGAGTGTTCCATGTGTCATTGGTGAATAAGAATGTGGGTCAAACCAGAGGGTGTAGAGCTGCTAGAATTACTTTAGCTCAACCCTTAGTTCTGGCACGTATTTTGGACAGGAGAATAATGCCAAGTAGAGGTCGAAAGCGTGCAGTTACCGAGGTTTTGATTCAATGGCAAGGAAAGGATGTCACTGATGCCGCGTGGGAGAGCATGTACAAGCTTCAGAAGCAATATCCTGATGCGGCAATTTTTAACAATGACAAGGGTTAGCTGAAACTGAGGAAAGGAGGGATGTTGTTTACATCCGACCTTGAGGACAAGGTCTGTTCTGAAAGAGAAGGTATTTGTTACAGGTCGTTGCAAGTAAGCTGCAGATAGACCAAGCTGCTTGAAGAAGCAATGACCTCCGGGATGTTAGGAGGTGCTGAAGCTAGTTTGCTGGGAACTAGTTAGTTAGTTAAATGACTTTGTTAGTCAGTTGAGTCCCTTAGCAATAATTGTGAGTTGTTACAAGCGGAAGCCGAGAAAATAGCCCGATGGTGGTCCTGTGGACGGGGGCTGAGGGAGTCGAGTATATGTACCCAACCCAATCCACTTAAAGGGGTATTTGATATCTTGTATTTTAAAACTCAGTTCGAATAAAGCACCCCTCTTCTGCGACTTAGTCTCTTCTCTCTCGCCTCCTCTCATCTTCTCTTTGATTTCCTTCTTCACTCACCATTTCATGTACTGTTTGATTCTCTTCTTTCTTCAACCGTTAGAACTCCAAGTGAAGGATTTGGAGCTCGTCGACATCATTACTACCTTTGCTGCTCCAAAAGGCCACTTCAAAATGTGGGAGATGTTACTAGTAATGATGTCGATCATTAGAGTGAAGCTAAAGTCGATCAATCACACATTCCTGGACTATAAGTATATATAATGGTGATTGATCATTAGAACTCCAAGTGGACTATTGTGCAACCACTTGCAGAACAAGTCATAGTCGGTTTTTCCATGGACGTGGGAGATGTTACTTATTAGCATGTCGTGGAAGTCTGGGATTAACGTCCTGCTAAAGCTAGAGATTGACATCCTGCTGAAGCTAAAGCTAGGGCTTGTTGCTTTTGCCAGCTACAAACTGGTCACTCAGGTCTGCGAGAATGGTCTCAATACACTCCACATGTGTCGTGCACAATCAACTAGTCATCAATCTCGATGACCTTGACACTGTAATCTTCATTGCACAACATCGGATTAGGGATGTACATAACACTAACGAGGTTTGCGATAATGTACCCCCGACAGTATCAGTCATGGAACCAATAATACCTGAAGATTTTATGGATCCACATCCAAAATAAGGTGGGGCCTAATTGGGGGGGGGAGCACAATATTTTGGAAGATATCGACATATTTTTGAGGGAACATATTTTTTTAGTAAATCACAAGAAAATCACCCATGGCGGAGCCAAGGAATGAAGTTTCATCGAAATCATTGAAATTTTGTTTTTTTTAATTTCAGTATTATTTGCTACCGAATCATGCAACTATGTTGACAAGATTGCATCTATAGAAATCTGAAAAAAATTGACTTTTATGATGAATTTCGCCAATTTCAATGGATTTTGACGTTTTTTTGTGCACAATTCAAAAATTTGGATGGAAGTTTCAATAATTGCAACCCTTGGTGGTGTTGCTGTTTGAAGAGGAGAAAAGCGGGATTGGGATGATTTCTACATTTTGAGCTCAAATCCTCCTATAGATCAAGGTAAGTAAATATATGTTCTTTCATTCTCCATCATTCTCAACCCCTCTTTCTCTATTTTTTCATACGTTAACCTTGAAAAATGATTTTTGCATCCTAATACATACTCGATCTTTGATCTAATTTGATAATTATACAACTTATGTTGTAACATCCTCAATCTCATAACTAATGTAAGTCTTCAATATGGAGTTTTCTAGTAAGTGTGTGTGTAAGGGACCTAATGAACCTAACCATGACTAGGTATGTAATTAAGTTCACAAAATTTGTAATACAAGTAATCTGGTCAATCAATACACACATGATGACTTAAATGTGTATGATTGTAGTCGGTTGTATATGAATAGAAATGAATTATTCCTATGAAAAATAATGTTACGAATATATAATATGATGAGTCCAGTTCATGGCTTGAGCCTTAGACCTAGCTTAGGTCTTCATGTTATGTAAATAAAGAAATATTGATCACATGTGTCATACATGAGCTTCAATTGAGAAATTATATTGATTGAAGACTTATTTCATGATTTGGAATACAATTAAGCACATGGACCCTTTGAAATACTACGGGATGGCCCATGTGCCCTTGAGCCAAATTCCAGCCCTATTTGACCAATTAAGTTTTACAAATAGGTCCTTGGAGTACAAATTGAGAATTAAATATTTCGTGGTCATAATGAATGCTTAAAATATTTTTAGTAGAATAGTAATTAGAATATAAGATGGTGGGAGAAATTTTAGATGTTTTTGATTTATCTAGTGGCCTAGGTGATTATATTAGTAATTATCTGGTTTTTATTTAAAAGATAGTTTTGGATTATCTATCTAGTTAGATTCTACCTAGAATCTTGCTCATGTAAATATGATGATAATATAGTGCTTGTACCAAAATTTGGGATCAATTGGAACTATGAACTAAGCTATTTAATTATTTCTTTGGTTTGGACTTTTATAAAAAAGAAGAAGAAAAACGAAATAAAAAAGGGGCGACTCCAGCCCAACACGGACTGGAGAGCGCCGCCTCCGTTAGAAAAGATCCGAACAGAGTCCGCAAAGGAGATGATCCCCCAAACGATCCAGACTCCAGTTTTCTATATTAACCATGGATCTGGAAAGCCTAGGGTTAGTCGAAGCTAAGGCTAAGATTCGACTAGAAACAGAGTCATAGAGAAGGAGAGCAAAGGAACCGAAGGGTGGGGCACTGCTGGCGGCGGCTTAACTTCGGAAACGCTTGGGCAGTTTCACGCGTCCCGGACGCGGCGCTAAACCGCCATCCCCTGCCCAGCTGGCACTTCCCCTGCCCCTCACGTGGGTCCCGTTTTTTCTTTTTTTTTAATTTTTTCTCTTTTGATTTTCTAGGGGGAAATCCGCTATTTTGTTTATAACTTTTTTTCCGTAATGATTTTTTTGACGAAACAAAATGCACCCGATTCGTTATAAAAAATACATTTGAACAAGACTAATATTGGTATATTTTTGAAAAAAAAATCAAATAATAAATAAGTCAAGTGTGAATGCGCCCATAATGAATTTTTTAACGAAATAAAAACCACTGGACTCGTTACGAAAAATCCAATCTAATAAGACCAATATTGATATATTTTAAAAAAATATTATACACGCTATTTTACCAATAGTGTGCACATTATATTAAGATTTATGTTAATTTATATTTATGCACAACATCTAAAAAGTAGATACATTTGCACTATAATTGATACATTAACACCGTAATTGGGTATTTTTCTACAAATACCCAATTTTATATTTATGCGCCCACTTAAGGCGCACTCACACCATAAGTGGGCGCATTCACATCATAACTAGGCACATTCACACATTCACAACATAAGTGAGCGCATTCACAGCATAAGTGGACGCATTTACATCATAAGTGGGCACATTCACACATTCACACCATAAGTGGGCACATTCACACCATAAGTGGGCGCATTCACACACTCACACCATAAGTGGGCGCATTCACACATTCACACCATACGTGTGAATGCGCCTACTTTTGCTGTGAATGCGCCCACTTATGGTGTGAATGCGCCCACTTATACTGTGAATGCACCCAGTTATGGTGTGAATGTGTGAATGCGCCCAATTATGGTGTGAATGCGCCCACTTATGGTGTGAATGCGCCCACTTATGTTGTGAATGCACACAGTTATGGTGTGAATGTGTGAATGCGAACTTATGGGGTGAATGCGCCCACTTATGGTGTGAATGTGTGAATGCGCCCAGTTATGGTGTGAATGCGCCCACTTATGGTGTGAATGCGCCCACTTATGCTGTGAATGCGCAAAGTTATGGTGTGAATATGTGAATGCGCCCACTTATGGTGTGAATGCGCCCACTTATGGTGTGAATGCGCCCAGTTATGGTGTGAATGCGCCCACTTATGCTGTGAATGCGCCCACTTATGGTGTGAATATGTGAATGCGCCCACTTATGGTGTGAATGCGCCTACTTATGCTGTGAATGCGCCCACTTATGGTGTGAATGTGTGAATGCGCCCACTTATGGTGTGAATGTGTGAATGCACCCACTTATGGTGTGAATGTGTGAATGCACCCACTTATGGTGTGAATGCGCACAATTATGTTGTGAATGCGCCCACTTATGGTGTGAATGTGCTCACTTATGTTGTGAATGTGTCCACTTATGGTGTAAATGTGTGAATGCACCCACTTATGGTGTAAATGCTCCCACTTATGTTGTGAATGCGCCCACTTATGGTGTGAATGCGCCTACTTATGATGTGAGTGTGCTCACTTATGGTGTGTATGTGTGAATGCTCCCACTATAATTTGAATGTGTGAATGCGCCAACTTATGGTGTGAATGCGCACACTTATGCTGTGAATGTGTGAATGAGCTTAGTTATGGTGTAAATGTGCCCACTTATGGTGTGAGTGTGCCCACTTATGGTGTCAATATTTCTACTTAACGCGCCAAACATTAGTAGTAAACACCCACTTATGGTGTGAATGCGCCCAGTTATGATGTGAATGCGCCCACTTATGGTATGAATGCGCCATATATTTGTAATAAAAGTTTATTTATGACAAATACACCTACTTTTGATTGAATGTATGCTTTTGATTGAATGCGCCCACTTATGGCAAATGCGTCTACTTGTATGGCAAATGCGCCTACTTATCACAAATCTTAAACAGAGTATGTGCATAAATAGCAAATTAACACAAATCTTAACACAATGTGCCTACTTTTTAGATGTTATGAATAAATATAAATTAACATAATCTTAATATAATGTGCACACTATTGGTAAAATAGCGTGCATATTATTTTTTTCAAAATATATCGATATTGGTCTTGTTAGATTGCATTTTTCGTAACGAGTCCAGTGGTTTTTATTTCGTTAAAAAATTAATTATGGATTAAAAGTTATTGACAATTTTCATTTTGTATTATTTTGTGTGCAGATCTGCCACGTGGCAAAAAAAAAGCAAAAAAAAAGGGGCGGGGGGTCCCGGCCGGGGAAACCACCTAGCCAAACGGCAAAACTGCCGCGTCCAGGGCGCGTCAACATTGCATTTTCGATTTGGAATACAATTAAGCACATGGACCCTATGAAATACTAAGGGATGGCCCATGTGCCCTTGAGCCCAATTCCAGCCCTATTGGACCAATTAAGTTTTACAAATAGGTCCTTGGAGTACAAATTGAGAATTAAATATTTCGTGGTCATAATGAATGCTTAAAATATTTTTAGTAGAATAGTAATTAGAATATAAGATGGTGGGAGAAATTTTAGATGTTTTTGATTTATCTAGTGGCCTAGGTGATTATATTAGTAATTATCTGGTTTTTATTTAAAAAGATAGTTTTGGATTATCTATCCAGTTAGATTCTACCTAGAATCTTGCTCATGTAAATATGATGATAATATAGTGCTTGTACCAAAGTTTGGGATCAATTGGAACTATGAACTAGGCTATTTAATTATTACTTTGGTTTGGACTTTTATCAAAAAGAAGAAAAACAAAATAAAAAAGGGGCGACTCCAGCCCAACACGGACTGGAGAGCGCCGCCTTCGTTAGAAAAGATCCGAACAGAGTCCGCGAAGGAGATGATCCCCCAAACGATCCAGACTCCAGTTTTCTATATTAACCATGGATCTGGAAAGCCTAGGGTTAGTCGAAGCTAAGGCTAAGATTCGACTGGAAACAGAGTCATAGAGAAGGAGAGCAAAGGAACCGAAGGGTGGGGCACTGCTGGCGGCGGCTAGACAGGCTGGCGGTTAGGGTTTCTCACCTTGACCCTTTGTTTACAACGAGGATGTGCCGCCCACTCGGAGGAAGGGAGGCCGTAGATGAGGGGCCACTCCTTGGCACTTCCGTGGCCGGAGGTGCGAGCTCCACCTTGCTGGAGAAAGCTGGTGCGGCGATGCCCTGTTTTGGGCGTGAAACAGGGGAAGTCCCCTTAACGCAGTCCGTGGAAGGGACAAAGGAGATGCAGCGGAAGAGGGGGTCCGTGGATGACCGTCAGATAAACTTTGAACGACCTGAAATGCTTTGATAAGGTGATTCTTCTAAAATTCATATCTTGAGATTGGGAAGTCGGATTTTATCAAACAAGATACCTACAGAAAGCTCATGATGAGTACTATCACATAAAAATGCTTCCATATTATTATTTTGATATTTGGTATTTATTAAATATAGTGTGTTCAAAACTATATGATTTTGATGTTTTGTCAATTAAAAATAGCAAACGAATTTAGAAATTTATGTAAATTGTACTGAATGTGTATCTTAATATGCTTAATATGATTTCAAAGCCTGATCTTTGTTATATGAAGTTTTATTAAGGTTTTTGATTTAAACCCTAATAAGGGTATTTTGGGTATTTCACCCATGATGTGATTATGAAATGACCTGATATTTTAATACATGATCTTACTACTTTGTATGATTACTTTTCTGAAAGTTTTGATGGAGTTTCATATATAATTGGATTTGTATTTAGTTTTTGGCCTAAGTGGCCATTATGTAAGATGATTCATGAGTATTTGTGAGGCAACATGTATTTTATGCGCCTATTTAGTATGGAAAATTATTATAATTATATTTTCATCTGATTTTTATAAATGAGTCAGTAAGAGTAGTATATGTGAGTATGTATGGAGTTTACTCTTGGTATATGAGGTATATACTTATATATTAGTGTATATGCTATTTTTGGTATAATGAATATATTAGTATGTGTATGCCATATAATGTGTGAATCAAGTTTAATTCACTGTTTAAACATGAACCATGCTTTAAATTAGAGTTAGTCTTAGTTAAATATGATTCTTAATTCAGTCTAGGGGATTAGGATGATGGGGTTTGAGATTTAGAAACGAAGAGAGGAGATTACACATGGACTTATACAATTTTGTTGATGACTAGGTATATATGTTGTGAATCAATGAAACAAGGCTACATCAAGAACATCTTCAATATAAAGGTAAGTTGTTCATGCCCATGAGTATTCATATCTATCAAAATTATCATATTTTTGTAAGACTTCATACTTTATGTGATCCAATGTTCTAAGATTTGATATTAAGATATGCAAGTAAGATTTTTTTTAATACATTCATGCATACGTCCTTACATGTGCCTAATATCTCGAGAAGAGATATGTTATGAAGATTTATAAGAATTGTAGGGACTCATGAACTAGGTTCATGAGAAAACTAAAGGATCATGTTTCTATAAGAACTATTAGTAATGATTCATATTGACGAATAAGACTACAAGATAAGATATGCAACCAAGATTGACAATATGGGATAAGAATGTAGTGAGATTTCACATAGAAACATGCCATTAAGATTTCATAGATATGTAGAGATCTAAGACTAGATTCCTTAGAATGAATAATATCTAGAATTTAATTACAATATAAGAATATGAATTTCAGAATATTGAGACATGGTCTACTTTTAGAAATAAAGGTACTTTTGGGATCACAATGTATTGTAAAAATGAGTTCATGATGGCATTATGCGATAATGACACATTAAGTTATGATTAGGTTGCAATACAATATTTTATAAGATTTCTATTTTGATATTTAAGATGTAAGTTCATATGCAAAGTTTCAGGGTAACATCATATTTTATAAGAAGGATTGAACCATCTTGTCAGAATTGATATTTTTAGATATGTTGTACTTATGATACTTTCATAAGCTTGACTTAAGATACTTTGTATACTTGGTATTTCTATATTCATGTCAGATCCTTTCTCATAAGACATTAGACTCATTTATGATATAATTGGTATAATGAAGTAATCTTACCAAATAAGAGTTTTAGAATAAAGTTTACCCAGATAATGAGATACATGTTCAAATCCAACAATGAATTCAGTTTAGAACTTAAGAATAAGATATTTAGATTTAGACTTATACTACTCACTGTGTGAGTAGCCAGATTTTGAATAAAGATACATGATATGACTTATAGACCCAATCTCAATTATGTTGTAATTTGAAATACATATCCAAATTCCATAATAGATTCAGTTCAGATTTGAAAGAGCAAAGATTTAGATTCATATTTCAGATTAAAAACTAAGTACATGTTTAGTACTTAGTTTCAGATAAGTTTAGATTCAGAGTTTTGTAAAGATAGACTTAAGATAACTAATTCAAAACCTTCACATAATACATTATATAATAAGTCCTCACCTGAGAGCTCTGGGACGATTCAGAGGGCGTGTTGCGCCAGACACTACAGGTGTCACAGAGGGCATAATAGGTCTCCAGAAAGATAGAGTAGAAATAAGAGTTTAAGAAATGAGATAGTATGTTTCCAAATTTAATCAGAGTTTAATGTTCATTTCATATTTATGATGTTCAAGAATCTTTTGTAATATTCCAATTCTTTAACAATGTATATTTTTAGAATACTAATGCCACTTACTCTAACGACTGTTTTTTTCCCAATGAATGGCTGGGGACGCGATGTCCGCAGGATTTGGAGCAGCTGAGGATCAAAGGAACAAGTAAATGTCTAGGAGATTTTCAAGCTTGCCTAGTGGGGTGCCATCTACCGCGACAATCCTGAGTTTAGACATCTTTTATTATGTATAGTCATATTAACATGGTAGATTAGATGATTTGTTTTTCTTTGTCAAACTATGTATGAATCAGTTTTCCAATTATGCAAAGTGTTTCATTTGCTTTAATTGCAATGATCATCATGTTTGTGACACTCCCAGATAAAGAAAAAAAAGCTTCCGCTCATGTGTTATAAAAATATGGGTGTTACAATATGGTATCAAAGCAATTCGGTAAATGGCCACTAGGCAAGTATGATTCTCATAGTCACCCTAGATGGAGATAAGAGATTAGGGTTTAGGGATAGATTCCCAAGAAAAGATACAATGACCTAGAACGACTAAGAGTTTTCACCTTAGAAGAAATAGAGATGTCAGAGATAGATGTTTACCTATTCTAGGTCTCATGTTTCAACCTAACCCTAGCTAATGATGTTGCTTCTCTATTCTCAATGGTTATGGCCAGCCAATTGAGAATTGAAAAGGAATTTCATAAGCACTAGACTTTTATGCATCTCTCCTTTCTTACTAGCCCATGTGGTATGGGACACATGTGTTAGTGGGTTAGTGAGGGATAGTATGTCAAGATCCCACATCTCTGGGTATGTGCCTGATCACCACATATCTAGGAATGTAGGAGTTACCTGAAGAACCCAAGGTTAGACAGTCATGTGCAACTAATGTTAGGAATTCGTGACAAAGTTGAGGCAAATGCCCTAATTGTAGAGCCAAGTTTAGTTTCATAAACCCTAAGTATGAGTTGAGAAGTAGACCAAGGTAATAGATAATACTCACATAATTTTTTTTAATGAAAATACATTACATATCTCTTTGCATACAAAAATTTGAACATAAGTGTACCTTAATATGTTAATTATCAATAAATGAAGAGGTAAGCAGAACCCTAAGGTGGGTAGTAGCCTAGAGAAATTTCGAGGACGAAATTAATTTTAAGGTGGGTAGAATTGTAACATCCTCAATCTCATAACTAATGTAAGTCTTCAATATGGAGTTTTCTAGTAATTGTGTGTGTGAAGGGACCTAATGAACCTAACCATGACTAGGTATGTAATTAAGTTCGCAAAATTTGTAATACAAGTAATCTGGTCAATCAATACACACATGATGACTTAAATGTGTATGATTGTAGTCGGTTGTATATGAATAGAAATGAATTATTCCTATGAAAAATAATGTGACGAATATATAATATGATGAGTCCAGTTCATGGCTTGAGCCTTAGACCTAGCTTAGGTCTTCATGTTATGTAAATAAAGAAATATTGATCACATGTGTCATACATGAGCTTCAATTGAGAAATTATATTGATTGAAGACTTATTTTCATGATTTGGAATACAATTAAGCACATGGACCCTTTGAAATACTAAGGGATGGGCCATGTGCCCTAGAGCCCAATTCCAGCCCTATTGGACCAATTAAGTTTTACGAATAGGTCCTTGGAGTACAAATTGAGAATTAAATATTTCGTGGTCATAATGAATGCTTAAAATATTTTTAGTAGAATAGTAATTAGAATATAAGATGGTTGGAGAAATTTTAGATGTTTTTGATTTATCTAGTGGCCTAGGTGATATATTAGTAATTATCTGGTTTTTATTTAAAAGATAGTTTTGGATTATCTATCTAGTTAGATTTACCTAGAATCTTGCTCATGTAAATATGATGATAATATAGTGCTTGTACCAAAATTTGGGATCAATTGGAACTATGAACTAGGCTATTTAATTATTTCTTTGTTTTGGATTTTTATAAAAAAGAAGAAGAAAAACAAAATAAAAAAAGGGGCGACTCCAGCCCAACACGGACTGGAGAGCGCCGCCTCCGTTAGAAAAGACCCGAACAGAGTCCACGAAGGAGATGATTCCCCAAACGATCCGGACTCCAGTTTTCTATATTAACCATGGATCTGGAAAGCCTAGGGTTAGCCGAAGCTAAGGCTAAGATTCGAGTGGAAACATAGTCATAAAGAAGGAGAGCAAAGAAACCGAAGGGTGGGGCACTGCTGGCGACGGCTAGACAGGCTGGCGGTTAGGGTTTCTCACTCTGACCCTTTGTTTACAACGAGGATGTGCCACCCACTCGGAGGAAGGGAGGCCGTAGATGAGGGGCCGCTCCTTGGCACTTCCGTGGCCGGAGGTGCGAGCTCCACCTTGCCGGAGAAAGCTGGTGCGACGATGCCCTGTTTTGGGCGTGAAACAGGGGAAGTCCCCTTAACGCAGTCCGTGGAAGGGACAAAGGAGATGCAACGGAAGAGGGGGTCCGTGGATGACCGTCAGATCAACTTTGAATGACCGGAAATGCTTTGATAAGGTGATTCTTCTAAAATTCATATCTTGAGATTGGGAAGTCGGATTTTACCAAACAAGATACCTACAGAAAGCTCATGATGAGTACTATCACATAAAAATACTTCCATATTATTTTGATATTTGGTATTTATTAAATATAGTGTGTTCAAAACTATATGATTTTGATGTTTTGTCAATTAAAAATAGCAAACGAATTTTGAAATTTATGTAAAATTTACTGAATGTGTATCTTAATATGCTTAATATTATTTCAAAGCCTGGTCTTTGTTATATGACGTTTTATTAAGGTTTTTGATTTATGCCCTAATAAGGGTATTTTGGGTATTTCACCCATGATCTGATTACGAAATGACATGATATTTTAATACATGATCTTACTACTTTGTATGGTTATTTTTTTGAACGTTTTGATGGAGTTTCATATATAATTGGATTCGTATTTAGTTTTTGGCCTAAGTGGCCACTATGTAAGATGATTCATGAGTATTTGTGAGGCAACATGTATTTTATGTGCCTATTTAGTATGGAAAATTATTATAATTATATTTTTCATCTGATTTTTATAAATAAGTCAGTAAGAGTAGTATATGTGAGTATGTATGGAGTTTACTCTTGGTATATGATGTATATACTTATATATTAGTGTATATGCTATTTTTGGTATAATGAATATATTAGTATGTGTATTTCATATAATGTGTGAATCAAGTTTAATTCAATGTTTAAACATGAACCATGCTTTAAATTAGAGTTAGTCTTAGTTAAATATGATTCTGAATTCAGTCTAGGGGATTAGGATGATGGGGTTTGAGATTTAGAAATGAAGAGAGGAGATTACACATGGACTTATGCAATTTTGTTGATGACTAGGTATATATGTTGTGAATCAATGAAACAAGGCTACATTAAGAACATCTTCAATATAAAGGTATGTGGTTCATGCCCATGAGTATTTATATCTATTAAAATTATCATATTTTTGTAAGACTTCATACTTTATGTGATCCAATGTTCTAAGATTTGATATTAAGATATGCAAGTAAGATTTTTTTTTTTTATACATTCATGGATACGTCCTTACATGTGCCTAATATCTCCCGAAGAGATATGTTATGAAGATTTATAAGAATTGTAGGGACTCATGAACTAGGTTCATGAGAAAACAAAGGATCATGTTTCTATAAGAACTATTAGTAATGATTCATATTGACGAATAAGACTACAAGATAAGATATGCAACCAAGATTGACAATGTGGGATAAGAATGTAGTGAGATTTCACGTAGAAACATGCCATTAAGATTTCATAGATATGTAGAGATCTAAGACTAGATTCCTTAGAATGAATAATATCTAGAATTTAATTACAATATAACAATATGAATTTCAGAATATTGAGACATGGTCTACTTTTAGAAATAAAGGTACTTTTGGGATCACAATGTATTGTAAAAATGAGTTCATGATGGCATTATGCGATAATGACACATTAAGTTATGATTAGGTTGCAATACAATATTTTATGATATTTAAGATGTAAGTTCATACGCAAAGTTTCAGGGTAACATCATATTTTATAAGACGGATTGAACCATCTTGTCAGAATTGATATTTTTAGATATGTTGTACTTATGTTACTTTCATAAGCTTGACTTAAGATACTTTGTATACTTAGTATTTCTATATTCATGTCACATCCTTTCTCGTAAGACATTAGACTCATTTATGATATAATTGGTATAATGAAGTAATCTTACCAAATAAGAGTTTTAGAATAAAGTTTACCCAGATAATGAGATACATGTTCAAATCTAGCAATGAATTCAGTTTAGAACTTAAGAATAAGAGATTTAGATTCAGACTTACACTGCTCACTGTGTGAGTAGCCAGATTTTGAATAAAGATACATGATATGGGTTATAGACCCAATCTCAGTTATGTTGTAATTTGAAATACATATCCAAATTCCATAATAGATTCAGTTCAGATTTGAAAGAGCAACGATTCATATTCATATTTCAGATTAAAAACTAATTACATGTTTAGTACTCAGTTTCAGATAAGTTTAGATTCAGAGTTTAGTAAAGATAGACTTAGGATAACTAATTCAAAACCTTCACATAATACATTATATAATAAGTCCTCACCTGAGAGTCCCTGGACGATTCAGAGGGCGCGTTGCGCCAGACACTACGGGTGTCACAGAGGGCATGTTATGCCAACAGACGGTGCGTTGCACCATAGAGGACACTTTGGTGTCAACAGAGGGTGCGTTGCACCATAGAGGACACTTCGGTGTCAACAGAGGGCACATTGTGCCAACAGAGGGTGCGTTGCACCATAGAGGACACTTCGGTGTCACAGAGGAGGACTTATTGTATAGTGGTGGCCACAAACAGATAAAAATCGTAAGTAAAAGATACTTAAGATTAGAGGAATTTAGATAAGATATTTATGATCCAGACACTTTGGTGTAGACCATGAGACCCAGAGTATAGGTCTCCAGAAAGATAGAGTATAAATAAGAGTTTAAGAAATGAGAGATAGTATGTTTCCAAATTTAATCAGAGTTTAATGTTCGTTTCATATTTATGATGTTCAAGAATCTTTCGTAATATTCCAGTTCTTTAACAATGTATATTTTTAGAATACTCGTGCCACTTACTCTAACGACTGTTTTTCCCAATGCATGGCTGGGGACGCGATGTCCGCAGGATTTGGAGCAGCTGAGGATCAAAGGAACAAGTAAAGGTCTAGGAGATTTTCAAGCTTGCCTAGTGGGGTGCCATCTACCGCGACAATCCTGAGTTTAGACATCTTTTATTATGTATAGTCTTATTATCATAATAGCCCAACTGGTCGCAGCTCGGGGCCCCTCATGAAGGGTCCCGGGTTCGACTCCCGCTGGAAGTGCTACTCGGAAGTGAATTTTCCGTAGCGTCAACCGGTCTCTGATGCGACTTATTGAGATACTGGTGTGCGGACGCACAGGTCTCCCGGGTTTACCATCCCTGCTATCTGGGCCTCCGCCTAGGGGGTGGGTTTCCCCCGGCAAACTAAAAATATAGTCTTATTATCATGGTAGATTAGATGGTTTGTTTTTCTTTGTCAAACTATGTATGAATCAGTTTTCCAGTTATGCAAAGTGTTTCATTTGCTTTAATTGCAATGATCATCATGTTTGTGACACTCCCAGATAAAGAAAAAAAAGCTTCCGCTCATGTGTTATAAAAATCTGGGTGTTACATATGTATTCTTGACATAGATCTAATACACACTAGATCTTTGATCTACTTTGATACTTATACAACATATATATTCTAGACATAGACCTACACATCTAAGGCATGGATCTACATATATAATCAATTAATCACTAGGCCTACAGTTTTACACTAATAGCTACAATATTTTTATTATTATTATGCATATTAGAATAATATTACATATTTGTTATAGTTAGTGATATCACGTAGGTTTAGTAGAAGAACATGTAGCAAATGCTTAAAAGGACACAAATAAAATATCATGACGTCAAAATTAATATATTACATATTTTATTTATAAATTTTCAAATTACATAAAATGTGAATTTATTTATTCATTTGCTTAAATGTGCTTGTTAATGTGATATTAGTTCGTGACTAATCCTAAGACATCAATACAACGAAACCTCTAGTGCTTATTTTTTAATCCAAAATAAATTCATACCTAACCTATAAAAAACCCTACAAAATATTAAAAAATGTGTGATTGATCATTCCTAATATATATACTTAT
This sequence comes from Alisma plantago-aquatica, assembly GCA_963693085.1. Classification (NCBI taxonomy): domain Eukaryota; kingdom Viridiplantae; phylum Streptophyta; class Magnoliopsida; order Alismatales; family Alismataceae; genus Alisma; species Alisma plantago-aquatica. The sequence goes on from OY856411.1 coordinate 894,063,728, forward strand.
AGTCCAGGAAGCATGTACTAATGTAGGACAAGCCCCACCTTTACGCACTTATGAGCGTAGGCGTCGTCGTGTCATTAGTTAGGCTTTATTGGCATGTTTTATTTTATTATGTGTTTTCTCTTCTTATGGGTTTTTGTAAAGTCATGTGGTTTTAGTCCCACATTGGCTATCGTGTGTTTAGTCTTTCTTTTAGAAGCCTATATAAAGGCTCTATGGGCATCCATGTAGACACACAGTTTATAAATGAGAATCATCATTTTAGTCATTGCCTAGTTAATTTTTATATATCCTTAGTTTTACATTAAGTGGTATCAGAGCCTAACCCTAAAAGCATTAGTGTTAGCACCTGCCCAGCCGTCACCCTCCATCCTCCAGTCGTCATCCGCCGCTGCTACCGAACCCTACCCGCTACCCTCTCCGCCTTGCTGCCGCCGCCCCCCACTGTCGCCGTCCCTTTCTGTCTGTTGCCTCCGTCCTTTGCTGCTACGGTCGCCGCCCGCTGCCGCAGTTGTTGTCGCTGTTGTCCGCCGTTGCTACAACCGCCACCCCCTGCTGCTGATACTGCCGGCCGCTAGTAAGCAACCCCCCAATTTTTTTTCCGCAATTGGATCGGCGTAGGGTCAGGGCATACCAAACCATCCTTCCTTCTGAGGCACTTCCTTCTACATCGACATTAAGGAAGCTTTCTTCAACATCTTCTACAGAAAGTAAAGGGTATTTGATATCTACAATTCGGGTAAGGTCTTTCCATTATTATTGTACCTTGTTCTTCTTCTGCATTTCTAGTACATTCGCAAAAGGGTCAATAGGGAGTTTTGATTCCCCCACCGCAAAATTGCCAAGTCCTATTTTTGTGAGAGGTTTTTCTTTATTCAACGCACTATTTACTTTCATATATCCGTTCGCATTTTTTTCTTGAAGTTTTCCACGTTGTTCATCTCAGAAACTAAGTTTTCCTTTGCCACAATAATTTGTGGTTGTTTCGCTGCAATTCATTATGTCAGATCATAGGTCTAATAGTCCTGTGTTGGAACCCACTCTGGAAGAAGCCCCTGCCTCTTCCCAAACCCCCTTAAACTTGGATACTCTTGGTCAAACACTCAATTCAATCATGACTGAGCTTCGCACAATCCGCCAAACACATACCCTACAGGCCGGTCAGAATCCCGCACCTTATTTTGGATATGGCATGCCACCAAATGTTGGGAATGGACCTCGATCCCCATTAGCTCTTACTCCCTTGTAAATCTGTGCACCACAACCCCAAGATATCCCCGACTACCAAAACTTAGGGGCCACTGACCCTTTTGCTGAAATGACCCTCCTACATGCCTATGAGGAAAACCACCACTACTACCCACCGTATTATCAGCCTCCCAATCATACGCCTCAACCCGCTGCTCCACACACAAACCTTGCACGACGATACCCCCCTCAACGCAATGCCCATGACCCCAATTCGTTCCTGCAAATCATTATCCACATCCTCAACGACCAATGGATCCGCCGTATCATCCCATCCAACCTCCTGCGCCACGTCCTTGTCCCCCTGGACATGATGCTTTTCACGCCCCCCCCACACACACACATGGCCCAAGCTTTCCCCAAAATCCTTACGGTCAATACCACTCAGGACACCCACCTCAGGATGATGTCACCCGACGAGTTAAGGTTTTTTTTTTTTTTTTGAAAGGGACCCGACGAGTTAAGGTAGATGCCTCTACTTTTGATGGAAAACTTGACCCTAAGGCTTTTCTCGATTGGATTGCCAGTTTGGAAGATTATTTCGACTGGTATAACATGACAGATGCCCAGCGGATTAGGTTTGTGAAAATGAAACTCGAAGGGTTTGCCAAGAGGTAATTGGCAAGGCGTCCAACGTGACATGGAGCGTAGTGGTCAGCCACCTATTCTACTTTGGGATGAGATGAAAACCAAACTACGTGAACGCTATGTACCCTCCTAATACCAAAGACAACTTCTTTCCGACTGGATGACCCTTAGCCAAAGGACATCTTCTGTTCAGGAGTACATGGAACGGTTTGAAGAGGCTAAAAACCGTTGTGCTCACAATGACTCAGATTGGCAATTAGCCGCTCGCTTTGTGCACCGTCTACACCCCGATATTAAGCGAGAAATGCAATTGCACCAATATGACTCCTTAGACGATGCTTTTCACCGCGCCCAAAAGGTCGAGAGTTATCTACAATCTGCTTCTTGTGGGCCTTCCTTTTCTCGTTTCGGCCAACGTACTAGATCAACCAGTAATCCTGTCATCACCTCATCTCGTTCGGCCTATTCCCTGCCCCAACCATCTTCCTAGGGTTCTTCAACCCCTTCAGCTAGTAAAGGCAAGGAGATGTCCACCCCAATCCGACCTCCTCCAAGAGGTCGTGAATGCTTTCATTGTCATAGCACGACTCACTTAGCTGCCCAATGCCCTCATCGTGCTCTTTTTGTGTCCTCAGATTCTCCCGATAGCACCCCAGAGGATGACATTGAGTATGAAGATGTTCTTCCAGCCTCTGAACCCTCAGATGATGACACCGATTATGAGGATGATCCTTCTTATCTTCAAGTCATGTGTGTTCTTGCGGCTCCTTCAGAAGGGGATGAATGGAAACGTACCACCCCTTTCCAAACCTTTTTCAAAACGCTGGTAAAAGTTGTAAACTCCTCATTAATGGGGGTAGTTCTCAAAATATCATTTCACACCATGGATTGAAGCGGATGGAGTTGTGCCCTGAACCACATCCACAACCACACAAAGTCCATTGGGTGAACCAGATTAGCTTGTCCATCACCCAATGTTGTCTTGTACCCATCACTCTAGGTGCTTATTTCGACCACATTTGGTGCGACATGTTGCCCATGGATGTTGGCCATGTCATTTTGGGACGTCCTTGGATATATGACTTAGATGCCCACATTGAGGGACGCTCCAACGTTTATACTTTTAAGCACAAAGGCAAACACATCCGATTAGCACCTACTCGTTTCATTTCCCTTATCAAAAAGAGTCCACCGCCCGATCCCCAATCCTCCAAATCTCAACACTCTCTACACCTTGTCACTCGACGAGAGTTTGAGGAAGCCAACCGAGAATCTGGATGCATGTATTATACATCAAAGAATCTACTCCCATGTCTTATTGTCAGCCCCCACCGGAACTTGCCTCCCTTGACGAGTTCAAGGACATGACACCCACCGACCTTCCGGATGAGCTCCCTCCTATGTGTGATATTCAACATGAGATTGATTTGATTCCCGAGTCTTCGCTCCCTAACCGACCTCATTATCGTGTGAACCCGACTGAACATGCTGAATTGAAACGTCAGGTTGATGCCCTCCTTCTCAAAGGATTCATTCGTGAGAGCAAGAGCCCTTGTGCGGTTCCGACACTACTTGCTCCCAAGGATGGTAGTTGGCGTATGTGCTTAGATTGTCGACCCATCAATAAGATCACTGTAAAATATCGATTTCCTATTCCACGTCTTGACGACATGCTTGATCTATTGATGGGATCCCGCTATTTCTCCAAGATTGACCTTCGTAGCGGTTACCACCAGATCCGTGTTAAGGAGTCTCATGAATGGAAGACTGCCTTCAAAACCCCAGACGGTTTATATGAACGGCTAGTCATGCCTTTTGGCCTTTTGAACGCACCCAACACCTTCATGCGCGTCATGAACCATGTGTTACGACCATTCATTGGAAGATTTTTAGTGGTATACTTTGATGATATTCTGATTTTTAGTAAGACCAAGGACGAACATCTAACTCATCTCCGACTCATCTTTGACACACTTCGTACTGACAAATTGTACATCAATCTAAAGAAGTGTTCATTCCTTCAAGATAAAGTCCTATTCCTTGGCTATTTTGTTTCCGCTATCGGCATTGAGGCTGACCCAGCCAAAGTTAAGGCCATCACTGATTGGCCTCAACCCACTTCGATTTTTGAGCTTCGCAGCTTTCACGGGCTGGCTACTTTTTATCGCCATTTTGTTCAAGGATTTAGCACCATTATGGCTCCTCTCACTGAGTTAATGAAGTGTGACAAATTAGAGTGGACAATATCAGCCAAACGTGCTTTTGAGGCAGTCAAAACTAAGTTGACCGAAGCTCGAGTTCTTTGCCTTCCCGATTTTTCACTTCCTTTTGAAGTATCTTGTGACGCTTCCGGTGTTGGCATTGGAGGCGTTCTGAGTCAAGAAGGGCACCCTGTTGCCTTTTTCAGTGAGAAACTCAATGAGGCAAAGCGTAAATATTCCACATATGATAAAGAACTCTACGCTATTGTGCAATCCCTGCGTCATCGGAGGCACTACCTTCTCCATCAAGAGTTCATTCTTTGGTCTGACCATCAAGCCCTTCACTTTCTGAACTCCCAAAAGAACTTAAATGTGCGCCACGCCAAGTGGTCTGAATTTCTTCAGGAGTACACTTATGTCCTCAAGCATCGTTCAGGTGTTGAGAACAAGGCCACAGATGCTCTCAGTCGTTGCTTGACCACCCTACAATCTATGAGCATTGAAGTTGTGGGCTTCGACCGACTGAAAGAACAATATCCGACCTGTCCTGATTTCGCGACTATTCAATTTGAACTACTCAGTAGCACACCCGACCATGCTTTTGATTTTAGCCTACGTGATGGATTTCTTTTTCGTGGCACACAGTTGTGTATCCCTTCTACGTCAGTTTGAGATTTTCTCGTTTGGGAATTACATGCTGGTGGCCTCGCTGGCCATTTTGGTAGGGATAAGACCATCACTCTATTGACAGACAGATTTTATTGACATTCCTTACGTCGTGATGTGGCTCGCATAGTGTCTCAGTGTCGTACTTGTCAATTGGCCAAAACCAAAAGACAAAATACGGCTCTTTACACTCCTCTCCCTATTCCGCATGGGCCTTGGAAGGAGCTAACTATGGATTTTATTTTAGGTCTTCCTCGCACTTCCAGTGGCCATGACTTTGTGTTTGTCGTTGTTGATCATTTTTTGAAAATGGCCCACTTCATTGCCAGTAGTAAGACTTCTGATGCCTCTCGTATCGCCCGACTTTTCTTCAATGAGGTAGTCAAACTACACGGACTTCCTTCCTCCATAGTCTCCGACCGTGATGTAAAGTTTGTTAGCTACTTTTGGAAGACCTTGTGGAAAATCTTTGGTACCAACCTCAAATTCTCTTCTGCCTTTCACTCTCAAACTGATGGTCAAACTGAGGTGGTTAACATGAGCTTGGGTAACCTTCTGCGATGTCTTGTTGGTGAGCGCCTAGGCAACTGGGACTTATTGCTACCTACTGGTGAATTTGCTTACAACAACTCTGTAAATCGTTCCACAGGAAAGAGTCCTTTTGAAGTTGTTAATGGATACAAACCCCGCCAGCCTATAGATCTTGTACCTATGTCCACTAATGACCGCACTTCCCACACTGCTGAGACCTTTTCCCAGCACATTCATGATTTGCATGCCGAGATTCGCCAAAAACTTACTTTGTCTTATGGAAACTATAAGCTTTCTGCAGATGCACATCGCAGGTTTCAAGAATATAATTTGGGAGATTATGTGGTAGTACGTGTGCGTTCTGAATGCTACCCCAAAAATTCTTTCAAGAAGCTTCATGCCAGAGCGTCAGGACCTTTCCAAATACTTAGTTGACAGGGACCCAATGCCTATGTACTGGATTTGCCAGCAGATTGGGGCATTAGTGCAATATTCAATGTGGAGGATCTTTCTCCTTATCGTGGTACATTTGAGCCCCCTCCACCACCAGCAGCAGCTTCGTCAGCCTGTCACCGTGGTTCAACGCTGTCATCAACGTTACCGCCTCTGCCTCGACTTCCTTAGCAGCCGCCCGAGCGCATCGACACCGTTTTGGACGACCAGACCATCCTCACTAGTCAGGGCATTGCACGTCGTTTCTTGGTTCGTTGGAGAGGTCGTTCTTCAGCAGACGCCACATGGATCACCGAGGAGTTTTGTCACGTTGATGCGGATCTTCTGGAGCTCTACCTCAGTACTGACTTGACGGAGTCGAGACTTTTGCAGCCGAGTGGAGTTGATGTAGGACAAGTCCCACCTTTACGCATTTATGAGCATAGGCGTTGTCGTGTCATTAGTTAGGCTTTATTGACATGTTTTATTTTATTATGTCTTTTCTCTTCTTATGGGTTTTTGTAAAGTCATGTGGTTTTAGTCCCACATTGGCTATCATGTGTTTAGTCTTTCTTTTAGAAGCCTATATAAAGGCTCGATGGACATCCATGTAGACACAGTTTATGAATGCGAATCATCATTTTAGTCATTGCCTAGTTTATTTTTAAATAGCCGTAGTTTTACATTATGTACACTTCTCGAAGGCTAACGTCCAACTTGTGTCCAACTTGGACACGCCGTGGACACACGTGGACACGTGGTGAACACTTCCCACACGTGTCCGATTCCCCAGTTTTTTCATTAGAAGTTGGACACATCATGGAAACGACTTGCACAAAGCGAAGGAACGACCCAACACTAGTAAGAAGGGGAAACACCCACTTTTCACCAATAGTAGCGATGCATTCTCCTCTAAACCAAGAGACAAAACCGCAAGAAGAGGTAACTCCTACACTCCTACTCCCCTCCCCTTTCTTTTCTCCCCTTATTCCTACCCATTTCTTCCCTTCATCTTCTTCTTTCCCCCGTGGCTTGTGAATCCTCTCCATCCTCTTCTTCCTTCCTTTTCAAATGTGCATTAGATATTTGTCACCGCAAGTGTTCTCCTCCACTGCAAAAACTGATTTTTTTTGTTTGCCCTTCTATATCATGCACATGACAACAAATTTCCTCCCCTCTCATCTTCTTCCTCCACCTACAATGCCTATGTTCTATTTGTCCTCTACTACTACCAACAATCTCCTCTTCTTCCTTATCCTGCACCTCCATCACTTTCACTCTCTTCTTCTAAAAGTAACAACACACCTCTTCTTTCTTTGTTGTTCACCACCACCACTATTATTTTCCTGTCCAAAATTTAGATGTGTAAAATATTTTATTGTGAATTCAGTCTTGTGGTGTTTAACTCATGTTGTAATTTTTAGTAAATTGTCTATTAGTTTGACTACTGTTGTGATTACAATGCAGGTTTGTTTGGTAGTTTGTCATTGATAGTTTGATTTAGTGATGTATCTAATGTGTTTGAATGCACATCTGAAATTGAATATAGCGTGGATGAGATGATCTTTGTGTTTGACTGTGCTTGTCTTTTTTGTGCTTATACATAAAATTTATATACATATACATATACATCTATTTTTTTGTGTCGTGTCCGGCACCGTGTCCGTGTCCTATATTTCTGGAAATTGCCGTATCCCGTGTCCGTGTCTGTGTCCAGATTCCTGGCCGTGTCCGTGTTTGTGTCCATGCTTCCTAGCTTATTGTATATCCTAACTGAATTACACCCCTAATATTTGTTATTATTAAATACTGATGCAATGCATGCTAAATGTTATTTTTTATTTTCTTCAGTTGTCTTATGTTGATGGTTTATCAGACGTTGAGGGTGATAGGCAGCCAACCACACCAAAAAGATAATGATTTTGCTTGTAAATAATGACATGTATGAGCAACACGTAACTTCGTACAAGAAAATTTATAGAATAGACATGTCATAGAAGTAATATGTCAACTATATGAACTCAATAATGTATGGAGAGCTAGAACAACACTCAACATACAGAAATGTGACTTAGTAAGTTAATATATTATTCTTGTGTTGTAAGTTGTGTATTATTGCATATGTGTGTGTATTTAAGTTCATATATTGTGCTAATTCCTACATTTTGTCATCGAAATAGAAAGAAAGTTTCCGTACCTTTCCACATGAAGGACTTTCCCCCACCTACCCCATGTAAAATTTTATTGCATAATGAGTGTGTTTAAACGAAGAGATCACACATGTAAAATTTCATGACTTAATTCATTCATTTTGGCATCGAAACATGCATGGTTACATTTATCAAAATTTTTGTTGGAATTTCCAAAAATTTTCATTTCCACACTGTTGAAACGACATCGAAACAGGACACCTTGTTCCTTGGTTGGAGCTCCCTATGCTCTCCTTGCGCCGGGGATGGACAAATCCTTCTTAGGGGAGCTAAGAAATCTGGCATGCCCCTAAAAGAGTTGATATTGTTGGGGAAGGGCATATGGACCCATGACAAAGAATGGTTATTGCTGTCAGATGTTGGGGCATTTGTCACACCTATCCTAGGGTCCGGTGGCTACAAACCCAGCCTGGGATGGTTGCTTGGGCTCTAGATGAGAGGAGAGGAGGGTTATTGGTGGCCAACTTGGCGCTTGCTGACGCCGAAAACCCCTTTTGTCGTTGCAATATTACAATGGTGTAAACTTAAGGGGGTTGCTATAGCTTTTCCTTTGACATCGAGATTATCAGAACCTCAATCTAGGGTCTTAAAATTTAGATTGGAAAGATTGAACTATCAGGCTTCAATAGCAACTGATGGGGTACAACAAACCTAATCCTAGTTGCAAATATAAGCCTAGTCTGTGTCGAACATTACTGTAGGGCTCGGTAGCTTTAAAACTCGAACTATACCCTAATGATTGATTTATTGCGCTGATTTGCCAAACGTAAATCACAAACATATATAATACACAAGGACTTGCAACTAAATTCCTAAAATCAAATAAAATACCAAAATAACTAAATCAAATTTGGCCTAATTAGACTCTCCTGGGGGATGCCGAGCCTGGAAGTGGGTTGGGTGTGCAGCTTGTCCTACATCTGAATGATCTCGAAGAGCACCCCTGCCCATGGTCATGAGTGTAAAGCCCTTTTGTATATGTATTCAAGCAACACTAGGTCGTAAGCTTGCCATATGAAGCAGGTGTTCTCCCAAGTGTCACTAACAATATAGGCTAGCTGCTAACAACATAGGTTAGCTGCTATGATATTCTCTGTTGTGAATTAACCTCTCTAGAGGCTATCCTGTCCTCTCAACAACCATATCTGTCACAACACGACAAAAGATAGGAAGAGGAGATGAGGGGCATCATGATCTTCTTCTGACCATTGGACGTAGGGATGGCAAATAAAACCAAATCCCAGCACCTGAACCGATCCATTCCCATCCAGATCAATTTTCTGGTACATCCATATCATCTGGGGTGATTTGGTGCAGATGATACAAATATACCAATCGGTGGTTTGGGTATCGTGGGAATCCGAACCGTGAGTAGCAATGTTTTTTTTTATGCTGCCATGGGCTTACGAGCACTCCGACCAACTGCGTATGTGGGGCACCAAAAGTGTTGCTACGGTGCAATCTTCTACCTCTAGCAAAACAATAAGTCGCTGTGAGGGATCATGAAGTTTCTCACTGGAAGCATCAGCTCGGTCCCGCCGGCGAGGTAAAATGACACGGTCTGCACTATCATGTACTGGAACCCGCCCAACGCGTAGCATGAAGGTCGTACCGATGTCCATCACCATCCTGGCGCACCCGAGCTCGAGGACCAAGAAGGTGGACTCCGATACATACCCTAGCCGGGGAGATCATGCCTATGGCCAGCCCGGCGAGCTGACATAGTAGCTTGGTGCTTGTAGGTTGTGGAGCACCATGACCTACGTGGTGCCCACAGGAACAAGCAGTGGCTGAAGACTCCAACGACATGTTCGACGAGTTGGCCTATGAACGACATGTCCCGCTTCCCCGGCAGAGGAGCCGGCAATGCGAACGACTAGCAAGCTTGCCACAAACATATTCAGTAGCAGCTTGGTTGTGAGGGAAGTGGTGTGGAGGCGGCGTAGCGTGGAGAAGCTAAATGTAGTATGCATGTGCAGCTTACCAACCAGGCTTCCACGTTATGAGCATGTGGATGACGATGATCTGTATCTCGTCTTGTGGGGTCGCATGCTGTGGATGTAGTTTTTTTAACAATATACCATGTCCGCTGGAAAAAGTAACAGCTCGTGGTTACTATAGGAGTCCGCGGATCCCCGACGATGGTAATCCAATCTTGCTGGTAAGGAAACAGATCGGGCTGACGTGCCTTTCATGTTTTGTGGTTTCTGCTGGATAGTAAGTGGATGGACCAAAACCGGTCCATTGCCATTCCTAATTGGACATTCGCTTGCTTCGTATTCAATGGTTGGCCCCTTCTATGTTGGTCACTTTTGATAGGAAGGCCTTTATCACAAGACAGGAACAACTACTGCAGCTGCCATCCACTTGATATGAGAAATCTAAGTGGCATGTTTGACCACCTTGTTTTAGTGTTCTGTACTATTTTGGGTCTACTCATTTTATTTTGAGTCTTTGTTGTGCAACTGGAGTTTTATGCGATCAGAAGATCCCTCTCAGGTTAAAAAGTAAGTTTTATAGAACAGCTATACGACCAGCCATGCTCTATGGGAGTGAATGTTGGGCGGTGAAGAAACAAGGTCTCAACAAGATGAACGTGGCCGAAATGCGTATGCTGAGATGGATGTGTGGGAAGACAAGAAAAGATCGTTTGAGAAATGACTATATCAGGAATAAAGTGGGGGTGGCGAGCATTGAGGACAAGTTGCGTGAGGGCCGACTCAGATGGTACGGACATGTGCAACGCAGACCTACTAGTGCGCCTATACGAAGCAATGCTATTGAGCCAAACACTATAAATAGAAGAAGAGGAAGGCCTAAATTAACATGGGATGAGCTTATAAAGAGAGATTTTGAATCTCTACATCTCAATCAGAATATGACCCATGATAGAGCTGAATGGAAACGAAGGATCCATGTAGCCGACCCCAACATAGTTGGGATTGAGGCTTAGATGATGATGATGATGATGTTGTGCAACAAACACAACATACTTGTTGATTTAATCTAGTGCAATTTGGTTGAGTTTTGAGAGATCAAGATCTTCAATTTTAAAGGCCAGGAATTTTCTAGTTGAGCCCATTATTTTTCTCTTTTATTGCAAGTATGCCCCCTCTTCGGTGCCAATTCACCCCTCTGCAATTCTCTTCATATGTCAATCCTTCAAGCAGTCACTCCAGCTCTATGTTTTCTAAATTTACAGAATAATAATTGCACCTTTGGATATTTCATGAATGTTGGTAAGTCTTATTTTTATTCAGACAAAAATTCTCTGTTTTTATGTCACTCTCTCACGTATAGATAATACTCAACTCATATTGTTATTTTTGTTTCTCCTTTTACCAACTACATTATCCCAGTCTATATTTGGTTCACCCCGATGGCCTAAGGTTTCCGGTTGCAGTTGGTGCCAAGGGAGATAAAGAAGAGCGAAAAGTTTGATGACAAAGGATATGGAAGATAAAATGAGAGGATATATAAGAGATTTTTCTTGAGAGAGGTTATGGCAGGTTTTACTATATTCCTATACGCGATGGCCTCAGGTTTCCATTTGTTATTGGTGCCAAGGGAGATAAAAGGAGAGAAAAGTATGACAGCGAAGGATGAGGGACATAAGATGAGAGGATATATGAAAGAACTTTTCTTGAGAGATATTATGACTGGTTTCACTATTTTCCTATGCTTGGACTGGGTCAAATACCTCTTCCTCAACGTCCCTATGCCTTCAGGTGCTTGTCATTAGAAGGTTGCTGTATGTGATAAATGGTGCCTAATTCACGGTCTGTGCAAATGCTAGACCAGTTGGGCTCTTCAGATTGTCTCATGTGCTCAGTAGATCTGCTGTCCTTGACCCTCTACCCTAGCAAGAGGCATCAGGTAGAATCATAATCAAAGCAATCGACAGAAGACTTATCCACTGTACTAGAGTTGCACTGTTGTTAATGCTTGCGGATTACATACTATGCTTCACCGATTGTGTCGAAGATTTGCAGTACGCTCCAGTGACATCCTCTATCACGGTGAGTTAGCATCGGGCTACAAGCTCAATGTGAAGTCTTCTACTGTTCAAAGTTTCACACTGAATTATACATTGGCGTTTCTCTACCCTTTGGGACAAAAGAGCCCATCCTTGTTTAAACCCCTGGTGATCAAGATGTGATAGGGTGAAAAGTTGGAAAGGGAGACTGCTTCCCATGGCTGGTTGTGTTACCTTAATTGACATGCACTTGGGCATTCCTTTACCCTTGGGGCAGAAGTACTCATCCCTGTTTGAACCAGTGGTGACCAACATCCTACCAAGTGGCAGGCTGGAAAGAGAGACTGCTCTTGATGGATGGTTGTGCTACCTTAATCTGACATGTAGCTGGGCTTTCTCTACCTTTGGTGCACAATAGCTTATCCCGGTGACCAATGTTCAGAAAAGCGGTATTTGGTGTATGGGCCGACATGGTACTGAATAGAGTATATGCGGTATGCGGGAGTATATTAATAAACTAATTATATATCTAAATAATTTTATATGTTAATTATATATAATTAAATATTACATTGAACAAACATGAAGATAACAAGAAGCAAAACTTCATTTGGAGTGTTGGCAAAGCATGACATCAATTTGAATATACATGAAATTGGTTTAACACAAGTTCAACAACCATTCTTATTTTAGGAAATGTAAAAGACTACCATAATCAATAAACATCAATAAATAAATAGGGGAAATTGTAAGTAATTATATTATATGCACCATGCAACTATGAAATTGCTATCACTAATACAGAAATGTCCTTTAGTGTCAGTTATATAAGTTTTTTGGCGTCGGTTTCCAAACGACACCCAAGTGGGCGCCGCTAAAAGGATACACTTTCAGCGTCGGTTTCATATCCGACGCCATAACTCTTCTCGCCACCAATAAAACGCGCCAGCAAGAGCATCATAGGCGTCGGTTTATATCGATAACCGACACTATATCCCTTCTAAAGACGTCGGCTTTATACTAATAACCGACGCCATACCCCATTTCGAATAAAAAAATCAGCCCCCAGAAAGGGATAAAGACGTCGGTGTTATACTAATAACCGACACAATAATGTTTTGTTGTTGGTTTTATACTAATAATCGACGCCTATGTTATGATTTTTTATCTTATCAGTTTGCAGGAGCGCTGTCTGACTGACCAGCAGGATGCAGAACCTGCTGTTCAGTTTTGAACTGCAGGTTTATAGCACCCTTTGATTCAGCCAACAACATGCCACAAACCTGCAATTAGACAACAATTTATGATCATGTGATTCACACACATGTATAAGCACATTTAATTCATATTATTTTTTCATCACACACATGTAGAAACCAGTAGTTCCATTTCAAAATTTCTTCCATTTTCACACACATTTAGCAACCTGCAGTTCCATTCATTTCATCTCTTTTCACATTCAGACACATGTAGAAACATTCATGTATTCATCTTCACATTCACACATATGACAATTCAAAAACATTCATTCAGACATGTATATATAAAAGTTTCACATGTCATCAAATACAAAAATAATTATGAGAACAAAGTTTAGAAATATCATTCTTTATTATTATCATCATCGTCATTATCCTCATCAATATACCAATCATAATAAAAAATTCCCACTACTTATAAGGCTTTTGCCCATTGTTCTCTTACATCATCTAATTCTTCCATCGTATATGGAGTATGTACATCTAATAACTTTTCACCTGTAGTGAAGTCACTGGTTTTAAACACCTGCAAAAAGAATGACGTATATATAATTAATAATATATAATAATATTGATATATTTCATATTATCTAATGAGACTATATATAATACCTGTTGTATGGTATCAATTTCCATTGCAGTATGTTTAATGATTAGGTCAATATATCACATCACATAGTATGCACATGTCCAACCGTAGTCTTCTTTAGCACACTATAAATTGAAACATACAAATAAATAATATATACATTGGAGTCGGGAAATTACTTTCACATTCTTCCAAATTAGTAACTGTTTCTTTTTCTTGGAGATGTTTCCTCCAGCTTTTTTGAACTCTCTTAAAGCCCTACATGTTAATGTAACACATTAAATTGCATAATTAAATAGAAATGTAATAACAAATGTTAACGGATATAAAAATATGAAATATTTCTCATGTGAATAATGACCTTTTCATTGGGTGTCCATATAATGTGTCCAATTCTATCCCCGCAGGATCTAGATAATAAACAGTGAACGTCTTGGGGACAATAACCAGTAACTCCCATTGCCTACCACTAGAGGTAAGAAAGTTAAAAATTAATAACTCAAAATCCACAATAAAAATGTAATTTTCTCAATTCTAAATTATAAGCAAAGTAAACTTACTCAACATTGAATGGACCTATTATCACCGACTTCTTTTTTGTACCAAAATAATTAAAAGCGACAGAGCAGTATGAGGTAACTGATGAAGGATCTTTATCTACGAGACTGATCAAAGATGGAACTAGAAATCCCACATGGGAAAATAAAAAATCTTTACATATCGTGTGTAAGTGGCTGCAAAACATGTATTACGTACGCATTAATATATAAGAAACCAGACATATATAAAACAAGGTATATGGATGTATAAACAAGATCTCACCATATCCATAGCTCTATCATAGATGTATTCAGCCATTCATAACAAAACAACTCCAAAATATCTTGTACAAATAGATTGTTATCGTATGATTCACCTACAACATCCACTGGAATAGAAACTTTTATAGGACAATTTGGGTTATGTTCACCTATCCATACTGCCATACCCTTACAATTACTACCTAACGAGGTGTATAGGTCCCTTGGAAGCCAACTAGGTACTTCAGGAGGTGGAGGTGGAGGCCGAGATGTAGCGGGTTTCTTCCTTTTGACCTGTATATATAATTTCAGATCAATTGACTCATATATACACACTAATAAATTAACGTAATATAAACATACAATATCAGTATAGACGACATTCGTATTGGGCCACAATATCACTCCGCCTTTTGATTCACCAAGCGTTTCAGAATATGGGTGGGCATATGACAATGGATGATCCCTCCAATTGGGGAGTACATTTATCGGGCTCACACAAATCACACCATCTGGTACTGGAGTCCCATGAAACGTGTCTCCTGGAAGGGGTGAGTAAGCCTCAGCCTATGCAATGATAAATTATTTACTTTTTAGACGGCATGGCTTCAACCCCTACACATTTACGTAAAGAATGTTATATACATATATACATAAACATATCATCTTCAAAAGACTAGCTACTATGTCATAAAAATACTTACAGCGGACGTGCTAGGTGGTGGGTGGTGGGTTCATAGGATTACTCCCACCTCTACAGTAGGAGAAGAGCAGCACGCCACAAGTACTGTCTGAGTGACAGTCTGAAATGCCTGTCACTTGCTAATTGCTTCATGGAGTCTCTTATCAAGTGCTTCCTCGACTCTCCTATTAATTAACTCATCTACCTATACATGGATAAAAGAAACACTAGCTTCTGATTATTGAATTTTCTTTCGCAATAACATTCTAAAAAAAGAATAGGTTACCTCGGCTTGTGAAAATCCTGCTTTTGGGACATTTTTGCGCTGTGATGGCCCAAAGAACGCTTTTATGCCCACACCAGCGCCTGCACCCCTAACACGTCCAGGATGCTCTGAGTTACCAAGAGCAACTGTCAAATCATCCCCTGTGCCCTCATGGATGAACTTGCCTTCCTTCCTCTGCTCGTGAAGCGTCCGCTAATCGCCATCAATAGAAATTGGTAAGTAAAGATAATAATAATCAATATCGATTGCTCTAAGAGTTGAATTTTACCATTTTTGCAGCCGCCTCAGCAGTTGCGGGTTTGGTTATATCTCGTTTCTTGTTTTGCCTCCCAGCTATCCACATAGCATGGCGAGGCAGAGGTGCGGGAGCAATAGTAGAGGACTCCGCAGTCTCTTGAGTAGCAGCAGACTGAGCAGTAGACTCAGCCTGTAGTCTTTGGCGAATGCCTGCATAGCCTTTTGGACCCATCGTGTGGTCATGCACATTTAGTGCACGCATTGCTCTTTGAGCATCACTGATAGCCTTGTTAGTAAGCACATTGATTTAGTTAGTAACACTAAAAGTTAATCTTGAATAGGTGAATACATAAGAACATATATTAATTAAATTGGGAGTGACGCTTAATACCTTGAATGCATCCGTTTTTCTTTTGGTAACAAACTCCTCCTAGTCATTGGGTCCAGGTAGTTCCATTGCTCAGTGGCTGACTTCTTACTCTTCTCAGCATCTCGTATGTAATCTCGGGTGAGATTTGTCTTATAGTTCTTTAGGACCCTCCCACAGCGTTGCATCACGCATTTTCGATGCAACTTTTCATCCAGTTAAAATATACTCTGCAAAATAGAATTGCTATTAACTAGTATCCTAAAAATTAGTAATCTACAAAATAGAATTGCAAATAATAATAACTCACACATAGTTCCTTCCATACTAAGTCTTTCTTCTCCTTAGGAACTTTATGGCAAGATTCTACATTAGGACTACAATGGCTACGAGTAAGAACCCCAAGATATGAAATAAACGAGTTGCGGTTCACTCCAACCGGATTTTCTGCATGATTAAAATCCACAACCAGTTTGGGTTCATTGCCCTTTTGTTGTAGTAACTTGTTCATCATAGTGATGCCCCTCACTTTTTCAATTTTTTTTGCTGCTCATCAAGTGCCCCAAGTTCTTCAGGGGGTACATCATCAACCTAAAATTTGACAAAATAAACACACTTACATGATATAATTATAAATGGACATATAGATAGAAATATAAGATATATTTTTAAAACTTACATTGTGAGGCGACACATTGATATCCTCACCCTCACGGTAATCATCATCACGGTCATCATGCTCAGCCATCTGAAATCAAACATTTAACATTTGACATAACTAGAAGATAATAAAAAATATAAAAAAATATAAACATGCATGCCTCTAATATTGCGATCTTTTATCAATTAACATTCCTTCATTGTGATCTCCGCGCACATACAAGTTATCATTAGCTTCAATATTTGGTGGTGTTGGCAACCCAACTGAGAATGGAATGGAGTCATCATACTTATCATAGTACTATTCTCCATCTTTAGGATCTTCAATGAATTGTCTTGTACCATGAAGAACAACCGACCATTTATCATTTGTAGGATCATCGATATAAAATACTTGTTTCGCCTGTGATACCAATATGAATGGTTCACCCTTCTTGTCAATCTTTTCAAAGTTCACTAATGTGAAACCCAATTCATCCACTATAACTCCTTTGGTGTTATCAACCCAGTTACATTTAAAGAGCGAAATTCTGAAATCTACGTAGTCAAACTCCTATGTTTTCAATGACACCGTAATATGACATTTTAGCTTCACGTGGACTCTTATCCTTTGCACTTGTAAAAAACAATGAAGACGCTTGAAGGGTGACCCCATTGTTTTGGACGACACTCTTATCATCTTGACGCTTTGTGTAATATGAGAATCCATTTATGTCAAACCCTTCATAAGACATAACATTCAATTTTGGTTTAAAGGCGAGGCATTTGATAGTTTCAGTAAGATTATTTAGTGTTTGAGATAGATGTAAGACTTTATTTTCAAACTACTTAATAAATGTCTTGTTATGCTCTCTAGCAAACCACATTGAATTGACTCGAGGATATTGTCTCTTGATGAAATTGGTATGTTCCTCGATATAAACACTCACTTCGTCGATGTTGTGTAAAATATACAAGTGACCTTGTTCCAACTGCTCACGGCTGATTACTTTCATCCGTGATCTTAAAAGTCCTTTGCCGGAATACTCAATGTTTTTGTCATTAACAGGAGCGTCATTACCACTCAGAAAGTCATTGCAAAAATTCATAACCTCTCTCTCCACATAACCCTCAATAATACTCCCTTCAAGCCGATAACAGTTTCAAACATCATCTTTAAAAATGCTCATGTATCATTCAAAGGGATACATCCAATGCAATAAAATTAGTCCCAACATTTTCACTTCCCTAGTCAAGTGGACAACAAGATGTACTATGATATCAAAGAACGAAGGAGGAAAATACATCTCAAGCTGACATAGGGTAACAACCACTTCTCTTTGCAATTTATCGAGAGTATTAGGGTCAATAACTTTGCTGCACAGACTGTTAAAAAAGAAACAAAGTCTGGTGATTGCAAACCTTACATGCTTCAGCAATATAGATCGAATTGCCACGAGCAATATTTGTTGCATTAGAGTGTGACAATCACGAGATTTAAGACCTATCAACTTCAGATCTTTCATTGATACCAATCTACGGACGTTGGATGAGTAACCCTGTGGGCCTGTAGCACCTTAACATTTACCAAGCATTCACAAAAAGCTTTCTTCTCCTTTCTAGGCAACATGTAACAAGTGGGAGGTAAGTATGTTCTCCGATCGCTACTAGACAACAGTTCCGTTAATTTTGTCCTTATTCCCATTTCACGTAGGTCCATTCTGGATTTTATCCCATCTTTAGTCTTACTTGGTATATTCAATAGAGTACCAATAACGCTATCACAAACATTTTCCTCAACGTGCATGACATCGATAAAATGCCTGACTGCCAAAGAACTCCAATAAGGAAGATCCCAAAATATTGACTTCTTCTTGAATAAAGATTTGTCACTACGTGTGGCCATGGTACATTGTGATCTCTTACCAAATTCATTGGCAAAATTTTTTACTCTTTCATAAACAACCTCCCCTCGTATAAGTTTAGGTGCACTCCGTTCCTCATTCCGTCCATTGAATGTTTTGCGCAACCTACGATACAGATGGAATTTTAGAAGAAACCTTCGATGACCAAGATATACAGTCTTACCACTATATTTTAGTCGTATTGAATCAGTGTTCTCTTTACATATAGGACACACTTTAGATCCTTTGACACTATATCCAGACAAATTCCCATATGCTGGAAAGTCATTAACAATGCAAAACAATATAAGCTTACATATGAAATGTCTCTCTTCGTGAAGCATCATAGGTCATCACACCTTCACCCCAGAGTTTCTTTAAGTCATCAATCAGAGGTTCAAGATAAACGTCGATATCATTTTCAAGTTGTTTATGGCCCGATATAAAAAACGACAACATAACGTACTTATTTTTCATACACAACCAGAGAGGAAGATTGTATATAACAAGCATAACTGGCCAAGTGCTATGTTGGCTGCTCAATGTCTCGTACAGATTCATCCCATCTGTACAAAGCCCAAGTCTTAGATTCATGACTTCTTCACCAAATTTAGGGTACAATAAATCAATCTTCTTCCACTGTGGGGAATCAAACACATGTCGTAGGATCCCATCATTATTTTTCTTAAGATCTGCATGCCACCTCAAATTCCTTGCATCTATCGGATTGACAAACAAGCGTTGAAACCATGATATTATAGATAGATACCACATCACCTTGGCAGGAGAATCAGTTTTGGACTCCCCCGAAGTTGTCAATTTATACCTTGACGCACCACATTTTGGACAATCTTTCAAATCCACAGTCCTTTTAAAATAATACATAATCATTCGGGCATGCGTGTATCTTCTTGGCCTCCGTTCCCATTGGGCACAACAATTTCTTTAACTGGTATGTTGAGATTGGCAGCTCGTTTTCTTCAGGTTGAATTTCTTTCAACAAAGACAACAATGACATTAAACTTTTGTCGCTCCAGCTATTGTTAGCTTTCAGCTTATACAATCTCAACACAGCGCTAAGCTTCGTAAACTTAGTACAACATGTGTTTAATGGTATCTCAACATCATGCACAATGCTTCTAAACATGAGAGGTGGATCAGTGTGCTCTACCCTACAACTATCCAGCATCGCATCAACGATGTCTATTGGAACTGGCTCGTTCACATCTACGTCATCGGAGGCAATTTGTTCTTCCACACAAACACTGCTATCGACATCCACTGATTTCAAGTTTGAAATCTCTCCATGCCAGTGCCATTCGGTATAGCATTGTATAATCCCGTTGCACATGACATGACTTTTGATTTCGTCACCAGTGCTGACTTTTGATCTCGTGGCGAGGGATCGCGGTCGCAGGGTTGAAGACCGCGGTCGCAGTTATTGCCACTGTCGTTGTTATTGGCTACGGTCGTGGCGAAGGTGGACGACCACGGTCGTAGCGAGGAATCACGATCGCGGTGTTGAAGACCACGGTCGCGGTTATTGGCCACGGTCGTGGTCAGGGTGGATTGCCACGGTCGTGGCGGGTTCATAGCTGCCGCAAAAACCATGTGTCGGGGAGGAATCTTTGGAGAATAGATGTCTGGTCTGGTTCAGTGCCTGCAAGTCCCAAAATTGGCTGAATTGACTACATTATTGGCTGTTCTAACTACATTATCTAATGAGAGAAAGAAAGCATAGAACATTAGCATTATTGGGCATATTAAGACCAAAGTGGCACGAAACTATAGATAAAATGCACAGATAATATGCGTAGATTTGAGTGTTATCAACAGTACAACCTATCTCCAGGTTGTTTCCTATGTTCCTCGGCAAATCTAATAAACTGATCAAGACTAGAAATAAACTTTGGGGTGCACCGATTTGGAATGGACATCTATGATCTATCCATTATATGATCAAAGAGAAAACAAGTATATATTAGGGTTTAGGGTTAAAAGATTAGGGTCTAGGGTTAAAATATTAGGGTTTATGATTAAAAATTTAGGGTTTAAGGTCTTATATATAATAAATGTGTACCACCTATCCCATTCTTGAACACGTAATCTCACTAGTAAGTGTATAATGTGTATTGGGTTTTCAAGAAAATTTCGGCAACATTTCCCCTCTGTTCTCCAAGTACACATGTACTTAGAGAACAAATAGGGAAATGCTACCGAAAATTTCTTGAAAACCCAATACACATTATACACTTACATCCTAAGTGAGATTAAGTGTTCAAGAACAATCCCAAAACGGGGACTATCTAAGATTTACTCCTAATGAGTAATTCTCGGACGGGTTTCTAGGCCAACGAATACATGTATGTTGTCATTCTTATACCTACAATCCTAGTTTCATCATTCATATCCTAAGTTTTGTGTAACATCATTTAATCATGCTTGTCAATAAATACTAAACAGTAAATAAACCATGATTGAATATCTCAAAGACTTGAATCAAAATGAAGCTTAATGGCACATTGGGAGAGTGAGATTATACCTCACTTGAAGGCTGAAGAAAAATATATGCAAGTCAACAACGCAAATGGATGACACAACAACTCAATTCGGCCCAAGAGCACAAGCACATCTACTCAATTCATCCCAACAACACAAATGCACGATTCAATTCTGTTATAATGTATTAATTAGGGGTCAATATGCATCAAATTTAGAGGAGCAGATAGAATTAACAACATTGAAATTTGGAACATTAATTTTCGGATAGCAAGAAGAGTCGAGGAAGAAGAGGAGCAGGAAGAAGAGTAGAGGAAGAGGAGTAGGACGAGCAGGGAGAGGAGTAGGAAGAAGAGTGGAGGAAGAAGAGGAGAAGGATTGCAGGAAGACGAGTGGAGGAAGAAGAGGAGCAAGAAGAAGAAGAGGAGTAGGACGAACATGGAGAAGAGTAGGAAGAAGAGGTGCAGGAAGAAAAAGAGCGAAGGAAGAAGAGTAGTAGGAAGAAGAAGAGGAAGACGAAGGAGGAAGTACCTGTCGTGCAGCGAGCTCGTGGCTCCTCAGCAGCAGTAGCAGGCCCGCAACGGGAATCGCCAGACCTAGCTAACTCGATCAGTCGGCGGCGAGAATGAAACATAGTCTGGCTCGCGTAGCCGCGCGGGTGCTATTAAGTTAAGTATCGACGTCGGTTATTAATAAAAACCGACGCTCTAACAACATAGGCATCGGTTATAATAAAAAACCGACACCTATGTACAATCATAGTCGTCGCTTTAACATAAAACAACCGACGTCTATCAACATAAAAAAATATTCTTGAGTTACAACCATAGTTGTCGGTTTCCACCTAAAACCGACGCCAATTGGACATTTGGGGGGGGGGAGTTTTTTGTGGGGACATCGCACGAACACACAGTTGCGTCGGTTGGTCTAACAAAACCGACGACAAAAATGGGGATGAATTTTGTCTCGCGAAAGATCTTTAGTCGTCGGTTACTTGCACAATAACCGACGCCGTATATGAAATTTTGGAGGTAATTTTTTTCCACTGGAAAAATTGTATTTCACGGGTGATTTTAGACTTCGGTTTCTTATCGCCTAATCGACGCTAAATAAAAAGTGATACCCGTGTCTTATGAAAATCGGCCGGTCTTCATATACAGGTGTCGGTTTGTATTTGCAGCCGACGTCGTAGTTTAATGACGTCTGTTTTTGGGTTTCAACCGACGCCTGTAAATGTGACATTATACGTCATTTTTGTAGTAGTGTATATAGAATGATGACAGTGCCAAACAATTTCATAGTAGTGTATATAGAAATACATTAACAATTAACAACTAGTCAATAACAATTGGAAGAACAAGAAGAGGAATGCATGGAAAAGAATTGAAATTATAATAATTTTGAGAATTGAAGACGGAAAAAAAAGATTGGAGAAGAAACATGTTGCTGTTATCAAAGAGAATGAAGAAGATGAGAGAGAATAAATGAAGAACAATTCAATAGCATTAGAGGAAATCAGAGGACGATATGAAGAAGAGAAAACAAGAAGGGAATGAGCAGAGCAGCAGCTGGAATCAACAAGAAAAGGAGAAATCGAGATGATTCGTTTGCTGTTGCAACCTAAAAGAAAGAAGATGGGAGGGAAAATAGGAGAAGAAAGGGAATTTGTGAACAGAGAAATAAGAGACGGCAGCAATATCATACAAAAAATGGAAATAAGAAGAAAAAGAGCAGTAATATTTTATAAAAATGAAATAAGAGATAGCAGCAATATCATTTACATTTTTTGTTCCTGTGTGTTTGGGAAAGCGGTGATTAAGTGGCCGCATAAGTGGGTAATCGGCCGCATAATCGGGCCTGTTCCGAATATTGCTTCGCTTTGACACATGTAGGGCAGCCCTCTGTCCGAACTGCATATGCGGCCATACAGACCAATTTCCTGAATACTTCTAGTGTCCAAAATCGAGCCGGGTAGCGGGCTGGGAAGGGAGATTGCTTTCCGCACAGTGTTCTTTTGACCTTAATATGACCTGTACTTTAGTTTATGCCTAGTTCACTCTTCGGCAACATGATAATTCTGAAGACATTCGGTCCTCAAAAGAAGTTGGAAAGACACCTAGCTAGCTTTCTTTTGACAACAAAAGTGGCTTGAAGAGAAGATATTGGGTTGCCTGAGACAAGGTAGCAATGCAGGCAAAATACTGGGGAATCGACGTACTTATGATCTCTGCGATTCAATGGATGGACAGAGTTTGCTTCTAAAAGCCGCTTAGCAAGTTTTGGTAAGTGTGGGTGCATGACTATCTCCATGGACACGCTTCATCACGGTGGCTTAAGAAATTCTCACATGCCTCACCCTACAAGAAGTTGATATGGTACTCCAGTTGACTCTGCTAAATAACTCTTGGAAGGTTGCAGAACGTGGGGACTTACCCTTCTGGACCGAGAGGTGGACGGATCATATGTAGCTTGATTATGCTATAGACAATACTTTTTCAAGATAAGATTTCTGTCATCTTGATAGGGAGCGCAGAGAGGTGGCCTCCTCAACCTTCTTTCTGACAAGGGTGTCAACCAATCTAGAAGGCGGACCTCAAGTTCGATGACATGATAGATCACTTGTTACAATGGCTGTTTTTTGACCAAAATTGTCGCAACTCGCCATCCATCCAAGGAGCACAAGACGAGGTGGATATGATAGATCTTCCTTATCCATACGTAGATGAGAACCTTCTCATGGCGGATCATCAACGAAGCTGTGTTTGTTGATGACCGCATTACAAATTGCCTTATCGACATAGTATGAAATGGTAGAGTGCAGCTAGGAGTCCCAGGATGAATCCGTTAACTATCTCTGACTAGAAAGTGACTTGGCCAAATCTATTTGGTCTGCAACTGAATACTCGGTGAACCTATCTTCAATGGGGAATGTAATGGACTTTCTTCACAGTCTATGGGCCATGGCAAGCATGGGATCCATGACTAGTATTCTCCAAGGTGTTTTACCTCAATCATCTGTTTGGTTTATCCGGGTCTAATGATGCTGCAACTGATAGAATGGGAAAATGAGAACCAATTTTGAACGATAATACCACACACAACAAACTTGATATGCTTTATCAAAAAAAAAAAAAAAAACAAACTTGATATGCAAAGAATTTGTTCGAAATAGAGCAAAGCATTTGCGCAAGAAGGTAATGTTGCTTGCAAATTATTCACCCCACCTTGAGCCATTGAATATTTGGGAAGACCTTATGTTGGACGCTACCTGGGGTGAATACAACAAGGCATAACCTTGTCTTTGTTGTTGTGTCGAGGAGACTAGAAGCTACCACGCGGGGAACTACTAGAACAGTGGGAATATGCGGTAGGCCATGGCTTCACTCTTTGTGACGGTCTTCGAGCAGTTTGGTATGCCCCTAGCATCTACTCCATCTTTAGACTTCTTTCTCAATAAATTGCAGATAAATCTGTTGATCTTAGATGCTATTGTACAAAGCAAAACCCATGGCCTGTGAATATGACATGGTGAAATTAGGTGTATAATTTGAAATGCTCCAGAAGTAGAGGATTGGTGTTCTCTACAAGCATTATGTGGGTTATTAAGTCACTGTAACTTTTCCAAGCACAGGATCCTTTACAGGAGTCAGCGCTGAAACACAATCTGTGCGCAAGCCACCAGATTTTTACTGATATGATAA
Organism: Alisma plantago-aquatica; assembly: GCA_963693085.1. Classification (NCBI taxonomy): domain Eukaryota; kingdom Viridiplantae; phylum Streptophyta; class Magnoliopsida; order Alismatales; family Alismataceae; genus Alisma; species Alisma plantago-aquatica. Next base: position 894,088,540 of record OY856411.1, read on the forward strand.
TAAAAAAGCTAACTCCTTTAGGAGAGTTTCAATCATACCCCATAGAGTCTAACCATGCGTAGCTATATTTTTATGAGATGGTATAGCTTTCTCTTCTGTTTAGGCATTTGCTCTGGATCTATCTTGTGCCTTTATGCATTTGTAACTCCTTTCTCTGCCACTCAGGAGATGGGGCGAGTCAATATCTCCAATCTTGACGTCCCTCAAAAAATCTGGAAGGTATGGAGAGACCTGCACTTTTCTATTTTTGGTGTTTGTTTTCTTTAGCATATTTCGATCAAACTATAAGGATCCAAAATAATTCTTGTCATCCTTGATATGCACTGTACTGCAACGTTTGAATCAACATATGGAGTTATTTGCTTCTGCTGAAGTAGGATTACGTTTCGTTGTACAATTTACGTTTCAAAAGAGTGGCTATTATATAGCTTTGACGGAAATGTAATGTGGAGTTATACCGGATTTAGTTTTTCTAATTCTTCTCCTAATTACTGATCTTATTGTAATCTGTTCATGCAATCGGTTGCTGGCACTAGTGTACACTTTTGTCTAAAAAGCTGCATTTTGTTGATGTTCAATTGGGGGTTAGAATTATGTATTTGTCCATTAAATTTTAGATGACATCTTGATGAGACTATAGGTTTGAGTTGGTTTGGTTTACTTGTAAAGCCAAAAACTAAGTGGACCGCCTTTGAAACTTTCCGGACTGAATCAATCCTGTAACTAGTAGTACCCTTATATAACGGAAACAAACCATTATCGTATGGTTTATATTGGTTTCAAATTGGTATTATGGAAACTAAAAAGATACCAGCCAAATGAAACCAGTCATAAAGGGTTATAAAATTTGTCATTTTCTTTGTAATATAGAAGCTAGCATTACACTGTAAACAAATTAACTGAGACTGCCGCACACACGCACGCAAGCGCACACACATACACACACACACAAACACATACTCACACTCACACTCACACTCACACTCACACTCACACACATTATAGCTCAAAGCATCCATTCACTCGTGCTCACACGTTCACTCATTTTTTGTCTAACGGAAGACACCAAGATGGTTAGACACTCGGTTTGTTAGTGAGAGGTCCCAAGATCGAGCCCAGGCCACGGGATGAATAGAATGGCCAATTTTTTTTAAAAAAAAAGCATAAACTGAAACAAAGCACTTTTCATTAGTGTAGAAGTACATTCTAAATAATTCTTCTTATAGAAATCTAATGAAATTGTTTGCCTTGGTTCTATGGTTGTCCGTTCTGAATTTTGCCTATTGTTGTCTTTTAGGGTCGTGCATTTTACAATGTTATTTTCATGTATTTTGTGACGGTCATGTATCATTGCACTCAACCATGGTGAATGGTGATCCTGACAATTTGATGATATATGTAAGATAACAAAAGAAACATGCGATGTATGATACAATAAATTAACTTAATATAGGGTTCACAAAAATAACTTAGTACAATTATATTTTCATGTAACAATATAATGTTACAAATGGTTATCTAAAATTGTTTAGTTCCAAAAGACCCATATTAAGGAAATCTAAATCTAAAATCAACATGTCTCAATTCATACATCAATTTTTGTTTTAAAAATCTAGATGTGCAACAAAATCAATCATGTTACTTGCGAGATGTAGATAGATGTAATTGATTATCAACTTTCTACTTGGGATCAAGTGACAACCATTTCTTTTTGCCTAGTGTTAAACCCGATGACAAACTGATAGATATAAAATCGTCTAAGTAACAGTTATGAACATGTAATCCATGAGGACCTGAAACCAAATTGTTGTGTAGTGGTGAACCAAGGGTTGGACCCATTTCTTGATGTCTTATCCATAACTAACTGTAAGTTTCATAGTCTTCAATATATATTCAACAATAATAATTTATACTACATACGAGAATGCGAATTGTCTAAATTTATCAACTCAGAAATGTTCGAATGGGAAATATCCAAATTCAGGACTGGCTAGATTGACAAAATATTAAAAATCAAAATTGACTCGGTTTAGTTCAATCATAAACTTCTAAACTTGTAACTGAGTACATTTGATAAAAGAACTAAATTTTGAGCACACTTACGCTCATTACCCGTGTGTCACACACAATCCAAAACACCTTCTGCTCCTGCTGTTCTCTCCTCTCCCACATTCTTCCACTCCAATCAACATGCAACAACACTGAGGGAAAACTTGTTTGAGAGGATGAGGTGGCGGACATTGATTGGGTGGTTGGTGGAGGTTACGTAATAGACAAATAAATTTATTTTGCTTATAACTTTTGAAATGTAATGCATTTTTTGATGAAACAAAAAATCATTAGATTCCTTATGAAAAATGTATTCCAACAAGACTAATGTTGATATATTTTTGAGAAAAAAATACATAAGTGGTATGTAGAGGTGATGTGATTGGAGAGAAATTGTTTTGTTTATATTTTTTAATTGTGATGAATTTTTGAATGAAATAAAAATCATTAGACATGTTAAAAAATACATTCAAACAAGATTAAGGTTGAGAAAAATAATAATTTGCTGGCCAAATATCAAAAGAGGAACAAATAACAAATTCACAGATGAATTGACACATAATGGTTAATTGACACTCAAAGATGGTTCATTGACGCCCACAAAGGATTTGTTTATACTTAGAAGTATCCAAATAGAGTCTAAGAAAATATTGTACGTGTTAAATCATATCAAAGGTAATTGACAACAAAAATGACATACTGGCGCCCAAATATGTTTATTTGACACCTAAGAACAACTTATTGACGCTCAAATATGGTAATACCAACTAAATATAGTGTAAGGGCACTTGACACCCAATAATAACTTAATGACGCCCAAAAATGATTGTTTGACTTTCAAACAATTAACAAATCCCAGACAAATTGGTGCCCAATGGTTAATTGACACCCAATGATGGTTCATTGATGCCAAAAAATTATTTATTGACACTCAGAAGTATAAACATGACACCCAAGTAAATACTGTACACGTTAAATCATGGCTAAGATAATTGACAAAAAAAATAATGTACGACGTCCAAATAGGTTTGTTTGACACTCAATAACAACTTAACGACACATAAATATGATTGTACATATTAAATAAGGTGTAAAAGTAATTCACATCCAACAAAAACTTAACGACACATAGAAATAGTTAATTAACATGCAGAGATGGTTCATTGACGCTAAAAAATAGTTCATTGATAAGCAAAATTATAAAAATGATTTTCAAGTAAATATTGTATGCGTTAAATCACGACTAAGGATAATTGACAACAAAAATATCGTAATTACGTCCAATTAAGTTTATTTGACACCAAAGAAGAAGTAAATGACTCAAATATGGTTGTATGAATTAAACAAGGTATAAGAGGACTTTACACCCAATAATAACTTAATTGACACACAATAACAAATTAACGACACCCAAATATGATTCTTTGATGACCAATAACAAATTGTTTGACGACCAAACACATTCTTATCATATCCACACATGAAATGGCGTGTAATGGTTAACTAAGATAATTTTTGGGTGTTATTTTGCCATTTTTAGGCGCTTTTCAGCCATTTCTAGATGCACATTCATATTTTTGAAAAGTTTTATTTCTAAGCGCATATTCATCAATTTTGGGCGCTTTTAGTGAGTTTTGGGTGCTTTTACCTGACTTTTGGGCGCATTTAGACATTTGTGGATATATCACCAGATTTTGGGACTTTTTGTCATTTTTAGCCGTCTTTGAGCGTTTTTTTTGCCATTTTGGGCACTTTTTAACCAATTTAGGCGCTTTTTTGTCCTTTTCAAGAGCTTTGTTTCTGGACACGTACTCATCATTTTTGAGCACTTTTAGCCATTGTTGGGCGTTATTTGGCCATCTTTGGGCACTTTTTAGCCATCCTTGGGCGTATAATAATACTTTTCAAGAGCTTTATTTTTGGGCACATGTTCATCAATTTTGGGTGCTTTTAGCACATTTTTAGGCTCTATTTAGCCATCTTTGGCATTTTTATCCATTTTTGGGTGCATGTTCATCTTTTTTAAAAACTTTATTTTTGGGCACATTTTCATTAATTTTGGATACTTTTAGACAATGCCAATTAGCCATCTTTGGGCACTTTACTCATTTGTGGGAATATATATTTACAATTTTTGCCTACTATTTAACCGTCTTTGGACGCTTTTAACTCATTGTTGGAAAATATTCACCATTTTATAGTACTTTGTTTCTGGGCACGATTCATCAATTTTAGGCCTTTTTAGTGATTTTTGGGCACTTTTACTTATAAATACACCCCTAATGATCATGAATATGTGCCTAGTTTCCTCATCTCCTCCATTTATTTCTCTCACTTCTCAGCTCTCAAACGGGTCTACTTTATCTGTATGTGCTCCAATTTATGTTGAATTTATACATGTAAATGTCAAGAATTAGGACTGTCAATGGGGATGGTATGGGGAGGGTAAGGGCATACCCTTACCCTAACATTGCAGGTAACGGTATGGGTAATTCCCCACTCCACCACTATCCTTACACTCCTCTTACCCTTACCCTCACCCTCTTACCCACAGGGTAAACGAGGAGGGTAAGGGTGAAGTGGATAATTTATGTCTTTCAAAATTTATTCTAATTAGAAAATTAATGACACACCTAATACATTTAAGTGAAATATGAATATGCTTCAAGATGGCTATTATCCATTAAAAATATTTAGAAGCAATCTTCTACAACATTATACGCATGGTTTTTATTATAAGAACTATAAAATCTAGTTATTTCTTACATGTGCGTCTTTTTTATTTTTATGTACTCAATTTAAATGGAGTGGCCAGTGCAACAATGCATATAGTACCCGATATATATCTACTACTATCAAGACATGTGGGGCTGCCCCAAATTGTCTACAAAGTTCAAAGTGATACTGTGCAAGACCTTCTCAAAGTATAATGCCATGCCTCCTCATCACATATGTGAAGAATACTACAATCAACAATATTTTGAAGTGTAGAAAGGAGCCATACTATAAAAATTAGTATTTACCTTGGACATTGAGAGGCTGGATTTCGTTGAGAGGACAACTGAGAATATATCAAAACGATGTAGGAACAAGTGGTTATGATGAAAGCACAACTCTCTTAACTAGAAGAGGCTCTTGAGGGTTAACTAGACAATTTCATAGAACAACTGAAGCAAATGAAGACATCTTTTACCGTGAATGTTGATAACGAACCTAGCCTCAAGTTGGGGATGCAGACCACAATGGCAGTGATACCATTTAAGAGAAATTAGATATGAAATAGCTATTATAGACAACATACTACAAAATAGAGACTTCCATAAGAGAAAATATATGCATTATCATTAAAACCCACTTCTTTTAGTGTCCCAAACTAATAAAATAAAAGAACTAGAGGTACCCAAACACACTAGCATTGCATAATATGAACTTGATAATTATGACAATCATGCAACCTTAGTGACTACATTCATGCCAAGCCATAAGATGACAATGCAAAACTGGTTTCCATGACATTTATAGTTCTTACATATGAAGGATCACCTCTTATCAAGGGAATCTCCCTGTCACTGTTATTTGATTATACAATTGATTTGTAATCCAAATTTTTACTGAACCCATTGTAGAGTTGGGTATAGTCTACATGGAATAACTATTATAAACATGCCAAAACTAAAAAGGACCATACTCATTCTATTAATCCAAATACCAATTGGATTGACTTTTATGAGGAGAAAATCCTATGAGGATACATCAAGATGATGCTACATATGAGGAATTTTCTCCTCCTCCAATGCCACATTTCCTACTTATGGATCAAGGTGATGAAACTAAGTAAAAGATAGATCCTTACCCGATTTGGCACAATTGGTGACATAAGTTGCCACCACATGCCACCTTAGATATATAATAAAGTAGTCTCCAGTTAGCCCTCATGGATGAGAAGATGTAGAGGCCATGGGATAGGAACTTGTCCCATTTTATGACTTTTCTCTAGATCCATGTATATAACCTAAAATTCCTCCTTTGTTAGATGAGCCTTTACGTATATTACCTTTGTTTGCTCTCCTTCATTGGTAGATTAAAATCAATGTACATATCTTTTCAAGAAAATACAAGAAAAGCCTCACACGGTTTGCTGACAAAAAAGCCATTGTCTATATTAATGTATGACTTGTAGGGTGAAAAACAATTCTATTTTTAGCACCCTAAAAGCCCAATCAAGATGTCATGCCATCCCAATGATAGTTTGTACTTTAGAGCTCTTTCTTAATGTTCCAATCCTTGTTCATGTTTACTTCAGTTGGAATTTCTTGAAGTCTCCAAGAAGATCACCTAGTCTAGCTCTGAATTTAGTTGGGGTTCTCATGTTTAGTTCAAATTCAGGCATCAAGCCAATAACTTAAACCAAGGTGCTTCTCTGGAGGCAACATGATCTTTCTTCACTTTTATTGCATTTTTTTGTCTTAGATGTACTAATTATCCATCATCATCAATTACATATTATATTATATATATATATCAACTTGTGGATAAGATTATGATAAAATGAAAAACTGAGTGTAGGTGGGAGAACTCACATTCTGTATGCCATTAAACTTTTGGACCACCACTATCAATCAACTAGACTGTCCAGTCGACTATGAGGGATATGTGGAGGTGTTTGCATTTAAGGCACATAACTGATTGACTAATCCATTGAGCTAGCCAATAATCTGTGAACAATTCAACATGAACTTCTCGTGAATTGAGACAATCAATAGGTTTACCAATGGATCTATTCACTTGTATCAATTTGGAGCATCAACTAGACCAACCAACTGGCCAATTCAATGAGTTAATAGGATGGCCATCTTCAAGAGGTATAGAGAAGTGGGATGGTAACCACAAACCATGGAACTGATAATGAAATTCTTCCCTTCCATCTCAAGTGTAGTGTTTGCTCATGGATGAGAAAATTTGTAAGGACTGGGACCTGAGAGGGGATCCACTCTTCATTGAAATTTTAGTAGTAAACCCATCTAATCCAAACAAACTAATAATGTGTCAGAATAAGTGTATTTTTTATTTCTCAAATAATGGTATGCAAGACCAAATCTAGCAGCAAAAGATAAATGATCTAACTATTACAATGGCTGTTTATATCATGATTCCTTCACCACAAAGGGGGATAAATAAGAAAATGAAACTAAAGCATAGGACCAACAAAGGGTTATCTAACCACCTCGAATCAATCTCCCAAGAAGGAACATCTACACATGGAGTTGTCATGGTCAACCTTGATTCTCTCCTTCTTGCTCTCTACCTGAGGGGTTGGAAGCATACCCCACAAGAGAAGAAAAAGATGGAAAATTTCAGCATAAAGGCCACTATGGGCATGTTAATAGTGTTTTGAACAACAATCAGGAAAAATGACATCAAATATAAGAAGGCTTCCCATAAAAAAGAAAAGTACCATCCAAGTGGATATCAAGAAAAGATGAACTACAATGAGATGATAATAGATAGTTACACTTGCCATTAGTAAAAGATAAGAGGTTCCATAAAAGATCACATAATGAATTTGGGGCACATAACCCATAAAAAATAATGATCAACCTACATACACGTAATATAAACATAACACTAGTGAAATATAAATAAACAATGGCGTACAATGCACATAACCCTAATATCTGATAGAGTAAGGCACATAACCAAACTCCCAATATATAAGGTGCATATAAAACCCGAGTATGGGGCACATAACCTCATTCTCAAAATAACATGGGAACATAACCCAGGTATGGGGCACATAACCTCCATCCCAGAACATATAGGAAACATTACCCCATAAAACCAAAGTACTTATACAAAGCATGTAAAATGCAGATGCAAGTGAATGTTCAGTCATATAAATTGAATTAATGAGATTTCATATAAATGCAAAATATAAAACTTCCACCACAAAAGTGGGCATATTAGTGCTCACAATAAGGAACAACTTGGGTTCAATTCGACAATTAGGGATTCATCATGAAGAAAGTATAATAATAGAGTCCAACAAAAATATCCAACAAAAGATTCATGTCATATAGCTCACATGAGATCACTATTTAGAGGAGAGAGAAAAAAGTGTATAGGGTAACATGTCACAAAGGACCAAGAGAGAGGATAAACCTAGGTGATTTCTCAATATGATAATATGTGATGCAACATACGTTAAGAGAGAGTAAAATTAAGTTGATTGCTCCACATGGATAGTAAAATGCAACATAAATTATGATAGGTAAATAAGATCAATTGCTGAATACGGAATCTGAGAGATGCAACATACCTTTATATGTGAGTCAACTTGTCAAAGTCCAAACCCATAGATCCTAGTAAGGGTTCCAAGGTTTGAAACACCAATGTTTGAGAAAAGATCACCATATGAAATGTTTCATGAGATTACATGGTTTTGACGGCTCTTCCAAGGAACTTGAATTGGAGAATTAGAGAGGAGGCTAAAAGTCATATTCTATTGATCAAGTGATTTCTATGTGTGTGAAGGACATGGAGAGGGGTCTATATATAGAACTTTTAGGCTTAGGTAGCACGAAATGTATCTTATTTTTTTACTAGAGAAAATATGTAATGTATTTGTAAAAGGAGAACAATTAAGCATTCACTAACACATAATAGGAAAGAATAAATATAGGAAAGCGTAATTTCCATTCCAATGCTTTATTACTACTTTCTTTTCATTATTTTATCTCTTTCTTCCAACAATATGGCCAAATACTTATTGAGTAATATATCTACAATTACGAGACTTCTAAATATCTCATGTTGTAATTATTTGCTCAATGTAAATGTGTATAATAATTTAATTTACATATGTATAGGACAAATTTACTGGATTCCTTTTCCATTTATCAACCTCTTATATAATTTTATCCATCCCATTGCAAAATGGCTTTCTCACAATGTCTCTTATTTCACGTCAGAATCATTGAAATCATGTATATCAATTTTATCAAAAAGACATCTATATAGTTCAATATTAAGTTAGATCCAATATTCCAAATTTGAGGCAACCATATATATTGCTAATATATTTTACATATACGATTTGTCGAGTAGATAGGTGCAATAAAATTATATATACCCAAAAGTAGCTATTATAGACACATGAATTTCAAATTAAAGGGTGAAAACAATATCTATCGAACTCTTTTCCTTTTGTTCTTATTGTTAACAATTTTAGGAGGTAATATTGATGTTTACTAAGGAAATAATTTAGTAAAGATTATTATTATTTCTTATTTGGGTTTAGTAGTTGATTCTATAATTTTGGGATTATTTTTTTATTTCCAAGAAAAATAATCAAGTTCAAATATTTATTTACTTTACAATATGTTAACATGATTGTTTTCACTTATTTATTGCTTTTAAACATTAAGTAGAGAGAATTAGTTCTTTATAGTTTGTTCTACTTTATTAAAATATCTTGTGTATTGCACATTGTTGCAATTACCTTGGTTTATATTTCCATAACTCATATTGTATTTGGAACTTAAATCCATCTTAAGATTTTTGACCATGACAAATTTTCCATAGATTTATGATGCATGTACAACATTATTTCACTTTATATTATACCACAATTTTATTTATTATAACTTCACCTAAATTATATAAGTATAAGCCATATAAGTTGGTTTATACTATTTATTTAATACGTTAGATTTTTAATAGCCAATTTAATAATTTTGGCCTTATCTTACATTTTCTTTTCTTAGTGAAATTAGGATAGTTATGATTGTTAAAACAAGGCAAATCTTGGCATACAAGGTAAGTAGGACCCAAAATTAGCGATCACCAGGGTTTGCAAAAAAATCCTTGTACCCGTCTCGCTTATCTCCCGTATGGCGATCATGGCGGTGAGCTAGGGCTCCCCCCGCGTGTGGCGCTCAGGCTTGGGGGAGGGGGTCAGACATCCTGCTGGGCCGTCACCTTCTCCCCCCGGTCCTCCTCCTCGCCTTGCCTCTTCTTCCAGTTTCCTTTTTGCAGGTGCCTCTCCGAGCTCCTCATCTCTCCCCCTGGGCGGCGGTCGTGCGACCTGGTTGTGATCAGGTCTTCTCTTCGGCGTGTTGCTTGCAGGAGGTGGTGGTGCTCTTCTCCTGGCAGAGTCTTTCTCAGATCTGCCTTGAGGCTGAGGCGGGTGGCTGGTGGGGGTGTCCTCACAGGGGTTTCGGAGGAGGCAGGTTTTCCTCCTCTGTTTCTGCCTTGCAGGTTTCTCGCTTGGGTGCTAGTTTTTGGCAGGCTATCTGCCTTGTTTCGCCGTATATCGGCGTTGTTTCTTCCTTTGAATAAGGATTGTTACTCCTTCCTCTGTGAAGGCGGTGGTTTTTCTGGGGTTTCCCCCAGTAATTCAACCTTAGTACGGATATCTCATCTTTGCTCTGGATTGATCTCATTACTCAGTTGTATGGCTTCGTTTGAGTTGATATACGAGTAGAATACCGTCTTGTTCCAGCCCCTCTACCACTACTTAACGCTCAGGTTGAAGGAATTCTTCAGGAAAAGCTGCTTAAGACAGCCTCAAGGAAGAAGAATCAATGCCGAAATGTCTCTCTCTCGTTCCAATATGAGTTGTAGTGCCCTAGGGTTACTGAACGTGACGTTTGTATGTTCTGTTTGTATCTTTCTCCCCAATTGTAGATGTCGTATGGATAACAAGTAATGAATCAATCCTTTTGCTCTAAAAAAAAGGTAAGTAGGACCCAAGGAACACATTTTTACCATTATATTTGTATTTTGAAGAATTCTTTTATGAGTTTGAATACAATTAGAGTTTTGGACTCATCACCATTATATTATTATACATTACATCATTACCGTTATTATTTATATATGGAGTCCCATTATCTTGACATTTTTACCAAAAGAGTTTCCTTGTATCATTATGCACGAATTTCCACATTGTGCTTATTTATCACATTAAGCCCATGAATTCAATATTTATTTAAATAATATGACATCATTCATATATATATGGACATGGAAACACCAATTGTTATTCCAAAGCACATTATACCTATTATTAAATATATTTTAGCTATTAGTTGAATGTTAGTTAGCAAGAGAAACATATATGACATTCTTAAAAGATTTTCTTACATGCTAGCACATACTTAAGTTATTATGTGGACCTGAGTGTATTTTGATATTTGGTATTGATTATAGAACCTAATGTCACTTAATATGTTAGATTTTTTTAATACTAAATATGTAATGGGTTACCATTGGTTTATTCACGTTTTATGCATTAACAATATTCATTAAGGTATAACATTATCCTTGTTTGGTCTAATATAAGGAACCAAGCTCACTAACCTCCTAGTCTGAATATAGGGTAAGATTTTAGGTTTTAGTACTTTACAAAACTCCACCCCGTAATAGGATTTCATCCTCAAAATCTAATCATACATATATTATCATACAACTACCCTCCAATCCTTTAATGGTTTAGTCTAATTAGATTACTCTTATTGATATCAGGGTTACTTAAATATCTTTTAATTATGAACACTTTTTATGTTGTTCATGCATCCAACTAACATGCCATATACACCTAGGGTTGAATTTTAGGTCCTTGTGATTATGACATAGAAACCCTAAGGCTCACATATCAAAACTAAATATGCAACTAGTACAACTTATCACATATTAGAGGGGTAAAGAGGGCAAGTCCACTAAACTTTTTGTACATGCCAAATCTTCCTAGGGTAAATATCATAAGGGAGATAAGATTGAAATAGTTAGATTAACTGACTGCTAGTGGCTCTGATCTATCTTGTAATGAGTGTGACCTAAGAGGGGTCCATTCCTCACTAAAATATGAGGAATAAACCCATCTAATCCAAACATGCTATGCTAGAATAGGTGTATCTTTTTATTTCTAAAATAATGGTATATACGACCATATGTAGCAACGGAAGATAACAAATCTAACTTTTACAATGCCTATTTATATTATGTTTCCTTCACTGTAATGACCCTCAAAATTGAGTCCCAAAATTTCTTACCTTTACTAAAGATGAAACCCTAAGTAGAAAGAATTTGTCTTTCATTTGTTGACTTAAGTTGGGACCATGCTCAGTTAGTATGCCAAAATGAGTTAACACAACACGTAGACATCATGTCAACCTTGAATGAATCATTTACATAATGCATCAATACTTATTCACATCGATGTCAATTAATGCACAAAAACCTAACCCTAATTATGCAATGGTGGCTAGTTGGGATTGAATGATAGTTTGGACCCACATACATGTACAATGTATCCCACTAATTGGTATATGAGTAGATAATAGAATAATAGAGCTTCCCCTAAATTTTGGTAATAAAAATTCCTTTTGAATGATTATTGATGTGTTAATAACCCTAAGTAGCTAATGATGTGAAACGCATGTCTCCCTAACTCATATCTAAAATCTAAGTGGATAATTGAATTCCCCATGGTCGAATGATCAAACCCACCAAATTTGGTTTGATTTAGATAATCCTAGATGCTTCAAAGGATATTAGGGAGGAAAGGAAGAGATAATGTTGATTATTTTTTTTGGTGAACCCAACGTGCCGCTCTCTATTTATTGATTTTTGTATAAGAGTGTACAGGGAAAAAGAACTGTACAAGGAAAGAAAAAAAAGAACTGTACAAAGAAAGAACTGTACATGCCAAAAAAGGGACAGATCTAGAAAAAAAGAAAGGCAGACAAAAACTAGATCTTCAGTAAAGAATCAGCCAAAGAATGTTCCCATAGACAATTAATCTTCTTTCTATGATTGTGGAAAATTCTATTATTCCTTTCCATCCAAAGAGCGTAAAGTATGCTGCACGTGAGGAGCTTCGTCTCATTCTTATTGCAGACCAGCAAATCCTTCATACAGCCAGGAATGATAACAGAAGGGAAATAATTTTTGAATCTGTTCCAGAGGTTCTTTGCTACGACACACATAAAGAAGAGATGATCTCTAGTTTCCAACTGATCAAAGCAGAGATTACATCTAGAGGCGAGAGTGAAACCAAACTTTTGTCTATTGTCATCAGTGAATAGCCTATTATGAAAGGCTTTCCAAAGAAAAACAGAGATTCTTCTAGGCAGAATAGAATCCCAAACCCAAGCACTCCAATCTGTAGTCAAGAACTTAACTCTAGTGAGATTCCAAAAATCTCTGCATTTAAGGCAAACTTTACCGTTGCATAGGATAGAATCATTATTATCAGCTGTCGGGGGCTTACAATTATTGAGAATGTCAGAAACCACTTCACCACCTCTGATATCAGGGAAATGCCAACTGTTATCCTTAATACAAGTTGCAAGTTTACAGAATTTCCCTTTCCCCAGCCTATGAAATAACTGGTAGTTAACCTTACTGATCATGGTAGTTTTATCCGAAAGCCAGGGATCCACCCAGAGAAGAAAGGAGTTGCCATTTCCTACCTTGAATTCCACCAACTCAAGCAGCAAATCCGTATCGTCAAGCAACTTTTTCCAAAGCCAAGAGACATTGGACTTATTGTTTGGATAATGTTGATTATTGTCCCAATTAGTTAAATATACACGTAATTATCCTAGATATAGTATAGTTCGATATAATAGGCGTAATAAAGCTTGTGAAGCACTCCTTTAGATGACCCGACTTGATTTGAGCCATTGGATGGGGATCTGAGGGCAGGGCCTTTGTCCCCTACCTTGCGCAGAGTCCGTGCAGAGGAGGTAACATGACCCCAATGTTGCGCCCTCCTACATCTCTTGCTCCCCTCAACTGTTTCTTCTTATCTCAACGCCGATAGATTCAGGGGATCTCGGAGAGTCTTTTAAGCTTTAATCGGAACCCTATAGGTACCTATAACAAAAATGCCCAAAATGCCTCCTTCAGGCGATGCAACCGCCACCCCAAGGCAACTGGGCTACACTGGACCTACAACCAATGATCCTGAAAGCTCCACTAGACTCAACACAACCCTCCTCTACAGTTAATTGCAGCCAAGATGTCTTGAGAGATCACTCCAACGCTAGTCATCTTCTCCAACGCCAGCGAGCTCAGGGGAGGAGCTCGAGTCATGCTAGTTCAATTGCACCTCATGTAGGCTTCAAGACACTCCACTGATTGTTTCTCTTATTCCCTTAGCCCTCTTGACCTATCCCAGTTATGTACCCACAAACCCGTTTTCATGTTAGTGAAGCTCACCGCCGGCCAGGCTTATTAGCCACTTTTAGGCCACGAAAATCATTGCCTTAGACTCAGTAGGATTATGCAAAGAGAACATTGCTTTCAGTTTCCATTTGTGGTTGCCATGCCATCATTTTCAAGTTTGGAGCTATTGCTCTGTAACTCACGATTTGTAGAGAGGGTTGCAAGTTGTTTTGGTCTTCCTTCCATGGGGAGTCTTTCCATAGGTCTGTTGAGTCACAAGGAAGATACCCGGTCCCTTATTCTGAGTTTTAGGCTCTGCTCTCTGCTTTCACCTTCTCGGTTCCTTCTACCATGGTGGAAAGGTCTTCAGTGTTTCCAACCACCTAAGTACCCAAGTCAGGAGTCCCTGACCCCGACCGACCACAGTGAAGTCTCAGTGGCCATGTTCTCCAATACTGGCTTTCCATTGATCACGAGTTCATCCTCAAGATCGCCGAACCTGCTCTGTTGTTCCCTTCTTGGTCTAGGTAGGAACATGATGATTGACGATTTAGAAATAGTGCTTTCATTTTCATTTTGATGTGTCACGGCCCTGCTATGTTATCATAGTCCTTCCACTCATCAATTTTGATGTATCTCTTGGTTTGATCTCGAGTGAATTGACCACTGTACCCTATCACACACATAGAGTTGTGCTTGACATGTGAGGTCAGGGTCGTCTTTCGACAGGCTGAGATTTTGTTTGTTTCTCAAGAATTTCCAATAACGTTTTATATGGTTTTATCTCGACTGTGATAGGTCAGAATACATCAAATCTTTAGAAATTCATAGATTATGCTACATATCTCAGATGACAACGACCCTTATATGAATTTTGATCAGTTTTTCGAGACCTATCGAATGGTCAATGTTTCAGATCTATTTTCCTAACCAAGATTTCATAATTTATTGAAAACCCTAAAACCCTAGGCTTAACCATGATAATTAACACACTTATGTGTTGTACAGGATAATTAGGATTGATCAGGACTTCATCTACTATTAGTATACCTCCTCAGGATCAAGTAAGTGGGTCCATGCACTTTGAGTATTTAATATTAGCTTACATCGGCTTATAATCATTATGATGATCAAGACGAATGATATGCATAGTTATGTGTTTCAAATTAAATCTTAACAACATCAAAATTCCTCTAGAGTTATTGCTTTAATGTTATGCCTCAATGCTATTTCAAGAATCCATGTCACGTTCATATGAAATCCAATTAAAGTTAATTACTTCCAAGATATTGATGAAATATGTAGTGGGTTGGATTAATTTATCCTCATCATGTTAATGTTGAGCCTACATGCCTTATGAGCACCATTGGTGCATAAGTATCAAGGATACTTTAACCAACCAACAAGGTTATGTTATGTGAATCTAAATCCATTATTCAATTAGTTTCATGCTTTTCCTTATTGCCAAGTTACTAAGTTGTTATAATAATGCTAAATGCCGCTTACTCTAATGTGATTTTTATTGCATGCATGGCTGCGGGTGTGATGCCCTCAGGTACAAAGAAACTTCCAAGAAAGGGCTACATGAAGGTCAGCTTAAGGAATAGATCAACATTTCCTAAAGATACATATGGTGGGGTGCCATCTATGATAGAATATCTTGATGTTATAGATAACTTAATGTATTGATTATGTTTAATCATGTATACCCTAGTTAGCTTCAATTTAAGAAACCAATTGTGAACAATGTATAAATCAGTTTCAACATCAATGCATGGTGTTTGTTTACTTTCTTTGCAATGATTATTATGACTGTGACATCCCTTTGAGCTAGAGTACCCCATATTATAGACAATGTGGGTGTTTCTTTCGTTGATACCTGTATGCCTAAAGGGGGTGTTACATTCACCATGCAGGGTGATACATAAGAAAACTAAACTAAAGAGTATGACCAAGATAGGATTATCTAACAACTTCAAATCTATCTCCCAATAAGGAACAACTACACCTGGAGTTGTCTTGGTCAACATTGATTCTGTCCTCCTTGATCTCTACATAAGGGAATGGAGGCATACCCCACAAGAGCAGACAAAGATGAATTTTTTTAGCATAAAACCTTTACGAGCATGTTAATAGAGTTTTGAGAAACATTAGGAAAAAAGACATCATATATAAAAGGGCTTCCCATCTAAAAGGAAAAGTACCATCCAAGTGGATATAAGAGAAGATGAATTGCAATGAGATGATAATAACTAGTTACACTTGCCATTAATTAAAAATAAGAGGAGCCATAAAAGTAAAAATAATGAATTTAGTGCACATAACCAATCAATAATAATGATCAACCTGTGTGCATGTGAGATAAACATAGCACTAACAAAATTTAAAAAAATGATGGCGGCCAGGGCACACAATCGTAAGACTTGATAGATTAAATCACATAACCAAACTCCCAATATATAAGGTGGCACAAAACCTTGGTATGGGGCACATAACCTCCATACCAAAATAACATGGAAACATAACCGGGGTATGGGGCATATAACCTCCATCCTAAAACATAAATGGCACATAACCCCATAAAACCAAAGTACAACTCTAGTTCCATTGAATAACAAAGTATGCAAAATGTAGAGACAAGTGAAAGTTCAATTATATAAATTGAATTAGTGAGATTTCCATCACATAAATGGACAACATAAAATATCCACAACAAAAGTGGGCAAATTATGGTTCCATCTCACAATAAGGAATAACATGGTTCAATTCCACCATTAAGGATTCATCATGAAGCAAGTGCAATTTTAGAGTCCAACAAGAATATTCAACAAAAGATTCATATCATACAATTCACATGAGTTAACTTGTTAGTGGAGAGAGAGAAAAGTGTAAAGAGTAACATGTCCAAAAGGACCAAGAGAGAGTGATAAATCTGGATGATTTCTTAATGATAATAAGGGATGTAACATATGTAAAGAGAGAGTAAAGTAAAGTTGATTTCTCAACATGCATCATAGAATGCAACATACATTAGGAGAGATAAATAAATCAATTGCTAAATGTAGAATCCAGGAGATGTGTCATACCTTTAGATGTGAGTCAACTTATCAAGGTCCAATTCCTAGATCCAAGTACAATTTTAAGGTTTGAAACACTGAAGATTAAGAAAAGATCACCATATGAATTGTTTTATGAGATTACAAGGCTTTGACGACTCTTTCAAGGAACTTGAATAAGAGGATTAGGGAGGAGGATATAAGTTATATCCTATTGGTCAAGTGATTTCTATGTGTGTGAAGGCCATTGAGAGGGGTCTATATATAGAATTATTAGACTTGGGTAGCAAGAAACTTATCTATTTTTGTTTACCAGGGAAAGTATGTAATGTATATTGTAAAATGGGAAAAGTTAAACATTTTTAACACATAATACGAAAGAATACATATTAGAAACATATTTCCGTTCCAATTATTTATTCATGTTTTTTTTCTTCAATATTTTATCTTTTTTTCCAACAATATGGTCAAATACTTATTGACTACTACATCTGTAGTTAAGATACTTATAAATATCTCATTGTGTTTATTTACTCAATGAAAATGTGTGTAAAAATATAATGTAAAATTATATAGTATATATTTATTGAGTTCCTTTTCTATCATTCCATTTATCAACCTTTTATATACACTTACTCATTCCATTAAGAAATAGCTTTCTCATAATGTTTCTTTTCTCACCTCAGAGCCATTGAAACTATATACAGTTTAATAAAAGACGTCCATTTATGAATATTATGTTAAATCCAAAATTCCAAACTTGAGGCAACCATACATATTGATAGTATAACTTACATTATTTTTTAGTAGAGGATATGTATTAATAAATTTATGTATCCAAAACTAATTATTATAGACACATGAATTTCAAACCATAAAGGTGAAAACATTATCTATCGAATCGTTTTCCTTTTTTCCTGGTTGTTAACTATTTTTAGAAGGTAATAGAGAGGTTTACTAAGGAAATCATTGCTTTAATATTGTTATTATTTCTTATTTGGCATTAAGTAATTGATTATATAAATTCAGGAATGTTTATTTGTTTCCATGCAAAATAATTGAGTCAAGATATTTGTTTCCTTTAAGATATGTCAACATGATTGTTATCATTTATTTATTGATGTAAAAATTATGTAGAGTGAGTTGGTTCTTTAAAGTTTGTTCTAACTGATTAAAATATCTCATGTAAGCCACATTGTTGCAATTACCTCAGTTTATATTTCTATAACTGATATTGTATTTGGAAAGTAAATTCATTTTAAGATTTTTGACCATGATAATTTTTCCATTGATTTATCATGCATGTACAACATTATTTTCCTTTATGTTATACCAAAATTTTATTTATTACAACTTCAAATAAATTATATACGTATATTCCTTACAAGTTGGTTTATACTAATTAACATATTAGATGTATTTAAATAATTAATGTAATAGTTTTGGCCTTATCTAACATTTTCTTTTCTTAATGAGATTGGGATAATTAAGATTGTTTGAATAAGCTGAAACTTGGCACCCGAGGAGACTGGGACCCAAGAAACACGTTTTTACCATTATATTTGGGGTTTGAAGATACCTTTTATGAATTCTGATATTAATTATATTTTTGGACTGATCACCATTATATTAATATAACATTATACGATTACATCATTATTTATTATTTAGAGTCCCTTTATCTTGACATTGTTATCAAAAGAGTTTCCTTATATTATTATGCATGGACTTCCATATTTTTCTTATTTATAAAATTAAGCCCATTTATTTATTTAGATCATGGTACATCATTCATATTTATGGATATGGAAAAACCAATTTATCCCAAAGGACATGATGCCTATTATTAAACATATTTTAGCCATTATTTGCATATTATTTAGCAAAAGAAACATATGTGACATGCTTATGAGTTTACTTACATGTTAGCAAATACTTAAGTTATTATGTTAATCTGAATGTGGTGTTGATTATAGAACGTAATTTTACTTAATATGTTATATTTGTTTTCAAGCCTAAATATGTAATGGGCTACCATTGAGTTATTCACGTTGTATGCTTTACAAATATTCATTTAGGTAAAAATTTATCCTTGTTTGGTCAACTCGAAGGACTAAGCTCACTAACCTCCCAGTCACAAAATAGGGTAAGATTTTAGATATCGGTATGTTAAAAAATTCCTACGTTTAGACTGGCGGGGGGGGGGGGGGTTGTAAGTATCTCTCATATCCAACCAAGCCTATTTATCTATTTTGTGAATGATTTGAATTAAAGTAATTAGTATATAATCATATCCACACATAATTAATATAACATTTCCTTTTACATAGTTGAAAAAAAATGCTTCAATCATGTTTAGGGAAAAAGATGTTATATATCCACCATTGCTTTAGTTTCCTATTTGTAGTCATGCATATTGCAATTAGGAATTCATATTATAACCCCATTAAATGATGTAAAGCCTCCTTATCATCATTGTTGTGAAAATGAGCTAATGGAACTTAGTCTATGTAAACTAGGATCTTAACCAATGTGCTCCTTGAAAATGATGGCAAGTCATGTGGGATTGATATGGATTAAACATGTCATTTCTCTAACTAATTAGGAAACCATATCCATGGTCACCACTTCTCTGAACATCATCTCATGATTTGAATGTATTAAATATAAGAGTACCCTATGCTTAAAATTGTATAACATGTTTTCCACATGACAAAATTCCTCTTCTACACTTCTTATTACACCTTATTACCCCTCATTCACTAAAAACAAATAAAAAACCATCCAATGTGTTAAACTTTATGTTTGAGGTGGCACATATCCTCTTCACTCTAATAAATTCCTTCATACCCCTACTTATGAAATATCATTTAGCACCAAAACAAAATAAAAGATGACAATGTCAATAAAAATAAAATCACGTAAACCATCAAGAAAAAAAAAGAATATAAGTAGGACAAGTCAAAATGAGGCAAGATATGCATTTTATCTCTCTACAAAGCCATTCACTTTCTTTTCCACCTAAATCCATCACATGTTCTATTTTTTCCATTTGACATACTCCTATGTTATATTGCATACTTTTAATGTAGATTTGTGATATTGTTTGAGCTTTTGTGAAATTATTATTTATGTGTGATTTTTTAGGATTGTGGTGAGGAAGCATTATTGTGAATCAAAGTTGGGAACATGGAAATAGCTAGTCTTGCTCTAATATATTAGGAGGTTAGGTATGCTTAGTCACATCTATAGGACGAGCAATGTTCAAGTTTTAAGTTATTTTATAAATATATATTTATCTTATCTATAGTAATTTTTTTATCTTAGTTTACCATTTCATTCAAGAATTTTTCCTTTGAATCAATTTAGATTAGGATTGTGTTGTTTTGTCCTATTTGATTGTGCTTTAATGGGAATTATTTTGTATTCTTGTAGGAACTTATCAAGAAGTAAATAAACATGATTTAAATCATTCCCCCTAACACACATTAGGATGTATGTGATCATCATTCCTCAATACCAACAAATTGCAGAAGTGATTTCTCACTTAGAGACTCCCTACAACAACCCAAAAACTCCATCTAGTCACCAAGAACCTTTAGTTGACCGATTGTGAGGAATATTTACCAGAAATTCACAGAATCACTGGTATATAGAAGGCTCATCATATGAGCTACACAATGTTAGCAAACTATACAAAGTCTATTGAGTTCCCATTTGGTTAGATAGATCCCCTAGTCGATCAACTGGGACCCCTCTTCAAAAACCAAGCACAATTTGTCAATGATATGACTCTAGATTTCACATCCAAACAACAATACCACATGCAATCTATGAAGGGATTGTGAATTGACATAGATTTGGGAGTAGGGAGTAAATAAAGGGAAATGTCTCAAGGGTCACATGTAAAGAACTTATCTTCTACCAAAATACCTCATCTACTATAGAGGCAACTGCCATATACAAACCACAATACCACAAACCATAAGGGAAAGTTGCGACCATACGTACATGTGCTGACATACAAAAAGTCTCCATGGACGCCAAAAACTGACATGAACCTAACATATCCCCACCCACATCATAGAAATACAACCAACCTATAACAATACTCACAATATTACATTACATGCTACCCAACCAACTCCCTCACCAACCCTATCATGCCACTTCAATTCTGCCACCCAAAACACAATCCAACTACCTCACTCACAAATACCCAAACCAAAATGTACACCTTACCAAAAAACCCATGCAACACATATGAAGCAAACCTCGATGTAACCAATCACTACCCATACTCTATTTTAATAAGGGGACCAGAAGAAACGGTATCCTTATATCTAAGAAGATGAAGAAGAGATTCACTAAGGCTAATGATAAGAAGATGGAACTACGAGCTAGAGGTCCCTATTTTGGGAAAATTCATGAGTAAAAAGAAAAGAAACAAATCAATGGAAGGTTTTAATACAAACATGGATCTTCACCAAATTTTAATAGAGGAAAGTGTACTGGGTGATTTTCCTACTACTACTATAATAAGTGATCAAGTTATGAGTCATTGTAGTGTCTAGACCCATTAACAACCCTAAAAATTCTATGTTGTAATGTACATGGAATGGGCACCCATGGAAAGGTACCCTCTCTTGATCTAGTGGAGAGATATGGCCTATGTTGTGTTTGTCATGAAGACTATGGCAAGTAACAATGAGTCGGACCACATGACAAGAAGTTGTGATTTTGACTAAGGGTTTGGAGTAAAAAATAGAGGAAGATTAATTGGCCCAAGTTTGTAGTGGAGAGGAGAGGACATGACTATTACATCTTTCTGAGATCATTATATATATATGTTTTAATTGGAGGACAAGGTCAAACACATTACTTTGGGTTTTAGGCCTTTTGGATGGTCGCTTTGAATGCGGAATACCATACTTGGGACCTAATGCAAATAGTTTGTCAGTCTTTGAGCACGCCAAATATCATAGGATGAAACATTAATGCAATGATTTCTGACATTGAAAAATCATGGGGACAACCAAGGAGTGAATGGAAAGTAAAAAATCTCAAAGAAGCCACTAATAACAATAGTCTGAGGGTTTTGGGATATATGGGATTTTGTTTACTCGGTGTAGAGGTAGAGAGGCAAAAATCATGAGGAGGGAAAGACTAGATAGGTTCCTTGATGACGAAAAATGGTGTTAGTTGTTTCTGGTTACTAAAATTAAAAATTACCCTATACAGAAATTAGACCATGCAATGATTATTCTATGGGGAGAGAAAAGAAGACAAGCTCAAATTGACAAGTGGAAGTTCCAATTTGAAACCATGTGGATTTGCTCCTTGGAATGTAGAACTATGAATAAAAGTGCGTCAAAGGACATTAGAATTATAGGCCTAAAAACACATAATAAAATCTATGCAGAGAGACAAGAAGCTTGGGCATCAAACAAATTTTGGAATTTAAAGAATAAGATTAAAGAAGTTAAGAAAGATTAGTGAAGAGATCAGAGTAGACCGCCTTCTGATGATATTCTCACATAATGCACTAGACTGTCTAGGGTACCACATGAACTTAAAGAGCATAGAAGAAGATTACTAGTAGGTCATAGCTCACAAAATAGATGAGGGATGGTGACAATAATACAAAATATTTCCACCACGTGCCCAGCTAGAGGGGAAAAACATCAAATGGCTATTTGATGAGGAAGACACATACAAAACATGACCGAACAATATGAGAAGTATCATCAATGTTTTCTTTAACAAACTTTTCACTTCCTTCAACCCAAGAGGGACAATTTTTTTTTGAAGACATTCCTATTGTGATAAATGAGGAGAAAGGAAATTGATAGATTTCCAATTGAAGTTGAGATTCAGGAAGCTCTCCAATAGATGCACCCAAGCATGGTGCTAGGACCAGATTGGATGAAAGCAATGTTCTACCAAAACATCAGGATATGGATGTGGTGAAGTACATTTGGAAAATGTGGAAGGAAAAATAGTGCCAGGGGATATCAAAAAGACAAATACAGTGCTGATGCCAAAGACTCAAAACCCTAAAAGAATAAGTGGATTTTCCTAATAATTCTATACAATGTTTCTCATTGAAATTATTACTAAAGTATTATATGGAAAAGTTAAGCCATTAATGGACAAGATTATTTCTAAAAATTAGAGTGCCTTCACCAGAAACCAAATGGTTACAGGCAATTCCTTTGTTTCCTACAAACTTTTCCACATGATGAGGTACATAAAAAAGGTAAAGAAGGGCTCATCGCGCTGAAGCTTGATATGAGCAAGGCATATGACGGGTCAAGTGCAATTTCTTAGATAAATCTTTAGATATGATTGGAATACCAATTATTTGGAGGTCAAAAGTGAGAGAGTGCATGTCAAGCATATCTCATTCCTTCATCATCAATGAGGATATGAGATGTTCTACAAACCCAACAAGAGGTCTACGCTAAGGAGATCCTATTCCCCCTTACCTTACACTTCTACACATGCATATGTTTTGTATAAAAAGTTTTGATCTTGGCCACCTCTAATAATAATGTATAGTTTCATGTTATTAATGATATGATGACCCCTATATGTGATCTTTTGTCCATATGGTTAGAATTTTATTTTGGTGCTTTTATTTTCCTTCTTGGTTATGAAGATCTTAACCCTTTTGTCTTTGCTTTTAGTTATTCTCATTTCTGTGTGGCATTCCTAGGTTGAGGCATCACACTTGTATGTTGTGCATAACATGGATGACATGAGTTCATATGTGATAGAAACAAAATTTCTAGCTAGGAAATTGTATCCTCAGATAATCAAGGTGTGTCTAAGAAGAGAACACACTCACACTTTTGTAAAATGGTTTAAAGGAAATGTGTCTTGCAAACTCTCACAAACACAAAACCATATTCCCCAAAATGTGAAATGACTTGTTTATGACCCTGAAATGGATGTTGTTTCCTATAAAGGGTACAAAATAATAAAGTATTAGAAGAACATCACACAATAGTGGTTATTTTAAAGGCATCTACATTGTACTTTTCTATGTGCTAAAGACAACTGTCCAAGAAAAGTGAGGATGTGATACTAAAATTTGTTAAATACATTTCAAAATTTGACCACATTGGATTCATATATTGTGTGTAGATTCATTTTGTAAAAAAATAAAGTGTTAAAGATTGATGAGATAGGATTCACTATTTTAACTTTCTCAAAAGATGGGATAAAATCATGAACCATTATATTTGTTTCACAATCCCATCACTTATATATTTGAAGATCTTGCAAAAAAAATTTGGCTTGTTCTTATTAATGGGAAAAAACATTTCATTCAAAGCCACATTGACTAAGATGAATATTATGAAAATATTGAAGAGTCATTTCCTTTTTATCGACTTACTAATTGTTAACATTAAAGAAAACAATAAGGAACTCTATGGAATAATGAACCATAATGAAGGAAATCAGGTGGATAGGAAACAAAAATGACAAATGGTAAACATATTGAAATGCAATAGCAATATCTCTTCCCATTTATTAATTTTAATAATATGATTCATCATCTTAATAAAAATCACTAGCTGAATGCTTTACTTGAATTAGTTTGATGTTGCCTTGTTCAGATATATTATCTTTTGGATACCTGAATTTGTTTCCTTTATAATATATGATTATGGAATGATCAAGAAATAAGTCCATAGAGGATAATATTAATCCCAAGGACTACATGGATACAATATGTGAAATGGATTAGCTTCCCACAATGCATGAATAGGAGGCCCTACTTGAATTCAAGACATTTTGAAGCTGCAAGAACCTAAGGTGAAGGATGAAAAGATTCTTGTTAAATATAATCATCGACTTAAACCCATATGAGAGTGCTAGTAGTTTTAGGCACTATTTTGATACAAATTCCCATTTTGAGGTACCAAATATACTTACACTTGGGGACAATTACCCAAAGAATAGAAGGAGCTTATTTAGCTTGACTTTATTGTAAGTATATAAAAAATGAATTATGTGAATTTGTTTCCATCTCACTCTTAAAGTATGGTTCTAAATGCATACAATATTTCATTTACTTGAGCATGATCCTAAATCTTGTATTGAAAAACATGGGTAAGATGCAAAAAGATTGTAAGTCTAGACTCATAAAACAATACATTACCAACCCTGACTCTGCAAAATACAAAAGGAACCCATGCAATGCATAACCTTTCCTTGAAGAAGATACGTGGGAAAGGTTAAAGTAGCATTTTCCAACATACCCTTTCAGGTAGTCACTTTTAATAAATGTAACATGTAGATGAGTTATACATTACATAAAATTGTACTTGTAAAACTACATCAAGATCTGAGTAAGACTCAAAAGGAAAGACATGCTAAAAATGTGCATCAACTTCTATTGGACAAAGGTGGTCATGCCTAATGGAAAATATGTCCCGAATAAATTCAAGAAAAGGACCTAGCCTAGGATCGCCTCATGTTACAACCATTGACATCCCCGTGAAGGCCCACTATGGACAATGGATTAATGCACAAACAATCCCTACTTCTAGTGAAATATTAAACCACAAAAATTAATGAGGCAACATAAAAAGGTAGATAATTTTTTGTTTCACTATTCTAGTATTTGATTAGAGGGGGGAAAGGGTTTTGTAGCTGCAACAATGGTAGGGTAAGGGTTCCGAACAAGGCCTCATGCAAGGGTGTGACCATGATCTAATTAGCAACAAAGATGAAGATGGAAGTCTAAGGAAGGAGAGTACATGGAATAATAAGGTTATGAAGGAGGGAGGCGTTTGGGTTACAGTGCCTCCTGTGCGTATTGAATTCCAATCGAGTGGATGAGGGGAACTATGGCAACCGACTAGAGGGAGACATCCAGTGTTGTATAAGAGGGCATTATTGATTGTGGTGGTGCATCATGTGTTACACAAACCAACCAATCCACAACTAACAACTCATGGGAACATGGCTTCCTGTGACTGGGGAATCAACTTTTGAGAAAAAATCTCCATGGTCTAGACAAACCTAGAATGGGGATCACCAACATGGTGATCCATTTTTACTGAAAATCCCATTCATGAGAAACTTGACTGATAAAGATGTGCATTTGTCTAGAAGGATGTAATGCCATCCATATCTATTGACCCTGATCTTGGAAAGAACCTGAATGAACCATCACGGTAGGCAGTGGTCATCAAACTCATTATCAATGATATTGTCTATATGCCAATGCAAGATCTTATCAAAACCATATGGGGATTGACAAGAAGATTCAACACACATGAATTAGACATGATGCATTGTGTGGTGCATATGTCTTTTAGAAGGAACATTGATACTTCAATGATCCATGGACCATTTGAATATCTTCGGGTGTTTTTCACAGTGTGGGAATGGTACATTCAAACCTTCAAAGGAGTAACCTTCTTATCTAGTTCCATGGGTTCAAATTATAATTTTTTTGGTGCACCTCTCCATAAGTACAATGTTTGAGTACATGGGGTTAGCATTGGGTAGGCTTAATAAAGTCAACCGCCACACCATTAGAATAACATGAAGCAATTTCCATGCCTTATTGTTGCTATTAATACTATAAAACCTCTCATACTGACTATTTTTTTCACTGACGTTGAATACACTATGGAGTTAGAGGTGGTCCCAAACACATGTTCCATATGTAGTAACATGGGACACTTGGAGAAAAGTTGTAGGGATAGGCCACCCAATGAAATCCAGCATGAGAAACCCCCACATAACATTCTTGTAAACCTAACATAGGTAATTGGGAGGGCAGTTGATGAACATAGAGAAGAAAACACACTAGAATAAATCATAAAAGTAGACACCAAGAAAATCCCCCAGACTAGAATGTTTCCTCTGACTAGCAAGCTAATCAAGCCAAAAATTTTGTGCACCTGTTCACCAAGAAAAAAAAAGACAATTCCAAAGACAACCTAAACAAGGTACACACGTGGTGAGGGACCCCAGTGGAGATTAAGACCTATGAAGATTTTATAGAGAAAAGAGGAGAGTAGCAAGTTGATTCATGGATTTTTAGTCATTCTCATAGACATATTTTCCTTGGTTTTATGTATTGATTTGTCATTTATTTGATTAATTATGCATGAAATGCTATCAATATCCCGTTTTATCTAAACTCATCAAATTATGTGATTTTTACTGATTGAAAAGTTTAAAGTTCATCCCGAGTGATTATGTACATTCTTATGCAATTTTAGGTACAATAGAGTTGCACAGATCGATACTACCGACATATGAAGTCAGTGGTATCAACTTCACGCCAGTAGCAGATCAGAAAACTCACACATGCTTGATACCACCGACACCAAAAGTTGATAGATAGACCCAAAGACTAGGTGCTATCGAGACAGTTCAATAGTATTGACATTGCGGGTGCACACACTTAACCTAACAAATCGATACTATCAAATTCTTAGTCGAAACTATCGAGTATGCCTAATCAAGAAAATCTAAAGGGAACATTCTAATCCAAGGGATGGTGTTATTTTGCACTCTAAGTGACTCTTATGACTTGAGGGGAGTACGACCAGACCTAGGAACTGAGTCATTTTCTCATTGAACGATACTGGAAAGAGAGGAGAGGAGAACACATGACCAAAAGCTTTATCTGGGATGATCTGAGCACCTTCACTGGGTGATTCTACAGCTGGAAGACAACAGATTACACATACGTCGAAGGGGACCATCCAGATCAGCTATTCTCCAGGGGTTACTTTAGTTTTTCTAATATTTTCCACGTTTTTATCTTTCTCTACCATGTATTTGTCTATGGAAACCATGCGGGGCTAATCCCCTTGATTACTTAGGACCCAAGAGTAGCCCGAATATGTATTGTAATTGACTTTTATGCATAAGTATCACTTTTATCCCTATTTTCTGGATATAAACCTATGAGATTATCTTGGTCTATTTATGCATGAACACCATAAGTATATTTTTGAATCCTTAATCATTTGGAAAGAGAAGTTAAGGGATGGAAAATCATAGATTTAACCGTTTACTGCACCCTTTGGGAAAGGTGGAGTATAAACAGAAGGACAAACCCAGAGATTATTCATAAAACACCTAACTAATCAACCAGTTACTATGGAAATGGGATTGGCATTAGAATAGGTAGTGAACCAAACTGCGGGAATGGGTAGTTCTTGCTACATGCTCTTTATCTAGGGATATGGGTAATAGATGTTAGCGTGTAGAGTTAATTGCAGTGTTATCTATGGTGAAACCATAGTTATGAGAAATTCACTTAAATTGAAGTTACTTAGTCTTTAATCTTGTTTCATTTCTACATTTGCTTTTACTCAATCAACCCAATTTAGCTATTTTTACTAGCTTAGCTGATCAGGTCATAGTTAGTAGTAATATGCTGGAATCCGTTTCCCTATATTCAACCCAGGCCTCACAAGGCCTGTATTACTCGATACATTCACTTGTGTATAGAGCACGGTAAACACGTGTCAAGTTTTTGGCACCGTTGCCGGGGAAACGACATCATCCAACACTACGAGTGCCATGGTTGGCCACTCTAGGCCAACCCTTTTTAATTTTTAGTTTTATTTCACTCAAAGATGAATTATAATATCATTATTGTTTCCACCACCAATATCGTGTTCTGACAATTATTTTGCTGCTTTAAGGTACTAGTGCATATTGCATACCCGAGCCCACGAGTACGGAGAGCTGTCTTCACCGGGTTTCAATCAAGGAGAACTCCTTCATAGAGATCGAGAATTTAGAAGATCTGTATATAGGTTCAACCGAACCCCACCACTAACACCTCCTCCTGAAGGACTTGAAACACCAAAGGAACATGAATTAGCAGAAATGGGTGATGGTGCAGAAGGTTAGACAATCTGGTATAGGATAAAGGCCTCTTCGTCTACATCTCAAAAAGGACCAATTAAAATACAATCCATCAATGTGGGTAGATACAAGATCGATCCAATATTGAACTCATTAGTCAAATCCCAAGTTTTTCATGGCCACAGTGTTGAAGACCCTATGACACCCATCAACAACTTTTTTGAAAACTGTGATATGGTCCAGATAGATAGAGTACCAAAAACTTTCATATACCTAAAACTATTCCCTTCATCTCTGGCAGAAAACGCAAAGTCTTAGTTGTACAATCTTGATGATGAATGTATTGAGACATGGGATGAAATGATTGATGCTTTCTTTGAGCATTACTTTCCTCTACAAAAGACAAATGACATGGTAAAGAAGATCCACAATTTCAGACAACAGTCTGATGAATCATATTTTAAAGCATGAGAGAGATTCCAAAATATGTTGTGTAAGGTCCCTCATCATGGTATCGATTTGTTAAGATAGGTACATATATTCTATTGCGGTTTGCATAAAGGAGAGAGAACTATGCTTGACAGTGCACGAGCAGGTTTCTTCCTCAACAACAAACCCACCCGCTTTCATGAGGTATTAAAGAACATGTCCAAGAACCAGACATAGGGTGATGAGAGAGAGCTTCCAAAAACCATCAAAAGTGTCGATGAGTCTAAGGTCATCTCTATGTTCAATGAGAAGCCGGACCTAATCGCCAAAAAGTTATGTGCTAATGATGGACCATCTTTAGAAGGAGAAAAAGAGGAATGCAAGTTTACATGCCAAAAACAATAGTATAGGAACAATGATTACTCATGGGGGAAGTATCCTAAGTTCTCATGGAAGGATCCCAACAATTTCCAACAAGACCCATCTCAGGCGTAACAACCCAATCCACAACAGTTTGGTGGCCAAGCAAAATATCAACAAGAATAAAAGAAGATTGACCATTTTGAAGAAATGCTTGGAAAGTTGGTTAGCCAGAATGAATTGCTTATTGGTCAAACTCAGAGAGGACTCCAGAACCAAGGGGCACATATTCACAACATTGAAACTCAAGTCTCTCAAATAAAAGTGGATGTGGGTACATTAAAGCAGCCAAACCAGTAGGGGTTCCCATCAAATAGAATTGTTCCTTCTGGAAATTAACACTTTAAGGCAGTCTTACTCCACAATGGTAGGAAGCTACTGAATGATGCATCATCAAGATCAGATGTAGGTGACATGACAGGAACAAAAGCTCAGATATTGATAGTGGATGCAAATGAACCAGATGTGTTAGCACAAGAGAAAACAACTAAGGAGTAGGCTAATGAGGTGGAGGGAACAAAAACAAAAGCATATATCCCGCCTCACCAATGGACACCTGTGACCTCAATGCCTTTTCTGAACAACTTGAAGGCAACAAAAGTAGACCAACATTTCAAGAAGTTCTTAGATAGTTTCAGGAAATTATATGTCAATATTCCACTCATCAATGCAATTGAGAAGATACCATCATATTGCAAGTTCTTGAAAGATATAATCACCAAGAAGAGAAGGATACATGAGTCTGATGTGGTAGTGTTAAAGGAACAAGTGAGTGCTTTCATTCTGGGAACACTACCTCCAAAAAGACAAGATCCAAATTGTTTCAACATTACTTGCTTCATAAGGAAGACCTAGTTTGGAGAAGCTCTTTGTGATTTAGTGGCAAGCATAAAATTATGCCCTTGTCAACTTTCAAGAAGTTAGGTCTTAAGAAGTCCAGGAAAAGTAATATAACTATCCAATTGGCAGATATATCTGTGGTCAAGCCATACGTGAAAGTAGATAGATTTGTTTTCCCTGCATATTTCATGGTTATGAAAATGCAGGATGATCATGGCAATGAACTTTTGTAAGGGAGACCATTCCAAGCCACATCTAATATGATTTTGGAAATGGACATAGGATGTCTGACCATGGGTATCTAGGATGACCGGTTTAAAATCAAGATGCCTGAGCACTCAAAAGCTATGGGGAATACATGATAGTGCAACTTGCTTCAGCATGTGGAGGGAAATATTTCTTTATTTTTGGGAAAGTCATTCCTTGACACGGCCCATGTGATGACGAAGGTAGAAAAAGACACTTTAGCAGTTGATATCATGGAAAAAAAACTAAGATGATCTTGTTAGCTAAAGAAATCTGTTACCCGGAGGATGGCAAAGACGATTATGACCTGGATACCATAGAGGAGGCCACTACTGATTCCTTTCTATAGACATATCCAAAGTTACCTTTAGAGCCATGCTTGATGAATATACTAGATGAAAATACAGACAATAATTCTCTAGAAGAGTGTGTGTTGATGCTGAAGGCGGTACCCTGTCACTATGAAAGACATTTCAAAGATCTTGGACCACCCCTTACCATTGGTCTCATCTCTGTTGAGCCCACCTGAGTTAGAGTTGAAGCCATTTCTGCCACATTTAAACTATGTCTTCCTAGTCGTTAGTGATTATATCATCATCCTTGAGTAGTGAAGAGGAGAAGTAGTTACTTGCTATGCTGAAGAACCACCAAGCTGCATTTGGGTGGTCAATAGCAGACATAAAGGGAATCTCTCCCAGTTTGTGCCAGCACAAAATCTGGCTGGAAGAGGGAGCCAAGGAGATAGTTCAACCTTAGATGCGACTCAATCCCATCATGACTGAGGTCGTGAAGAAAGAAGTGGTTAAGCTCCTATCGGCAGGTATCATTTATGCTATTTGGGATTCTACGTGGGTTAGCCCAACTCAAGTAGTTCCTAAGAAAGGGGGGATCACCGTCACAACTAATGCTGCAAGTGAGTTAATCTCCACTAGGTTAGTGAAGGGGTGGCGTATATGCATAGAGTACCGCTGTTTAAATGCCGTCACTTTAAAAGATCATTTTTCTCTGCCTTTCATTGATCAGATTTTGGAACAATATCGCCCACACTTTTGCTTTCTCGATGGGTATTCTGGTTATAATTAGATTTTGATTGAGCCAAAGGATCATGAGAAATCCACTTTCACCTGCCCTTATGCACTTTTTCATATAAATGGATGCCGTTCGACCTTTGTAACACACCCACCACTTTCCAACACTGTATGCTTGCCATCTTTTCTGATATGGTAGAGTGATGCTTGGAGGTGTTCATGGACAATTTTTTGTTATATGGGGAGTCATTCAACGATTTCCTATATAATCTCAAGAAAGTTTTACAAAGGTGTGAGGACACTCACTTAGTCTTGAATTGGGAAACATGTCATATGATAATAAGTGAGGGCATAGTGCTTGGACACAAGGTGTCCAACAAGGGTAAGGAAGTATACCCAGTTAAGATAGAGGTCATCTCCAAGCTACCTCCACCGACATCAGTGAAGGGAGTAAGGAGCTTTTTGGGACATGTTGGGTTCTATCATTGTTTTATAAAAGACTTTTCATAAATTGCCAAACCTTTATCAAAATTGTTAGAAAAGGATGTTGAATTTTCTTTTGATGAATGATGCTTGACTAATTTTGAAGTGGTAAAGGAAAAGCTAATCTCCATTCCCATTATGCAGGTGCTATATTGGAGCCTACCTTTTAAACTGATGTGCTACACATCAGACTATGCAGTAGGCTCTATGTTGGGTCAACACCATGATAAGGCTCCTACACTCAAATATTATGCATCTAAAACCTTGAATGATGCACAACTCAATTATACAACCACAAAAAAGGAACTTTTGGTGGTTGTTTTTGCGTTTGAATTTTTTTTCCAATACCTAGTTGGGGCCAAGGTGATTGTGTGGACTGCTCGCGCTGCCATCACATACCTATTACAAAAGATAGATGCTAAACCTAGATTGATTAGGTGGATTTTACTATTACAACAATTTTACATAGAAATTAAAGATAAGGCAAGGGTGGAAAATGTTTTAGCACATCACCTATCTAGGTTCGAAAGGGTGAATGAAAAAGATTTAGATATCCCTATTGTTGAGGAATTCCCTGATGAAAAACTTTTTGCTATTAAGACCAAGGATCCCTGGTTTGCAGACATTGTAAACTATCTAGCATGCAAGGAGATTCTTGAAGATTGTGGATACCAAGAAAAGAAAAGATTTTCCATTCATTAAGGTTTTACATATGGGATGAACTCATTTTGCTTAAACAATGTAGGGATGGAATTTTAAGGAAGAGTGTACCCGAATGTGAGGTTGAGAGAATTTTATCACACTATCATTCTCTACCTACTGAGGGGCATCACACTAGCTATAGGACAGAGGCCAAAGTCTTAGAGAGTGGGTTCTATTGGCCAATGCTATTTAAGGATGCTCACAATTTTGTTCGTCGTTGCGATGTATGTCAACGTGTAGAGAATATATCTAAACGACATGAAATGCCACTGAATGTTTTTCAAGAAGTTGAACTGTTTGATCAATGGGGCATTAATTTCATGGGCCCTTTTGTGTCGTCAAATTCTAATCTCTGCATATTACTTGCATTGACTATGTATCTAAGTGGGTGGAAGCCATTCCAACCCACACCAATGATGCACAAGTTGTATGTCGGTTTGTTAAGGATACCATTTTCTACAGATTTGGTGTTCCCCGATTGATTATTAGTGATGGCGGATCACATTTCATCAACATGCAATTTGGAGCCTTGTTGAGTAAATATGGGGTGAAACACCAAGTGGGTACTCCCTACCACCCACAGATGCTAGGACAAGTTGAGGTGTCCAAAGAGAGGTGAAGATCTTAGAAAGGACAATCTCAACTAATAGGACAAACTAGAGTTTTGTGCTGAATGATGCTCTTTGGGCATATAGGACAACCTATAAGTCACCAATAGGAACTACACCGATTAGGTTGGTTTATGGGTGTTCATGCCATCTACCAGTGGAGCTTGAGCATAAGGCAGAATGGGTGTTGAAAAAGCTGAATTTCGAACTGGATGAAGTAGATAGAAAGAGACTATTAGAGTTGAATGAGCTAGATGAACTGAGGATGGATGCTTATGAGAATTCTAGAATTTATAAGAAGAGAACTAAGAATATTCATGATAAGAATATCTTGAATAGGGTGTTTCTCCTGGGATAGAAGGTTCTCCTATTTAATTCTAGACTTAAGCTACATCCAGGCAAGATGAGGTCTACATGGAGTGGATCATTTGAGATTGAGCAGGTTTTTCCCCATGGTGCTGTGAAGATAATGGATGGGACTAGGTCATTCCTTATTAATGTCTAGAGATTGAAGCATTATTTTGGTGGGGAGGTAGATAAAAGGATAGAATAAGTGCAACTCATTGCACTCCTATAGATTCTTTCTCTTAAGCATTGTCTAGTATAGGACGTTAAATAATGACACTTTTTGGGAGGCAATCCAACCTTTATTTCTCTTTGTTATATTTTTTTTAGCTTTCTAGTTGTTATTTCTTCTTTTATTTCATAAAAAAGGTACCCTGACTTGTTTTTTGGAGTGTGCAGAGCCTATATAGTCATTACTACTGAGTCCATCAGTTGGTAGTATTGAATTCTCATCAGGGAGATTTCCACAAAAGAAAGGACAACTCGATACTATCGACCAAACCAGTCGGTACTATCTAGTCTCTGAAGATTTCATGCACCTAATTGATAAGAAATCAATAGTATCGACGTCCATGTTGGTACTACCAACTTTTAGTGCCCCCCAATTTCAAGACACTAAGACAGAATCTCAGAAATACCAAGAAAAATAGGCTACTCAGTACTACTGATTGAAAAGTCAGTAATACTAAAACATGACGTAAGCAATATGTGGGAGCTCGATTCAACAACAGATGCATTCTTCATCAAGCGGTTTATAGTAGCGACCTGTGACAATATTTGACACTACTAACTTAGAGCAATCCACACTCCCATAATCAACAAATGTCAACTGTTGATACAATCGAGCTACAGATTCATGTTTACAACTCGGTACTACCAACTATGTTTGAGCCCAACTATATAAGGAGGGGTGGTGAATCCATCTTCTTCACACACTCCTCCACTCCTCCTACTACTCAGAGCAAAGCTATAGCAGGCGCCGCCACTCTTTATCGAGCCTCTTTCTCTCCATCTTCCTTTTTGCATCACTGCCATGGCACCAAGGAGGAATGCATCTTCATTAGTGGAGCAAGGAGAGTTGGTCCCTTGAACAACCGACATTCAACGTCCAAGCTCAGAGACGAAGAAGGTTTATGAAGAGATTTTGACATGGAAGATGCTGCCAACGTGATATGGAGATCATGCCCTGATCGAGTGAGTGGGCTTCACCGACAACCTGTGTTGCGTATGTCAGTGACAACTAATGGAGGTGGATGATCCATTCTTCAGTGACTAGCCAAACTACCCAGAACTCATTTGTGAGTACTTGGCTTCATTGGAGGTCCTTGTCACCCTCGAGAACCAAATAGGAGGTGAATGGAGATAAGGAAAAGTCAATTTCTGCCTCTTCAATACCAACCACTCCATAAACTTGTGGAAATTCAACTGCATCTTCAACTGACCTCATGTCCCAGAACATTCTGCTCCCTCTGACTTTGACTATGACCTTGCATGGGAGCGGTTGACCGAGGTGCCAGAAGGTTTCCGCATCAATTGAAACATCAATTCCATCACTGACATTGAACATCCTTTTTCTAGGATTCTACATCGCCTCTGCACCAACACCATCTTCTGCCACTCTGCCCAAGCTCAAGGGAAGGTCCAAAAGACGGACCTCTTCTTCCTTTACAAACTATTGGATAGAGATCTCGTTAACTTTGGGTCCTTCCTTATCCACCACATGGTCACGACTAGGCACATGGTGTAAAGGAAAGTGCCAATTGTTTTTGAGGGATTGCTTACCCCTATCATGCTGCACCTCCGTCTTGACCTTTCTTCTTTAACACCTGTGGTGTCATCCAATAGGTTGGATCTCTAGCACTTTTGGAAGGTGAGTATCCTCAGCTTGCACTATAACACAATGTATGTGTGTTGCACCGTGGGAGGAAGGTACCAGGAGTGTAGCCTTCCCGACCCTATTTTTAATCTACAGGGAGTCAAACATCTTAGGTGGCCGGTAGGTGTTGGTGAGGAAAACACTCAAGCCGAGGAAGCATCTCATGATGACCCCGAGCAGCCACATGATTCTGAAGACGATGTTGAGGAGATGGAGCCCACCATCCCCATTACCCAGAGAACAGTCCTGTTCAAACAGGCGTGCACCTATGTTAGCTCGAGCTCATATGCCCCACCACCTTCTCAAGAGGAGAATGACCCCTATGACATGGCAGGTATATATGGGATGCTATAGGAAATTAAGACTAGATAGCAACAACATCAGGTGACACTGGCTGGTGTAGAGAAGATGCAAGGATGACTGTACCAAAATTAGTAAGAAATATATGAGAATGAATGTCTTCTCTTGGCCAACCAAGAGAATGTCCATATGCACCTGCATAGGATGGAGAAATATCAATAGCCGTTCTTTGACCATTACTGGAACCAGGGGTACTTTGGAGGATACCCGCAACCACCACTAATGCTGTCGTTAGATCTATCTTTTCAGGGGATGTTTCCTCCCCATGACCCCAACATGCCACCTCCTCCTCCATTTTGAGCATGGTACCACTATTCCACCTCTTAAGTAGAATGTTGGCTATGTGGACATAGTCATATTCAAGCTTGGGGGGTGTTGAAACAACCATCTATCTTAGTTTTTATTTTCAAATTATTTTAGTTTTTTATAGTATCCACATCTATCTAGTGTAAACATGGAACAGTAAATGCATTGCTTTTAATATCTAATAGATCTCATAGGTGTCTTTGCAAGAAAATGGTCACATCTTTATATCTTAATTGCAAAAATCTTTCCGCAACACCACTTGAGGAAGTGTTTTGATTAGTCATCTTTAGGACGTAGGATACGAATGAACATCTATATCAACCTTGGTATGTGAATGAAGATGTTGTTGAGCCTAAGCTGATAAAACCTTTAACAAGATCTTAAATGGAAATCTAAGAAGGAAACCTTAAGATTACCCTATGCGCAGTTCATTAGAGAGGGACATATCATAATCTTATGAAAGAAACTGTCTCTTAGTTATGTGATTCCATCCATTTCCCATCCATTTTCGACTCACTAGCTCAAGATGAATGAGTACTCAAATTTATTTCCTTTTGATTGCATGGCATAGCATAATAGGAGACATGATGAGTTAGCTTGTTCTTTGTGCATTTGAAAAAAAGTTGCTTTTGTATGCATGAATAATTTTAGTGCATACCATCTTAGTTGCATAAAAATTACATGTAGATTACATACATTTCATGGCATTCAATTATTTTTGTCATGTGGATTTTAGTCTCAATTTATGAATATTGAAGTGCAGGGACATACCTCCACATCTAAAGGAAAAAATAGTATGAATGAGAGCCCGAGCATAAACCCAATCATGCAGAAAGAAAGAAAAAAAAGAAAAGCAAAAAATGTGGGCTAGAAAAAATAATATGAAGTTCGTTAATGTACAAAGTTTCTGTTGGAGAAAGTATGCATTTACCTTTCTTGAATAGATGAAGTAATCCACATGGCACATTCTTTTATTTTCTTCTATCAGTCTCATTTATTGATGAGATTGCTTGTTACATGCATCATTTGATAGAAAAAAGAAAGACATTAGGCATTAGGATTCATGCATGACATTATTTTCACTCATGTAGGTTCATCATACTTTTGCATAAATAAATTGGATGTACTTGTGATTCTTCAATTGCCACTCAATTCATACCATCAATTGCTCTTATTGGTAGGCCACTCAAATGATTTGTCTCCTCATCCATTTATTATAAGGATATCTGCTTCCAATTAGTTGGTAGTTAGGAAAGAGAAACTTAGAATAGGGAATCACATAATGCACCAAGAGAATTCCTAAATAATTATGGTATTAACGTCTTTCTTGATAGTGTTCATTGATCACAAGGTGGACATGTTTTATGAAATTTTTTGGTTGCTTTATAGCAGTTATTGGTTCAGTGGTCATTGAAGGTTGATTTAGGGATTGTTTGGTGGACATGATTAAGAAAAGAGTTCATGTGTTATGCCCTTATGCTGAATTATATCAAATAGATCTAAGAGAGTGTTTCTTGAGGACGGTCAACATTTAAGCTTAGGGAGTTTGATGCAAGGGGTTTTAGTCATTCTCACAGGCATATTTTCCTTGGTTTTATGTATTGATTTGTCATTTATTGGTTAATTATGCATGGAATGATATCAATAGCCTATTTTATCTAAATGCATCAAATTATGTGATCTTTAGTGATTGAAAGAGTTTAAAGTTGATCTTGAGTTCTTATGTATGTTCTTGTGCAATTTCAGGTACAATAGAGTTGCACAAACTCAATACTACCGACATCCAAAGTCAATGGTATTGACTTCATGTCAGTTGTAGATAAGAAAACTCACACAAACTTGAGAATACCAACATTAAAAGTCGGCAGTACCAATAACACATTAGAGAAGTGCAAGAAAGGATTCATAGAAACTTGGTAATACCGAGTCCACAACTCAATACTACCGAGATGGCATCAGGGAGGTAGAGTAGATCGACCCAAAGACTCAGTGTTATCGAGATAGTTCGATAGTACCAACATTGGGGATCACACACTTGACCTAACAACTCGGTAATATCAACTTCTCAGTAGATACTACTGAGTCTGCCCGATCATGAAAATCCAAAGACAACGTTCTAATCCAAGGGCTGGCATTATTTCACACCCTAAGTGGCTCTTATGACTTGAGGGGAGTACAACCAGAACTTGGAACTGAGCCATTTTCTAGTTGCACAACACTAGAGAGAGAGGAGAGGTGAAAACATCACCAAAACCTTCATCTGAGATGATTTGAGCACCTTCAGTGGGTGATTCTGTAGCCGGAAGACAACATATCGCACATACGTCAAAGAGGGCCATCTAGATCATCTATTCTCCAGGGGTTACTTTAATTTTTCTAACGTTTCTCACATTTTTCTCTTTGTCTACCATGTATTCGTCCATGGAAACCATGCATGTCTAATCCCCTTGATTCCTTAAGACCTGAGAGTATCCCATATATGCATTGTAATTACTTTTATGCATTAATATTACTGGATATAAATCTATGAGATTGTCTTGTTCTATTTATGCTTGATCACCATAGGTAAAGTTTTAGATCCTTAATCATTTCAGAAGAGAGGTTAAGGGTTGAAAAAGCATATATTTATCCATTTACTGCACCCATTAGGAAAGGTGGAGCGTAAATGAGAGGAGAAACCCTGAGATTATTCATAAATCACCTAACTAATCAACCAATTACTATGGAAATGAGATTGGCATGGGAATAGGTAGTGAACTGCACTGTAGGAGTGGGTAGTTCTTTCTACAGACTCTTTATCGATGGATAGGGGTAATAGATGTTAGTGTGTAGAGTTAATTGTAGTATTATCTATGGTGAAATCACAGTCCTAAGGAATTAATTTAAATATGAGTTACTTTGTCTTTAATCTTGTTTTATTTCTGCATACTCTTTTACTCAATCAACCGAATTCAACTATTTTTACTAGGCTTATCTGATCAGATCATAGTAAGAAGTAGTATTCTAGAATCCGTTTCAACTGTGTTTGACTCGGGCCTCACAAGGCCTGTATTACTCATACGTTCACTTGCGTATAGTGCACGGTAAACATGTGTCACACGTGCTATAGAGGACAAGAGGGAGTCATAGAATAACACTACTGACAAGGAAGAAATCTATCTAATGCCCTAGGACTGCCATTTTAAGTGACAATGCAAACAACACAATGCTGAACTGTGAGGTGGATGAAGTGGTTGAGTTAATCTAGGAAGAAGCCAATGGTGCCATTGAAGAAACCTCAAAGGAAGCATATGGTTATAAGCAATTCTTTGATGAAGCCCTTATGGGTGAGGTACCCATAGATGTCACAACATCTGCAAAAACCACTCAAGATACTTAATGGAGTGGAGTTCATAGAAAACAAAGTGACCTCAAGAGCGTGGACACATCAACTACAATTGCAAATAATAGGAAAATCAAAGGAAGTAGCACAAAAATGAAAAAAAAACATGAACACAATTACATCAGACGAAGAAGAGGAATAGGCCAAGATTAATACTGGAGTAGATTGTTAAGTTTGATGATAATAAAGAGAACAAGGTACCCACTAGGTTGTGAAGGTTCTACCATCTTTGTCTATTACCCCTTTATGTTTGATATGTTAGATATCCTATACTGGAATATGTGTGGACATGGTAATGATGACACTTGTTAAACACTAAAGGAAATCATGTCTATTAGCCAACAAAACTAGTTGCTATCATAAAACCATATATCATTGGCACTAGATCTACTAAAAAAATCAAACAATTGGGTTTTGATAGATCTCACTATGTAGAGGCACATGAGTTCTATGGGGGAATATGGATTTTCTAGAAGAATATGGACTACAAAGTAGACATTGTTGACAACCACCACCAATCCATTACCTACAAGTTGAATAATAACCTTCTAATTGCTTTTGTTTATGCTATTCCACATTTTTTCCCTTAAGCTATTATGGAAACACACTGAGGAATGGGGAAGAGATTTGACAATCCTTGGTTAGTAGTGGGTGACTTCAACACCACCATGAACCCTGAAAAAAGATGTAGATGTATCCACTATGACTATAATGAAGCACAATTATTCAAAAAAACTCTTATGGAAGCTATCTTAACAAATTTAGGATTTTTTAGAGTAACCTTGGCTTTGAAGCATGGATCCCTATAAGAGAGTTTGGATAGAGAAATGTCCAACAACAAATTTATATACAACCTTGCTGTTATGCGCCTCAAAGAAATATGCTGATCCGATTGTAGTTTTGACCCCAAAATTAAATAGATCTTCACCGACTTGATTAACGTGCATGTGCGGGTGTGGGGGGAAAGCCCCCCCGTGGTATGATATGAATTATTTTCCTGATCCGAATAGGTATCCTATCACAATCTTACATCTATAAGTATATGCACCCTGGTTAGGGTTTGTAATCATACTGGATTCTGTTCACATAGACGAAAGCCACCTTACTCAAGGTGTACTCTGCCTCTTTCGAGAGAGCTCCTCCTTGTAATCTTTCTCTAATACAGTGGAAATCTCACCCCTCCTATGGAGTAGGTCATCCAACCAAATCTTGTAAATCCTGTGTTTTGGTTGCATGATCGTTCTCTTTTCTTGTTGCCTTGTTATTTCACGTACTCATCGTATTCTACCATTCAAAAACCTAACACTCTCCACAGTAGTAGTTGAACACATCAAGGATCTTCCCTGAACATTGTCCCATTCTTGTGAGATATGTTAAGAATGTCTTATAACAAAAGAAGATTCAATACCAAAGCCTCAAGGAACATCCATAAGGACTTTGATAGATTCACCAATGAAGTCTAGAATCCAAACAAGTTATTTAACAGAGCGTTGAATTTATCTAAAGAGAACCTTATGTAATGGAACAAGGAGGAAATATTAAGCTGCTCTATCAGAAAGACAGACTTATCTGACAATATGATGCAAAGTACTGTTGCTGAGAAGTATGAATCCATCACAGATAATCTGTGTCTGGAGGTGCAAGAGGAGATAAATGGTATCCTCAATAAATAATATGATGGACTAAAATAAAAGTCTCATAAGAATTTATAATATATTGGGGACACAAATTCCAGACTCTACCATGCCTATCTCAATAAAAAAGAACACAATACCATTGTATATCTTATGAATAATTATGGTGAATGGGTTACTGATAAAAGCAAGTTGAGGAATATGGTACTTTCTCATCTTAAAACTCTTCTCACAACCTCTGCGCCAAGAAAAACTAGTAAATTGAAAGTGGGATTCATCGTTGCCCATGAAATTTTGAGGAAATATTCCAGACAAATGAATACAATTGGGGCTCCTCCTACCCTTGAGGAAGTTTAGGCTATTCTAAAAG
The DNA here is from genome assembly GCA_963693085.1 of Alisma plantago-aquatica. NCBI lineage: Eukaryota > Viridiplantae > Streptophyta > Magnoliopsida > Alismatales > Alismataceae > Alisma > Alisma plantago-aquatica. The sequence continues at coordinate 894,130,701 of OY856411.1, forward strand.
ATATAAACCCATACAACAATGTAGGGCTTGATGGCTTGACATCCTTGTTCTTGCAGAAGAATTGGAGTGTGATTAGTAGATTTGTGCTCATGTTTATTAGGAACACTCCCGAGGGATAGCTCATGCTAAAAAAATAATATGACTCGATGACTAGCCTGATACCCGAAGGTCACAAATCCTGAAAGGTGTGATCAACTATGACCGATTTCTCTTTACAACATATAGGTGAAGATTTATTTTAAATTCATCATAAAGAGACTCCAACCACGCCTACCAAATTGGATTCTCACTGTACAAAGTAGCTTTGTATTGGGAAGACGCATCAGCCACAACATGTGCTCAATTAGGAGTTAATCCATGTGATGAAGACAAAAAAGGGGGCTAAATGATGGCAATAAAAGTGGACCTGCCAAAGGCCTATGACCAAATGAAATTGGAGTTGAGTGATGAAACAATGAAGAAAGTGGCTCTACCTCCTAATATTTAGAAATACCTCATGCATTCAATCATAGAACGTTTTACATCAATCTGAATGGGAAAAATGCTATTCCTTTCAAGTCAACATGAGGGTTTAGGGCAAGGCACCCCCTGTATTTGTATTTATTATTATCTACATTGAACATTTTAACCAAACGATCTGCAAGAACGTTAAGGATAATAGGTGGAAACCAATTAATCTTATAGTCATGGTCTAAGCATCGATCATGTTTGTATGGAAAAAGACCTACTTTTTCACATCCCAATAGAGCTCAGATGAGAGTCATTCCTAAGTGGTCCCAGGAGTTAAGGTTGTGTCTCGACAATTTGTATTTATTTACACAACCAGAATTTTCTATGCTTTCTCTATTGCCAGAAGGATGAGAAGAAGGATCAATTACATGTTTTAATTTTAGGAAACAAAGAATATAAGTTGGTATCTAGGATTGCCTATCATTCACGCTTAGGTTGATACAAGTACATATGCATATGTTCTATAAAGGGTATCTCTAGAATTAACTCATGGTCTACGAAGAGTCTGTCCTTTGCTGGCAGTGTTTGTTTGGTGAAGGCTACCTTGAATGACATTCCACCCTATATTACGCAAATAGATGTACTGTCCCTCTCTTTGTGTATTGACAAAGCAATAAAAAGATTCACCTGGGGAGGGAACCATAAAGCACATCCCCTTTCTTTAGTGGCATTAAACAAAGTTACATGTAGTATGGATAATGGGGCACTGCGGTTGAAATCCATGCACTAGTGGAACATGGCCTTGGTGTTGATAAATGCTTGGGAGCCGAGTATTCAAAGGAATACAATCTGGTACTGAGCTATAAAATGAAAATATCGTATCCATATAGAAGCAAAATGTATACAAGCATCTAGGTGGCTATGCAATTGAAGGGAAATGTTTCATCATGAATCACTTGTGGATGATCCCTTTGAGTGGACACTTCACTGAGTTTGGGAGAACATGTGCCTAGAGAAGGAGTAAATTCTAAAGAAGGCCATCCTCCAACCTATCCCCAATGACCATATAAACCTAAAGGTCAATAGCTAGTTTAATCAACCTAGACAGGAATTCAAATAAGTGTTTTCTCGAGGAATGGTTAGCATGGAACATTGTTAAATCTATCATGGAAATTAATCGACCTATTGATCACGAATTGTCAAAATTGCATGTCTAAAACCTGTCAAAGTATGGAAAATATACCACAAAACCATCTTGGTAAGAAGTTAAGAACTGCTAGGGACATTATCATTGAAGGGAATATGAATTACCTCTGGAAAACTAGAGTCACATACCGTGTACAACTCTTCATGTGGAGGACGAACCATGATGACACTCTTACAAACTACATAAGAACAATGAGGCATATGAGTCCTAACAGTAGTTGCAGTAAATGTAATCAAGAAGTGGAGACAACCTTGCATGCCTTAAAAGATTTCTTTATACATGGAGAGTTGGGGAGAAGCTGATTTTGAGCATTGAACATCAAAGGTTCTTCACATTTACTGGTATCAATGCATGGTTGGAATATAGCATTATCCAAGGAGAAACTACTTTCATCCAATTTGTGATAAGCTATTGGTATATCTTAAACTGTAGAAACATGCATGTCTTTGCCAACTGACATGCTACTATTGAGCATCAAGTCATTTACATTAATAGAGAGGTTGCAACTACTGTGCAAGCTTGGGATAGAAACAATTAAAAGGAAAATAAAGTTTCTATTTGATGGACCCTACCTACAGAAGGAATGATCAAGATCATAACTGATATTTCTATTAGTAAGGAGACTGATACTATTGTAATGATTGCAAGGAATAGTAAATGATGATGGGTAAGAGGAATGGGTGATATGGTGCATACATACTACCCTACCACGACTGAACTTGTTAGCATCTACTCCACTCTAAAATTTGTGGCCCTGATTAACTTTAACAAAGCTTGTATTGAAATGGATTGTATGGTGGCAATTAACATGATTTAAAGAGAACACATGGAGTATCCCAAATATGCTTATTGGATTGTGAAGATCCTACAATGCCTCAACGATAAGAAGACTGTGATCTTCACCTAGAGGGAGAGTCTAAAGAAGTGAGATCACCTCTCTACTAAAATGGTAAACAAAATCCAATGAATAGCAACGATAGTTAAAACTTTGACTATATTCAATTTAATAAAGAGTACATCAAAATATTCCCAATAAGGGTGTACATGCTTTATACAAATAAAGGATCTAAGTAGAGGGAAAATAAACTACATAAATATGTCTCCAATTAAAACAACTTAAAAAATAGTCCATGATGGAAGGATGAACTCCTCCTAGTCTTAGGCTGGTTCACCATACTCCTATTGCGCACTCTGATTCTAAACCTGGGTGGTTGGGATCACCCAGCAAGAAGAGAATAAAATATGTGTCAAAAAAAAGAATACAGACAAACATAAAGTAAAGTATTAAATGATAAAGAACCACTATGCTAAGAGGGTCAAAAGTATGAGGTAAGTAAATAAATAAGAATTCTACCAAGTCAAGTAATAATAAAGTTGCATGCATGATTTAATATGACTACATTAATTTAATATAGGGATGAGGAACCTATAGAACCTCCACCTCTAGGTGAGGGAGAGTAACACATTCCCAAGCACCCGAATATATATAAAATGGGGAGAGTGGTCACATTCCCCTGGGCAAAATAACACACGCCCACTATGGGTGATTTGTACTCATGTACACTACATTAGTTAATTAGTCATTTACATCATCATGCTAGAATAATTTAATGGCAGAGTTAAGTAATTGAAACTTTGCAAGTGGGGTCCAAGACCCAAAAATAATTGAAGTAAAAGTGCCACAAGAAGGCAATAAATAGAATAAAGGCTAAGACAATGCCTCATTGGAAATATTAGGGTTGGATATCAAAATGCCCAACTGAAGGACAAGTGTTCAAACTCATATATAAATAGGATTTCACATACCTCACTTGAGATTCCTAGAGAAGACTTTACACCAACTAATTGTGCACAATGTCACTTTTACCCTAGACACAAGTTTATACACACTGATTAGGGTTTACAAAGCATATTATGTGAGAAACCCTAATTTTGGACCTCCTATGAAAACCCTCAATTTGGGACTCAAAACTTGGGCCAATCGATTACTTGAATTCTCTTTATTAAGAAAACATATTAATTTCTTAAATTTGGAGTTAAAATGAATTACTTATACATTTTAAGGCTTTTAATATAATTAAAATGTTTTTAATAATAAACATTGACATAGGGATGCAAAACATACTTAAAGCCATAAAATCAAATTCTACACAAAAAATTCTTTCCAATGACTATTTATTTATATTTTTTGATAATACTATGATTTACTATGAATTATTGAAAAGCTAACCAATGATAATTCGAGAAAAGCCACGTGTGTTCACTAAATGAACCTAGGCCCGCTCTGATCTGGGCCAGTCAACACCTGACAGTTAGAAAAGTGGGGCTTGCTTGAGTGGGTTAGTGCTCAACAAAAACAAAGCATGAAATGACAAGAATTCCCTTGTGAGATAAATAAACCGATTAATTTTGTAGGGACAAGAGTGTCATTCAGTCCCAATAATTGACTCGTGGCAGGGAAACCAAAATGAGGGCGAAATACCTACACTACCCATGATTGAAGGGATGAGGACACCTTGGACATTGTATGACCGTGTTTCTTCTACTGGCATCTATGGCGAGAGCTCCCCATTTTTAGGGAGGATCATCTATTCTAAACCCAAAAATATGATTGTTTGAGTAAAAACTCAGGCTTTTGGAGGCTCCCTTGCTCAACATCGATGCTAAGGGATCAAGACCCAGTATTTGGGGTCCCATAACTGCTAGAACATGAAGCTTCAAGCCGCGGGAAATAGGGGAGGTCTCTAAAGGTTCAAAACTATTGAAAACAAGGAGATATGACTCCACTAATGTACTCAAACCTTTTTAGGAGGCAAGGCGATGCCGACCGAGTAATTCCCAGCCTCGTGGGCAAATTGAGTCACCATGGCGACCTAGCCCTGGTGGTCCAGAGGATGATTTACATGTCATGACGTTTGAGGGTACCTGAGGGAAAACTAATGGTGCGATCACAAAAGAGGGGTTTCATGGATGCTTATTGAGAAGTCAATTGGACAGGAGGGAGAGAAGGTGACGTGGCAAAGCCAAGGTCTTTAGAGAAAAGAACTAAGTAGCACAATGGCCTTCGAGATAGTTGAGGAGAAATTGGAAGAGGATAGGTGATGCCTGTGGTCTGGGGGTGCTCACCCCGACCTTATACAGGAGAGAGGATTGCTAGAGCTCCCTCTATAAAATGGCGGTGGAGAGAAGAAAAAATCCCTAAATGGGTGTTTCTTCATCTGGTCATAAGAGGAGATGAGTAAAGGCTCGTCCGGTTCACAATGATACGGAAAAACTGATGCTGAAGAAATCTTACAAAATGTCTCATTAACAAGGCAGAAAGGGGTCGCAGATGGATTTCACTCCAAACTGGGTAACAGTCGGGGGTAGATGACAACTTGAGCATCGTTGGATCAGATAGGATCTCAGATGATTGACCTGTGGACGTCGGGTGGCGTGTTTGAGAGGGAATGAAATAAAAGTAAAATGTGGCAATAATTTAAATCACAAACTATAGTAAATTAACTACACTGATTGTAAATTAAATTAAAACTATAGATATAATTTAGTGAAACCCATTTAATTGATTTGGAGGGTCAAACAATGACCAATTACTCCAAATTTGGACCATAGGCTAATATCAATGCCTAGATTAATGCTATGAAATTAGAATTTCCTTTTTCACGAGATATTACCCTTAACCACTTTATTGGCTATTAGTGTGTATATCAATGCATTTTAAAGGGTGAATCAATAAAAAGACATTTCTTAGAAAATCCTTAAATAGAATTTTGAGATGGATATTAACAAATCATTCAAGAGTCATGTCCCACCTCCTATTCTCCTTTTTATTGCTTTATTAACATTTTGGATGAGAGAGAAAATGAAAGGGTTATTATCTCATTAACTAACTCAATCCCACATTAATACTCATTTCTTATCCCAAAAAGCCAAAAAGACTCTAAATTAGTATAACCTATTCATTATCTCTCATTTATAGTCATTTTGCATTATTAGACTCTAACACACTATTAGAGATATTTGTGCAAAAACCCATTCATTGAAATGAATGTGGGCTATATATAATTCCATCGTTAAGTATTCCTCAATTTCAACATTGAGGCCAAAGAGGATATAAAAGATAGGTAGATTTAGGGAAAAAAGGACAAAAAGGACACGAAGGAAATAAAATCGTGAAAGTGGGTTAAATTGCAATTGAATCCAAGATTTAGTATGTTGTAGAGAGTAATGGTACTTGTGATACTTTGTCTAGGTTTCATATTAGGAGCCCTAGGCGTGATTATGTTTACGTGAGACCTCCTAGTGAGGATAAGTGTATAATAGCTAGTGAGGCGTATACTGGTAGTAGTGCTACCATGTTTCAATCTAATAGCTTGAGTGACGATTGTACTTTTTCCCATGTTTCCTTGCAAGAGGAGGGCAAAATCAATAAGAATGTCTGAATTCTCTAGAAAAAAGTATTTGATTATCAATATATAATTGTTTCCACATGATATCACATTAATCCTATGTTATTTTTTGGAAACAAATATATCAACTATATCAACCAAGGACCTTCCAACATGATTTCCATAATGTTGATTACAATATCTCTAGGATCTCTAGAGCACCCTAGTCATGTTAGTGGTCTTTAAGGAGGGACAATGACAAAACACAAAATGTATGGGCATGTTCATGACTACAAAGATCCAAAAAAATACATCCATTATGTAATATGGGAAGAAATGAACGACAAAAAATTCTTTCTAAGAAGAGATAGAGCTACTACATAATTTCTTATTAGTGTGTGGAAATTTCCATAACAAAGTGCATACTTCTTCCACACCCAATGATTATGTGTTTGCTACAAATTACATGCTTTTAGAGGAAAACTCGCTCCATTGTGGCTGAGGGTAGAACCACCACACATGAAGCAATACACTTAATTGTACACCTCTTCCCAAAAACATATATTATGTATATATTACTTAAATTTATAAATGGATGGTATATATTCTCTTGACTATCCCGATCGATTATTTCATTAAACTATTAGAGGAGCATAAGTAAGCATGTTGGGGTGGCCAGAAAGGTTGGTCATCTTGGTTGATGTAACATCTTACCCAACCCCTAATGCCCTTATTTTGACATTGAGTTTACTCAATTTTGATTATCTTATATGGAATGTCTACCGGATACAAAAGAAATTCTAAAAGAAGGCTATAAAAGCTATAGTACAAGATAATCATGAAGACATGGTGGAGATTCAGATCTTGGATTCAGTAAAAGCATATGGGGGAATACTACAAAATCTCATGTACAAGATAATCATGAAGACGTAGTGGAGACTCAGATCTTGGATTCACTAAAACCATACGGTGAAAACTTCACAAGCTCCTATAACGCATGCAACTTGATACAAAGCATTAACAGTTCCAAATGAAGATGTGGTTATCCAATATATGACTATCAAATTAGAGATCAAAGAATGTGTGAATATTTTCGAACATGATTGCATAAAACTTTTCACAATACAAGTATCAGTTGGGTATGGACATTTTAGGTTAATTTAATTTCATAATGACCAATATTATATGTAATCTCACGCATGATTTTATATCTAAGTGCACTACCATGTCTAAAAATTTGTTTGTTAAAATGACTTCTATTTTACGCCCTCCATAAATGTCAATTCATGTATGTCTATATATGAAGTGGAGTTTAACATGAAAGTTTCTTTTCAAATTTTCAAGGATCTTGAAAAAGGCTACATTTTTTCTTAGTAAATATGGAATAAGTACATATGCCTAGCTTGACATAATTTCAAATATTATTTCCTTTATTAGTTTGATATCCAAAGTATCCATGTACAAATGATAGGAACATACACTATCTTTTTCTAGTTATATGATCTAAGGATTAGGCTAATTTTGACCCTACCAGAATTCAAAACAATTGCGTTACTTAAATATGTTTTTACCATGTAATTTTCTTCAATCTCATAAGATATCCATTCAAAATTTACTTAAATGATTAACTTAAAAATATCAAATAATTTATAGGGATCTAGAGGCGTACCATCCTTTTTCAACATCATTCATATATGCACTGATAAAAAAACCATCCCAGAAAACCGTTAATATTTATCCAAAGTTAAGTATATGCTCTTGAATTCCCACAACACCGTTACATATAATCCATTTAAGGATGTAACCGAGCATGATTTTTCTCCAATGCCATTACAAAAATACAATTGGTCATGCATTTACTTTATAACTAAATACATATTTTGAATTATGAGATTAAGAGAGAAAGATTTCACCCCCTTCTTCCATGCTTGTACTGGAGTCCGAATGCCTAGGAGGGTGGTAAATCAAGGTGGCAACTGGGATTTGAACCTGGGTCCCTTCATGAGGAGACACCGTGCTTGACCACTTGAGCCACTCCTTGTCGGCCATTTTTTTGAATTATATAATACCATATGTCGGTCATCAATTTTGATAAGGTACCATATAAGGTTATTTTAGTTTTCTTATTAGTTTAAAACATTTTGGTAATAAGTCTACCTCATACATGTGTACCTATATATTTTACTTTATTTACAAAGTATCCTATACAATATAAGTCCTTGAAGATAATAGAAAATCCAATGTGAATATTTTATAGGGGTTGTGTAAGTTGTAGTTTAGACTTGTAAAACTACATGAGTACATTGTCACATTTCAATTAACATGTTGTATACATAGATTCTCATGGATATATATCTCAATTTTGGTTGAAATTCAAGATTGGGGTTATGTTTGAGTCATTTGGCATGGTCGACTTGATATTGATTCATGTTGATATGAATTTTGTAGTTTGTGGAATTATTGGAGTTTGTTTTTTGAAGTGAATATGGGTTCATGTCCATTGTTTAGTTTGTGATTTATTTTATTTGTTCCACAAAATGAATGCATGTTGAAGTTAGTTGTGTGGTTCATGGGTGATTTGACATGGATGGGTTGATATGTGTAGGATGATGTTGATTTGGTTTGGACCAATATATATACATGGAGGATGATGTCATTTGGCTGATACATATACATCATACGTGGTTTGGTGTCTGTTTTAAGTGTTTTTCGTTTGTAATTTTACTAGGATTTTTCAAACTTATTTGGGACGTCATTGTAGGATTCGGGGATTCAACAACTTATAGATTGTGTTATGTTGTATATATATTTTTTAATTTCAATTCAATATGAATTCCTTGAAGTGATTTGCGAGTTGATTTATATGTTGGATGTTTTTTTAGAGTCTTGGTTTCATTAAGTTCTTATTGTTGATCTAAAAAATTATTACAAGAGAAGGAATGGAGGGTCTGTAAAAATGTAGGTAAACTCCAATTTTGTTGAATTTTTTAAGATACAACTTGTCATGATGGTTACCCTAGAGGAAACTATTGAGAAAATGAAAAAACATGTACATATCACAATTATGTTTTTTTAGTGAAACCAACCTAGAGGGTCTTATCAAGAATCACAATAGCCACACAATTCAACAACTGCATTTGTTTCCTTTTCAAACACCATCATGGAATATTTATTTCAACTTTTCTTCATTGTCTGGCACAACTAAATAATTTAAATTATTTTTGTAGTCGACTCATTCTGCTTGACTCATTTTGACACCTACCAAAGTGTCAGTTTACCCAACTCCATAAGATAAAAAATGACCATCACTTACACCTATAATTATACTAGTATTTATATAGAAGAAGATGTTTTATAGTCATTTTGAAATACTAGACACAATGGATTCATCTGACAAAAAAATTCCGAGCATTGTTCATTGTGTTGCATAGGAAAATGCTTTATTTCATATTCCACTATACTTCATGTGTGACCTTATTTTGAACTCCACTCAAACAACTTTTCTACTATCCCATTACACAGTTGTTGTTGTGTTGTGCTAATACACATTTCTAGAAACATATTTTATTCTATGAAACCTTTAAGTGGAAGGATGTTTTGATCCTTCTCACATGCTTGCACCAGAAGGAAAGACCTACGTTATGGTACGTGATTGAATTTGGGAGTTTTTCCACAAAAATATTAAGTTAGGGATGGTGGAATTTGTCTTCACAATAGTGATCCTAATGACACGTTGTCAACCCATTATCAACTTTCTAATTCAATTATTTCTGATCATATTACTTGTTATTAGTTAATAGGTCATTTTTTTATATAAATCCTGGCCCATTAGGGTTAAGTTTCACTTTCTTATACAAGATTTATTTCCTATACATAGGAGAGGAGTCTTCCTTCTTTTAATATAACATATGTCACATCTTATTTTCCACATGGTATCAAATCAGTGGTCCTAAATCTAGGGAGAAATAGAAAAAGGCTCCGCCTGTAGATGACCATGTTCTTTTCTTTACCTGACTGTCCACCAAGCTTAATCTTGGCCTCCATGGTCATCTCCTTCCTTCTACCTTCTTTTTAAAGATATCTACATCTACACTCTCCATCCCTACCGTTACCAATGTTATATGTTCTCCCTTGAGTCCTATCTAGTCGTTGCTTCCCCACGCCCCCTACTCCAACCTCTACATTGATGTATACATATATTCGGTCAAAAACAACAATAACTCTATCTGCCATCATTGCAATTTCTGGAAATAGACTATAATTTTGGTATGCCTAGGCATCACTGCTGGATACTGCGTCCAAGAGTAGGACACCAAAAGGCAGCATGTGCCTCCATTTCCCGCCACCTCCATGTCAACATCCAATGTAATCAATAATTCAAATGCTAGAAGGCAACAACACAATAGTTGTCAGTCACCAAAGTGGCAACCTTCTTCTTGGCCGCTTCCAGCAGTAGTAGGAGTAGTCACAAGGGGCCACAACCCCTTGCTGACAACAAAAGTCACACCATTGCAACAACTACTTATACAATGCACATACACCACTAATAGTCTACCTTCTTCTAGTGAACCCCGACCTTCTCTATGATCCTCAACAATAGTTTCCTATTGTGATCACCAACAACCTTGTCTTCACTATCCGCTAAGGTGTCACAAAGCTGTGCAGATCTCCAAAAATTCCATGTTTCTATCCTATTTTATAAATTTAGTGATTTAGATCCACCAAAAATGTTGTAGATATTTTTCTTGAGGCTCTTCCCCTGAAACCCTATGAGGGATGGCCTCCCCTCGACTCATACTTACTGAGGGGTAGCATGAACCCCTAACTAGGGGGCCGTATCCCCTAGATCCCCATTAGTTTGGTGGCCATCTATCAAGGAGCTCATTCACCTCTACCTTAAAAGCTAAAATGACTCTCCTTTTACATTCATCCCCTTAACTACCCCTCATGTGTGCATTATTTTCTATGATCAGGAGGGTATTGTCTCTTGTACGCACCAACTAATCGTTCACTTTGTAATTGGTGCATAGGGAGGATACATAGAAGAGAAGGTGATGAGGAGGGAGAGCAAGAATGTATGACTAGGAAGTATGCAGAAAAGAGTTGAGAGAGACGATATGTACATTCTAGGCTATTCTGATCTTCATAGAGTTTCCTATTCTTTTGCACATCCGTATTTCCAACATTTTTGTGGCTCTTCATTTTCAGTAAGCATTGCACCTCTAGTAATAATTGGTGAAACTCTTTCCCAATGAAACTTTGCATTTTAATGTTCATTCCATGGTATGCATGTGGGTTTCCTATCAGTGCTTTGGCACCACTTCATGCTACATTTAAGGATCTTAGTTGCAACATACATACATTAGGATAAATCTTGATGTTCTTATTCCATCCTCTTGATCCTTTGGTGTTAGTTTTGTGGAGATACTACTACATCTCATAAGATGGATAACTACTTTTTAGAAGCTCTTCAATATCAATCCCACAAAAACTACTCCTACAAGGTAGATCATATATCTAGGTTTTATCTGCACTGAGCTATTTTTTCATGTCTTCTTGAAGTTGCATCTATCTTTTCTCAAGTGCCAATCAAATTATTCAAGTGATCTACTTGGGAGTTCTTTTATGATGACCTATTCCCATCAATATCCTTAAGTTTCACACTCTAGATGGATTCAATTAAAAATCATCATCCCAAGTTTGAAGATACATCCACTACTACATCTTTGGATGTGTTGGCTTGTTGTAGTCATCATTCCTTTCCATTGAAGATGGCGTTGTTGTGGTGTTTTGATCGCCTGCTTCAAATTGATGGTGAAATCATGTGGGGCTAATTCTCTAATTCCTTAGTAGCTGAGAGTAGCCTGGTTATGTATTATAATGGATAATTATGAGTTAACATTTATGTTTTCCTTTTTTCTGGACATAACTCTATGATTGCTTCATGAATTATCTATACTTGATCATCATAGTTGATTTCTTAGACCATTAATTGCTTTGAGAGAGAGAGAGATTAATGGTTGGACATGTCGTGCTTTACATAGCTTAGACCACACTTTGAAAGAAGGCTTACGACTATGAAAGGTAAAGCCCATAGGTATCGTTAAAGCACCTAAATAATAATTAAATAGCTACAAGAGTGGAATTTGTATTAGATTATGTAGTGAATTTTGCTGCGAGAATGGGTGATTCTTGCTACAGGTCCCTTGATCCAGGGTTAGGAGTACTAAATATTTATAAATAGAATTATTTGCAATATAAACCATGGTACAATTGTATTCTTAGGGAATCCACTCCAATTATGATCACAACGTCAGTAACTTAATTTTAATTCTTGCAAGTAGTCATTTAATCAATCAATCAATCACTTTTTCATCAGCTTTACCTGATCAAGTCATAGTTAGTAGTAGTCTTTGAATTATATTTTCCTATGTTTGATATTCAGGTCTCTTTTTGCCTATATTACTTTGATATGTGTACTTGGGTTTAATACATGTAATAAACACACATCAAGGTGATCGTTAGTGACATCATCAAGTTTGAGGTGGTGAGGAAGAGTAGATTGAAGAGTAATAGAAGTAGAAGGTTGGCTAATAGTTAGTTGTCTTAGAGTCATCCATGTTATCCCAGGTCCAGGTAGCGGATGTTTTATAGATGACATGTATATCGACTCAAGTTTTTGGTAGTATGTTGACATTATAAATGACATGTATATATGGAGTAATATCTTTTGTATACATGTTGTTGCTAAGACCACTGGACAAATATGTAAATACTTGTTATGGTATATGACCTTATGCATGTTTATGGACCTATATGTACATGTTTTTGGATATGTTAGTAATGTTTAATTCAATTTCAATTTTCTCTCTTTTATGTCTATGTGGTTAATTAGTGATTGATTGCATGTTTCATTTTAAGTAATCTCATTTAGCATGACAGGGCATTACAGCCAGAGTCTATAACTATCAATCTCAGACTCAAATCCAAAATTAGATTTTGTTTGACCGACTTCTTAATCCAGAATCAACCTATATTGAGAAAATTATATTTGGAACTAAACTCAAACCTAGATTTGACAATGTTCTTTTTTTCTTCTTGGAATTACATGCTAATGATTGAATTCCCTATTAAGAATTTGGGCTAAGGGTGGTTCTGGGTCAAAACATATACCCATAGTATTTGACTATCATTCCCAAAACCAAACTCAAATTTGGATTTTTTTGACAGACCTCTCAATAAGAAACAGACACAGTTGGAGAAAATTAAATCCAAAACTAAACCCGGACCTAGATTTGACAATGATTTTATAAGAAAAAATAATTCCTTGATTACATGCTCATGATTAAATTTTCTATTAAGAAATTGAGTTTGGTCAGTTATGGGTTAATACATATGACCCATAGTTGTTCAACCAGCTTCTCAATCTGGAGTGACCCATATTTAGAAAACTAGATCCATCACCAAACCCAAAGTCAAGTTTGACAATTATTTTTTAAGAAAAATCAATCCTGAGGTTATGGTCTGTCTTATAAGAGTCGAGAAATTTAAGGACTTAGCCACATACTCGTGGTTACTGTGTGTTAGAGGTTGATCAGACATATGTTAAAATTGACTATGGAATGAGGTATGAGTGGTAACAGGACCGATAGGGTATTAGAGTGAGGCAGAGTAAAGTTGAATGAAAGGGGAAGAGAGGATGTATTCATCACATCAATTAAAAAAGAGAGGAAGTCAAGGCGGCCAAAAGATTTTGTGTTTTCATACTATGGGGATTTGTTGAATAATAAGGACACATGTGATTATATAAGAGGTTGGTGTCTATGGTGTAATTATGATATGTAACAACAAGTCGAAGTTTGTTGTATAATCTTGGTATATAACAACATGTTACATCATGTTGTGTGATTATGGTCTATTACAACATGTAGGTACTATAACATGTGAAATCCTATTGTGCGATTATGGTATACTACATCATCTTAGTCTAAGTTGTGTAATGGTGGTCTATTCACAAAAATTTATCATGTGTGGCTATTACAATGGGTCACAACTTGATGTGTAATTATAGTATACAACAATAGGTCAGATTCTGTTGTGTGATCTTGGTATGTAACAAGAGGTTTCAACATGTTGTATTATTATGGTCTATTACAACATCTACCAATTACGACAACTGAATACCTATTGTGTGATTGTGACATATTATAATGTGTTAGTCTATGTTGTGTAAGGATGGTCTATTATAACATGTTATCATGTGTGACAATTACAACTGGTCAAAATATGTTGTGTAATTAAGGTCTTTTACAACAAGTTTGAGTATGTTGTGATACTACAATATATTACCACAATTTAGCACCTATTGTAGTATCATGTGTATACTAAAACGGGTTTGGCATGTTGTATATAAATTATTTTGTATAAAACATACAATATAAAACACACAAATAGGCTTGTTGTGATAAGTATGCTAACTACAACACAACCAGCAGAACCTTTGTTACAAGCCCTATTTTTGGGTTCTTTTTTTGAGAAATGTAATTTATCTTATTAAAGATATTTGAAAAAATAATGATATAATTTGTTTTGAATAAATGGATTTCGTTTACAATAGCCTTGATGGTTGTTTTGTGGGCTTTATTAGCTATTGGGCCCAATAATAAGGAAAAGACAAAAGGAACTCCATTATTAATAAGAAATGGAGAAAAAATGTAGAAACCTCTAGAAGGATACATAATTTAATCCAAAGGTGGCTTTTGTGACTCCTGAGTTCCTTGGGAGTCCAAAATTGCAAAGAGAATGCAATAAGAAAAGAAAAGATCAATGAAATATTTCTTTATTAAGAAAGAAATTGAAAACAATGATAAAATGTGGGAAATAAGTGGAAAGAGGTATAATTGAGTTATCTTGAATGTGATTTCGAATGCACATGGTTTCTAATGGAAAAAGGAATCCAAATAAAGAAATTAAAAGTTTAGGAGAGAGAAAATATGCTCAAAATATGTCTTATTAAGAGATATATTGCATATGAAGAAAAATCCCTTTTCTTATGAAATTTTGGACTCAAACTTGGTACACGAGTAAATAAAGCCAAGATGAAGGTTTCCCAAAATTTTGGTTAAAAAAGGATGTACGGTTTGAGAGTTATGTATTTTAGAAATAATCTTAAAGTGAATGGTTACCAATTAGTTTGCTTTAAATGTCGCAACTTATCCAAGATATTTTTTTTCAGATAGGGAATGATGTGAATAATCCAGACCATAGGTCTAAGATTCGACGTCACAGAGGGCATGTCTCAAACCCAAGGCAGATGAGGGAACTGAGGAATTTCTACCTACGATTTTTCTTGCACTCAAATTCTTGAGGGGCGATGGGAACCTTCCCATTGAGTTCAGGATGCTTTCCCGATTCACTCTATCCCGGGTTTGTAGGGGCTTGGAGGTCTATCCCCAGATTCCCTATTTGGGTAGGATTGGGAAGCACCCTCTGGGGTTCCACACCTATATATAGGGAGTGAGGATTTCCCCTGAAGCCGCTGGCACCACAGGAACCACTCCCTCAACATTGCGTAGCTTTTAGTTGATCCAATTGTGACGAAATTTATCTCTGTTCTGTCCAGTCTGTCGTCGGAGGTCAGGAAGAATATATCTGCTTGGCCATCACTCCCCACACCCCCGAAGGAATTAAGGGTGGGGACGAGTTCGACAAAACCCGGCGGAGGTGCTCGATCCTTTGCTTCATGTTTGAGGGGCTAAGGCACGAAGTCAACCCCGATGTTGACCAGGGGATGACCCTGTTTTGTGCGCAAGAGTTCATCGTGAGGAAGAAGAAGATCTCACTGGAATAACTATTTTACCCCCAAGTATAATGAAGGAGGAGTAGGATAAGAGTGTCTTTTCGCTTTGTTTTGCTGGATCTGCATAGCTGATGCAAGCCACTGAGAGGTCGCCTGCGTGGCGCTCTCTCATTGGTTCAGGTAACTAAATCTTGCAAAAATCATATTTAATTGTCTATAACTCTGATGATAGAAAATAATATATGAATCTTGCTAAGAAAAATACGAGGAATCCACTAAAAATAGTTTTAGAGCCTAATTCCTCTTGAAATTCGAAAAGTTGTTATAGTTGTCAACTTTAATGCATTTATGATTAAGAAACCCATTGTAGCATGGACAACCTCCTCTTCATCACCTTCATCTATGGAGGCACTACAAGAAGCTCTCGCAAGTTTCTTTGGAACCATCTAGTGAACCTATCTACCACCCTCAGGTCCCCTTGGGTGGTGGCGGGGGATTTTAATGTGGTTATGTTCCGATCTGAAAAGTTTGGCGGCTCGTCTTTTGACAGTGCAAACAACTACAATTTCGTGGAGGCTATGCAACAGTGCGAGCTCCACGATCTCAAGGAAGATGGTGCAAGGAAGACATTCCGACAAGGGCTTCTACATGAGCACCTCGACAGAGCCACGGGCAATGCAGCATGGCTGGAATCCTCCATTGCTGGACCCATGTCGGTGCTAGAGAAGAACCATTCTGACCATGCCCCCCTTCTCATTTCTTCTGCTGTGACGGGGGTTTGGAGGAAACCCATACAACACATGCTTTCTAGCTGGAATTTGACGGATGGTTTTAAGCAGTTTCTTCTAAAAAACTGGGATACTAAAGCCCCACTTGTTACAGCGGGTTCCACTTTCATCCAGAGGGCCTCCACTTGAGCCGCTCGAGGAAGGAAAGAAGACAACATGCAGAAAGACCGACTGGGCAACCAAATTCACCGGAATCAATTGCAACTCTCCCTTCATTATGACCCCATCATCGCCAAGAACACGACGGATATCCAAGCGAATCTGGATGCTATTTTGAGAAGGGAGGAGGCCGACTGGCAATAGAAAGCAAGATGTGACTGGGTGGCGCTTGGAGATAACAATACAAGCTTCTTTCATGCTACTGTCAAAGAGAGAAGAAGGCTCAACAAAATTACGAAGCTCAAGAACAGTGCAGGTGTATGGGTGGAGGAAGATGACGATCTAAATCATCTTGTTTTATATTTCTTTGCTAATGTGTACCAAGAACAACCTACAGCCGCACGCCGTCTAGCTTGCTCATCCTTTATCGGGACCTTCCAACCGCTTTCGGCACAGGAGGTAGCCGATTTGCATGAAACACCGACTGCAGATGAAATCTGGCACACTCTACGATCCATGGCACCACTGAAGGTGCCAGGCCCGGATGGCATTGATGCAGACTTCTTGTAGAGGAACTGTAATCTTCTACAACAACAAATCGTTCAGTTCATCCAAGCCCCCTTCAATGGGGCCCAACTCGAGGACGGCTGCACCAACTCCACACTTGTGCTA
Source organism: Alisma plantago-aquatica (assembly GCA_963693085.1). Lineage (NCBI taxonomy): Eukaryota > Viridiplantae > Streptophyta > Magnoliopsida > Alismatales > Alismataceae > Alisma > Alisma plantago-aquatica. The sequence goes on from OY856411.1 coordinate 894,148,104, forward strand.
ATCCCCAAGACCCCCACCCAGAAACCTGTAGCCAGCTCAGACCAATATCCTTGAATAATGTTTGCACAAAACTCCTTTCCAAGGTGATCGCCACAAGATTGAAGCCCTTTATGCCGAGGTGGATCTCGCCTTTCCAATCCAACTTTGTGCCGGGGAGGAAGATTGGGGACAATGTGCTTCTTGTTCAGGAAGTCATCAGTTCGCTGGAATCTAGATAGAGTCACAAACACTACATGGCGCTCAAGCTCGATCTTATCAAAGCCTTTGACAAGATGAGCTGGCCCTTCGTAGAAGACACTCTCCAAAGAATGGGGATACCACCTAATGTTATCTCCATCATCATGCAATTGCATCGCTCCGGGGAATCATCTGTACTGTGGAACGGAGACATCATCAGTACCTTTAAACCTTCATGTGGTGTCAAGCAAGGAGACCCCTTATCCCCCTATCTGTTTGTCTTGTGCCTTGATCGACTTAGCCAACTTATTGTGGATCTGGTCTCTAGGGGTGAATGGAAACCAGTTCTTCTCACACGGAAACGTCTATCCTTCTCCCATGTTTGCTTCACGGATGACATTATTCTCTTCGGTGAAGCCACCCCAAATCAGGATCGGGTTATAAAACGCTGTGTTTGGCTCTTCAGTAACGCATCAGGGCAATTCTTATCCAATGAGAAATCTTCCATTTTTTTCTCCACCAACACCCCTCAGAATGCAAGATCAAGAATAGAACACATTCTGGACATGAAGGAAACCTCAAACATTGGACGCCATCTTGGGGTCCCTATCATACATAAGCGAAAGAGTAAGGAGCACTTTCAATTTCTTATTGAACAAATTCATGGAAAGATCACAGGCTGGCAGCACCGTTTTCTATCGTTGGAGGGACGAGTTACTCTCTCCAAGTCTATTCTTCTCTCACAAGCATGCTATGCAATGCAAACTGCCATCCTACCAATTTCTGTGGCTGCTAAGATCGATCAACTCACAAGGACTTCATTTGGAGTAGCTCTCAAACTTCATCCAAAGTCAGTCTGGTTGCATGGGGGTAAGATCACGCTTCCACGACACTTGGGCGGGCTTGGCATCAAGCCTGCAAGAGATTTTAACAAGGCTCTTATGGCTAAACTAGCTTGGAGTTTCGCACAAAACTTAAATATTCCATGGATAGGTCTCATGCAAGCTAAATACGGAGGACAGAACTTCCGAAGTAGATCTGGCTCACACACTTGGAGAGGCATTAAATAGATGCCCCCCTTCATCATGGCAAATTCAAGAATGGCATTGATTTCCGGCAATGATATTAATGTCTGGATAGATCCTTGGATGAGGGAAGGTCTCCAACCGATGTTGAAAGCAGGAAAGGTAATTCCCGATGACCTAAACGATTTGAAGGTGGAATGTCTAGTCTCAGATGAGGGACACTGGGACAATGACTTCTTAAACCACTGGTTCACAAGTGAAACCTTGGAGGACATTCTATGCATGCCCCCTCCTAGGAAGGAATATGGGGGGATCGAAGAATTTGGATGCTGACTGTGAATGGGCAGTTTTCTATAGCTTCAGCCTATAGGAGTCTCACAAATGAGAGCCCCCTCGACCAAGCTGTTGTGGTTTAATCCATTTGGAGCCAACCAACTCAACACAAAATTAAGATGAATCTATGGTTAACCTACCATAACCGGCTGTTAACGAACGAGATGCGTACCATCAGAAAACTCTCAACAGATGCCTCATGTCCTCAATGCCGACATGCTACTGAATCTGTCCTCCATGCCATCAGGGACTGCCCAGCAGCCAGGGCCTTGTGGATGAAGCTGCTGCCCAATGAAGCAACCCTCTTCTTGCAGAGTACCTCAACGGTGGATTGGATCACCTATAATCTTAAGGGGTTAAACAGAGTTCTTGATTGGTCCCAAACCTTCGCAGTTGGTTGCTGGTGGCTCTGGAAAGCAAGGAACACTTTCGTGTTCGAGCAGCATCAGCTTCCATTGGCGGTACTGGAGACTAACTGCAGATCAGATACCCGTATTGCAAAGGCCACATTCCCAAACTCCAACAGACCACACCCACCGAGAACTGCGAGGTGTGGTTTCTTTCTCCCCAACAGTGACATCCTGGTTCATGTTGATACATCAGTAAACAAAACACTGAACTTAATTGCCACAAGCCTGGTTGCGCGCTCTATGGGAGGTAGCTGGATCTTCGGGAAGAGCTGGAGAGGGAATGGATCCGACCCTATGAGAGGAAAGCTGATGGCGATCAAACATGGACTGGAGTACTTAGTAGAACAACATTTTCAGTTTGGATCGATCTTTACTAACTCCAAGAACACGGTTAAGTGGATATGTGAGACGAACTCAACAACTGGAAAGTACAAGCTGCTTGTCCATGCTATCAAAGGGCTATCTCCAGAAAACCAAACTCCATCAGTGTACTACATCAGTCGGAACCAGAATAAGCTTGAAGACTGGTTAGCAAAACAATGCCTTAAGCAACCATCCAACGTTGCAGTGTGGCCCTCGTGCCCACACCAAATCTAGGCCGCCCTGGAGGCTGAGGCTTTATCCTTTCCTTTTCTGCTTCCTTCATCGAATGTAGCTAACCATAACTTGTAACCAGTCTAGGTTGGGCTTCACAAAAAAAAAGTAAAAATAAAGTGAAACCCTAATTGCAGATGAAACCCTAAAAGTGGACTAGAAACCCTAGGAAGCGAGCTAGGTTTAATAGATCTTGATGGCATGATTAATAATAGGAAATTGTATGCATATTTCAGGATCTCATTGCGTACTTGCTTGCCTATTTGGAATTATTGATTGATTGGATTATTCTGTCTCAAATCAACCTGACATGTATGTGGTTATGCTTATGGATAATTTCTTTAGTTTCACAGTGATTTCCAGATGTTTTATCGGTTGCTTGAAAACAACTGCTTAGATGACTTTTATTTCATGCAACTATAAAGTGACTATGATTATCACTATAAGTATAGATACATGACTGGCTCAAATTTTGGTCCTCCTCTGTGGATTTGAAAATGCTAAAAAGGGTAACCTAGAGCAAGGTCTAGGCTATCATGAGTCAGAAATTCGGCTACCCACGTGTAGTTCCATGAGACTCTCTAGCACACCATGAGTTAAGGAGTGGGCTACCTTCGGGTAGTGCCATGTGACTCAACCCTAGAAATTGATTCACCTGTTAGGTAGGATCATGATGGGTTTAATGGGGATCTATTGATGCGATGATTTTGAGTCGCATTTATAGACCTTTTTCTTATGTGTTTTGGGCTCTAATTACTCATTTTTATGGATAATATTGCATAATTCACTCATTTCGGTCTTTGCCATCATTCTATGTCAAATCCCCTTTGTTTTACCAGTTTGAGCATTATTGATCATATTATCATAATTTGTGTGGATTTACTTGGTCTTATTGTGGAATTTCAGGAAAAACAAGTATCTGCTTCCGTCGATACCATCGATGGAAGTCGATACCATCGACCAAGCCACAGGTTTCCAGCCGAAAGGAGCAGCACAGAGTCGATACCATCGACGAGAGTCGATGCCATCGACGCATGGAGGCTACAACGTCGCTAAACGACAACAACCGATGCTAAAGAGAGTCGATACCATCGACCCAAGTCGATGGTATCGAGATGATCACAAGCACTCAGACGAAAAGAAAAGAAGGCTGCCGCTAATACGCTGGGTCGATACCATCGACTCGCGTCGATGGTATCGACGCCGACAGATATGCGTTGGATTCGTTTTGATCTCAATCAGACGGCTGGAGTTATTTGATGACCTAATTAGGGACTTATACCTAATGACGGCCGCCCAGAGGAGATTATCATCTCAATTTTTGCATTGCATGAGTGCCGAGGAAGGAGAGAAAGGAGAACGGAGGCCAGAAGCTCATCTCGGGTGATTCGGACGCTGCCGAAGACGAATTCCACCACCGACAGGCGGGGAAGCTCGTATTCTACACCAAGGATCTACCGGTTCTTCTCCGTTCAGGGGTTTTCCCACTTGTTTCACGTTTTTCTTATGAATTCCCCTATTTCTACCATGTATTCGTGTGAGATGAACATGAGAGGCTAAAACCCTCCATCTTTAGGACCGGGAGTAGCCCGAGAATGCATTGTATGACAATTTTATATTGATAATTCATATTTTCTCTCTCAAATCCGTGGTATAGTTTCGTGTTCTCAATATATTGTTATGCTTGATCACCATAATAATAACCTAATGCCCTTAATCACTTCGACAGAAGGATTAACGGTTGAAAAGAGACGAAACCTACATTAATCGATAAATCCCTTGACAAAGGAGGTGTAAAATTAATGGTGGAAACTGAGAGACCGTTTGTAATGCGCTTAGTTTAGGGGAATGATTACTACGACGGTGGAATCAACCTAAACCTAAGTAGTGAATTACACCACGACAGTGGGTAATTCTGTTTTCAGGCCACTACCCGGATAGAGAGAGAAGAGTGAGGAATTATATAAAACTTAATACAATGTTGACCCGCGGTGAAACCGCAATCCTAAAGATACTCTTTTGAATTGATTAAATTAATCTTTAATCGATTGTTTTCTTTGTTTCATTTTGTTTTCTTTTTAATTTCGACAACAAACCCTATTTTGTCAGTCGGCCTAGCTGATTGCGATTAGTTAGTAGGAGTCTCCAATAATTCACGCATCCCTGAGTTCGACTCGGGCCTCACAAAGGCCTATATTACTCGACGCGTATACTTGCGTTTAAGCGCGTAGTAAAATACACGTCAAGTTTTTGGCGCCATTGCCGGGGATACTGCGAATTATTGGCACTTTGAGTGCTAAAAGCGGCCACTCTAGGCCACATTTTTTATTTTATTCTGAAACAATTTTAAATATTCTTAAATCTCTCTATATTTGTGTTTACTCGTTCAAAGCATAGTACTGAACCCCGATTTTCTTATTTCAGGTACTTTGCATGGTGCATATACGTAGTACAGACTACGACAATCGCACACCCGAGGTTCCACCTCCGGGACCTGAGGACGAGGAGTACTACGAGCAAGAGCACCAAAGCGATATAAATTCTGAATCTGAGCAAGAGCAAGCAGAAGAAATGGCCGAACCACAGACGATATGGGAGAAGATCAAAGCGTCTTCTTCATCAGCTTCAAAGGGGCCTATAAAGAAGCAGGCGGTCAACATACCAACATATAAGATCGATCCGACATTGATCAACTTGGTAAAATCAAATGCATTTCACGGGCTGAAGAATGAGGACCCAGTAGCACACATCAGCCAGTTCGTGGAGAACTGTGACATGGTGAAGATCGACCGATTTCCACAAGATGCTTTGTACCTCAAGTTATTCCCAAGTTCCTTGGCAGGAGCGGCAAGAGAGTGGCTACATAACCTCGATGATGAGTTCGTTGAATCATGGGATCATATGGTGGAGGTTTTCTTCGAGAGGTTTTTCCCTCCTAAGAAGACCAATGACATGATTATGAAGATTCACAATTTCACCCAACAGGCGGGTGAAACATATTCTGAGACCTGGGAGCGATTCCAGGTCATGTTGAGGAGATGTCCGCATCATGGGTTGGATAAAGAGACGCAGGTGAAGATCTTTTATTTTTCTCTCTACGAGCACGATAGAAGTAATCTTGATTCAGCTGGATCCGGATTCTTTCTGAATAATACGGATACCAGATGTTGGGAGATATTAAAAAACATGGCTAGGAAACAGTCATGGGGCGACAGAGGTGCAGTGGAACAGGTCAAGGCTGCTGGTGAATCCAGAATAGTTAGAGAGATAAACGATAAGTTAGATCTTCTAGCTAAGAAGCTGCTAACTAAGGAAGATGCATCTGAAGATGAGGAGGCCCAAGTGAAATTCATGCAACAACAGGGCTATAGAAACAATGACTATGCATGGAGGAAGGATAAAAAATTCTCATGGAAGGATCCGAATAATTTTCTGCAGGATCCGGATGCCAAGCCACAGCAGAGAGCCGAGGATAAGAACACCGAATTACTAAGTCAAATGGTCCAACAAAACCAAGAGATGATGGCCATGTTTGGTAAACAATTGCAGTCTCAAGGTGATATTCTAACCAAGTTTGGGCAGACGCTGCAAAGCCATGGAGCACAAATGCGGGCATTAGAAACAACCGTGGCGCAGATTTCGAGTGAAGTGGCGGCCATCAAGCACGCCAATCAACAGAAACCCGCAGAGAATGAGAACGTGGCCCAAGCACATCATCATGTTAAGTACATGTCTGTGGTAAGAAATGAGGAATCTCAAGTGCAAGAAGCTGTAGAAGAAAGAAAAATGACTTTCAATGTGAATGCAACACCGGCGATACCATATCCACACACGTACTATGGATTGCCGGGCGGAAACCCTTTCTTCAGAAAATCACAAAGAGTTGTGAATACTGTATCTCCATCTAGGCAGGAAGAACAAGTGCAAGTTGTTTGTGCACATGTGGAGACATCTAAGGCGAGAGAGGAACAACAACAAGCAGCTACTATTGAGGATGTCTCGCCAAAGCCCACGTCAGAGGGAGTGATTGAAGCAAGCTTAGGGGAGGTACCCCTGAAAAGCTCTTATGTGCCACCTCATAGGCGTGTTGATGCAGCTGATGTTTCAGATCCGGTCAATTCTAAGTCAAAGAAAGAGCATCGTCATTTTAAGAAATTCCTGGAGATATTCCGAAAACTCCACATCAATATTCCATTAGTGGAGATGATCGAGAAAGTACCCGCCTATGGCCAGTTCATCAAGGAAATCATCAATAAGAAGAGGCGGATAAAAGACGATGAAATTTATTGGATGAATGAGACAGTGAGCTCTATGATTCACGGGAGTTCACCAAAGAAGAGAAAGGACCCATGAGGTTTTTACATACCGTGCTCAATAGGTGGTCAACATTTTCCTAAAGCGCAATGTGATTCTAGTGCTAGCATAAATCTCATGCCTTTGGCGACATTTCAAAAGCTGGGGTTAAAAGAGATAAAGAGGTCAGCCGCAACAATTGAATTGGCGGATGGGTCTACTGTGAGACCCTATGGAGTATGTGAAGATGTTCTAGTCAAAGTGGATAGATTCATATTTCCGGTGGACTTTGTCGTCATGGATATGCCACCACTCCAAAGCTGTGAAATTCTCCTAGGAAGACCGTTTCAAGCAACGGCGGATGTCGTGACTGCCTTAGGGAGAGGGACTTTGTCCTTGGGTATTGAAGGAGATCGAGTCGAATTCAAATTACCGAATGATCCTCTAAGCCCAGTTCCCAAGGTGAAAAGATGATGATTATCAAGCCGTCTAGCCTAAGACGTTAAAGAAGGGCGCTTGTTGGGAGGCAACCCAACCATTGGTACATTAGGATAGTTTAATTCTAGTCATAGATTGTTTTCATTTTGTTCAAATTCTAGTGTAAAGAAGATACCTTGATCCGTTTGTTTAATGTGCAGGCATAGGCAGGGTCGATACCATCGACACACTGGTCGATGGTATCGACATAGGTTCAGGTTGACAGCTGTAGAAATCGCTCTGAGTCGATACTATCGACGCTCCCGTCGATGGTATCGACATACCTACAGGGAGGTTGCACAATAATGGTCGATGGTATCGACATGCCAGTCGATACCATCGAGATCTCTGGAGATTTTCAGAAGAAATCGACTCAGTGGAGTCGATACCATCGACGGGTGTGTCGATGGTATCGACATTTTCAAGTGAAAAAGGCGGCGGCCGGACTCGCGAGGTAGTTGCCCTAATCAGCGAGTCGATACCATCGACTTCCGTCGATGGTATCGACGGGCACACAGCAGTGTCGGTGTCAGTTATTCAAGACGGGGTTATTGGCCAAATGAAGTCACATCATCCAGAGCAAATCCAGACCCCACGACCCTGGCTGTACCCACCTCCGCCTCCACACGAATGATCAGGGTATCTCTGTTCCACTCTTAAGTTTGTTTTTGACTATGAGGCCATAGTCGAATTCAAGCTTAGGGGGGTAGCTGGAACAACTTTATCTTTTCTTTTGTTGTTTTTAGTTTTTGCTTTGCTATTTGTTCTTGCATTTTTAGTTTTTGTTTACGATCCACATCTATCTAGTGTAACTGTGGATGTCGTAAAAGTTGTCATCTCGCTGTGTATTCATGGGAAATTTAAGGGAATTTTAAAATTTTTGTGTCTTTTGGATAGCTTGACTTGGTTGTCCTTGGGGAACTTATCCTATGAAAATGATTGATTATGTCAACTTTAAAACAATATGTCACACCTATACTCCCATTGACTCATGAAAAGTGGATAGTAACGGTTGTTTGAGCCTTACCTAACCAAATGGTAATGAGACCTTAATTGGATATAAGAGAGAGAACCCTCCAAACCACTACACATGTCAGTAAGGAGGGATACATAATATCCTTCTAAGGTTCAGTCATTTAATCTTGTGATCATTCCACGTCATTTTTCCATAATCCACCTAAGAATTGGAAGTAAAGTACAGTTTTAATTCCTTCTTGTGTGCATAGCATTTAGATAGGAATTGCATTGATATTTTCCATACTTTTGCATAAAAAGAGAAAAATATAGGGATTCATGCACATTACCTTTAGGTGCATGCCATGTAGTTGCACTCATGACTTTCATGATTATCATGCATAAAGTACACCATGTATCTCAATTTTTCCTCAAAAGTGATCTAAACTGTTCCATACCTTCGAAATATTGCAAAGATTTCCAATCATGAAGAAAACAGCCCGATACATGTATCTCTAAGCAATTATGGATATGTGGGCTAAAAGAAAGAAAGAAAAAAAAAGAAAAAAAAATAAAAATTTTTCTAAAAATCTGAAAAAATTGAAAAAAAGAAAAAAAAAGAAAGAGAATTTAGAAGGAAATGGAATAAGAGGGAGAAAGGAACATGATATCACTCGCATTACAGGAAAATTGAGTACATGATGTGGCTTAATTATATTTCCATCTCATTTGAGGTGGAAGGTTAGTGCATGCATCATTTCACCCAATTTAGGCATTAGAGCATTTTTAATGTGCATTTGCATCACGTAGGACATTTTGTTTTATGCATATTGAAACTGTGCAATACTTCTAAGTTCTTCCATGAACCACCCATTCCATCCACCCGTTGCTCAGATTGGTAGGCCACCGTGAATTTCTCCTCACTAATGATTATCAGGAGAACTGCTTCCATGTAGATGGTAGTTAGAGCGAGCAACGTAGTATAGGCGATCACAAGATGCACCAATGCTGAATCGACGAATTTTATTATGTTAACTGCATTATGGGATAGTGTTCATCGGTTTGAAGGATAATTTCTCTTATTGATGATTATTGTCACCTTTAGGGTAATTACTGTTCTGTGGTTAGAGAAGGCCGGTTTGAGAATGTTTAGTGGGAGTCACATGGGATGTGGGTTGGTGTGTTGATTTTCAGTTGACATCTGCAATTCTATTCTAAGGACTAGTTGCTCGAGGGCGAGCAATGTTCAAGCTTAGGGGAGTTTGATGCGATGATTTTGAGTCACATTTATAGACCTTTTTCTTATGTGTTTTGGGCTCTAATTACTCATTTTTATGGATAATATTGCATAATTCACTCATTTCGGTCTTTTCCATCATTCTATGTCAAATCCCCTTTGTTTTACCAGTTTGAGCATTATTTATCATATTATCATAATTTGTGTGGATTTACTTGGTCTTATTGTGGAATTTCGGGAAAAACAAGTATCTGCTTCCGTCGATACCATCGACGGAAGTCGATACCATCGACCAAGCCACAGGTTTCCAGCCGAAAGGAGCAGCACAGAGTCGATACCATCGACGAGAGTCGATGCCATCGACGCATGGAGGCTACAACGTCGCTAAACGACAACAACCGACGCTAAAGAGAGTCGATACCATCGACCCAAGTCGATGGTATCGAGATGATCACAAGCACTCAGACGAAAAGAAAAGAAGGCTGCCGCTAATACACTGGGTCGATACCATCGACCCGCGTCGATGGTATCGACGTCGGCAGATATGCGTTGGATTCGTTTTGATCTCAATCGGACGGCTGGAGTTATTTGACGACCTAATTAGGGACTTATACCTAATGACGGCCTCCCAGAGGAGATTATCATCTCAATTTTTGCATTGCACGAGTGCCGAGGAAGGAGAGAAAGGAGAACGGAGGCCAGAAGCTCATCCCGGGTGATTCGGATGCTGCCGAAGACGAATTCCACCACCGACAGGCGGGGAAGCTCGTATTCTACGCCAAGGATCTATCGGTTCTTCTCCGTTCAGGGGTTTTCCCACTTGTTTCACGTTTTTCTTATGAATTCCCCTATTTCTACCATGTATTCGTGTGAGATGAACATGAGAGGCTAAAACCCTCCATCTTTAGGACCGGGAGTAGCCCGGGAATGCATTGTATGACAATTTTATATTGATAATTCATATTTTCTCTCTCAAATCCGTGGTATAGTTTCGTGTTCTCAATATATTGTTATGCTTGATCACCATAATAATAACCTAATGCCCTTAATCACTTCGACAGAAGGATTAAAGGTTGAAAAGAGACGAAACCTACATTAATCGATAAATCCCTTGACAAAGGAGGTGTAAAATTAATGGTGGAAACTGAGAGACCGTTTGTAATGCACTTAGTTTAGGGGAATGATTACTACGACGGTGGAATCAACCTAAACCTAAGTAGTGAATTACACCACGACAGTGGGTAATTCTGTTTTCAGGCCACTACCCGGATAGAGAGAGAAGAGTGAGGAATTATATAAAACTTAATACAATGTTGACCCGCAGTGAAACCGCAATCCTAAAGATACTCTTTTGAATTGATTAAATTAATCTTTAATCGATTGTTTTCTTTGTTTCATTTTGTTTTCTTTTTAATTTTGACAACAAACCCTATTTTGTCAGTCGGCCTAGCTGATTGTGATTAGTTAGTAGGAGTCTCCAATAATTCACGTATCCCTGAGTTCGACTCGGGCCTCACAAAGGCCTATATTACTCGACGCGTAAACTTGCGTTTAAGCGCGTAGTAAAATACACGTCATCTACCATAAGGAAGGTTGCATCTAAGTCCACTCCAGGGATAGCGCAGAGGTTAGGATATGTATGGATTGAGCAGTTATGCTGTAAATGTAAAGTTGTTTGTTAAATCATAATTGACTGCAATATGTTGTTACAGTTAATTGCACGATTATTGTTTTCCCCACATACCAGCTTTATGCTGACTGACGTTTTGTTTGTCGGCATTTTAGGTACAAGTATTAAGAACAAACAGTAAAGTGGCATATGTGGAGTTTGATGAGGATTAAAGTACTAAGGAGGATTAGTTAGAATAGACTCCAGATGTGGATATAAGTAGATATCCAAGTTTTTGGAAAAGGTATGCAAAGTTAAATTTTATTACAACCTTTCAGTTTAGTTGATAGAATTTGATAATTATTATTAATTAATTGTTGAACCTTTGATCTGGAAACTGGGATAATGACTTTGACCTCTTTGTCTCCCTTAATTGGGGGTTACTGGGAGGTGGGGTTGTTACATTTGGTATCAGAGTATAGGTTCCTCATTTAATCTTGAATAAATATTAAATTTTACAAACTCCGTAGAACCCAAGGAAGTTATTGGAGGATTTTCCGAAAGACAGAGGTGTCTAGAAAAGGATCACGTATGAGGACTGGCAAGATTTTCCTCCGCACCTCTAGTCGGAATATGAGGACTCTCAGATTAGTGTGACTGCCTGGCCAATGTCTCAGGATTTGACTCGAAATAAGATACCTTTAGGACTCTCTCATCTTGTTCATCCCTTCTCAACTCAAATACTGTTAAGGACCTTAAGGATTAGGATTTTCTCTCTTTTCCTCACGCTCTTGAGTTATGGGTAAGGTTGATAAGGTCTAAGGAATCCTCCACCAAATTAATGAAAAGCATGTAAATAAGATGTCATGGACATAAGCTTAATAGATTAAGCATAAACTAAAGAATAGATACATGCTTAGTTGTCATACCCTCAGGAGAGACCTAAAGCTAGACCTTGTTAAGAGGATGAGTGGAGAAAGCTAGTCTTGGAGGTAGAGACCTTCATTATAAGTAGAGACCTAGCACATTCTCTGAGGATAATGCTAACCCTAACCCTAAGTGGTGGTTAGAGAGAGATGACATGGTGAGTTAGATGTCATGGTAGACTCGGTGTTTGGATGGACATGCCTTTGGATGCCATATGAGCAATGAGGGGTTGGATGACCTAGTACCTTTGGCGACCCAACCATGGGAAGGGTCGTGCATGTTAGAGGAAAGGATAGCTCCTTCTTTGATGAGGTTAGAGAAGAACATATGGAAACCCCATGATCTTATATGAGCATGTCATAGTAGGCACCCATTGTACGCTAGTCGTGCTGATAGTAGGCTAAAACCCCGACCAAGGGAGTATGTTGGAAAGCTGATGAGATAAGCATAAAGGGCTAGGGATAACCTTGAGCAAACATAAGCTTAAACATAGGCTTCACCAGATAGGGGTATGCTTCTAATCTTGAACGATCTTCATGGAGAGAGGTCCTCGAGTAGTAAGGTTGTATGTAGGGTTAGCTCTGGGGAGAGAGAGAGACAGTAGGACCCATGCAAGAAGGTTGGAAGACTAGACTCTGAGGTATGAGGAAAAGTGGGGAGTTGAGGATGATGCAACCTAAGTGGATGATAGTGGTTGCCTCATGCTTGATCCCTGGAGGCTGATGATATCTTGGTTGCTATTAGAGGAACCAAACCCTAGAGAGAGGATGAGGCTTCTGGTACCTATGTGCCTGCAGTATCGGTGTTTACCTTCTGAGATAGGAAGAAGAGTTCCTTAGACCCTGAAGAAGTTTAGTAACAGGGTGTGAGGCCTTATACCTTGTTGGTTGTCCTTGAGGAGGAATCCACTCTGAAGTGTTGTTCAAGTAGAAGGATCATGGGAAGTGCATGTTATACCCTGTACATGCTTGGCTCGTGGTTAAAAAGTTGAGCAGGCAGTTGGTCATCAAAAGTGAACCTAGGATTCCTAGTCTTAAGAGGGGAAGTGGTGTACCTGATGCTCATGACAAGATTTGAGTTTCTATAGTTTTGAGCATGGAACTCCTCTTGTTTAGAGGAAAGGGGAAACCCCTTAAGTTTAAGGTATGTTTGATGAAACCCTCACAGCTAAGTTGGTGACATGGGAAGGTATGATCTTGATCCAATATTGAGGAATGAGAACAAGTATGACCTAACATGGTTTAGTAGACGGTCTGCTAGTGCCTTAGTAGCTTTCTAGGGTTAATCATGCTCATATAGATGTAAACCCTAAACATAAGGACGTTTGTGACCTTCGTTATCAAGATGTAGTTTCCTCCCATCTTGGGAGAGGGACCCTTTTGTAGGGTGTATACCAGTTTTTGTGGGTTTTGAGGAAACCTAAAGAGGTCTCATAGGATCTTGAGAAGCTAAGTGAAGAGTACATGGTAAGAGAATGAACCTATAGACCCATAGATAACCATCTCTAAGTGCATGTGGATGTGTTAACATGGATGTAATCAGTATGGGGCCTGACCAATGTAGGTAGGTCGCCATGACCCCTATGAAAGGATGAAAGTCAGCCCAGGAATTCAGAGAGAGATGATGAAGACTTGGGTAAGGTTCTAAGTTGGACATGTACTATAATAGAATCCTAACTCTATCCTAGGGTCAGGTAGGGATAAGATCGATGGAAGTGGGAGTTGCCTAATTTCCTAGTTGCACATGATCATAGGGTCGGGAGGTAACAACTATCATTGTCTGAGGGCCATGGGTTAGGAGATTGATCACCTTCATGAACTCATGGGACCCAAAGGACAGATGAGTAGGGCACTCTCTGGATGCATAAGGGAAGAGGGATGACCCCAAAAGTGCCGAAACCCTATAGACCTAGAGGAGATGACCAAGGAATGTGTGTAGACCCAAGTAGGTTTGAGACCAGTTCTCCATGGAAGTAACTTTGATATCGAGGTGATTGTGATGTAGAGGCATAGTTGCACGTTTCAACTTAGATTTAAAGGTGTACTGACAAGGTAGGATGTACCATCTGTACTCTTGGAATAGGAAGAACTTTGTATCTGGACTGCAACCAAATGCTTATTTCCTCTTGTTATAGGAGTGAGAGACAGGGCAATACACATGTCATACACCAAGGATAAAAGATGAAGTGAGTTGTAACGTTTCTATGAGGTATGAGGACAGAGATGATAACATACCCTTGTGGAGTGAACCATACATGGATGGTTTACAAACACTAAGAGAAATAAGGTAGTCATCTTATGAGGATGTTTTTATCAGGAGCTATGAGTACACAAGGTTGAGTTTGAAAACCAAGAGAATAAGTTTAGAGTTTTCTTTATGGAGATAGACTTAGAGCTGAGATGAGATAATAAGTGGAATATATGGAGGTGTATGTCATCAACCTTTACCTAACACCTAAGGATGTGAAGTGGTAATGGATGCTCTGGATGAGATGCAACTGCCTAGTTTAGCTAGAGGCTAGAAGAGGTTGTTAGGTTAACCCTAAGTTTGAAAAAGGAGATAAGTTTGGCTAACACTCAGATGTAACAAGATCTGTCTAACAAGTTAGTTATTGTTTGGTTAGACAGCCTAGGCCGTGATGCAATAAAAGGATGGTTGTAGAACCTCAGATGCACTTCTTTGGAAAAGAAGGTGATGAAACCCGACTAGAGTGGTTTAGTGTTTCCAAGGAATCATGACATACAGGAGATCATGATTTTAAGATCACACCATACACCGTGGTACTACAAAGATAGTAAGTGACAATAGTACTTTGGATGCTTAAGATGATGTCGCATGTGGTATGCTGCCATGCATGACATGAAGTGAAGGATGAACACTAGTAACCCAGTGTATTGATATAGAGGATAAAGAGAGTTCCCGGAAGAGAATGGGAGTTCATCACTATGGATGTTGTGGTAAGTCTCCCATGGACCAAGGAAGGTCGAGATGCAATATGGGTTATGGTAGATCTCCTTACCTAGATGGCATGAGAAAGAAAGAGTACTGTCAAGGGACAGATTTGGTTGAACTACATATGAGAAAGAGATGGTTCAACTACACCATGATGCAAGTTTAAAAAGTTCTTGAGTATAACTTAAGGATTCACTTCCATGCGGTGGAGTTAGATACATGAAGAACTCAATGTTAGTACAGTTTATCACCCTAACTAACGGTTAGTATGATCCAGACTAGAGGGTCTGATGAGAGCATGTGTGCTCATTTAGGGTGATATCTAGAGATAGTTCTTGTCCTCTATAAGATGTGATGATAACCACCATAGCCAGTTTCGGGATGTAAAGGAGCTCTGTAAGGGAGGTTGGGTCGGTCAACACTTCATTAAGATGATGTTGGTGAAGGGACCTCACGAAGGCCTGAGAAGGACCAAAGTGAGTGCAGATGAAGTCACTTTGATCGTATGATGGCTGCAAGGAGCCCAGGGACGACATGAGTCATAAGCTGATGCAAAGTAGACTGATATGCAGTTCACTGTGGGGGGAATATGTGACATGAAAATCCGACCCCTCTAAGTTATAGCTAAGAGAGCTGAGTCCCCAATACATGGGTTCTTTTGAGATGGATTGGTGGAGAAGGTTAAGTTTGTCCTTATCCCTCAGGATAAAGTAATGTGTGATGAGTTCTATGTGTCCAATTTAGAGCACTATGTGAGGTACCCATGCCATGTGCTGAGCAATGAACCTAGTGAGCCCCAAGGGAGGCTGAAATGACCTGAGTCACCTATGAGGTTTATAGATGCCAAGGTGAAAGAACTCAGAGAAAGGAATATGTGATGATAAAGGTTCTTTGGAAGCACCATGGATAGGTCAAATCCACATAGGGGCCAATGACATGTAAAAGTCTTATCCTGAATTGTTTGTTTGCTTGATGGAATTTTGAGGACAAAATTCCTATAAGAGGGGAAGGACGTTACAACCCCTATTTTTGGGTTATTTTATTGAGAAATGTAATTTCTCTTATTAAAGATATTTGAGAAAATAATGATATAATTTGTTTTGAATAAATGGATTTTGTTTACAATATCCTTGATGGTTGTTTCTTGGGCTTTATTAGCTATTGGGCCCAAGAACAAGGAAACGACAAAAGGAACTCCATTATTAATAAGAAATGGAGAAAAGAAAAATGTAGAAACCTCTAGAAGGAAAAATAATTTAATCCAAAGGTAGATTTCGTGCCTATTGAGTTCCTTGGGCTCCTAGGAGTCCAAAATTGCAAAGAGAATGCAATAAGAAAAGAAAAGATCAATTAAATATTTCTTTATTAAGAAAGAAATTGAAAACAATGATAAAATGTGGGAAATAAGTGGAAAGAGGTATAATTGAGTTATCTTGGATGAGATTTCGAATCCACATAGTTTATAATGGAAAAAGGAATCCAAATAAATAAATTAAAAGTTTAGGAGAGAGAAAATATGCTCAAAATATGTCTTATTAAGAGATATCTTGCATATGAAGAAAATCCCTTTTCCTATGGAATTTTGGACTCAAACTTGGTACACGAGTAGATAAAGCCAAGATGAACATTTCCCTAAATTTTGGTTAAAAAGGATGTACGGTTTGAGAGTTATGGATTTGAGAAATAATCCTAAAGTGAATGGTTACCAATTAGTTTGCTTTAAATGTCGCAACTTATCCATGATATATTTTTTCAGATAGGGAATGATGTGAATAATACAGACCGTAGGTTTAAGATCACGACACAGAGGGCATGTCTCGAACCCAAGCCAGAGGAGGGAACTGAGGAATTTCTACCTATGATTTTTCTTGCACTCAGATGCTTGAGGGCGATGGGAACCTTCCCATTGAGTTCAGGATGCTTTCAGTTGATCCAATTGCAACGAAATTTATCTCTGTTCTGTCCAGTCCATCACCGAAGGTCAGGAAGAATATATCTGCTTGGCCATCGCTCCCCACACCCCTGAAGGAATTAAGGGTGGGGACGAGTTTGACAAAGCCCGATGGAGGTGCTCAATCCTTTGCTTCGTGTTTGAGGGGCTAAGGCATGAAGTAACCCCGGTGTTGACCGAGGGACAACCCTGTTCTGTGCGCAGGAGTTCATCGTGAGGAAAAAGAAGATCTCGTTGGAATAACTATTTCACCCCCGAGTCTAATGAAGGAGGAGTGGGATAAGAGTGTCTTTTTGCTCTATTTAGATGGGTCTGCATCGCTGGTGCAAGCCACTGAGAGGGCCGCCTGCGTGGCGCTCTCTCATTGGTTCAGGTAACTAAATCTTGCAAAAATCATATTTAATTGTTTATAACTCCGATGATAGCAAATCATATATTAATCTTGCTCAGAAAAATATGAGGAATCCACAAAAAATAGTTTTAGAGCCTAATTCCTCTTGAAATTAGAAAAGTAGTTAAAGTTGTCAACTTTAATGCATTTATGATTAAGAAACCCTATTTTGAGACGATTAATGTGTTTAGTAGGGCTTAATGGATGATTAAAGTTGATATTAACCTGTTAATTGTAAAAAGGTATACTAAGAACAAAAAGGATGAACTTTGCACGTAATTGGTTAATTTAGAGTTTCATGTGCATAAATATGCTTTAATGGGCCGTGAAACCCTAATATTAGTAATTGTGACTCTTAATAGCTTTAAATGTTTGAATTCATGATTAAAGTTGAAATATGATAATTCTAAGCTATTTCGAGTACAAAGATTCCTAATTGTGGATAAACACCCTTTATATGGTAATTAGGGGTTTCTAATGGTTAAATATAGATTTAATGTGAATTAGACCATAATGAACTATGAGTTGTTTATCCGGAAAGAACCAAAGATGATAATTGGGCCTAATGATCTTGTCATGAATTAAAAGGATAAAAATGATAGCTTCAATGTAAAAGAGGCATAATGGACTTAATGGAAATTTAATTGTGCCTTAAATAGAAATTAGGATTATATGTTGTTAAAAGGTAACCTTAATATCTTTCATGAAGAATAGATGAGATAATTACGGTTTGTGAGTAATTGTATAAAATTAGGGTTTAAAATAGTAAAAATAAAGTGAAACCCTAATTGCAATGGAAACCCTAAAAGTGGAATAGAAACCCTAGGAAGCGAGCTAGGTCTAATAGATATTGATGGCATGATTAATAATAGGAAATTGTATGCATATTTCAAGATCTCATTGCATGCTTGCTTGCCTGTTTGGAATTCTTGATTGATTGGATTATTCTGTCTCAAATCAGCCTGAAAGGTATGTGGTTATGCTTATGGATAATTGCTTTAGTTTCACGATGATTTTCAGATGTTTTATCGGTTGCTTGAAAATAACTGCTTGGATGACTTTTATTTCATGCAACTATAAAATGACTATGATTATCACTATAAGTATAGATACATGATTGGCTCAGATCCTGGTCCTCCTCTATGGCTTTGCAAATTCTGAAAAGGGTAACCTAGAGCAAGGTCTAGGCTATCATGAGTTAGAAAATGGGCTACCCACGTGTAGTGCCATGAGACTCTCTAGCACACCATGAGTTAAGGAGTGGGCTACCTTCAGGTAGTGCCATGTGACTCAACCCTAGAAATTGATTCACCTGTTAGGTAGGATCATGAGGGGTTTAATGGGGATCTACCATAAGGAAGGTAGCATCTAAGTCCACTGTAGGGACAACATAGAGATTAGGATATGTATGGATTGAGCAGTTATGCTGAAAACGTAAAGTTGTTTGTTAAATCATAATTGACTGCAATATGTTGCTATAGTTAATTGCACAATTATTGTTTCCCCCACATACCAGCTTTATGCTGGCTGACGTTTTGTTTGTCGGCGTTTTAGGTACAAGTGAAAAGAACAAACAATAAACTGGCATGTGGAGTTTAATGAGAATTAAAGTACTAAGGAGGATTAGTTAGAATAGTCTCCAGATGTGGATAGAAGTAGATATCCAAGTTTTTGGAAAAGGTATGAAAAGTTAAATTTTATTACATCCTTTCAGTTTAGTCGATAGAATTTGATAATTATTATTGATTAATTGTGGAACCTTTGATCCAGAAATTGGGATAACGTCTCTGACCTCTTGATCTCCCTTAATTGGGGGTTACTGGGAGGCGGGGTCGTTACATTTTTGTGTTTCTCCCGTTGTAAAAAGAATTTTCATTAGTAATGAGAGTTCATCACTTCATACAAGAAGGAAGACTTTAGGACGGTGAACAACGGAAATTCTAGATTCTCTAGAATTATAGGGATTGGAGACAATTGTGTTTAGACAAGTGTTTGTTGCACGCTCATACTCAAGGAAGTGCCTCACATTCCAGATTTGTGGATCAATTTTATATCTAGTTCTTTGTTTGATAGAGAAAGTTATCTTCTAAATTTTGGTGGTGGTAAATGTAAAATCACAAAGGGACTTAGGTTATTGTATGGTAAAATTTTTGTCACACATTGTAGAAGACCCAACTTAAGGTTCTCAAAGGCGGAAATATACATGCAATTGAGGATCATGACATACATCTATGACATAGTTAGCTAGGGAACATGAGTGAGAAAGGCTTGCAACTTCTATCAAAGTAGGGTTTGATTTCTATTGGCACGAAAACCAGTCTCAACTCATGTGATTCATGTCAGATGGGAAAGCATTGGTTAACTTTCTTTCAAGACATGATTAAAGGTGAATCTAGATGTTCTACAGTTGATTCATTCAGACGTCTGCAGTCCGTTTGAGGTGTCTTCACTGGGTGGAAATATGTATTTTTTTTACATTAATTGATGAATCATATAGGAAGGTATGGCTCTACTTTTTTAAGACCAAAGATTAGGTCTCTCATTGTTTCTAGAAATTTCATGCCATGGTGGAGCGGGAGACAGAGAAAAAACTGAAGTGTCTCCACACAGATAATGGAGGAGAGTACACCTCTAGGGAATTCCAAGATTGCTAAACACTACACGGGATACAACATGAATGGACAGAGAAGGACACACCAAAACACAATGGTACAATTGAGAGTATGAACTGCACCATAGTGGAGAAAATCAAGTCCATGTTGAAGACTGCATAGTTGTCAAAGATATTCTGAGGTGAGGTAGTGAGTACTACCTGCTATTTGGTTAATCAGTCCCCATCAGTTCCTTTTGGGTTTGATATACCTTAGAAGGCATGTATGTTCAAGCTTCTTATGCTTATTTGTGAGTATTTGGGTGTAAGTCTTATGCCCATCTTCCAAAGAAAAAGATGCAAAAGCTAAAAGATAAAGTAGTGTCATGCATCTTTCTTGGCTATGGAGATCAACAACTTGGCTATAGGGTATGGGACCCTGCGAAAAAACCATGATCAGACATATATGCATGATGTTTTGTGAGATTCAGACAATTACAGAGCCCAGGAGTGATGATGTAGAGTTCATAAGATTAGGTGATAGTTACTTTGATGATGACTATGATGATGCTTCAACTTCTCCATAGGTGTAATATTTAGATGATGAAGAAGAGTATCATGATCATGCTGAGAAACATAGTAATAGCATATTTAGTGTTCCTATTCTAGATGTACATATGAGTGATTCAAATTCACATTAGATGATTTTAGGGAGGGTAGAGCAATATCATCACCATATAGAGTCCTCATAGAAATAGTTAAGGAGATCTAACAGAGTTAGTCCATCTTCTTCCAGATATCTAACATCTCAATAGATTCTCCTTACTGATCACAGGGGGAGATAGAGACTTATCATGAGACACAGACTCATGAGACATATCACATTGACATCAAATGATACATGAGAAGATGTCTTACTTATAAGAAAATGATACCTATGAGCTTATTGTGCTTCCTAAGGGCCAAAGATCACTAAAGAACAAGTGGGAATACATGATGAAGAGAGATGACAACAACAAGGATATTAGATACAAATCTAGATTAGTTGTCAAGGGCCTTAGTCAATAACTAAGGTGGATTTCAATGAGATATTTTCTCATGTTGTGAAAATGACTTCTATTATATTGGTTGTAGGATTGGTTTCTATCCTAGATCCAGAGACTAAGTAGATGGATCTGAAGACGTCGTTTCTTTATGGTGACCTAGCTTAGGAGGTCTACATGTATCATCCAGAAGGTTTTCAGGTAAAGGGGATGAAGCACATAGTCTACATATTGAAGAAGAGTTTGTATGATTTAAAACAAGCTCACAGGTTGTGGTACAAGAAGTTTGATTCTTTCATGTAGAGTCACGAGTACTAGAAGATTAGTGCAGATTAATGTGTTTATATCATGGTTTCGAAATTGCAAGTTCATTATTCTGCTTCTCTATGTGGATGACATGTTGATTATGGGACAAGATGTTAGTTTGATTAGACACTGAAGATAGAACTTTCCAAAGACTTCGAGATAAAGGATCTAGGACCAACATGACTGATTCTGAGAATGTAGATCATACATGATAGGGAACAACATAAGTTGTGGTTGCTACAGGAGATCTATGTTGAATGGATTCTGGAGCGGTTAAATATGAGCAAGTTCAAAGCTATGAGTACTCCATTATCAGGTTATTTCAAGGTAAGAAAGAAGTCATGTCCATTTACCGATGAGGAGGAGGAAATGGCCAAGATTCCCTACTATTGTACTGTGGGGAGTTTAATGTATACAATGGTGTATACTCATCTTGATATTTCTCATGCAGTTAGAGTTGCGAGCAGGTTTCTCTCAATCCCAGGGAAATATTACTCGGAGGCAGTGAAGTGGATCTTCATATACTTATGAGGTACTAGCATGACATGTTTGATGTTTGGTGGTTCTAAACCAGTTCTGAAAGGATTCTTTGATGCTAACATGATAAGTTACATTGATCACATGAAGTCTACCTCTGGGTGTGTTCTCACTTTTGTAGAAGAACCATATATTGACAGTCCATTTTGCAAAAAAAATATTGCACTTTCTACGACAACGACAAAGTGCATTGTAGCAACATGAGCATGAAAAGAAATTCTCTACATTATGTGATTTCTAGATGAAATGGGTATGAATGAGGTTGCTCCAACTATATATAGTGTTATTCAGAATGTTGTGGACTTGAGCAAGAGCACAATGCATCATGCACAGATAAAGTATATTATTGTGAGATATCATTGGGCTGGTGATGTGATTGATAAGAAGTTACTAACTATGAAGAAGATCCATACTGAGAAGAATGCTTCTGATACGATTATAGAGGTTGTGGCATGAGACAATTTTGAGCTCTGTAAAAAGTTTAGTGGCATACGTTCCCAATGATGATTATATGGTGACGGTCTCCTCTTTGGGTTGGAGGGGAAAATGGTTAGGCCTATGTTTCATGAGGCGGAATTTCCCATTTGGGCATTTGCTCTAATGCTATCGCATGGGAAGGATTATAAAATCCATGCCTCACACACAAAAAAGGGGCCGCTGCCAACAGAAAACAGAACACCCACCAACGCCAAATAGCCAAAGCCACAACCGTAGAGGAAAAAAAAGAATGAAAGGAAAAGGCGGAGCCTTGGAGATAGGGAAGAAGGAAGAAAATGAATAGAAAGAAGAAAAGAAGCGGGGTAGACTATCAAGGCACCTCTTCTTTGGATCATTTGTGCATATTGTAGAAGAGATCATCTTCCTAGGAAATTTTACGGTGATAGAATTATAGAGATCTCTCTCCACAATGTGGTATCTTCTTATTTCTCCTTCTTAGTATATTATCTTCAGTTTGAGTTAAAACCCAAGAGAAAAATTGCATATTTTCTTCTTGTAGTGGATTTGCCCGTAATTGTCCTTATGATTTTTTTCCCTCACATATAGTGAGGGTTTTCCACATAAAAATTTAGTCTATACCATTCTATTTGCTTGTAGTTCCATTCTTGGATTTACACGCTCATCGATAACGGTTCTACATATATTTTTATTTTTTATTGTACATTGGTTGCATATCATACGTGCACATATTCCCCATCATCAAACCTATCACCTACCCATGTTGGGTTCTGGATTCCAGAGCCACTAAAAAGCATATTTTGACTACAATTATTTTGACTAGATATATTCTATTTGTATATAAAAGTACCATTCTTTACAAATTATAATACTATTAACAAAAGAACGCAGTTACTTCTGAAAACTACATATTGACTATGTTTATTGATTATAAACCATATTTTTCTCAAGCCCCCTCTCCCAAAATTTCATTTTGTTCCACGCGTGGTGTCTTCTTTTTTCTAGTTAGCTCCACCGATATCCCACCTACTCCCGCAATTGAGCGCGACACGTTTACCCTTCCGCCTAGTCGTGCCCCCAATAGCTCTATCTCCTTCTCCCTCTTCTCCTATACAGAGGAACTAACTCTTCTACATCATACCATCAATCCTTTTCCCACCACACAACCAATATTTGCCATACCAGGCTGGATACTCCCTTCTCTGTACTCCACCTTGCCTACGTCAACTCCTTTTTTGGAGTTCTCTTTTGCGGCCAGAAACCTTGCCAGTTAGCTCCCACACCAGTTGTTGTTTTCGGAAGTAACATTCATGATAAGACTTGCATCGCTCATTCGATCTAACTTCCACTTCAAAGACTATCTGTAAACTCCGCTTCTCAGAGAACTGGAGACGACTCTGGAGCCGTTGATATCCAGAAATTTTTGGGACCAGGTCCCCTTCTCTTTTCTAGAATTTTCTCCTGCATTCCTCACCTTCCCTATCCCCTCAACCCCGACTCCTATACAAGGCAGGCAACCCCCACGCATCCTCCATTCTTCACGGAAAGCACACACCTCTATTCCCTCATTTCCCAATCATCCACTGGTCACTCACTACCTCTCTCCTTCACTTCCTCTTCCACCACCCTGCCTACTCCCAACGTGCATTTCCTTCTTTTCTGACAAGTCCTAATATCGTTCTGCCCACACAACACTGGGTGAAGGCAACATGGCATAAGGTCTGAGTTTGTCCGGGACAATAGCGATACAAGGCTGAGCTTGGGAGTGGTTGCAGTGTGGGGGACCTGGAGGTTGCGTTCTAGGAGAGGTGTTAGTAGTCCCTCACCCAACAGGGTATGTAGTCTAGATCTCACTTTTAGAAGGGATGACTGAGATTGTCATTTACCTTGGTATCACCTTACACCATACATAGATAAAGTAAAATGAGTATTGTCATTACTACAGAAAATACTTTTTACAACAGAAAAAAAACATAACAGTTCAGTTGGTTGTGTTGTAGTTAGCATATCTTTTACAACAAGTCTATTTGTGTGTTGTGAATTATATATTTTATACAACACAAGTTATATACAACGGGCCAAACTCGTTGTAGTATATGTGATACTACAACATGTGCTAAATTGTGTAATAGACTGTAATATCACAACATACTCAAACCTGTTGTAAAAGATCATAATTACACAACATTCTCTAATCCATTGTAATAGTCATGTATGCTAACTTGTTGTAATAGATCATCATTACACAACATACTCTAAATCGTTGTAAAAGATCATAATTACACAACATGCTCTAACCCATTGTAATAGTCATGTATGTTAACCCGTTGTAATAGACCATCATTTCACAACATACTCTAACCCATTGTAAAAGATCATAATTACACAACATGCTCTACCCGTTGTAATAGTCACATATGTTAACCCGTTGTAATATACCATCATTACACAACATACTATAATTCATTGTAGTATACTATAATGACACAACATGCTTTCACCTATTGTAATAGTTACCCGTTGTAATAGACCACAATCACACAACAGGTTTGCACATCATTTATTGTATATGTACAACAAAGAATATATGTGTTGCATAAAATGAAGCTGATTCAGCGGTTTGTCTTAACATGTTATACACAACGCCCCTATTACAATAGGTGTGTTCAATGATCTATAACATGTATTAACTGTTGTATAAAATACATATATTACAACATGTGCAACACCTATTGTATAAAGAATCCCCCCATAAGACCACACGGTCTAATACAACAGTTGACACCCGTTGTAAAATGGAAAAATGAACTGATGTAAAAACCATTTTTTGTAGTAGTGTGTATTATACTCTATCATTCTTGATAAATCATACAATTAAGGAACTATTGAATCAAGAGTACATTACATGCACATCATATACTTTAGAAAATGTAAAATATTGACACTACATTGTTCTATAATTTAATGGAATTCTTCACTACTTTCTATAAGGTACTTGTTTCACTTAGACTTCAAGTATGGATTGATTGCTATCTTCATGAATATAGTTAAATTTCTCTTCACAATGATGTCAACTTCATGCTACTATATTAGTGTTATTAGTTAATATTGCACAAAATTGTGTTGAATCCTAAATCGTGAAATAATAATTAGGTTCGACACCCCCAACGGTATGTGACGCCTATGGTTACTTTTGGTTCACCTCTACTACGTGATTGTTCGTCTTGAAAGGGATATTGATTAATTAATTGATGCTTCTTCAGGAGGAAGCACATTTCGTGGCATGGTGGCCACTCGGGCTCGACCCACGTCTATTGATTGATTGATAGGATAGGAATTGTGGGCTCCGATCTCCAAAACCACGATATAAACTTAGCGGAAACATTCAATTAGTTGCGGAATATGAAAAATTACTGGAAATTAAAAATTTTGAGACAAGATCTGGAAATTATAAAATTCCTTTTTATAAAAAACCAAGTAAACCGTTTACATCTCTGTTAAACCACTTCTTGAGTAGTTATGTACAACATGATTCAAAATCCTCAGGAGCCAACACCAAAAACTCAAACCACTGATTCCTAGAACCTGAGAGTACAGAGACGCATAGGACTATCTAACTACATAACTCAGCAGCCAGTATCTCCACCTGAGATTCACTGCTGCCCCTGGTACTGTTGTTGTCGTTGTTGCTCATTCTTAAACGGTCTCCTTCGTCTTTGGCGACCACCTAAAAGAAGTTAAAATCTACGGAGTGAGACAATATACAAATTGTCCCAGCGAGAGTTATAACTCTCAACTAGAAGCTTTATTATAACATAAATCATACAACAACAGGTTTAATAACAAGTGAAGCAACTTCTACTTAAGCAGCCATGTCTTTAAAGCATATAAAGGACATGTATACAAAATATCTGAACAGATCATTAATGTAAACAATGTAACACCAAACACTGTTCCTCGTAGTTAAACCTAAGCAGATATACTACGCGGTTGATTATGTTTTTCAAACATTATTATACCCTGTGGAGATGAGGCATACCACTCATACCCCAACTGATCGCTAAGAAGTCACATCAGTATCATACGTAGGTCATTAAAAGAGCCGGATTCTTATGACCTCATCTTCCTCAGTCAGTTAGAGGATTGTTTGCAGGACATCTGGCAGGACGTCTGTATTTTATAGCTCACCAGGGTAAACTGGACCTTCGCTATGTTTTTAGAGTTACAGTGGCATTCTGTACTCTCTTCGTCATCGGAAGATTTCTTGATTATCTTTCACTGATGCAGTGTTTATGTTTACTTTGGGAGAATAGTGATACATCTCACCTTTTGGGTTTGGTAGTGAAGGTTTGACGGACTATAACAATCTACATCAATTCCTACACTAGGATGTAAGGTTCTACACATCCATATACCCCACATACTCAAAAGTATGTGATCCAGGAGTTCCCTTGGGAAAACCTATTTCACCATTATTTAGACTCTGACAATGATGGATCTATGATCAGGGCTCTACATTACACTTGATTAGTTAGGTACATTCAGTATTCTTTTAACATCATACATTGTTCTTCAAACAATAATATTGGCATAACAGCTATAAAGTGAGAATACTAAATGCAACAAGCCTAACTCTTATCAATCATCATTTTTCAATACATTCATCACAAGTCATCTCTAAATCATGACCTTGATGGTATTTATGGCTCTCACAGCTCATTTAATTCATAGGTTGCCATTGACAAGGCAACAGGATATATCACTATTCATAAAGCTAAAGCATGCTTTCAATGAATATAGTTTCATAACCCATACCTGGATATGATTATCATCTCATAACAACCTACATGGTTAATTCAACTGATAACAGTAAACAATTCATTCTAGAGGTTATACCTTCAAACTCATAGAAGAATTGGTTTCCCCAATTTTCATCAATTAGGGTTATTTATTTCCTTTACTTTTGATCAGGAATATTGTTTCCTCATCTCATACTTCAAACATGAGGATTCATGCTTAAAAGCACAACTGGAAATAGGGTTTCACCCTATACAAAATAAGGTTATAAACTCTTTTTCTTATATGACATCATATTTGTTAACTTGTTCTCAAAGTTCCATACCTAAAGGCATGACACAGGACTAAAGTTAACATACCCCATCCTTCATTGATAATATTTCCTTTTTGGATTATTAGTCCAATTTTCGTATGCAACTCTACCATCCTTGGAAGCATACCAGGGTATGGTGAGTATTTGCCTTAAATACAACATTTATTGAACATCATAATGATTATCAATTCAAGGTATGAATTCACTTCTCAATCTTATCATGGTGTGAACAAATCATACTCATTGATTTGACTATACTTTATTTAAAGGTATTACCTTATAAACATCTCCATAAATTAGGGTTTACTAATCACATCATATGTCATTACCCTAAATTTAGGGTTTACTATTCACATCATGGTGAATTGAACTCATAACATCATCATGTATGAGAAACATCATCATTAAAGCTCTTAGATAAGATTAAGATTCACTAGACATCATAATTAGGGTTTCCATGATCTCACATAGGTGAATCATTCCCTAATCATGCACATTCATGTGTATTGAAGGTATCTTACTTGAGTTTCTACCATAAAAGGGTACTTTCTCTCTCTTAGGATACTTTCTCTCTCCTCTTACTAGTAGATGGTGATAACACCACTCTAGATCAGGTTGGGTTAAGTCCTCATAGACTAACATAAGCCAGAACATCACTATCATGTGATTAGGGTTTGATTAAAACAGTGTATTACTCAGTTAAACCCCTCAAGGGTATTTTGGTAAGTTACCTCATGATCATCATCATGGGTCAACTCATTAATCACTTAGTCCCTTAATGACCTAGGTTACCATTAGGGTTTAGATTAGATCACCATTGAATCAATTACACCATCAATTGATTAAGTACAAACCACCTTAAACATCTTCAAACGGTTTCAACCTTCAACCACCAAACAGTCTTGAGACTGTTTGGTCTCAAACGGTCTTGAGACCGTTTGGATGTGTTGACCGTTTAGAAAGGTTGACTTTCCAAACCGTTTGAAGCTCATGCGGTTTGAAACCGTTTGATCAAATCAACTTGAGATCGATTGGTCCAAACGACCCTGAGATCGTTTGAGCCCAAACGGTCTTGAGACCGTTTGGCCCCAAACGGTCTTGAGACCGTTTGGACCTCCAAAGTGGTTCAAAAGTTACAATTGGTCATGGATATGTATGTTGAACCCCTCAATTAACCAAATCCATGATATCCACTTATAAATTGAGTTAACCAAGATTAGCCTTAATCAATTGGACATCAAATTGACCCTCAATTGAAAGCCAATTAGGGTTGATTCTAATTCAATTAGGGTTTCAAATCGGATGGTCATCAATATTCAACAATGTGAATCAATTCAAGGTTGAACCTATCAATTGACCTCCAATTGGGCCCAAACTTGGCCCAAACGGTCTTGAGATCGTTTGGACATCATCCAAACGGTCGTGAGACCGTTTGCCCAAAGTTTGACCAAG
Organism: Alisma plantago-aquatica; assembly: GCA_963693085.1. Classification (NCBI taxonomy): domain Eukaryota; kingdom Viridiplantae; phylum Streptophyta; class Magnoliopsida; order Alismatales; family Alismataceae; genus Alisma; species Alisma plantago-aquatica. The sequence goes on from OY856411.1 coordinate 894,176,928, forward strand.
AACCAAGTCGTTTGGACTAGGGTTGAACTCCAATTAGGTCTAAAGTCAGCATTTTTATCAATTCTTCAAATTATTGCAAATGGACCTTCAAACCATTAGATTATCTCAACCCTAGACCTCCAAACGGTCTTGGGTTGTGCCCAAATGGTCTTGAGACCGTTTGGGTCCTTCAACCCAAAACTGAACAAGATCTATGCTTAAAAACAACAATTTGATTATTTAATAACCCATTGTAATTGGGCCCTCAATTGATCAAATTACCTTAACCCTAGACCTCCAAACGGTCTTGGGTTGACACAAAACGGTCTTGAGACCGTTTGGATGAGTTCCAAACGGTCTTGAGACCATTTGCCCATCCATCCTTTGGACTCTAGTGAAAATTCATCAAGGTTTGGTCTATTAAGTTGATCATCACATCAATACTTAATTGCAATATGATTTGGTACCTTTGGACCTTAAATTGATCAACTATACTTGACCCCAGACCTCCAAACGGTCTTGGGGTGACCCCCAAACGGTCTTGAGACCGTTTGGGTGATTCCCAAACGGTCTTGAAACCGTTTGGGCTAATCAACCCAAAATCTCAACTTAAGTCATTGGAGATTCAGCACTAATTTCAATTAGGGTTTGCCCTAATAATCATCCTTCAACTCATGACTCGTTTGGAATTAATCCCTCAAATTTGGTGAGTTGTTAATTAACATCATTATGAACAGTAATCCCAAACGGTCAACGTTTGGTCAACCATCTTAAACGGTCTTGAGACCGTTTGCCCAAAAAGGGCAAATTAAACAGATTGAAAAATCAGAAGTTAATTCAATTGGTTTTGCTAATTGATTTGCTTATATCCCACGATTCCTTTGGAGTTAACCTATCAAATGTTGTGGGTGATTAACCTACATAATTATGAACAAGATTCCCATACGGTCTTCTCTTGGTCAACGGGACCAAACGGTCTTGAAGACCGTTTGCCCTCACACGACCCTGAAACCGTTTGCCCACCAAACGGTTTGAAACCGTTTGGGCAATTGGTGGAGGTCGTTTGATAAAGTGAAACTCTGTGTATAAGCATAGAAATTAACGCCCTTATCTTCTACCTTGATAACAGTAGCAGTTCTTCATGATTTTTCTTGCAAGGATGCAAGGGAAGATAGGGAAGAAGAAGAACTAGCAACTATATGCATAGAAAAGGATGTATAATCAAGCATAAAGTTTAGAGTTATAAAACCCGCCTAAAGCTTGCTCCTTGAGCTCCAAGATTTCGAGCTCCAAGACTTTAATGGCATCTTAGAAGCTCCATAGGTCGGCCAAGGTGAATCCTCCAAGGAAAGTTGAGAAGAGGTGGCTAGAAAGGTAAAGCTAAGTGAGCTAGCCATGAATTTGACCTTGAATTCGAGTTTCATCCAAGAATTTAAGCAAAAGTAAGGATCCAAACCTACCTTTCACTCCCCTGGTCGTCCTCCTGAGCTCCAGAGCTCTCCTTAGTCGGTTTAAGCAAGGGGAAAAGAAATGAAAGGGAGAGGGTCGTTCCCTTGCTAAGTGGAAAAGTTGTATATATACTTAAGTGAATTTTCAACATAAGAACATATACTCTCCTCATTTCTCATCCAAGTCCTTCCTTTCTTTCTTGCACGTCCCCACCTATTATTTCTAAGGACAAACTCCGTCTAAGGTCAAGAATTGAAGGCAAAGAGGATCAATCCATCACTAAAGCATTCACATAAAAGGGCTATTATACATACACCTTGATTATTCAATCACAAAGGTGCTCTTTATTATACGATTATTCAAATGAAGTGACCTTTTCATCATTTCTCTTCTAAATGATGCCAAGAGTCATAAAATATATTTTAGATGATGTATTTTACAAGTTGCATCCCTCAAATTGGGTAAATCACATTTTACACCAATTTAGGGTTTTCAAGTACAGGGGTTGCTTCCACAGCTGCACCTTGGTGCTCAAGCTTGGAAAATCCCTTAAACCTCATCATATTCATTCTTATGTTGTCTCAACATTAAAGGAACATATAAACATGTGAAATTTGCAGTTTAACCCCTCTGATTGGGCAAATTGCACATAGGTCCCTGTATTGCAACCAATATTTCAACATTGGTTTATAAGGGACAGAAATGGAAACATATGTCCCAAAGAAGCTTTAATCATATACTAAAGGATAATTACAACCATCTAATTTCATAATTAGGCAAAACACCTAGGGTTAGCTCATAACCCAGGTCAGGGGTGTTACAGGAATTCCATCAATAAGTTATAAAATAATTGACTTATTGTTGATTCTAATGGGTAGAAATGATGGGTTGGTCTGTCTAGACCGAAGGACTACAAGTGTCGACAGTAAGGATTGATTAGGTCTATATATATGTATATGTATATATGTTTGGTTATGTATATATGTATATATGTATATATGTTTGGTTATGTATATAATATATATATATATATATATATATATGTATGTATTCCACATTCTATGTATATACATATATATGCCTATACATTTATATACTTATATACTGATCGGACCGATCAAACTGTGATTATGACTGGTTGGACCAAGAAAAACATAATTGGTTTTTTAGACTTTTGGTTTGGTACGCCACCGGTTTACTGATCTGACTGGTTGGGCCGCCCGGTCCGGTTCATTATTAAAAACACTGCTTTCAACCCATAATTGTCATTGTGTTGTCATTGTTGTACTCTGACTACTTTTGTATTTTTCTCTCCATGATTTGCTTTTTGGTTTGCGTTTGAGGTGTTACAAGTAATGGTATTAGAGTAGGTCCCCTCATGTTCCCTCGGTTCGCCAGATGGTAAGAAAAATCTTTTTGCCTTAAAATTTTATTTGAATTTTCAATATGAATTAATAACAAAATTAAGTATATCTAACCCACTTAGAAGTTTAATTAGTCCGACCCAAGTAATTAAGAATCTAAGTGTATCTACTCTTGATAATTCAGTACTCTGGCCAAGTGCCCAGTATTGAGAGATTTTTAAAAAATGGGGGAGGAAAAGATTAGTGTGATAGTTTTGAATTTTGAAATTAATTAATTGCATAAAAACATAGGAGTACTAAAAGAATTATGTGAACTCAATGTAGATGGCACTTGCAAGAGTCAAAAGGAATAACCCTTGTAGCGACAGTGACACTAGTGAAAATGGGTCCCTACAACCAGAGATGTTTTCAAACATGATGCAATTCTTCCAAGTTTTTAATAAAGCAACATTGCCCAACAAATGCAAGGACAAGGCACTGAGGTGGGTCGGAAGTTACTATTGATAAATTTCTCAAGCTTAACCCACCGACCTTCTCTGGTGAAGCCGATCCAGAGAAAGCCGAGGCTTGGATGAAATCCATTAAAGAGGCCTTGGAAACCCTCAAGTGCCCTAAGGATTGCAAAGTCCCCTTTGTAGTAAATCATCTAGTTGATGGGGAAAACATGTGGTGGTTGTCTGTTAAATTGGTGAAGTTCTTTTGTAGAAATGACACATCTTGGAAGGAACTTTCTGACCTTTTTGAGATGAATAATTCCCTCCTCATGTCAAGGAGCATCTTCAGGGTCAGTTCTTACATTTGCAATAGTAGAATCCGACCCTAGTAGAATATTTGGCAAAGTTTAGGAAGTTGGAATGATATTGTCCCAAATGGTATGATACAAATCAACATAGGACTCATAAATTCATTTTTGTCTTAAAACCCTCTCTACGTAGGTTGGTGAAGATTAGTTGCCTAAGGATGCTGGCTGAAGTAGTTGAATTTTCCTATGACATGGAAGAAGACAATAAGCTTCAAATGGAAGAGAGCAACTAAAGGGAGAAGAAGAGGCCTTTGCCCTAATAACAGAACAACAGTTGGCATCAAGGACCTCCAAACAAGAAGACCAAGTTTCAACCTAACTAGAAGGGAGGAAGGACACAAATCGACGCATGCTCCCATTACCACAAGTATCATCCTAGAAAGGAGTACTATCTTCTCACTAAAGCATGTCTGAATTGTGGAGAAAAGGTCATTTTGTGAGAGATTTCCCAAAGCCATGGAAGACTGCAACTCAAAAGAATGGACAGAGTGAGTCCACTAATAAGATTTCAGGAAGGGTGTTCACCCTTAATGCTAAAACAATAAATGCATCCCCTGTGGTGATCCAAGGTATGATGCCTATCTCCAATCATCACACGCAACTCTTGTTTGATTCTGGTGCCTCTTTTTCCTTCATATCTAAGGCTTTTTCTAGTATGTTGGCACATGAGATAGAACCCTTACCATTCATTCTAGAAGTAATGAATGCCACTAGTGAAGCTAGTATATCTAAGGTTTTTCTTTGAGAAGTACCTATACTCATTGAGGGAAGAGTCCTACCTGCTAATATTATTGTCCTCAACATGAAAGGCTTTGATGTAATACTTGGAATGGATTGGCTTGCACAAGATGTTGCTTGTGTGTTGAGCAAGGATAAGATGGTCATGTTTGGGAATGCTACAAAGCCATACTTGGTCTTTGAAGGAATAAAGGATTCAAGTGGAAGACTCTTCATATCTTCTATTAAGGCATAAAAAATGCTAGAAAAGGGATGCAAGACATTCTTGTCAACTGTAGCTCAGGTGGACTCCCAATTGTCTAAGATGGATGACTTAATGGTAGTCTATGAATTATGAAATTTCTTTCCAAATGATCCCCCTGTACTATAGCCTCCTAGGGAGATAGAGTTCAACAATGAGCTTGTACCAGGTACCTCCCTATATCCAAACCACCTTATAGAATGGCCCTTATTGAGATCAAAGAGCTAAAGAAGCAACTCAAGATTTAATTGATAAGGGGTTCATCTGACCTAGTGTTTTACCGTAGGGAGCCCTCTCCTATTTGTGAAAAAGAAGGATGGATCCATGAGGTTGTGTATCAATTATTACATGATCAACCAAGTCACAGTGAAAAGTTGATACCCTCTACCTCAGATCAATGATCTTTTTGATCAACTTCGCTCAAAAATTGTCTTCTCAAAGTTGATATCTGATCTAGATACCATCAACTACAAATTAAGGAGGAAGATATTCCAAAAAAACCCTTTAAGTTTCTATGTGGAAACTTTGAAATCTTTGTGATGCCTTTTGGTCTGATGAATGCACCTACTGCATTCATGAAGTTAATGAATCACATATTCATGCCTTTTCTTGATTAGTTTGTGGTCATATTTGTTGATGACATCCTGATTTATTCTCCTAAAAAAGAAAAGCACAAGGAGCATTTTAAAAATTGTGCTTGGGAATCTAAAACAACACAAACTATATGCTAAATTCTCGAGATGTGAATTCTGGCTTGATTGTGTAATGTTTTTTGGACACATCGACTCTTAGGAAGGTGTATCTGTTGAACCTACAATTGTTGAAGTAGTTGCAAAGTGGAAAAGACCAAAATTTGTAGCTGAGATCAAAAGCTTCATGGGTCTGGTCGGGTACTATCTGAGGTTCATAGAGAATTTCTCAAAGATTGCCTTGCCTTTGACAAACTTGAAAAAGAAAGGAGTAAAGTTCTCATGAACACCGAAATGTGAAGACAGATTCTTGGAGCTCAAAAGGTGTTTAACATCCGCCCCTATCTTAAAAATCCCATCAGGTAGTGGTGGCTTCATTGTCCATACAAACACTTTTGGATCTGGTTTGGGTTGTGAATGATACACGAGAAGGTGGTTGCTTATGCCTCTTGACAATTGAAGAATCATGAGAAGAACTATCCAACCCATGATCTTGAGTTGGCTGTTGTAGTGCACGCCATGAAGATATGGTGTCATTATCTTTATGGAGAGAAGTTTGTAGTGTATACTGCTGAAAAAAATCCTTAAGTACCTTTTCTCACAAAAGTAGTTGAATACGCGTCAACTCTGATCGATAAAGTTCCTTAAGAATTATTACTTCTCCATATCCTACCATCCTGGGAAGGCAAGTGTAGTTGCAGATGCCTTAAGCAAAAAATGGGAGGGACATCTAGCCACTCCGAGAGTCGAGCTTTGGAAGATGTTAGACAACATGACTAAGTGGCACCCTAAACCATATGGATAGAAAATCCTCTTGTAAAACCTCAATGTACAATTTGAGATTATGAACATGGTGATCCATTCTCAGTAGGCTGACCTTGAGTGGCAAAGGATGAAGGAAGCAATTGAGAAAGAAGGTTCTGAGTTCCACCTTGCTCACGATGGGAGTATACGCACTACTACAAAAATGGCTTATAATGTCACTTTTAAAGGCGTCGGTTGTATAAATACACCAACACCTAAACCCTAAAGCCTCGGTTTAATAAAAAAACTGACATATATCTGTGAAGGGTGACCAGACATGTGTATCACTTTTATTTAGTGTCGGTTCCCCAATAATAAACCGACACCTAAAATTAACTGCCAAATCCAAAATTTCCAGTGAAAAAAATTACCTCCAAAATTTAACATATGGCGTCGGTTATTAACTACTAAACCGACGACGAAAGGTTATTCGCGAAACAGAAATTGGGCACATTTTGGTCGTCAGTTTTGCTACAATGACCGACGTTTATGGGTTTTCCCACATTGTTCTCGGGAAATTTTTCACACCCTTTGAGCGTCGGTTTTTGAAAGAAACCGACGACAATGGTCATTAATCGAGAACACTTTTTTTAATCGACATATGTAGATAGACGTTGATTTTTTTCTAGTAAAAACCGACGACTATCATTGAGAATAGGTATCGGTGTGTTTGTAGAACCGACACCTTTAGTTTTATGTGTCAGTTTTATTTAAGAACCGACACCTTTAGTTTTCTGTGTCAGTTTTATTTAAGAACCGACACCTATTGTTAACTTAACAGCACCCGCACGAGCCCGACTCTTCCCCTTTATCTATTTCATTCATTCTCGCGCTACTCCAGGGTTTGGTCTGGCGATTTATCCTCTACCGCTGCTCGCTGCCACCACCTCCATGCCTTCCACCGTCACCACTCAGGCTGCCGCCTAACCTGCCACCACGCCGCCGCCTTTGCTGGACGCCGTCACCGCATGATACCCGCCGTCACTTCTCGCCGCCACTCAACACCTACTCGCCGCCGCCGCCGCTTGACAGAGGAGGTACCTTCTTCGCTTTCTCCCTCTCTTTTGCTTGCTCAACACCTGCTCGCCCTGCCGTCTGCTGCCCAATCCTCTGCTTGGAAGCAACATGAGGAGGTCACGACCGTGTGGGCCTCCGCCTCTTCTTCTTCCTCCACCTCTTCTTCTTCCTGCTCCCTCTCCTTACCAAATGGATTAAAGCAAGGCCACGACTGTGGCTGTGTTGGTCGACCACGACCGTGCTGCCCCTAGGAAACATTGCCGTGCTGGCTAACACGATCGTGGTAGGTCAACACAGCCACGGCCGTGGCCAGCCCACACGGTCGTGGCCTTGCTTTTATCCATTTGGTAAGGAGGGAGCAAGAAGAAGAAGATACATTTGCAATTGAATACTAATTCTTGACCTAATTATGTAAATTTTGATGCATGTTGAATTAAGATATTAAAACCCTAATACACATTTCACCATAATCTTGAATCAAGTATATTGCTGAAATCTTGTGATCAATCTATGTAAGATATTAAAACTGTGTTGTTAAATCTCTGATTTTGTAGTGACGTGTCACCCTAACATCTACATGAATCCCTATTGTATGATGTAGATTGATGATAATGCATGAGCTAGTTTGAAATTTTGAAATCAATTATGAATCTCTCCATCCCTAGGTCATACTAATTTATGTGTAATCTTTATCTTGATGATGAACATGCATGGACACTCGAAATGTTGAAATCAATGTTATAGAATGACATCACATGTATTTGTTGGCCTAGAAACCCGTCCAAGATTCCCTCATTAGGAGTAAATCTTGGATAGTCCCCGATTTGGGACTGTTCTTGAACACATAATATCATTTAGGATGTAAGTGTATAATGTGTATTGGATTTTTGAGAAAATTTCAGTAGCATTTCCCAGTTTGTTCTCTAAGTACACATGTACTTAGAGAACAACGAGGAAATGCTATCGAAATTTTCTTGAAAACCCCATACACATTATACACTTACTAGTGAGATTAGGTGTTCAAGGATGGGATATGTGTTACACATTTATTATATATAAGAATGACATCACATGTATTTGTTAACCCTAGACCCTAATCTTGTTGTAATATATATATGTTTTCTCTTTGATCATACAATGGATAGATCATGGATGTCCATTCAAAATCACTGCACCACAAAGTTTATATTTGGTCTTGACCAGTTTATTAGATTTGCTGATGAACATAGGAAATAACCTAGAGATAAGTTCTACTGTCCATGTAGACATTGCGGTAACAACTTGAAAGTCAGCACTGGTGACGAAATCAAAAGTGATGTCATGTGCAATGGGATTATACAAGGCTATACAGAATGGCATTGGCATGGAGAGGTTTCAAACTCGAAACCAGTGGATGTCGATAGCAGTGCTTGTGTGGAAGAAGAAATTGCCTCCGATGACGTAGATTTGAATGAACTAGTTCCAGTAGACATCGTTGATGCGATGCTGGATAGTTGTGGGGTAGAGCACACTGATCCACCTCCCATTTTTAGAAACATTGTGCATGATGCTGAGATATCGTTATACACAGGTTGTACTAAGTTTACGAAGCTTAACGCTGTGTTGAGATTGTATAAGCTGAAAGCTAACAATAGATGGAGCGACAAAAGCTTCACGTCATTGTTGTCTTTGTTGAAAGAAATGCTTCCTGAAGGAAACGAGCTGCCAATCTCAACATACCAAGTAAAGAAATTGTTGTGACCAATGGGAATGGATGCCAAGAAGATACACGCATGCCCGAATGAATGTGTATTATTTCAAAAGAACTATGTGGATTTGAAGGATTGTCCAAAATGTGGTGCGTCACTGTATAAATTGACGACTTCAGGGGAGTCCAAAACTGGTTCTCCTGCCAAGGTGATTTGGTATCTACCTATAATATCACAGTTTCAATGCTTGTTTGCCAATCCTATAGATGTGAAGAATTTGAGGTGGCATACAGATGTTAAAAAATAATGATGGAATCCTACGACATGCGTCTGATTCCCCACAGTGGAAGAAGATTGATCTATTGTACCCTGAATTTGGTGAAGAAGTCAGGAATCTAAGACTTGGGCTTTGTACAGATGGGATGAATCTGTAAAGGACATTGAGCAGCCAACATAGCACTTGGCCAGTCATGCTTGTTATATACAATCTTCCTCCCTGACTGTGTATGAAAAATAAGTACGTAATGCTGTCGTTGTTGATATCGGGCCCTAAACAACCTGGAAATGATATCGATGTTTATCTTGAACCTCTGATTGATGACTTAAAAAAACTCTGGGGTGAAGGTGTGATGACCTATGATGCTTCACGAAGAGAGACATTTCGTTTGCATGCTATGTTGTTTTGCACTATTAATGACTTTCTAGCATATGAGAATTTGTCTGGATATAGTGTGAAAGGAGCTAAAGCATGCCCTATATGTGAAGAGAACACTGATTCAACAAGACTAAAACATGGCGGGTAAGACTCTATATCTAGGTCATTGAAGGTTTCTTACAAAATTCCATCCGTATCGTAGGAAGCGCAAAGCATTCAATGGATTGAATGAGGAACAAAGTGCATCTAAACCTATACCAGGGGAGGTTGTTTATGAAAGTGTAAAAAACTTTATCAATGAATTTGGTAAGAGATCACAATGTACTATGGCCACATGGAGTGACAAATCTTTATTCAAGAAGAAGTCAATATTTTGGGATCTTCCTTATTGGAGTTCTTTGACAGTCAGACATTGTATCGATGTCATGCACATTGAGAAAAATGTATGTGATGGTGTCATTGGTACTTTGTTGAATATACCAGATAAGACTAAAGATGGGATAAAATCCAGGCTGGACCTACGTGAAATGGGAATAAGGTCAGAATTAACAGAATTTCATGAAATGGGAGCAATTTGGCAAAGGAATTTTGGGATCACGGGTGAAAGTAATCAGCCGTGAGCAGTTGGAATAAGGTCACTTATATATTTTACACAACATGGATGAAGTGAGTGTTTATATCGAGGAACATTCAAATTTCATCAAGAGACAATATCCTCGAGCCAATACAATGTGGCTTTCTAGAGAGCATAACAAGACATTTATTAAGTGGTTTGAAGATAAAGTCTTACATCAACTATCTCAAATACCAGATGATATTACTGAAACTATCAAATGCCTCACCTTTAAATTGAAATTGAATGTTATGTCTTATGAAGGGTATGACATTAATGGATTCACATATTACACAAAGTGCCAAGATGATAAGAGTGTCGTCCAAAACAGTGGGGTCACCCTTCAAGAATCGACTATGTTTTTTGCAAGTGCAAAGGATAAGAGTCCACATGAAGCTTTAATGTCATATTACGGTGTCATTGAAGACATATGGGAGTTTGACTACATAGATTTCAGAATTCCACTCTTCAAATGTAATTGGGTTGATAATACCAAAGGAGTTATAGTGGATGAATTGGGTTTCACTTTAGTGAACTTTGAAAAGATTGGCAAGAAGGGTGAACCATTCATATTAGCATCACAGGCAAAACACATATTTTATATCGATGATCCTGCAAATGATAAATGGTCAGTTGTTCCTCATTGTAAAAGAAAGTTCATTGAAGATCCTATAGATGAAGAAGAGTACTATGATAAGTATGATGACTCCAGTCGATTCTCAGTTGGGTTGCCAACACCAGCAAATATTGAAGCTAATGATGACTTGTATGTGCGCGAAGATCACAATGAAGGATTGTTAATTGATAAAAAAATGCAATATTAGAGTCATGTTTATATTTTTTATATGTTTTATTTTTCTGAATGTGAACTTTACAATGTGAATTACTTTACAATGTGAATGTGAACTTTACAATGTGAATTACTTTACAATGTGAATGTGAACTTTACAATGTGAGATTTACAATGTGAATTACTTTACAATGTTAATTACTTTACAATGTGAATGTAAACTTTACAGTGTGAATTTTACAATGTGAATGACTTTACAATGTGAATGTGAACTTTACAATGTGAGCTTTACAATATTAATTACTTTACAATGTGAACTTTACAATGTGAATGTGAACTTTCAGATGGATGAGCATTCTCCTGATGACCGTGCTTATGATTATTGTGAGGGTGAGGACATCAATGCACCACATCACAATATAAGTTTTAAAAATATATATCATATATTTATATCTATATGTCCATTTCTAGTTATATCCTGTAAGTGTGTTTATTTTGTCAAATTTTAGGTTGATGATGCAAATGTACCCTCTGAAGCACTTGAGGCACTTTTTGAGCAGCACCAAAAAGTTGAAAAGAGAAGGGGAATCACTATGATGAAGAAGTTAATAGCGCAAAGGGGCAATGGACCCAAACTTGTTGTGGATTTTGATAATGCAGGAAATGCAATTGGAGTGAATCACAATTCGTGTTTCATATCTTGGGTATGTTACTCATAGCCATTGCAGTTGTAAGATAGATTCTTGGCATAAAGTTCCTAAGGGGAAGAAAGATGTAATATGGAAGGATTTATGCATGAGTCATTATTAATTTGCAATTCTATTTGTTAGATTACTAATTTTTTGGATACTAGTTAATAGCAATTCTATTTTGTAGAGTATATTTGAATTGGATGAAAAGTTGCATCGTAAATGTGTGATGCAACGCTGTGGGAGAGTCCTAAGGAACTATACGACAAATCTCACTCGAGAATACATAAAAGAAGGTGACAAGAGGAAGAAGACAGCCACAGAACAGTGGAATTTCCTGGACCAAGAAGAATGGGACGCATTTGTTGCTTCAAGACAAACTGATGAATTCAAGGTATTAGGCGTCACCCCAATTTAATTAATATACGTTGTATTCACCTATTCAAGATTAACATTTAGTGTTACTAACCAAATCATTAATGTGCATACTAACTAGCCCCTCAGTGAGGTGCAAAAATCAAGGCGGGCACTGAATGTGCATGACCACACAATGGGTCCAAAGGGGTATGCAGGCATTCACCAAAGACTACAGTCTAAGGCTACTTCTCAGTCTGCTTCTACTCAGGAGTCCTCTACTATAGGTAGCACATCTCTGCCTCGACATGATGTCTGGATAGCTGGGAGGCAAAATAAGAAGGGATAAATAAGAAAGCCCGCAACTGCTGAGGCGGCTGCAAAAATGGTAAAATAAAACTCTTACAACAATCGTTCAAATATTGATTATTTGTGGTGTTTACTTAATTACAAATTTTTGTTTTGGCGATTAGCTGGAGCTGCACGAGCTGAGGAAATAAGGAAAGTTCATCCCTGAGGGCACAAGGGATTAATTGACAGTTGCTCTGGGTAACCTAGAGCATCCTGGACGTGTTAGGGCTGTAGGCGCTGGCGTGGGCATCAAAGCGTTCTTTGGGCCATCCCAGTGCAAACATGTCCCAAAAGTGGGACTTTTACAAGAAGAGGTAACCTATTCTTTCTTTATAATGTTACTGTAAAAGAGAATTCAATAATCAGAAGCTAACGTTTCTTTTATCCATGTATAGGTAGATAAGCTAGTTGATAGGAAACTCGAAGAAGCACTGAGCAAGTGGCAGGCATCTCAGACTGCCACTCAGCAGACAGTACCTATGGCGTCCCGCTCTACTCCTACTATAGAGGTTGGGAGTAATCCTATAGACCCACCACCTAGCACATCCAATGTAAGTATTTTTACGACATAATAACTTGTCTTTTCAAGATGATATGTTTTCAAGATGATATGTATATATGTATATAACATTCTTTACACAAAAATCTGTAGGGGTTGAAGCCATGCCTTCTAAAAAGTAATGAATTTGTCGCTGCAGAGGCGTCGACTTACCCATCCCTACCAGGGGAAATGTTTTGTAACATCCCTGACCTGGGTTATGAACTAACCCTAAGTGTTTTGCTTAATTATGTAATTATATGCTTGTGATTATCTTTTGGTATGTAATTAAAGCTCCCGAGGTACATATATTTCTATTTCTTCCCTTTTTGAGCAATGTTGAAATATTGTTTTATAATACAAGGACCTATGTGCAAATTACCCAATTAGAGGGGTTAACTTGCAAATTTCACATGATTAAATGTTCCTCTGGTGATGAGACATCATAAGTTTGAATATGATGAAGTATGATGGATTCTCCAAGCTTGGGCACCAAGATGCAGCTTATGGAGCAATCCTTGTGCTTAAAACCCTAGTTTTGGAGTAAAGTGCAATTTACCCAAAACATGGGGTGCAACATGTAAAATATATCTTCTAGAGTATCTTTTATAACTCTTGGAATCAATTAGAGTAAGTATGACGGAAAGGATACTTCACTTGAATAATCAGATAAGAAAGATAACCCTTGTAATTAAATCACCAAGTTGTCAGTAAAATGACCCCCTTTAATGTGTACAACTTAATAGGATGTTTGGCTTCCTTTACTCTAGACCTTGGTTTAAGAAAGAATTTTTCTGAAGTATAGAGAAGAAGGGACGTGCCTAAGAAAAGGAGAGAAGGACCTAGATGAGAAATAAAGAAACAAGTTGGCCTTATCTTGAAATTTTACCCAAAGTATATAGGCTCCTTTCTTTGCAAACCAAGGGATCGTTTCCCTTCCTCTCTTAACTTATCTTTTGCTGTAACCGACTAAGGATAGATCTCTAGATAAAGGAAGGACGGCCAACCAGTTCTAGGTAAGATTTGACCATCATCTAGCTCGGATTTGTGGAGGAAATCATGATAAAAGGTTGGTTTTCTAGCGATTCTTAGTTAGATCTTCTTCCTAGCCATCCCCTCCCAACCAATTCTTGGAGAAGCAACCTTGGACGACCTGTGGAGCTCAAGACACCATTAAAGATTGGAATCTTGGAGCTCTAGAGTCAACTTTAAGGCGGGTTTTATAACTCTAAACCCTTAAACTTTGTTATGTATCTTTCTTTCTTGCAATAGTAGCTTGTTCTTCTTTCCCCCCATCCTTCCTTGCACTCTTGCAAGCAAAACCATAAAGAACAGACCTCCATCTTGAGGTAGATGATGATGGGCATGAAATCCAATGTTACTTTAGCAAACGGTCTCCCACCTTGGTCTAAACGGTTTGGAAAATCGTTTGGAATCAAACGGTTTCAAAACCGTTTGGATTCATGCGGTTTGCAAGACCGTTTAGATTCAAATGGTCTCCAAGACCGTTTGGGAGGTTTGACCAGGCGTTGGCCGTTTGAGGGTCTGCTGGACACATTATGAATTAATCACCTACAAAGAATCATTAACTAATTGCAAGTAAATCTCAAGTTGAAGACACTTTAATCATCTAAACCCTAATCGGGTTCATTGCTGATTTCAATGGACCAATCTTGTTGAAGTTTGGGTTGAGTGGCCCAAACGATTTCAAAACCGTTTGGGGATCACCCAAACGTTCTCAAGACCGTTTGGTGATCACCCAAGACTATTTATAGGTCTAGGGTTAAGGGAATTTGATCAATTGAAGGTCCAATCATAATAGGTTGTTGAAATAATCAAAGTGCTAATTTGTGACCTAATTAGGGTTCAACCCTTAACAAATTGACTTAGTTCTTGATGAGACTTTGGACAAACGGTCTCAAGACCGTTTGGAGGATGTCCAAACGATCCCAAGACCGTTTGGGGTCAGGTCATGACCCAATTGGGTGATGGTTCAATGGGTTCAACTTCAATTAGACTCATGTTGATGGATGTTGAAGGTTGATCGATTTCAAACCCTAATCCAATTGGTCCAAACCGTAATTGGTGACCAAATGAGGATCAACTGAGTGTCAAATTGGTTAAGGATTAACCTAATTACCTTAATTGATAAGTGGCTAACAAGTATGAGATCGATTGAAGGGTTCAACATTGAAAACCCTAATCGATTGCATGTGTCGATACACTTTTTAGGTCCATACGGTTTTGAGATGTTTGGACCAAACAGTCTGAAGACCGTTTGAATCCAAACGGTCTCAAGACCGTTTGGGGGCAAACGGTCTCAAGACCATTTGGGACCAAACGGTTTCAAAACCATTTGGATTCATGCGGTTTCCAAACCGTTTGGATTCATGCGGTTTCCAAACCGTTTGGATTTATGCGGTTTCAAGGCTGATTTGCTCAAACGGTTTCAAAGTCAAACTTGGCTAAACGGTCAATGTTACCAAATGGTTTCAAGACCGTTTAGGGGCAAACGGTCTTGAGTGTGAACTTGTACATGTGGTCTTGAAAGTCAAAGGTACCAAACAGTCAACCCTTCCATGCGGTTTCAAAACCGTTTGGAGTCTTTTAAGGTCAAGATTGCTTAATGATTTAAAGGCTTAGATGGTTCAATGGTTGATTAACTCAAACCCTAATGATACCTAAAGAAATTAAGAGAACAAGTAATGGGTTGGTTGATGTATGTTGTGATCAATGGTGAACATTGCCAAGGTACCCTTGAAGGGTTCAAGTAGATAACTCCCCTTGATCAAGCAAACCCTAATGACCACAATAGTGATGTCAAGACTTATGTTAATCAAAGTTGACTTGACTTAACCTAATCAAGAGTGATGTAAACATCATATAGTGGTAAGAGGAGAGAGAAGACTCCTAATATGGATGGGAATCAAGTAAAGAACCTCCAATATGTATAAATGCACATGATTAGGGTATGATGCACCAAAGTGAGATAAGGGAAACCCTAATTATGGTGATTAATGAATATTAACCTAATTTGAAGGCATTAATGATAATAATCTTCATACATGATGATGCTATGAGCTCAATTTACTATGAAGTGAATAGTAAACCCTAATTCTAGGGTAATAACCTGTGATGTGAATAGTAAACCCTAATTGAGGGTGATATGATGAAATGAACAATACACCCTAATTCCCGGTTATGCTTTTAAGCATGAATCTTCATGATTAAAGTATGAGATGAGGAATTATTATTCCTAATCATAATGAAAGGGATTGAATAACCCTAATTGATTTAAATAATGGGAACCTAGCTTTAGTGAATACATGAAGGTACAACCCTTGAATTGAAATGGTTATTTCTGCTTTATAAATTACTGATTTGGAAATGGATTGTTTATTATTATCAATTGAGTTGACCATGCAGGTTCTTATAAGGAAATGATCATAGCCAGGTAAGGGTTATGATATCATATTCACTGAAAGCATGCTATAGGCTTTATGAATAGTGATATATGCTATGTTGCCTAAGTTTAAGTGGCAACATATGAGATAGATGGGCTGTAAGAGCCATAAGCAACATCAAGGTCATGCTGATTAGATGACTTATGATGATTTAAGGGTTTGAATACCCTTATTCTTGAATCATAGTAATGAAATGGTTAAGAATTGATATCCATATGGTAACTGAAGTGAGTTAAACTTGATACATTTAGTATTCTTCTTTTATAGCAGTGTTTTAATAGTTAAATGCTTGGAAACATGCTTGATGCTAAAAGAATGCTGAAATGTACTTAAATAATCAATTATAAGCATACCATGTAGAGCCCTGATCATAGATCCATCATTGTCAGAAGCCAAATGATGGTGAAACATGTTTTCCTAAGGGAACTCCTGGATCACATACTTTTGAGTATGTGGGGGATTATGGATGCGAATATCCTTACGTCCTAGTGTAGGAATTTATGTAAGATGTACTTTAATCCATCAACCCTTCACTATATGTTTATGCCGGGGTGATGTTTCACTAATATCCCGAGGGAACCTTTAATGCCGCATCGATGAGAGATAAACAAGAGATCTTTCGATGACGAAGAGAGTACATAACGCCACTGTGACTCTGATAGCGAAGTTGCCAGAATACCCTGGAAATCTATCTTAGCAGAGACACGAGATGTCCTGCATGTTGATCCTCACACTGATTGAGGAAGATGAGGTCATAAGAATCCGGCTCTTTTGATGACCTATGTATGGTACCGATGCGACTTAGTAGTGATCGATTGGAGTATGAGCGGTATACCTCATCTCCGTAGGGCATAATAATGTTTGAAAAACATAATCATCCGTGTAGCATAACTTCTTAGGTTGAACTACGAGAAACAATGATTGATGTTACCTTGTTTATAAATGTTCTAAATCAAGTAACCAGTATGCATGTCTTCATATTCCTTATTGAAATGATTGCTTAAGAAAATTGTTGCTTTACTTATTATCAAACCTGCTATTGAATGATTTAAATTATCTTGCTTATGTTATTCCTCTATTTGCTATAACAAAGCTTCTGGCAGAGAGTTATAACTCTCATTGGGACAATTATTTAAAATTGTCTCACCCCCGTAGGTTTCGACTTTTTAGGTGGACGTCGAGGACGGAGGAACCGATCCGAGGGTGAGCAGTACCAGCAGCAACAACACCAGGGGTAGCAGTGAATATCAGGTGGAGATACTGAATGTCAAAACTTGTAGATAGCATGTCTTATGTCATCTCTGTACTCTCAGGTCCTAGGAGTCAGTAGGTCTAAGGTTTTTGGCTTTAAGCCTCGAGATTTTGTTGTATCTTGCCTTGTATAGATAACAAGGCATTGGATGTATATAATCACTCGAGAGGTGATTTCACAGAGATGCAATGTTAAAACATGATGTAAACAATTTATCTTGTTTTATTATAAATGAGTTTTATGTTTTAAAGATTTCTTTCCAAAAAGTTTTAAATTTTAGTGATTTTTCATATTTCGCGGCTAGTTAATCGCTTCCGCTGAGTTTATCTCGTGATTTACGAGTCAGTCGTCTCATGTTTCATGGGTCTCCATTACCAGCTGGTTGGGTTCGTGTGAGCCCGCTATGTATATTCCCCAACTGGATGGATCTTCCATTGCCATATGCCCACCCAGATTGTGAAACACTTGGTGAGGCAGAAGGCAAAGTGATATTGTGGCCAAAAGTGGCTATCCTCTATAATGAAACTGTATGGTAAATTTACATTACGTTAAATTGTTAGTGTGTGTATATGATGTCAGTTGATCTGAAATTATATATATACAGGTTTAAAAGAAGACACCCACAACATCTAGGCCTCCACCTCCACCTCCTACATTACCAAGTTGGGTTCCACAGGACCTACCTATCCCGTTAGGTCCTGATTGTAGGGGTATGGCAATATGGTTAGGCGAACATGATATAAATTGACCTATAACTGTTTCTATAGATGCAGATGCTGCAGGTCAATCATACGAAAGCAACCTATTTATACAAGATATTTTGGAGTTGTTTCGATATGATTGGCTGAATACATTTGTGATAGAGCTATGGATAAGGTGAGATCTTCTTTATACATCCATATACCTTGTGTAGGATCTGGTGATCTGGTTTCTTATTTATTAATGCATACGTAATACATGTTTTGCAGCTACTTAGACAAGATATGTGCAGATTTTTCATTCGAACATATAGGATTTTTGATTCCATCTTTGATTAGTCTAGTAGCTAAAGACCCTCCGCCAGTTCAACAATACTGCTGTGATGCTTTTGCAAATTTTTCTCAAAATAAGAAGATGGTGATAATAGCTCCATTCAATGTGGAGTAAGTTTACTTTGCTTATAATTTGGACTTAAGAAAATGACATTTTTTGTAGATTTTGAGTTATTCATTTTTAACTTTTTTACCTCTAGTGGTATGCATTGAGAGTTACTAGTTATTGTCCCCGAGACGTTCACTGTCTATTATCTAGATCCTAAGGGGACTAAATTGAATTCAAAACATGGACACAAAATGAAAATGGCATTATTCCGGTGAGAAATATTTCATTTTCATATCCGTTAACATATGTTATTCCATTCCTATTTAATTATGCAATGTACTGTGTTACATTAACATGTAGGGGTTTAGATGAGTTCAAAAAGACTGGAGGAAAGGTCCCCAGGAAAAAGAACCAACAAATAATTTGGACAAATGTGGAAGTAAGTTCCCGACTGCAATGTATATATAATTTATGTGAACAGTGCTTAATTAGTTGTATTTTTTAATATTTTGTATGTTTCAATTTATAGTGTGCTAAACAAGACAACAGATGGGCATGTGCATACTATGTGATGCGATTTATGCACATGATTATCAAATATGCCGCAGTGGACATTGATACCATTCCCGAGGTATTATATATAGTCTCATTAGATAATATGAAATATATCACTCTTATTTATATACTATTAATTATATATATACATCATTCTCTTTGCATGTGTTTAAAACTGACCACAATACAGGAAAGGCCTTACCAAATGTACATGCTCCCTATACGACGGAAGAATTAAATGATGTAAGAGAAGAATGGGCAACAACCATACAAGTAGTGGGGGTTTTAACATATAATTGGGATGTTGATAGCGAATGATGACTGAAGAATGATATTTTGTAAATGAATTTCTGAATTATAATATGTGTGAATGTTTCTACATGTCTGAATGTTTCTACATGTGTTTGAGTGAAAATGAATGAAACTGTTGGTTGCTATATGAATGTTTCTACATGTGTGAATGTGAAAATGAATGGAACTACAGATTGCTACATGAATGTTTCTACATGTGTGAAAATAGAATGGAACTGTAGGTTGCTAAATGTGTGAACATTTATGTTGTTAATTTTGCAAGTTTGTGGCCTGTTGTTGGCTGATATCAATGGATGTCGTAAAACCTGCAGTTCATTACTGAACTGTAGGTTTCTCATCCTGCGACCAGCCACAACATGTCTACAGACTGATAGAAAAAAAACATAAAATAGGCGTTGGTTATTTGTATAAAACTGACAACAAATGGTTACAGTGTCGGTTGCCCTAATAGTAACCGACGTCAATTTCCCTAATGAGGCCAGACACCACGGCCGTGCTGGCCAGCACAATCGTGGCAGCGGGCCAGACACCATGACCGTGTTGGCCAGCACGACCGAGGCAGCAGACCAGACACCACGGCCGTGCTGGCCAACACGGCCGTGGCAGCGGGTGATATGGCGTCGGTTATCACTAATAAACCGACGCCAATAGTGTCTCAGATGGCTCCCTTTCTGTGGCGCGAAGGTATATGACGTCGGTTTCAAAGCTAATAACCGACGCCTATACCCCCTGTTGGCACGTTTTCGGTGGCGCATGAAGGGTTGTGGTGTCGGTTTGAGAACCAACGCGTAATGGTTGGGTTTTTAGCAGCGCCCACATAGGTGTCGCTTAAAACTGACACTAAAGGCCTTAAATAACCGACACTAAAGGCCGGTTATGTACTAGTGACGATTCAGAAATCATGTCTGGGTGCCTAGTGATGAAGCAGTGAAAGATGAGATACTAGAGGAAGCCCATAGATCTAAATACTCCATACATCCTGGAGGTACAAATATGTACATGGACATGTAATTGAATTTATAGTGGAAAGGGATGAAGAAAGACATTACAGAGTATGTGGTGACATGTCAAGTGTGCCTACATGTGAAGATTGAGCATCAAAGATCCGCTGGAATGCTGCAACCATTGAAGATTCCAAAATGGAAATGGGAGCATATAACTATGGAATTTATCACAGGATAACCGAGTATGGGTAAAAACCATGATTCTATATGGGTGATTGTGGATCCATTAAAAAAATATGCTCATTTCTTGGCTATTAAGATTTGTCAATCTGTGGATAGTCTTGCTCATATCTGCATGTAAAAGGTTGTTCAACTACTTGACATTCTTACATCTATTGTGTCTGATAGAGACCCATAATTTACATCTGGTTTTACGCATAGTTCCCAACGCGCCCTGGGTACTACCATGTTGAAATTTAGTACTTCTTTTCATCCTCAGACAGATGGTCAGTTAGAGCGTACATTCCAAACCTTAGAAGACATGTTGAAAGCATATGGAATTGACCTTCTTGGATGCTGGGATGACCACATACATTTGGTGGGATTTTCCTACAACTAAAATTACCGTAATATCATCAAAATGGCTCCTTATGAAGCTCTTTATGGATGCCATGTCATTCTTGAACATGTTGGAATGATGTGGGAGAAAGAAGGCTTATTGGACCATAGATTGTACAACTTTATGATAAAGTTGATCTGATTCACAAGAGACTACTGGAAGCACAAAGTAGGTAGAAGAAATATGCTGACAAGAAGAGAAGGGATATGACATATGATGTAGGTGATCATGTATACCTAAAGACGTCACCTACTGGAGGAGTGTTGAGGTTTAACAAGAAGGGAAAATTGAATCCAAGATATATCAGCCCGTTTGATATTATGGAACACATTGGATACTTTGCATATAAGATAGCTCTGTTGCCAAGTCTTTCTAATGTACATAATGTGTTCCATGTATGTATGTTAAAGGACTATGTTCATGACTCGTCCTATATCCTAGAAAATGTCATACCTGATGTATAACCATACCTGACATATGAGGAGTGTCCAATCAAGATTCTAGAATGTTGCACTCACCAGTTGTGGAGAAGGATTATAATGTTGCATGGCAATATCGTCATGTGGAGGAGGCAACTTGGGAGCTGGAAGCTGAGATTTAAGAAAAGTATCCTCACTTATATGGTAAGTCTTTTAAAATTTGAGGAGGAATTTTCTTTTAAGGGGGTAAGGATGTAAACTCTGCTTCTCCAGAATATTTTGGAGAACTAGAGATTCTTTGGAGCTATTGATATCTAGAAATTTCTAGGAGCAGCTGCTTCCTTCCCCATCTCCTTTCTAGATTTTTTTCCCACCTCCCTCACCTTCCCTTTCCCTCAGCCCTGATGCCTATAAAAGGCAGGCTACCCCCATGCATCCTCCGCACTCCCGACAAGCACACACCTCTATTCCCTCATTTCCCAATCATCCATTAGTCACTTACTACCTCTCTCCATCACTACCTCTCCCACCACCCTACCTACTCCCAACATATATTTCCCTCTTTTCTTATAAGTCCCAATATCGTTCTTCCCACATAGCACCGAGTGAAGGAAACAATGGCATAAGGTCCGAGTTTGTCTGAAACAATGGCGACACGGTTTCGAGCTAGGGAGTGACTGCAGCATGGGGGACCCAAAGGTTGCATTCTAGGATAATGTGCTAGTAGTCCCTCACCTAACCATGTATGTAGTTTGGATCCCACTTTTAGAAGGGATGACTGATTGTCATTTACCTTGGTATCACCTTACACCATGCATAAATAACACAAAATGAGTATTGTATTGTACTATATCATTCTTGATAAATCACATGGTTAAGGAACTATTGAATTAAAAGTACATTACAGGCACACCATATCCTTAAAAAATGTGAAATATTGACACTACTTTGTTCTATTTTTTAATGGACTTTTCACTACTTTCTATAAACTACTTGTTTCACTTAGACTTCAAGTATGGATTGATTGATATCTTCATGAATCCAGTTAAATTTATATTAAAAATGATGCAAAATCATGCTACTAAGTTATATAAATATTATTAGTTGATATTACACAAAATTGTGTTAAATCCTAAATCGTTAAAGAATAATTAGGTTGGGCACCCCAAACGGTATGTGACACCTATGGTTAGTTTGGGATCACCTCTACTTCATGATTGTTCATCCTGAAAGGGATGTTGATTGATTAGTATTTGTTCAAGGGGAAGCACATTTTTGGCATGATGACCACTCAAACTCGACCGACATCTATTGATTGATTGATAAGAAAGCATGGTAACTCCATCAATAAATTAAAAAACATTTGACTTATTATTAATTCTAATGGGTAGAAATGATGGAGATGGCATGTCTAGACCAAAGGACTACATGTGTTGGTAGTCAGGATTGATTGAGCTTAAAAAGTGATTGTTTAATTGATTGAAAGTATTGAATATTAATCATCGCAATTCTTATAATTGTTATGCAACAAAATATGATTGATTGAAAATATATAATTGGTTCATAATCATTGATATTGATCATATAATTTGTTAGTGATTATTGATCACATTGAGAAATGAATAAATCACTTATAGTTATGTTATTATATTTTATCACTTTGGTTACATACACTAACATGATTATTTTCACATGCGATGGGGATCCTGCAGGTACCAATGCATGAGAGATTTGAGCTATCTGACAGCGGTGGGTGTACATGAGGGGAAATTGCAATGATTGTGTTTTGTTGATCACTGATTTTATCCTATTTTGTCTTATACATCTCCTGACATGTTGAGATTTTGTGACCGACTCAATGTCTAACTTTACTTGTACATATGTTTAGCATAAATGAAAATATGATACTTTCAACCCATAATTATCTTTGTATTTTTGTTGTTGCACTCCAACTAATTTTGTGTTTTTATCTCCACACTCTGCCTTTTGGTTTGCGTTCAGGATGTTACACTGTCTAACATCATGTTGAGGTTTTGGAATTCATCCATACCCAGTCATCTTGAGTCTCTAGATGGAAGGAAATTTTACCCCAGAAAACTGTCTTTTTGTCTTACGGTCTAAACCCTAGTAAGCTTCCACATCAATGGTTAACCCCTCCTATCAGGATTCCGAACCGGAAGGGGCAGCGACCATTCAATTGCGGTTCCCTTTTATCAATACTATTGCAATGACTTATTTAGTTGACTAATGATTATTCACTAATACTTTATCCATATGTTCTTTACATTATTTTTATCGATTTATGCATTGAAGGTGTTGTGCATCGTTGCTGAAGAGGCATGGGCTTTTGTGAATTCAATGTCTGACTACTAGAAATAAGGCCAACTCCAACAGGTGTGACCCTTGATTTTGAATCAGAATCAACGAGCAGTACCTTCCAATCTGATTGAACTATCACTTTATGGTCATCCTCCATGTCTCTATAAAGATGAAATACAGATGTGACGTGACCCTCAGCCTTGACGACATAACATGTTGAATATGGAGGCATTCCTACCAATCATTAATACATAATTCAATCTCAAAATTGATGGAATCAATTATCCATTCTGTTCTAAAATATATTAGAAGTTAAAAAACCACTTATTACTCATTACAGAAACAAATTCAGTCCATAACTGTATGCTTCCAATATAATACTTTCATTACTTGTCATTGTCATACAAATGTATCCAAATATACGATTTTGATACTAACATATGCTTTCATACAATTGGTAAACACATAGGCATGGGAAAGCTGCTCACTAAGCATGAATTATATCATGTATCTTTGAACAAGTACTCAAGTTACATAAGAAAAAATACAACCAAACATACCATTCCCCTAAAGAACACAACCACATTATAAATGGACTTTTACATAACAGTAAGCTACACATGAACATTTGAAACTATTGGATGATATGGTCTGAGCCATGGACTCAACTCTGGATCAGATACATGATTCTCAACAAATAACACAACATTGGAAATATTTGTCCGAGCTGTCCACTCCACTATCTGGACCAAATAGTTGATATTATTAATTAATACAGAGCACTACGTTGAAAACATTTCCCATATAGTCCTTTTCAATATAGTTTCGGCTTCACTACAAGAATTAACAAAATATGGATCAGCCTAACTACTACCCATGAGACAAAAAAGGATATTGAATAGGCAGAACATAGACAAAGTGAAAAACATTTGACGCCTTACTTGGGCTGATCACGACGACCTAAAATTTCTGGCATATCAAGCGCTGGTCAAAGAGTGTATAGGCGGTAAATAAGATGATTAAACTTGTGTTGCATGACTGAAAAATAGTTAGAAGACGTCATCAACAAATAACATTTAGAAAGAGACTTCGAGACTATAGAATACCAAATAAGCATATGAAATTTCTTTTCATGTAGAACAAAAAATAAGATGATTGACCCCTCTCTTATTCTATAGTCTACATGAAAGTATATTATATTATTATAGTTGGATAGTACGTTGGTTGATTTCTTTAAATAATTTCTCATTGGACCGATTGACCAATGAGTGTTATGATCGACACCTGTACATAATAGCTGAATTTAAATTATAATTTCTAGCTGTGGTATAATTATAACAATGTGTAGTTCTTATAAATATATCCCACTGTATTGTTGAGTATATTATAATGAAAGCACTTTACCTATCAATATGTATACAATTAGGGAAGAGGGAAGCTAAACCCATATTACCCATGCCCAAGACACCTCTAACTGAACAGACCCGATAAACAATGCGTAAACATGTCTAATATAATAAATGGACCGCAAATGTTGTCTCGACTTTGGCTCTCCTTATAGATGTGAGATCCCCTCATACCCATCAAAACCCACCAATGTCAATTAAGTTTAGGGATTTACTTTTAAGTTTTCCTCCTCTTGCGTTCTTTGTCCTCTTTGCCAAGGAATAGCAACATCCTAGAAGACAATATGTCGCCAAAATGGAAAAAAGAGCAGGAATTGAATATCAAGGTGACTTCCTGACTAATTTGAGTTCTTGCACCTCCATGCTTCTTCAAGCTATTCATTGACCACCACTTGTGACAATGTCATATCCAAAATCCTCTTCCTAGTCCCTTCTGGTGCCCTCCTTCCTTCTCACTAGTGTTACTAACTTTGTTCCCATTGGTAAAAGATCAAGAAGAACGATTTCAACACCTATGAACTAATGGTAAGTACAGAGGGCCCGATGAGGTCTTTTTGGCACTACACGATGTTGCATCCTATAAAGAAGCAAATACATGGGCTCGTAGTCACTTGGGTTTTCAATAAGTTGGAGGCGATAGATTTTTACAGTTGTCAACTTGGATCCTCCTATTCCTAGGTGTTTGTTTGCTGCTCCACAACTGACCAAAGTAGACAACATCCTCTTATCAGTTGTTCCCTAAAATATTTTATTTCATAGCAACAACATTGATAAATGTGTTGCTGCATTTGACTACGTTGATAATGCAAACAGAATACAAGGTGTCATCTTTACAAAGTAAAATCCCATTTCTAGGCACAACTACCCACATAGGTGAGACAAAGACCATAGTGTTTCCTACTCTTATAGATCAATGACTGAGTTATAAAAGATCCATGTTACTAGATATGTTGGAATTCCTTTTAAAATGAAGCTTGCTAGGTGTTTTTATGGTTATTTGCATTTTGTTAGTTGTCAACTATGTTCTTGTGCATGGCTAATTCCATTCAAATTCACCAGGTTTCCATCAGTTCATGATATGAGGGAAAATTAACTAAAAACCTATGTAGGGAAAAAGAAGAATAAGGTTAAGATCCATACCAACAAAAAGAAGGAAGACAACATCACAAAGTCATCATAGACTTGTTGAGGCCCCTTAACAACAAAAATATAGTAACAAGCTCCATAAATTCTTGAATAAGAAGACATCCACAAAATGAGATCATAGTATCCACTTCCGAATTGCAATCAATGATGTTAGCAATGAAGAAACAACCTGCATGCATGCAAGATAGTAAATAATCATCTTGTATATCCAAAATAATACTAAGATAGGAGAAGTGAAGCCTAGAAAACTACAAGTCATTAACAAAATATTTTTATTTATAAAAACTAACGTAACACTAAAAAATTCACTATAAAGAAAATTGATCATGTACTGAATAGATTCCAATCAACTGAACGGTTACACCAACTACATCATCACAACTCCTTGAAATTTCAAGAGAAGCAACCTGCTAGCTATGTTTATGGTTATTTTCATTTAGGTGGTTGCCAATTAAGTTCTTGTGCATGGTCAGTTCATTTCAAATCCATCAGGTCCAACCCATTTATGATATAAGGGAAAACTATCCAAAAACCTGAAAGGTAGTATAAGGGTGAGATCCATACCAACAAAAAGAAGGAAATCAACATCACCAAGTTATTAGTTACTTGTTCATGCCCTTAACAACAATGATAAAGTAATAAGCTCCAAAAGTTCTTGAATAAGAATGCATTCACAAAATGAGAGCGTAGTACCAACTTCCAAATTGCAATCAATACAACTAGTAATGAAAAAACAACCAGCATGCATGCAAGATAGTAAATAAGTATCCTGTATATCCAAAATAACTTAGATAAGAGATGTGAAACACATTAAATGAAAATAAAAAAACAAGACCTGCAAAATGTCACAACAAAACCATATTTTGTGATCCTTATACCCCAAAATCTTCTAGTACACACATACATATCGTTGCTCCAAAAAGCCATAGGATTGAGTAGACCACTAAGATTGACAAAATCTGGCAACCTTATTATCAACATAAAAGAAATGACATCGGTAGATATATGAACAATGTGAATATGGACAAAATTGATATTCAATAGCATTAGACTTACTTTCTCTAAAAGTAGTTTCTTAATGGCCACAAGGGCCATGAGAGGCCAGTGGTGAATAGTCGTGTTGTGGATTTGAAAAAATTTAGTAGGTAATGAGTTAAATATATTCTTAAAATCATAAACATTGTACTTAAAATATGTACATGAATATCATTGTGACTGCTTGATGTGTGAAGTTCACGAGAATTGGATGCTCCTTCTCGATTTTCATATAATAGATGATTCTCATTATAAAATTAACTTCATTGAATATGAATAGTTGATAGAAATGAATATGATTTAGATGATTATCACATGTCCAAGTATCTCTTTAAGACATGCAATTTATGCTCACAACTCCTGAAATATGAGATTGTTGTCTAAGATATGGTCTCATTTGAACACATTGTAAACGACCTTGCTTCCATCTTTGTCTAGAAGTCCCAAGACCATGTCCCCTCTCGTAACAACTATGTTATTTTCCATGTGCATCATCAAGCACATGGATAAATGATCGATGATTTATTGACCTTTTAATTTGTCATTGTTCACATATTAAGGTGATTTCATCCTGTGATTTTTAAGACTTATACAATTATCCTATGACATATTAATTAAAAGTAAAAGCATTAGACTATGATTGTGATGACCCGACCACAAATCTGACCGTCACTGTGTAATTAATTGTGGAATTAACCATAATCAACAGAATAACAAAATCACTAAAAAGTAAAACCTTTTACAAAGAGATCCAATTCCAGGAAACTTTTATAAAGAGAACCAAAGTACTGCATATATTATCATTCACATTGTACATACCATGTACTGTCTCTTCTCGAGGAATATATTTACAACAGATGCTTTGCCAAAACTATACATAAGCAACATAAAACCTCGAGGCATTCAAGCCAAAATCTCAGATCGATCATAAAAACACTTACTAACTCCAAGGACCTGAGAGTATAGAGACGACACATATGATTCATA
Organism: Alisma plantago-aquatica; assembly: GCA_963693085.1. NCBI lineage: Eukaryota > Viridiplantae > Streptophyta > Magnoliopsida > Alismatales > Alismataceae > Alisma > Alisma plantago-aquatica. The sequence continues at coordinate 894,205,227 of OY856411.1, forward strand.
TCTACAAGACTCGACAATCAGTATCTCCACCTGAGATGTTACTTCTGTCCTTCCCCTACTGTATGGTCCCTACCTCCTTGTCCGTGTCCACCTAAAAATGTTGGTGACCAACGGAGTGAGACCCATCTCCCAACGAGAGATGTAACTCTCCGCCAACGATATTATCATTGCAGATAAACAACAATAAATTGAGCAGAGGATTCTTTATTATTAATAAGCAAGATAAATCACTATTTAAGAAGAATAGAGCAATATCATCTTTTAAAGTACTACAACTATATATGATGAAGCAGTAAATTATCTATTTAATAAGGAATATGAAGAACATGTATAACATTTATACATTTTGGGATATATTAAGCAATGTTACATCAACTAATGATTTCTGTATTTCATCCTTAAGCAAATACGCTAGACGGCTGATCACATTTTACAATCACACTTATGCCCTAAGGAGATGAGGTATACCACTCATACTCCAATCGACCACGGCAGCGTAAAGCATCGGTTCCATACCTAGGCCAATGGAAGAGATGGATTCCATGACCTCATCTGTCTCGATCAGTGCGAGACCACATGTAGAACATCTCATGTCTCTGCTAAATAGCTTTCCAGGGTATACTGGCAACTTCTCTATAGAGCTACAACGGCGGTTGCACTCTCTTCGCAATCGAGAGATTTCATGTTTATCTCACATCGATCCGACATTAATCATCATCGAGAGATTCATGATACACCCATCCCGACACATATAATGAAGGATTGAGAGATCTCATGTTTATCTCACGTCAACCCCACATTAGGGCGTAAGGATATTCGAGCCCATAACCCCACATATTCAAAAATATGCCCTCCAGGAGATCCCGTAGGAAAGCTTGTTTCACCATCACCAGCTACTAACGATGATGGATCTATGGCCATGGCTCTACATGATAAGATTACTTTTGATTAATTAAGTGCATTACCATATTCTTTTAGCATCAACCAAGTTTTCAAACATAAAACATTATGAAAAATGCTACAAAGAAAAGTGTAATAATCTATCAAGTACTTTTCAAAACTTTATAAAATATTGGGATCTCAATCCCTTATCTCATTACCGGGAATTCTCATCCCTCAACAATATCATCATCATGTTTACTGGATCTGGGTATTCAAACCTTTAGTTCATCACTGAACATTGTTATCACTTATTAGGTAGCTATTACCTCTAGGTCATCTGACCAAGGTATACTTGATACTTGTTACACAAGCATCTCACACAGCTCACAAGGCACATTAAACATCATAGCTCATACCTGGCTATGCTCATCAACTTATCATACCTGCATGGTTAGTATACTCGATAACAACCATATCAATTACATATTAACATTATGCAATACAAGGGTAACACCACTATTCCCTCATTAGGGTTAGGGTTTCCCATTCTTTATCAATTAGGGTTTCTCATACCATAACCCGAAATCAGGGTTAGGGTTTCCCATTATTTATCAATTAGGGTTTCATGATCACATTATCAAAGATCAAACCCTAATTCATACTCTACACTTACTAAAAGTATCAATGTATGCACATTACATATTTATTACACAAGTATGGGTTCCTCTATGTCATCCTCTCTAGGATGTTGATTACTCCATATTTTATTAAGTTGGCTCGACCTTCAACTAAGTACATGCACCTATGCTTATCATAGTGTATTGAGTTTATTACTTTCATAGGCATCAAATGACAATCATTCTAAGTATACTATTCACCTAAGTACTTTAAAGGTACTTTCATTGTAATCAACCTTGAGATACTTTGCAAACATTCATAGGGTTGTTTGACCTTTCATGGTTTTGATACTATTTGGCCTCTAAATGGTTTGAGACTGTTTGAACCTTAAACAATTTGACACTCAAACGATCTTGACCCTCAAACGGTTAGGGATCTTTAAATCTTCAAACGGTTTGGAACCCCCCTTTTTTATCCTTCAAACGGTTTTGAAACCGTTAGGGTTGAAACCGATCGGACCTCTAAACGGTTTGAGACCATTTGATCCTCTAAATGGTTTGAGACCGTTTGACCTCTAAATAGTTTGAGACCGTTTGACCATTCAAGATTGAAACCGTTTGGGCTATCCCAAATTGAAACTGTTTGGATCTTACTAGGGTTTGAAACCATTAGGGTTTGTATGTTTGAAACTAGTAGATCATCAGACCATTTGATCCTTGATTTGGAACCATTTGATCTTAATTTCAGTTGGTGTCTAAATGGTTTGAAACCATTTGGACTTTAAATGGTTTGAGACCATTTGAACTCTAAACGGTTTGAAACCGTTTGACCTATAAATGGTTTGAGACCGTTTGGTCATACAAAACCGAAACCATTTGATAATGATATTCTAGAGGTGTGTGCTAAGATGATGTCATCATCATCAAGCTTCAGATTTTCATTACTACTGTCCATACAACTGATGGGTTTATTGATTCATCAATTACTCAAGAAAAATTCGAGAAGAAGGAAAAGATCATCATATATTGCAAGATTGAAATCAATAATAATACTAATGGGTTCAAGTTATATAAGCTGCCTTCAAAGTAGCTTGAAAGCTCCAAGCTTTTCATTTTCAATGGTGAAGATAGCTCCTTCAACTATCCAAGGTACGTTCTCAATCCTTTTGATGTAAAAAAATAGCCAAGGTTGAGTATTAGATGGAAGAGAGAAGAAAAGAAGTGTTGAAATTCGATTTCAACCATCAACCCAAGGTTGAAGATGACCATGGAGATTACCTTCAGCTTGGGGAACGTTCTCCTCCTTCTCCTAAGCTTCTTGGTCATTGGCCAAAGAGAGGAATGAAAGTGGTTTTGAAATAACCTTTCAAGTAAGGAGAAAATTGAGTACATATAATTGATTTTCTAGGAGAGAGAAAGTAGGAGAAAAGTCATCATCTTTGCTTGCTACATGCCCCCTCCATTTTCTTATTTCCAAATCTATCTTCCTTTCCCTCAATTCCCTTTGCATTATCCTTGAATTAAAAGCAACCATTTAAGCTCCTTAATAATTATTATACTATTATCCATTTTAGTGGACATTACTTTTTAATTAAAAATGTAGTAGATATTTTTCACCTACTTAGAACTATTTCGGCGCCCCCATTGTGTTTTGGCAGCCGTCCATTATAAGATTTCACCCATAAAATTTTTAGTTGATGGGCACTTCATTTAATTTATATATTTTTGCTACAAAATAATTTTGGGTTTTCAATTATGCTTATTTCTTGATTATTTTATTACCAAGAGTATCATTTCTCAAATATGGTTCAAACAAGATGCCCCTTTCTTTTATTTTCTCTAAATGATACCAAGAGACAATAGGGACACTCTTGAGGTGGTATTTTACATATTCAACCCTAGGTTTTGGGTAAATTACAAATGACACCCAAAATTAGTATTCAATGTACACGTATTATTCAAACAAGCCCCTTCTTGGAACTTAGGCTTCCACAAGCCATCCCTTAGCATCATTCTCATTCTTATGATGCTATAGTACTTAAGTAACATTTTGCAAGGTAACCCCTTATATTGGGTAAGTTGCACTTTAGTTCAAAACTAGCAAATATTGCTTCAACATTATTCAAATAGGACCAAAATTGAAACATAAGCTCTCATTTAGTCTTAATTACTTTTCAAAAGATAAAGACAAGAATATAAATGACTTATTTAAGAAAAACTCCTAGGGTTAAGGCATAACCCATGTCAGGGATGTTACAATTATCCACCCTTAACAGGGATTTCGTCCCCAAAATCATCAAGAGAAAAGAGAAGGGTACTTTCTCCCCATCTCTTCCTCTAGTTCCAACGTAGCCTCTTCAACACCATAATGATGCTAGAGAACTTTCACAAGACTTATGTCTTTCTTTTTCAACTTTTTGATTCTCCTATCAAGAATCATCATTCGTCCTTCTTCATAGGATATATCTTCATTTAACTCTACCTCCACAGGATGCAATACTTACTCCGTATCAGGGTGACACTTTCTCAGCATGGATATATGGAATACTGGATGCAATCTATGTAGTTTAGGTGGCAATTCCAACTTATAGTGTAACATACTGAATCTCAGGGTCTTCCCTGCAATTTACCCACTTTTGATCTTTTCTTTGCCTTTTAGTCCATTTGGACCTTTTCCACAAATTTCACATCCTTTTGGATCATTCTTGTACACCTTGTGCAATTTGAGCACAATCTGAGGTTGAAATCACTATTTACCCTCTTTTATGATAATTGAGGGGTGTTTGCACAAATAACCCACATTAGGGGATAAGTTAGGGTTAATTATGTAATTTGGTCTTTAATGAGATTATATAGTAGATTATATTTAGTTGGAGCTTTTTGGATAAATATATTTGAATTCATATATGTGTATATTAACCTTTATTGTTTCTCTCTCCTCGAAATATGATTTTAATTCATAATAATATGTTATTTTGTTGAGTAATGAGTAATTGTACCCTAATATGTTTTATATGTCGAATGTACTCACATGTTTCTCATTAATAGCTTTTTCATATAATTCCTTGATTTTAATATATTATTATGCTCTTTTATGAGCCATATATTTATTAATGGCCATATTATGCATTAAACGAGATTTTAATTATATAGCATCGTTATATATGTTATTTTGAGCAGGTGGTCCAAATTTGGTGTCATTTGGACTTCATTTGACCCTTCAAATCCTTTTTATAAGCCTTTAATATAGTGTAACTATAGTTATTACTTTTATGTCGTTGATTTCCTTTAAATGTCACGCATTAAACCTATAGTTTCGCTGTCACGCGTTACTGGCTACTTGCGCAATGCATGGACCGTTGATCTGTGATCAAACGGTGGGGGAATCATCCCCTTCCTCCAGCCGTTTCGCGAGACTGGAGCAGACCCGACAGCTAGGTTTCTCCGGCTCGTTCTCTCTTCCTTCTCGTCCGTTTCAAGCGATTCCAGTTGCGTTGAGTTCGTCTCGTCAAGACGCCTCAGATGAGCCCTAGCTCATCACCTACCTTGCCGTTTTCACAAAACGCCCAATCGGGGCTACCTCCTCCTCTCCACCGTGGAACTGCAGAGCCAGCTTCACCCACCCTCACGCCTATATAAGGTGGTAGAAACAACCCCCGGGCTTCGAGCTTTCCTCCTCTACCCCCAATTTCTTCCCTTCCTCCCTGGAGCTCTCCGACCTGTTCGGTTTACATCTCCGGTGACATTGGCTTGCTGCTCCCTCCTCCGGCCATCTCGGTTCAATTCCTCGCGTCGTAAGAACCCTAGACCCCTGTTCTTCCTTTTCGTATCTTCACCTAGCCTCGCGATGCCTCCGAGCGTCAGGACCTATAGAGCTCCGACAAGCTCCGCCGGCGCCATGCCTTTTCGTGTTCTGGTGCTCCTCCGACCTCAATTCCGCCTCCGTTCGATTCGCCTTGTCTCCGCGATGATGTAGGAGTCTTCAGTCGAAGTTTCTTTCGGGTTTTTCGATGGTTTTGGCTTCGTGTCCTCCTCCCCTGTTTCCGGCCAGGTTGGGCCTTGCTCTTCTGCTCCTGAGAGCGCGGGTGCGTGGGTAGGAGTTCTCTGTGTTCGGGGGGACCTTGGGGACTCGTTCCCGTTCTCCGTTTCTAGTAACTCGCCCCGATGGCAATTCAAGGCAGGTAGCTTAGCTCCTGCGAGCTGCTCGCACCATGCCTGGGCTGGAAGATGCCTGGTCAGGCAATGACCAAGGCACCCATGCCCCGGCCATGGAGCCTTTGTTTCGGGATGAGGGTATTTTCGACTTTTCACACCCCGTTTCTTCTTTCTCGCTTGCAAAGCAATTGATCTGTTCAAATGACCGATTTGCCCTCGAAGTTTCAATTGGCTTGATTAAACGAGCAAGGGCATTTTGGTCCTTTCACCTATAATTTACATCGAATTTGTATTTCGATTTTAATACCTGTCACACTATGGTTTTTCCTAATTTCTGATTGGTCAGGTTTACTTAATTCGTAGTAAATCGATCCTTTATCAGAAAAATATGAATAAATAGTCGATGGAAAGAATTTTTAATGTAGAATCTTATTTTGTGGTTTTTGAGACCTGATTCTCAATGGTTTTCTGAAGTTTGCTTTTATTAGCATTCTTAGTATGTGAATGTTTTAAAATACATAATTAATTCATTTTAACTCTATTTTATATAATAAAATATGTTTTCTTAATCAGGAGATTATGAGTAATCTTTTGGGCTTGGTTTTGAACTCTAAATCGTAGTTTTGTAAAATTAGGGTTTCTTCTATGCTTACATCTTTATATATTTTAATACATGTGTTATGTTTATAACTAGGATATATGGATGGTTTGCTATCTGTTTGGTGGATATGATGGTAATGTATATATCTAAGGTATGTGAGCCCTATTTTGTATGTGCACCCTATTCTAGTATGTGAAGCCTATTTTATGTATGTGACATCTATGATGAAGGTGTGGTATATATAATGTGCAAAACTACCTATCTTTCAGTTGGGCTTTTATCCAACCCTACCAATTTATACTTGTGCTAGCCTTGTATTCCTTCTATTTACATTTATTGGCTCTTTACTTAGTTTATGCCATTGTGGCTTAATCATTGGAATCATGTGAATCATTCTTCTTCATATGTTGCCTCCTTTACTTGGAAATGATTTAATCTTGATATTGACTCATCTTTTGAAATACTTGGAAATCTTATATATATTGTGGTTGTTCTTGTGGCTCATTTGAATGTAACTCATGAATCTTGTTGTTGCCTATGTGGCTCATTCTTTTGGAATTATTTGGAACATTATATATTGTTGATGCTCATTGACTATTCTTGGAACTCTTGGATATGATGTTGCCTATGATGGCCTGTTGGTTGAGATTATTTATTTGGGTTTTATTCCCAATGCTTGTTGCATCTTATTGTTGCTTTTCACTATGCTGCCAAGTGAATGTTTATGCATGATATAGTTATTGGCCAATTGACAATGTAGTGTACATGAGTACAAACCACCCACAGGGCACTGAGGTTTTAGTCCTCCTGCCGGGCACTGGGGTTTTAGTCCCCCTGCCATTTTATATATTAGGCACTGGGGTTTTATTCCCCCTGCCACTTTTTAGGCACTGGGGTTTTAGTCCCCCTGCCATTGGTGAGGTCCGGTAGGTGCCTCACCCTACATTGATAGGACGTTGTGTCATAATTTATATTCATGCAAAAGTGATAATTGTTGATATTTTAATGTGGCAGTTTCTCTCTCTCATATTCATATAATTGTCTCATTTCTTTGGAAATCTCTTCTTGTGGAGAATCTTTTATATTGCAAAGCTTTTTATTATTATTTGTCCTATCCCTTTTTATTAACACATACCTTTTATCTCTCTCTTGCTGGATGACCCCAACCATCCAGGATAGGATCAGAGTGCGCATGGAAGCTTGGTGAACCCAAAGATAAGGATAGGATAAGAAGAAAGGAATATATAGTTTGAGTGATCATGTTTGCTTTTATGTTATATAGTTGTTTGTTTGGAGACAATGTTGCATTAGTCTAAGTCTTCCTCTACCTAGATCCTTGTAGTTGCTTGTATAAAGTTGTGCTCCCATTTGGGAAATTTTATATTGTACTCTTTATACATTTTTGAATAATGTCAAGATTTAATTCTTCCGCTGCCATACTTTTGATGATTTTGTTTATCATGTTTTTAGTAGAGACTTTGGGTCTTTACAGCATGGTATCAGAGCATCAAGGTAGTCGGATTCTTGACTAGTTCAAAATTGTCTCCCTAGAGGATATAGTTTCCCTTTAGCTAGTTTTTCACCTTAGAGTTGACCTATACAGAATGTTTGATTTAGGATCATAATAATTTCTTATTAGAAATAAAATTTGTCAACTTTTTGGTAAATTGTTTATTGAGTAGCTATTAGAGCAAGAAGTTGAAGTGATGGTGTCTAGAAAGGGTCAGAGCTTAGGGGCTGGCAATATTTTCCTCCACCCCACTAGCTTGGTCACGAGGACTCCTGAGCTCATATGACCTGGCCTGGCCTGATCTGAAACGGACAGCTCGAAATAGTCTACTCTTAGACATATTGCCTTATTGTTGAATAACCTTAGAATCCTTTGTATGATGATTTGATTTCTTTTCTCAAACAAAAATCATCTAGTATCTTATATGAGCCTTAGATTTCCTATGTTTAGGGTTTGGTGTACCCTATGCTATATCTTGTGTTGGAAGGAAGAGTTTAGTAAGACTTTCATGTTGGGCTTTATACCCTTAAAATAGTTTGACTTAGTCAACCCTTTGAGTGGAAAGGTAGTGTTAGTACCTTGATAGGTTTTTGGGTTGTTGATTTCGAGGACGAAATCCTCTTTGGGGGGTTGGAGTCCCTCAATGCCTTGAAATCAAGTAACCATAACTCCCTAGATATGGGAATAGAGAGCTTATGTGTTTAGAGTTTAATAAACCTAATATGTTTGTAATTCATCTTGTTTGTTAATGGATAAGTCATGTAATCCTTATGCTTGAACCTTAATATACTCTTGTTGCACCTAATCATTAATTGTTCATATGTGGATACACATAGCTTGGGTTTGGTCACCCTAATGATAAAATATGTAATGGTAAAATACACCCTAAGGATGCCTTGATATGTAAGGGTCATGTTGACCTAAACCCTAGGATGTAATCATCTAGCCTTGACAACATATGTATATATATAAACCCTTCATGCCTTTCTTGACACATTAGTGACATTAGGTGTCATCACATGATATACCTTAATGCATGTAAATCACTTAATCACATTTGTGACCTAATTATCAACACATGTTAGGCATAGCACCTCGTTGACTAAAATACATCTCATTGATCATCTTATTGGTTTATGAATCAAATCAGTAATGAGATGATGAGTAATTAGATTCATATAATGTGAGGTTAATTCATAGTAATTAGTGTTGTGAGAGAATATGATTAGTGATGTCATGGATATGAGTATGTTAGATGTTGTGACCATATGTTCCTTGGAGATAAGCCATATACCCTTAGACCTGTTATTAGGGTAATAATTGGTTGGATGATATTATATGGCATAATCCCACATGATGTAGTTATTGGATAATAATATTGAGTTATTTAGGTTTTTAACCTAATGCATTAATATATGTTGTAATGGCCTTGTAAACCCTAATTGTGCTTAAAACCCTTAATGAGGGAGATATCCATAATACACATATTCAGATGTTAAGATGTAATAAAATGTGGCACAAGTGTTAGTATTATAGATATGCTGCCTTTTCATGATAGAGTTTATGTAACAAGATGTTAGTTTGAGTTTGATAAAAGGCTATAGGTTTTGTGAAAACCTTAGTAACACCTGACTTATGTAGATTTTATGTGGTACCCTAGATTAAGGGTTATAACCTAGTTGTTTATGGTTGGGATGTTACACAGTCACCCTCTCTTTCCTCTTGTTGTGATTTCGGGGACGAAATCCTCTTTAAGGGGTGATGTGCTGTAACATACTGAATCTCAGGGTCTTCCCTGCAATTTACCCACTTTTGAGCTTTTCTTTGCCTTTTAGTCCATTTGGACCTTTTCCACAAATTTCACATCCTTTTGGATCATTCTTGTACACCTTGTGCAATTTGAGCACAATCTGAGGTTGAAATCACTATTTACCCTCTTTTATGATAATTGAGGGGTGTTTGCACAAATAACCCACATTAGGGGATAAGTTAGGGTTAATTATGTAATTTGGTCTTTAATGAGATTATATAGTAGATTATATTTAGTTGGAGCTTTTTGGATAAATATATTCGAATTCATATATGTGTATATTAACCTTTATTGTTTCTCTCTCCTCGAAATATGATTTTAATTCATAATAATATGTTATTTTGTTGAGTAATGAGTAATTGTACCCTAATATGTTTTATATGTCGAATGTACTCACATGTTTCTCATTAATAGCTTTTTCATATAATTCCTTGATTTTAATATATTATTATGCTCTTTTATGAGCCATATATTTATTAATGGCCATATTATGCATTAAACGAGATTTTAATTATATAGCATCGTTATATATGTTATTTTGAGCAGGTGGTCCAAATTTGGTGTCATTTGGACTTCATTTGACCCTTCAAATCCTTTTTATAAGCCTTTAATATAGTGTAACTATAGTTATTACTTTTATGTCGTTGATTTCCTTTAAATGTCACGCATTAAACCTATAGTTTCGCTGTCACGCGTTACTGGCTACTTGCGCAATGCATGGACCGTTGATCTGTGATCAAACGGTGGGGGAATCATCCCCTTCCTCCAGCCGTTTCGCGAGACTGGAGCAGACCCGACAGCTAGGTTTCTCCGGCTCGTTCTCTCTTCCTTCTCGTCCGTTTCAAGCGATTCCAGTTGCGTTGAGTTTGTCTCGTCAAGACGCCTCAGATGAGCCCTAGCTCATCACCTACCTTGCCGTTTTCGCAAAACGCCCAATCGGGGCTACCTCCTCCTCTCCACCGTGGAACCGCAGAGCCAGCTTCACCCACCCTCACGCCTATATAAGGTGGTAGAAACAACCCCCGGGCTTCGAGCTTTCCTCCTCTACCCCCAATTTCTTCCCTTCCTCCCTGGAGCTCTCCGACCTGTTCGGTTTACATCTCCGGTGACTTTGGCTTGCTGCTCCCTCCTCCGGCCATCTCGGTTCAATTCCTCGCGTCGTAAGAACCCTAGACCCCTGTTCTTCCTTTTCGTATCTTCACCTAGCCTCGCGATGCCTCCGAGCGTCAGGACCTATAGAGCTCCGACAAGCTCCGCCGGCGCCATGCCTTTTCGTGTTCTGGTGCTCCTCCGACCTCAATTCCGCATCCGTTCGATTCGCCTTGTCTCCGCGATGATGTAGGAGTCTTCAGCCGAAGTTTCTTTCGGGTTTTTCGATGGTTTTGGCTTCGTGTCCTCCTCCCCTGTTTCCGGCCAGGTTGGGCCTTGCTCTTCTGCTCCTGAGAGCGCGGGTGCGTGGGTAGGAGTTCTCTGTGTTCGGGGGGGCCTTGGGGACTCGTTCCTGTTCTCCATTTCTAGTAACTCGCCCCGATGGCAATTCAAGGCAGGTAGCTTAGCTCCTGCGAGCTGCTCGCACCATGCCTGGGCTGGAAGATGCCTGGTCAGGCAATGACCAAGGCACCCATGCCCCGGCCATGGAGCCTTTGTTTCGGGATGAGGGTATTTTCGACTTTTCACACCCCGTTTCTTCTTTCTCGCTTGCAAAGCAATTGATCTGTTCAAATGACCGATTTGCCCTCGAAGTTTCAATTGGCTTGATTAAACGAGCAAGGGCATTTTGGTCCTTTCACCTATAATTTACATCGAATTTGTATTTCGATTTTAATACCTGTCACACTATGGTTTTTCCTAATTTCTGATTGGTCAGGTTTACTTAATTCGTAGTAAATCGATCCTTTATCAGAAAAATATGAATAAATAGTCGATGGAAAGAATTTTTAATGTAGAATCTTATTTTGTGGTTTTTGAGACCTGATTCTCAATGGTTTTCTGAAGTTTGCTTTTATTAGCATTCTTAGTATGTGAATGTTTTAAAATACATAATTAATTCATTTTAACTCTGTTTTATATAATAAAATATGTTTTCTTAATCAGGAGATTATGAGTAATCTTTTGGGCTTGGTTTTGAACTCTAAATCGTAGTTTTGTAAAATTAGGGTTTCTTCTATGCTTACGTCTTTATATATTTTAATACATGTGTTATGTTTATAACTAGGATATATGGATGGTTTGCTATCTGTTTGGTGGATATGATGGTAATGTATATATCTAAGGTATGTGAGCCCTATTTTGTATGTGCACCCTATTCTAGTATGTGAAGCCTATTTTATGTATGTGACATCTATGATGAAGGTGTGGTATATATAATGTGCAAAACTACCTATCTTTCAGTTGGGCTTTTATCCAACCCTACCAATTTATACTTGTGCTAGCCTTGTATTCCTTCTATTTACATTTATTGGCTCTTTACTTAGTTTATGCCATTGTGGCTTAATCATTGGAATCATGTGAATCATTCTTCTTCATATGTTGCCTCCTTTACTTGGAAATGATTTAATCTTGATATTGACTCATCTTTTGAAATACTTGGAAATCTTATATATATTGTGGTTGTTCTTGTGGCTCATTTGAATGTAACTCATGAATCTTGTTGTTGCCTATGTGGCTCATTCTTTTGGAATTATTTGGAACATTATATATTGTTGATGCTCATTGACTATTCTTGGAACTCTTGGATATGATGTTGCCTATGATGGCCTGTTGGTTGAGATTATTTATTTGGGTTTTATTCCCAATGCTTGTTGCATCTTATTGTTGCTTTTCACTATGCTGCCAAGTGAATGTTTATGCATGATATAGTTATTGGCCAATTGACAATGTAGTGTACATGAGTACAAACCACCCACAGGGCACTGAGGTTTTAGTCCTCCTGCCGGGCACTGGGGTTTTAGTCCCCCTGCCATTTTATATATTAGGCACTGGGGTTTTATTCCCCCTGCCACTTTTTAGGCACTGGGGTTTTAGTCCCCCTGCCATTGGTGAGGTCCGGTAGGTGCCTCACCCTACATTGATAGGACGTTGTGTCATAATTTATATTCATGCAAAAGTGATAATTGTTGATATTTTAATGTGGCAGTTTCTCTCTCTCATATTCATATAATTGTCTCATTTCTTTGGAAATCTCTTCTTGTGGAGAATCTTTTATATTGCAAAGCTTTTTATTATTATTTGTCCTATCCCTTTTTATTAACACATACCTTTTATCTCTCTCTTGCTGGATGACCCCAACCATCCAGGATAGGATCAGAGTGCGCATGGAAGCTTGGTGAACCCAAAGATAAGGATAGGATAAGAAGAAAGGAATATATAGTTTGAGTGATCATGTTTGCTTTTATGTTATATAGTTGTTTTTTTGGAGACAATGTTGCATTAGTCTAAGTCTTCCTCTACCTAGATCCTTGTAGTTGCTTGTATAAAGTTGTACTCCCATTTGGGAAATTTTATATTGTACTCTTTATACATTTTTGAATAATGTCAAGATTTAATTCTTCCGCTGCCATACTTTTGATGATTTTGTTTATCATGTTTTTAGTAGAGACTTTGGGTCTTTACATATAGGCTACCTTTCCAATCCATTCAATGATTGCATAATGCCCCATAAATCTAGGAGCTAACTTACCCTTCTTCCCAAATCTAAGAACACCTTTCCAAGGTGAGACTTTAAGATATACTCTGTCTCCAACTTGGAATTCCAAAGGTCTTTGCCGTTTATCAGCGTATGACTTCTGTCTATCCTATGCATTCTTTAACTATTGTTGTATTACTTTAATCGTCACAGTTGTCTATTGTACTAATTCAGGACCTAAAAGTTGGTATTCTCCTGTTTCATACCAGCACAATGGAGATCTACAACGTCTACCATATAATGCTTCATATGGTGCCATATCAATGTTGTGCTGATAACTATTGTTGTAAGTGAATTCTATTAAGCTCAAGTGTAGATCCCAACTTCCTACAAACTAAAGGACACATGCCCTAAGCAAATCTTCCAAGGTTTGTATAGTCCTCTCAGATTGTCCATCTGACTGTGGGTGAAAGGCGGTAGTGAATCTTAACTGCGTACCCAATGCTTTATGTAGTCGTTCCCAAAAATGACTCGTGAACTGGGGACCTCTATCAGAAATAATTGTGGCTAGAACTCCATGCAACCGCACTATCTCATCTATATAGATCTGTGCAAATTTCTCAGCAGTATAGGTTGTTTTGATAGCAAGAAAATGTGATGACTTAGTCAACCTATCAACTATCACCCAAATGGAATAATGACTTTTGGCTATTCTGGGTAAACCAACCACAAAGTCCATGGTCACGTGATCCCATTTCCACTGTGGTATAGGTAAAGGTTGCATTGTTCCTGCGGGCTTCTAATATTCAGCTTTAACCCGCTGACACACTGGACACCACATAACAAACTTAGCTACATCTTTCTTCAAACCAGGCCACCAATACATATCTTTCAAGTTATGATACATTTTGGTGCTCCCTGGATGCATTGCATACATAGATGAATGAGCTTCCTACATGACTAACTTCCTTAAGTCATTGGCATCAAGTACTACCATCCTACCATGGTAACAGACTAACTCATCATCTGACTCATGAAAACCATCCCGTTTCTCACTACCATACTCTGACCTGATCTGCTGAATCATAATATCAGCCTGTTGTGCTTCTTTGATCTGTTTTTTTCAGAGTAGGTTTCACTAACAATCCAGCTAATAAGGATACTTTAAGCTATACATTATTCTGCCTCAAAGAGACAAGCATGTCTCGTTTAAAGCACACTAAAGAGTTCAAATGTGCTTTGTCTATGATTGGCGACGATGATTTTCTACTTAGTGCATCAGCCACTATAGCCTTTCTCGGATGATAATCAATTGTACAATTGTAGTCCTTGATTAACTCCATCCAACGGCGTTGTCTCATGTTCAAATCATGCTGTGAAAAGATGTATTTTAGGTTCTTATGGTCCGTGAAAATCTGGAATGTCTCTCCGTATAGATAATGTCTCCAGATCTTTAATGCATGAACCACTACAACTAATTTTAGATCACGTGTCAGATAATTTTCCTCGTGTTTCTTAAGGTGTCGGGAAGCAAAAGAAATCACTTGTTTATCCTGCATCAACACACATACTATACCATTCTTAGAAGCATCACAGAAAATAATGTGCCCCTTTCCTTGCCCAGGTAACACTAACACAGGCGCACTTGTTAACCTTTCTTTCAACAACTGGAATGAATGTTGACACTTGTCATTCCAAACAAAAGGAACCTCCTTCCTGGTTAACCTATTTAGGGGTAATGCTACAGAACTGAAGTTCTTAATGAACCTCCTATAGTAGCCTACCAGTCTTAGAAAACTGCGTATCTCCGTTGGTATCTTTGGCTGTTCCCATTCCAAGACAGATTCTACCTTTTTAGGATCAATACGGGTACCTGAGGCAGATATTACGTGTCCTAGGAAAGACACTTCTGATAACCAGAATTCACACTTGCTAAACTTGGCGTATAGCTTGTGCTTTCTCAGTAAAGTCAGGGCCTGACGGAGGTGTTGCTCATGTTGTTGAGCATCTCTACTATAAATTAGGATGTCATCTATAAAGACTACTATGAATTGATCAAGAAATGGCTGAAAGATTCTGTTCATGAGTTCCATGAAAGCAGCTGGTGCATTAGTTAGTCCACACGACATAACTATGAACTCATAGTGACCATACCTTGTTTTGAAGGCTGACTTAGGTATGTCACTCTCCTTGATACGTAACTGATGGTATCCTGACCTCAGATCTATTTTAGAGAATATAGTTGCACCACGCAATTAGTCAAACAGGTCATCTATCCTTGGCAGATGATATTTGTTCTTTATGGTTACTTTGTTTAGCTGTCTATAGTCGATGCATAATCGCATAGATCCATCCTTCTTTTTAACAAAAAGAACCGGAGCACCCCAAGGTGAAGTACTCGGTTGAATAAAACCCTTTTCAAGCAACTCCTGCAACTGTTTCTTGAGTTGTGCCATCTCAGTAGGTGCCATTCTATAAAGAATTTGAGCTATAGGTTGCGTACCCAGGATTAGATTAATCTCGAAATCAATCTCTCAGGGTGGAGGAACACCTGGAAGTTCCTTAGGAAACACATCCTCAAATTCCCTAACAATCAGAACTTTAGAAAGACTAGGACTCTCTGCTCTGGTATCCACCACATGTGCCAAGAATGCTTCACATCCTTGTCTCATCAGTTTCTCAGCTATCATTGCTAACACTAGGCAGGTTGGAAGAATCTTTCTGTCCCCCTAAAAAACCCATGTATCACCATTGTCTGTGCACATAGCCTGCTTGGAACCACAATCCAAGACAACCTTATAATTTTCTTGGGTGTCCATCCCAAGGATTATGTCGAACCCATGGATCTCAAGTGGTATAAGATCCACCTGAATGCTATGTTCTGAAAAAGAAAGAACACAGGGAGAACATACCTCCCGCAACACTGTAGATCCAACTAATGGAGTTTCTAATAACAAGTTATCTTCTCTATGACTGATAGTCATATTACAGTCATGAGTCACTTCTCGAGTGATAAAGGAATGCGTAGCACCCGGATCAATCAAAACAGATACAAAGCAGGATGAAGACATATCAGAATGAAATAATTCCATCTGACCTGTCACGACTCGTGGGTTGACCACTGCTTCCGGCTGATTCATATCATAGAATGTTGTTGTTACTAGTTGTCGACCACTCGCCCTGTTGTTGGGTGCAGATGAACCAGCTTGGGATGCGTGTCTACGTCATCATGTGCCACTGCTAAACTGTCGCCTCTGAGAGCCTTGTTGACTCTACCTCGGTGGTTGGATTACACTCATGTCTCTAGCTAGACAATCTTTCATCAGATGTCCCATCTTCCCACATTTATAACAACTTCTATTCTCCCACTGTGGCCTAGATGGTCCTGTTACTGACATTGATGCTGAACTGTGGGCTCCCTCTGGTGGTAAACTATGACCTCTACCCTTGTTGGATGTCCACAGCATCTGAGTATTGAACCTCGATGGTACTGTTGGTGAAGAAAACCTTGGTTTCTTAAAACTTTTAGACCTATGTCCTTGGAACTGTGTATACACTTTCTTATTGTTGGCTTGACGTTTCTCAGTCACAAACCTTTCTATTCGCCTAACTGACTCCACAAAGGTGGAAAACGTCTCTCTATTCTCTAGAGTAGATGCGAGTGTGGTCAAATCAACATTCAAACCCTTCTCAAAATGCCGAATCCTCTCCTCATCTATAGTAGACATCTGTGGACAAAACCATAGAAGCTCCATGAACTTAGCTTCATACTCACTAATGCTCATTAGTCCTTGCCTTATCCTCTCAAACTGAGAGATTTTCTCGTCCAAGTAAGTCTTGGGAAAATATCTACTAACAAACTCTTGTCAGAACTCTCTCCATCCAACCTCAACTCCTAGTCGTTTCTCTTCCTCAATGGTCCACCAATGGCCAACACTCCCTTTCAATAGGTACACTGCATGCCTAACCTTCTCAGCTTCTGGGATATTAAGAATTTTGAAGGCCTTCACTAGCTCAGTTAGCCACAAGTGTACATCTGCTGGGTCAGCTATACCAATATAATCAGTGGCTCCTACTCATCGAAGCCATTCAAAAGTCTTGCTAGCTCCATGTCTCTCATTAGGAAATGGTGCCCTAGGTGCAGGTGTTGGCATTCTATCCACCGCCATATGTGTCATAGTCGCCATGAACTGCCCAAAGAGGGCATGGAAAGCTGGGTTTTCTATCAAAGCTTGGTCAAGCTGGGGATTCTCAGGTACTAGTTCCTCTCTATCCTGATCCCTTGCACCTCCTCCTGGTGCAACAACACTACTTTCAACAACATGTTCTTCGTGTGATCCAACCATCTTTATGCTTTACTTCTTCTCCTGAGAGTAGAAGTCACTATCAGATAAACTAAAAGACACTAGAACAGACTCAACGACCTTAATTCTATGTCTCTATAGACTCATCAAACCTTAAGCTCTGATACCAAAACTTTGTGATGACCCGACCACAAATCAGACCGTCACTATGTAATTAATTGCATAATTAACCATAATCAACAGAATAACAAAATAAAAAAAATTAAAACCTTTTGCAAAGAGATCCAATTCCAGCAAACTCTTATAAAGAGAACCAAAGTACTGCATACATTATAGTTCACATTGTACATACCATGTACTGTCTCTTCTCGAGGAATATATTTACAACAGATGCTTTGCCAAAACTATACATAAGCAACATAAAACCTCGAGGCATTCAAGCCAAAATCTCAGATCGATCATAAAAACACTAAGTACTAACTCCAAGGACCTGAGAGTATAGAGACGACACATAGGACTCATATCTACAAGACTTGACAATCAGTATCTCCACCTGAGATGTTACTACTGTCCCTGATGCTACTGTCCTTCCCCTGATGTATGGTCCCTACCTCCTCATCTGTGTCCACCTAAAAATGCTGGTGACCAACGGGGTGATACCCATGTCCCAATTAGAGATATAACTCTCCGCCAACAATATTATCATTGCAGATAAACATCAATAAATTGAGCAGAGGATTCTTTATTATTAATAAGCAGGATAAATTGCTGTTTAAGAAGAATAGAGCAATATCATCTTTTAAAGTACTGAAACTATATATGATGAAGCAATAAATTATCTATTTAATAAGGAATATGAAGAACATGTATAACATTTATACATTTTGGGATATATTAAGCAATGTTACATCAACCAATTATTTCCATATTTCATCCTTAAGAAAACACACTACACGACTGATTACATTTTACAATCACACTTATGCCCTGAGGAGATGAGATATACCACTCATACTCCAACCGACCACAACGGCATAAAGCATCAGTTCCATACCTAGGTCAATAGAAGAGCCGGACTCCATGACCTCATCTGTCTCAGTCAGTGCAAGACCACATGCATGACATGTCATGTCTCTACTAAATAGCTTTCCAGGGTATACTGGTAACTTCGCTATAGAGCTACAGTGGCAACTGCACTCTCTTCACAATCGAGAGATTTCATGTTTATCTCACATCGATCCAGCATTAATCATCATCGGGAGATTCATGATACATCCATCCCAGCACACATAATGAAGGATTGAGAGATCTCGTGTTTATCTCACGTCAACCCCACATTAGGGCGTAAGGATATTCACACCCATAACCCCCATATATTCAAAAATTCCCTCTAGTAGATCCTGTGGGAAAACCTATTTCACCATCACCAGCTACTAACGATGATGGATCTATGGCTAGGGCTCTACATGATAAGATTTCTCTTGATTAATTAAGTACATTACCATATTCTTTTAGCATCAACCAAGTTTTCAAACATAAATTATTATGACAAATGCTACTAAGAAAAGTGTAATACATCTATCAAGTACTTTTCAAACCTTTATAAAACATTGGGAACTCAATCCCTTATCTCATTACCAGGAATTCTCACCCCTCAACAATATCATCATCATGTTTACTGGATCTGGTTATTCAAACCTTTAGTTCATCACTGAACATTGTTATCACTTATCAGGTAGCTATTACCTCCAGGTCATCTGACCAAGGTATACTTGATACTTGTTACACACACATCTCACATAGCTCACAAGGCACATTAAAAATTATAGCTCATACCTGGCTATGCTCATCAACTTATGTTACCTACATGGTTAGTATACTCGATAACAACCATATCAATTACATATTAACATTATGCAATATAAGGGTAACACCACTATTCCCTCATTAGGGTTAGGGTTTCCCATTCTTTATCAATTAGGGTTTCTCATACCATTACCCAAAATTAGGGTTAGGGTTTCCCATTATTTATCAATTATGGCTTCATGATCACATTATCAAAGATCAAACCCTAATTCATACTCTACACTTAAAAGTATCAATGTATGCACATTAAATATTTATTACACAAGTATGAGTTCCTCTCTCTCATCCTCTCTAGGATGTTGATTACTCCATATTTTATTAAGTTGGCTCGACCTTTCACTAAGTACATGTACCTATGCTTCTCATAGTTTATTGAGTTTATTACTTTCATAGGCATCAAATGACAATCATTCTAAGTATACATTCACCTAAGTACTTGAAAGGTACTTCCATTCTAATCAACCTTGAGATACTTTGCAAACATTCATAGGGTTGTTTGACCTTTCATGGTTTTGAGACTATTTGGTCTCTAAATAGTTTGAGACCGTTTGAACCTTAAATGGTTTGACACTCAAATTATCTTGACCCTCAAACGGTTTGGGATCATTAAATCTTCAAACAATTTGGAAACCCCCTTTTTTATCCTTCAAACAGTTTTGAAACCATTAGGGTTGAAACCGATTGGACCTCTAAATGGTTTGAGACCGTTTGATCCTCTAAACGATTTGAGACCATTTGAAATCTAAATGGTTTGAGACCGTTTGACCACTCAAGGCTGAAACCTTTTGAACTCTAAATGGTTTGAAACCATTTGGGCTATCCCAAATTGAAACCGTTTGGATCTTACTAGGGTTTGAAACCATTAGGGTTTGTATGTTTGAAACTAGTAGATCATCAGACCATTTGATCCTTGATTTGGAACCATTTGATCTTAATTTTAGTTGGTGTCTAAACAATTTAAAACCATTTGGACTTTAAACAGAATGAGACAGTTTGATCTCTAAACGGTTTGAAACCGTTTGACCTCTAAACGGTTTGAGACCGTTTGGTCATACAAAATCGAAACCATTTGATAATGATATTCTAGAGGTGTGTGCTAAGATGATGTCATCATCATCAAGCTTCAGATTTTTGTTACTACTTTCCATACAACTGATGGAATTATTGATTCATCAATTACTCAAGAAAAATTTGAGAAGAAGGAAAAGATCATCATATATTGCAAGATTGAAATCAATATTAATACTAATGGGTTCAAGTTATATAACCCGCCTTCAAAGTAGCTTGAAAGCTCCAAGATTTTCGTCTTTAATGGTGAAGATAGCTCCTTCAACTATCCAAGGTACATTCTCAATCCTTTTGATGTAAAAAAAATAGCCAAGGTTGAGTATTGGATGGAAGAGAGAAGAAAAGAAGTGTTGAAATTCGATTTCAACCATCAACCCAAGGTTGAAGATGACCATGGAGCTTACTTTCAGCTTGGGGAACGTTCTCCTCCTGCTCCTAAGCTTCTTGGTCATTGGCCAAACAGAGGAATGAAAGTGGTTTCAAAAATAACCTTTCAAGTAAGGAGAAAATTGAGTACATATAATTGATTTTCTTGGAGAGAGAAAGTAGGAGGAAAGTCTTCATCATTTCTTGCCACATGCCCCTCCATTTTATTATTTCCGAAGCTATCTTCTTCTCCCTCAATTCCCTTAGCATTATACTTGAATTAAAAGAAACCATTTAAGCTCCTTAATAATTATAATACCATTATCGATTTTAGTGGACATTACTTTTTAATTAAAAATGTAGTAGATATTTTTCACCTACTTAGAACTATTTTGGCGCCCCCATTGTGTTTTGGCTGCCATCCATTATAAGGTTTCACGCATAAATTTTTTATTTTATGTGCACTTCATTTAATTTATATATTTTTGCTACAAAATAATTTTGGGTTTTCAATTATGCTTATTTCTTGATTATTTTATTATCAAGAGTATCATTTCTCAAATATGGTTCAAACAAGACGCCCCTTTCTTTTTATTTTCTCTAAATGATACCAAGAGACAGTAGGGACACTCTTGAGGTGGTATTTTACATATTAAACCCTAGGTTTTGGGTAAATTACAAATTACACTCAAAACTAGTATTCAATGTACAAGTATTATTCAAACAAGCCCCTTCTTGGAACATAGGCTTCCACAAGCCATCCCTTAGCATCATTCTCGTTCTTATGATGATATAGTACTTAAGTAACATTTATCATGTAACATTTTTCAAGGTAACCCCTTATATTGGGTAAGTTTCACTTTAGTCCAAAACAAGCAAATATTGCTTCAACATTTTTCAAATAGGACCAAAATTAAAACATAAGCTCTTTTTTAGCCTTAATTACTTTTCAAAAGATAAAGACAAGAATATAAATGACTTAATTAATCAAAACTCATAGGGTTAAGGCATAACCCAGGTCAGGGATGTTACAATGATAACTTACAAATTTTTTCTTACTATAGTCATCCAAATATTGACTATTTGAATCTTTATGGTATTTCAGATATGCCTACCCCTCAGATGCTATAAGTCCCTTTTCAATCTATCACTGTATAAATAAAAAACTAGTTATAATATTACAATAATATGGCAAAAAATCAATTTAAATAGTAGATGTAAATGTCAACTTTTTATTCATTCTTGATACCGACGAGAATACAATTTTGCTCCTATTCTATGAGTGGGACAAGGACCTCCACGGTTAATTTTGTTTCTACTGCACTCTTCCTAAGAAGAAAACAAATAAAAAAGATATATTTTATAAAAAATACCAAGATTTATCATAACACATTATATATATTATATCACCATTTTTCTTTGAGGACTTGCAATATTCTAATAGTTTCTTCCATTCCCAATCAATGACTATTGGATCTTGTGTTTCTAGGCTATCTTGGTTTGGATTTTCCAAACTAGAGTTTTTACTTTTTGATGTGCTACGCCAATATCTAACCTTCCTTTGTACATTCTTATAATACTAGATTACAAAACCTTGCATATTTGTAATCGTCTATCAATCTATTATGTAAAACTCATACAACTTATAAAATACATGTAAGTGTTGGAAACATTTAATATTAGAAAAATTACAAACTTGTTGTATAGTTTTATTGACATACCATGACATCATCCATAATGGATTCAAAACCCTTACTGTCATCTATGCCCCATTCATCATGTAATGGAAAGTACCTACCATTCTTTGCATAAATCCCAAGGTAATTTCTCAATTTTCTAGATACTTCATCAACTTGAGATCCTCTATAACGACCCCGCCTCCCGGAAGCCCTCAATTAAGGGAGACCAAGAAGTCAAAGGCGTTATCCCAAAACAGGATTAGTAGTTTTGCAAATAATCAACAATAATTATTAAATTCTACTACAACTAAACTTTTCATGGAATAAAAAGTTTCTAATCATACCTTGTAAAATTATGGGAAGAGGAACTCTTTACCCGATGAGAACTGATCTATCTAAAATCCTCCTTATCTTTATTTAAACTTGATTCCATCAATGTCACTTTAATGAACATCCATTTTCTTGTTAACCTAAAATGCTGACAAACAAAACGGCAGTCAGTATAACAAATTATACTGGTACATAGGGGAACCAATAATCGTGTATTTAGTTGTAACAACATGTAGCAAGAAATTATGATTTAACGAAACAAACTTTACGCTTTAAACATAACTACTCAATCCTTACATACCCTAACCTCTATGCTATCTCTGCAGTGGACATGGATACTACCTCTCATATGGTAGATCTCAACTAACCCCCATGATCCTACCTTATAGGTAGATCAATACGTAGGGTCGTGGAGTCGTAAGGTCCTACCCAAGGGTAGACCAACACATCGACTCGTGATAACCTGATGATCCTACCTCACGGGTAGACCATGTACTAGGTCATCCGATAACCTGATGATCCTACCTCATGGGTAGACCATGTACTAGGTCATCCTTCTCATCATTAACAAAGCTACAAAGGAGGACCAAGATCTGAGCTAGTCATGCGCGTATAATTATGATGATAGTCATAGTCACTTTATAGTTGCATGAAATAAAAGTCAATCAAGCAATTATTTCCAAGCAATCGATGAAACCTCGAGAATCTCTGTGACACTAAAGCAATTTAACCATAAGCGGAACCACATACCTATTTTGGAGATCTCAAAGAAGTAGTTTATCCAAATCCAACTTAGATGTCCAAACAAGCAAGACAAGCAACCAATCAAGAAAACTTTGATCCCGAAAGCATGTATAATGTCTAATTGTCACAAACATATCCCAAACAACTCATTATTGACTTGGGATACACTTCTAAGGTTTCTAATCTGAATTAGGGTTCATTAGAGTTTCTTAGATCTAATTCTCCATCTTTATCCTTTCTAGGTCAACAAACCCTAAAATAGCTTTACTACTCATAAAACCCTAATTTCTCAAACTATCCACATTAAGGATCTTTTATACTCAAGTTGGCTCAGGATCATCATACTTTTATTTTATTCATGGATTTGCACAGTTAAAACCATTAAAAGTCATATTTATCAACCTTAGGGTTTCTAGGCCTATTAAAACATAATCATGTACATGGAACCCCAAACTGAGACAATTATGTATAAAGATCATTCTTTTATATCTAAATCTTTCTTTTATTATCAAGAAGTAAACTTCCACTTTAAACATCCATATAACCCTTCCCAATTCATTAATCATCAAAGATTAGGGTTTTTCATTAATTAAACCATTAAAGATAGCATCTTTACATACTTTTTGAATTGCAAGCAGAATTAGGATTCAATTATATTTTTATTGCATTCCTTGCATCCTCCTAATCAATTTTCATATATAACTTATTTTCATCAGAGCTACCAATCTTTAGTTATGATTTATGCAAGATAAATTACCTTTCGACCAATGGCAGAGCACCACATCATCCATCTGACCCTTTTGTTTTTGAAAAAGCTACAATCATTGGATCGCGGATCTTTGTTGACTGAGCGCGATCACATGCCTCTCAATGTTTGCACCCACTCACAACCATCTAAACCGTGGAGCATCCATGCCCATTGGATCTCCTTGTGAGTCCACCGTGGATCACCATCAGATGGCTACTGCTGCTCCCCTTCTTCTTCCCCAACAACTTACCTGGAGCTCACTGGAGCAGGTTCGATCTATGAATCCAGGGCGCGAGAGAACAAATGAAGTAGCCGATTGTGTCCGTGAGGGTGTGAGGAGTCTAGAGGGGGTACTATTTATAGGTGTGGGTTTAGGCTCCCCAACCTCATCGCTGATCCTAGTCCCAAAGGGATTTGGGCATTTCTCAAAATAGTCACAAAACCTAGCAAAATCTAGGTCTATTTGGTGCGGAACTCTCTCCTAAACCCAACCAAGAAATTTCCTTACTTGCACTTGCATCATATCTCGGGAAAAATCGAGTCAAAGATCAGGATTTCCTCTTCCTATTCTGATTCTAACTGGATCTAAATGATCCCCAGGTACCGTTAAATGTGGATCCAACAGATTGCAACACACACCCCAATTTTAAATAAAATCAAATAGGAAATCTAATGTTTGACATTTAATGCATTCGAACAAATATCCTTTCACATTAGGAAATCGTATAAAAATCATATCTCCCAATCCACATGTCAAATTAATGCCAAATTTTAAGGGAAAGTCTATAATGACTTAAACTACTTGTGTGCCAAGTTTGGGACTCAAACATGAAAGTATGAAGGACTTTTCTTCATAAGCAAGTTATCACTTATTAAAACATATTTTATGTATATTTTCTCTCTCCTATTCTTTTATTTCCATTTATTTGGATTCCTTTTACCATTATAAACCATGTGGACTCGAAATCCCATCCATGATGATTCCATTATCTTTATTTCCACGTATTTCTTGTATTTTCATTATTATCTCAAATTTCTTTCTTAATAAAGAAATATGTGATTTCTTCTTTTTCTTTTAATCATGATATTGGACTCATTATGGTCCACGAAATCACATGAACTAATAAAATATTGCAAAGGGAATCCATCCAATACATATAATTCATACAAATTCCCATAGTCCTACATTTATTGGGAAAATTGCATTTCCCACCATATGAACCCAAAAATTGGGGTTGTATCATCCTTCCCCTCTTATAAGAATTTTGCCCTCAAAATTCCACCAAACATACAAACAATTCACGATAAAACTTTCCTATGTCCATCATTGGCTCCCATGTGGCTTCATCCTCTCCATGACGCTTCAAAATAACCTTTATCATCTTCTATTCTTTACTCCTAAGCTCTCTCTCACCTCGGTATCTCATACCCTCATAGGTAATTTAGGGTAAGTTAGCCTCCTGTGGAGTCCAATAGGTTCATAGCTCATCACATGGCTTGGGTACCTCACATAGTGCTCTAGATCGGACACATAGAACACATCATATTATCTTGAGGGGTAAGGCTATACATAAGCAACTCCACCAATCCATCTCAAATGGACCCATGTATCGAGGACTCAGCTATAGCTCAGAGGGGTCGATTTTTCATAACACATGTTTATCCACAGTGAACTACATGTCAGTCTTCTTTGCATCGGCTCACAATTCTTGTCAATCCTGGGATTTCTCAACCATTTCTCGATCAAAGCATCTTTATCTGCATACACTGTGGTCTCTTTGACCTTTACAAGGTCCTCTCACCGGCATCATCTAAGTGAAGTGGTGACCGACACATCCTCCCTCACAGAGCTTCATACATCTCAATATTGGCTATGGTGGCTATCCTAACAAGCAACCTTTGCTAGCCCCAGGAACTGCTCCCATATATCACCCTAAACGAGCACATATGCTCTCATTAGAACTTCTAGAGTCTGGCTCATACTCTCTTGGATGTACACCAGTTAGGGGTGATATGATGTACTCATCTTCAATCTAGTATCGAGTTCTTCTTACATCTACTTCCACCACATGGAAGTGAACTTGAGGTCATGCTCAAGATATAGAACTCAGATCACAGTGTAGTTGAAATATCTCTCTCAAATATATAGTTCAACCAAAACTTTCATACTAACATCACATTCTCTTTGGCAAGGGATTAGGTCAACTTGGTAAGACAATCTACCATGACCCACATTGCATCATGACCACTTTTGGTCTAGGGGAGACCCACCACACTGTCCATGGTGATCCACTCCCATTTCCTCTTAGGGACTTCTCATTATATGTAGCAACTCACTGGGTTCTGGTGTTTGGCCTTCACCCTCAGGCATGAATGGAAACGGGGCACATGCAACACTATATCCTTCTTCATCCTAGGTCCTCAAGGACCACATGCAAACCTTAACCATCTTGGTATTACCATGGTGTACAGAGTACTTAAAATCATGATCTCCTACATGACATGATTCCTCAAGGGTGACTCCTCAAAAACCCTAACACACTTTACCAGTGGATTTCACCACCTACTTTTTTGAGAAGTGTGTATGAGGCTCTCACAACTACACTTTTATCTCATCAAGTTCTGCGCTGGCTAATTGAGTAACTACTAATTTGTTCAAGGGGCAGGTTATATCTGCGTGTTATCCACATAGATCTCATCTTCTAACGATCATAGGATTCACCTAACAACCTTTTCCAATCTCTCTACTGGATATGCAAGATCGATGTACACCTGAGTCGTATTTTGCTGAGAACATCTTGTTACCATATAAGCATCCTTACCTACTAGGTGATGGTGAAGACATAAACCCTCATATACTTCACTCATCATCCTCATCTCAGGTTTAGGTCTAAATGAGTCAAGATGACATTGAGCTCATCATCTCGATTATCAAACCCAAACTTATGACTCATAGATTCTAACTACTTCCAGGAAGGTACGTTCTTCACATTAAAACCATCTTTCCAACATACTCTCATAAGGTGTGGTACTTTCTTTATCCAAAATCATCATAGAAGGGTTTCAACTCATATCACTTTCATCCTTAGTATATGGCATGCATTTTTCCCTATCTCTCACACCCATAACAAGATGAAATAAGCATTTGGCTACAGTCCAAACATAAAGTTCATCACGTTCCAAGAGTAGAGATGGTGCATCACACAACGCCATTACAGTTTCCAAAATAAGTTAAAACATACCTCTCATGTCTCCACATCATAACATCTCCTATCTATGTTTACATACATGATAAGGCGATTCCCAAACATTCTTGGGTCTCTGCATCATTCTTTCATACAACCCTTAGTCGTTACCTCGAGGTCTCTAGGGTTCCAGTACTTTTGGGGTAATCTGGCCCTTATGCATCTAAGGAGTGCCTCTCACTTTTACCCTTTAGGCCTCATGAACTCATGAAGGTGGCCAACCTCATAACCCATGGGCCTCGGGAAAAGGTAGATGTTACCTCCTGAACCTATTCTTGTACATTCAGGGAACATACAACTCCTACTCCCATCAGTCTTATCCCTACTTGACCTTAGTGCTAACTTAGGATTCTATTGTAGATCATGGTTTCTATGTGGATACTCATGCACATATTTATCCTTAAATCCTCACCCGAATCTCCATCCTCTCTTTGGGCATATAGGGCTAACTTTGCATCTCTCAAAGGACCTACCTAC
The DNA here is from genome assembly GCA_963693085.1 of Alisma plantago-aquatica. Lineage (NCBI taxonomy): Eukaryota > Viridiplantae > Streptophyta > Magnoliopsida > Alismatales > Alismataceae > Alisma > Alisma plantago-aquatica. The sequence continues at coordinate 894,233,254 of OY856411.1, forward strand.
CTCTGTCTGGCCCCATACAAGTTACCTCCATGGCAACATATCATCATGCCCATTAGAGATGGTGACACATGGGTCTACAAATTCATGATCATACTATGTGCTCTTCACTTAGCTCATTAAACTCTTATAAGAGACATCTTTAGGTTACATCAAACCTAATAAAAAGTTGATGCTCACCCTACATAAAGGGTTTCTTCCCAGTGTGGGAGAAAACTATCTCTTGACAGTAACAAAGGTCACAAACGTCCATACTTCCATGGTTCACATCATCATGTGCATGCTTCTTCCTACCATTCTACTTATGCCTGTATCTAGCAAGAAGACAACCTACTAAACCATGCTAAGTTCCTTGGTATGTTTACTAATTCATCATTCCTCAAGGTTGAACCAATATCATCCATGCATATGTCACCAACCTATGATAGTGGTTCATCAAACATATATCTTTGTTCATGTGGGGTTTTCTTTTGCACTAACCCATGAGGGGGGTTCCATACTCAAATACCATGAACTCGAATAGCCTCATGATCCTCATGTGCACTAGATACTACTAATTCCCCTCTTTGGTCCAGGAACCCCAGGTTCACCTCTTATGCATCAACTAGTTAACTGCATGCTCAGCAGTTCAACCATGAACCGAACCTATACCAGATAGGGCATAAACTTCTTAACACTCTTCCCTGTGAACAACCTTTAGAGGCAACTGGGTACGATGCCTCACAACTTGTTATCATACCTTCTTAGGGTCTAAGGAACTCTTTGTTTTGCTCCTAAAAGGTAGGTACTCATCACCTCTTTCTCATTCTAGGGTTTGGTTCCTCTAAAGGCATCTAAGGTACAACAAGCCTCCAAGGGTCATGCATGAGGCAAACACAAATATCTACTCTGGGTCATCTAAACCAGGTCATATCATATCCAACTTCACATGGTTCCTTATGTCTTAGAAGCAAGGTCTCCAACCTCCTTCATCGGGTTCCGTCCTTTCTCTAACCCTACAACGGGTCCTACTACTAGTGGTTCTCTCTCTGAAGATGGTTCAAGCCCTTAAGGTTACATGTCAACACTTACCTGGGTGATAGGTAAGATCCAAAACCTTTGTCTGACAAAAAATATCCAAGGCTATGCATGCTCATCTCATGAACATTAGGCATAGCCCTTCAACTAAGTGAAGAGCACATAGTATGATCATCCTTTCTCTTACTGCAGCTACTCAAGAAAATCTCTTACACGACATTCAACCGTGTAGGGGAGCCCCCCGGATCTCACATCTTTTTTTCGCAGATGACAATATTCTTTTTGCTAGAGCTACCAATGAAGAATGCCTGAAGATAGCTGAAATTATCAGCCAATATGAACAGGCATCCGGACAAAAAATAAATTTTTCTAAGACAGAGGTGGTTTTCAGCAAGGGAGTACAAAGAGGAAAAAGTGAGCACCTGAAGAACACGTTGGGAGTTAGGGAGGTGGATCATCACGCAAAGTATCTTGGATTACCGACAGCCATAGGGAGATCTAAAAAGCAGGTTTTCAGCTTCATAAAAGACAGGATATGGAGGAAATTCCAAGGGTGGTCGGAAAAACTTCTATCTAAACCAGGAAGAGAAGTTCTTATCAAAGCGGTGGCACAGGCTATACCAACATACGTAATGAGTATTTTCCAGTTACCAGCAGGAACCATTGACGAGATCCAAAGAACCATAGCTAGATTCTGGTGGGGGTGCAAAGGACAAAGAGAGGAAAATGTCGTGGATGTCCTGGAACAACCTGTGCAGGCCAAAGCGTCAAGGTGGAATGGGGTTTAGAGATCTCCATGTTTTCAACCAAGCTCTCCTAGCACGACAATTGTGGCGGCTAGCAAACAACCCGGAGGCATTGGTGACCAAAGTTCTCAAAGCCAGATACTTTCCAAGGACATTAATATGGGAAGCCAGACGGGGACATGACCCAAGCTATACATGGAGGAGTGTGTGGGGTGCCAAAGCACTGCTGATAGAAGGAACTCAATGGAGAGTGGGAAACGGGGCAGATATCAATCTATGGGAGGACCACTGGTTACCAGAGGAGGATGGGACACTCGCACATCTTAGGAACGAAAGGAATGCAGAGTACAGCCAGGTCAGTGATCTCATGATGGAGGAGGGGACAACATGGGACTGCCTACGAGTACAAGACTGTTTTCCAGAGAACTACGCCAGGAAGATTTGTGCTATCCAGCTTAGCATTCGCCGACCTTTGGATTCATTGATGTGGTGGCCAGCAAACAATGGGGAATTCACAGTCCGTTCAGCTTATTGGTTGGGGTTGATGGGAAAGGAGGAAGCCCGACGGTACAAAGCAACACACGGTGATGAGCTGTGGAAGAAGATATGGCAGGACGGATGGAGCCCAAAGACAGCCCACTTCTTATGGAGGATCTGTACGGGAGGACTTGCCACTAGGGGAAAGCTGTACGACAGACATTGCATACCAGATGGTACGTGCATGCTGTGCTCGGGTGAGAAGGAAACCATAATGCATATGCTATTCCGATGCCCGTGCGCCGTGGAGGTATGGGAACTTTTGCCTAGGGAGGTCCAACAATGGGTGGAAGATGTCAAAGACGGGGAGGTGGCTGCAACCATGAAGGATGCACTGTCAAGGCCGACGAGAGGAGAAGCTACGTCCATTGTTGCTGCTATGTGGGCTGCATGGCGTGGTAGGTGCACTCGAGTCTTCAATGACGGGAACGTGAACATCAACTATCTCTTTGGCTATGCGTTGACGACGGCTAGAAGACTAACCGAAGAAGCACGTACAACGCTGCATGGGAGTGTGGGCGGGCAGACAACCGGGCGTAGAGGCTGGCGCAAGCCTTATGCTGGCCGTGTCAAGCTGAACGTTGACGGGTCTTGCGGAGAAGACGGTGTATCTAGCTATGGAGTAGTGATGAAAGATGCAGCGGGGGAGCTTAAAGGGATACTTGGGGAGAAGGTCTCAACGAGAAAGGAGATAGCAATAACAGAGGCAGTGGCTGTGAGGGCGGCGCTGGAATGGGAAAACAAAGAAGGTCATACACAGGTGGAAGTGGAATCCGACTCCACGGTGGTCGTCAAAGCGTGCAGCTCCAATACATCACGGAGGGATTACTTGGGCTCTATAGTGGAGGACATTCTTGAGCTGAAGCTTATGTTTTCTTTTTGCAGCATTAGTTACATTAGTCGTTTAGATAATAGGGCAGCTCACCAAGTTGCCAACCATGTCCGTCGTGGACAAGTAGATAGGCTTAGTTAATTCAGCCTTTTTCTTCTAGTAGTTCGAACATTGTAAACCTCATTTTAGCAAGTTAATGTTTTTGCGGGGGACCCCCATCATAGGGTCTCCCGTCCATTCTCAAAAAAAAAAAACAGTAAAAACATATAGCAAGAAATTATAATTTAACAAAACAAACTTTACGCTTCAAAACATAACTACCCAATCCTTACATACCCTAACCTCTGTGCTGTCCCTACAGTGGACATGGATACTACCTCTCATATGGTAGATCTCAACTAACCCCCATGATCCTACCTTATAGGTAGATCAATACATCGGGTCATGGAGTCGTAAGGTCCTACCCAAGGGTAGACCAACACATCAACTCGTGATAACCTGATGATCCTACCTCACGGGTAGACCATGTACTAGGTCATCTGATAACCTAATGATCCTACCTTGTGGGTAGACCATGTACTAGGTCATCCTTCTCATCATTAACAAATCTACACAGGAGGACTTGGATCTGAGATAGTCATGCACATATAATTATGGTGATAGTCATAGTCACTTTATAGTTGCATGAAATAAAAGTCAATCAAGCAATTATTTCCAAGAAACTGATGAAACCTCGAGAATCTCTGTGAAACTAAAGAAATTTAACCATAAGCGTAACCACATACCTATTTTGGAGATCTCAAAGAAGTAGTTTATCCAAATCCAACTTAGATGTCCAAACAAGCAAGATAAGCAACCAATCAAGCAAACTTTGATCCTGAAAGTATGTATAATGTCTAATTGTCACAAACATATCCCAAACAACTCATTATTGACATGAAATACCATTCTAAGGTTTCTAATTCTAATTAGGGTTCATTAGAGTTTCTTAGATCTAATTATCCATCTTTATCCTTTTTAGGTCAACAAACCCTAAAATAGCTTTACTACTCATAAAAACCCTAATTGCTCAAACTATCCACATTAAGGATCTTTATTACTCAAGTTAGCTTAGGATCATCATACTTCTATTTTATTCATGGATTTGCACAATTAAAACCATTAAAAGTAATATTTATCAACATTAGGGTTTCTAGGCCTATTAAAACACAATAATGTACATGGAACCCCAAATTGAGCCAATTATGTATAAAGATCATTCTTTTATATCTAAATCTTCCTTTTGTTAACAACAAGTAAATTCCATTTTAAACATCCATATAACCCTTCCCAATTCATTAATCATCAAAGATTAGAGCTTTTCATTAATTAAACCATTAAAGATAACATCTTTACATTCTTTTTGAATTGCAATTAGAATTAGGCTTCAATTATATTTTTATTGCATTCCTTGCATCCTCCTAATCAATTTTCATATATAACTTATTTTCATCAGTACTACCAATCTTTAGTTATGATTTATGCAAAAAAAAATTACCTTTTGACCAATGGCAGAGCACCACATCATCCATATGACCCTTTTGTTTTTTTAAAAAAGCTACAGCTGTTGGATCGCGGGTCTTTGTTGACTGAGCATGATCGCATGACTCTCAACGCTTGCACCCACTCACAACCATCTAAAACGCAGAGCGACCAGGCCCATTGGATCTCCTCGCGAGTCCACCGTGGATCACCATCAGACGGCTACTGCTGCTCCCCTTCTTCTCCCCCAACGGCTTGGCCCGTGGTGGTGCCACAACATGGAGCTCACTGGAGCAGATTCGATCCATGAATCTGGGGCACGAGAGAACAAACGAAGTAGCCAATTGTGTCCGTGAGGAGTCTAGAGGGGGTACTATTTATAGGTGTGGGGTCAGGGTTAGGCTCCCCAACCTCACCACCAATCCTAGTCCCAAAGGGATTTGATCATTTCTCGAAACAATCACAAAACCTAGCAAAATCTAGGTCTATTTGGTGCAGAATTCTCTCCCAAACCCAACGAAGCGATTTTCTTGCATGCACTTGCATCAGATCTTGTGAAAAACTGAGTCAAAGATTGGGCTTTCCTCTTCCTGTTCCGATTCTAACTGGATCTAAATGATCCGCAGGCATCATTAGATGTGGATCCAATGGCTCACAGCACACACCCCAATTTTAAATAAAGTTGAATAGAAAATGTAATGTGTGACATTTAATGCATTCGAACAATTATCCTTTCACATTAGGAAATCTTATAAAAATCATATCTCCCAAACCACATGCCTAATTAACGCTAAATTTTAAGGAAAAGTCTATAATGAGTTATGTTACTTGTGTTCCAAGTTTGGGACTCAAACTCGAAAGTATGAGGGACTTTTCTGCATAAGCAAGTTATCACTTATTAAAGCATATTTTATGTATATTTTCTCTTTCCTATTCTTTTATTTCCCTTTATTTGGATTCCTTTTACCATTATAAACTATGTGGACCCAAAATCCCATCCATTATGATTCCATTATCCTTATTTCCACGTATTTCTTGTATTTTCATCATTATCTCAAATTTCCTTCTTAATAAAGCAATATGTGATTTCTTCTTTTTCTTTTAATCATATTGGACTCATTATGGTCTACGAAATCACATGCACAAATAAAATATTGCAAAGGGAATCCATCCAATACATATAATTCATACAAATTCCCATAGTCATACATTTATTGGGAAAATTGCATTTCCTACCATATGAACCCAAAAATTGGGGTTGTATCATCCTCGATCATTAAACAAACATTTATGCACTTCTCCAGGGGATGTTAGTAAAGAATTCAACTTTTATGCTCCTCAACATCTTTGTTTTGGTATTGATGATACATTGTGTTCTCAAAACATATAAGGAAAATTGGCATTATACATAATCCTAATGTTATATAAATCCATGATTAATAAGCTTTTATACAAATGGAGCGTGTAGTCATTCTTGCTCAATTTATTTGGGGTCCTAGTAGTATTCAAAGAGACATTAAGGGCAAAAGGATTACTCGTATGTTCCATAAGGTTACCTACAAGAAGGAAACCATTCATTATAATCAAGAGGTTTGAATCCAACCAAGATATACATAGGAATCCACAAACACTCATAACAAACCATTTCTATCATCAATTTCTAGGTTTGGTACCCTTGTAGAACTATTTGGAGTGTTTGCACTAGGAATATCCCTTCTAGAATGCAGGGAGAAACCTACCAATATCATTTTGTTAATGCAACTTAATCATACAAATTAAACCATGGAAACATGTAAAATACATACACTTACTATCATTATAAGGATTACGTACCATCTTGAGAGCCTTCAATTGTGGGCCTTGTCGCATTCAAAGAGGCATTAAGGCTAGAAAGACTACCTATATGTTCCATAAATTTACCTTCACAACAAAAACCATTCATCATAATAAAGACGTCTGAATTCAACCAACATATACACATGAAACCTCAATAACTCATAGCAAACCATGTCTATCTTAAATTTCATTATTTGGTATACTTATAGAACTATTTGGAGTGTTTCAAATAGAAACATCCATTCTAGAATGCATGGAGAAACCTACCAATTTTGATTTTAATAAATGAAACTACATCATACATATAAACCAATGGGAACAAAAAAAAATCAAGGTAATATGATAAATTTACTTACTATCTAGTAGACAAATTACTTACCATCTTGAGAGCCTTCATTTGGGGAGCCTTCTAGTATTCAAGGAGAAACTCAGTTCAGAAATATTATCCATCAGTTATATAAGGTTACCTACACAATGAAAACCATTCATCATAATAAATAGGTATAAATTTGTCCAACATATACATAGGAAACCACAAACACTCATAGCAAACCATGTCTATCTTCAAATTCTTGGTTTGGTATTGTTGTAGATGTGTTTGGAGTGTTTTGGCTAGAAGCATCCCTTCCAAAATGCATGGAGAAACCTACCAATTTTTATTTTAATAAATGAAAATACATCATACATATAAAGTGATGGAGACACAAAAAGCATCAAGATTATATGATAAATTTACTTACTATCCAGAAAATAAATTACTTACCATCTTGAGAACCTTCATTTGGGGGCCTTCTAGTATTCAAGGAGACATTAAGGACAGAAAGATTATCCATTCGTTCTATAAGTTTACCTACACAAAGAAAACGATTCATCATAATAAAGAGGTCTAAATTTGTCCAACATATACATAGGAAACCACAAGCACTCATATCATACCATGTCTATCTTGAAATTCTTAGTTTGTTATCCTTGTAGAACTATTTGGAGTATTTCGGATAGAAATATCCCTTCTAGAATGCATGGAGAAACCTATCGATTTTAATTTTATAAATGAAACTACATCATACATATAAACAGATGGAAACATGTAATCCATCTAGATTATATGATAAATATACTTACTACCAAGAATACAAATTACTTACCATCTTGATAGCCTTCATTTAGGGGCCTTCTAGTATTCAAGAAGACATTAAGGTAATAAATATTATCCATATGTTCTATAACTTTACCTACACAAAAAACATTCATCATAATAAAGAGGTCTGAATTCATCCAACATATACGTAGGAATCCACAAAAACTCATAGCAAACCATGTCTTTCTTCAAATTCTTGGTTTGGTATCATTGTAGAATTGTTTGGGATGTTTCGGCTAGAGACATCCATTCTAGAATTCATGGATAAACCTACCAATTTTCATTTTATTAATGCAACATATGCATACATGTGAAACCATGGAAACGTGTAAAATAAATATACTTACTATATGGAATACAAAGTACTTACCATCTGGAGTTCTTTTAGTTAGAAACCTTATAGCACTCAAAGAGACATTAAGGCTAGAATGATTGCTTGTATGTCCCATAAGGTTACCTAAACAAAAAAAAACCATTCACCATGATCAAGAGGTGTATATTTGACAACACAAACATAAGAACAAACACTTTCACAAAAAACCATGTTCATCGTCAAAATCTTCATTTGGTATCCTTGTTGAATTCAAAAAAAATGTGAAGATGGAAATGATCCCTTTAGCTTCCATAGAGACTTCTATGAAATTAAAGAAATTGAATAAAATTAGTACTCTGAATTTAACCAACATATGCATTGGAAAATTGAAAAATAATCATGTCAATCAATCTATTATAATGTATGACAACATATACCTTGATTTGGAACTGAAAAGTTAGGCAAACTTTTTAATCCACATGCACCTTTGGTGATGAGAGATATTTTGTCTAGAAATTGTTAAGATGCTCCATCTTCAAATGAGAGTTGACATTCTTTGGCTATGTAGTTGAGTAAGTTTAGAATTGGTTCTTTAGTAGTATCTATGGGGTAGAAAAAACAACCATCATTAAAATAATTATACAATATTACATGTGTTGGATAAAAAATATAAACAATTGATTATAGAAGTGCAATCCAATGGCATGACATTTTGCCCTCTTCTCAAGGTGAATGGAAGAATGTAAGATGCAACTGACGGTCATGGACTAAGTGATGATGAACCGTCTCCCTTATCATTAAATACCATAGCTTCTAAGCAAGGGGATGATTCTCTTCAACCAAGAAGTGGCAACCCAAGGTTCGCAGTTTCAAAAACATTAGGAATAGAACACCCCAAGAGATTATCATTTTGAACCTTTCCTTTAATTTTTATTTCAAAGGAACCTTAATTCCTATTTTAAGAAAAATGAATGGTGACAAGTTAGATCTAAACATTTAGTTATTACAAGTTTTTCTAAATATACCTGGAAGATTTCTCAATGATTTGCTCAAACCAAAAGAAGATTTTGTTCCCCACATGAAGTATTTTATCTTTACATGCATGACTGTGATCAAGTATCTCATGAAGTGCTCTCATCCTTCTACTAATATTATTCATGGTACTGGAAATATAAATAGAGGATACATATTATGAAATAAGTATAAATTCTATTTATATGTCAAAAAAATATTACCTTAAATATGTTTTCTTTTTAACTATTTTCTTGTTGTATCTATTAGCTATGTATCTATTAATAGATCAGTTTGAACATCAGAGCTAGCCCATGATTCATTGTTATCATTATCATTGGTTTCTCTGATAAATTTTTCCTGATGGATGTTCATAAGAATCATGTCATCATCTTCATTAAGATTATTGTTTTATGAACCATATGTATTCCTAGGCCTCCAATGATAAAAAATACTCCAATCTTGAAATTTAGGATCGATTGAGTTATACACTTGTTGAGCTAGTGGTGGAAAGATAAATGGTTCATCTCCAAAGATTCTTTGAACTATATCTATCATTGTGAAATTATATTCATCCTTCTAGAACCCATATATTGAATCATACCATGTGAACTTAAAAAATGCATAACTAGCTTCTTAGAATATGTAACTTGAATGATATCCATTAAAGTGCAATAAAATACTTGACCATCATGCCCAATAGTCGCCACTCACTATTTTGTGTCACTCACATTTTTTTCTAGCTTTAACCTAAAACCTGCGCCCATTAATCAAATATCCTTTATATGAAAATACTCCAGGATTAGGTCAATGAGGCAAGTATTTGATGTCTTCAGGCACATCACAAGATTTATCAAGGGCTGAAATCTAATAGAAAAATACTAAACAATTTTTTAAATACTATATCAAACCAAGATTTGTAATATATTAGAAAAATTGCATAGTGTTTAAACCAATATACAAACTTATTTCCTATTGAATTTGAGTATCAGTCCAACTTGGATTTTTGTTATGCAAAATATGTTTGTGTGTCCCACATAAAACAAGGTTAAAGTAAATATAAATTAAGTTGATTATCTATCACTTAGAAATAACCTACATAGATGTTGAGATTTACCTCAAATATGGTTGAATTTCATTTGTGTTGAATAAGACAAATCGATGCACTTGAATAGTTCATCTTTAGTAACAAAACCCTCAACAAAAATACCAATTGGTCCCTGTGTATATGATGTTTTACTCTCCAACTTCACATTTTTACTACTCTTGTACCGATAAAAAAGGTTACATCTTCTTCCATGATATTAGCCTCAATAATAGAACCCTCTAATATGTTTTTGTGTCTCATGAAAATTTTGAGTCGAAATAAATATCTCTCAATTAGATACATCCATCTAAAGTACAAAGGACCTGCAAGTTCATCTTAAGTGGCCAAATGAATGGTTAAATGAACCATTACATCACAAAATGCTGGAGGAAGGATCATTTACATCTTGTGTAAAATTATAGAAATATATTTTTCCAATTATTCCATCCTTTCAATGTTAATGACTTTATCACACAATTCTCTAAAATATATTAACAACTAATTTATCGCCACTACAACAAGTTTAGATGTTTTATTTCTTAAAGATAAAGTTAAAGGTGTTGCATCAATATATGATAATCATGGTTTTTAAGAATTCCAATCTTTTTATCTAAGATGTGTACTTTACTAGAAATATTTGAAGCAAGTTCGTACGTTAGTTTCAAATCTTCAAGGATCTTCAAAATAGCTTTTTTTCAACCATCTGTCATATTGTATAACACATCTGGAAGTATATATATTTTTTCTTTTTTGATTGTGCTAGGCCACAAAGAATGGCGTATTTTGAGTTCCTCCAAATCTAGCCTTGCATTAATGTCTTTAGTCTTTCCAACAACCAATTTAAAATGTTTTCACAAACATTTTTCTCAATATGCATTGCATCCATAATATGTCATAGCAATATTTTTTTCCAACTAGGAAGTTAAAAAAATACTTCTCTTTTTCTTGCCACTTTTTTCAAAGTTAATGGGATCATAATCCTTTAACATGCTATCAACCACTTCACCAATCAAAGGTCTTGGTGCAATATCAAATTCAGTGTCACCATTGAAATTCTTATGATCTCTTTGCCATGGATGATTACAAGTCAAGACACAAAGATGTCTCAAATAAACAACCTTTCTACTATTAATAAGGTAGGTGGATCCACTAAAAGAATGAAACGTCGCCCATGCCTAATATCCATTTGTACTCCATCCGAACAACATGTCATATGCTAGAAAATCACTAATTGTCCACAATAAAGCTGCAAACATAGTGAAGTTTTCACCAGTAGGAAAATCATATGCTTTTACACCATCATTCCACAATGTCTTCAACTCATCAATTAAAGGCCACAAGTAAATATTAATATCTATTGAAATCTTTGGTCCATGAATCAAAAGAGTCAACATGAAATAATATTGATCTAAAACAAGGCAAGTTATAAACCATTAAAATTACAAGCCATATGGAGTGATTACTACCCTTTGTCAGGCTGAAAGGGTTAAATCCATCAGATGTTAACCATAAGAGAACATTACAAGGCTCAACACTATATGTAGGGTGATTATTACCAAAACTTTTGCATTCTTATATAGGATGGTTCATTTCTCCAATCTTACTTGGTAGTGTCCTTTTATGCCATGTGATAAGATCTGCTACTATAATATAGAAAAGGAGTCTTCTTAATTTTGGAATCAAAGGCAAATAACAAAGTATCTTAGTAGGCACAACCTTCTTCTTGTTTGGAGCTGCACATGTCCATCTGGATTTGTTGCACTTGGGACATTGATTTAAGTTTGCATTTTCCCCATAGTACAACAAACAATCATTCAGACAAGCATGGATCTTCTTACATTTCAAGCCTAAATTACTCAATACCATTTTAAAATCATACCAACTTTTAGGAAGTGTATTATTTATAGGAAGAATTTTATGAGAAAAATCCAAAACATCAAATGCACCCTTGTTACTTCATTTGTTATCACACTTTATTTTTAGAAAATCCAATACAACATCAAACTTAGAGATAGGAAAATTAGGATATAAAGGAGTGTGAGCGTCATTCATAAGTTCCTCAAAATTTCCAATATCACTCTCATAAAATTATTGATCATTATTAAATGAATCATTGAGTTGTTCAACTTCTTTATATTTTTCCATCATATGATTTAGTATATTTATAGTTTCCTTGTTGGTCAAATCTTGCATTCTATTTGCATCAAATCTAAATCCACAGTCATTTTCTCCATGATACTTCCATCTTTTATACTGAACAACAGAGCCATTACTTAAAACATGATACCGAATAGAATTTAGATGTTGATGAAAAATATTTTCACAATTTTTACAAGGACATATGTTTTCAGAGTTTGGATTATCTTAGAATGCAAAATCTAAGAAAAAATCCAAACCCTCACATAAATGTTTATTGTATAATCTTTTAAATTAGGAGTTGCATTTATACGTACAACTCTTATATTGAATAAGCATGTATTGAATCTTGATGATTTCTTCAAAAAACACAAAGCCAGAAACAATATAATTTCAAACTAAATTAATGAAAAAATAGATTAATAAATTACTTAAAAAATATGGACTATATCTCAATACAATGAAGACCTATATTATAATGGTTTGCCACTACAAAATTATATATAAACAATAAGGAATATCTCTGCTACTACCCATTGGTCTATGATTTACGTAATAGTTGTCCAGGTGTCTAGACTATGACCTCCATGACTTGGAGCCTAGATACCTAGGCACCAGGAGCCACTGCCTAAGTGGGCTAGGTGTTCTACTATTTTTCTAACTTTTAGTTTATTTTTATTTTTTTATATAGATGTTAGGTAGGTTTTATACATACTTTCATTTTTTAAACTCCATCATTCCTAAATTCACCTAAATTGACTCTTACAGTGATAATTTAAATATAATTTATTTTCATTTCACCTTAACCAAACTTAACTTAGTAGAACGAAGCCTAAAAGGAATTGAATCAAGCATATAAGAATCTAATTTAGTCATAAAATGACCTTATATCATTTTTCAGATAATATTTTGACTACATTTGATGTAATTTTCTGCCAAAAAGACATAACCTAAATACTCACATGTGTCCATGAAGTCCACTAGAGGCCTACGCGCTTAGACTTCTACCCCTCCCCCACATCCTAGCTCACCTAGGTGTGCTGAGATGACACTTAGGTGAGGGCCTAGATAACTAGGTACAAGATTGATCATTCATGGAGACAAACACACAAGAAGACTAGTGGGGATATATTTAGCACTAAACAAGTTAACTAATCAACTTTTTGTAAATAATGTATTTAAAAAGTATTATTAGTGTCCACACAATATACCTAATATAATTGATATCATGTTCTTTCATAAGTACAAATTTATTTTTCAACTTTTATGCCTTTTTGTACCTTACAAGACTAATATGAAGGGTAAATTGACATAATAATTGAATACATTGCCCATATTTTGTTTCTAAATGAATGACAAAAATGAAAAAAATAATCAAACTGACAACAACACACTGCACCATAGTTTCTAACACTACTTTCAACATTAAAAAGTTATAAAAATAAAGATTGAATTACCGTAGTGAGTTGATAATGAAAATGATGATTTGCTGAGATATATCATAATAACATCCTTTTCAGTGCTCTTCTACTAATTCAATGCTCAATTTTGTCTAGTAGTTAGGGTGTGGCTTGCACTTTCCAAGTCATGCACTGCTGCTAGCCAGACAATAGGACATTGGTTGGAATTTTAAGTTACACACACTATTGAACACATCATTGTTAGTAACATTCTTCTGTTTTACGGTAGGATCTTCTATCTTTTAATATTGGTCTTATTTTTTCTCAGAAAAGGTGCCTTATATATATGTTGGCTAGGCTCTTAGCCCATTAAAATATCATGTGAGAACATACATACATTGACCACATTGAGTTCTTCGGCACATATTGTCGGATTCCATATTTGGAGAAAATCTATAAGCACTTTCAACATACTGTAATTACTTTTGAAGCTTTGGTGACTCAACCGCTCGCATTTAGAACAAATCCTTATAGTCCATTTTTCACCCTATCGCATACAATCTCTGTTATTTAGAAATACGTCATGGATAAAACAAACAAAAATAGAAAATATGTTATGACTCTAGACTAGAAAGTAATTTGTGTAGAGAGAATAGATAGCTAATCTCCAAACTTTTGTCTTGCCCATAGTTTTGATTATGGAAATCTCGTATCTGCTCAAATCAAAATTAACCTAACTATAATCTAGTAGGATGATGACATTTCACTTGCAACTGGTTCTTATTATGGGCATACAGGGATATGTGGATTTAATGGTTTATTATTTCTCTTCAATTTTTTTTGTATCAACTGTGTTTGCTTAAAATATTTCTTCTTTTTCCAACTACTAAATTTGTTATATTTTTTATATCAAAGTTTAAAGTTAAATATCTCAAATGAATCTCATTATTATTATATAGTTGGAATTTGGAAAGATGTTTCCATTAATGAAACAACAAAATTACTCAAAGACTTAGTAGATTATCTTATGTAACTGCACACACACATGCACATACACACACACAATAGAAATCTGGTTATCATATTTCTGACCCCCAAAAAGAAGGCTAAAGAAGAGTTAGCCACAAAGAATAACTCATAGATAGGAAAAACTACCCATTATTTTATGGATTACATGAGGTCCAAGTTTTTAGGACCCAAGCTTGATATAGTACCCATACTATCTTTGTAAACTTTTAGAAAAGTTGGATTTCTTGTTCAATTTTTGCAAATAAATTAGCTCATCATTTGATTTTCCTCCATGTCCTTTTATCTTTCTTTCATTCCACATTTAGTTAAAACACACCGATGCACCACAAAGGTAGGATTTTAATGCCTCTATTATTCCGCTTGATCAAAATTAACAATACTACCCCATATGTATCTCCACAAATTCAAATATTGTTTGACATTTAGCTATAATACCATCCCCCATATGTATCTCCACATTTTAAACATACCAAAGAGGTGATCCACATTTTCATTACATGAGTTGCACAAACAACATATATCTCTAAAAGCATGGTTCCATCAATTAATATTGTCCATGGTTGGTACACAATCTTTATATGCTCTGAATGTCGATAGGATCCATCTTGAATTTTGAGGAGGGATCCATATCTTTATAGACACAACATATTTCATCAAGTTTTGTCTACATTTGTTCTAAACCTCTTCCTCAATATCATCTAGTCTGAACTGATCCCACATTTGTATCATTCTTCTCCATAGCATCCAGAAGCCCCACCTGTGAGAACATTTTTGAAATAAGTTTGTTTCATAGCATTTTCACATCCATTTAGACCAGATCATATATCCTTGGTATATATTCCCCATTATTTAAGAGTACAAAAATTGGATAATTCATTCAGTGATTGGAGACTGAGTCCACCTTCATTAAGAGGAAAAGTAAGTCTCCTCTAGTTAGCAGGGTGCACGACACACTCCAAATGAAATCATCCATCATGATTTCCATCCTTCACAAATGGGATTGGGTGATTTCACCCTCTATCATCCAATAACAGGTGAGTCCCATGGTACAACTCTTGATGATGGAAACTCTTCTTGCTATATTATTGGTTCTTGGCAATTTACTTATCATATATTTGAACTTGTCAAGGACTCATGGAAATGAGTCTCCTCAAATTGCCTCCAGATAGTGGATAGCATAAATACTTAGTAGGAAAGGATACAAGTTGAATTTCCATTATCTAGTTGATTCTTGTTAGTGCAACATTCAAATATATATATATATATATATATTTATATATATATATATATATATATATCTATTTGTATATATTTGTTTTGGATTCATCTATTTTCATCCCTGACATTTCACCAAATTCATCCAATATTTTTTAATTCTTTGTTGCTTCTAGACCTTGATTCAACAAACACTAGGACATCATTCGCTAACAAGATAGGGGACATAACCACTATTTCCCTAATTGTGTATGTTCAGATTGTCTTCTTACTTGCTTACAACATTATTGAGTATGTTACTAAGACCCTCCATGGTAATATTTAATAACAATGACGATAACAAGTCACCTTCACAAAGTCCATTAGATTAGAGAATAAAACCCTCTGAGGCTCCATTGATAAGAAATGAAAAAGAAGGTATCTAAACACATTGTTGGACAAGATCTATCTAGTTTTAAGAGAATCCCATGCCTAAGGGCTAGCTGGGGGGATTGGACTCAGTGTTACGTTTCTAGATGAAGTATATGTCTCAAAGGGCTAGATGAAAGAGACTAGTCAGTAATTTGCTTCCCGATGGAGTAGATGGTGTGAAAATGTATTAAATTTCCTTTTCTGATCTCCCTTATATATATGGTCGGTGGTGTCCAAGAGGATTTCTTTGATAGAAGCATAATTGGATGGATGAAATGGAGTGCACTCAAATATATGATTATAGGATTCCACTCAGACTGAGAGGTAACTTTGTATAGTTTAATTATATACAAACCATGTTTTCTAGAATTGTATGTTGTACTTTGTGAACGATACATATATTAGGAACAAAACTTTTTTGTAAGGGTTGTGTTACATGGTTTAGACATGGTTTAAATATACAATCCATGTAAAAAATGACCGATATTCAAATAGACGACTGTTGTTTCGGGGGTGCTAATAATGTTCAATTCATCACATCCATGAAAAAATACACTACAACATATCACAATAAGAATTAGAGTGTGAAATCAACATGCTTTCAAGGTAGGTTCTGTAGGACTGGATGTTGTTTGTTTTGGTTTTCTTATCAGCTATCCTTTTCATTTTTGGGTTGAGATTGTCAAGGATGATAGAGGATGGCAATTTGTAGAGAGAAGAATTGGAAATGAAGTTACTTGTGTTGGATCCTAGATGGGTGATTAGATGCTCTAGAGGGGGGTGAATAGAGCTGAAAGCACTTAAACAAAACTCATTAAACCTTCAAGATATATGACAAGATAAGGTTGCTAAATAGGTAATTTGAGTGCAACTAAAACATACATAGCAAGGGTGAGAGAGAATGAACATGCACCAATAAGACAAGCTATTTAGAGTGGTTCCACACTTCAAACTAGAAGTGTGTCAGTCCACTTGCCTAGAGAGGTCAACCTCTAGGACTTCTAAACTATTGCACTCTTATATTCATTCATAAGACATACAATGCATGACCAAACAAAAGACTTACCTATCCAAGACAAAGAGTCTTCAACCTTACCAAGGACTTACCCACTTTGTAAGAGTCTTTGGCCCTCTCCAAGGACTTACCCACTCTAGCACAAGTCTTCAGCCTTGCAGGAATTACCCACTCTTCTTGGATCTTCAGCTTTTGACTTCACCTTCACTCGGAGAAGCTTTCACCAAGGTCTTACCCACTTGAGCTTTAGTCTTCTGCCTTCTCCAAGGGCTTACCCACTCAAGCTCCAAGCCTTCAGCCTTGATCTTCACCAAGGGACTCCTTCCCTTGTTCTTCTTCACCTCTCTTGGATAAGAGAGAGAACCTTCATCTTCATGATTGCAAATGAGAGATGGGGAGGTGGTGGAAGTGAGAGCCTCACAAGATATACAAGTAGAACTAGCTCTCTTACAAATCTCCTACTCACTCTAATGGATGTAGCAAGTGATTAAGCTTAGAGAGAGAGGAGGCTGTAGGAAGCACTCAACTATAGAATAGGAACCTCACAAAGAGTTTGCAATGAATGCTCAACCTTGGAATGAAGCCCAAGGGGTCCTATTTATAGCTGGGGATGCCTCTTAGCCTTTGGGAGCACTTCAGAATGAAAACTAGCCGTTTTGTGGCTTGCAACAGATCTATTCTCACTTTTTGCAACTCCACAACGGCTAGTAGCACTTTTCTGCACTTTTTAGTACAGTGCAATCGGTCGAGTTTCTATGGGTGTAACTCGACCGATCAAGTAGGAGGCAAACTGATGTTCAAAGGATCAGTTGAGTTTGTTCTGAGGAAACTCGACCGACCATTTCAACTGGAAATGGCCTACTACCCAATCAGTCGAGTTCTGTGAGTGCACAACTCAACCGATGCAATCTTCAGAAAATTGACCAAGGTTGATCGGTCGAGTTTCAGGCTGGGAAACTCGACCGACAAAGTGCATGTAATCAATTTTCAAAGTTGCATCTAAAGTGCTCTAATATTCGATCTAAGTGCTCCTGATATTTTTCTAAGCTTAATTACAAGTCATACAATCATTACACGTGATTTACAACATGATTCTAATGGATATACATCATATTACAAAAATGTGCACTTGTATGACTTTGACTTGTCGTTTCTCCAATTTGAGATGCACAAGTTAGGGCAATTGGAGTGTGTCTATACCTAATCTGAAATCACTCAAGTAGAAGCATTAGACACCAATATGTGGAATGGTTAGTCATCATCAAAACAAGGGTTTAGTCAATTTAGACGTGAGTCAACATTGACCTAATTGACCTTGAGTCAACAACTTGAAGTAAAATATCTATTGTAGGAACTAGAAACCTACAATTGGGAACATTATTTCCATGGGATTAACACAACTACATTGAGGTGTGAAGTTGACCAAGAATTTTGTTGATAAAAATTTATCAAAGCATGTGTTTGGATTTTCTTTTCCGACTGTGTTATAGATCCCTTGAGAATCAAGAAGTTGAATAAACAAAGAGAAAAGAAAAATGAAAATTCTTTATGGGAGTTTTGCAGATCAAGAAGCAAAGGTATCTGCTATTTGTTGCATCATACAACTAATAGAAAAATGAGTCACATGTACTGCACCTAATGATATTATCACTAATTCATAATATTTTGAAGCTATACATTATAACCATACACTACATAGTACATCTAGAAGAACTAGACATTTTTACTTATGAAAATAATCTTATTACTAATGATAGATTTATGTATACAAGACATACTTTAGAGTAATATGCTCATGTAGATGATTAGTGCAACAAAATATGTAAAAGGTTTGACTATGTAGTCAGTAAAAAGAAAACAGTTATGCAATTGTAAGAACACGTGGACCATCTTGTGAACCTCTTCGATCTTCAACCACACATCAACCATCATGTCAATATCGAGGTGGGCTCATTTGATATGCTTCTTGGTATTGAACTATTTAGGCATCTCCCAATTCCTGTGTTAAGACATGAAAATATGCTTTGTTTGAACAAGAAGAAAATTATGCATTGAATGCTCATAAGAAGGAACTTTCTAAGAGGCTGCACAAGATAGAAGAAATGTTTTCCAATGTCACAGAAGAGCTTATGTTTATAGGGAAACATAATGTAGAGAATTTTATATTGACATGGAATAATAAGAGAAGTTGAGGGTCGAACTAGAGGTATCCTCTTCATTCAATAAATTTATAACATTACCAATTCTAATTTTTGTTCTTTTATAATCTCATTTTCACACTCATTTAAACTGTAATAGGGCATGGTTTTGATGAACCCGATATTAAAACATAGCACTAAGAAGCAGAGGACTCAGCTAGCCAAGAAATCATAGGTCACTTTAATAACGTGATGAAAGTAGACTAGAATAAGAGGTATTATCAATATGAGACATATAAGAATTCAAACATAGTATCAATTTAATCTATAAAAGAAGGTAGGATAGGCTCAAATTTGTCATCAATATAGGACATATAAGAATGTAGACATATACTCTAGCTGTTACAAATTTAAGAACATGTTGTTATGTTAACATAAAATATAGTGCAATTATTGAAAGTCACCTCACTTGTATGTATTTCATTTTTAGCCATGTCTTATGATTAGATTTAGCACCTTGTATTCTATATTTTCTATGTTGTTTGGAAAATATAATGCATTATAGGTAACTATTCCTGTCAATTTTGCATTTTAATTCTATTTTCTAATTTAATATTGCAATAATGATATTATCTAAAGGTGGTGAAGGGATTTCAACATGTGAGACAACTGAACTAAACTAGGATTTAACACATTTGTTGCTCGTGACTAGTTTTCTACGTAAAGTGTGGGTAATTTGTTTTTTTAAATGAGACACATGTAATGATTAGTCAATATTTTTTAGGGGATATCTAAATCCTAAGTGCAAGTTACCTAACATGGTTTGGTTGTTTAGCTCGATGTTTGGAAGGAAAGATGCTTTAGTCAGTGGAAGCAGCAAGAGAGTTGATTTATCTATTTTGGAAAAAATGTTGGGAGGTAATATGAATCTAACCAACTAGATTTTTGATCTTGACCTATGTATTGAGTGACATGTTCCTTCATATTAAGATATAATAGAGCATAGGAAGATAAAATGAATCCCACAAAACAGATTTATGCTCTTGACTTCTAAATCAAGTGTTATGTGCCTTTATATTAAGATATCTAGTGATGGTTCAACTGACATATTCTAGAATCAATGGCATGGGTGATCACATCAACTACATGGGCACTCCTTTGGTTAAAGACAAACTCACACCCACCCATTTCAAACTATTATGAAGAAAATCAACAACTGCGTAATGATATGAAAAACCAAACTTATTTCCTTTCATGGCGGAGAACCCTCATGAAGTATATGATATGCTTCACCCCCTATATATTCTTGTTGCTCAGATTGTCCCAATGAATTTAATCACTCATATAAATAGTAAAATGTAAGGCTTCCCGTGGTAAGTGTGGGATATAACCAATATTGAACATTGGGTTGGTTGGTAATCAGTGACACAACTACTAAAAGCTGGAGAACTGGGAAACACTCTCCACACCCACAAGGTGTTTCCTATGAAGGTAGCTTAGGATATTATATTTGGGTTCTCCTCATGGGATATTTATCATCAAACTCTCTAATTCTGTATTCCATTGAATTTAGATAGAAAACCCTCTATTATGAGCTGACATATAGTAAATTTTCTCATGCACAATTATATTGTAGTTGTTGCAAGTCTTTCTCTTCTTGGCATTGGTTTTGCAATCATGGTGTTTAGTTTATATCTTATCTTTTTCTAATTTTATATTTTATTATCTAGTGTCTAACTTGTGTATGGTAATTTTATAGTACCTTGTAGTATTTCTCTAGAATGAGTTGCTATGATTGAAATAATGTTTTTTACCCCCCTAGGAATCATGTTCAATTAACTTAATGACTTTCTAGATTTTTTTCCTGCATTTGGTGGAAGAATTGTAGCTCTGGTAGGATTTTTACTGATATTTCCAGTTTGGTTGTTAATTGTTTCTAGAAAAAAGTCTATAGTTGTTTTTTAGATCATGTTGGGTCAGATTAAAATGCAAGTAATGTTAAATTGGTTTGAATTGATTGAAACCTGAACCATTTCCATGCTTGGTGGTGTTTACTACCTTTGTTCACAGTTCTAAAGATTAAACATAGTAGTTATAACAAACATGATTATGTGATTAGTTACTATTGTTCAAATGTATCATGTTGAGAACAAGTGCAGGCTGGAGCTTATATCCATATCATTGTTGTTCATTATAGAATCGACACAATCATGTGGTATTGTTTTCAATGTGCTAAAGCTACTCAATGAATTAATATATATAAACTTCCTTTGATCCTTACTTTTTAGATGAAACATTCTATTTTCCACTAAAAGGTTACTCTTGTAAACTATTTTTTTCTTGTATAAGTAGTTCAATATATTTAGTACCCTGATTCATATCACATATGGGAATGCACTATTATACATGAGTTGACAATATCACACAGAGACATGCATTCTTATGTATAGGGAGCATGCATTACAATATGCATATTCACAAAACAATGCATCTTATGAGTTACTACCCCACATCTTGACCCGAAACACACATAGAGTAACTAGAATACAACAAAGATTCCCACATACAAAGTGGCATGTTTCTTGTACTTGTAAGGATATAGAAAATGTTAGATTGTTAGACACGACAGATTATGTAGAGCCACATGCTTTCTTCTTGTCATCTTATATGTTGTATCTTACTCATGAATTTTGTTCATCAAATAATAATTAGAAATAAGTCTTGTGACTTGATAGGGTGCACAACTTGTTTATCATGTTTAACACACTTGCCTCATATGGCCACAATGTGGCTCCAACCATGGAAGACACAATGCTATTGTAGCAGTTGTAAAGTGTCCTTGTCATTTTCAAAGGGACATAGCATTCATTGACATGGTTCATCATTGTCTCTTAGAGGAGACCTAATGGAGTCTCCATGGATGATGTCCTATCTACACCCCTTCCTTGACTACCAAAAAGTACAATACTAATTACAATGACAATATTTCGATTGATTAAATTTCCCCCATAAAAAATTGCTATGGCCCTACTGCTATATGACATTCCTTAATGTAAGGAAATAGTAATGAAGTGAATGCTCATCTTTCTGCTTTCTTGTTGATTTAAAAGACTTATTATCCTCTTTTATAGGTGATTTGTGTACTTTCTATTGATTGTCAATGTAAATTACATGTTTTTATTTATTTTGTCTATCGACACTTACACATTGAGCTAGCTTGGACTTTGGTTTATTGTGATTTCCGCGATCTAACAAGCAATGAGATAGAAAAATCATATATCAACATATAAAAGAATCTCCTTTGTAGTGAATGCATACTAGACCATGTGTATTTTTTGTTTTAATCCTATTTCATTCTCCAAAAATTTGTTTAAAGAATTGTTCATTCAAGTTAATCTCAATTTCCTCACCTTTTTCCATTGATATTGCAATTTGTGACAAGAATTTGGTTAGAGATTGATGTATTTGTGTTTGAGTTCGCTCCTCTATCCAAAAAAGGGATTTTTTTTCTTTTTCAATCTGTAAATTAGGTATAATTTCACTTAACATGTATTAGTTGGACTATAGCCTTGTTTTCCTATAGGGTATTTTCATATGCTTATTCTTCAATTATAGTTGGACGACATGTATGAAGTCAGGTCAAGCTATATATGTCGACTACAAAAGTGTCTAGACATGTTTGAACTATACATGGGAAAGGAGTGTAACCAGTGGTTGTTAATTCACATAAACATCAACATCAAGTTTACTGTTTACAAATCCATTATGCATATAAAATAATATTGGACATATGAAACTCATAGCAATATAAAAATAGTTCAATTGGCCAATTTTTGTCATGAAAAAAATAGAGAGTCACTTGAGCATTGGGATGATCAGTTTATTCTCCAAATAAGGTATGGTTTATTTAAGTATATCCTTTTTATATGTCTTGTCTTATCCCATTATGAATGGGTAGAAATGGACATAACAAGTCAGTCCCCACCTTCCACCACATAAGGGTGTCATAATAATTTTTTTGGAAAAATCTCTATCTTGTAAAACGATGTGAAGTTCATTTTGTTTTGTATTGTTTAATAATTTAAGGTATTTTTATGTCCAAGATCAATTTTAAAATTATGTCTAGGCTCTTCAATGTTTCATGGCTCCTATGTGTTGGTTTTATCACAGTAAGGGGTAGGTTTCTCTACATCATGAAATATATATGTATTTATTCTTCCTTTTCTAGACCATGGTACACATCTTTTTTGAATCTTGTTTTTAGACCCACTTTGTATATTTCCCTACATAGAACGAGCTTCTCAAGTCAGAGTGTTGACCCTGTAATTGTTGGACTTGTTTATGGGTGATATATAGAATATATTTTTTATAATGTATGTAGAGGATTGTGTTTTCTGTTGCTATTTCAAGTGATGAAATTGATATAAGGAATCCTACTTCGACTTTGAGTTCAAATCTTAAAATTCATCAGAAAAGTGTGCTTTCTTTTGTTTCTTTGATAGTGAGGGAAAACTTGCATTTGTTTCTTTGTATAGTCCACAACTGAAATGGTCATTATCTACCTTTCAAGAATATGTTAATAAATATAAAGAAGCTTAGTTGTCTCACTATCTTCCATGAATAAATAGGTAACAATGAATCACCATTGGACATACTATTGATACTAATATTTGGAGATTATGCATGGGTCCATTAGTGACATATTTCTTCTTATGGAGTTGTCCTAGGATATATGTGCAGATAACCTTGTTCATGTGTGTCCATTCATTAGATAGGTATCAAATAATTAACCTCAACCATTGTTTGGAAATGCACTTACTTGATTTCTTGCTTTTGCAAGTTCTTAAAGAAATTACTACTTACATTCCTAGTCCAAAAGATGGATGCCCACCTTGGTGAGTAGTGTATGCATTAGGAGCCAAGAAAAAGGTTAAACTATAGGTCCCCAACTACTCATCTTCTTAGAGGTTCTTCAAGAAACAAGTTCTATAAGTGTTTTGCCTCACCACATCAAGCTTCCACTATGCTTAAAAACATGTCCTAACATGTGACAATTAATTGTTCTCTATATTTCATGCATTCTGCTCTAGAAGGCATTGTCTTGCACGACATGTCAAGTGCATTGTGGAAATAAACAATCATTTGATATCCACCCTACCTGTCAGACCACACCCTTCTTGGGCGCATTGGCCTGATCGGGCTTGTGGGTTTTTTTTAACAAAGAATGTTGTGATTTGCATTTACATTTAGGAGTTGTTGAATATGAATTCTATGTGGAAGGAGGTCAACAGAAAGAAAAATATTTGGTTTCATTTATTTCTAAGGAAGGAAATGACTTGCTCAAAAAATGGGGACTTGCTCTTGCTATCACTAAGGTCAAAGCAGATGGACAAGCTGGTAGGATATGAGATCTCTAGGAAGGAGTGGGAAAAAGTGCCCAACTGTATTCTATCTCATGGGAAGAAGAGAAAGTGGATACATGTGGCACTACTTTTCATCCATGTCCAATAGCCATTGCCTCATTCTTCATCACTACTCTAATGTTTTTCCCTAAAGTAAGGAAATTTCTATTTTCTTGTAGTGTTGTCTCTAATTGATTAAGTTATATGTTATTGCTGATGTATATGAATGAGGCAACATATTTTCTATACCATTGTGAAATGACAAACATTGTCAAGAAAAGATGTATAATGGATATTCCTACACACTTGGCTACATGCCAACAATTTATTAAAGAGTGGCGTACATTGTCATGATAACAACAACATTGCATGCTCCCTAGGTTAAGTCATAGTAAAGATGAACATGTATTAGGCTATGATCTTCACCATTAGGTGAATCTAATAATGATTTTACAAGTTATTTCATTCCTACCTCTGTTGTCATTTGTCACCAATAATATGTCTTACAATATGAGGTATTTGATAGTCATTGTTTTGCAATGCACATGGTGGCTTAGAGTATAATCTAAATTTTAGCTTAAATCATGAATCTTGTCACCAATTTTTTTATAGGTAGTAATCTCATATTTTTTCTTGCTGGTATAAAGACAAGGTGAATTTCTATCCACCCATGTAGGATATGCAACACAATAACATATAGATTTTGGTCCTCAATCACGACATCATTCTAGTCTCTATGTTAATGTGTAGATTGTATGGAAATTGGGGTGACTAATAAGGCAATGGAAATAAAAATTTAAAGCCCATTTTCCCGAAACAACAAGATCTCGTAAAAAATAATGTATCTAGGAAGGTAGGTAACAAGAATTATACCAATTCCAGGAAAAAATCTAGTGACAAATCTTGATGTCATACCACACTTCTTCTCCAAGAAGCAACGAGCTTCTTTTTCAGACAAAAACATGTTCCTTCTTCAGCAGCACTCGAATAGTCGTTAGCAACCACCTTCTAGTCTGGCATCATGGATGATGATTGACGTTGTTATCCTAGAAGTACACAATAGCTTTCTGATTCTAGAGAATACTACATTGACCATCAGGAACTTCACGACGTGCTACTAGAGCCAACGAGAATGAGTTGCCCATTTTGATCATCAAACTACTAGAGTTGATACACTCTCCCAAAATTGTGTCTCCTTTGTTGTCTCTCCCTTCATCGGGTAGGACTTGCTCAGACTCTCTACTGGTTACCACAACTAGAAAGGACAACAATTGTCAGAGCATATGTTGCATTTTGAGAAGCTCCCAATACTCCTCTATTTATAGGAGAGGCCAAGGTCAGGGTCCCCAATCAGTGCGGGAGTCGAAACTGATGAATTCACGAATATTTTGGAAACTGTGAGTAGCGAACTAGTCAGTACACAAACTGAATTGCTCGATTTGTCCACAAACTGGCCAGTTCGCATTATGAACCAATTGATTTGTGCAGTTTCCTTTTATAAATCACATTGGTATTCAATGTACAGTCAATGCAAAACATAATGTCAGCACCATCCTTGATCCAATCAAATTGACCATTGAACCAGGTGCTTCATCCAATGAATCAGTTTGTTGGGACCCATGAACCGGTCATCTCACTATGTGAACCGGTTGATTTGCATCTTGGTTCAATCACTAATCAACCAATGTTGATTTAAATTGAACTAACACTCCAACCGATCGGTTCAATGCCAAACTAGTCAGTTGGCTGTGTGAACCAATCTATTCAAAGTCCAATCAATTAATTTTGAACCTTAGTTGTTTAATTGAATACCTAAACACCTTTAGTGATCAAATCAAATATTATTTATGAATATAATCCTTTAATCCAAGTGTATGGTATGCATTTGACTCTATAGGTCTAAAATTTACATTGGCAGTGAATGCCCATAAGAAATTATGGCATCAAAAGATAAGAGTGGCATCTAGAAACACATCATTGTTATCCAAGTAATTCTTAGAGTTGGAGAAAAACTTCAACCTATAATTCTTGATCATTATTATTGTGATCGTATGGTTCCTTTTTATCAGATATCTAGATTGAACTTGAGGCATAAATTCGTCATTCATATTCAATATTCAATCTATGTTCCTTGAACTAGAGCATACTGTCTGAGATGTATGTAAACTTACATATCACATATTGAGTCACATGACTATGACAATACATTTATCAATCTCTCTTATCAAGAGGCCTTGGATAACAATCTCATATAGGAGGGACAAATCCCATCTACATCATTCACACTCAATCCTCATGTGTCACAATGTACCCAATCATCACTGTTATGGAAACCCTTATTCACGATCATGTTGGATGATGTCAAAGTACATGAACGACATGTGATGAATGTAGTGACTTCATGTCTAAGAATAAAA
This sequence comes from Alisma plantago-aquatica, assembly GCA_963693085.1. Classification (NCBI taxonomy): domain Eukaryota; kingdom Viridiplantae; phylum Streptophyta; class Magnoliopsida; order Alismatales; family Alismataceae; genus Alisma; species Alisma plantago-aquatica. The sequence continues at coordinate 894,260,452 of OY856411.1, forward strand.
ATCACCACTATCGCTACAAGAGATGATTCTGACTATCATTCCATGGTCTCCATGTATCACTCTCACAGTGGGTCTGTCTCAGACACTGTTCTCTAACATGTACCTATGTTCTTGACTTGATATCACATAGCATGACTAATGAGACTCTATCATCAGTCAACACACACTCTTGTCTTATGTAATATTGTTGTCTATTTTACTTCCATAGTAATATCCAACTAGGCACGTAACAAGAATGTATGTACTCTTATCATACATATGATCTCATTATTCAAGTCACGTACTTGAAGACATACATTATCAAGTAACATCATTCTTTAGACATCTACTATACTCGTTCCATTATCTCATGACTGAGACCAACACAATAGACAAAATTATCTTTATTATTATCATATCAGGTTTCTAATGCCATATTCCAATCATCATATGATTGGCTCTCTAGGCGTACATACCAACATAGACTACTTCGCACTTAAGGGAATTGGCTACACTTTTTTGGTTGAATTTATTTGTAAGCGATTGCAGAGGGATCCATTTGTAGTTATCTAAGATTACATGAAGTACAACAGTTTGTACAAAACTTAGTTGTTTATGCTGTATTGTAACACTAAGACACCAACATTTTTTAGAAACAATGTTGCATATGCTAATTGAGAAAACAATGATCATATTCTAGTTAGAATGTTATTTGCAGTTCAAGGCTCCTCTTACATTTTATGTGGGATCATACTTGAAACTTAAGGACATAACAACTAGTGAGGCATGAAATGTTGAGTAACAACTGCATATATGGCAACAACGGGAGCGAGGATGTACTTCTATTGTCGCATGAAGTATAAGAACAACAATTAGACAAATGAGGTTACTCGAGTTGAATTCTAAAACAGCACTGGGACTATGAACCAATCTTTTCATGTGAAGCTAGCAAGCACATCTACCACAAGAAATTCCTCATAGTGTTGAAGTTTTTTTTTTGGTGACCGAGAAAACCCACCCCGGGCAAGCCCGACTCGATAAACTCTTGAGGCATAAGAGAGTGTGGTTCAATCACCTCCCTCCCATACTTAATCAGTCTGGATTGCCGTTCACAAATTATCTACGGTGAGGTTCGAACCCGAGTCCTTCATTGGGACTTACAGAGTGTGGATTGTTAAAATTATCATTGTGTAAAGTTTATTTTAAGATTTATGTAATTGTCTCTTCAAATGGGCGGGGCAAATATGTATATCTCTAATTTAAGTGCCCTTATCATATAAAATTCAAGATAAGAGAAAGGCATAATGTCTTCCTCGTGTATATTCATCATTTCAAAATAAACAAAAAAATGATAGTTGACATTTTAATCATGACTTGATGATTTCTTATTAGAAAATTATGTCTAGTAAAATTAGTCTCTAGATGCACAATCTAACTACACGTATATATGTGTAGTACATGGTAAATATCATTTTTACTATACATTAATTAGATATGTAAATGTAGTAATATATTTAACTATACTTACAACTACGTACATATGTCTTAAGCCGTTGTTTAGTTACATTCCTGACAACATATATATTTGTAACTAAATCTATATTTTACTACATACATGGAAAATGCGTCTAAATGAATTCACAACACCAATATACACTACACTTTTTTTGTAAAGATAATGTAGCTTAAGTCTTAATCTACAAAATATGTAGTGAGTCTTTTTTTGTAGTTAAAGAATATTTTTTTATAGTAAGCCTCTTGCTCCGCTTATTAATTAGGTTGGATGCATACATGAAGGCCGACCTTGGCAACCAAGTCGGTGTAGTAAGAAGCTATACATTTTATTTAAATGAGCATTACAATCATTATCTTTCAGGTAGTACCAAGGTGCACATGCAATATAAGTATATGATTCAATATACAACATGCGAGTTGACCATGTAAAACATTGTTTCATCTAATTAGCTTACGAGTTGAAATTTGTTTGATCTAGTTTTGGTTTTATTGATTGTTGAGGAGAAAACAAAGGGACAATCTTGCTAAATATATAATCGAGATGGGGTTCTATCTCAAAATCAATTGGCAATGAGAGGAATAGTCCAACAATTTATATATTTGTGCATATCTCCACACGCAGACAATGTGGGATTAAATCCGTTCATACATAACTTAACAAAATTTCCCCTCATGTGTGAGTCCATTAACTCCCCTTTGAAAGGCTCAACTACACAATACTAAAGGCCCTTCCGTGAAGCCCAACAGTGTGTTCCACAAAGGTGCAAAACCCCAAGTCCGGACCAGACTCTGATGCCACTTGTAGGAAAGAAATCGAGGAGAGGCGATCTGCCAAATATATAATTCAAATGGAGTTCCATCCGAAAACCAATTGACACTGGAAAGAACAGTCCAACAGTTAATATATGGTGCACATCTCCACACGCATGCAATGTGGAATTAAACACATACACACATGACTTAACATTAATGTTGATTTGTATTGTCTTTATTGTGATATGGTATGAGGAGGTTGTTTTATAACTCTTGGTGGAAAAAATATAGTTAAACTCGGTGGTAATATATACACATGCGTTGAGCTTTAATCGGCTAAAAAGGTAATTTGTCTATCATTATCTTTCTATTCTTGTATATACATGATGGACAATGCCATCAAATTTTTTCGATTATATGACTGCACTTGCTATCACTCTTCTTATGAAGACGACACTGGTAAATGGTAATATTGTCTAGGTGATAGTTTATGGTGTCACCTATAGTCATTTCGCAGCTGTTGGAAAAGCAAGTATAGGTGACGTTACTTTCAGCTGCCTACATACAGTATATCTTACACACAAAGGATGACGACGTTCATCCGACTTGTTACTCATAAGTACGTCATCCCAGCTGAAAGATGACATACAAACTCGTTATGCATATATAAGATATGATTTAGTAGTGAAGACATGGACTATATTATGCAGTAAAGTGATTTCCTTCATGCGTTCCTGTTTACTATTATACACTGTATAATACTCGTAAAAATACATATTTATTGGCGGACTAATTGACATCTTCAATCTGCTTCTGTTGCATCGCTTCGTTGGCTTCACCAAAAGTGATGGCAGGAAGACTGGTAGGTAAGTGTATGCAGAATTGCAATAAGAGGAGGCCCGTCAAGAACCCCCGATTTGAGATCTGTTGTAGGGTAGAGCTGCAGGTCCTGGCAGGCTTGTCTCCTATAAACTATGTTTGGGCAAGCACAATTCAATCCCGGTACCTGACATACAAACTGTTAATTAGCTAACACATTCGGAAATTGCAGGCATCGTAGTCACCAGTACAAGTATAGCAAAAATCAGATGGTTTTCCAGACATGCAAGAACCGGAAGAATTTGGAAACAAAGGAATGTAGGAAGACACAAAGTGAGTGAATGGCTAACATCTACGACGAGGAGAGCCAGATAAATGTATACGAAAACTTACTTAAAATAAGAAGAACAGACCAATTGAACGGAGGAAGTAGAGGTACCTGTCTATAGTACAAGGGAGCAGTCAGGTGATGAACTTTAAAAACTGCCCACCGCAGCGGTGCACAAAAATATATTGGACGTGATAACATTTTGCATCTATATAAGGGAAGATGCTTCTGTTTTCACTGTTCTGAGCACTGACGACCCCATCAATTAATTGTTGGTGTTCAACTACCTATTATCGTCGATCTATTTTTTCTGCTGAATATTACGGTGGATCTGGCATGATAATTGTCCTCTATTTTAAGAGCAAGACTAGTGTTCACATATTTTGAAATAATGATATTACGCGAGAAATACATTACCATATATTAGGATACCATACATATGTTCTGGGTACAGACGTACAATACTCGTGAGTATTGTACTTTTGAATGAAGGATGATCAACAATACTCGTGAGTACTGTATTTATGGATCCATAAGTACTGCAGCTACTTGTTAATACTCAAGCATAAGTACAGAACTTACCAAATTACAAAACCACGCATAATGGTATAACTGATGTAGAAGTATAAATAGAGTACCTTCGGAATCGCGTAGCAACATTAGTCATCTGTACAATTTTTTTCACATAATGTAGAGATAAGTTGAGTGCCTACTTGTTAATGATCTCAAAAGTACAATGCACATCGGGTCAAAAATCACCCATAAAATGCAACCATAAGTATTGTACCCACATGTTAATTTCAACTCAATTACTGACACATAAGTACAATACCTAACAAATTATAAATCAAGCATAAATCAAAAGTACACCCAGAACATGTGTATGGTATCCTAATATATGATACTATATTTCTCACATATTATCATTATTTCAAAATATGTCAACACTAGTCTCGTTAGAAAGTATTTTTTACAATGATTCTAATACAATTTATTTCATCGAAAAATATGCTCCGGATTGAAAGTTATGAACAAAAACATTTTCTCTCTCTTCTACTTCCCTCATCCTTTATTGTTTTAATTGCTGCTGACAGAGTTGACACAACATGAGGTCAGTCTCGAGGACCGGGTAGGCTCCCGGGGATGTGGCCGATTATACGTAAAACTTTTCCTATTTTAATAGCCAGACAACACTCTAGCTTCGTACGTATTTAGTATACATCATGATTTTTTATGCATCCACTTCTAAGGGACCAGCACGAGTTAATAGTCTTGGAAAGAGTCGCAGAGATAGTTGGAATTGTCATTAAGAGGACTCCTACTTTCTCTTCCCGTGTCTTTCACATCAAACTTTTGTTTCACTAAGACTAGCACCGACTATGACCTGCTACTACTAAACATAAATACAATATCAATACAACTACCACCACGTACTAGTACTAGGCCATCACCAACACAAGTACCACTACTACCACCACTACTACAACAGATACTGCACCAGCTCTAGCATCACAAATTCACAATTAATACATACTACTACGATCAGCACTAGTACCACAACCACCACCAATGCTTCTTTTCTTTTTCTTCATGTTCTTCTTGTTGTTGTTGTTGTTGAAAAAAAAATAAATTGTGATATATTTAATGATATGATACATAAAGAAAGACTTCTTTCTCATTAAAAAAAGAAACTAAGTCAAATTGAAGAGATGGTAAAGCAAGAGAGACTACTAAATTAAGAATTCAGTTAAGTACTACCGGAAAAAATCACACATTAAGTTCAAAAAGATGAAATACAATGACAACATGATTGAACTAAATGATGATATCATGCATTGATAAAAAAAATACTAGAGACATATCAACATGAAAAATAAAAAAGAATGATGAGCATCATTTGTAATTTCGACAAATTAGTGATCACTGGGTTAACAACACAAAATCATGTATGATCCATATGCATACTAAATTACTAGAAGCATATAGACATCGAGACAAAGGCCATCCTTACAAGAGTACATGAGGGACATTGTTGTGTCTTGAGTTACTTGAGGTAGTTATCAATGAAGAGAATGTAACGATTAATTTCTTACTAATTTAATTAAATCAATGACAAGATTAATAAAAAGGGTTAAATAAATTACTAAGTTAGGAAGAAAAGATGAATTGGGAATTTTAAATTTCAAGTGCATAAAAATACAAATACACGTGATTATATAAAGCACGAAGTCAAATCTCTTATTTCATGGAATGATATAATTCTACAAAAGGCCCAAAATAATGTCACTTTTGTGCATTTATGTATTTCAATAAACTTCAACACACAATCAGAATAGCACTACTTTCTCTTGAGAGAGCTCCCTTCCATCTCTAAGCTGGGCAATTAAGTCACACCTTATCAGATATGGGTCGGGTCACGGCAAGCTCCTCTGCCTCAAACTCCACACATCGTGGCAGACTAATCCTTGCCTACCCACATTCCTATTCTCGATTGTGCCCATGTGAACTGTGATGATCTAGTGATGAATGCCATCATCTAGAGGATCTGGAAGGTGACCACATCCAATCCGATGGAGGTACATTGGAATTTCAAGCTAGTGGATCTCCCTAAAGATCCGAAGGAGCCTTTTCTAGAAGAGGAGTCACCACGCCCTGTATGTCGTTCTCTAACTTGGTGGCAGAGGCTATAGATAAGTTTCGTAAATGCTCTTTCTTGATCCATATTCTAGGGAAGAATGCTTATGTGGCAATTATCACACTAGAAATTCACTAGGAGTGGAATTCCTAGAGTTTACTAAAACTAACGTGCAAGGACTAATCTTATTGTAGTATCGAATCTCAAGGGACAACTTGTTTAAGAATTATCAGATCAAAATAACTCAAGAAGAACTAGTATTTATCATGAGAGATGAGTTTCGTTTGATTAACTAAGGTTGTAAGAATGAAAAGATCTAGATTTAGGTTCTAGTTATCAATGGATGGAAACAATAGGGTGGAGCTGGGTTTCACTGCCACTAGTCTAATCTACGTAATAAATCAAATCCAAACAAGTTTGAAGATATAATTGGAGTTATGTAAGTTTCCCTTTTTGGCGTCAGAAACTAGGATGAGTAGATATCCATGTAAGCTCGATGTCTCGTTACTTACAGATCATATATTTCTACTCTAGATACTTCCCATCAGAAGTTCTCATCAAAGAATCAACCAAAGCTAATTGATATTCAAAATTTAAACATTGAAGTTCTCACGGTAAAAGATTATAATAAATCATGTAAAGCGGGTGATCAACCCACAAGACATGCAATAAATGATTAGCTATAAATTAAATGCATTCATATAAGAGTTGGAATATGAATGAAATTGCAAGAAACAAGTAGTGGGGCTAGTTCCAACACCCCATTGAAAAGACCAATCCCTCGATATAGAGATATTGATATTTCTAGTAGAGGGATAGGACACAATCATGGTTGTGATGGTAACAGAAGCAGCTCGACATGGTGTGTGATGACATACTTCATTCCTTCTCTCTCATCTAGGTTTTTACCCTAACTTGCAGATGAAGTAGTTGGATGGACAATGACTCTGGAAAGAGGTCGATGGCCTTAAACTACATAGGTCTATATGTAGGATGACATTTAGAGGTCAATGGATGTTTCTAAGCTTGGAGTTCGACAATTCTAGACAAGTGTAGAGGTCGATAGATCTAGTCCTAGATTTGATCTTAACCGTAGCCTTTCGGTGCCTATATTTTCAAAATTTATGAGATGAGTTAAATTGTTGTGCTGGGGGCCTATTTATAGGGTCATGGTTGTCGACCACTGATACTTCCTATCACTGTCAATCATTGGTTGTCGATCGATGGGTTCTGACTCTTGAGCATCCACTCGTTAGGTTAGGAGGTCGATAGATCATCAACCTTGGGGTTTGAGGGGTTGTTCGTTGTAGTTGTGGTCGTCAAAAAGAATGTAGACAACAGTAAGTAGATAACCTAATTCTTATTAGTTGTAGATTGATGTTGGTGTTGAGAGAGAGAAAGGTCGATGGGTCATCAACCTTGATCATCTATGAGTTTGAATGTCGAACTTCTTTGTGTCGACCAAGGGGTCAAAGATTCATTGACGGTCTTGAATGTTGAGTTCTTGTATTTTGACCAAGGAGATCAATGAGACTATCGAGCATCAGTGTGTCGACCAAAGAGACCCCCTAGCAATCTTTCTACAGAGTGATAAAATTCAAAACATACACCGAGAGTTGAGAAAAGTATCAAATTCTTAAATATTAGCATAAAAACCTGAGTAGATCAAAACAAAGATATTTTTTATGAAAACTAAGATATATGAATGATAAACTAGACTAAAAATGCAACTAAAACTTGGATGAATATGCATTCATCAAATGCCTTTGTTGGGTTGTTGTATGATTGGATGTTGTGAACTCGGAGACCAAAAGGGGACTTGTAGATCTGTCCACTCATTGGAGGAAATTTCCTTGCCATATGTGCATTAGAAATTGATATGAACTTTTCTTAAGAAGGATCCATGATTTTTTGACAACCAACTTGCCCTCACAAGGAAATGGTCCCCAAAGGTGGACATCCATAGGGATTCACTGACATCAATGACTATCTCAGTCACCTTTCCTATGGTGGGGTAGCGCTAGACAATAAAGGCCATTACTATTATCATCTATGTGATTGGAACCCACAAGGTGATCAATTTTCTAAGTAGAGAGCAAACACCAGAACCACCCATGTCTGTGTAGAGGACAAAACAAATAAGGAGCCTCCCCTAACGTCATGATTGAGATGCCATATGGGAAGGAAATGGAGGTTTGGTAGATATATGATGGCTTACCCAATGAGTATGAAGCCTTCAAGGTGTTTGGGCATTTATCTAGCTAGTGCCCTAAAGCCTAGGTCACACATGTAGAATCACCAATCGCTAGAGGGCTAGACCTAGAAGGAGACCTTCTAAGAGAATGCCATAGAAAAGGGGATGCAATCTTCTTTAGGGGGTTGAGTCGAGAAGGGGCAGCTGACATGTAGGGACTAATTTGAATCCTTGAGAACCAAATATTCGAGGGGGACTGGACCATGCAATGACTCTACACTTGATGGTTCCACCCAATGCTTCTTCTTGACAAGATGTTATGGTCCCAATCGTAGGGGTAAATGATGTTTCAGGAGACATTAGGGACTCTGAGCCAACCCTTCACCCTGACCTTGATCATGAGGGTGTTGTGGGGGACCATAGGAAAACTTCTATCCTTGGAACTAGTAACTAGTTCTCCTTGTTGAAGAAATTGGACACTGATGAGCTGATGAAGGAACTTTCACTAGGGTTAAAGGGTACGTTGTCGAAAAGCACAATGTATATAGGAAAGGTGAGTCACACTTCACTGAGAATAGGGTATACCCCTAGAAGGGGCGGCTCCAACAACAAGCATATTTACCATCATCATGTGGAACATGAGGGGATGCTTCCCGTATAAAGCGCCAAATGAGTATAAGGAAAATGATACAAGAGAACTGAGCATCATTTGTTTTTTTTCTTGAAATAAGAATCGAAAGTATGTATGAAGAGAAGATTATCAATCTATTTTCTACGTGATGGGGCCTTAACTCTGATCTCCAACAAGTAGAGGGGGATGAATTGTAGTAGGATGGAATTGTGGTGTGGGTTTCTTATTTCCTACATGCTTGGACTCAATTGATGTTTGTTAGCTACATCAACAATGTGGCTTCGACTATGTGATTACAACGGCCTATGGCCACAATAGTGAGACCTATGGCAATGTGTTTACAAGATTATCAAGAATTCTACTCAACAACAACTCCCACATTTAGTGATGAATAATTTGAATCACCTACAAAGATTGAGGGAAAAGCATGAAGGTAAATCACTCTCAAGTTCAATTTTTTTGTAGGTTCAATGAAACTATGGATGTGGATAAATTTTTGGAACTCAACATGAAGTGGTGTATCACGACTTAGAAGATAGAAGAAGCCCTAAACATTGTCTTGCGAGCAACATAGATCAAGCCTCCTACATCTAATTTACAACGTTTTCTAAAGTTGTTGTCTGCTTGAGTGGTCACACCAAAAATGACCATGCTTGGATGGTGGTAAAGCTCAAAAATCATTCAAGAGTTATTACGCCTCTCAAATTTTTAATTCTAGACAAAATGGACCCATTTAAGATAGGTAACTAGGGGTGCATGGAATGATATTATCCTATGGGAATGAAAGACTATATGACTATAGCGGTCGGGAACCCGACATAAAAAGGAAGAGTTTGATTTCTCATTTTGCATGTGTGATTGGCAATCACATATTTGTTATTGAGGAGAAACTCAAAAGAACAAAGCTAACCCTTAAGCTATGGTCTCAAGAGATGATAAACCTTTCTTGGTTCAACAAGAATTGAAGGAGTATGCTAATGCAACAATAGATGTGAGATCCTTCCCACTAGATAGAGTGAAGATTTAGCGGGAAACAATTATACCACTTAGACTTGTAAAATTGGAGAAGTTTGAGTAAAACTATTTCTGTCTAAGTAGTAGATTAGGTTGGATCAAAGATAGTGATACAAATACCAATATATATGATCATACGCCTAAGAGAGCACATATGATGGAATGCATACATCCTTTAGTGAGACCAGATGGAACCTCTATCATGGATATTTTCACACCAAAAAGATAGGGGTGAAAACCATAAATTTTACCTTTACTAACACACAACAAGCACCATGCACAAGCAGAAAAATATTATTGTACTATGTTCAGGATTGAACCCAAAGGAAAATATTTTAAAGAAGTAATCTGATCAATGTAACCAAGTGTGAACAAGTATTTAACAGAAGACTTGGATTGGGTTGTTGAATTAAATGCTTGATAAATCCATGGATAGGAACACTAGGGTGGAATGCATTTCACCACCATTACATGTCATTCACTCTCTCACTGCATCATATTAAGTATGGAAATATATATGTTGAGGCTAAGAAAACCCCCCTTTCAACATTTAGGATTAAACATGGATAGACATCACTCTAAGATTGTTCTCAAGTTACCAGGAGTTCGTGCATATATTGCCTTACGAAAAACCTCTCCAAAGTTCCCATCAAGGGTTTCACATGAATTAAATGATATTTTAGATCCTAGGTTTAAAGTTCTCTATACCCAAGTTATGATTTACATATAAACCTAAAGATCAGGCTAGAATATAAGCATAAAAATGATTGATTTTCACACGAATTAAATGATATACTAGATCCTAGGTTTAAAGTTCTCTGCACCCAAGTTGTGATTTACATATAAAACTAAAGATCAGTCTAGAATATAAGCATAAAAATGATTGATTTATAAAATATATTGGTCCATACAATAACATAAGCATATAAGAGAACTAAATTAGGTAGCATGGTGGTAAATGTATATTCATCCTCTTTTCATTACACTTTTATGGAACTTTTTTTAAGATTTATTTAACCTTTTTGCTGAACTTTAGAATTAATTATAATTTGCGCACTTCTTATCCAATAATGCAAATTCTTATTCTTTTCCTTCGTATTTTGCAACTTTCACCTCAAGACAAGATGTTTACCATATGAGCATTCAAACCAATCACTTCTTTCTGTCAATCGGTCGGTTCATCTCTAAAGAACTCCACATCATAGATCCAGACGACTGTTTTGGCCCTCAGTTCAACCTACCACCCTGAAACTCAAGAGCTTCAAATGAGAATTCCACTTATCCCAAATGCTCAACTCAGTTGATCAGACAGGTGTTTTAGGATACCCAAATAATCATCTCCGTCTGCTCCACAAACATGCTACATTAAAGCAATTTGCCGTGACCCTACCTAGGGTTTTCAACCTACCTCCATGAGGCTTACACATGTTCAAACTCCAACTGAGCATTCTGTATTTCGGATGGTCAAGTTTGAAGATTTCTTCAAGGACAAAAATCAAGTTAAGAGGCACCGACACCCTTTGAGTAGGGTTTGATCGCTCCTCCCTTGGGTCCATGCTGCATCGGATCCAAACCAATTGGTTAGGACTATCAGCCGGTCAGTTAGAGGCATGAAGTCAGACGTTTCAACATCCTCCATCTTTGTTTTCCTCTCCTCCCTTCAGGTAAGAAGGGGGGGACTCCACAAAAAAGGGCATTCATTTTTAGTGGTAGACACCGAGTCTTAGTTGTAAATCTAGTTTTTATCTTGTAGTTCACATCTTGTATCATTACGAATCTCACTTTACTTTGCGTTTATGGTATTATGTCTGAGTAGATTCAACTGGGGCCTGGGGAGTAGCCTCTTAAGCCAGTTCTATTCAACATAATCATTTCTCTTACTACATTTTAAAAATATTTTATCTCTACTTATGCATGGTTATTGGATGTTTTGATATATTCTTATAAAGTGGTATGACCATGGATCTCCATAAGAATGAAGTACTAATCCCTTAGTTGTGATTATCATATTTTTGTCTCCTTAATCCTATTTTCATTAGAATCTTTCATGATGCGACCACCTGAGCCTTGGTTTTAAATGCCAGTTTGAATTCACATGTGTGATATCCCCAAATTTTCAAGAACTTAATCTCATGTGTGATGTCTAAATTGAAACACTCACCGCAGTGAGTATACCAATTTACACACCCCACACTAGGATAAGAAGAAGAAAATCAGAGGAAGTCATAAAGAAACAACAGTAGCACATGCAAATGAACAATAATAAAACCATACAACACATGTTCACCATTGAACATATAATTACAACATGAATTGTTACAACATTTGATATTACACATTGAACAACAAACTATTACATATACATGTACTACTACTAAACAACATGGTCTTAAGACAACAGGTCCACATGTACACCTACTTGCCACACAACTCTCAATTATCCTGGTGCTTCAAGATCATATATGCACATACGTAAAACAAAGATTACATGTAATACACATCAACAAAATATTCAAGAATATTATACTGAGTACGCCTACATGTCTTTTTATATACCTCTCATTACTAATCTTGGCAATAAGATAAAATTATTACTTGGCAGTTATACAAAATTATAAGAAAACATATATACTTGCACAAATATGTTCATTAGAAAAAAAGAACACATATTTTAAGCTGATTTTCCATTATATGTAAAGTTGATCAACCACATGCTCTATTCTACCAAAGAGATTTAGTGCTCACATGTACTATTCTGCCAAAGAGATTTAGTACTTTCATAAATGCACTATTCTGCCAAAGAGATTTAGTACTTTCATCAATGCACTATCCTACCAAAAAGGTTTAGCGCTATCATATAATGGATCAAATATATTATGTTTCATGTGTTCATAGACATATAAGTATGAAAAATCAAGCAAGGTATAATACAAGAACAATCATTTCATCTAATACCATATGTCAAGTATTTTAGTACACATATAATACAAGCATACTGTATAATAAGCCAAGTAAAAGGTGCTGGCGTACCTTAAAAAGAGATTTTCTAAACCACATTCATATTATGAACTATATTCTTATAAAACCTGAATAAGACAAGATCACATATACCATCATGTTCCCATCATCATAACCCTAGTTATATCCATATTAGGGTTTAGTTTGGTTAATTGGGATATTCCCACATTATTTCTTGCCTTACTCTTCTTGTTATCGGGGGTTGTTGTTACTGATGTTATTTTCCAATTATGGTTCATTAATTGATAATCATAGTTCACATTATTATGTACACATAATAATAATAGTCACATTCATTAGTCATATAAGGGTTACATAACAAGTATTAAGGGTCATCTTCATATAACGTGAATTATATGCATCTAAATGATGTCAAAGTTTCATATTAACTCTAGTTACATATATGAGAGTATTTCATCAATTCCATCATTTATTGGACATGTATGTATCAATTGCATTTTATTTAGAGTTATTAGCCCGAATTAGCCATATGGAGAAAATGGCATGATTTCGTGGATCAACATTATAATAATTGATGTTAAATATATTATAAACATGAATATGTATTTATTGACATTTTATCATAATTTTAGGTTATTGTTTGATATTTATTATTCATGAAATAAGCATTTCACTACTTACATGATATCACTGCGATTAGTCTTGACTTGAGAGTTATACATTGTTCATATTTTGATAATTACTTAACCATTCCATTCCTATGTATCTAATATGTTTGTTCAAAATTGATTTCAAACCTTAGGTACATGAAAAGGATCAAATTACACAAGCCCTAGCTTGTTCAAGTTTAAGTAGAAAGCTATGCAAGTGTGTAGTTGGGGAAATATCTCCAAATGACTTTAGATGATTTTTATAATCACTTGTATTGATGATATGACTTGTAACTAAGATGAGAAAAAACTAGGGACACTTAATTTAATGTTTGATTACTCAAATGTCAATTTAGAAAATTTGTCACAGACTGTTTATCAGTCGAGCTGGAAACTCGACCGATCTAGTGATGGATTTTTAGGAGAGACTAATCAGTCGAGTTGCACACTCGCAGAACTTGATCGATCAATCAACTATGAAAAACTAATTTTGGATCATCGGTCAAGTTTCCGAGAACAAACTTGACCGATAGTTTGAAAATTGCCTTTGTCACTTAGTGGATCAGTTAAAGTTGTCTTTATTGAAACTTGACTGAATGTACTATATGAAACACCGAAAAAGTGATTATAACCATTGGTGAGTTGTTTTGAGTGAGAATTGAATTTGTTGTAAATTGGAAAATTTCTATATTTTGCCCTTAAGTGATCCCACACTCAAGGGAAAATCCCCCAACTATAAATAGGACCCCTTGGAGTTAATTCCAAGTTTGCTCATTCATGCTATTCTATGTCCTTTCTATAGTTGAGTGTATTGCAACTCCTTGAGCCCCTTTCTCTATCTCATTTACAAAGCATTTCATAATTATGAGTGAGTTAGGCCAGTTGTAAGAGAACTATTTCCTTGTGCTTGTAAATCTCTCATTCCATTCCATCTTCCCTACCCCTTTTCTCAAAGAAGCAAAGGTGAAGCAAGCTACTCCGAATGAAGGTGAAGTTATTGTTGTTCTTCTTTAAGGTTGAAGAAGAGGTGAAGATCTTATCCAGGTGAAGAAGAAGGGCAAGTCCAAGATTCAAGAAGACTGGGTAAATTCCTTCAAGGCCAAAGACTTGATGTAAGTGTGGGTAAGTCCTTATTGAAGGCCGAAGACATCTTGATCAAGTGGGGGTAAGTCCTTGTGTAGGTGGAAGACACTTGTCTTGAATAGGTAAGTCTTAGAATACATGGTGGTCTCCTTGCATCTCTTGTTAATGGAATATAAGTATACACAAATTTGCAAAGTCCTAGAGGTTGACCTCTCTAGGTAGTGGATTGACTCTCTCCTAGTTTGGAGAGTGGAACCACTCTAAACCACCTTGTCTAAGTTCTTGTTTCAATTTCTCTCATCCTTTCTATGCTTGTTTAGTCAGAAAGGTAGCAATGTAGGAGTTATTGATACTACACATCACAAACTGGCAATGGGTATTGATGACCTCCACCTTGCAATTTTTTGAGTTACAACACACCCAAATCCCCCCAAAAAATCCTCATGCTTCAGATGTATGAGAATTGGAGAAACCCAGGCATTTGATAGTGTCTAAAGCCATGTCGACGCTTATTCTCGGTTCAAAAATAGCGGTGATGATGGGTTTGTGAGTAGCAAGCTACTCCTTTATAACTCTGCAAGTGTCCACATTGTCTATACCATGGATGTTCCAACACATAATCTTGAACATTTTCAAACAAGAAAGTTGAAGAATTGTAAAGGCCCTATGAAGGGGGTGCGGTGATCTACTTGTTTGCAACAATGTTCAACGCTTCCAAAATTGCCTCTCTAGTATGAACTCCCCTTAGTTGAGGGCTTCTTCTTTTTCCTTCTATAGTTGGCTTGGCTCTACCGGATCACTTCATTTGTATATTACACCCTTTGAACATCTTGCCACTTGTGGAGTTCTTAGAAGTGGTGGTGTGTGATGTTGAGATTCCCACGTCTTGTTCTTTTGAGCCATCAAGTATACTTATAATAGTCATTTTACTAATAGTTGGCTCCTATAAGATAGGATTATATGACAAGCTAGATGGTGTTTTTATTGCTTGTGCTCTCTCCATCCTCTCCATTTCATCTCCATGGTGTCCAACATGAGAAAGAGAGTGGCCCTAGATGGAGCACCATCATCACTACAAACTCACATCTCATTCCCTTTGATGACACCTTCTTTGTCTCCAATGAAGCTCTTAATAGGTACAAGGAGATCCTTCCTAGGAATCCTTTTTCCTTTACGTGCCCTTTTTGAGCCAACACCACATAGACAAAGGGTGTTTGATCAAGTGGCTGAGTTGTTGTACAATCACCATCTCTCCACCTTGTGTGTCAAATGCTTGTGCTACAAAAATTCCATCACTAGCACGAAAGCAGTTCATGAATTCTATGCTAACTTGCAATGGAATTATGACACACTCATACCACCACCCAAACCTCAAGTCATCCTCATTTCCATGATTTCCGGGAAGAAATTCCAAGTCTCTGAGGATACACTAAACATCTTCTTCTCAGGTATTAAGGTGACTAACACCTGGAGAAAGGACTACCTTGAATATTTTGACCTAGGCAAGCCTAAGGCCTTCTACAAGAAATATGATCTTACTCTCCCTAATATTCATAAATTCTTGAATAAGCCTTAATTATCATATAGGAAGAAGTGTACCCTTCTCTCCTCTGCCTTAGACCTCAAGAACTACATACTTGCCTTAGTTGTTAACTGTAATAGTCATCCCAAGAAAAATCAGACTGAAATTGCAGAAAACAGTGTGGTAATTATGTACTACATCTTGAAGAACATAGGAGTCAAATGGGAAAGATATGTTCACCACCATATGATCCTCTTTGACTCAGGAAAGAACACCCATGACACCCACCCACCCTACCCATCCCTGATCTGTGGTCTTTTTCAACTTGCCACTCGTAAATTTCTTTTCCTTGATCTTTACTACAAACCAGCCTGAAAAGGAGTTTGCATCAGTGAGACCACAATTCCAAACTCTATGCCTATCCCATCCTCTACCACACATGAATCCTATACCTCTACCTCCACATGTGCACCTCCACCTCCTCAGCCTACCCAAACTCCCCACACCTCGTTCCATGTATCAAATGAAATCCTTATGCGCTACATGATGCATCAATAGGCGTACAACCTTCAAGTTCAAGGGCACATGCATCGAGACCTCTGTGCCATCATGTCAAACATGAACCTATCCTATGCACATCCTTATCCTACCTATCACCCCTACCCAGGAGGTGACTATGCATCCTATGCATATGATCACTTTTACCCAGCCCCTCCACCTACTGTTATACCCTCTATTATTGGTGGATCTACCCTTGGAGTTCTTCTTATACCTACTGGCCCCTTGGCCACCATGCTGGCCAGTCTTGGTACTTATGCTCCTTCCTTCCCACATGCCAATGAGCTTCATGCTCTTGGCATGTCCTAGGATGAGAAGAATGCCCGTTGGTCCGACCATGGTTTTAGTTCCCTTACTCATGAGGAGATGCCAGGTGAGGCTGACGAGGTTGCTGTTGTTGATGAGGAGGCTTCTGAGGATGATGATGGATATGATGGATTTGTTGGTTCCTCCGGTGATGAAGGTGACATTGCGGTCTCTACTGCACCTTCAGATGGAGATGAGCTTCTGATGATGATGTTGATGATGTGGACATAGATGACCTAGATGTTTAGACATTCTAGTTTTTAGTCTAGACACTAGCCATATATATCTCTCTAGGCTATTTTGAATTAAAAACATCTGGGAACATTTTTTGAGCTATACTATTTTATCATCACATTTTCATCATTTTGACTTGTAGTTGTTTCGGGAACATGCTTTCTGATTTGTAATCTTAATCCTTTGTACACTTATTCTTTGATTTACTATATCTCATGAGTTGGTGCCATGTTTACCATATTTTTATTATGACTTAGATTGTTTGTTTCTCGTCTCTATTTTGTGTATGTTTTTGAGATTGCATGTTGCAGATTTATGTTTGGTTGTGCATGGAGAAGACCCATTTCTGTGCTCTTCTACCCCCTTCCTTTTTGATAATGTCAAAAGGGGGAGAGAAGTTCAATGTTTTGAAGCTCAACCATATTGCTTTTATTTCCTATGTGATCCTTTTCTTGTTCATTATATGCTTTATCATGTGACTTGGTAAAGGACCATATAGTGTATATGTCATGTTTCTTTGTGTAGATAGACTAACTATGTAGGTAAGAATAAGCATAGATTATGGGGGAGCAATTCACATTGTTCAAATCATGAATACCCTTGCAATTCACAAGGCAAAGGTATAACTATACATATCCTTTTCAATATGATTGAGGAATGGTTTGTCATTGTAAAAAGGGGGAGAATGTTGAATTGAGAGTTATACATTGTCCATATTTTGACAATGACTTAACTGTTCCATTCCTATGTATCTAATATGTTTGTTCAAGATTGATTCCAGACCTTAGGTACATGAAAAGGACCAAATTACACAAGCCCTAGCTTGTTGAAGTTCAAGTCAAAAGCTATGCAAGTGTGCAATTTGGGAAATCTCTTCAAATGTCCTTAGATGATTTTTGTAATCACTTGTATTAATGCTGTGACTTGTAACTAAGATGACCAAAAAAACAAGGGACACTAAATTTCAACGTTTGATCACTCAAATGTCAATTTAGAAAATTTGTCATAGGCTGTTTATCAGTTGAGTTGGAAACTCGACCGATCCAATGATGGATTTTCAAGAAAGACAAATCGCTCGAGTTGCACACACAAAACTCGACTGATCGATCAACTGAGAAAAATTGATTTTGGCTGATCGGTCGAGTTTCCAAGAACAAACTTGACTGATAGTTTGGAAATTGGCTTTGTCATTTAGTGGATCAGTCAAAGTTATCTTTATTGAAACTTGACCGAATGTACTATATGAAAAATGTAGAAAAAGTGATTATAACCGTCGGTAATTTGTTTTGAGTGAGAATAGATTTGTTGTAACTTGGAAAATGGCTATATTTCACCCTTAAGTGATCCCACACTCAAGGGAAAATCCCCCAACTATAAATAGGACCCCTTTGAGTTCATTCCAAGTTTTCTCATTCATACTATTCTATGTCCTTGCTATAGTTGAGTGTGTTGCAACTCCTTGAGCCCCTTTCTCTCTCTCATTTACAAAGCATTTTGTGATTATGAGTGAGTTAGGACAGTTGTAAGAGTGCTACTTCCCTGTGCTTGTAAATCTTTCATTCCATTTCATCTTCCCTACCCCTTTTCTCAAAGAAGCAAAGGTGAAGTAAGCTACTCTGAGTTAAGGTGAAGTTGTTGCTATTCTTCTTCAAGGTTGAAGAAGAGGTGAAGATCTTCTCCAGGTGAAGGAGAAGAGAAAGGTCAAGATTTAAGAAGAGTGGGGAAATTCCTTCTAGGCCAAAGACTTGATTCAAGTGTGGGTAAGTCCTTGTTGAAGGATGAAGACATCTTGATCAAATGGGTAAGTCCTTGTGTAGGTGGAAGACTCTTATGTTGAATAGGTAAGTCCTTGGATGTATGATGGTCTCCTTGTATCTCTTATGAATGGAATATAAGTATACACAGATTGCAAAGTCCTAGAGGTTGACCTCTCTAGGTATTGGATTGGCTCTCTCCTAGTTTGGAGAGTGGATCCACTCTAAACCACCTTGTTCAAGTGCTTGCTTCAATTTCTCTCATCCTTCCTATGCTTTTTTAGTTAGGACATCAAATTACACTTAAGGTATTGGTTTTGATTGATATAATTTGAAGGTTTAACTTATCTTGTGAGAGTTTTGAAGCTCTATTCACCCCCTCTAGAGCCCTAGATCCAACAATTAGTGCATTAAAAACTTGTTATTATCTTCCACTACTTTCTATTCATTTTTCTGAGAATTTTGGTAGTTTGTTTGTATTTTTTTGATGCTCGAGCTAATTACTATGATTTATCTAATATTTACATATTTTTGGGAATTTCATACCTTTTAGCCAATCGAAGTCTGCCATGTGGCTAGTAGGGCTAGCACATCTCCTTCCTTTGGTCAGCCAGTCTAGTTCACTGGTATCAACCCAGTCTGGTCTGGGAAAAGGCTGGTTCAAGGCTCTCTTTTCCTTGGTGGCTTGTTGTGGCAGCCTTTGGTTTGTCCGGCTGGCATAGGGGTGCGGCCCACTCAAGTTGGCTCTGAGGTTTGATCGTCCAGTTCAGGCGATTGGACCAGGTGGTCTGGTCTCTGGAGCTAGCCCCACTCATCTAGTATGTCGCGATCTCTTGCATGCCTAGTTCTCTTGCAAAACTAGCCGCCACTCCAGGAAACTTCTCCGACCAGAAAAAGGATCAAGCAAAATGCTCATCGTCGATTTCTATCCAGACCATCTACTTCTTTGTACCTTCCTTCATCTCTGCGACTGCACTGCCTCTGTGTTTCAGTTGTAGATCTCATTCTCTACGAGGTGGCAGTCATCTGGGTCTGGATATAGTGGAGTAAAGAGGTAAACTGCCTCTATTCAACCTTAGATTGATATGAAGCATCCAGAGTTTCTCTGAACCTCCATGAACACCTCAAAGCCTTCTGATTGTGATGGAGGTGCTCCACACATAACCTTAGAATTTGGTCTTCATCTCCAGCCAAGTGGGGTTCGTCATCTATGATAACTCCATAGCATGGACCTTCTCTTCCAACACTAGGCTTCGTTTCCCTTTATAAATCTTCATGTGGTCACCTCTCTACATAAATTTCCTACTTATGTCCCCGACCTTCTCATTGTAGAGGAGAAGTTTTTGAGCGACCAAGCTTGTTCTCTGTCAAAACTCCACCAAACACCACACTATAAGGGCCAGGATGGAGGCTCTCTGGAAAGCAAGGCCAACCTCCCCCCCCCTTGTTTCTCTTTTACACCCACGTTCTTGACGATCAAGGCCAAGGAAGTCATGGCCTACACTGCCCCACTACCTTGCTCTAAATACAAGGTAGGAGACGCCTGAGAGTCATCGATCATCCAGATCCAAATGATGTGAAAGCTTAATCCATGACACTCTTAGACCAAAGATGTTAACTGCATATCCAAGTGACCAGGGCGTGTGACACATCAATCACACTGAAACTTAGTCCATATGGATATTAGACCTTATTACATTGTGCACAAAAAAGTACATTATGTTCCACAATTCAAACATACATAACACCTTTTAGGAACATCCAATTGCCACCAAATTTTAATCATATTTTTAATACCTCTCAAGCTACACTACACAAGTTTGGTGATAAAACTCAACTATTTGATCATCCAATTAAATACTCCAAAAAGGCATGAACTTAAGGATATCAATCATGATATCAACATTAATCAACACCCAAACTTTACCAAAACACTTGGAACTCTCAAGATAACTCAAAATATGAATTCCAATATGTTATTGGAGATTAAAGGTTTCAAAAGTGCACTATATCACATTCTACACACCTTAACAGAAATTTCATCCTCAAAATTAAAGAAAAATGCACTCTATCACATCATACACATCTTAAAATAAAATTCATCCTCGAAATTGATCCATTCTATGATTCCAAGGAAAAAAGTCTTCACCCACATGTAGGGAACCACTCTAACTGCAACATTCCAATTTAGAAGCTTGATATCTCAACCACACCTAGAAAATTATTAGAGAAACAAGGGTTATAATGTGACACAGTTTATTTACTTAGGTTAAGGCATGACATATTTCACATCTTAGGATTTACATCCTCATTTTTAGCCAAGCATTAAGGGTTCCAACATTTTCTTATACATGTTATGAAGAAATTAATTATAATTGACCCACTTTTTCCAACTTGATCATATCATTGTGTCATCATTATTATGTTGTTCTAAAGGTTAATATATATTCTTCATCTTTATTAAGCACTAATATTAACACCTTAAGTAACATATATCATTAATAAGATCTCATTTCACTTTCTCATATTAAATTGCAACATTTAATAGTGATTTCATCACAAGATTAACCAACAATATCACATTATCATCATTATTCATGCATATGGTTAACCATTTATACATAGAGATATATTAAACTATAATCGTTGTTCCATCATGCCATATCTACTTATATCACATTTCAAGATAAAATCACATTCTTACTTATATTATACCATGGTTGTTCTAAACAAACTTATACAAGCGGCTTGTCAAACATATATCAAAACTTTATCTAGTCCAAATGAGGTTATTCCAACCCTTATGCTGAGGCTAGTTCCATGATCAATCTCTCTGAGCTAACTCAACTCTATGAGTATCATATGAACTAGCTCTATATTCCCTCTTTGGTCTAGGGTTCTTAGACATACCTCATTGGCACTGGTATCTGTCTTTACAAGCTCTAGCCACATAATCACAAGCCTAAACATGATATGACATACTATTCATAGATCTCTACCCATAAAACATGATTACCCAAAACTCTCTTATATATGCAACCACTAGATTCCTACAAGGTACCATCAACCTAATCTTGAAACTAACACAAGTACCTCCTCAAGGGTCTTGGGACTCTCTCTCCCTCACACAGATGGTACATTCTCATATTCATGTTCACATATGCATATATAACTAACCTCTCTCTGACTCTAGGGTTTGGTCCTATCAAGGACATCTAGGGTTCAACAAGCTATAGGAATCATGCATAAAGCAACTCAACACATTCACTCAGGAGTAGTCTAGTTTAGGACATATCATGTCACATATTTCTCATATTATCATATCTTAGAGTCTAGGTTCTATGCCCTTCTCCCTGTGGGTCTCACTCTCTCTAGAGTTAACCCTCAAACTGCTCCTAACAGTAGAGGTCCTCCTTTGTAAAAGAGATTCAGGCTCATACTAACTCACATCCTTGTCTTAACTTAGCCTATCTTAACTTAGAAAAGCACATATACTTGTATCATCAAATAATCTCAAACCTCAAAACTAAACCATATTCCTTAAAGACAACATTGATCATCATAAACCATCTTATATAGTCTATATAAGGCTTAGATATTATCATCTAAACATATTTCATCTATTCCATATATCACATATTCCAACAAGGCTTTGTATGTCTAATCTAGAACTGCTCTCTCTTCTAGACTGTTGTGATTCACTTTCACTTAGGTTGCATGACTAGCTCCTACTCATACATGTCTGGGGACCCATTTTTGTAATACTTACATATATAATAAAATATTATATAGTTTTTCTCGGATAAAACAAGCATCATAGAAAGCTATCGAGGTTTGATCCTATTGGAATCAAAAACCAAATCTAGAAAATGAGTGTCCCACATATAGTAGAGAGTATAGTGCCATGAAAACTAGTGAAAATGGTGAGAACAAGGAGTGGACTCGTGCAGCTACCCAAAACATAGATGCATCATATGTCAAATGTTTCTCTTCCCACAGTGTACGCCATTTCCAAATAATGCAACATGCCATACCGCTGTACTATAAGGAAAGAACGACACCTATGGACTTGCTATACAACAAGCACCAGTCTAGACCTATTTCTCAGACATCTAGATGCTAACCTAGAGTCTAGGTCAGATCTAGTAAAAGAGAACTAATCTAACCCTAAAGATTTTTAAAGTTCAAGGTTTTCTTTAATTTGAGTTGCATAATGAAAAAATGCCAGGATTTTCTATTGTTCATACTCTGATACCACCTGTGACATCTTGGAATTTCTAAAACTTAATATCATGTGTGATGTCTAATTTCAAACCCTCACCTCGTGAAAATCCCAATTTAAACACCCCACAATAGGCTAAGAAGAAGAAAACCAGAGGAAGTCATAAGGAAACAACAGTAGAACATGCACATGAACAATAATAAAATCATAAAACACATATTCACCATTCAACATATAATTACAACATGAATTGTTATAACATTTGATATACACTTTGAAAAAAAAACTATTACATATACATGTACTACTACTAAAAACCAACATCTTAAGATAACATTTCCACCTGTACACCTACTTGCCACACAACTATCAACTTTCTCACTCCTTCAAGATCATATATCCACATACCCAAATCAAAGATTACATGTGGTACACAACATCACAATATTCAAGAATATTTTACTGAGTACACCTACGTGTCTTTTTATATACATCTCATTAGTTAGTTTGGCAATAAGATAAAACTATTACTTGGCAGTTATAAATAAATATAAGAAAAAGAATATACTTGCACAAAGATGTTCATTAACAAAAGAGAACACATATTTTAATCTCATTTTCTTTTATATGTAAAGTTGATCAACCACAAGAACTATTCTACCAAAGAGATTTAGTGCTCACATGTACTATTCTGCCAAAGAGATTTAATACTTTCATTAATGCACTATTCTTCCAAAGAGATTTAGTGCCTACATGATGTACTATTCTGCCAAAGATATTTAGTAATTTCATCAATGAACTATTCTACCAAAGAGATTTAGTTCTATCATACAATGGATAAGATATCTTATGTTTTATGTGTTCATACCCATACACGTATAGAAAATCAAGAAAGATATAATACAAGAACAATCATTTCATCCAATACCATATGCCAGGTATTTTGCTACACATATAATACAAGCATATAGTATAATAAGCCAAGTATGAGGTACTGGCATATCTTGAAAAGAGATATTCTAAATTGCATTCCTGATATCAACTATACCCTTGTCAAACCCTATTAAGACAAGATCACATATACCATCAGGTACCCATCATCTTAACCCTAGCTATATCCATATTAGGGTTTAGTTTGGTTCAATAGGATACTCCCATCATTATTTCTTGTCTTACTCTTCTTGTTATCTAGGGTTGATGTTACTAATGTTATTTTCCAATTATGGTTCATTAACTAATAATCATGATTCATAATATTATTTACACATAATAATCATAGTCACATTCATTAGTCATTTTAGGGTTACATAACATGTATTAAGGGTCATCTTCATATAACATGAATTATATGCATCTAATTGATATCAGAGTTTTATATTAACTTCTAGTTACATATATGAGGGTGTTCCATAAATTCCATCATTTATTGGGCATTTATGTATTAATTGCATTTTATTTAGGTTTATTAGCCCTAATTAGCCATATGGAGAAAATTACATGATTTCGTGCATCAACATCATAATCACTAGCTTTAAATGGATTATAAACATGAATATGGATTTACTGACATTTTATCATAATTTTAGGTCATCATTTGATTTTTATTATCCACAAAATAAGTATTTCACAATGTACATGATATCACTTCAATTAATGCATCAAAAGTCTAATATTATCATTCCAATGTTCTATACTCATTTTTCTAAGAATTTTGGTAGTTTGTTTGTATTTTTCTGATTCTCGAGCTAATTATTGTGATTTATCTAAGATTTACATATTTTTGGGAATTTCATACCTTTTGGCCAATCGAAGTTTGCCACGTGGCCACTAGGTTTAGCACAACTCCTTCCTTTGGTCAATTGATCTGGTTCACTAGTCTGGACCTGGTCTAGTCTAGGAAAAGGCCAGTTCAGGGCTCTCATTTCCTTGTTGGCTTGATGTGGCGACCTTTGGTTTGTCCAACTAGCACATGGGTGCGGCCCACTCAAGCTGGATCTGAGGCCTGATCGACCGATTAAGGTGATTGAACTGGGTTGTTTGGTCTCTGGACCAGACTCCACTCCTATGGTGTGTCGTGATCTCATGCACACCAAGTTCTCTTATAGAATTGGCCGCCACCATGGGACACTACTCTGTGAGAAAAAAGGATCAAGCACAATGCTCATCGTCAGTTTCCATTCATACCATCCACTTCGTCGTACCTTCCTTCATCTCCGCAGCTGCACTGTCTCTATGCTTCAATTGTAGATCTCATTCTTCATGAGGTGGCCATCGTCTAGGTCTACTTGCAGCAGAGTAAATAGGTAAACTGCCTCTGTTCAACCTTAGACTGACATGAAGCTTCCAAGAGATTCTTTGAACATCCATGAACACCTCAAAGCCTTCTGATTGCGACGGAGGTGCTCCACGCATAGCCTCAGAACTTGGTCTTCATCTACATCCAAGTAGGTTTCACCAACTATGATAACTCTATAGCATCACCTATAAACTCCATGAACCTTCTCTCTCATCACTAGGCTTTGTTTCCCTTTACTAATATTCCTCTTGTCACCTCTCTACCTCTATTTCCTACTTCTATCCCTTACCCACTCACTGTAGAGGAGAAGAAGCTGAGTGATGGGGCTTGTTCTCTATAAAAACTCTTCAAACACCACACTATAAGGGTCAGGATGGATGTTCTCTTAAAAGCAAATCCCTTTTACACCCCACATTCTTCACAATCATGGCCAAGGAAGTTGTGGCCTCCACTGCCCACTACCTTGCTCTAATGACAAGGTAGGAGACGTCTGAAAGTCGGTGATCATCCATATACAAAGGCTGTGAAATGTTAATCCGTGGCACTCTTAGACCAAAGATTTAGCTGCATATCCAAGCGACCATGACGCATGACACATCAATCACACCAGAACTTTGTCGATATGGATTTCATACCTTATTACATTGTGCAACAAAAAGTACATTATGTCACAAAATTTAGACATACATAACTCCTTTTAGGAACATCCAATTGACACCAAATTTTAACAATGGATTTACTACCTATCAAGCTACATTATACTCAAATTTTGTGAAAAACTCAGCTATTTTATCATCCAATTAAATACTCCAAAAAGGCATGAACATTGGGATCTTAATCATGATATTAACATCAATCAACACTCAAAATTTACCAAAACACTTGGAACTCTCAAGATAACTCAACATATGAATTCCAATATGTTATTGGAGATTAAAGAATTCAAAAGAGCACTCTATCAAAACATGTTTCTTGACATGACCGCTGACAATAGCATATTGGATGGTTGAGCGATGATCCATAATCATCGGGACCAAAGGGGTTACAGGAAGTCTAACCCTTGTGAGTTTGTCATAAGTACATACAACCACAAGGTCCTGATTTGATCTTTGGAGTTTTAAAGTTGATTATTTGAATATGAATGTGGTTTTTGGTGGTGATCCCCCAAACCCCCAAATCTTTATTTCTTGAGTATTTCATCTTTATTTCAACATTTTTTTATTACTGTTCTTAGTTTTATTCAAACCCTCTCCAACCTAGACTTCTATTTCTTGTTCTCCTACTCATATTTGAGACTTGACCATCCTCTTTTGGCATATCTATGGATTGATACATCTCTATAGTTAGTTTATTGGGTTCGTTCATGAACTAGACAACATGTTTAGAAGGTTAAACTTTAACACTTGTCGTAATGATTGTTGTGATACAACGATGCAATCAATTTGGTACTATTTCCAGGGATGACACTTGTTGTTTTTCAAATATAATTTCTTGTATGCCTTGTATAATTTTGTTCATAATTCCTTAACTTGTATTACTTTTAGAATTTCTTTTTTAATTTTCTATTGTATAATCTTGGTATATAACAACATGTTACATCATGTTGTGTGATTGTGGTCTATTACAACATGTAGCTACTACAACATGTGAACTCCAGTTGTGTGATTATGGTATACTACATCATCTTAGTCTAAGTTGTGTAATGGTGGTGTATTTACAACAATTTATCATGTGTGGCTAATACAATGGGTCACAAGTTGTTGTGTAATTATAGTATGTAACAATAGGTCGAATTCTATTTTGTGATCTTAGTATATAAAAAGAGGTTTCAACATGTTGTATTATTATGGTCTATTACAACATGTACCAATTACGACAACTGAATGCCTATTGTGTGATTGTGATACAATACAATGGGTTAGTCTATGTTGTGCACGGTCTGTTAAAACATGTTATCATGTGTGACTATTAGAACGAGTCACAATATGTTGTGTAATTACTATCTTTTACAACATGTTTAGTATGTTGTGATACTACAATCTGTTACAATAATTTAGCACCTACTATAATATCATGTGTATGCTACAACGGGTTTGACATGTTGTATATAACTTCTTTTGTATAAAATATACAATATACAACACACAGATAGGGTTGTTGTGATAATTATTTTAATTACAACACAACCAACAGAACTGTTGTGTTTCTCCCAATGTAATTTTTTTTTCTATAGTAATGAGAGTTCATCACTTCATATAAGAAGGAAGACTTCAGGAGGGTGAACAAGGGAAATTCTAGACTATCTAGAATAATTAGGATTGGAGACAATTGTGTTTAGACAAGTGTTCGTTGCACGCTCATACTCAAGGATTTGCCTCACATTCTAGATTGCATATCAATATTATATCTAGTTCTTTTGTTGATAGATAAAGTTGTCTTGTAAAATTCGGTGGTGGTAAATGCAAAATCACAAAGGGACTTTGGTTATTGTATAGGGAAAATTATGTCACACACTATAGAAGACCCAACTTAAGGTTCTCAAAGGCAGAGATATACATGTAGCTAAGGATCATCAGATAGATCTACAACACAATTATCTAGGACACATGAGTGAGAAAGACTTGCAACTTCTATCAAAGTAGGGTTTAATTTCTATTGGCAAAAACACTAGTCTCAGCTTATGTGATTCATGTCATATGTGGGAAAAGATTGGTTAGTTTCTTTCAAGATAGGATCAAAGGTGAAGCTAGATGTTCTATAGTGGATTCATTCAGATGTCTACGGTCCGTTTGAGGTGTCTTCACTGGGTGGAAATAGGTATTTTTTCACATTAATTGATGATGGATGTAGCAAGGTATGGGTCTACTTTATTAAGACCAAAGATTAGGTCTCTCATTATTTCTAGAAATTTCTTATATGGTGGAGTGGGACACAGAGAAAAAACTGAAGTGTTTGCGCATGGATAACGGAGGAGAATACACCTCTAGGGAATTCCAGGATTGCTACAGGCTACATGAGATACAACATGTAAGGACAGAGCTGAACACACCACAACACAATGATAAAATTGAGAGTATGAATAGTACATTAGTGGAGAAAGTCAAGTGCATGTTGAAGACTATACAATTTTCAAAGATAATTCGAGGTGAGGTAGTGAGTACTACCTGCATTTCATTAATCGATTCCCATCAGTTCCTTTTGGGTTTGATATACCTTAGAATGTATGGACACTCAAGGATGCTTCTTATGCTTATTTGTGAGTATTTGGGTATAAGGCTTATGCTCATGATGTGAAGAAAAAGCGGTAAAATCTAGAAGATAAATCAAAGTGATGCATCTTTCTTGGCTATGGAGATCAACAACTTGGCTATAGGTTGTGGGACTCTATGAAAAAGACCATGACTAGACATAGATATGTGACGTTCTATGAGATTCAAAAAATTACAGAGCCCAGGAATGATGATGTAGAGTTTGTAGGATTAGGTGATAGTTATTTTGATGATGATTATAAGTATGATTTGGCTTCTCCATAGGTGCAATATTCAGATGATGAAGAAGAGTATCATGATCACCCTGAGCAACAAAATGATAGCACACTGTGAAATAACCGTTACCATTTGACATTCGAATCACACATTAATTACATAGAATAATCATAAGAAGCGGATTAAAAAATCACTAAAATTTAAAACCATTTTTCAAAGAAATCCATTTCCAAGAAACTCTTACAGAAAGTACCGAACTTTATATACATCATGGTTCTCATTGTACATACATTGTACCATCTCTTCTCGAGGATAACATATAACAGTTGCTTTGCTAAAACCTATACATAAGCAACAGAAAACATCGAGACAATCAAGACAAAATCTCAGATCATTCATAGAACCATCACATTCTAACTCCAAGGACCTAAGAGTACAGAGACGACACATAGGACTTCTATCTACAAGACAAAACATACAATACACTCAACCTGAGCTGTTACTGCTACCCTTGATGTGGTTGTCCTCCCTCTGCAATATGATCTCTACCCCCTTGTACACGTCCACATTAAAAAAATGTGGATCTGGCGGGGTGAGACAATTGTCCCAGGGAGAGATATAACCCTCCACCAACAATATTATTATCACAGGTAAATAGTGTAAAACTGAGTAGAGGTTCTTTTGTATTAATAAGCAAGATTAATCACTGTTATAAGCAGAAAAGAGCAATCTCATCTCTTAAAGTAATGTGGCTATCTATGATAGAGAAATAAATCATCTATTCACTTTATAAAGAATATGAAGAACATGTATAACATCTACCCATTTAAGATGTATATAAGAAGTGTACATGAACCAATGTTTTCCATATCTGATCCTTAAGCAAATATGCTACATGACTGATTACATATTTACAATCACACTTATGCCCTGAGGAGATGAGATATACCACTCATGTTTGAATTGACCACATACTTCTCACAAGTCGGTACCATACAAAGTCAATGGAAGAGCCAGATGCAAAGACCTCATCCGTCTCGATCAATATGAGACTACTATAGTAACATCACATGTCAAACTACAAAATAGCTTACCAGGGTATAGTGGCATCTTATCTAAGAGCTACAGCCGCATCATGTACTCTCTTCAGGGAAAACTAGACATACAACCTTCCCCGGTATACAATTATTGAGTCATGGCATACAACCATACTCTGAGCCATGGGCCAGTTCACTGTGCTCATTACTGAGTCTATGACCACAATCGCACTCAAGCCAGGTTATGGCATATAGCCAATCCTCAATATTGTGGATGTAAAAGGATCGACTCACATATGGTCATCCAATCTCACACCCCCTCATATCAAAAAATATGCGCTCTAGGTATTTCCATGGGAAAAACCCATTTCGCCATTTTAAAAAATTCTGACGCTAATGGATCTATGGTTAGGGCAACTACATTTTATGGTTCCAATGATATATTAAGTGCATTACAATATTCTTTTAGCATCAAACAAGTTATAAACATCAATCATAAACAAATGCTACAAAGAAAGGTGTAATACATCTATCAAGTACTTTTCTAATCTTTAGAACACCTTTAGATACATAACACTCGGGATCTCAGTCCCTTATCATATTACTGGGGATTCTTATCCCCTAATCATTTTTCATCATGATTATATTATCTAGGTATTCAACCCTTAGTTCATCACTGAACAATGTTACCTCTTATCAATTTACCATTATCTCTAGGTCCTCAGACCCAGATATATATCATACTTGTTGCACAAGTATTTCACATGGCTCTCAAGTCCCATTTCAACATCTTGTCACCTCTCACTAGGAAACAACTATCTTTTTAAGATATCAGACTATATAAACATTATACTTGTTGTAAAAGTATTTCTCATTGCTCACAAGGCCCATTAAATATCTTGTCCCCTCTCACTAGGCAACAACTATCTGTTTAGGTCATCATACCTTTATACTTGTTGTACAAATATTTAACATGGTTCACAAGGCCCATTTAAATCTGTATCATATAAAACATCATAGCTCATACTTGGCTATGCTCATCATCTCATGATTCCTACATGGTTAGCACTTCATGATAAAAACACTAGATGTATATGACATCACCATGCAATGTAAGAGAAATACATCCTTCCCACTATTAGGGTTAGGATTTCCCATTCTAACCGAATAGGGTTTCAGATTCACATCATAACTATGTGATATAAGAGAAATACATCCTTCCCATGATTAGGGTTTGGGTTTCTCATTCTAACTGATTAGGGTTTCAAGTTCATACCATCACCCTTCATTAGGGTTAGGATTTCCCCATATTAACCAATTAGGGTTTTGAATCATATCATCACCCTTTATAAGGGTTAGGGTTTTCCCCTTATTAACCGATTAGGGTTTCAAGATTATTATAATGACCCTGACCTAGGTTATGAGTTAACCCTATTTGTTTTGGCTAAGTAAGTTTCTTAGAACTTTAATATAATCCTCTAAGGTGTTTTTTTATCATGTGACACACTTATGTTTCAAGTTTGGTCCTGATTGAATGTTGTTTGAGCAATGTTCCTTTATTTTGGACCAAAGTGCAATTTACCCAAGATGGGGGTGGGGTTATATTACAAATTGTCACATGTTGAACGTGACTTAAATGTTTAAGCATCATAAGAGAGAGAATTATGCTAAGTGGTGGCTTGTGGAAAGCCTAAATGCCAAGTTTGAACTTGTTTGAATAATGCTAGTACCTTGTGCACCAATTTCCATACAATTTGTAATTTACCCAAAATATAGGGTTGATATGCAAATTATCACCTCTAGAGTGCCCCTAATCCCTCTAGGTATCATTTAGAGGAGATATAAAGAAGGGGACACCATGGTGAATCATTTTTGAGTGGTAGTATCCTTGGTGATGAAAAGACCAAGAAGGGTTGTGTAATGGAAACCCTAATTTGAGCTCGTATTCAGTGTATCAGGTTGTAGTGTTAAATGGGAGTCCCTATCAGCTAAGGATCCAAATATGAGGACCCCATATCATTTGGTTAGCTCTTTGCCTTTGCAAAAATGATCTAAGTGCCTCAATAAAGCAATAGATATCAGCTTGCAACTTTCCTTTGGAAAGGTTGTATTGAATTGTGAATATAATAATAATGTGAGTGGAAGTGGCTTGCCCTAGAAGATAACCAAAGGGACCGAACCTTATCTCTTGATTTATCCTCAATTTTTTATTTTGCATGGCAAGATAAAGATGGAATGCATGAAAGTACATGTGTCAATCCATGCATGGCCATGTGGCACCTAGTAGTAGTAAGAAAATGACACCTCTTACACTCTATCCCATGAACCTCAAGGATGTATACCCTCCCATTCACCTACTAGTGAATTGTTTTGACCCCTATCACTCTCTTCCTCTTAGATATCGTGCATAGTAGCTCAAGGAGGAAGGGGAGATCGAGCACCAAGTTGAAGGTGATGCCATGGTCATCTTCAACCTTGGTTGAAGCATGGATCTCGATTGTAATTCTTTCCTTTCTTTTATGCTTCACCAAGTTCTTAACTATGGTGATTCCTTGTATATGGAGGAGTTGTGCACGAGACTTGGACTTTTGAAAAGTCATATACAACCTTAGGAATGCAGAGCTTTGGAGCTTGGAGCTTTGAAGTTGTTCTTAAGGCATGTTATATAGCTTGAACCCAAACATGTTATTACTCACCATCTTTCTTGTTATATTTGATGATATACTTTCAATTCTGAGATTTTCTTGAATACTTGATATATCTATGAATTCTCATAGTTTCTTAGACATGTTATCCATGTACTAGAGAAAGTAACGAAGGTCTAGAGCTTGAAGATGATATTATCATCTTACAAAGTGATATCAGGTTCAAGCACACAAGCAAACACCTCTACCCCGATATGGTTATGCACATACACAAATAAAATGATATGGATATGAGTTTATATTTTTTTTGGATAAGGTAAAATATTATTATCATCAAAAGCGTATAGGACCCTATACTGTACAAAGGGTGGGTTAACTACAAAAAACCCCACTGTCTTCTAAACTGTAGGTCTAAACCATTATAAAGCTTAGGTTTAGCCTTACAAACAAAAAGGAGTCTATTAGTGAGCACATCAAAACATTTGTACTTTCCCATCTCCTTACCACCAATTAGTCTCGTATTTATTTCCTACTAAACCAGGAAAGAAATAGCCGCTAGGCCCAAGCCCACAAAACAACCCAAAAAGGACTCCTTAGCCATCCTGGTTTAGATCCATTTGACAACCCCCATAAGGTTACAAGGAGGTGTACCTCCCCACCCAAACTTTAGGACCATCCAGATTCAGAGGTACTTTGTATAGATACACTTGAAAAATATATGTTCATGGGATTCGTCTTCCATCCTACACAACTTATAGGTTGTATCAACCCCCAACCCCCATCCTGCCATTCTGTCCGCAGTGGGTAGCTGTCTCAGGATACACCTATAAAGGTTGCATCTCCATTTAGGTGTGTGCACTCTATTCCACACCACGCAGGCCCAAGGAACAGGAGGGCCAAACAAATGTTGTTCACCCACTTTCTTCCCCAGACACGTCCATTTGGTATCATTAACCTGTACAAACTCTGATTTAACAGAATCACATAATGCCAACATTCTTCTCCACACCGTCATGCAACCTCGTGCAGGTAACACCCCCAGATTGGTCCCATATCTCCTTCTCATCTAGATAGTCCACGGAGATTCCAACATGGTTAAGAACCTCACAATCCTACCACACATAACACTATCTGCCAACCGCTAAACATCCTTGATCTTCAACCCACCATGCTCCTTAGGTTTAGCGATCGTAGCCCTAGAAACACCTCTTCCCTTACCTCCCCACAGAAACCCACTCATAATGCTCCTGGTTTCGTCGATGATGAAGGTGGGAAGTTCAACCATTCTTGTCCAAAAATTGACCTTCTCTATAAGGACTGATCTAACCAGCACCAACCGTCCCGCCATCAAGATGTTGTTGCTCACCCACTTGTCAACAATTATCCTCAATTCATCAATGATAGAACTATAATCCTTACCGCTGTGCCTGCCACTAGAGATGGGAATACCCAGGTATTTTGTCCGGAACTCTCCCATATTGATCCCCGCCAGCCTTCTCAGTCATCCCCTTCTTGAGTCATAGGAATGAGAGAAGAAGATTTTAGACTTAATTTCACTGATATACATGCCCGTTAATTTGCCAAAGCTGATCAGGATTTTATTCACCCTATTGAGGTGCTTAGCATGTCCAGCAGTTAACATCATCACATCATTCGTGATGAGGATGTGAGACCATACCGGAACACCCCCCACCTTGAACACCTTCACTCTCCCCTTCTCCTATTCCTGTTGAATGATGAACGAGAGGTTCTCCATGACAATCACAAACAACAGAGGGGAGAGGGGATCCCCTTGCCTCAGATCATTAGATTCCACAAACAAACCATGAGGGATCCCATTCACCAGAACTGAGAAGGACGTGGTTTCCATGTACTGCCTCATCAGATTAATCAACTTTCTTGAAAACCCCAAAGCCTCCATGGTTCCCTAAAGGGTTTTCCAGTCCACATGGTCATAGGCCTTTGTGAAGTCCACTTTGATGCATGCTTTCTTCATTGTATTGTTGTAGTTGAAGTCAGCGAGGAACTCCTTAGCCAACATATCACCATCCTCCATAGCTCTACCCTATATAAAGGCAAGATGTTCTGGCAAAATGATGTTGGGCAACACCCTCTTAAACCTCCCCACAAGAAGCTTGGCCAACACCTTATAGAGGACTGAGCAGCATGCAATTGGACGGTAATCAACCATCGACGACAACAAGCTATTCGTTGGGATGAGACAGATGAAAGCATGATTCACCATATTTACCATGGATCCCCCCACCATAAACCACCTCACCAAATAGGCCACATCCTCGCTTATGATGTCCCAACAGGCTTGGAAGAACTTGGCATTGAAGCCATCAGGACCCAGTGCTTTAGCCGCCCCAATGCTAAACACAACCTCCCTAATTTATTTATCTATAACCGGCCCACACAACTCTCTATTCATGTCTCCAGTTACCTTTCTCCCCAACATCTCCCTGATCACACTACTGGTTTGCTTGTTGTACAAGTTCTTGAAGAAGAGGACAACCTCCTTAGTAGTGCCCCTAACCTCCATGCCATCTTCTTTTATCAGGCCGTGTATACACTCCCTCATATGGTTCTTTTTGGTCACATTATGATAGATCTTGGTGTTCCTGTTACCATCATTGATCCACTGCATCCTACTTCTCTGTCAATGATATATCTCCTCCGCTTTCTTGAGTTGTGGTATCCTCTTTGATTTTTCCTCTTCACTTCTCATCATCTTGGGGTTATCCGGGTTACATCTGAGGTTCTCAACACTCTTTTGATACTCTTCCTTCGCCAACCTGATCAGCATAGCTAGATTGGAACTCTCAACCACCTACTCCTTCAATGCCACTTTAGTCCTTCTCAGCTTCTCAACCACCCTAAAGAGCGGATTTCCCGTCACTATGCTTGACCACGCCTTCTTCACCACGTCCTTGAATCTTGGCCACCACCAAAAAATTCAAGAATCTAAACGGTCTATTCCTTGTCTGACTATTTGCCAAGGCCAATTTCTGGCACGCGTGGTCACTGTTGGGGTGTCCCCCCAAAATGATCCTCACCTTTAGGAACACGTCAAGATAGGCAGCGTTAACCAGCCCTCTGTCTAGGTTGCTCGAGATTCTGTGCTCCGGTGATCTCTTGTTATGCCATGTGATCATGCCTCCTACCATGTTCAACTCAATTAGGCTTTCCGCATCCACCATCTCATTAAATCTTCCCAAGATCGCATCAGGTATCGATTTGCCTCCCACTTTCTCTCCAACCCTTCTCACGTTGTTGAAATCCCCAATCAACAGGTGAGGCACCTATTGTTCGGTGGATCTAATAATGTCTTCCCAGAATTGTCTTCTTCTACCCTCATCGTTCTGACCATACACCACTGTGATAACACAGTGGAAGCCCCCAACATTAATGCAACTGGTAACCACCATTTGACCAGTGGCATGGATTATCTGAACATCCCAGACATCCCTATCCCATACCAATGCTATACAGCTACCATTGCACTGTCCCAGGTTGGACTCCACACCCCATATGTTGGGAAAAATACCTATCATCTTCTCTGCCACAACTCTCTTAACCCTGGTCTCAAGGATGAACACCAGAGAAGCTTTACATTCTCCAATCGCTTTCATGACCCTCCTATGCTTCCTGGGGCGGGATGCCCCACTCACATTCCATATGAGGATGGACATCCTAACTTCCCTTATGACCCCCCTTCTGGAGGAGTTTGTCCTAGATGAAATTCTCCTTCCCCTTGCACTGGTCGCCTGCACTCTGTCGCCTTTCATCCTCCCAACACTTGTCAATTCATCGAGCAATTAATCAACATCTAGATTCTCCAACACCGAGAATTGGTTAGCCCCCGGTGAGGTGGATCTTATCCTATTAGAGAACTCATCATCTCCTTGTCTCCCAATAGAGAAGTCCACTACCTCGACCTCCAAAACACCAGATGTCATAGCCTTGTTTACAACCTCATCTCCATAGGCCCTTCGAGCTCCTTCCTGTCTCCCCTCTGCTTCATCTTTAGGCTATTAGCACCAGCCTCCCCTGTCGTCCCACTGTTACTTTGCCTATTTTCCTCAGTCACCTTTGGGTCTCCTTTGTCAGCCGCCTTTGATTTTGACCTTGAATTCCTCCTTGTATTGCGATTCATGGACCTTGCTCTCAAACTCCTTCCAGTGATCAACAGAGTCGGGATGTCCGTCAGAGCAATCCTCTCCCCTGGACAACAACCCGACTCATGGCCAAACACCTTACAAGCAATGCATTTCTCAGGCAACACATCATAAATAATTCTTACCTCGAGTTCTTTCCCATCCGGCATCTCCAGCATCACCATCGGGGGTGTCACCCTATCCACAGCCAACTCGACACAGATATGCACCGCCCCCTCATACCTCCCATGACCCCAGAAATCAACCACCTTTAGAACACCGATGGCCAAGGTGATGATAGTGATCGCTCTTCTCGACCATTGTTGTCCAATGTCCGACAAGGTGATCCAAACCTTCTAATATCAGCTTCTAGTGTCCATTTCCTTGTCAAAATGAGCTTATGGTAAAAAAACCATGGGCCCCTCTCCAGAGCCACACCCATGTCTTCCTATGACGCGAACTTAGCCAGGAACAACCGTCCTAAGAGTGGAACACACTGGAGTTCACCTTTGGGTTTCCACAGTCTAAGCTTCCAACCTAGCAACTGCTCGTGGATGCATTTCCCTTCCCAAAATATGGACAATCACTGAGTTCTTATGAAACTCCTCCATAGCCTCAGGGACCGGCCCCAAGATCTTCATCCAGGGTCATTCATCCTCCTCCCTAAAGGAAGGTTCATTCAGATCACCCTCCACCACCACAGGCTTCAGGTTCATCTGGACCACCCGATTCACAGTCACCATGGACACCCAAGACCTCCCCACCGTCACATGCACCATGGGGTCAGACCACGGCAAGATTTCATCTCTAGGGGGTGGAGGGTGTAACGGAGGAGCCCTTCCCGCCCCTTCCAGCCACCGACATTGCACGACTAGTGCTCTAGAGAAGGAAGAGGGCCGCATCTAGAGAGAGAGAGAACTCTTCACCAACGTGATGTTTGATTGTTGATATGAGTTTACACTTCCTTGCATGATATGGTGATGTAGTATACACCTCTTGCACGATATGAGATCAAGCATATACCATATGCTCGATATTGGATTAAAACACACACCTCTTTGCCCGATATGATGTGAAGCATACAAACACCTCTTTGCCCGATATGGTGTGAAGCATACACACACCTATTTGCCCATTATAGTATGAAGCACACACACACCTCTTTGCCTGATATGGTGTGAAGCACACACACCTCTTTGCCTGATATGGTGTGAAGCACACACACACCTCTTTGCCTGATATGGTGTGAAGCATACACACACCTCTTTTCCCGATATGGTGTGAAGAACACACACCTCTTTGCCCAATATGGTGTGAAGCATACACACACCTCTTTACCCGATATGGCAAGTAAGAATACACCTCTTGCACGTTATGGTGTTGAGAAAACACCTCTAAAATGATATGATGAGTAACCCAATACTTTAGATGAAAAAAGTGGTAAGGTGGTTAATACCCTGGAATATGTGATGGCCAATACACTAAAGTATGGTGTGGCTAATATCTTCAAGTGAGGTGAGGATGTTACACCATGTATGGTGAAGGTGGTACACCATATGATTGGTAAGGTTGGTACCTTAATGGGTAAGGGTATGAGGGATATGATGATCCCTAGCTCAATATACACCTAACCCAATACATGTATTCAAGTTGACATACATGATTCAACCCGATACACCTTGTAAAGGTGAGGGAAAAAGACTCTTAGGAGTGGTGAGTGTAACTCCAAGTAATGGTGTGGCTAATACCTTGATAGGTGAAACACCTAAAGTGGTTGATAATGGTCAACCCTATATCAACAATGCCTTAACCCGAGATGAGTCCATATCACTTGATGATAGTTGGGTAATTCAAGTGTGTGACTTATGGCTAATACACTACAGGATAAATGTGATGGGTAAGTGCATAAAGTATTAGGATGGGAAATACCTTAATACAAGATAAGTTTATGAACTTAAGTAACTTAAAAGTGATGAGGGAATTGATACACCAAGGCATGATAAATATCACATCCAGCACCTGAAGGTTGATACACCTTGAAGCACCTCAAATCCAATATACTTGGATGAGTAACACATGAAGTGTGTCATGTCAATTGTTACATTAATATGTAATGAGTTTAATGTACTTTGATAAGTATAGACTAACATACCTTGAGAAAGGGTTAAGCCAAGTTAATAAAGTATGATGTAATCATATCCTAGTGAGTATGAGAGAGGAACTCAAACTTTGTGTTGATAATCATGTAATGATAAATGATGAGAATAAATAAGTATGATTGAATACTTATGATATCAATGTATGATCCTAGATATGTGGATCAATGAATTAGGGTTTTGATTGATAATATGAACTTGAAACCCTATTTGGCTATAAAGGGAAACCCTATCCCTAATAATGGGAAGGTTGTATTTCTCTTATTGCATAGGCCTTGCGAGACATGTTAAATAATTGTATAACAAGTATAATGTTTATGTGGTCTAATGACCTAAAAGATATTTGTTTCCTACTGAGAGGTGATAAGATGTTTAATAGGGCTTGTGAGCTATGTGAATAGTCATTGCCTATTGAGAGGTGACAAGATGTTTAAATGGCCTTGTGAGCCATGTGAATAGTTTTTTCCGAGTAAGAGGTGATAAGATATTTAATGAATCATTTGAGCTATGTGTAATACTTGTACAACAAATGTGATGAATACCTTGGTCTGGGAACCTAGAGGTAATAGTTACCTATTACAGAGGTAACATTGTTTAGTGATGATCCAAGGGTTTGAATACCTAGATCCAGTAATCATGATGATGATGATGTTGAGATGAGAATTCCCAGTAATGTGATAAGGAACTGATATCCCGAATGTTATACATTTAAAATGTTCCAAAGATCTTAAAAGTACTACACCCTTCTTCATAGCATTTGTTATAATTCATGTTTGAAACTTAGTTGATATTAAAAGATACTGTAATGTACCTAATTAATCAAGTGAAATCTCATCATGTAGTTGCCATGGCCATAGATCCATTCAGTGTCAGAAATTGCTGATGGTGAAATGAGTTTAACTCGAAGAGCATAATTTTGAATATGCGGGGATGAAGGACGAAGTACATCCATACGTACTAATGAAGAATTGATGTAGCACCTTCCTTATTTATCCTAGTATGGTGTGAATCTCTCGACCAAATAAGGAATTGATGCGTAAATCCTTCTTCATTATTATTATGTGTTGTTGGGATTGATGATAATCTCCTGACCAGGTGAGGAATTGATGTATAATGTTCCTTTTCCTTAGAATTTGGGAATGCTACATGGTCTTATCCCAAAGACAGTACATGTTGTGTCTGTAACTCTATAGAAAAGATGTCGCTATACCCTGACATGCTATTTGTAGTTGACATAAGATGTCCTGCCAGTAGCTAATACAAGATGTCCTGCTAATTTGTCTCGTACTGACCGAGACAGGTGAGGTCTTGATAGTCGACTCTGCCATTGACCTTGTATGGTATCGATTTGAACTTAGTAGTAGTCAGTTGGAGTATAAACGATATACTTCATCTCCTTAGGGCATAATTGTGGTTGTAAATATGTAATCAATCATGTAGCGTATTTTCTTAATGATCGAATATGGAAGACATTGATTGATGTACACTTTGTTTATACATCTTAATTGGATAGATGTTATACATGTTTCTTTATATTCCTTTTAAAGTGAATAGATGATTTATTGCTCTGTCATAGATAGCTGCATTACTTTAAGAGAAGAGATTGCTCTGTTGTGCTTATAAACAATGATTAATCTTGCTTATTTATATAAAGAAATCCTCTGCTCAATTTTATACTATTTACTTGTGATAATAATATTGTTGGCAGAGAGTTATATCTCTCATTGGGACAATTGTCTCACCCTGTGGGATCCACATTTTTTTAGGTAGACGTGCACGAGGGGGTAGAGACCGTACTACAGAGGGAGAACAACAACAACATGGGTAGTGATAACAACTCAGGTTGAGTGTACTATCAGTCGTGTCTTGTTGATAAAAGACCTATGTGTCATCTTTATACACTTAGGTCCTTGTATTTAGTACGTGATGGTTTCATGAATGATCTGAGATTTTGTCTTGATTGCCTTGAGTGTTTTGTTTTTCATATATATAGGTTTTGGTAAAGCAACTATTATATGTTATCCTCGAGATGAGATGGTACAATGTATGTACAATGTGAACCCTGATGTATATAAAGTTTTGGTTCTTTCATTAAGATTTTCCTAGAAGAGGATCTCTTTGCAAAATGGTTATATTTTTTAGTAATTTTTGTTACTCCTTTGCTTATGGTTATTCCACAATTATTATTGGTGATGTCTTGATTTGATGTCGGATCCTCACAAAGTTTTGGTATCAGATCTTAAGGTTCATTGAGTCTATAGAGATATAGGACTAAGGTGTTGAGTCTATTCTAGTGTCCTCTAGTATACCCTATAGTGACTTCTGCTTATATAGAAGAAAGGGTGAAGTTTAAAAAATGACTGGAGAACACGAGGAACACATTGCTAATAACAATGTTGTTGCACCAAGAGAGGGTGCAAGGAATCAGGCAAGAGAAGAATGAGTGCCTGAGAATTCCTATCTTGACCCAATCATGATATAAAATCTTACTTTTTATGCTCTTGTTGGGTAGGTTAGGACAATAGTGATGCATATAGTGGACTGGATACTAGTAATATAACCTAGGTTACCAGTCATCAATGTAGAAACTTTGGGTTTTGAAATGGTTCTCGAATGCCATAGTCATGTAGGAACAGTGGAAAATGTGGGAATGATTAACATATGGCAAGAAAATAGACTCTTCCATAAGTATAGACAGATAGTACATCTATGATGGTAATGTCCAAGGAAGGGCAATAAGATGAGAATTAAGGAAAGGTCTCTACAAATCTAGAGACATTTGCTTAATTGTTATCAAAAGTTAAAGTTATTGGTGCCACCAGTGCAAAAAATGCCTAGTGAACCAGGGCATTGGTCACTAAGTTAAGGCAAAAACCCTAACTTTCCACCTGTAAGAGCTCCTGACTTAGCTTCTATATCGGTAATAAGACTGATAAGACCATGGTAAGAGGACAAGACATGTTATAGATATAGACATGTTGAGTATACTACTCCCTTTGTTCAAAAAGAAAGGAGGAAATGACCCAACAACCGAGGCAGACTCGATAGGGCTTACGAAAGTTACAACCCAATTGTGTAAAAAAGAAAAAGTAACAACATGAAACATCTAGACTCTATGTTTTGAGTCAACCTAAAGTGGTAGATGACCGCGAGGGGTGAAAGTCAGATAGAGCTTTTTCAATTTGATATGTCTTCTCTTGATTTTATCTGATAATCATAAGAAGGATTGTTGTTATTGACTTCCCTTTGGTTGTCCTATGGGAATAGGGGGAGGAGATGATGAGGACTAGAATTTATATTCTATCCAATATTTAAAAAAAATGCTTTATAATTACTTTTGTCCATATAAAAGAGGCAGAGATGTAAATGAGATGCTTGGAGAAATCTAGGGATATTAAGTCAAGTGACTTGGATGATATGAAAAGTAAGGTATATGTAACACCCCTGACCTGGGTTATGGCTTAACCCTAGAAGTTATTCTTAAGAAAGTTAATTATAAGCTTGCTCTAATATTTTGAAAAGTAATTAAGGATCTTTTTGAAGTTTACTTTCAAGTTTGAGCATCTTTGCAGACTGTGTGTGCATTATAAGACAAAAATGAGTGAAAATTGCAATTTACCCAAGATGAAGGGTAATATTGCAATATGTCACATGTTGAATGTGTCCTAAGTGTTTCAATATCATAATAGAGAGAATGATGTTGAGTGGTGGCATGTGGAAAGCCTAAATTACAAGTATTAAGCTTGTTTGAACAATACTTGTGCCTTGTGTACCAATTTTGGTACAAATTGTAATTTACCCAAAATATAGGGTTGATATGCAAATTACCACCTCTAGTGTGTCCTACTCCCTCTATGTATCATTTAGAGGAGAGATAAAGAAGGAGGGTACATGATTTAACCACCTTTGAGTGATGACATTCTTAGTAATGAAAAGACTAAGAAAGAATTGAAGGTGAAGCCCTTACTTGAGCTATATCGAGTTGTAGACTTAGAATAGGAGTCCCTATCGGCCAAGGGGCCATAGAGGGAGTCTCCTGTCGGTTTTTTGGACTCTTTACAAAGGCCATGACGACCTAAGCACCTTAGGGAGGTAATCATGATGGGTTAGATGCTCCCTTGCAAAAAGTGTATCGATTTGCTTCATTTGTGAGATAAAAATGAGATATCTTATTCAATAAAATAAGGATGGCTGAATTATCACCTTTAAATTATACTTAAGACTTTTGCATGGAAATATATATATGTGTGCATGAATGGAAACATGTCAACCATGCATGGCCACATGTCACTTAGTACCATAATGTGAGGACACCTCTTATACACTTTATCTCATGGACCCAAGTATATATACCTCTTCCTTCACTTACTAAAATTTTCGAACCTCACAACTCTCTTCCTTGGAGATATCATGCATAGCCTCTTAGATATCATGCAAAGTAGCTCAAGGAGCAAGGGGAGCTTGAGCATCAAGCTTAAGGTAAGGCTTTGGTCATCTTCAACCTTGGTTGAAGTAGGATTTCAGGTTATAGATATTCCTCTCTTTCTTTTTTCACCAAGTTCTTAACTGTGGAGATTTCTTGTATATGGAGGAGTTGTGAACAAGCCTTGGACCTTGGCTAAGCTCATCTTCAACCTTAGGAACGTTAATCTTTGGATCTTGGAGCTTTGAAGTTGTTCATAAGAAGGGTTATATAACCTGAACCCAACTATGTTATTATTCACCACCTATCTTGTTATACTTAATGTTCTACTTTTGATTCTGAGATTTTATTGAATATTAGATGAATCTATGAGTTGTAGTAGTTTCCTAGACATGTTTTCTAGGAACTATAATAGTTAGGACGAAGGTCTATATCTTGAAGAAGATGGTATCACCTTATAAAGTGATATGGGGTTCAAGCACCTAAGCAAGTACATCTAACCCGATATGGTTGTGCACATACATCACTAGCACAATATGCTTATGAGTTTATACCTCCTTGCACAATATGGAGATGAAGTTTACATATTGAACACGATATGGTGTCAATAATACACCCCTTACATGATATGAAGTCAAGCAAAGACTCCATACACGATATAGTGTCAAGTACACACTTATAAATTGATATGCTAAACCCCAAATTTTGAGTAGCCTGAGATGAGGGAGACAAGCAAGAACCTCTTTCATGATATGATCATGAAGTACACACCTAATACACGATATGTTGTTAAGCACATACTTGTGCACGATATAAGACATGTAGTCAAACATAGGGTACAACCCGACATGGGTTGAAATACTTTAAACCCGATATGAAACCCAAAATAGGGGTTAACCCGATAGAGAGATAGGTGATAGCTCATACTTGATATGAGGTATGTATTATGAATGATATGGGAGATACCTACTTACATCTTATACACAATACAAGGTTAAGATTATACCTCATACATGATATAGTATTAGTTGAACACTCTGAAAACAATATAGAGTTGAAACCCAACTTGAAAGGTAACCTGATATAGTAGTGAGTGATACCACATGGATGATATAATATATATCTCTTAGACGATAGGAATATCATATATTTATAACTTATGAATGATATGAGGTCAAATTCATACCTCATGAGCAATATGGTACACTCTACCTGATATGGTGGAAAACCCTAGATGATGGATTGAAACCTGATATACCATATCCTTTGTGTAATGAATTGTGGTA
Organism: Alisma plantago-aquatica; assembly: GCA_963693085.1. Classification (NCBI taxonomy): domain Eukaryota; kingdom Viridiplantae; phylum Streptophyta; class Magnoliopsida; order Alismatales; family Alismataceae; genus Alisma; species Alisma plantago-aquatica. Next base: position 894,305,116 of record OY856411.1, read on the forward strand.
AGAGAAATTCAACTAGACACCTAGCTTGTCGTGTAACCATATCATAGATTCGATTCTTGAAGGCATAAAGAGGTTACAAGCCTAAGGATCTACCTAACATATTAATCAATATGTTACCCAACATAGAGACCCGATATGATAATCCAAGATGGTAATCCGATATGGTACCTTGTATATACCACTAAACAATACATGATGAGGCATATACTCTATGCCCGATATGGTGCACACCTCATGCACGATATGAAACCAAGAATTTAGCTTATACCCGATATGAGGTCAAGCACCTAGCTCATACACGATATGAAACTAACTTGAAATAATAAGAACTAAGTGATAGTTAACCAAGATGGATATACAATAGGGTGTTAATGGATACACCTAAAACACGATATGGTGATGTGGTTATACCACATGCCCGATATGGATACATGATATGAAGTAAAAGATGTATCTTAAGTATAACATGATAGTATACACACATCTTGATACCCGATATAGTGGAGATACTTCAATCATATATATTTGATTGAGTAACATATGTTGTGTTGTGTTAATTTCAATATAAAAGATAATAAAATTTGATAATGGTGAGCTAATGTACCTCTAGAAGAGAATTGAACCAACTTAATAAACGTAAGAATGCAATCAATATCCTAATGAGGATGAGAGAGAGACTTTTACATGTGTGATAAACATGTTGATAAGTATGTGTTGATACTCCTATGATGAGTGGAGTCTAAACTAGGATTTGATTCTAGACATTATGATCTTGAATCCTTAATTTGTTAATAAAGGGAAAATCTAACCTAATGAAGGGTGATGATATGCTCTTACAACCATAATTAGTTAGATTGAGAAATCCTAACCCTAATAAAGGGTAGGATGTACTTTCTTATATCACAGGGTGATGATGTTGATAATCCTAACCCTAATCATGGGAAGGATACATTTCTCTTAAATTGTATAATGATGTCATATGTTGTTAAGAGTTTTTCATCATAAAGTGCAAACTATTTAAGAATCATGAATAAGTCTTGTAAGATGTGTGAAATACTTATATAACAAGTATAATGATTATACAGTCTGATGTCTTAAAAGATAAGTTATTGCCTAGTAAGAGGTGACACGATGTTAAATGAACCATGTGAGCTATTTGAAATACTTGTAAAACAAGTAAGATGAATACCTTAGTTTGAGGACCTAGAGGTAATAGTTACCTGTTACAAAGATAACAATGTTGTGTGGTGATCCAAGGGTTTGAGTACCCAGATCTAATAATCATGATGATGATGATATTAAGGGATGAGAATTCTGAGTGATGAGATAAGGGACTGTGATCCCGAGTGATATACTTTCAAAAATGTTCCAAAGATCTTAAAAGTACTACCCTTTCTTTAATAGGATATGTTATAATTCATGTTTGAAACTTAGTTGATGCTAAAAGAATACTGTAAGGTACCTAATTCATCAAGTTAAATCTCATCATGTAGTGCCCTGACCATAGATCTATTCAGTGTCATAACTTGCAGATGGTGAAACGAGTTTAACTCGGAACCATATTTTTGAATATGCGGGGGTGAAGGACAAAGTATATCCAAACATCCCAATGAAGAATCGGTGTCACACCTTTCTTATTTATCATAGGATGATGTGAATATCCCAACCAAATAAGAAATTGATGTGTAAATCCTTCTTCATTTCTAAGTGGTATCGGGATTGAAGTATAAAATCTCCTAATCAAGAGAGGAATTGATGTTGATCTTTCTTATCCCTATATTATAAATTGGGTAAGCTGCGTGGACTTCTCCCGAAGAGAATAAATGCTATGGCAGTAACTCTATAGCAAAGATTTCATTATACCCCAACATGGTATTTACAGATGACACAAGATGTCCTGCTAAATCTAAGTGGTCTCGTACTGACCGAGAAAGGTGAGGTCTTGAAAGCCAGCTCTGCCGTTGACCTTGTATGGTACCGATTTTGACTTACTAGTGGTCGGTTGGAGCATGAATGATATACTTCATCTCCTTAGGGTATAACTGTGATTATAATATGTAATCAGCCGTGTAGTGTATTTGCTTAAAGGTCAAATACGGAAAGACATTGGTTGATGTACACTCCTTTTATACATCTTAGTTGAATAGATGTTATTCATATTTCTTCATATTCCCTTGTATAGTGAATAGATGATTTATTGCCCTACCCTAGATAGATGCATTATTCTAAGAGAAATGACTACTTTTTTCTACTTATAACAGTGATTAATCTTATTTATTAATACAAAAGAACCTCTGCTCAATTTTTATACTGCTTAACCTTGATAATAATATAGTCGGTGGAGAGTTATATCTCTCACTGGGACAATTGTCTCACCCCGTGGGATCCACAATTTTTAGGTGGACGTGCACGAAGCGGTAGAGACCTTTTTGCAGAAGGAGCACAACAGCCGGGACAGTAGTGACAACTCAGGTTGAGTTTGCTGCCTGTCGTGTCTTGTAGATAGAAGTCCTATGTGTCATCTCTGTATTCTCAGGTCCTTGGAGTCAATACGTAATGGTTTCATGAAAAATATGAGATTTTGGCTTGTATACCTCGAGGTTTTATGTTGCTTCAGTATACATTTTGACAAAGAAAATGTTATATGTTTTCCTCGAGATAAGATGAAACAATGTATGTACTATGTGAACCATGATATATATAAGTTTTGGATCTCTGAGTAAGAGCTTCTTGGTAATTGATCTCCTTGCAAAATGGTTTCATCCTTGTAGTTTTTGTTAATCTGTTGTTTATGGTAATTTCAAAATTATTTACTGGTGATGGCTTGATTTGTTTTGGGTCATCACAATATGTTATACAAAAACAATGCATACTACCTAATCTCAATACTTGTATACCCTGGCCAGATATTCAACTATTGAAGGTAGGGTAAGTATGGAACTCTTAGATTGCTATCTTTCTGATTACTCTTATCAAGCAATCATTTCGAGACAATATAAAGAGCATAATGAAATTGAAAATATGGCACATATGTTTCTATCACATCCTAAGTGCAATAAAATGGAATATGAGATTATCTCAGATCAACTTGTGAGTATGAGAAAGTACCAAGTACAATTATCATGATAAGTGAAAGGGGACAAGGAAGATGATAAAGAATATGTGAATGATAATGATCTCTTCCATAATGAGAAAATGAGAAATGTGATAAAATCATAAAATGTTCATGAACATGTTAAACAATAGCAAAGAAATGATTGATGACATGTAATTATCCTTATAATTCTTATGACGATGGAAAGGAACCTAGGATGAAACAAGAGTAAATGACTCATGAACATTTGAAAGTTCATGCAATAATGAGAGGATATGATAATCTCTTCTCTTTGATAAACAACCCTGGGTGATGATGGGGTGGTAAGAGGAATATGTTTGTTTGTGTTCTTTCCTTTTAGGGACATGTCAATCAAGTGAGTCTTATGACACTTGATGTGCATGAGTTAGAAGTGTTCTTTTAATGGAAAGTTAGAAAAGTATTAGTTCATCTTGAACTTTGGTTATAAGATAAAGATATGTGTAATAAGTAATGCCCTAAGATGAAAGAAAGATCCTTTTATATGTTTGGCTTTGGTAATAACAACAGAGAGATGGAAATGATGAGGATGTGATATTTTTTTGGCACATATAACAGATACCAAGGTAAAGAATCTTGGCATCCAAGAACTTTCAATGGTATGAGAAAATGAAAACATGACTTCTGATAAGATTAATGTTTGGTTACCTAGAAGGGCTGACTTTTAGATCAGTCTAGTTACATACTATAGTATGGATATCATATGTTAGGGGTTTATGCTTTGCATAAACATAACATCGATAAGGATGTATCAATTGAAGGAGAAATTGTAGAATCATCTTAGTAAAAGCTTAACAAGCTAAAAATAATTCCTTATAATATCCCTATCTAGATCTGTTGAGACGACTTATACATAAAATCTAGAGATACCTCTGAGATAAGTTCTTCTTTGACAAGTAGCCTCTCCTTATGACAAGAAAATAAACAACTAACATGATAGTTGGTATAAGTCATAAGAAATTTTAGTGTTGTGTCTGCAGATTAGAGTGGCTCAACAGATGTATGATAAGACTTGTAGTTCGAAGTGGGTGACAGAACGTAACTCTAGTCTTTCCTTAGAGATGAAATGTTAAACTAAGTGAGGAGTATGGAAGAATCCCAAGGTCAAGGATCTTATCACATAAGTTGTAAGTTGCGAAGGTGACAAATCAGTAAGGTTTGACACCTGAGTTAAATAAGGTATGTATAATGCTTCTTTGACTAAGAAAAGTGCTACTTGATATAATGTTGACTCTGCAGTCAGTAATGGAAATGACAACTGAGTATGTGTCATGTGTGATATATCTTATGATGATTTTAATGGAAGAACTTTGTGCTGGTCAAAGTTCTATAGTGTCCCCATGACATCAAGGATATATGTTAAGGCTTAAAGATGTAATAAATGAATAATATCTATCTCCCTTTACCTGGGATTTTGGGGATGAAATCCTTGTTAGGGGTTTATAACTTATAAAGACCTTGACCTGGGTTATGAGTTAACCCTATTTGTTTTGGCTAAGTAAGTTTCTTATAACTTTAATATAATCCTCTATGGTGTTTTTTTATCATGTGACACACTTATGTTTCAAGTTTGGTCCTGATTGAATGTTGTTTGAGCAATGTTCCTTTGTTTTGGACCAAAATGCAATTTAGACAAGATGGGGGGGTTATATTGCAAAATTTCACATGTTGAAATCCTTAAATGTTTTAGCATCATAAGAGAGAGAATGATGCTAAGTGGTGGCTTTTGGAAAGCCTAAATGCCAAGTTTGAACTTGTTTGGATAATGCTAGTACCTTGTGCAGTACAATTTGTAATTTACCCAAAATATAGGGTTGATATGCAAATTATCATCTATACAGTGTCCTTAACCCCTCTATGTATCATTTAGAGGAGAGAGAAAGAAGTAGAGACCATGGGGAATCATTTTTGAGTGGTAGTATCCTTGGTGATGAAAAGACCAAGAAGGGTTGTGTAATGGAAACCCTAATTTGAGCTCGTATTGAGTGCATCAGGTTGTAGTGTTAAATGGGAGTCCCTATCGGCCAAGGAGACAAAAAGGATGCCCCCATATCATTTTTTTAGCTCTTTTCCTTTGCAAAAACGAGCTAAGCACCTCAATAAATTAGTAGATATCGGCTTGCAACTTTCCTTTGGAAAGATTGTATTGAATTGTGAATAAAATAATAATGTGAGTGGAAGTGGCTTGCCCTAGAAGATAACCAAAGGGGCCGACCCTTATCTCTTGCATTATCCTCAAGTTTTTATTTTTCATGGAAAGATAAATATGGAATGCATGCAAGTACATGTGTCAATCCATGCATGGACATGTGGCACCTAGTAGTCGTAAGAAAATGACACCTCTTACACTCTATCCCATGAACCTCAAGGATATATACCCTCCCTTTCACCTACTAGTGAATCGTTTTGAACCCTATCACTCTCTTCCTCTTAGATATCATGCATAGTAGCTCAAGGAGCAATGGGATCTCAAGCACCAAGCTTAAGGTGAGGCCATGGTCGTCTTCAACCTTGGTTCAAGCATGGATCCTGGTTGTAGTTCTATCCTTTCTTTTCTTCTTCACCAAGTTCTTAACTATGGTGATTCCATTTATATGGAGGAGTTGTGAAAGAGCCTTGGATTTTTGATAAGTCATCTTCAACCTTAGGAACGTGGAGCTTTGGAGCTTTGAAGTTGTTCATAAGGTGGGTTATGTAACTTGAACCCAAACATGCTATTACATCTTTCTTGTTATAGTTGATGATCTACTTTCAATTCCGATATTTTCTTGAATACTTGATATATCTATGAGTTCTCATAGTTTCCTAGACCTATTATCCATGTACTAGAACAAGTAGAACGAAAGTCTTGAACTTGAAGATGATGGTATCATCTTAAAAAGTGATATTAGGTTCAAGCACACAAGCAAGCACCTCTAACCCAATATGGTGATGCACATATACCACTAAAACTATATGGATATGAGTTTATACTTCCTTGCATGATATGGTGATTTAGTATAAACCTCTTTCACGATATGAGGTCAAGAATATACCTTATGCATGATTTTGGGTTAAAACACACACCTCTTTGCTCGATATGGTGTGAAACATACAAACACCTCTTTGCCCGATATGTTGTGAAACATACACACATCTCTTTGCCTGATATGGTGTGAAGCATAGACACATGTCTTTGCCCGATATGGTGTGAATCATAGACACATGTCTTTTCCCAATATGGTGTGAAGCGCACACACACCTCTTTGCCCGATATGGTGTGAAGCATACACACACCTCTTTGCCCGATATGGTGTGAAGCACACACACACCTCTTTGCCCGATATGGTGTGAAGCACACACACACCTCTGTGCCCAATATGGTGTGAAGAACACACACACACACACCTATTTATTCGATATGGTAAGTAAGCATACACCTCTTGCACGATATGTTGTTGATCACACACCTCTAAAATGATATGATGGGTAACCCAATACACTAGATGACGAAAGTGGTAAGGTGGTTAATGCCCTAGAATATGTGATGGCCAATACACTAACGTATGGTGTGGCCAATATCTTCAAATGAGGTGAGGAAGTTACACCATGTATGGTGAAGGTGATACACCGTATGATTGGTAAGGTTGATACCTTAATGGATAAGGGTATGAGGGATATGATGATGCCTAGCTCGATATACACCTAACCCAATACATGTGTTCAAGTTGACATACACGATTCAACCCGATACACCTTGTAAAGGTGAAGGAAAAAAACTCTTAGGAGTGGTGAGTGTAACACCAAGTAATGGTGTGGCTAATACCTTGATAGGTGAAACACCTAAAGTGTTTGATGATGGTCAACCCTATATCAACAATGCCTTAACCCGAGATGAGTCCATATCACTTGATGATAGTTGGGTAATTCAAGTGTGTGACTTATGGGCAATACACTATAGGATAAATGTGATGGGTTAGTGCATAAAGTGTTAGGATGGGAAATATCCTAATACAAGATAAGTTGATGAACTTAAGTAAGTTAAAAGTCATGAGGGAATTGATACACCAAGGCATGATAAATATCACATCCAACACCTCAAGCTTGATACACCTTGATGCACCTCAAATCCAACATACTTGAATGAGTAACACATGAAGTGTGTCATGTCAATTGTTACATTAAGATGTAATGAGTTTAATGAACTTTCATAAGTGTAGGCTAACATAACTTGAGAAAGGGTAAAGATGTAATCATATCCTAGTGAGTATGAGAGAGGAACTCATACTTTGTGTTGATAATCATGTACTGATAAATGATGAGAATAAATAAGTATGATTGACTACTTATGATATCAATGTATGCTCCTAGATGTGTGGAGCAATGAATTAGGGTTTGGATTGATAATATGAACTTGAAACCCTATCCGGCTATAAAGGGAAACCCTAACCCTAATAATGGGAAGGTTGTATTTGTCTTATTGAATAGGCCTTGTGAGATATGTTAAATAATTGTATAACAAGTATAATGTTTATGTGGTATAATGACCTAAAAAATATTTGTTGCCTAGTGATAGGTGACAAGATGTTTAATGGGCCTTGTGAGTATTGTGAATAGGTGTTGCCTATTGAGAGGTGACAGGATGTTTAAATGGCCTTGTGAGCCATGTGAATAGTTGTTGCCTAGTGAGAGGTGACAAGATATTTAATGAACCATGTGAGCTGTGTGAAATACTTCTAAAACAAGTGTGATGAATACCTTGGTCTGAGGACTTAGAGGTAATAGTTACCTGTTACTGAGGTAACAATGTTCAGTGATGATCTAAGGGTTTGAATACCCACATCCAGTAATCATGATGATGACAACGTTGAGATGAGAATACCCAGTACTGTGATAAGGGACTGAGATCCCGAGTGTTATACATTCAAAATGTTCCAAAGATCTTAAAAGTACTACACCCTTATTTATAACAGTTGTTATAATTCATGTTTGAAACTTGGTTGATGCTAAAAGACACTGTAATGTACCTAATTAATCAAGTGAAATCTCATCACGTAGTTGCCCTGACCATAGATCCATTCAATGTTAGAAATTGCTGATGGTGAAATGAGTTTAACTTAGAGAGCATATTTTTGAATATACGGGGGTGAAGGACAAAGTATATGCATACGTACTAATGAAGAACTGATGTAGAACCTTCCTTATTTATCTCGGGATGATGTGAATCTCTCGACCAAATAAGGAATTGATGTGTAAATCCTTCATTATTATTATGTGTTGTTAGGATTGATGATAATCTCCTTACCACGTGAGAATCCTCGTTTTACTTATGATCCGAGATAGCTACATGGTCTTCTTCTGAAGACAGTACATGCTGTGGTTGTAACTCTATAATGAAGATGTCACTATACCCTGACATGCTATTTGCAGTTGACACAAGATGTCCTGCCAGTAGATGACACAAGATGTCCTACTAAGTTGTCTCGTACTAACTAAGACAGGTGAGGTCTTGACAGTCGGCTCTGCCATTGACCTTGTATGGTACCGATTTGAACTTAGTAGTGGTTGGTTAGAGTATGAAAGATATACTTCATCTCCTCAGGGTATAAGTGTGATTGTAAATATGTAATCACCCATGTTGCATATTTGCTTAAGGATCAAATACAGAAGACATTGGTTGATGTACACTTCATTTATACATCTTGATTGGATAGATGTTATACATGTTTCTTTATATTCCTTGTAAAGTGAATAGAAGATTTATTGCTCTATCATAGATAGCTACATTACTTTAAGATAAGAGATTTCTCTGTTTAGCTTATAAATAGTGATTAATCTTGCTTATTTATATAAAGAAATCCTCTGCTCAATTTCATACTATTTATCTGTGATAATAATATTGTTGCCAGAGAGTTATATCTCTCACTGGGATAATTGTCTCACCCTGTGGGATCCACATTTTTTTAGGTGGACGTGCACAAGGGGGTAGAGACCATACTGTAGAGGGAGAACAACAACAACTGGGAAAGCAGTAACAACTCAGGTTGAGTGTACTATTTGTCATGTCTTGTAGATAGAATTCCTATGTGTTGTCTTTGTACTCTCAGGTCCTTGGATTTAGTATGTGATGGTTTCATGAACGATATGAGTTTTTTTCTTGATTGCCTAGATGGTTTTATGTTGCTTATATATAGGTTTTGGTAAAGCAACTATTATATGTTATCCTGGAGATAAGATGGTACACTGTATGTACAATGTGAACCTTGATGTATATAAAGTTTTGGTTCTTTCATTAAGAGTTTCCTGGAAGAGGATCTCTTTGAAAAATGGTTTTAATTTTTAGTGATTTTCATTAATCCCCAGCTTATGGTCATTCCACAATGATTACTGGTGATGGCTTGATTTGATATCGGGTCCTCACAATTATCTTATCAATAATCAAATCCTAATTCATAATCCATTCATACTAGGTGTATCAATGTATGCTCATTAACATGATTATCACACATGTAAAAGTTTCTCTCTCATCCTCACTAGGATATTGGTTGCATCATACTCTATTAAATTGGCTCAACCCCTTTCTTCAAGGTACATTGTACCACTTAATCAAAGTGCATTAAACTCTTTACATATTAATGTATTACTTGACATAACACACTTCATGTGTTAATCCATCAAGTACATTGAATTTGAGGTACTTCCACCATATCGAGTAGAGAGGTGTGTGTATGCTTCACACCATATCGGGCAGAGAGGTGTGTGTGTGCTCCACACCATATCGGGCAGAGAGGGGTGTGTGTTCTTTACATCATATCGGGCAGAGAGGTGTGTGTATGCTTCACACCATATTGGGCAGAGAGGTGTGTGTATTCTTCACATGATATCGGGCAAAGAGGTGTGTGTGTGCTTCACACCATATCGGGCAAAGAGGTGTGTGTATGCTTCACACCATATCGGGCAAAGAAGTGTGTGTATGATTCACACCATATCGGGTAAGGAGGTGTGTGTGCGCTTCACACACATATCAGGCAAAGAGGTATATGCTTGCTACCCATGTCACCCACGAGGTCTATGTGTGTGTCATACATATCGGGTTGCTCAAATTAGGGTTTGCATATCGGGTTATCCCCTTATGCTCATACCTTTTTTCATTCTTTCAAGGCATAAACCTATCATTGGGTTGAGTGACAAGCTAGAAAATTGGTTGAACCCTTCACAAACCATTGTACAAAACAATAGGGGAGTGGGGTTTCAAGGTATATCAGATTTCATATCATATTGGGTTCCATCACCATATCGACTTAAAGGTGTGTGCTTTAACTTGATATCGTGCATAAGGTGTATGCTTGACCTCATATCATGCAAAAGGTGTATACTATATCACCATATCGTCCATGAGGTACATGCCTATCACCATATCATGCAAGAGGTGCTTTCTTATGTCACTCATGTCGAGTTGTTCAAAATTAGGGTTTATTATATCAATTTAGAGGTGTGTACTTGAAACTATATCGTGCATAGGGTCTTTGCTTGACCTTATATCATGCAAAAGGTGTATGGTTGGCACCATATCGTGAATAGGGTGTATACTTCATCATCATATCATGCAAGGAAGTATAAACTCATTCCCATATCATTTTAGTGGTGTAAGTGCATCACCATATCGAGTTAGAGGTGCTTGCTTATGTGGTTGAACACGATATCACTTTGTAAGGTGATACCATCATCTTCAAGATCTAGACCTTCATTTTACTTGTACTAGTACATGGATAACATGTCTAAGGAACTATTAGACCTCATAAATATATCAAGTATTCAAGAAAATATTGGAATTGAAAGTAGATCATCAAATATAGCAAGAAAAATGGTGAGTAATAACATGTTTGGGTTCAAGTTATATAACCTTCCTTAAAAACAACTTCAAAGCTCCAAGCTCCAAAGTTCCACATTCCCAAGGTAGGAGATGAACTATCACAAGTTCAAGAATCATTTACAACTCCTCTATATAAAAAGAATCACCATAGATAAGAACTTGGTGAAGAAGAAAAGAAAGTAAAGAATTACAACTGGGATCCATGCTTGAACCCAGGTTGAAGATGACCATGCCTTCACCTAAGCTTAATGGCTTGCGCTCCTCCTTTCTTCTTAGCACGATATCAAAGGTAAAGAGAGTGATAGGGGTAGAAACGATTCACTAATAGGTGAAAGGGAGGGTATATATCCTTGAGCTTCATGGGATAGAGTGTAAGAGGTGTGTAACGTCTGAGCCCACTGCGCAAGGCTCTAGTAGAGTTTCAGGAATGACGACTGGCCCCACAAACCACCACTAGCCTTAACTGTGCACTTTAATCTCACTCATGCACAAGCCGGGTCAACTTCCCGACTGGTCACCCATCCTAGTACTACTCCAAGCTGAGCACACTTAACTATTAAGTTCTTAGTGATGGGCTCCCGAAAAAGGAGGTGCAACTTGGTGATATGGGTAGTTCAATCATTCCTTTTAAGATCATTTTATCCGAGGCCTCAAATACTGGGATGTTACAATCTCCCCCACTTAGACTCTTGACGTCTTCGTCAAGGCTCAACTATAGGGACTCATAATCTCTTCCCCATTTCAGTAGAGACCCACAATGTCCCATGGACACCCAGCTCCCGATCACGGAATACCAGCGTAAGGGTGGCTACGTCAACCATGGACAACCCTTTCCTACATGCGTGGACCGCACGACTCAAGACTGGCATGCCATGCCTATGTGGGTCCCATCTACTGTAGGGGGTATGGCTCTGATTCTATTTGTAATGCCCAGGCCCACTGCCCAAGGCTCTAGTAGAGTTTCAGGAATGACGACTGGCACCACAAACCACCACTAGCCTTAACAACGTGCTTTGTCCTCACTCACACGCAAGCCAGGGTCAACTTCCGGACTGGTCACCCATCCTAGTACTACTCCAAGTCAAGCACACTTAACTATGCAGTTCTTTAGAGATGGGCTCCCTGAAAAGGAGGTGCACTTTGGTGATATGGGTAGTCCAATCATTCCTTTTAAGATCATGTTATCCGAGGCCTCAAATTCTGGGATGTTACAATCTCCCCCACTTAGACTCTTGACGTCCTCGTCAAGGCTCAACTATGTGGTCACATAATCTGACCCCATTTCAGTGCAGACCCACAATGGCCCATGGACACCCAGCTCCCAATCACAAAATACCAGCACATGGGTGGCTACGTCAACCATGGACAACCCTTTCCTACCTGCCTGGACCGCACGACTCAAGACTGGCATGCCACATGCCTATGTGGGCCCAACCTACTGGAGGGGTTATGGCTCTGATACCATTTGTAATGCCCGGGCCCACTACCCAAGGCTCTAGTAGAGTTTCAGGAATGACGACTATCCCCACAGACCACCACTAGCCTTAACTGTGCGCTTTGTCCTTACTCACGCGCATGCCAAGATCAACTTCCCGACATGTCACCCATGCCAGTACTACTCCAAGTTGCGCACACTTAACTATGGAGTTCTTTTAGTGATAGGATCCCAGAAAAGGAGGTGCACCTTGGTGATATGGGTAGTTCAATCATTCCTTTTAAGATCATTTTATCCGAGGCCTCAAATCCTTCCGTGACCGGGAGTTGGGTGTCCATGGGCCATTGTGGGTCTGCACTAAAATGGAGAAGAGATTATGAGTCCTTATAGTACATCCTTGACATGGACGTCAAGAGTCTAAGTGGGGGAGATTTTAACATCCCAGGATTTGAGACCTCATATAAAATGATCTTAAAAGGAATGATTGAACTTCCCATATCACCAAGGTGCACCTCCTTTTTCGGGAGCCCATCACTAAAGAACTCCATAGTTAAGCATGCTCAGCTTGGAGTAGTATTGGGATGGGTGACCTATCGAGAAGTTGATCCTGGCATGCACGTGAGTGAGGAAGCACACAGTTAAGGCTAGTGGTGGTATGTGGGGACAGTCGTCATTCCTGAAACTCTACTAGAGCCTTGGGTAGTGGGCTCGGGCGTTACAAATGGTATCATAGCCATAACCCCTCCAGTAGGTGGGGCCCACATGGGCATGTGGCATGCCAATCTTGAGCTGTGCGGTCCAGGCAGGTAGGAAAGGGCTGTCCATGGTTGACGTAGCCACCCCTGCGCTGGTATTCTGTGATCGGGAGCTGGGTGTCCATGGGCCATTGTGGGTCTGTACTGAAATGGGGTCAGATTGTGAGGCCATATAGTTGAGCCTTGACGAGGACGTCAAGAGTCTAAGTGGGGGAGATTGTAACATCCCACGATTTGAGGCCTCAGACAACATGATCTTAAAAGGAATCATTGGACTACCCATATCACCAAGGTGCACCTCCTTTTCAGGGAGCCCATCTCTAAAGAACTCCGTAGTTAAGCGTGCTCGACTTGGAGTAGTACTAGGATGGGTGACCAGTCGGGAAGTTGACCCTAGCTTGCGTGTGAGTGAGGACAAAGCACCTTGTTAAGGCTAGTGGTGGTCTATGGGGACAATCGTCATTCCTGAAACTCTACTAGAGCCTTGGGAAGTGGGCCCGGGCGTTATAAATGATATCAGAGCCATATCCCCTCCAGTAGGTGGGACCCACATGGGCATGGCATGCCAGTCTTGAGCCGTGCGGTCCACGCATGTAGGAAAGGGTTGTCCATGGTTGACGTAGCCACCCTTATGCTGGTATTCTGTGATCGGGAGCTGGGTGTCCATGGGCCATTGTGGGTCTGCACTGAAATGGGGAAGTGATTATGAGGCCTTATAGTTGAAAGTTGACGAGGATGTCAAGAGTTTAAGTGGGGTAGATTGTAACATCCCAGGATTTGAGGCCTCAAATAACATGATCTTAAAAGGAATGATTGGACTACCCATATCACCAAGGTGCACCTCCTTTTCAGAGAGCCCATGTCTAAAGAACTCCATAGTTAAGCGTGCTCGACTTAGAGTAGTACTAGGATGGGTGACCAGTCGGGAAGTTGACCCTGGCTTGCGTGTGAGTCAGGACAAAGCACGCTGTTAAGGCTAGTGGTGGTCTGTGGGGCCAGTCGTCATTTCTGAAACTCTACTAGAGCCTTGGGCAGTGGGCCCGGGTGTTACAAATGGTATCAAAGCCATAAACCCTCTAGTAGGTGGGACCCACATGGGCATGGCATGCCACTCTTGAGCCGTGCGGTCCACACATGTAGGAAAGGGTTTTCCATGGTTGACGTAGCCACCCTTACGCTGATATTCCATGATCGGGAGCTAGGTGTCCATGAGCCATTGTGGGTCTGCACTGAAATGGGGAAGAGATTATGAGGCCTTACAGTTGAGCCTTGACGAGGACGTCAAGAGTCTAAGTGGGGGAGATTGTAACATCCCAGGATTTGAGGCCTCAGATAAAATGATCTTAAAAGGAATGATTGAACTACCCATATCACCAAGGTGCACCTCCTTTTCCGACAGCCCATCACTAAAGAACTCCATGGTTTAGCGTGCTCAACTTGGAGTAGTAATGTGATGGGTGATCTATTGGGAAGTTGATCCTGGCATGCTCGTGAGTGGGGACAAAGCGCACAGTTATGGCTAGTGGGGGTTTGTGGGGACAATCGTCATTCCTGAAACTCTACTAGAGCCTTGGGTAGTGGGCCCAGACATTACAAATGGTATCAGAGCCATAACCCCTCCAGTAGGTGGGGCCCACATGGGCATGTGGCATGCCAGTCTTGAGCCGTGCGGTCCAGGAAGGTAGGAAAGGGTTTTCCATGGTGCACCTCCTTTTCATAGAGCCCATGTCTAAAGAACTCCATAGTTAAGCGTGCTCGACTTAGAGTAGTACTAGGATGGGTGACCAGTCGGGAAGTTGACCCTGGCTTGCGTGTGAGTGAGGAAAAAGCACGCTGTTAAGGCTAGTGGTGGTCTGTGGGGCCAGTCGTCATTTATGAAACTCTACTAGAGCCTTGGGCAGTGGGCCCGGGTGTTACAAATGGTATCAAAGCCATAAACCCTCCAGTAGGTGGGACCCACATGGGCATGGCATGCCACTTATGAGCTGTGCGGTCCACACATGTAGGAAAGGGTTTTCCATGACGTAGCCACCCTTACGCTGATATTCCATGATCGGGAGCTAGGTGTCCATGGGCCATTGTGGGTCTGCACTGAAATGGGGAAGATATTATGAGGCCTTACCGTTGAGCCTTGACGAGGACGTCAAGAGTCTAAGTGGGGGAGATTGTAACATCCCAGGATTTGAGGCCTAAGATAAAATGATCTTAAAAGGAATGATTGAACTACCCATATCACCAAGGTGCACCTCCTTTTCCGACAGCCCATCACTAAAGAACTCCATGGTTTAGCGTGCTCAACTTGGAGTAGTAATGTGATGGGTGATCTATTGGGAAGTTGATCCTGGCATGCTCGTGAGTGGGGACAAAGCACACAGTTATGGCTAGTGGTGGTTTGTGGGGACAATCGTCATTCATGAAACTCTACTAGAGCCTTGGGTATTGGGCCCGGGCGTTACAAATGGTATCAGAGCCATAACCCCTCCAGTAGGTGGGGCCCACATGGGCATGTGGCATGCCAGTCTTGAGCCGTGCGGTCCAGGCAGGTAGGAAAGGGATGTACTTGGTTGACGTAGCCACCTCTGCGCTGGTATTCCGTGATCGGGAGCTGGGTGTCCATGGGCCATTGTGGGTCTGCACTGAAATGGGGTGAGATTATGAGGCCATATAGTTGAGCCTTGACGAGGACGTCAAGAGTCTAAGTGGGGGAGATTGTACATCCCAAGATTTGAGGCCTCAAATAACTTGATCTTAAAAGGAATGATTGGACTACCCATATCACCAATGTGCACCTTCTTTTCAGGGAGCCCATCTCTATAGAACTCCATATTTAAGCATGCTCGACTTGGAGTAGTACTAGGATGGGTGACCAGTCAGGAAGTTGACCCTGGCTTGCATGTGAGTGAGGACAAAGCACGCTGTTAAGGCTAGTGGTGGTCTGTGGGGCCATTTATCATTCTTGAAACTCTACTAGAGCCTTGGGCAGTGGGCCCAGGCCTTATAAGGTGTCATCTTCTTACTACTACTAGTGCCACATGGCCATGCATGGATTGACACATGTACTTGCATGCATTCCACCTTTATCTTGCCATGCAAAATAAAAACTTGAGGATAATGCAAGGAATAAGGGTCGAACCCTTTGGTTATCTTCTAGGTCTTTTCCTTTGCTCGAGACCTCAAGAGCGAGCTGCGAAAATCCGGTGTCAGTGGATCTTTGGTACATAAGATCGTGAACTCGATTCCCAGGGAGTTGGGTGTATGGGGTAAGGGAATGACTGATCTTTTAATAGCCACCGATCAGAGTAGAATGCCTATTAAGGTTAGAGGCATGGCGATGTTGGAGAAGAGGGGAACACCCTACTTGGTCCTACAGAAGGTGGACACAGAGTGATTTCTGCGTGCTGTGTTCTTTCGATATGTCCTTGCAGGTGTTTTGTTTTGTTTCGTTGGACGGTCAGTTTTCTTTGTTTGAGGGAAGATACCTGCGTTGTTTTATGAGTAGGAGATGTAATTCTACTGCATATTAGCCCATATGAGGGGGATGGGATGAATAAGAGGACCCCCTGACTTCAAAAAAAAAATTCACAATTCAATACAACCTTTCCAAAGGAAAGTTGCAACCCGATATCTATTGCTTTATTGAGTGGCTTATCTTGTTTTTTTGCAAAGGCAAAGAGCTAACAAAATGATATGGGGGCCTCCTATTTGACTGTTTGGATCTTTGGCTGATAGGGAATCCATTTAGCACTACAACCCGATACACTCAATACAAGCTCAAATTAGGGTTTCCATTACACAACCCTTCTTGGTTTTTCATCACCAAGGATGTTACCACTCAAATTTTGATTCAAACAGGGTACCTACTTCTTTATATCTCCTATAAATAATGCATAGAGAGAGTAGGGACACTCTAGAGGTGATAAAGTGCATATTAACCCTACATTTTGGGCAAATTGCAAATTGCACCAAAATTGGTACACAATGCACAAACATTGCTCAAACAGGTTCCAACTTGGAATTAAGCTCTCCCCAAGCCGCCCCTTAGCACCATTCTTTCTCTAATGATGCCAAATTAAACTTTACGAGAGTCTTAAATACTTTTCAAAAGATTAAAAAAAGTTTATAAATAACTTACTTAAGCAAATCTTCCAAGTTAGGGCATAACCCAGGTGAGGGATGTTACATGTTATAAACCCCTAACAAGGATTTTATCCCAAAAATCCCAGACGAAGGGAGACAATTGTTATTCAAACATCATATCATCAAGCCTCCACATAATATCTTGATGTCCTGGAGATGCCATAGAACTTTGACCAGTACAAAGTCCTTCCATTTACAGTCATCATAGAATCTATCATATATAATACATACTCAACTGTCCTTTTCATTAATGACTATAATGTCAATTTTGTGTCAGGTAACATTTTCTAAGTTAGAGAAGTAATATTCACACTTTGAATAATTAGGGTGTCAAACCTCATTAGTTTGTCACTTCCTTAACTTACATCTTTTATGTAATAAGATTCTTGATCTTGGGAGTCTTCCATATTCCTTACATAGTTTAGCATTTTATCTCCCAGGAAAGACTAGAGTTATGTTTTTTCACCCAGTTGGGACTACAAGTCTTATCATACATATGTTGTGCCACTCTAATCTGCTGACACAACACTAAAATTTCTTATGACTTGTACCAACTACCCCATTAGCTATTTATTTTCTTGTCATAAGGAGAGGCTACTTATTAAAGAAGAACTATATCAGAGGTAGCTCTATATAACATCCCTGACTTGGGTTATGGTTTAACCCAAGAAGTTTTGCTTAAGTAAGTTACTTACAAACTTTTTCTGATCTTTTGAAACGTGATTAAGACTCTTTGTGAAGTTTATTTTCAAGTTTGAGCTTATTGCAAACTATTCATGCATTATATGATAGTCTGAGTGTATAGTGCAATTTACCCAAGATGAGGGGTTATATTGCAAAATGTCACATGTTGAATGTATACTATGTGTTCTAACATCATGAGAGAGAGAATAATACTAAGTGGTGGCTTGTGGAAAGCCTAAATTCTAAATGAGAACTTGTTTGAATAATGCTAAGTGCTTTGTGCATCAATTATGGTACAAATTGTAAATTATGTAGAATGTAGGGTTGATGTGTAAATTACCACTTCTAGAGTGTCCTTGCTCCTTCCTAGTATCATATAGAGGAGAGAAAAATAAGGAGACACTATGTTTGAATCATCCTAGAGTGGTATCACTCTTGGTGATGAAAAGACCAAGGAAGATGTATAGTTGAAAGTTTTATATGAGCTATAACAAGTTGTAGACTTGAAATGGGAGTTCCTATCGACCAAGGAGCCATAGAGGGAGTCTCCTATCAGTTTGTTTACTCTTGGATTTGCCCAGGATGGGATAATAACCTCAAGGAAGTCATATGTATCGGTTTGCAACTTTTCTTTGGAAAAGGTTGTGTGGAATTGTGAATATCATAATAGTGGAAGTAACTTGCCCTAGAAGATAACCAAAGGGACGGCCCTTATACTTTGCATTATCCTTAAGCTTTTATTATTTCATGGAAAGATAAAGACGGGATGCATGCAAATACATATGGCAATGCATGCATTGCCATGTGGCACTTAGTAGGTTAAGTTAATGACACCGCCGACACTCTTTTTCATAAACCCCAACTTTAAATACCCTTCCCTTCACCTATTAGTAGAATTTTCAAATCTCACTATCATATTTCACTACTACAATTTTTGCCAATAATGCCACTTCATGTAGCGTCATTTTTACTAGAATTACCGACCTAATACACTATTGCATCAGTTTTATCATAAAAACCGACCCAATAAATTTCCCACGGCGAAAATTTGCTCGATTTTGGCTTTGCGCCTTAATCTATAGGGTCGGTTTTTCCAAATAACCAACCTTATATGTCTACAAAAAATGCGGGCACCACTTAAGACCTCTTGGGTCGATTTTCTCAAAATAACCGACCTTGTAGTGTATCTCTATAGGGTCGAATTTTTAACTTACCCGACCTTATAGGTGGTTAGGGAACTACTTAAGTTGTTGGGTCGATTTTCACTAGTTACCCGACCTTACAGGTTCTCAACTATAGAGTCAGGATTAAAAAAAACCATCTTTAGAGGGTTTTGTGCGGGCAACAGTTCTCTGTTGGGTCAGTTGTTTTGATCAATATAAAAATGTGGTAAATGATTTTTCATATTCTCTACTAATTTTATGTTTAATTGAATTTTGGAAATTATATGGATAACTCAATCATGCATATTGGAGAAAAAATTCAAAATATTAGGGTGTTCTTTGAATGTGGTTCTCAGTCGAACTATACTTCAACCGAAATGCTGACAGGGTGTTGTTCAATATTGTAGTGTTTGAGTTTTAATTATTTATTGGTGGCTCTGAATGATTGGGAATTTATAATGGTGCTATGAAATTACATTTCAGACATCATTCTAAATTTTCATTATTTTTGGAGGATGTTTGACCTCTAAAATAAATGAACTAAAATAACTTTTTTATAACAGAAAAATCTGTTGAAATAAAAAAAAAGTATAGTGAGGGGTTAATGTGTAAATTACCCAAGCACCTAAATTTATATATATGAGAAAGCTGTCACCCAAGTAGCTCTCATATTTCGTGATACATTCTATAGAAACAAAATCCTAAAGAGAGAGGGAGAGTTAGGGTTTGAGAGAAGAAAGTGGTGGAATTGCTGATCTAGGGTTTCTCTATCTGAGATATGATGAAATCAAGTAAGTTTAGCTTCTTTGCATAGCCTTTCATGGTGAATCTTCTCTCAGATGTCAAGATTCTGTCCCTCCTTTGATTTGATTTGAAATGGTATCAAATCTTCCCCTTTTCTCACTCTTTCTTTATAATCCCCCATTTCTAGGGTTTGCGGGTTGAAAGGAAGCAAAATTCAGTGATTTTCTAGGGGTTTGATATGGATTCGAGATTTTTAGAGATGAGATGCATTTTTAAGGTGTTTTCACACCTTAGGGTGAGTGGGTACTTCCTTTAAATAGTAGATTGTATGAAAATGAGTTAAATGATCAATAATCTTTACTTGTTTTGTATGCAACTACAAACCCTAAACTGCCCTTTTGACCTACCTTTTGCAAGATGATATGAAATAGATTATTTCTCTGTTGTGATGGATTCCAAGTTATAAATCATACTATAAATGCATACAAATTATCTTAATGAGAATTCATAAAGTAATTGCAGAGTTTATATGAAAATAGAAAAATCTAGGGTTTTCTTCTATGACTAAATTTGTTGTATAATTGAATAAAGAAGTTGGTCTAGTTGAATCTCCTTGGTTACAAGTGATTGTTTTATCTGAATGTGTAGTAGATATATGTCAGATAAGATCTTGTATTTCATTTGATGATATCAATGTTTCTATGTCATGTTGTCAATATTGATATCAGGGCCCAAGCAACCTGGAAATGACATTGATGTTTACCTTCAACCTATAATGGATGACTTAATGAAACTATGGGAAGGTGTTATGACATATGATGCTTCACGTGAAGAGATATTTAATTTGTGTGATATGTTGTTTTGCACGATTAATGACTTTTCAGCTGATGGAAATTTGTCTGGATATAGCATAAAAGGATACAAAGCATGTCCTGTTTGTGAGAAAAATACTGATTCAATTCGATTGAAACATGGTGGTAAAATTGTAGATCTTGGTCATCAGAGATTTCTCCCACCAGTGCATCCTTATTGAAGGCAACACAAAACCTTTAATGGGTCAACATAGGAATGAAGTGCTCCTAAACTTATACCAGGAAATGTTGTACATGATAGGGTGAAACATATTGTTAATGAATTTGGAAAGAGTTCAAGTAGTCATACTCTCACATGTGACAAGTCATATACAAGAAGAGGTCAATATTCTGGGATCTTCCTTATTGGAGATTTTTGGCAATTAGACACTGCATTGATGTCATGCATGTTGAAAAAAATGTTTGTGATAACATCATTGGTATACTATTGAACATACCAGGAAAGACTAAAGACGACATCAAATCTAAAAAAGATTATAATTAATGGGTATAAGAAAAGAATTATCAATGGAGATCAGGGGTCGCCGCACATATTTACCACCAGCTTGTTACACTTTGTCAAAGCAGGAGAAAAAGGCTTTCTGTGAGTGCTTGTATAATATTAAGGTTCCATAAAGATACTCTTCTAATATTTGTAGATTGGTATCATAGAAAGATCTAATGTTGATAGGTCTCAAATCTCATGATTGTCACACCTTAATGCAACAAATTTTACCGGCGGCTATTCGATCTATATCGCCGAAGCATGTAAGGTTTGTAATCACAAGACTTTGTTTCTTCTTCAATGAAATATGCAACAAAGTGATACAACCTGATACTCTCAATAAATTATAGAAAGTGTAATTGTTACCATGTGTCAGCTTGAAATGTACTTTCCTCCTTCATTTTTTGATATCATGGTTCATCTTATAGTACATATTACAAGGGAGGTGAAGATGTTGGGTCCAATTTTCTTACAATAGATGTATCCATTTGAACGCTACATGAGTGTTTTTAAAGGTGATGTTCGGAATCATTATCATCCTGAAGGGAGTATTATTGAGGGTTATGTGGCTAAGGAGGTGATGAACTTTTGCAATGATTTTTTGAATTGCAATGAAACTTTTAGCGATATAAAAAATTCCCATCACACTGAATCTTATTGTGGCAAAGGAACTCTGGGAGCACGAGTGAAAGGAATTAGTCATGAGTTGTGGGAACACGCACATTTGTATATTTTATACAACATCGATGAAGTTAGTAGCTACATCACAAAACATAATGATCTTATCAAGAGAATTCATCCACGATCCAGTTCAATGTGAAAATTTATTAGGTGGTTTGAAGAGAAAGTCTTTAATCAACTATCTGAATCACCAAATAATGTTGCTGAGAACATAAAATGGATCGCCTTTAAGCCAAAAATGGATGTCATGTCATACGAAGGTTATGACATAAATGAATTTTCATACTACACAAAGCATCAAGATGAAAGTAGTGTAGTCCAAAATAGCGGGGTCACTGTTCAAGCTTGTTCGTTGTATTTTGCTAGTGCCAAAGATAAAAGACCACGCGAAGCTGAGATGTTATATTACAACGCCATTGAGGACATATGGGAATTGGACTATACAAATTTCAGAGTTCCTATCTTTAGATGTAATTCGGTTGATAACAACAAAGGAGTTTTAGCAGATGAGTTGGGTTTCATATTGGTGAATTTTAAAAAGATTGGAGAGAAAGATGAGCCATTCATCATGGAAGACCAAGAAAAACAAGTATTCTATATTGATGATCCGACAAATAAAAATTGGTTTGTCGTTCTTCATGGAAAAATATAGTTTAATGTAGATCCTACAAATGATGAAGAATGCTACGAAAAGTATGATGATTCCATCCCATTCTCAATTGGTTTGCGAAGTGTAAATGTTGAAGTTAACATTGATGAATACAATAAATGTCAAGACCATGCTGAAGGAATTTTACTTGACTAATAACTCAACTAATACTAGAGGCATGTATTCTTTGAATTATTTATTTTATTATCATTCAAGCACATAATGTTTTAAATATACATCATATATAATTCAACAACTTATGATTTTATTATCACTTATGTTTCTTTTATCATGTATACTTGTAGGTTGTTCTAAAATGGCAAGTGAAGATGAACATTTTGAGCATGAGCACCATGAGGATGGTAGTGGTGATGCTAAGAAATGTAGAGGTCCCACACTGATGCATAGGCTGCATGAGCTCAGGGCCAAAGGGGAGAAATTGCCAATCCAGTTTGATGTCACATGAGCACCTATTGGGGAACATGCTAATGCTTTAAAGCATTACGTAGGGGTGACCATGCACAGTAAGGTAGCAATAGATATAGAAAATTGGCACAATGTTTTTGCTTCCATAAAAGACCTCCTATAGAAAGATATATTTATGAGTTGAAGTGATATTATTTTAATATGTTTTTTGTTTATTGATTCTAATTTAGTTTGCTTAGAAAGACATATCCTTTTTAAGATAACTTTATTGCTTCTTTTGTATGTATAGGGTGTTTTTCATCTAAATGAAAAAGATCACAAGAAAAAAGTGCTACAACGTTGTGGTGTATGATGGAGGGCTTTTAAGACCTATCTCAAAAGGGATTATATAGATAATCCTAAATAAAAGAAGAAAAAAACAGATCAATATATTTTTATAGATCCTGAGATGTGGGAAAGATTTGTTGCATAAAGGAAATCGGAAGAGTTTTAGGTAATAAAGATTGTGATGTATTGTATGAATCTTTTTATACAATTAAGGAGGTGAATATTTTTATATATGTTTGCCAAGTCTAAATTGCAATACCTCATTTTAAATGATCAGGCTATTCACGAGGCCCAAAAGGAAAGACAGGCCAAAAATGTGCATGACCATCGCTTGGGGCCCGGTAATTATGCCTTCCGTCGCCAACTACAAGACAAGAAACACTCTTTTGGAGAAGAGTCTAGTACCACTCATGTTGAGCGTCTACCCTGACACTTGTAGTGGATTGATACTAGAGAGAATCGAGCAGGTGAAATTGTCAACCCTACAACTAAGGAGGTGGCACAAAAGATGGTAGGTTTATCCCAAAAGAGTAACTCCCACAAACGTTGATTTATTAATATATAATTGATATTGTGATTTAATATTTTTATTAACTATGAATAGATTGATCTCCATGAGAAAAGGAAGGAAGGAAAGTTCATCCCAACTGGCCACATGGATGAATTATGAGTTGCTGTTGGTACGAAGGAGCATCCTAGATGTGTTAGGGGATTAGGAGCTGGGATAGGATTCAAGTCTTATTTTGGCCCTTCACAATCTAAAAGAGGTCCTGCAGGAGGTCTTACATAAGAGGAAGTTGAAGCATTAGTCACACAAAAAGTAAAAGAAATAATATCTTCATTTCAGCCTACTCAACCTTCTCAACCTATTCAAACTATGCGTCTCTCAGATGATGAGGTACAAGCCCATGCTCCAGCTATAGAATGTCATGGGAGCACTCCCAATGACACACCACAAAAATCTACAGTAAGTTTTCTCTATATGTTGTGTTATTAGTATGATATATATATATATATATATATATATATATATATATATAACAGTTGTAGTAGGTATCTGGTTTACTGCTTCGTATATAACTTATATTATTTCAGTTCTAGGTTGGTATGAACTGTAAACTTGCAGTGGATGTTCCAAAATATAATGTTGTGGCGGCGGGCAAGGTATACAACCTTGGTGGTACATTGCATTGCCAACCAATTGCTGATGACATTTGTCGTGTGTCCATCCATCTTGTGTATGATAGAATGGGCGACAAACCACTACCCATACCTAATCCTGAATATAGTACAGTTCAAGAAGGAGAGGGTGCTATGGTGGGTTGGCCTAGACACTTTGTTATAAATGACAAGGTATACCTGAATTCTATCATGTTTTTCATATTTCACTACATATATGAACTCATGTAATATAAGTATGTAATTTAATTAACAGGGTTTGCAAACCAAAAAGTAAAAATTCTACTAGTCACCCTCCTATGCCCAAGCCATCTTTTATTCCAGAATCCACATTTGACGAGTTAGTGTGTCGATACTTAGGTAGCCAAAGCTCGGGATTACAAATCTTGGTCAATTTAACAGAGAATGCAACTGGGAGGGACTTTGACAATTATATTTTTCTTGATGATATTAAAGAGTTGTTCCGGTATGATTGGCTAAATACTTTGATATTAGAAGTATGGATAAGGTAAGAATCTATCAATATAGAAAATTCCAATACACATTTTTAACTTATTTCTATATATGAAAATAATTACAAATGTTATACAACCACTTATATACCGAGCCCAAAAAATTTGATACAAAGAATGTTGGATTCTTAGTTCCTTCAGTCACTAGTCAGGTGGAGACACATATTGAGGATGTGAATTAGTACTTCTCTACTGCATTCAAATATTTTTCTAGTGTAGGGAAGGAAATTATTCTAATTCCTTTTAATATCCAATAAGTATATTATTATTCAATATAATTTTAATAATGAATAAATTTGTTTATTTTTATGTTTGTTTTATTCTTACTCATATCTAGACATTGGGAATTATTGGTGGTTGTCCTAAAATTGATGACTCTTTATTATCTTGACCCAATGGGAAAAAGAACAAGGGGCCACAAACTGAAATTGTCAACTATAGAGTAAGCATAAATTTAGTCATTTGTTATGCTTCAACATGATATTTCTATTTATAATTTCTATTTTACCAACTATCTTCATTTAATTGATAGGGGTATAAAGGCTTTTCATGAAGGTGGAGGGCAAATACCCACAAAATTAAAGAATTTGACTTGGAAAAATGTCAAGGTAGCTACTTTGACAACTGCTTAGTCTTATATGTATTAATTTTCAACTCGTATATGTGAACTCTTCTAGTCTTATTTCAACTTTTTTTATAGTAGTTTACTAACATTAAGTATAATTCGTTATTTGTAGTGTCCTATACAAAATAATGGTTGGGCTTGTGGCTACTATGTAATGAAATATATGCAATGTATTGTCAAACAAGCAACACATGACATCCAGACTATAGATCAGGTAATAAAGAATAACATCATAAATTTACAAGTGAGTTGTAGTCATTTTATAAAATATTAGCATGTGCATTTTCTGTTAGATCTTTACAACTCAGAGTTACACACCTGAGGACTTAAATGAATTCTGAGAAGAGTGGTCAGATGCTTTTCTAAATGAAGTCAATATAGCATTGGATTGAATGCATATGTCATCTCCATTTATGCATGTGGTTTTGGAACTCTTTCAAATTTACTTTTGTATCTGACATTAATTTTAATATCATCTCATACTTGCAATCTATCATTTTGTGAATGTTATGATGTGATAAGTGTATGAATGTCTCAACTGAATATATAAATCATTTTTTATTATGAATGTGTGGTTTGGAAATTGATAATTCAAATGGACATAAAAGCTAGCAAATGTGGCTTTGGAATGAATTTCTGGCTTGCATCATTTGCAAGTCTACTTTCTATTGTAAGGTTTAATCTGCATATTTCTGTTCTGTTCTACAGATTTTTTTAAAAAACAAATTGTAACCTCTAGGATCAGTTATTTTAAATAACCAACCTTGTAGATCTCTAGGGTCGAGTTTTAAGAAAAAACCAACCTTATAAGATCTGGTTTCAGCAACTTATTTTTCGCAACTTTTTGGGTCAGTTTTTTGAAAATAACCGTCCTTACAGATAAATTATAGGGTCAGTTTTTTAGGAATAACCGACCTTAGAAGTTCTATTGATCAAGCAAGCTAGTCTTTTGGGTCGCTTTTTTTCTTAAACCGACCTTATTGTATGTCTTTTGGGTTAGTTTTTTGGTAACAACCAACCTTAAAAACACTGGGATCAACTCACCTATTGGGTCAGATTTTTGAAATACCCGACCTAAAAGGTCCTCTATAGGGTCGGTTTTTGTATGAATAACTGACCTTACATCCTCAGGCACAGTTTCTTTTCTAGCTTGTGTCAGTTTTTTACAGCCTATTGGGTTGGTGTTTACTATATAAGGTTGGTTTTCTTTGGTTAAAAAACCCAACCCTATAGATCAAATTCTATAGTGATGACCACTTAGGAGTCAGTTAAAAAGTGACGATATAGACTTTAAAAAACCAACCCTATAGACCATTACTATAGTAGTGTTTCTCTTAGATATCATGCACAACATACTAGTATCATCCATAGTAAAGGAGTGTCAAGTTTAGAGCCCTAGTATTGGCCAAAGAGAAGGGATATCGACCAAGCAAGGTGATATCAATCTAGCAAGGTTATATCGGCCATAAGTGGTGAAGATATCATGCAAAGTGCTAAGGAGCTCAAGCCTTGTACTTTGATAAGCTCATATTCAACCTTGGGAATGTGAAGACTTGGATCTTGGAGCTTGGAAGTTGTTCTAGAGGTGGGTTATATAACTTGAACCCAACAATGTTGTTATTCACCTTCAATATTGTTGAACTTGTTGATCTACTTTCAATTTCAAATTCCTTTGATTAATTGATATACCTATGAGTTCCAATAAGTTGTTAGGACTTTTTTCCATGAACTAGAATAGTAAGATAAATATCTTGAGGTTGATGATGGTGACATCATCGTGGTACAACCCGATATAGGGTTGAAGTACCTTAAACTAGTGGCGTAGCCACACTTTAGCCTGGGTAGGCAAGTGCCCTACCCAGATTTTGTAGTTGCTCACTATTTGATACCAATTTGACACAGATTTTTGTAAAAATTACTCATGGTGACCTACCTTGTATGTATCTTAAAGCATTCATCTTAATGGTGCCCCTCCTATCCATATTTCCTGGCTCCGCCACTGCCTTAAACCCAATATGAGAAACCCAAGATGATGCGTAACTCGATATAGTGATGGGTAATACCTCATGAAGGATATAAGGGATATGTCATGAATGATATGAGTGATACCTATAGACACCTTTTGCATGATATGAGGTTAAGTCCATGCCTCCTGCATGATATGGTACATCCTAACCGATATGATGTTGAAACCCTAGATGAGGAAGTGGAATCCGATATGCTTTTGAACCCATACCTCTATCCTTTTGTGTAATGGATTGTTGTGAAAGAGTTCAACCATATATCTAGCTTGTCGTGCAATTATATGATACAACTGATCCTTGGAAGGCATGAAATATTATGAGCATAATGGTATACCTAACATGGTAACCCAATATGTCAACCAACATGGCAATCTGATATGATAATTCACCATAGGAACCCAATATGGTATTGTGCATACACTTCCCAAACGATGCCATGATGATACATATACCCCATGCACGATATGGTGCACACCTAGTGCACGATATGGTAACAAATATACCCTTATACCCAATATGAGGTCAAGCATCTAGCTCATACAGGATATGAGGTTAACTTGAGATGATAAGAACTAAGTGATAGCCAACCTAATATGGATACATGATATGATGTGAAGGTTGTATCTCAAACACAATATGATAGCATATATACACCATGATGCCCGATATGGTAAGTATGCTTAGATCCAATGTATTGGACAAAGTGATATATGTTGTGTGTTATGATAAATGCAACATTAAAAAGGTAATGAGTTTAATGCAATTTCATAATTATGAGCTAACATACCTTAAAAGGAGAATGGAGCCAACTTAATAAAAGTATGATGGAATCAATATCCTAGTGAGGATGAGAGAGAAACTAATATTTGAATGTTAAACATGTAATGAGTATATGTGATACTCCTAGTATGAATGGAGTATGAATTAGGGTTTAATCCTCTATGATGTGATCTTGAAAACCCTAAGTGGTTATTAAAGGTAAATCTTATATAATGGGTGAAGAGATGATTCGAAACCCTAATTGATTGATAAAAGGGAAACCCTAACCCTGATTAATGGGAAGAATAAGTTTCTTTTGCATTGCATGGTAATGACATGTATGTGATATTTATGTTATCATAAAATACTAACCATGCATGTATCATGAGGTGATGAGCATAGCTAAGTAAGAGCTATGATGTTTATATGATACAGATTTAATGGGCTTTGTGAACTATGTGAAGTAATACCTTGGTCTGATGACCTAGAGGTAATGGTTACCTGATAAGTGGTAACAGTACTCAGTTATGAACTAAGGGTTAGAATACCCAAGCATAATGATGATAAGACATTAAGATCCTAAGTGGTACATGTGGTCCAAAGAATCATGGAAGTACTTGATAAAAGTATTATACCTTTCTTTGTATCATCTGATATAATTCTTGTTTGCAACTTGATTGATGATAAAAGATATTGTAATACACTTAATTAATCAAGAGAAATGTTGTCATGTAGTTGCCCAGAGCATAGATCCATTCAGTTTCAGGATTTGCTAAAAGGTGAAACGAGTTTAACTCAGTATACATATTTTTGAATATGTAATTATTTTATTGGGGTGCTTAATGGACTCCCAAACTATAACAGGGGTTGCTCAATGGACTACCCAACTAAACCAAGATCGCTCAGTGGTCTTCCTGACGAAAAAATAATCTGAGAAAGCTCAGTGGTCTTCTCCCGAAGTGAGTAAATGGTATGACTGTAACTCTATAGCAAAGATGCCACTATACCCCAACAATCTAATTGTAGCTGACATAAGATGTCCTACCAGTTATCTTGTACTGACTGAGACATGTGAGGTCTTGACAGTCAGCTCTTCCACTGACCTTGTATGGTACCGATTTTGACTTAGTAGTGGTCGGTTGGAGCATGAGCAGTACACCTCATCTCCTCTGGGCATAAGTATGAATGTGAACATGTAATCATTTGTGTAGAGTATTTACTTAAGGATTGAATATGGAAAACATTGGTTGATGCTTCATTACTTTTATATATCTTAGTTGATAGATGTTATGCATTTTCTTCATATTCCTTATAAAGCAAATAGATAATTCATAATTCTGTTATGAATAGTTGAACTACCTTATCAATGTTATTGCTTTGCATGTTAAATAAGCCCACTTACTCGCATAAGGTATCCTCTACTCAGTTTCATACTGTTTCCTGTAATAATTATATTGTTGGCTGAGAGTTATATCTCTCGCTGGGGCAATAGCCTCAACCCGTGGGATCCACAATTTTTAGGTGGACATAGATGAGGAAGTAGAAACCAGACTTTAGAGGAAGGACCATATCAGTAGGGACAACAATAGTAGCTCAGGTTGAGTACACTATCTGTCATGTCTTCTAGATAGAAGTCCTATGTGTCGTCTCTGTACTCTCAGGTCCTTGGGAGATAGTTCTTAGTGGTTTTTATGTACAACTTGAGATTTTGGTTTATTTTCCTCAAGGTTCTATGTTGGTGATGTATATGTTTAAGTAAAGTAACTAATCTTATTATCCTCAAGAAGAGATGGTACATTGTATATACGATATGAACCACATGTATATAAAGTTTTGGTTCTTTCAGTATGAGTTTTCTTGGAAAAGGATCTATGTGCAAAATTGTTTTAATTCTTAGTGATATTTGGTTAATTCCACTACTTATGGTCATTCCATGATTATTGCCGGTGATGTATTGATTTGTTATCGGGTCATCACACTCTAGATGTTATGTATAAGCTGCCTCAATAGATCTAGATAGGGATATTCTAAGGAATTATTTTTAGCTTGGTAAGGTGTTTCCCAAAACGATTCTACAATTGTTCCTTCAATTAATACATCCTTATCGATGTTATGTTTATGTAGATCATAAACCCCTAACATGTGGTATCCATACTATAGTATGTAACTAGACTGATCTCAAAGTTGGCCCTTCTAGGTAACCAAACATTAATCATCTTATCAGAAGTCATGTTCTCATTTTATCATACCGCCTGAAACTTCTTGGATACCAAAATTCCTTACCTTGGTATCCACCACATGTGTCAAAATCACATCACATCCCCACCATTTCCATCTTCTGTTGTTATTATCAAAACCAAACATACAAAAGGATCTTTCTTTCATCTTGGGACATTACTTATTAAACATATCTTTATCTTGGAACCAACGTCCAAGATGAACTGATACTTTTCCAAGAATCCATTAATATAACACTTCTAACTCATGGACATCAAGTTCCATAAAACTCACTTGATTGCCATGTCCCTAAAAGGAAAGAACACAAAGATACATATTCCTCTTATCACCCCATCATCACCCAGGGTTGTTTATCAAAGAGGAGATTCTCATCTCCTCTGATTATTGCATGAACTTTCAACTGTTCATGATTCATTTACTCTTGTTTCATCCTCGGTTCCTTTCCATCATCATAGGAATTATACAAATGTTTACATATCATCACTCCTTTCTTTGTTATTGTCTAACATGTTCATGAACATTTCATGATTTTATTGCATTTCTCATTTTCACATTATGGAAGAGATCATTATCCTTCACCTATTCTTTATTTGAATAGGGATCATCTTCCTTGTTCCCTTTTACTTATCATGATAATTGTACTTTGTACTTTGTCATACTCACATGTTGATCTGAGATAATCTCAAATTCTATTTTATTGCACTTAGGATGTGATAGAAACACTCGTGCCATAATTTCAATTTCATTATGCTCTTTAGATTGTCTCAAAATGATTACTTGATAAGAGTAATTAGAAAGATAACAATCTAAGAGTTCCATACTTACCCTAACTTTAATAGTTGAATACCTGGCCAGGGTATGCAAGTACTGAGATTAGGTAGTATGCACCTTGTTTTACATTGTATACTTTACTTTTCATATCATACAAATCACACAATTTAATATCCCTGGATTTCTCCAGGCATCTCATTTACATCTCTACATCTTTTATATGGAAAAAAGCAATTATAAAGCATTTAAAAGAATACTAGATAGAATATAAATTCTAGTCCTCATCATTTCTTCCCCATGTTCCCATAGAACAACCAAAGGGAAGTCAACCACAACAATCCTTCTTATGATTATCAAATAAAATTAAGAGAAGACATATCAGAATGAAAAAACTCTATCTGACTGTCACCCCTCGTGGTCATCTACCACTTCAGGTTGACTCAAAACATAGAGTCTAGTTGTTTCATGTTGTTGCTTTTGCCTTTTTACACTATTGGGATGCAACTTTTGTAAGCCATGCTGAGTCTGCCTCGGTTGTTGGGTCATTTCCTCCTTTCTTTTTAAACAAAAGGGTTTAGTACGCTCAACATGTCCATATCCATATCATGTGTTGTCCTTGTACCATGGTCTTATTGGTCTTATTACCGATGTAGAAGCTAAGTTAGGAGTTCTTACAGGTGGAAAGTTAGGACCCTTGCCTTTACTTAGTGACTACTTCCCTGGTGCACTAGGCATTTATTGCACTGGTGGCACCAAAAACTTTGGCTTTTTAGAACAACTAGGAAAATGTCTCTAGAATTGTAGAGACCTTTCCTTAATTCTCAACTTATTGCCCCTCCTTGAGCATTGTCATCACATGTGTACTATCTGTCTATACTTATGGCAGAGTCTCTTTTCTTGCCATATGTTAACCCTTCCCACATTTTCCATGGTTCCAACATGACTATGTCATCCAGGAACCCTTTCAGAACCTAAAGTTTCTACATTGGGGACTGGTAACCTAGGTTGTATTGCTAATATCTATTCCACTATATGCATCACTGTTGTCCTAACCTACCCAACAAGAGCATAAAAAGTAGGATTCTCTACCCTGATTGGGTCAAGATGGGAATTCTCAGGCACTCATTCTTCTCTTGCCTGATCCCTTACACCTTCTCCTAGTGCAACAACATTTCTCTTATCAACGTGTTCCTCATGTTCTCAGTCATTTTTAAACTTCACCCTTTCTTCTGCATAAGATGAAGTCACTATAGGGTATACTGGAGGAGACTAGAATAGACTCAACACCTTAGTCCTATGTATCTGTAGACTCCGCAAACCCTAAGCTCTGATACCAAAACTTGAAACAAATATTATCATCTGACAGCTAAATCACACATTAATTACACAGAATAATCACAAGAAGTAGATTAACAAAATCACTAAAAATTAAAACCATTTTGCAAAGAGATTCATTTCCACAAAACTCTTACAGAAAGTACCAAACTTTATATACATCATGGTTCTCATTGTACATACATTGTACCATCTCTTCTCAAGGATAACATATAACAAATGCTTTACCAAAACCTATACATAAGAAGCATAAAACTTTGAAGCAATCAAGCCAAAATCTTAGATCGTTCATAAAACCATCACGTTCTAACTCCAAGGACCTGAGAGTATAGAGACGACACATATGAATTCTATCTACAAAACAAGACAGACAATACACTCAACTTGAGCTATTACTGCTGCCCCTGATGTGGTTGTCCTCCCTCTACAGTACGACATCTACCCCCTTGTGCATGTCCACTAAAAAAATGTGGATCCCACGGGGTGAGACAATTGTCCCAGCAAGAGATATAACTCTCTACCAACAATATTATTATCACAGGTAAATAGTGTAAAACTGAGCAGAAGTTCTTTTATATTAATAAGCAAGATTAATCACTATGATAAGAAGAACAGAGCAATCTCATCTCTTAAAGTAATGTATCTATCTATGATAGAGCAATAAATCATCTATTCACTTTATAAATAATATGAAGAACATGCATAACATCTATCCATTTAACATGTATAAAAGAAGTGTACATCAACTAATATCCATATTTGATCCTTAAGAAAATATGCTACATGCCTGATTACATATTTAAAATCAAACTTATGTCCTGAGGATATGAGATATACCACTCATGCTCCAATAACCACATACTTCTCACAAGTCAGTACCGTATAAGGTCAATGGAAGAGCTGGATGCCAAGAAATCATCCGTCTTAGTCAATACGAGACTACTGGCTGTGACATCATGTGTCAAACCACAAAATAGCTTACCAGGGTATAGTGACATCTTTTCTTAGAGCTACAGTCATAGCATGCACTCTCTTCATGGAAAAATAGACATACAACCACCTTCCCCGGTATAAAATTATTGAGTCATGGCATATAGCCATACTCTGAGCCACGTGCCAGTTCACTATGCTCATTACTGAGTCTACGACCATAGTCACACTTGAGCCATGATATGGAATATAGACAATCCTCAAGATTGTGGATGTAAGGGGATCTACTCACATATTTCCATGCAATCTCACACCCCCGCATATTAAAAAATATGCAATCCAGGTAATCCCGTGGGAAAAACCCATTTCACCATTACAGCAAATTTTGATACTGATGGATCTATGACCAGGGTAACTACATTTTATGGTTGCAATGATATATTAAGTGAATTACAATATTCTTTTAGCATCAAACAAGTTATAAGGGCCGTCTTCTTTCGGCTCTGGCGATTTAGGGCGAATCGGCGGAGATCTCTCGGCTCGGGGGGAGGGGGGCTCTTGCGGCTGGTGGACGCCACCCCTCTCCCCCGGGGCTGCTTCCTCGGCTGGCGTCTCATGGGATTCTGCTTGTTGGTGACCGGAGGTGCCCTTCTCTCCCCTGCGCCTCTCTACCTTGAGGTTTCGGTCGCTGGTCCAGTCGGTGCAGCGCCTTAGGGTGGGGGTTTCGGTGGCTGCCCTCACTTCTGCTTGGGTGTGCTGTTGCCGTCGGGTAGCAGGGATTGAAGGCAGACTCCATTGCCATCAGTAGACCTCAGTGATTCCAACTTCTTCCCCTCTCCTTTCTCTAGTCTAGTCATCGTTGGTTCCATTTTTTTATTTTATTGTAGGTTTGTTGTTGTTTTGTTTGGGGCAGATCCTCTGCCTTTTTAGTACCGTTTTCTGTGGTCGTTTTTTGGTCGCGTCGTGCCTTGGGTTCCTTCTTGGGAGGACGGTGGGCTCGGGCACCCTTGGTGCTCTAGGCAGAGGAGGAGAAAGCTGGGTTTTGGGCTTCGTGTGGGTCTTCCGCTCCCTGTTTCGCAGTGGTGGTCGGGAGTGGTGGTCGAGTTCCCGACACCCTCTACTCCCCGCCTTTGTACTAGCATGAGCCATCCTTCCTCTGTATCTACATCCCTGGGTTTTGGCCTCCTTCTTTGGTCTCCTGATTGGTGCAACCTTAGTGCTCGTCGTTGGTAGTTGTGTTTCTCGTCCTTTTTGTGGGACGTTGTGTTGTTAGGTAGGTGTTGTTGCTTTTGTAAGTTATAGGTTCAATGTTGTCGTGTGGGTTGTGTCCTCCTTTCATGTTAGGTCTTTTTTTGTTTCTTTGTTATATGGCAGCAAGTGCGAAGGTGATCACTTCTTTGGTCACTGGTTTGGAGCATATACCTTATATCAGATATAATCTCAGGTTGAAGGAATCTCTCATAAAAAGCTGTTTTGGTCAGTGATATAGAAGAGAGATCAATACATCATTGTTCTTATCACGTTCCGATATGAGTTTCTGGTTATTGTATATGCTCTTTACTTTTTTGTGTTCGGTTGGTGTATCTCCCTTTACATGTAGATGCCGTATGGCTTTAATGTAATGAATGTTGTGTCTTCAAAAAAAAAACAAGTTATAAGCATCAATCATAAAAAATGCTACAAAGAAAGGTGTAATACATCTATCAAGTACTTTTCTAATCTTTGGAACACATTTAGATACATAACACTAAGGATCTCAGTCCCTTATCATATTGCTGGGGATTCTTATCCCTTAATCATTATCATCATCATGATTATATGATCTGGGTATTCAACCCTTAGTTCATCACTGGACAATGTCACCTCTTATCAGGTAACCATTACCTTTAGGTCCTCAAACCCAGATATATATCATACTTGTTGCACAAGTATTTCACAAGGCTCACAAGACCCATTTCAACATCTTGTCACCTCTCACTAGGCAACAACTATCTTTTTAAGATATTAGACTATATAAACATTGTACTTGTTGTAAAGTATTTCTCATGGCTCACAAGGCCCATTAAATATGTTGTCACCTCTCACTAGGAAACAACTATCTCTTTAGGTCTTCAAACTTTTATACTTGTTTTACAAATATTTGACATGGCTCACAAGGCCCATTTAAATCAGTATCATATAAAACATCATAGCTCATGCCTGGCTATTGTCATCATCTCATGATTCCTACATGGTTAGCTCTTCATGATAAAAACACTAGCAATATATGACATCATTATGCAATGCAAGAGAAATACATCCTTCCCATTATTAGGGTTAGGATTTCCCGTTCTAACCAAATAGGGTTTCAGATTCACATTATAACTATGTGATATAAGAGAAATACATCCCTCCCATTATTAGGGTTAGTGTTTCTCATTCTAACTGATTAGGGTTTCAAGTGCCTACCATCACCCTTCATTAGGGTTAGGATTTCCCCTTATTAACCAATTAGGGTTTTGAATCATATCATCACCCTTCATTAGGGTTAGGGTTTTCCCCTTATTAACCGATTAGGGTTTTAAGATTATATTATTAAGAATCGAACCCTAATTTATACTCCATTCATATTAGGAGTATCAATGTATGCTCATTAACATGATTATCACACATGTAAAATTTTCTCTCTCATCCTCACTAGGATGTTGATTGCATCATACTCTATTAAATTGGTTCAACCCCTTTCTTCAAGGGACATTGGCCCACTTAATCAAAGTGCATTAAACTCTTTACATATTAATGTATTACTTGACATAACACACTTCATGTGTTACTCCATCAAGTCCATTGAATTTGAGGTACTTCCACCATATTGGGCAGAGAGGTGTGTGTATGCTTCACACCATATCAAGCAGAGAGGTGTGTGTGTGCTCCACACCATATCGGGCAAAGAGGTGTGTATGTTACAACCCCAATTTTTGGGTTATTTTGGGTGGAAATGCAATTTCCCCAATAAATGTGTGATTTTGTAATTTGTATGATTTAAGTAAATTGAGTGGTTTCCTTTGATAAATAGCCTTGTATGTTTGATTTTGTGGGCCTTGTTGGCTATTGGGCCCATTAACAAGAAAAAGGAAATAAAAAGGAAAAGGAATCAATTAATAAAGGTATAACTAAGATAATGAGAAAAGAAAGACATGGAAGCATCTAGAAGGCTAAGGGATTATCCTTCAAGGAGGGATTTCGTACCTTTAGGATTTCTTGGGTTCCAAGGAGTCCAAGTTGCAAAGATAATGGGAGAAGAAAGAGATAAAATCAAATAAAGCATTATTATGAAGGAGAATTGAGATAATGATGAAATTATAGGAAATATGTGGAAATATGGATAATGGAATCATCATGAGTGAGATTTCGAAGTCCATATGGTTTCTAATGGTAAAAGGAATCCAAATAAATGATATAAAAAGATAAGAGAGTGAAAATATGGATAAAATATGCCTTTTTGATAGGCAACTTGCTTATCAAGAAAAGTCTATCATACTTTTGCGTTTGAGTCCCAAATTTTGTATACAAGTGGATTAAGTCAGTATGGACTTTCCCTTAAAATTTGGTTGAAAAAGGATGTACGGATTGGGAGTTATGGATTTTGAAAATTATCCTAAAGATAAGTATTAAATGCCACAGTTATCCTATTAATCCAAAAATAGCGTTCTTGGCACTTGGATGAGGGCCATTAGATTTAGGATCCAACAGTGGTTGTTCTTCACGCTCTTCTTTTGGAAAGGAACATGGAAGTGAGTTTACATGATTGGATTTCTCAATGGCCTCTACACGAGAGTTTTTGGGGAGAGTCCCATTGAGATCAGGAGAGGAAGATGCATCCAATAATTCCCAAAATCCTATCTTATCGATTGGGATTGGGAGTTTCCCCAATGAGCAGGACTCCATGGGAACTGTGTTGGGTTTTGTGGAGAAAACATGTGTGGCAGAAGCAACAAAAATTCCACTAAACCCGAAACAGGATCTCATCGACAACAACATATTTGGAAGGAGTGTTTGCGGGATATACCTTATCGCGGAGAAAGTCTGGTGATGTCCCACTGCACAATGGTGTGCAATGACACTGGCCTACATAGACGGAACTTCTCTCCCATTTGCTATTGTAGGAAGATCTGACGGCACTCCTTTCGTGTGGTGATGTACGCTGCTCGTGACGCGCATGGATGGTCGTTGATGTCCTCTGAACACAGGCGTCTCAGCGTCTGTGTCTCAACTTCATCCACGCGGATGGAATGGAACTCCATGTCATGCTTCCTAAGATGGTGGGCAGGAGTCGTGTCTATGCGGCGACATGCTAGAGGCATGTTGCTCTCCTTTCTCTCCTAAGGACGATGACGGATAGGGTTTATGTACGTGAGCATAAACTGAAAAGCCTCTCTCGATATCTTATATAGATATCAGCCATCAAGATCCTTTAAATAGGAGATGAAGGGAAGTAGGATTTCCTAAACCCATCGGTAAACAAACACTGTGTTAATTAAAATGCTCGTGGATTAATTAGAATATTATGGAATTCATTAATTAGACAAATAATCACATTAATTGAATAATTAATATCTGACTCCATGCAATCGCTTGAGATGGCTCTATGGGCATATATGCCAACAGACTCCCACTTGCACTTAGATCTAGTCACTCCAATATTATTCTAATCTATTACATAAACATTTTAGTAATCAATGTGATTCAGAGCAATTCCAATAAAATCCACAATTATACTCCTATTCCAACACATCCTATGTGTGTGACCCGGTAGACTCCAAATTACATTGGTAGTGATATATATAATCATATTATGATTTCACAAGCAATGATTGGTATCTAACAAGACTTCATTGCCACCCAAGTAATTTGAGAAGTTGGAGAACAACTTGACCTATCATTCATGACTAGTGTTACAGTGATTGTATAGTTCCTTTGTCGCTGATATCCATATTGATCTCAAGTCATGGAATTGTTATCCTCTTCAATGTTCAATCCATGTTCCTTGAACTAGAGCATACTGTCTGAGATATATGTAAGCTCAATATCACATATTGACTCACATCAGCATGGCCATGCATTTCTCAGTCTCACTTATCAAGTGGCCGTAATAGCAAACTCCCGTAGGAAGGACAAATTCCATCAACATCAATCACAGTCATCCCCATTGTCACAGTGCACCCAAGCACCATATTTATGGCAATCCTTATTCAGGACAACTGTGGATGATGTCAAAGTACACTGAACGACATGTGATAAGTGTAGTGACTTCAGGTCTAAGAACCACAATCACCACCATCATTATGAGATGTGATTCTAACTACCAATCATGGTATCCATGTGTCACTCTTAAGGTGGGACTATCCGATACACTTCTCTCTAACAAGTATCTATGTATTTGGTTTGATATCTCCATATCATGGATAATGAGACTCTTCTATCAACCAACATACATTCTAATCTTATGTGTTATTGATGTCTATGGATATTTCTACAATAACAACTGATTAGGGACAAAACAAGAATACATACTCTTAGCATACATATGATCTCATTGTTTAGGTCATCAACCCGAAGACATATGTCATTGAGTATATTATTCTATAGACATCTATAAGTTTTATGGTCATCTCACAATATAAAACACAAACATATAGATTGGAAACTTGCCTTTATTGATATGATCAATGTAGTATTACAAATCATTT
This sequence comes from Alisma plantago-aquatica, assembly GCA_963693085.1. Lineage (NCBI taxonomy): Eukaryota > Viridiplantae > Streptophyta > Magnoliopsida > Alismatales > Alismataceae > Alisma > Alisma plantago-aquatica. The sequence goes on from OY856411.1 coordinate 894,344,560, forward strand.
ACATAGTATCCCATTACAATCATCAAATGATAGTCTCTATGGGCATACATACCAACAGATTCCCACTTGCACTTATACCCAATCACTCATGAATCTCAATCAAAGTGATCGAACATGTCTGTCATGTTTCTACTGTGAAAGTGCTTTTGTGAGCGGGTCAGCCACATTTCTTTCTGTAGGTACTCTACAAATCTTCACATATCCTCATTGTATGATCTCTCGTATGAGATGGAACCACCATAGAATATGTTTGGAACGTTGGTGCGATCTTCGTTATTTCACCTATGTAATTTCTCCATTGTTGTCGCAAAACAACTCAATTGCATCACCAACACTTGGAACCACTCCAAGTTCAGAATTGAACTTCTTGATCCATACAACTTCCTTTGCAGCATTAGTTGCGGCAATATATTTAGCCTCTATTGTAGAATCCACAACCGTCTCTTGCTTGGAACTCTTCCAACTCACAACTCCGTTGTTCAGGAAAAACACAAATATAGATTGCAATCTGTGGTCCTCTTTGTCAGTCTGGAAGCTAGCATCAGTGTAACCCTTTACCACGAGCTCTTCCTCACCGCTGTATACCAAGAATTGATACTTAGTCCTTCTCAAGTACTTTAGGATGTTCTTTACATCTATCCAGTGACATTCACCAGGATGTGACTGATACCGGCTCGTCATGCTCAAAGAATACGACACATCAGGATGAGTACATAACATAGCATACATGATAGATCCAATTGTTGAAGCATATGGAATCTTACTCATGTGTGCCCGTTCATCACATGAACTAGGACATTGGGATTTATATATCGTAACCCCATGGGACATGGGAAAATTACATCTCTTAGAACCCTCCATGCTAAACCTCTTTAGCACCTTATCAATGTATATGCTCTGGCTTAGGCCTGGAAGCCTTCTAGATCTATCTCTATAGATCCTGATCCCTAGTATATAGGATGCTTCACCTAAATCCTTCATAGATATGGTATTCCCTAGCCAACCTTTTACTATGTAAAGAGTAGAGATGTCATTTTCCATCAATAGTATGTCATCCACATACAATATGAGAAATACGACTATGCTCCCACTAACCCTTTTGTATACACAAGGTTCATCTTCATTTTGAATAAAGCCAAACTTTTTGAATACTTTGTCAAAATGTAGATTCCAACTCTGAGATGCTTGCTTCAATCCATAGATTGACCTTTGTAGTTTACAAACTTTATTGGCTTCCTTTGGATCGATAAAACCCTCTGGTTGTGTCATGTACACATCCTCGAGTAAATTCCCATTAAGGAATGCTATTTTAACATCCATCTACCAAATCTCATAGTCATGATAAGCTACAATTGCAAGCATGATCCTGATGGATTTAACCATGGCAACTGGTGAGAAGGTCTCGTCATAATCAACACCTTGAATTTGACGGAATCCTTTTGCAATCAATCTACCTTTATAGGTTTGAACATTTCCATCCATGTCAGTCTTCTTCTTGAAGACCCACTTACAACCTATGTGTTTTACCCCTTCGGGTGGATCCACCAAGGTCCATACCTTGTTGGTGTACATGGATTCCATCTCAGATCTCATGGCTTCAAGCCATTTCTCAGATTTTGGTCCCTTAGTAGCTTCTAGATAGGAAGTTGGGTCATCTGCTATGCCCAATTCGTCACTGTATTGAGTCACAAGAAATCCAATTCTCTCAGGCTCAAGTCGTGTCCTACTAGACCTACGAGGTTCCTGTGTTACATTTGGAACTTGAAATTCTACAATAATTTGTGAGTCTTCATGTTTCTTATGTACCTCCTTAGGTTCTCGGCTTTCTTGTTGGTCTCGAACTTCTTCGAGCTCTACATTCCTCCCACTAATTCCTTTGGAAATAAATTCCTTTTCAAGAAATACAACAGCCCTAGTAATAAACACTTTGTTGTCAGTTGGTGTGTAGAAGTAGTATCCCCGAGTTTCCTTGGGGTATCCAACAAAATAGAAATTTTCTTATTTGAGTCCAAGCTTTTTAGGAAATTGTTTCCTAACATAAGCTTCACATCCCCAAATCTTTAACATAGACAAATTGGGACGATTCCCATTCCATATCTCATATGGTGTCTTTTGAATCGATTTGGAAGGTACACTATTAAGTGTAAATGCTGCAGTTTCAAGAGCATATCCCCAGAATGATATTGGAAGTTTGACTGAACTCATCATTGATCGTACCATGTCTAATAATGTATGATTCCTTCTTTATGACACACCATTATGTTGTGGTGTACCAGGTGGAGTCCATTGAGATACAATACCACGGTCTCTCAGAAGGTCCTCAATCTATTAGCTTAAGTATTCACCACCTCAATCTGAACGAAGTGCTTTAATACTCTTACCAAGTTTCTTATCTACTTCATTCATGAAAGTCTTGAAAATTTCAAGAGTTTTTGACTTGTTTTTCATAAGATATACATAGCCATACCTACTTAGGTCATCAGTGAAGGTAATGAAGTATTGATAGCCTCCTCTAGCATTTGATCTAAAAGGTCCACATACATCAGTATCTATGAGCCCTAGAAAATCACTGGCTCTCTTACTGTGTCCAGTGAAAGGAGTCTTGGTCATCTTCCCTAATAAACATGCCTCACATGTCTCTAATGATTCAAAATCAAAAGAGTCTAGATAACCATCCTTATGGAGTCTAGATATGCGCTTCTCGATTATGTGCCCAAGACGACAATGCCATAAGTATGTTTTGTTTGAGTTGTCAAGTTTTAACCTTTTAGTATTTATGTTGTATATGCTAGTCTCAAGTTCTAACAAGTAGATACCATAAGACATAGGGGCATTGCCATATAAGATCTCATCTTTAGAAATAGAAATAATTCTATTCTTAATGTGAAATTCAAATCCACTCTTGTCCATACAAGATACAGAAATAATATTTCTATTAATGGTAGGTACATAATAGCAATTCTCTAATTCTATTACAAGGCCCGTAGGCGAAGATAAACTAATAACTCCAACTACGGTGGCAGCAACTCTTGCTCCATTAGTGACCCACAACTTGACTTGGCCCTTTCATAAAGGCTTACTTCTTATCAGATCCTACATATTAGAACATATGTGAGATCCACATCCGGTATCCAGTAACCATGATGATGAAGTATTTAAGTTTATCTCAATAACGTATATACCTGAAGTGGAAACCTATATCCCCTACTTCTTCTTCCTTAGTTCCTCCATGTAGAGAGGACAGCTTCTTTTCCAATGTCCAGCCTGGTGATAATGGTGATAACTTCCTTCTTTGGAGATCCCACCTTTAGCTTTGAGCGCGGATGACTTTGGCTTCTGCTCGGATTTAGAACCTTTCTTAGACTTGCCTTTGCCTTTTGACTTTCCCTTTGCCTTGCTGATCATCATCACAGACTTGGACTTGTCTTTATTCATCTGTGCTTCAGGTGTCCTCAACATGCCCAACAATTTTGACAACGGATTGTCAAGATTGTTCATGTTGTAGTTCATGACAAAATGATTATATGATTCAGGCAACGATTGTAGAATCACATCAGTGGCCAACTCCTGACCTAGGGGAAATCCCAGCTTGGATAGGCTTTCCACGTACCCAATCAAAGTGAGTATATGGGTGCCAACTGAGTCTCCCTCTTTCATCTTGCTCCTGAACAAAGCTTTGGAGACATCATATCTCTCCTGTCTTGCTTGATGTTGATACATGTTCTTGAGATGTGTTACCATCTCCTTGCCATTCATGTTCTCATGCTGCACTTGCAACTCATAGTTCATTGAGCACAATATTAGGCACTTGACATCCATGACATCATCAAGGTGCTTCTTGTAAGCATCCTTTTCAGCCTTGGGCCCATTTGCGGCGGGTTCCGCTGGCTCTGGTGTTTCAAGGACATAGATCTTACGCTCATGTGTGAGAACAATTCTCAGCGTCCTAAACCAGCTTTGAAAATTGGTTCCGGTAAGTTTGTCCTTCTCAAGGACTGATCGCAATGAGAAAGTGTGAGTGTTGTTTGCCATTTGATTACTACAAAAGAAAAATTTGCATTTAGTCCAAAACATTTTGACTTGTAAAGATTTGATAAATGAGATTAATTAGGCCTTTAATTAATTATGCTCCCACTATTTTATTCAAATTGATATCCCTCACTATCAAATCAGAAGATTGCAATGTACAACCTTCTAGTGAGCCAAGATCCAAAATAATTGGATCAATGCCCAGCCAACGCCGACGTCAAAGACCATATACTAAGGTAGGCAAATTTTGCCAATTGCATCATATGCAACTCTTGGATAGATGATCATGCACAACTCCTTGCCATGATGCATCTGTGTGCCTCTAGGTACTTGATACTATCAAGGTTCCCTAGTTAAGTCCAACCCATAAGCCAACACAGTGAGTGTGCACCCTACGGAGGAAGACCCACACACCCACCATCACACTTCTACGAGATAGACAGTGTACCACGCGGAGGCGTGCACCCACATAGTCGATCAAGCTTTTCAGGTGTGTTTCTTTATGGAAGGCAACTAAAACTTAATATTATTAATTGACGGATTTTATAAATATATATACATATCCAAAACCACATACTTATAGTACGTATCATATACTATTATATCCACAACCACAAACGATAGACATGCAATCATAAACACAAATACGTCGGTTATGGCCATACTATTGTAATCCTTTGGAGCAACAAAGGATTACATTCCACCTATGGTCTTATGCATCTCATGCAACACCTATAAATCAACCTGTAAGCCTGTAAGGATCATCATTATAATGAACAACTTCATGGATGCTTTGTGAGGTTGGAACTTCAAGTTGCTTCTTGGAATTGGATCTTCTAGTTGCTTCTTCATGGATGCTCCTTGGAGTTGGATCTTCAGGTTGCTTCTTGGAATTATATTTCATGATGCTTCTCCATGGACACTCCTTGGAGTTGGATCTTCATGTGGCCTCCTTACATCAAGTTTACAAAAACTAAAACTAATCCTATCTCTATTACATCATATGAGTACAAATATAAAGAGAAAGAATTACTTACACTTTGAAATAAGAGATGAGGCTCGACATGCAAGCCGAATACATTATAGAAAGGATCCATATGCAACCATTGTACATCCATAGCATTCACAAACAAATATATCCACAAGATCAACATCCACATTCATTCACAACATTCACAAAAGGGGATACTAGGCCATAACCGTGCATGAATTCACCACATAAAACACATTTTTAATGGCGACATGTATGATATCATAGGTCTATCTGCATATACATATATACATATTAAAATTACAATACTTATAATGTGGGACATTCTTGATGACGAATGTCCCACATTCTCCATTAAATAATTTTTTTTTGACTCCCACGAAGACAAATGCGGGGTACACAGGGACAACACCCCTATGCAAGGGTCTCAGGGGCAGAGCCCCTGAAAGGTCTATGGAATTTTACTTCTGTTCACTTAGGAAAATCAATATTTTCCATAGTCGAACTCATCCGAAACGTCAAAAATAGAAGCCTACGGCGTATGTGGAATTAGGTTTAGATTTACACATTAGCAGTTTTAATTCGCATCATATGCAACATAAAAACCAATATACAGCGATTCGATCATATCGAAATGAATCCAAATACGTCATAGATCGACGCTGCTCTGATACCACTGTTGGGTTTTGTGGAGAAAACATGCACGGCAGAAGCAACAAAAATTCCACTCAACCCGAAATAGGATCTCGTCGAAAACAATGTATTTGGAAGGAGTGTTTGCGGGATGTACCTTATCATGGAGCAAGTCCGGAGATGTCCCGGTGCACAATGGTGTGCAACAACACTGGCCTACATGGACGAAACTTCTCTCCCGTTCACTGTCACAGGAAGATCCGATGGTGCTCCTTTCGTGCGGTGATGTACGCTACTCATAACGCGCACATATGGTCGTTGATGTCCTCTAAACACAAGCGTCTCAGCGTCTACGTCTCTACTTCGTCCACCCAGATGGATTGGAAGTCTATATCGCGCTTCCTAAGTTGGTGGTAAGGAGTTGTGTCTATGTGGAGACGTGTTAGCGACGCGTTGCTCTCTGCTCTCTCCTAAGGATAGTGACAGCTCGGGTTTACATACGTGAGCATAAAATGAAAAGCCTCTCTTAATATCTTATATAGATATCGGCCGTCAAGCTCCTTTAAATAGAAGATGAAGGGAAGTAGGGTTTCCTAAAACCATCAGTAAATAAAAATGCTGCGTTAATTAAAATGCTTGTGGATTAATTAGAATATTCTGGAATTCATTAATTAACCAAATAATCACATTAATTGATTAATTAATATCTGACTCCATGCAATCACTTGGGATGGCTCTATGGGCATATATGCCAATAAACTGGTCTACAACCCACTTGTATATAAGGGATAGAATTCCCCTTTGAGAACTCCGTCATGTTCACACGACCCCGTGAGATTCCCATAAATCATCCCCTTGCTTTGATTTGCTACCCATTCCTTAAATTTCCTATGTTCTACCCTTGGTACAGCGGTCGAAGGAGATCCTTCTCGTTGCAACTGACCAGTGCACCTACGAGGGATTTGATCACGGTGGCAGGTTCGATCGGAGTTGGCGAAGAGAAATGATGTGTTTCTTCAAGGAATGAGAGACGACATGTGAGATCAACCCTGGAGTTGACCGGACATCGACGCTTTTGTCTCGCGTTGTGCAACGTGGGGTTCAGTTGCTAGGTTGAAGAAGAAATAGAGAGAAAAGACTCTCTTATCCCTAGAACGCGTGAAGGAGAGCAGGGGGAAAAGGGTACAACCACCAGATCAGAGATCCTGTTCACGTGGGGGTGCACGAGGCTGAGGTGGCGATGCCTTATTCGCAGAAGCCGGTCCGCGTGGAAAAAGAAACCTCGAATAGATGACGTGGCGCGCTACCATTGGCCCAAAGGTAACTATTTTGCAAAAATTGTAGAAAACGATTGGTAGCTCTGATGGAAATGGGTAATATATGAATTTTGTTCAGAAAAATGCAAGAAACCCATTAAAAATGATATTTAAGCCTAAAATAAGTTTTAATTCCGAAAGTACCTTATGTTGACCATGTGATGCAATAAACCATGTTAAAAACCCTAATCATGTTTGGAAATCGGATTGAATGTCTTAATTAGGTTATTTTGAGATATAATAACCTGTTTCGAAAAAGAATAATAATTGAATCTGATTATGATGATAATATATGTTGGCTATGGAGTTTTTACACATGAATATGTTATAATGCACATAGAAACCCTAATTTAGGGTAAATATTGTTTAAAGTGATTAATTCAAAATTCATTTAAGGAAAGTAGTGTTGAGTTGAACCTAAGCCTGTTAGGAAGGTTTTAATGAAGAAATTAGGGTTTTCTCTCGGTTTTTTAGTTTTTAAGGGTTTGGTATTATAATGATGAAAAGTGTAGAAAAACCCTAATGAAAACCTAAAATGGATTAGAAAACCCTATGAAGCAATTTAAATTCGAATAGATAGAATCTTGATAAAGTGTGTAGTAAATAGAGTACATATAATTTTCAAGATTCTTGATTGGGTGGTTGAACTATTTGCTTGGATTGCTTTCTTGGTAGGGTTTTCTATTAGCTTATGAAATTTACCAAACATGTATGTGGTTATTTATGAATAATCATTTTAGTTTCACAACATTTTGCAAATGTTTTATCAATTTGATGCAACCTAAACTGTTGGATGTTTAATTCTGCAATCCTATAAAGTCTCTATGATTATCACAATTAAATATATATGTGTATTCTCGAACCTACATGCCACCCTGATGTACGTTGCATGACCAAGCCTTAGAGGGAAGGTCTAGTTGGTCAAGCCCAGGAGGGAAGACCATTGGGCACCATCAGAGGTGACCCCAGGCACCAATCTTAGGATGGAGAAGGTGGCCTTATGAGCCTTGTAAGGACAAAACCCTAAAAGAGGGTAATCTAGGGTTTAGGGAAAAAGCGGTTGAGAATGTCACATTGGAAACGTAACTTTGGATTGTTAATAACTTAATTGTGATATTTAGGTTGTTAGCAATTAATTGTGAAATTTTGTTTGTCCCCACATACCAGTATGGCAATATACTGACCAATGTTTTGTTTGTCGGTATTTTAGGTACAATCATTGAAAAGAACAAATAGTAAATTGAAACATTGTGAAGATAGGAATAATCGGTTCAAGGAGGATTAGATAAATAGACTCCATATGAAAGGACTCTGACCTTCATTTTAGGCTTATCCTATTTGCTTTTCCTAAGCCTTGTGCTTAGTCACTTGCTAATCACCATTAGTGATGATTAGGGTTTGCTTGTGCTTTGTTGAGAGTTGGAGGTGCTACTTGCAAAATAACCTAAGTTTAAGGTTGATGAGCAAGTTTGTCACCTTGAGAGATGCTCTTCTCTCTCTTTGCTTCCTCTAGAGTTGAGAGGAAGGGTTGGGCTAGTTTCTTGAGTTGCCTTGGGCCTTGTTGAGCTCTGTTGGGCTTCGTTACACCTTGTTTGGGCCTTGCCTTGCCTTGATGAGCTTTGTATCGTGCAGGAGCACCTTGTGTTGGCCATGGTGGTGTCGCCCATGGGTGTGTTGGCCAAGGTGGTGGTGTGAGTGTCGGCCTTTGACTCCTTTCACCTCCTTGCTTTGGTTGTGTCACCATACCTTAGACATGTGGCTGATCTCTTAATGAGTGGTGGCATAACATGTTGCATGTGATTTGCAAGGTGGCAAGACGTTGGACAAGTGTCCCTAAGTAAGATGACACTTTGCCTTGGTTTACCTTTGATCCTTTCCTATATATATCTTCCCTTTCACTTCCTTAGGACCCCTTTTAGCTCTTTGTTGATCTTCTCTTCTTTGGTGCACGACACACCTTTCTTTGGGGTGCTTAGTGGTCGGTCCCCCTTGGTGGAGATCTCTTCTTCTTCCTCAAGCTTGGTGGCCGAACCCTAGGTGGACCTTGCTTCCTTGGTAAGCATATTCCCTCTCTCCTCATCATCTTCTTCTCCATCTTGTGTACTCTTCGGCCATAGTGGTTATGATCTTTGTTCCTTTTCTTGAGGTGGCCAAAAGTGGTGTGCTTTGGAGCTAGGATCTTGGAGCTTCGGAGCTTGCTTAAGGTGGGTTACATAACTTCTAATCCTAACTATACTACCTTCCCTTTTTGTTGTATGTTCATGTATGATCATATTCGGCCATGCAACTTGTTGAATACACTTCTTGCTTAATTATTGAGCAAATTCCTTTGATCTTTTAGGGTTGTGAAGATGGTGATCTTCAGGTTGATGATGACCCTTTCAGGCTATGCCTCATGCTTTGCACGACATGCTCTTTAGTAGTGTTGCCCGACACCTATTTGTCTAGGGTTTAGCCCTTGGACGATACATTAAGTTGTGTTGTCGACTTGGTAACCGGTATGGCCCTCTTGACCTAGGTAGTGAGCTTGGGTGATACACCTTAGACCTAGTGCTCTGCACTATACCCTCTGGGGAGGGTTTCCTGATAACCCCCCCTTGCCTTGAGTTTGATCCTGACTGATATGATGCTACCATGCTCATGTGGACGATATGGTTTGATGTTGTGGGCGATACAGTGCCTTGATCGATGGAGGTTGTCCCTTGTGCATGACACACACTCCTTTAGTTCTAGATGCATGACACACCTCTGTGCTAGCTTCTCTCTAGGGCACGTTAGAGTGCAGTTTGGTTGGCCGTCTTAGTAACATGTGCTTTAGGGTTTGAAACCCTAGTCGTTTATCTTTTGGTGAGGGTATGAACTTGCCCGATTATATCTTTGGTGAGGGATAGGTCTAACCCGGAAAACCTAGTTTATGGTTCTTTATCTTATAGTCACATCTTTGTTGATAATGCGAAATGGATAATGGTTTGTAAACCAATGACTTGTTGGATGCTTAAAAGTAATGTCAAATAAAGATAGTATGATGATAGTTTATGTATATGAAAGCATAAAGAGATGCCCACGTTTTGATAGTAAGTAATGTGATTGATATAATAGAACCTGATGACATGATAAACAGTGGAGCTGTATGCCTAGTTATTTTAAAGATGTCTCTTTTATACTAATCATGTAGGTTAGAAGATGAATTCATATCTAGGTAAGAGCTATGAGACACATGTGTTTGAATGACATGATATCATGATGATAACTCTTGTTGATGAGATATATATGTATCACCAGTGCGGTAAGATAGGTCTGAGGACCTGATGAAGGCTAAGTGCCTAGTGAGGTGTTATCCTCTTGTTGATGAGATAGGGATTCTTATCCCAAGTGGTGATGTAAGATGGTTATGATGCCTTAAGAGGAAGTGGTTTTCTGTAATAAGGGATTGAGATCCCAGGATGATGTGATGATGACAGTAATAATATAACTCACTGCTTGTATGTTTTACAACTTGGTTGCCTCAACAATGCACTTAAAATATATTAATTAATTACAGTGGAATATATCATGTAGTTTGCCCTGGGCATAGATCCATCATCGTTAGTAGCTGGTGATGGTGAAATGAGTTCTCCTACGGGTTAACCCAGAGCGTATATTGTTGAATATGCAGGGTTTCTCCTTGCCAAAAATAGGAGGATTTGAGTGCAACTATGGTTGCAGACTCAGGATATATAGAGCATGGTGAACAGGCCCATGGCTCAAGATATGTGAAAGAGCATGAATGAGTTCATGTCTCAAAGCACGGTGAATAGACCCGTGGCTCAAGTTTTACTAGCGCTGAGACCTGTACCAAGGTGGGCTAGAGTTATGGGTAGCTTGCAGAGCTGACCCTGTAGCTGAGGCCACTTAAGCATGAGACTGTGGTCTTTCTTTGGTTCTCATGCACTGACCATGAGGTGGTGAGGTCGTGGAGTCTAGCTCTTCCATTGACCTTGTATGGCACCGACTTTGGGTTTCATAGCCGTCAGTTGGATCTGAGCAGTACATATCACTTCCTTAGGGCATCATAATACGTAATTTAGCCGAATAGTGTTTATTTCTTAGTACAAATACGGAACATTGGTTGAGACCTTACTTGTGTAGTTGATCTTGTTATACCTTGCAGTTACTTATACGTTCCTTATGTTCTGTGATAAGATCTTATAAATCTTATCTTGTCAATCATGTTCCATAAAGAAAAATCAGGTTATATGCCTCCCGTAATCTTGGTAAGATGGATGATATAGTAAATTCTACTCAGTATGCCACTCATATAATCCGCTTATATTAGCTATCTGCTTTTCTTGCTTTAAGCATTCTGGAGTTTTATAGTTTTGGCGGGGAGTTATGTTTCTCTCTGGGACTGTGTGTCTCACCCTGCTGGTTTACAACCTTTTTAGGTGATCGTGCTAGACGTCGTGGTCATGAGGTTGTGGCTGAGCAGTAAGAAGAGGAGCAGTAGAAGGCAAGAGGTGGACATGCTGCATGTTTTGGTGTTTTTTAGTAGAGTGCTAGAGTCATCCCTGTACTCTCAGGTCCTCAGAGGTGTTTTGACGATGTTTCACGATGTATAGCTGTTGTACTCTTGTTCATCCTGCTGTTGGCCTTATGTGGTTGTTATGTACATATAAACAAAGGATAAACTCATGTGCTGGCAAGCCAGTAGGTTTCTGTAAGCTGTGAACTTATATCAAGCTTGTAATGTTTATATAACATGTTTCGTTGCAGGATCTGGATGTAATAGTTATTGTTTATATGTTTCCTCAATTAGTTCTAATTAAACAATGTTTTCAGTAAGATGTGGTTTACGGAAGTTCCATGCATTTTCGTGTGTCACCTTGCTGTCTGTGTGATGGCAGGGTGTCATAGTTAGTTTGATATTAGAGCCCTAGGTTTGCTGAGTCTATAAGGATCTAGGACTAGGTTGTGTCTGTTCTTGTGAGTTTCCCAGATTTTCTTACAAAAATCTTCTGCCCTCAGTGGAAGAAAAAGCTTAATGATGTCTGGAAACCATGAAGAACATGTCGACGAGAGCAGCGAAGCTGCATTAGTTGATGGAGCTAGAGTGCAGGCACATGAAGATCAGGTGCCTGAGGTCCCCCAACTTGACCCAGCCATTCTCGAAAACCCTGCCTACCAGCAGCTTATGGGGTAGTTGATGGCTATGATGAATCTCATGGTATAGAGATTTCCAGTGCCTACGCCAAGAGCACATGCGCCCAATGGTGAAACATCGAGTATTGGGAAGACCTTTGAGCGGCTTCGACGAGTTGGAGCTTCGAATTATGTTGGAACGGCTGATCCGGCAGATGCAAATCTGTGGCTGACAGGTCTTGAGAAGGCCTTTTGGATCCTCAACATCCCTGAAGTAAACAAAGTCAAGCACCCTGTCTACATTCTAAAAGGTAGTGCTGGCCACTGGTGGGCCATCGAGGAGGAGAAGTGACCCAGTGAGGTGATCGGTTGGGAGGTTTTTGTGGCGAGAGTTCGTCAGTAGATACTTCCCAAAGACGTATCTGGACAAGAAGATCAACCCGTTTGAGTGTCTACGCCAGGGATCAATGAGCATCACTGAGTATGAAGCCAAGTTTATGGACCTGCTGAGGTTCTGTCCTGACATGGAAGTGACAGATGACGAGCGGATCAGACGGTTTGAGAAAGGTCTGAGTGTTGAGCTGACAACACCTGCTGCTGCATTGGATATCTGGGAGCGGTTTGCCACATTTGTGGAGTCTATCTGAAGGATCGAACGGTCAGTCAAGGAAAAGAGAGAGACCATGTCTAAGAAAAGGCCTGCTCAGTTCCATAACTAGAGGTTTGATGGCTTCAAGAAGCCAAGGTTTTCAGCACCTTCTGGGATAAGAGGTTCTAGTGCACCGTCGCAGTGGTCCCTGAGTAAGGGAAAAGGATATGGTACTTCACCGTCAAAGGCACATAGTACAACTTTAGTGGTAGTGACAGGGCCATCTAGGATGCAGGTTGAGGATAGGGCATGCTATATCCGTGGACAGACATGGCATTTGAAGTTAAATTGCCTAAAGAGAGATGTTGAAGTGACACAGCAGCCGAGAAAGAATCAGCAAGGGTCAGATAGACAACAACCCAGCAGTAGTAGAGGGCGAGGATGCGGTCAAGCGTTGCAAGTGGGATTGTATGCCCAAGGAGGATGAGGACGGGGGTGGCAGCAAGCAACGACTCGATTCTACGCTATGAGTCAGCCAGAGGCAATAGTCAACCCACGAGTGGTGACAGGTCAGATGGAGTTATTTCATTCTGATTTGTCTTATTCTTGCTTTATATCTGTTCTGGTTGACTCGGGTGCTACACACTCTTTTATCGCATGAACTATGCTTGAAAACTGTCTTTTACCTGTTAGCTGTAAGAAGTATAGCCTGTTGTTAGAAACCCCTCTTGATGTTTCCTCAATGCTCCCAGAAGTGTGTCCATCCTGTGTTATATGTTTTTCGGGACACAATATACAAGTGGATCTTATACCACTTGATATGCATGGATTTGAAGTGATCCTTTGGATGGATACCCTAGAGAAGTATAAGGTTGTGTTGGACTGTGGTTCCAAGCAAGCAGTGTTTGATGACGGTGGAGAGAAGTGGATCTTCCAAGGAGATAGGAAGATTCTCCTGACATGTTTGGTGTCAGCTATGGTGGTAGAAAAGATGATGTGGCAAGGCTGTAAGGCGTTCCTAGCTCACGTTGTAGATACCAAGACAAAAGGTGCTAACCTTGAGGAGGTGGTGGTTGTCTGAGAGTTTACATATGTGTTTCCCGATGTTCCCCCACCTCGAGAGATTGATTTTGAGATCAATCTGGTACCAAGAACACAACCAGTTGCCTAGACACCATACAGGATGGCTCCAGCCAAGATGGTAGAGTTGAAGAAGCAATTATAGGAGTTTTTGGATAAGGGTTTCATCATGCCTAGCACATCGCCGTGGGGTGCTCCAGTCCTATTCATAAAGAAGAAGGATGGATCGATGCATTTGTGTATAGATTACTGGCAGTTGAACAAAGTCACGATCAAGAACAAGTACCCATTGCCAAGGATAGACGATCTGTTTGATCAGTTGCATGGTGCTGTAGGGTTCTCAAAGATCTATCTATGGTCTGGATATTATCAATTGAGGATTAAGGCGGACGGCATACCAAAGGTAGCATTTAGGATGAGGTATGGTCACTTTGAGTTTGTGGTTATGCCGTTTGGGCTAACCAATGCACCTGATGCTTTCATCGATCTGATGAATAGGGTCTTCTGTCTGTTTCTAGATCAGTTTCTTGTAGTATTCATAGATGACATCATGATCTATAGTCAGGATAGGCAAGAGCATGAACAACATCTTCGACAAGCGCTGACTCTTCTTCACCAACATCAGTTGTATTCCAAGTTCAATAAATGCGAGTTCTGGTTGAAGGAAGTGACTTTCTTGGGCCATGTGATATCTACAGAAGGAGTCAGAGTGGATACTAAGAAGGTGGAGTCAGTTGTCGATTGGGAGAAACTGAAGATGCCGACAAAAATTTGTAGTTTTCTGGGTTTGGTAGGATACTACTGGAGGTTTATAAAGGATTTCAATATGATCAAGTTGTCGTTGACAAAGCTGAGCAGGAAGGATATACCTTTTGTCTGGGATGATCGTTGTCTGCAAGCTTTCCAAAGATTGAAGGAGAAGTTGACTAGTGCTCTAGTGTTGGTAATGCCAGAGCCTGGTAAGGACTATGTTGTTTTCTGCAATGCTTCCAAGAAAGGGTTAGGTTGCATGTTGATGCAGGAAGACCATGTGGTTTCTTTTGCTTCACGATAGCTTAAGAAACATGAGAAGAACTACCCGACACATGATTTGGAGTTGGCAGTAGTGGTCCATGCGTTAAAGATTTGGAGACACTATCTTTATGGGGAAGTGTTTCAGATCTTTACAGATCATAAGAATCTGAAGTACATCTTCTCGCAGAGTGAAATGAACATGCGACAACGTCACTAGATGGATCTGATCAATGATTATGACTGCACCATTGAGTATCATCCTGGTAAGGAAAATGAGGTACCTGATGTGCTTAGCAGAAAGTCTCCTTCTTCTCGCTCGATGAAGAAAGCACAATTGAGTTCTTTGGAATGCCATAGGCGGGATATGTTTGTTTCCTTGCGGAAGATGAATGTGCGGATGGGGGTTTTTTGTTGGCAGGTTTTTTGGCACAGATGCAAGTCAAGCCTACATTGAGGCAGCAGATCAAAGACACACATCAGACAAATGCTTTAGTTTAGTTGATCAGATCAGAGTTCGGCAGTAAGAAGCGTGATGGGTTCCATGAGTCTGAAGATGGACTAGTTTGTTATCGTAATAGGATGGTGGTCCCTGATTTGATGATCTGAGAAAGATAGTGCTTGAGGAAGCACACACATTGATGTATGTTATGCATCCAGGAGTCACCAAGATGTATCACAATCTAAAGGATATGTATTGATGACCTGGCTTGAATAAGGATGTAGCCGAGTTTGTGGCTAGGTGTGTGGTATGCCAGCAAGTTAAGGCTGAGCATTAGAAGCTGGCAGGTACGTTGCAACCCATGCCGATATCGCAGTGGAAATGGGATCATATAACCATGGATTTTGTAGTTGGTCTGCCAAGGACAGCTAAGAATCATGATTCCATTTGGGTGATAGTGGTCAGATTGACGAAGTCTACCCATTTCATACCTGTAAAAACAACATATACAGCCGATAATCTTGCTCAGGTGTATGTAGACGAGATAGTGCATTTACACAGTGTACCAGCAATGATAGTTTCCAACAGAGGTCCTCAGTTCACGAGTCATTTTTGGGAACCGTTTCACAAAACGTTGGGAATGTAGTTGAGGATCAGTACTTCTTTCCACCCATAGACAGATGGGTAGTCTGAAAGGACTATTTAGACTTTGGAGGATCTTCTCTGAGCATGTGTTTTACAGTTTCTAGGCAGTTGGGATGTGCATCACAGTTTGATAGAGTTCACCTACAACAACTGTTACCAGTAGAGCATCGGCGTGGCTCCTTATGAGGCTCTATATGGCCGGAAGTGCAGATATCCTCTATGTTGGTATGAGTCTGGTGAGTATCAGCTTTTGGGGCCTGAGTTAGTGCAGTAGGCAACAAAAAAGATCAGAGTAATACAACAACAGTTGAAAGCAGCACATGACAGACAGAAGTCTTATGCAGACAATCTTCGAAAATCTTTAGAGTTCCAGGTGGGAGACAAAGTGTATATCAAGGTCTCGCCATGGAAACGCGTGCTAAGGTTTGGCCAAAAAGGAAAGCTGGCACCCAGATTTATGGGGCCATATTCGGTGATAGCACATGTTGGCAAGGTAGCTTACAAGTTAGAGCTACCGCCAGAGTTGCATAGGTTACATCCGGTGCTCCATGTCAGCATGATGAAGAAAAGTCATCCAGACATGGGAACAGTGATACAACAAATTGAGGTTGAGCTCAATGAAGATGTGACCTACGAGGAAGGTCTAGTGATGATCCTTGATAGAAGAGTGAAAAAGTTGAAGAGGAAAGACCTAGTTCTTGTGAAGGTTCTTTGGCATCATTGTGGCATTGAGGAAGCCATGTGGGATCTTGAGGAAGGGATGAGGAGGAAGTATCCCTCACTTTTCTCTTCAGATTTCAAAGGCGAAATCCCTTTGTAGAAGTTTATGGCTTGTAAGGACCCTGACCTTCGTTTTGGGCTTATCCTATTTGCTTTTCCTAAACCTTGTGCTTAGTCACTTGTTAATCACCTTTAGTGGTGATTAGGGTTTGCTTGTGCTTTGTTGAGGGTTGGAGGTGCTACTTACAAAATAACCTAAGTTTAAGGTTGATGAGCAAGTTTGTCACCTTGAGAGATGTTCTTCTCTCTCTTTGCTTCTTCTAGAGTTGAGAGGAAGGGTTGGGCTCTTTTCTTGAGTTGCCTTGGGCCCTGTTGAGCTCTGTTGGGATTTGTTTCACCTTGTTTGGGCCTTGCCTTGCCTTAATGAGCTTTGTATCTGGTAGGAGCACCTTGTGTCGGCCATGGGAGTGTCGCCCATGCGTGTGTTGGCCAAGGTGGTGGTGTGAGTGTCAGCCTTTGACCCCTTTGACCTCCTTGCTTAGGTTGTGTCACCATACCTTGGACATGTGGCCGATCTCTTAATGAGTGGTGGCTTAACATGTTGCATGTGGTTTGCAAGGTGGCAAGATGTTGGACAAGTGTCCCTAAGTAAGATGACACCTTGCCTTGGTTTACCTTTGATCCTTTCCTATATATATCTTCCCTTTCACTTCCTTAGGATCCCTTTTAGCTCTTTGTTGCTCTTCTCTTCTTTGGTGCACGACACACCTTTCTTTGGTGTGCTTAGTGGCCAATCCCCCTCGGCGGAGATCTCTTCTTCTTCCTCTAGCTTGGTGGCCGAACCCTAGGTGGATCTTGCTTCCTTGGTAAGCATCTTCCCTCTCTCCTCAACATATTCTTCTCCATCTTGCCTACTCTTCGGACATAGTGGTTATGATCTTTGTTCCTTTTCTTGAGGTGGCCGAAAGAGGTGTGCTTTGGAGCTAGGAGCTTGAGGAGCTTGCTTAAGGCGGGTTACATAACTTGTAACCCTAACTATACTACCTTCCCTTTTTGTTGTATGTTCATGTATGATCATATTCGACCATGCAACTTGTTGAATATACTTATGGCTTAATTATTAAGCCAATTCCTTTGATCTTTTAGGGTTGTGAAGATGGTGATCTTAAGGTTGATGATGGCCCTTTCGGGCTACGCCTCATGCTTTGCAGGACATGCTCTTTAGTAGTGCTGCCCAACACCTCTTTGTCTAGGGTTTAACCCTTGGACGATACATCAAGTTGTGTTGTCGACTTAGTGCCCGATATGGCCCTCTTGACCTAGGTAATGAGCTTGGGCGATACACCTTAGACCTAGTACTCTGCATGATACCCTCTGGGGAGAGGTTGCCCGATAACCCCCCTACCTTGAGTTTGGTCCTGGCCGATATGATGCTACCATGTTCGTGGACGATATGGTTTGATGATGTGGGCGATAGAGTGCCTTGGTCGATGGCGGTTGTCCCTTGTGCATGATACAGACTCCTCTAGTTCTAGCTGCACGACACACATCTGTGCTAGCTTCTCTCAAGGGCATGTTAGAGTGCAGTTTGGTTGGCCGTCTTGGTAACATGTGCTTTAGGGTTTGAAACCCTAGTAGTTTATCTTTTGGTGAGGGTATGACCTTGCCTGATACTATCTTTGGTGAGGGATAGGTCTAACCCAAAAAACCTAGTTTATGGTTCTTTATCTTATAGTCACATCTTTGTTGATAATGTGAAATGGATAATGGTTTGTAAACCAATGACTTGTTGGATGCTTAAAAGTAATGTCAAATAAAGATAGTATGATGATAGTTTATGTATATGAAAGCATAAAGAGATGCCCACATTTTGATAGTAAGTAATGTGATTGATATAATAGAACCTAGTGACATGATAAACAATGGAGCTGTATGCCTAGTGATTTTAAAGATGTCTCTTTTATACTAACCATGCAGGTTACAAGATGAATTCATAGTCAGGTAAGAGGTATGAGGCACATGTGTTTGAATGACACTGTATCATGATGATAACTCTTGTTGATGAGATATATATGTATCACCAGTGCGGTAAGATAGGTCTGAGGACCTGATGAAGGATGAGTGCCTAGTGCAGTGTTATCCTCTTGTTGATGAGATATGGATTCTTATCCCAAGTGGTGATGTAAGATGGTGATGATACCTTAATAGGTAGTGGTTTTCTTTAATAAGGGATTGAGATCCCAGGATGATGTGATGATGATAGAAATAATATAACTCACTGCTTGTATGTTTTACAGCTTGGTTGCCTCAACAATCCACTTAAAATATTCTAATTAATTATAGTGGAATATATCATGTACTTTGCCCTGGCCATAGATCCATCATCGTTAGTAGTTGGTGATGGTGAAATGGGTTCTCCTACGGGTTAACCCAGAGTGTATATTGTTGAATATGCAGGGTTTTTCGTAGCCGAAAATAGGAGGATTTGAGTGCAACTGCGGTTGTAGACTCAAGATATATAGAGCATGGTGAACAGGCCCATGGCTCAAGATATGTGAAAGAGCATGAATGTGTTCATGACTCAGAGCACGGTGAATAGGCCTGTGGCTCAAGTTTTACTAGCGCCGAGACATGTACCAAGGTGGGCTAGAGTTATGGGTAGCTTGCAGAGCTACCCCTGTGGCTGAGGCCACTTAAGCATGAGACTGTGGTACTGCTTTGGTTCTCGTGCACTGACCATGAGGTGGTGAGGTCGTGGAGTCTGGCTCTTCCATTGACCTTGTATGGCACCGACTTTGGGTTTCGCAGCCATCAGTTGGATCTATTCGGTATGGCTCACTTCCTCTGGGCATAATAATACGTAATTCAGCCGAATAGTATTTATTTCTTAGTACAAATACAGAACATTGGTTGAGACCTTGCTTATGTAGTTGATCTTGTTATACCTTGCAGTTACTTATACGTTCCTTATGTTTTGTGATAAGATCTTATAAATCTTATCTTGTCAATCATGTTCCATAAAGAAAAATTTGATTATATGCCTCCCGTTATCTTGGTAAGATGGATTATGTAGTAAGTTCGGCTCAGTATGCCACTCATATAATCCGCTTATATCAGTTATCTTCTTTTCTTGCTTTAAGATTTTTGGAGTTTTATAATTTTGGTAGGGAGTTATGTTTCTCGTTGAGACTGTGTGTCTCACCGCGCTGGTTTACAACCTTTTTAGGTGATCGTGCTAGACGTCGTGGTCGCGAGGTTGTGGCTGAGCAGCAAGAAGAGGAGTAGTAGAAGGAAAGAGATGGACATGCTGCATGTTTTGGTGTTTTGTAGTAGAGTCCTAGAGTCATCCCTATACTCTCAGGTCCTCAGAGGTGTTTTGATGACGTTTCACGATGTATAGCTGTTGTACTCTTGTTCACCTACTATTGGCCTTATGTGGCTTGTTATGTACATATAAACACGTGATGAACTCATGTGCTAGAAAGCCAGTTGGTTTCTGTAAGTTGTGAACTTATATCAGGCTTGTTATGTTTATATAACATGTTTCGTTGCATGATCTGGATGTAATAGTTCTCTTTTATATGTTTCTGCAATCGGTTTTAATTAAACTGTGTTTTTGGTAAGATGTGGTTTATGGAAGTTCCACATGTTTTTGCGTGTCACCTTGTTGTCTGTGTGATGGCGGGGTGTCACACCATCTGTGGATAGATGTCTAGAAATCTGAAATTTGAAAAAGGTATGCAAACGTTTTTATTTAATACCAGATCTCTAGTTTAATTTTAGTAGAATTTGATAATTATTTTGATTAAATGTCAAACCATTGATCCTAAATTTTGGGATAACACCTCTGACATCTTGGTCTCCCTTTATTGAGGGTTACTGAGAAGTATGGTCATTACAGTCCTGCATAAGAACAAACACTTTCACAAAAAACCATGTTAATCTTCAAAATCTTCATTTGGTATCCTTCTTGAATTCAATAAAGATGTGAAGGTGGAAATGCTCCCTTTAGCTTCCATAGAGACATCTACGACATTAAATAAATTGAATAAAATTAGTAGTATGAATTTAGCCAACATATGCATTGGAAAATTGAAAAATAATCATGTCAATCAATCTATTATCAAGAATGACAAAATATACCTTGATTTGGAACTAAAAAGTTAGGAAAACTAATCCACGTGCACATTTGGTGATGCGAGATATTTGGTCTAGAAATTGTTGACTATTATATCTTCAAATGAGAGTTGATATTCTTTGGCTATGTAGTTGAGGAAGTTTGAAATTGGTTCTTTAGTAGTATCTAGGGATAGAAAAAACATCCATCATCAAAATAATTATATAATTTGAGATATGTGGGATTGAAAAAATATATAATATATTATAGAAGTCCAATACAATGGCATGACATTTTGCCCTCTTCTCAAGGTGCATTGAAGAATGTAAAGATGCAGCTGACGGTGTTGGACTAAGTGGAGATGAATCATCTACCTTATCATGAAATGCCATATCTTTTGAGGAAGGGGATGGTTATCTTGAACCAAGAAGTGGCAACCCAAGGTTTGCATTTTCAAAAACATTAGGAATAGAACACCCTAAGATATTATAATTTTGAACCTTTCCTTGAAATTTTTTCTTCAAAGGAACCTTAATTCCTATTTTAAGAAAAAAAAGGTGATAAGTAGATCTAAACATTTATTTATTTCAAGTTTTTTCAAAATATACCTAGAAAATTTCTCCATGATTCATTCAAACCAAAAGAAGACTTTTGTTCCCCACCTGAAGTATCTTTATCTTTACATGCATGACTGTGATCAATTATCTCATGACGTGCTCTCATCCTTATACCAATACGACTCATGGTCCTAAAAATATAAATTGAGGATACAAATTATGAAATAAGTATAACTTCTATTTATATATTAAAAAAATAGTACCTTGTATATTTTTTCTTTTTAGCTATTTTCTTGTTGTATCTATTAGCAATGTATCTATTAATAGATCATTTTGAACATAGGATCTAGCCCATGATTCATTGTTATCATTATCATTGATTTCTTCAATAAAGTTGGCCTAATGGATGTTTATTATAATCATGTCATCATCTTATTTAAGACTATTGTTTGAAGAACCATATGTATTCCTAGGACTCTAATGACAAACAACACTCCAATCTAGAAATTTAGGATCGATTGAGTGATACACTTGTTGGGCTAGTGATGGAAAGATAAATGGTCTGTCTCGAAAGCTTCTTTGAACGATATCTATCATTGTGAAATTATATTCATCCTTTTGGAACCCATATATTCTATCATACTAATTGCAGTTAAACACATGAATAACTAGCTTCTTAGAATGATAACTTGAATGATATCCATTAAAGAGTAATAAAATACTTGACCATCATTCCCAATAGTCACCACTCAATGTTTTGTGTGACTAACATTTTTTCTCTAGCTTTAACCTAAAACGTATACCCTTTAATAAAATATCCTTCTATGAAAATACTCTAGGATTAGGTCCACGAGGCAATTATTTTCTATATTCAGGAAGATCACAAGATTCATCAAGGGCTGAAATCTAATAGAAAAACCCTAAACAATTTTTTAAATAAAATTACATACCAAGATTTGTAATATATTAGAAAACTTGCATATTGATTAAACCAATATACAAAGTTATTATGTTGTTCCTCTAGAATTGGAGTATAATATAAGCTTAGGTTTTGGTTATGCAAAATATGTTTGTGTGTCCTACATAAACAAGGTTAAAGTAAATATAAATTTAGTTTATTATCTGTCACTTATAAATAACCTACATCGATGTTGAGATTTACCTCAAATATGGTTGAATTTCATTTGTGTTGAACAAGAAAAATCGATGCACTTGAATGGTTCATCTTTAGTAACAAAACCCTAAACAACAATACCAATTGGTCCCTTTGTATATGATGTTTTACTCTCAAACTTCATATTTTTACTACTCTTGTACTGATAAAAAAGGTTACAACTTCTTCCATGAGATAAGCATCGACAATACAACCCTCTAGTCTGTTATTGATTCTAATGAATTTTTTGAGTCGAAATAAATATCTCTCAATTAGATACATCCTACTAAAGTACACAGGGCCTGCAAGTTTAGCTTTAGTGCCAAATGAATGGTTAAATGAACCATGACATCACAAAATGCTGGAGGAAGGATCATTTGCATCTTGTATAAAGTTATACAAATATATTTCTCCAATTGTTCCATCCTTTCAATGTTAATGAATTTATCAAACAATTCTCTATATGTTGACAACTAACTTATTGCCACAACAACAAGTTTAGATGTTTTAGTTCTTGAACATCAAAGTAAAAGTTGTTGCATTAAAATATGATAATCATGGTTTTTAAGAACTCTGATCTTTTTATCTAAGATGTGTACTTTACTAGAAATATTTGAAGCAAATCCGTATGGTAGTTTGAAATCTTCAAGGACCTTCAAAAGAGTTTTTATTTCATTATCTATCATATTGTATAAAACATGTGGAAGTATAGATTTTTCTTTTCTTTATTTGATTGTCCTGGGCCACAAAGAATGGCGTATTTTAAGTTCCTCCAAGTCTAGCCTTGCATTAATCTATTTCGTCTTTCTATGTTATTCCAACAGCCAATTTAAAATGTTTTCACAAACATTTTTCTCGATATGCATTACATCCATATTATGTCGTAGCAACAATGTTTTTCAATAAGGAAGTAAAAAATACTTCTCTTTTTCCAGCAACTTTTTCCAAAGTTAATGGGATCATAATCCTTTAACATGCTATCAACCTTTTCACCAGTCAAAGGCCATGATGCAATATCAAATTCAGACTCACCATTGAAATTCTTATGATCTCAACGCTAGATATTATTACAAGTCAAGACACAAGGATGTCTCAAATAAACAACCTTTCTACTAATAGGAAGGTAGGTGGATTCACTAAAAGAATGACATGTCACCCATGCCTCATATCCCTTTTAACTCCATCCGAACAACATTACATATACTAGAAAATCACTACTTGTCCACATTAAAATTGCATGCATAGTGAAGTTTTCACCAATAAAAGAATCATATGCTTCTACACCATCATTCCACCATGTCTTCAACTCATCAATTAAAGTCTGCAAGTAAATATCAATATCTCTTGAAATCTTCAGTCCCTGAATCAAAAGAGTCATCATGAAATAAGATTGATCTAAAACAAGCCAAGGAGGCAAGTTATAAACCATCAAAATTAAAAGCCATATGGAGTGATTACTACCCTTTTTCATGTTAAAAGGATTAAATCCATCAGATGTTAACCCTAATCGAACATTGTGAGGCTCAACACTATACATAGGGTGATTATTACCAAAACTTCTACATGCTTCAGAATCTATAGGATGATTCATTTCTCCAATATTACTTGGTGGTGTCTTTTTATGCCATGTGATAAGATCTGCTACAACAAGACATAAAAGGAGTCTTCTTACTTTTGGAATCAAAGGAAAATAACAAAGTATCTTAGTAGGTGCAACATTCTTCTTGTTTGTAGCTGCACATGTCCATCTAGATTTGTTGCACTTTAAACACTGATTTAAGTTTGCATTTTCCCCATAATACCACAAAACATTCATTCAAACAAGCATGGATCTTCTTATATTTCAAGCCTAAATTACTCAATAACTTTTTAAAACCATACCAACTTTTAGGAAGTGTATTATTTATAGGAAGAATTTTATGAGTAAAATCCAAAACATCAAATGCACTCTTCTTACTCCATATGTTATCACACTTCATTTTGAACAAATCCAATATCGCATCAAACTAAGAGATAGGACAATCAGGATATAAAGGAGTGTTAGCATCATTCATAATTTCGTCAAAATTTCCATTATCACTCTCATAAAATTGTTGATATTTATTACATGAATCATTTATTTGTTCAACTTCTTCATAATTGTCCATCATATGATTTAGTATATTTATAGTTTCAGTGTTGGCCAAATTTTGCATTCTACTTGCATCAAATCTAGATACACAATCATTTTCTCCATGATAATTCCATCTTTTATACTGATCAACAAAGCCATTATTCAAAACATGATACTGAATAACAACTAGATGTTGATGAATACTATTTTCACAACTTTTACAAGGACATAGCTTTTCGGAGTTAGGATTATCTTTGAATGCAAAATCCAAGAAAAATTACAAACCCTCATACGAATTCTTATTGTTTAATCTTATAAATTTGGAGGTGCAACTATACATCCAA
This sequence comes from Alisma plantago-aquatica, assembly GCA_963693085.1. Taxonomy (NCBI): domain Eukaryota; kingdom Viridiplantae; phylum Streptophyta; class Magnoliopsida; order Alismatales; family Alismataceae; genus Alisma; species Alisma plantago-aquatica. The sequence continues at coordinate 894,369,418 of OY856411.1, forward strand.
CTCTTATCTTGAATAAGACTATATTGGATCTTGACGATTACTTCAAAAAATACAAAGCCATGCACAATATAATTTCAAACTAAATTAATGAAAAAATAGATTCATAAATTACTTACAAAATATGGACTACATCTCAATATAGTGAAGATCTATATTATAATGGTTTGCAACTACAAAATTATATATAAACTATAAGGAAGATCTCTTCTACTACCAATCAGTCTATGATTTACGTAATAGTTATGAAAGTGTCTGCACTATGGCCTCCATGACTTGGGAGCCTAGATTCCTAGGCGCCAGGTGCCACTGCCTAAGTGGGCCAAGAGTTCTATTTTTTTATTCTAATTTTTAGTTTACTTTTTATTTTTTCATATAAATGTGAGGTAGGTTTTTATACATATTTTTTATTTTTTTTTTACTTCATGATTCCGAAATTCACCTATATGGACTGTTACAGTGATATGTTAAATCTAATTTACTTTCATTTTACCTTAACCAGAATTAAGTTAGCCGAACAAAGCCTAAATGGACTTGAATCAAGCATAGAAGAATCTAATTTAGTCAAAAAATGACCTTATATCATTTTTTTGGCAATATGTTGACTAAATTGGATGTAATTTCTACCAAAAAGACATAAATTGGGCCTAAATGGCCACATGTGTCCACCAAGTCCACTAGGGGCCTAGGTGCCTAGACTTGTACCCCTCCCCCACATCCTAGCTCACCTAGGTGTGTTGAGACGATGCTTAGGTGAGGGCTTAGATAACTATGTAAAAGACTGATCATTCATGGATATAAACACACAAGTAAACTTGTGGGGATATATTAGTAGTAAAAAAATTAACAAATCAACTTTTTGTAAGGAATGTATTTAGAAAGCATTATTAGTGTCCACATGATATACCTTATATAACTGATTTCATGTGCTTTCATAAGTACAAATTTATTTTTCAACTTTTATGCTTGTTTGTACCTTATCAGACTAATATGAAGGGTAAATTGACATCATAATTGAATACATTGCCCAAATTTGTTTTTAAATGAATGACAAAAATGAAATAATAATGAAACCAACAAAAATACACTAGATCATAGTTTTTAACACTACTTTCAACATTAAAAATTATAAAATTAAATATTGAATTACCATAGTATGCTACTAATGAAAATGATGATTTGCTGAGATATAGCACAATAACGCCCTTTTCAGTGCTTTTCTACTAATTCAACACTCAAATCTATCCAGTAGTTAGGGTGTGACTTGCACTTTTCAAGTCATGCATTGCTGCTAGCCAGATAATAGGACATTGGTTGGAACTTTAAGCTACACACACAATTGAAGAAAAGGAAAAAATAATTTTATCTCGAGAGAGAATTAAAGATTAGAAGATGAATGTTACTAATAATGATGTGTGTGCTATGTAAACCAGTTACATGTGTTGTGAGAACTTGTGTTAATAAGAGTGACACATTATTACTCCAATGGAAAGTAATACTTAATAATAAATTATTTGAAGTAGTATAATATGTATATGAATTACTACACAACACTCGTAAAGAAATAACAATTAATTAAACATCATAGGAAACATCCATAACATGTGTAAAATATATAGTTAGCAACCATCACGTACACATCTTGTTTTTATCATTCTAAGTAATCAGAAGTACTTAACTTCCTTGAAATATGAAATTCTCATATTTGTAAAAGGTCCTCCGTCTAATTTGTCCAGTTTGTGGGTCGTGTCAAACATTCAAATAGGAAAATACATTTTAGGAATAACCTCTCTACTATTAACGATGAACTAATAAAAAAATCATAGTATTTTAGTCAAGTTCCCACAGAGGTAACTGAGTGGTACATAAAAATAATAAGATGGTACAAAAATTGATCAAAATTGAGATTTTAGGCATTTTCTATGTAGGTAGGTGTTTAAAAAGAAGAAAAAATAGTAAAGACACTCTCATATTTATCATTTGGGAGATGATTAGAGCTATAGATATATTTCATTGTTTTATTAGGCCGCTGTGAACAAATTTCAGACTATAGGAATTATATACAACAGTCAACAATAGGCTACCACAAATGGATTTTAGGCTGTAGGAATTTAAAAAATATAAACCTTATTTATGAGCATCTAGATTAGGGAACTACAATTTTTCCCCCTTGATAAATTTGTTCGTGAGATGTAGCAGCTATGGATGATATCCGGTAGCGGTGTACAAGTATGAACATAGAAGTAATTGTAGGGAAGCGACTGATTTGTAGGGGAAGGGACAAATTGGGTGATGGATGATTGACTAACCGTAGTGAAAATAGAGTATTCCCTTACATGCGTCTGTACCCATCCTTGTGTGTGTGGTCTATCACCCTTTTGTGTGACCTTCAATTGCTTTGCAGCCACTGCTAGATCACCACGATCTCCGCTATTTTCCGTGCTGGTCGCCGCTTGCTGCGCTCGGCCCGTCCATTATAGGTTTCAGGCAAGGACTCAGAAATCTTCTAGGATGCGATAGATAGAGGAAATTACATCAAGATAGAGTGGTCATTACACCCAGTGGTGGGTTTTTTTCTTCAAATAATCTGTGGGAAGTCAGAATAAACATGTCCATCCTTTTATTCTATTCTGTCGTCAAATTCATTAAATCAACCCCCATCTAAGCTACCCTGGTTTGCTGTAGTGTATCAAGGAAAGACCAACTTAAGGTTTGTTTTCTTCATGTTTAATAATTCATTTAGGGGCTGACTATGTACACAATAAGATGTAAATAACTTGTAGAGATGCTTGATTTCATAGTTGCATTACAGAAAACCACTAGTCGCCCATGAGAAACTAATTATGAAAAAGAAACTTCATATACATATCAAACGAGATTCTTTTTCTTTACGGTAGGATCTTCCGTCTTTTAATACTAGTCTTATATTTCTCAAACAAGGTGTCTTATATTTATGTTGGTTAGGCTCATAACCCATTAAAATATCATGTGGGAACATACATTCAATGACCGCATAAAGTTCTTCAGAACCTATTGTCAGATTCCATTTTTGGAGAAAATTTGTAAGCACTTTCAACATACTGTAATTGCTTTTGAAGCTTTGGTGACTCAATTGCTCACATTTGGAGCAATCCTTGTCAGGGTCCATCTTTCACCCTATCACATACAAGCTCTGTTATTCAGAAACACTTCATGGAAATAAATAAAAACAGAAAAGATGTTATGACTCTAGATTGGAAAGTAATTTGTGTAAAGAGAATAGATTGCTAATCTCCAAACTTTTGTCTTGCCCATAGTTTTGATTATAGATATCTTGTATCTTCTCAAATCGAAATTCACCAAACTATAATCTAGTAGGGTGATGTCACTTTTCTTGCAATTGGTTCTTATTATGGGCATACAGGGATATGTGGACGAAATGGTTGATTATTTCGCTTCAATTTTTTTCATATCAACTGTGTTTTGTTAAAATATTTCTTTTTTTTTCTGGCTATATTAAAATTGTTATATTTTGTATATCAAAGTTTAAAGTTAAATATCTTAAATGAATCTTATTATTATTTTGTAGTTGGAATTTGGAAAGATGTTTCCGTTAATGAAACAAAAAAATACTTAAAGACTTAGTAGATTATCTTGCATAACCGCGCACACACATGCAAGCATGCACACACATACACACACAACAAAAACCTAGTAATCATATTTCCAACCCCCTAAAAGAAGGCTAAAGAAGAGTTAGTCATAAGGAATAACTCATAGATAGGAAAAACTACCCATTATTTTATGGATTACATGAGGTCCCCAGTTTTCAGGACTCAAACTTGATATAGTACCGTTGCTATCTTTGCAAACTATAAAGAGAAGTTGGATATCTTGTTCAATTTTTGTGAATAAAATTAGTTAATCATTTGATTTGCCTTCATGTCTTTTTGAATTTTTTGCATGCCACATTTAGTTAAAACACACTAATGCACCACAAAGGTAGGATTTTGTTGCCTATATTATTCTGCTTGATCAAAATTAATACCTACTACCCCATATGTATCTCCACAAATTCAGATATTGTTTGACATTTAGATTTTAGACCATCCTCCCCCATATTTATCTCCACATTTTAGACATACCAAATTGGTGATCCAAATTTTCATTACATGAGTTGCACAAACAACATATATCTCTAAAATCATGGTTTCATCAATTAATATTGTCCATGGTTAGTACACGATCGTTATACGATCTGAATGTCGATTGGATCCATGTTGAATTTTGTGCAGGGATCCATATGTTCATAGACACATCATATTTCATCAAGGTTTGTCAACATTTGTTCCAAACCTCTTCCTCAATATCATCATGTCTAAACTGATTCCACATTTCTATCATTCTTCTCCATGACATCCAAAAGCCCCACCTATGAAAAGGTTTTTGAAATAAGTTTGTTTCATAGCATTTCCACATCCATTTAGTCTAGATCGTATCTCCTTGGTATATATTCCCCATTATCTAAGAGCAAAGAAATTGGATAATTCATTCAGTGATTGGAGACCGAGTCCACCTTCATCAAGAGGAAAAGTAAGTCTCCTCTAGTTGGTAGGGTGAAACACACACCCCAAATGAAATCATCCATCATGATTTCCATCCTTCTCAAAGGGGATTGGGTGATTTCACCCTCTATCATCTGATAACAAGTGAGTCCCATGGCACAACTGTTGATGATGGAAACTCTTCTTGCCATTGATTATGGATTCTAGGCAATTTACTTATCACATATTTGAACTTATCAAGGACTCATGGAAATGAGCCTCCTCGAATTGCCTCCAAATAGTGGATAGCCAAAATACTTAGTAGGAATGGATACAAGTTAGATTCCCATTATCTAGTTGATTCTTATTAGTGCAACATTCATATATATATATATATATATATATATATATATATATATATATATATATATATATATATATATATATATATATATATATATATATAGGGTATATCTTCGCTACCCATGCGGGTAACTAAGATTCACTACCCGTGCATTAGTTTTGTAATGGGAAGGTATGCATTTGTAATGAGACAATCCAAATTTGTAATGAGACGACCGAAATTGTAATACAAATACTCATTTTGTATTACAACGTTGTTACTGTAATAAATATATATTTATTACTGTAACAATGTTGTAATACAAAGCGAGTTTTTGTATTACAATTTTGGTTGTCTCATTACAAATTTGGTTGTCTCATTACATATATGTGTCATCCCATTACAAAATTGATGCACGGGTAGCGAATCTTAGTTACCCGCACGGGTAGCGAAGATATACCCATATATATATATATATATATATATATATGTTTTGGGTTCATCTATTTTCATCTGTGACATTTCACCAAATTCATCCAAGATTCTTTTAATTCTTTGATGCTTCCAGACCTTGTTTTAATGAACATCAGGACATCATTCACCAACAAGATTTGGGACTAACCACTATTTCCCTAATTGTGTATGTTCACATCATCTTCTTACTTACTTACAACATTATTTAGTATGTTACTAAGACCCTCAATGGCAATATTTAATAAAAGTGGTGATAATAGGTCACCTTGGCAGAGTCCATTAGATTAGAGAATAAACCCTCTTAGGCTCCATTGATAAGAAATGAAAAAGAAATTGTCTAGACACATTGTTGGATAAGAAATATCCAATTCTAAGAGAATTCCATGCCTAAGGGCTAGCTGGGGGGATTGGAGTCAATTTTAAGTTGCTAGATGGGGTAGATGTATCAAAGGGCTAGACGGAAGAGACTAGTCGGTAATTTGCTTCTCGATGGAACAAATGATAGAAAAATGTATTAAATTTGCTTTTTCGATCTACCTTATATATATGGTCGATGGTGTCTAAGAGGATTTCTCTGATAGCAAAATAATTGGGTGGATGAAATGGATTGCTCTCAAATATATAATTAATGAATTCCACTTAGACTGAGAGGTAACTTTGTATAGTTCAATTATATACAAACCATGTTTTCTAGAATTGTATGTTGTACTTTGTGAACAACACATATATTAGGAATAAACCCTTTTTATAAGGGTTGTGTTAGATGGTTTAGACATGGTTTAAATATACTACCCATGTAAAAAATGACCAATATTCAAATAGATGACTGTTGTTTTGGGGGAGCTTAAAATGTTCAATTCATCACATACATGAAAAAATACACTACAACAGATCACAATAAGAACTAGAGTGTACAATCAACATGCTTCCAAGGTAGGTTCTGTAGCACTAAGTGTTGCTCACTTTAATTTTCTTATCACCTATTGCATTTATTTTTGGGCTCAGATTGTAAAGGATGATCGAGTAAGGAAATTTGTAGAGAGAGGAATTGGAAATGAAGTTACTTGAAGTAAGATATCAATTGTAGGAACTGGAAACCTACAATTCGGAACATTATTCCCATGGGGGTAATACAACTACATTGAGGTGTGAAGTTGACCAAGAATTTTGTTGATAAAACTTTATCAAAGTATGAGTTTGGATTTTTTTTTCTGACTTTGTTATAGAGCACTTGAGAATCAAGAAGTGGGATAAACAAAGACAAAAGAAAAATGAAAATTCCTTAAGGGAATTTAGTAGATCAAGAAACAAAGATATCTGTTATTTTCTTGCATCATACAACTAATAGTAAAATTAGTCATATGTATTGCACCTAATGAGATGATCACTAATACATAATATTTGGAAGTTATACATTATAACTGTATACTACATACTTAGTACATCTAGAGGAACTAGAAATTATTTACTTGTATACATAATTTTATTACTAATGATAGATTTATAAATACGAGACATACCTTAGTGTAATATACTCATGTAGATGATAAGTGCAACAAAATACATAAAAAGGTTTGACTATGTAGTTAGTAAAAAGAAAACAATTATGCAACTTTAGAACACGTGGACCATCTTCTGAACCTCTTTGATCTTCAACCACACATCAACCATCACGTCCATATCGAGGTGGGATCATTTGTTTTTCATTTGATATGCTTCTTAGTATTGAAACTATTTAGGCATCTCCCATCTCTTGTGTTAAGACATGAAAATATGCTTTGTTTGAACAAGAAGAAAACTATGCCTTGAAAGCTCAGAAGAAGGAACTTGCTAAGAGGCTGCACAAGATAGAAGAAAGCTTTTCCCATGTCAAACAAGAGCTTATGCTTATAGGGAAGTAAAATGTAGAGAATTGTATATTAACATGGATTAATAAGAAAAGTTGAGGGTCTAACTAGAGGTGTCCTCTTCATTCAATACCTTGTATACCATTACCAATTCTAACTTTTGTTCTTTTATAATCTCATTTTCCCACTCATTTAAACTGTAATATGGCATGGTTTTGATGAATTCCTTATTAAAATATACCACTAAGAAGTAGAGGATTAAACTAGACTAGAAATCATAGTCCACTTTAATAATGTGATGAAGGCAGAATAGACTCAAAGGTATTATCAATATGAGACATATAAGAATTCAAACATATTATCAATTTAATCTATAAAAGAAGGTAGGCTAGTCTCAAATATGTCATCAACAAAGGACATACAAGAATTTAGACATATAATCTAGATGTTACATATTTAAGAACATGTTGTTACCCAAAAAATAAATAAGAACATGTTATTATGTTAACAAAAAAATATGGTGCAGTGATTCCAAGTCACCTTTCTTGGATGAATTTTAGTTTTTTCCATGTCTTGTGTTTAGATTTAGCACCATATATTTTATATTTTCCATTTTTTTGGAAAATATAATGCATTAGATGTAATTATTGCTGTAAATTTTGCATTTTAATTCTATTTTCTAATTTAATATTGCAACAATGATATTATCTAAAGGTGGTGAAGGGACTTCAGCATGTGAGACAACTGAACTGAACTAGGATTTAACACATTTGTTGTTTGTGGCTAGTTTTCTATGTAAAGTGTGTGTAATTTGTTTTTCAAAATGGGAAACATGTATTTCTTAGTCAATATTTTGTAGGGGATATCTACATCCTAAGTGCAAGTTCCCTAACATGGTTTGGTTGTTTAGCTCCATGTTTGGAAGGAAAGAGGCTTTAGTCAGTAGAAGTAGCAAGATAGTTCATTTATCTAGTTTGGAAAAAATGTTGGGTGGTAAAATGAATGTCACGAACAAGATTTTTGCTCTTGATATATGTATTGCATGACATGTTCCTTCATATTAAGATAGAATAGAACATAGGAAGATAAAAGAATCCCACAAAATAGATATGCTCTTGACTTCTAAATTGAGTGATATGTGCTTTTATATTAAGATATCTAGTGATAATTTAACTATAAAATTCTGGCATCAGTGACATGGGTGATCATGTCAACTACGTGGGCACCAATGGCAAGTGAGGGATATAACCAATATTGAACATTGGGTTGCGTGGTAGTCAGTGACACAACTACCAAAAAGCTAGAGGACTGGGAAACACTCACCATCAACAAACCCATAAGGTGTTTCTTATTAAGATATCTTAGGAGATTATAATTGGGTTCTCCTAATGGGATATTTATCGTCAAACTCTCTAATTCAGTATTACACTGAATTTAGATAGACAACCCTCTATTATGAGTTGAAATATGGTAAATTTTCTCATGCACAATTCTATTGTACTTGTTGCAAGTGTTTTTGTTCCTAGCATTTATTTTTCAATCATGGTGGTTAGTTTATATCTTATCTTTTTCTAATTTTATAGTTTATTATCTAGTGTCTAACTTGTGTATGGTAATTTTATAATACCTTGCAATATTTCTCTAGAATGTTTTTCTATGATTGAATTAATTTTTTGTATCCCCCCTAGGAATCATGTTCAACAAACTTAATGATTTTCTAAAAAAAATTCCTGCATTTGGTGACATAATTGCAACTCTGGCAGGATTTTTATTGATATTTCCAGTTTGGCCGTTAATTGTTTCTAAAAAAAAGTCTAAAGTTGTTTTTTCGATCATGTTAGGTCATATTAAAATGCAAGTAATGTTGAATTGGTTTGAATTGAATGAAACCTGAACCATTGCCATGCTTGGTGGTGTTTACTACCTTTGTTCATAGTTCTAAAGATTAAACATAATAGTTATAACAAGTATGATTATGTGATTAGTAACTACTGTTTAAATGTATCCGTTTGAGAATAAGTGCAAACTGGAGATTATATCCTTATCATTGTTGTTCATTGTAGAAATGACACAATCACGTGGTATTGTTTTTAGTATGCTAAAGCTACTCAATGAATTAATCTCTGTGAACTTCCTTTGATCCTTACTTTTTAGCTGAAATATTATATTTTCCACTAAAAGGTAATTCTTGCAAACTACGTTTTTGTTGTACTAGTAGTTTAATATGTTTAGTACCCTGATGCATATCACTCATGGGAATGTGCTATTATACACGAGTTGACACTATCACAATGCCACTGTAGCAATTGTTAAGTGTCCTTGTCATTTTTAATGGGACATAACATTCATTGACATAGTTCATCATTGTCTCTTGGAGGAGACTTAATGGTGTCTCCATGGATGATGCCCTATCTACGCCCCTTCCTTGACTATCAAAAAGTACAATACTAATCACAATGATAATGTTTAGATTGATTAAATTTCCCCCATAAAAACTGCTATGGCCCTACTACTACATGACATTCCTTAATGTAACGAAAGAGTAATGAAGTGAATGCTCATCTCTCTAGTTCCTTGTTGATTTACAAGACTTATTATCCACTTTGATAGGTGACTTGTGTACTTGCTATTGATTGTCAATGTAAAATTATATGTTTTTGTTTATTCCATCTATCGACACTTACAAGTCGAGCTAGCTTGGACTTTTGTTTATTGTGATTTCCTTGATCTCACAACCAATGAGATAGAAAAATCAAATATCAACATATATAATAATCTCCTTTTCCTTGAATGCACGTACCATGTATATTTTTCATTTTAAGCCTATTTCATTGTCCTAGTTTTTTTTAAAGAATTGTTGATTCAAGTTAATCTCAATTGCCTCACATTTTTGTATTGATATTGCAATTTGTGTCTAGAATTTGGTAAGAGATTGACGTTTTTATGTTTGGATTCACTCCTCTATCCAGAAAAGAGATTTTTTTTCTTTTTCTATGTGTAAATTTGGTATAAGTTCACTTGATATGTATTAGTTGGATTATAGCCTTATTTTCCTATAGGATATTTCCATATGCTTATTCTTCAGTAATAGTTGGACAACATTTATGAAGTCGGGGCAAGCTATATATGTCAACTACAAAAGTGTATGGCCATGTTTGAATTATATAGGGGAAAGGGGTGTAATCTTTGGTTGCTGATCCACATAAACATCAACATCAAGATTACCATTTAAAAATGCATTGTGCACATAAAATAACATTGGACATATGAAACTCAGAGCAATATCAAAATAGTTCAACTGACCAATTTTAGTCATGCAAAAATAGAGAATCACCAGAACATTGGGATGATAGGTCTATTCTCCAAATATGGTATGTTTGTTTAAGTATATCCTTTTTAAATGTCTTGTCTTATCCCATTATTAATGAGTAAAAATGGACATAACAAGTCATTCACCACCTTCCAGCACATAAGGTTGTCATAATAATGTATGGAAACATCTCTATCTTGCAAAATGATGTGAAGTTCATTTTATTTTGTTTTTTTATTAATTTTAGTTATTTTTATGTCCATGATAAGTTTTACAATTATATCTAGGCTCTTCAATGCTTCATGGCTATATGTTGGTTTTCTCGGTGTAAGGGGAAGGTTTCTCTACCTCATGAAATATATATGTGTTTACTCTTCTTTTTCTAGATCATGGCATGCATCATTTTAGAGTCTTATTTTGATACCTGCTCTGCATATTTCCCTATAGAGAATGAGCTTCTCAAGTCATAGTGTTGACCCTATAATTGTTAGACTTGCTTATGGGTGATATATATTATGCATTTCTGATGATGTAGGTAGAGGATTGTGTTGTCTACTGCTATTTTAAGTGATGCAATTGATATAAGGAATCCTAATTCTATTTTGAGTTTAAATCTTAAAATTCATTATAAAAGTGTGTTTTCTTTTCTTTCTTTGGCAGTGAGGGAAAACTTGCATTTGTTTCTTTGTATAGTCCACAATTGAAATGTTCATTAGCTTCCTTTAAAGAATATGTTAACAAGGATAAAGAACCTTAGTTGTCTCACTATCTTTCATGAATAAGTAGGTAACAATGATTCACCATTAGACCTTAGTCCAATAGATGGATGCCCACCTTGATGACTTGGGTCTACATTTGGGGCCATAAAAAGGTTAAACTACAGGTCCCTGACTCATCATCTTCACAAAGGTTCTTCAAGAAACAAGTTCTTTATGTGTTTTACCTTGCCACATCATGATTCCACTATGCTTTAACAACATGTCCTAAGATGTGATAATCAATTATTCTCTATATTTCATGCATTCTGCTCTAGAAGGCATAGTCTTGCACAACATGTCAAGTGAATTGTTGAAATAAAAAATCATTCAATATCCACCCTACCTACCAGACCACACCCTTGTTGGGTGATTGACTTGATCACAGCTGTGGGATTTTTAACAAAGAATGTAGTGATTTGTGTTTACATTTAGGAGTAGTTGAATATGAATTCTATGTGGAAGGAGGTCAATAGAAAGAAAAATATTTGGAACCTTGATTTCTAAGGAAGGAAATAACTTGCTCGAAAAATGGGGACTTGCTCTTGATATCACTAAGGTCAAAGCAGATGAACAAGCTGGTAGGCTATGAGCTCTCTAGGAAGGAGTGGGAAAAAGTTCCCAACTATATTCAATCACATGGGAAGAAGAGACAGTGGATCACATGTGGCACTACTTTTCATCCATGTAAAATAGCCATTACCACATTCTTCATCACTACTCTAATATTTTTCCTTAAAGTAAGGAAAGTTATAATTTATTGTAGTGTTATCTCTAATAGATTGAGTTATATGTTATTGTTGATGTATATGAATGAGGCATTATATTTTCCATACCATTGTGAAATGGAGTCCATTTTCAAGAAAAGATGGATAATGGATATCCCTACATACTTGACTATATGCCAATGATTTATTCAAGAGTAGCGTACATTCTCATGACAACAACAACATTGCATGCTCTCTAGGTTAATTCATTCTAAAACATGGACATGTATTATGTTATGATCTTCACCATTATATGAATCTAATAATGATCTCTATAAGTGATATCATTCCTGCCTATGATGTCATTTGTTGCTAGCAATATGTCTTATAATATGAGGTAGTTGATAGTCATTGTTTTATAATGCACAAGGTGTCTTAAAGTATAATCTAAATTTCAACTTAAATCGTAGTAATCTCATATTTTTTCCTGCTGGTATAAAGACAAGGTGAATTTCTATCCACCCATGTAGGATATGTAACACAATAACATACATCTTTAGGTCCTCAGTCACGATAATAGTTTAGTCTCTATGTTAATGTGTAGACTGTATGGAAATTGGGGTGACTAATAAGTCAATGGAAACAAAAATTTATAACCTATTTTCCCTAAAAAACAAGATAACAATAATAATAATGTATCTAGGAAGGAAGGTAACAAGAATTATACATGATCCTGGAGCAAATCTAGTGTCAACTCTTGATGTAGTACTGTGTTTATTCTCCAAGCAACAACGAGTTTCTTCTCTAGACAAAACATGCTCCTTCTTCAACATCACTCTAATAATCATCAAGAACGACCTCCTAGTTTGGCACCATGGACGAAGGTTGACGATGTTATCCTAGCAGCAAAACAACGACTTCCCGCTTCTTGAGAAGTCTACACAGACCATGATGAACTTCATGTTGTGCTACCAGAACCAACGAGAAGTAGTTGACCATATCAAATGTCAACCTACTAGAGTTGATATACTCTCCCACAATTGTCTCTCCTTTGATGTCCCTCTCTTCATCAGGTAGGACGTGCTCAGGCTTTCTACTGGTTACCACAACTAGAAAGGACAACAATTGTCAGAACATTTGTTGCGTTCTGAGAAGCTCCCAATACCCCTCTATTTATAGGAGAGGCCAAGGTCAGGTTCCCAATCTATGCAGGAGTCGAGGCAGATGTATTCATGAATTTTCTAGAAACTGTGAGTAGTGAACCGGTTGATACACAGACTGGGTCACTCGATTTGTGCACAAAATGGTCGGTTCGCACTATGAACTGGTTGATTTTTACAGTTTTGTGTCATAATTCACATTGGTTTTCAATGTAAGGTCAATACAAAACATGACGTCTGTACCATCCTTGATCCAATCGAATTGGCCATTGAACTGGGCACATAATCCCATTACTTGGTCAGTTGGGATCCATGAACCGGTCATCTCACTATGTGAACCGATTGTTTTGCATCCTGGTTCAACCATTGATCATCCACTATTGATTCCAATTGACCTAACACTCCAACCGATCAGTTCGGTGCCCAACATGTCAATTGGTAGGGTGAACCGGTCGGTTCGGAGTCCAGTCAATCAATTTTGAACCTTAGTTGTTTAATTGAATACCTAAACACCTTTACTAATCAAGCTAAACATTATTCATGAATATAATCGTTTAATCCAAGTATATGTAATGTTTGTGACCTTATAGGTCTAAAATTACATTGGTAGTGAATGCCCATAAGCAATTATGGCATCACAAGAAAAGAGTTGTGTATAGAAACACATCATTGCTATGAAAGTAATTCAGACAGTTGGAGAACAACTTCAACCTACAATTCATGTTCATTATTACCGTGATTGTATGTTTCCTTTATATATGATATCTGGATTGAACTTGAGGCATAGAATCGTCATCATATTCAACATTAAATCCATGTTCCTTGAACTTGAGCAGTCTGTCTGTGATGAACATAAACTCACATATCACATATTGAGTCACATGACTATGACCATACATTTATCAGTCTCACATGTCGAGGGGAATTGGATATCAATCTCATGTAGGACGGCTGAATCCCATCTACATCACTCACACACAATCCCCATGTATCACAATGCACCCAATCATCATTGTTATGTAAATTCTAATTCAGGATCATGTTGGATGATGTCAAAGTACATGAACACCATGTGATGAATGCAGTGACTTCAGGTCTAAGAACCAAAATCACCACTATCACTACGAGAGATGATTCTGACTATCATTCCATGGTATCCAAGTATCACTCTCATGATGGGTATGTCTATTACACTGTTCTCTAACATGTACATGTGTACTTGACTTGATATCACATATCATGACTAATGAGACTCTGTCATCAGTCGACATACACTCTAGTCTTATGTATTATTATTGTCTATTTAGCTTCCACAATAATATTTGACTAGGGACATAACAAGAATGTACATACTCTTATCATACATATGATCTCATTATTCAAGTTACGTACTTGAAGACATAACTCATCAAGTAACATCATTCTTTAGACATCTACTATATCAGTGTCAACATCTCATGATTGAGACAAATGTAATAGATAGAATTATCTTTATTATTATCATATTAGGTATCTAATTCTATATTCCAATCATCATATGGTTGACTCTCTTGGCGTACATACCAAAATAGACTACTTAGCACTTAAAAGAATTGGCTACAATTTTTTTGTTGAATTTAATTGTAAGCAATTACAGAGAGCTCCATTTGTAGTTATCTAAGATTATGTGCACTACAAAAGTTTGTACAAAACTTGGTTGTTTATGTTGTATCGTAACACTAAGACACTAACAATTTTTTTTATAAATAATATTACATATGTTATTTGAGAAATAATATTAATATTCTAGTTATATTGTTATTTTTAGTTCAAGGCTCCTCTTACATTCTATGTGGGATCATTCTTGAAACTTATGGGCATAACAACTAGTGAGCCATGAAATGTTGAGCAACAACTGCAAAGTTGGCAACAACTAGAGAGAGGATGTACTTATACTGCATCACGAAGTATAAGAACAACAACTAGCCAAATGAGGTTACTAGAGTTGGATTCTAGAAGGCCATTGGAATGTATGCAGTAATCTTTTCATGTGAAGCTTGGAAGCACATCTACCACAAGAAATCCCTCGTACTGCTGGAGTTTCTTTTGGTGACTGAGAGAACCCACCTCGGGCGAACCCGTCTTGGTAAACTCTCAATGCATCAGAGGGTGTGGTCCATTCACCCCCCTCTCGTGCTTAATTAGTGTTGATTGTCATTTGCAAAGTATCTTCAGTGAGGTTCGAATCCAGGTCCTTCATTGGAACTTATAGAGCGTAGATTGTTGAAGTTATCATTGTGTAAAGTTTATTTTTAGAATTATGTAACTGTTTCTTCAAATGGACAAGGGATAAATATGTATATCTCTAATTTAAGTGTCCTTCTCAAATAAACTTCAAGATAGGAGAAAGGCATAATGTCCTCCTTGTATATATTCGTCATTTCAAAATAAATAAATAAAATGGTTGTTAACATTCTAAACATGACTTGATGATTTCTTATTAGAGAACTATGAACTAGTAAAATTAGTCTCTAGATGTATAATCCAACTACACATATATATGTGTAGTAAATGTCACTTGCTCTTCATATTTGACTACTCATAAATCTATGGTAAATATCATTTTTACTATATATTAACTACATTTGTAATTGTTGTAATATATTTAACTATACTTACAACTACGTGCATATGTGTAAAGACATTATTTAGTTACATTCCTGACTACATATATATTTGTAACTAAATCTATATTTAACTACATACATGGAAAATATGTCTAAATGAATTTACGACATGAGTATACACTACACATTTTATATAAAGATAATGTAGCTTAAATCTTAATTTACAAAATATATAGTGAGTCTTGTTTTGTAATTAAAGAATATATTTTCTGTAGTGAGCCTCTTGATCCACTTGTTAATTATGTTGGATTCATACATGAAGGTCGACCTTGGCAACAAAGTCGGCGTAGGTGTCCTGAGTACGAAGCTATTGATTTTATTTAAATGAGCATTACAGTCATTATCCTTCAGGTTGTACCAAGGTGCACATGCAATATAAGTATATGATTCAATATACAACATGGAAGTTGACCTCGTAGAACATTGTTCCATCTAATTAGCAAAGGAGTTGTTATTTGCTTGATCTAGTTTTGGTTTTATTGATTGTTGGGAAGAAAACAAGGGGATGATCCGGCTCAATATATATTGTAATAATTGGCAATGAGAAGAATAGTCCAACAATTTATATATATGTGCATATCTCCACATGCAGGCAATGTGGGATTAAATCCGTTCACATATACTTTAACAAATTTCTCCCCATACGTGAGTCCATAAACTCCCCCTCGAAAGCGTCAACTGCACAATACTAAAGTTCCTACCGCAAAGTCCAACAGTGTGTTCCACAAAGGTACAAAACCCCGTAGACTCTGATGCCACTTGTTGGGAAAAAATTCCATCCGAAAACTAATTGCCAATAGGAGAGGAATAGTCCAACAATTTATATATGGGTGCACATCTCCACACGCATACAATGTGAGATTAAACACGTTCACACATAACTTAACATTAATGTTGATTTGTGTTGTCTATTGTGATTTGGTATGAGGAGGTTGTTTTATAACTCTTGGTGAAAAGAATATAGTTAAACTCGGTGGTAATATATACACGCGTGTTGAGCTTTAATCGGCTAAAAAGGTAATTTTCTGTCATTATCTTTCTATTCTTGAATATACAAGATGCACTCTGGCATCAATTTTTTTCGATTAGATAACTGCACTTGCTATCACTCTTCTTATGAAGACGACGCTGGTAAATGGTAATATTGTCTAGGAGATAGTTTATGGTGTAGTTTATGGTGTCACCTATTGTCATTTCGCAGCTGTTGGAAAAGCAAGTATAGGTGACTTTACTTTCAGCTGCCTACATACAGTATATTTTACACACAAAGGATGACGACGTTCATCTGACTTGTTACTTATAAGTACGTCAGCCCAGCTGAAAGATGACATACAAACTCATTATGCATGTATAAGATATGATTTCGTAGTGAAGACATGGACTTTATTATGCAGTAAAGTGATTTTCTTCATCCGTTCCTGTTTACTATTATACACTAATACTCTTCGTAACAATGCATATTTATTGGCGGACTAATCGACGTCTTCAATCTCATTCTCTTGTATGGCTTCGTTGGCTTCACCAAAAGTGATGGCAGGAAGACTGGTAGGTAAGTGTATGCAGAGTTGCAATAAGAGGAGGCCCGTCAAGAACCCTACGATTTGAGGTCTGTTGTAGGGTAGAGCTGCAGGTCCTGGCACGCTTGTCTCCTTTAAACTATGTTTAGACAAGCACATTTCAATCCCGGTACCTGACATACAAACTGTTAATTAGCTAACACACATTCGGAAATTGCAGGCATCGTAGTCACCAGTACAAGTATAGCAGAAATCAGATGGTTTTCCAGACACGCAAGAACCGGAAGAATTTGGAAACAAAGGAATGTAGGAAGATACAAAGTGAGTGAATGGCTAACAGCTATGACGAGGAGAGCCGGATAAATGTATACGAAAACTTACTTAAAATAAGAAGACACAGACCAATTGAACGGAGGAAGCATAGCTACCTGTCTATAAAACAAGGGAGGAATCAGGTGATGAGCTTAAAAACTGCCTTCCGCAGCGGTGCACAAAAATATATTGGACGTAATAACATTTTGCATCTTTATAAGGGAAGATTCTTCTGTTTTCACTGTTCTGAGGACTGATGACCCATCAATTAATTGTTGGTGTTCAACTACCTATTATCGTCGATCTGTTTTTTCTGCTGAATATTACGGTGGATCTGGCATGATAATTGTCCTCTATTTTGATGGCCAGACAACACTCTAGATTCGTACTTATTTAGTATACATCATGATTTTTTATCATCCACCTCTGAGGGACCAGCACGACTTGATGGTCTTGGGAAGAGTCGCAGAGATAGTTGGAATTGTCTTTAAGAGGACTCCTACTTTCTCTTCCTATGTCTTTCACATCAAATTTTTGTTTCACTATGATTAGCACCGACTATGACCTGCTACTAGTAAACATAAATACAATATCAATTCAACTACCACCACGTACTAGTACTGCTGTTGAGGCCACCAACAACACAACTACTGTTACAACCTCAGTTTTTGGGATCATCTGGTGAGAAATGTAATTTCTCATATTAAATATAATTGAACAAAGAATGGTATAATTTGTTTTGAATACATGAATTTCGTTTACAATAGCCTTGATGTTTGTGTTGTGGGCTTTATTGGCTATTGGGCCCAATAACAAGGAAATAACAAAGAAAATTCAATTAGCAATTGAATAATTGAATATTTGAGAAAAGGAAGAGGTAGAAACTTCTAGAAGGCAAAGAGATGTAATCCAAGGATGGATTTCATGCCTCTTGGGTTCCTTGGGTTCCAAGGAGTCCAAAGTTGTATAAAGAGTACAATAAGAAAAGAAAAGATTAATTAAGTATTTCTTTATTAAGAAAGAAATTGAAAATAATGGTAAAATGTGGAAAATGAGTGGAAAGAGGCATAAATGAGATTCCTTGGTGAAATTTCGTATCCATGAGGTTGCTAATATTAAAAGAGATGCCAATGAGGAAAATAAAAGAGAAATAAAGAGAAATCCTCAAAACGAGATATTTTAATGAGAAATAAATAAGATAATGTGAAATAATGAATAAAGATGCATCTAGAAGGATAATAAGTATCCAATAAAAAGAATTTCGAAATAATAGAGTGTCTTGGGATCCACGGAGTCCCAATAAAGAGGAAAGAAAGAGAGAATGCTAAAATTGCAAAATAAAAGGATAATGTGATACATTATTAATGAATTTTGTGCTGTTTTTCAAAAGGTGGTATTTTCTATTAAAAGGAAACATGATTTCGTGACAAATAACTAAAAGGAAAGTTTAAAGAGAATAAGAAAGTGGATTTTCGAATTTCTAATATCCATATAATAGAAATATCCAAAGGATAAAAAGAAAGAGAGAGAATATCCTTCTCTTTGAAGGAATTGACTTCCCACTTGGAAAGGGACTCGTTGAGTCATGTGTAAGCCGACCTAGGGCTTCTTTGCCCACCCTATATAACGGGGGAGATCCTAGGGTCGAGTTCTGAAGGGTTCCACGTACCTTTCTCCTCTTTCTCCCTTCTTCTTCTCTACTTTTCGTCTTCAAACCCTAACCCCAAGAACCACTGTGAGAATGACGCAAGGAGAGGGAACCAGAGGGTTGCGAGGGACTCCTGGAGTACCACGGTGCTAAGGCGAAGCCTATTCCTAAAGACTGTGCCCTAGAGCATGTGCAATAGAGGCAACTAGGTTGTGGGGATGACCTACAGTGTTTGGCCTAAACGGACGAGTAACCGGCCATCCTAGCTGCGGGTTGTTGGCGCCCTGTGTGCGCATGAGGGCAGCGGAGGCATGGCAATGGCTTCCGGTGAGGTTCGGGCCCTGGAGGGGAGGGAGAAGACCCAGCGAACAGCTGCTCCGGCGACAGCCCTAGGGTTCACGAGCTAGAAGAAGACGGAGGGCCGATTGGACGGTTCTGCCCCTCCGGGCATTGAAGAGCCAGGAACTTACGCAAGGGCAACTTGGTAATTTTGTTATATTTTCAAAGCGAGCCGCATGCATGGAAACTTGGCGACGTGGCAATCTCTGATTGGTCGGAAGGTAATTTTCTTGCAAAAATCATATCTTGCTATTCGTAACTCTGATCAAGACAAATTATATATGTATTTTGATCAGAAAAATGCAAGGAACCCATTAAAAATAGTTTTATAGCTTGAATCTGATCATAGTTCGAAATGTAGTGTAAATTATCATATTTAATGAATTAAAGATTAAGAAACCCTATTTTGAAATGAATCAAGTGTTTAATAGGGTTTAATGGATCATTAGAGTTGATGTTAACCTATTAAATGTAAAAAGGTACATTATGTTCAAAAAGGAAGAACTTTGCAGATGATTAGTCTAATTTAGAGTTTATGTGCATAAATGTGCTTGAATTTGAAAAGGACATAAAGTTATCATCTTTAATGATTTAATTAAGGAAACACCCTTAGATTTGATGATAGATGGACTTAATGACATTATTTGGATAATTCAAGCTGATATTAACCTATTGTTAATAAAAGTGAAAATAGGATCTAAAAAGATGATCTTTTTATATAATTGGCTTAATTTAGGGTTTTGTGCATGATTATGCATTAATGAGCTTGAAAACCCTAATTTAGATGAATATGTCTTTTAATTTTTTTAATTGTTCAAATTCATGAATAAATCGGGATATGATGATCCTAAGTCGATTTGGGTATAAAAGACTATTAAAATGGATAGTTGAGCAATTAAGGTTCATATTAATGTAAAAGAGTATTTTAGGATTTCTTACCCTAAAAGGGATAAAGTTTGAGAAATTGATCTAAGAAACCCTAATAAATATTAATGAAACCTTAATGTGGATTAGAGACCCTAGAAAGAGAATCCAAGTAAATAAAGTAGATTCTTGATAAAGTGTGTAATAAAAAGGGTACATATTCTTTTCAAGAATTATGTGATGATTGAATTACTTGCTTGGATCTGTTGATTGGCTTGATTGTATATACATGAAGTATATGTTGAATAATCTGCATGACTCATCAAATCAGGTATGTGGTTACGCTTATGAATAATTGCTTTAGTTTCATGGCGATTCTCGAAGTTTTATCGGTTGCTTGAAAATAACTGTTGGATGTCTATTTATTTCATGCAACTATAAAGTGACTATGATTATCACTATAAATGTGCATATATAACTGGTTAGATCCGGGACCACCTCTATTGCTTTGAAAAGGCTAAGAAAAAAAGGGGTAATCCTAGAGCAAGGTCTAGGTTACCGAGAGTTAGAAACTGGGCTACCTACGTGAAGTGCCATGAGACTCATTAGCCTTGTAACATCCCTGACCTGGGTTATAGCTTAACCCTAGGTGTTTTGCTTAATTATGTAATTAAGACACTTGTGATTAACTTCTGGCATGTAATTAAGTTCCTGAGGAACATATATTTCCATTTCTGTCCTTTTTAAACAATGTTGTAGTATTGTTTTGTAATGCAGGGACCTATGTGCAAATTACCCAATTAGAAGGGTTAACTTGAAAATTTCATATGTTGAGATGTTCCTTTGGTGATGAGACATCACATGAATGAATATGATGAGGTATGATGGATTCCCCAGGCTTGGGCATCAAGATACAACTTGTGGAGCAATCCTTGTGCTTAAAACCCTAATTTTGGTGTAAAGTGCAATTTACCCAAAATGTGGGGTGCAACTTGTAAAATACACCTTCTAGAGTATCTTTTGTGACTCTTTACATCATTTAGAGTAGAAATGAGGAAGGGGTTCTTCAAATAAATAATCAGATAAGATGATTAACCTTTGTACTAGAATCACCAAGTTATATGTTAGGAAACCCTTATATATGTGCACCATAGTGATAAAATGACTTTCATTGCCTTTAGTTCTTAGTTTTAAAAAGAGTTTTACCTAAGATATGAGGAGGAGGGACGTGCAAAGAAGAAAGGAGGGACCTAGATGAGAAATGGAGAAACTAGAGGTCCTTATGTTGAAAACTAACCCAAGCATATAAGCTTCATTCTTTGCAAACCAAGTAAACATATTCCCTTCTTCTTTCACTTATCACCTTGCTTGGACCGACTAAGGCAGAGCTTAGGAACAGAGGAGAACGGCTAAGGAGAAGATAGGTAAGCTTGGACCATCTTCTTGCTTGAATTCATGGAAGAAAGTGGATTATAAGGTTTGTTAATTTTATGATTATCTCACTTAGGTTTCTTGTTCTAGCCGACCTTCTAAGGTTTGGAGAAATACCTTTGGCCGACCTGTGGATCTCAAGACGCCATTAAAGGCTTCAAAGCTTGGGAGCTTGGAGCTCTAGGTACGACCTTTGAGGTGGGTTTTATATCTCTAAACCTCTTGCTTTCTTATACATATACTTGTTCTTGCATGTAGTAGTTAGTTCTTCTTCTTCCCCATCTTTCCTTGCTTTCTTGCAAGCAAATCCACGAAGTAACCGACCTATTATAAGGTTGAAGATAATGGGCATGATTTCCTAGGTAACTTTACCAAACGACCTTGGACCATTTGGTCTAAACGGTTTGCAAACCGTTTGAAATCAAACGGTCTCAAGACCGTTTGATCTCATGCGGTCTTGCAAGACCGTTTAGAATCAAACGGTCCCAATACCATTTGGAAAGTTTGACCAAGGGAAGACCATTTAGAGGTCTTCTTCACACATGTTGAATTAAACATCTACAAAGAATTGTAACTTAATTGCAAACCAATCACAAGTTGAAGGCACCTCAACCCTCTAAACCTTAATCGGGTGAAATTGCTGTTTTCAATGACCAATTTTGGTGAACTTTGGGTTGAAGGACCCAAACAATCTCAAGACCGTTTGGTGGCAACCCAAGACCGTTTGGAGGTCAAGGGTTAAGGTAATTTGATCAATTGAAGGTCCAATCACAATAGGTTGATGAATTAATTAAAAGTGCTGATTTGTAACCTAGTTAGGTTTCAACCCTTATCAAATTGACTTAGATTTTGGTGTAACTTTGGGAAAACGGTCTCAAGACCGTTTGGAGGGTGCCCAAATGATCTCAAGACCGTTTGGGCCATGTTTGGGCCCAATTGAGTGCCAATTGAAAGGTTCAACTTCAATTAGATTCATGATTATCAATGTTGATGGTTAATTGTTTACAAACCCTAATTCAATCGGTTTCAACCCCAATTGGTTATCAATTAAGGGTCAATTGAGTGTCCATTTGATTGAGAATAACCCTAATTAGCTCAATTGATAAGTGGTTAAAAAGGTTGTGGCCAATTGAGGGCTTCAACATAGAAAACCCTAATCGATTACAACCTTTGATTCCCCTTTGAGGTCCATGCGGTTTTGAGCCCATTTGGACCAAACGGTCTCAAAACTGTTTGAATCCAAACGGTCTCAAGACCGTTTGGGGGATCAAACCATCTCAAGGTTGTTTAGATGCAATCAATCTCAAGGTCATTTCATGTCATGCGGTTTTAAGGTCGCATAGTTTCAAATGGTTTCAAAGTCAACTTTTTCAAACGGTCAACACACTCATGCGGTCTTGGAGGTCAAAGTGTCCAAACGGTCAACGCCCCCAAACAGTTTCAAAACCGTTTGGCGGTTAAGGTGTGAAACCATTTGGGGACTTTTAGTGTTGTGATTGCCTAGTCATTTGAAGGCTTAATTGGTTCAATAGTGGTCTAATCTAAACCCTAGTGGTACCTAAAGACAACAAGGGGTTAAGTGTTTAATAGATTGAACTATGATGTGACCAATGGTGTACATTACCAATGTGCCCTTGATGGGTTCAAGTACATGACACCTTATTTAATCAAAACCCTAATGACATGATAGTGGTGAATTATCTTATGTTAATCAAGATTGTTTTGACCTAACCTAATCTAGAGTGATGTAATCACCACCTATTAATAAGAGGAGAGAGAAGGTCCCAAGTATGGTTGAAATTCAAGTAAAGTACCTTCAACGTATATGAATGTGCATGACTAGGGTATGACCCACCTGTGTGAGATCATGGAAACCCTAATTATGAAATTTAATGAATCTTAACCTAATTTGAAGGCATCAAGGATGATGATTTCATGCATGGTGATGCTATGAGCTCAGATCAATATGTAGTGAATAGTAAACCCTAATCCGAGGGCAATAACATGAAATGTGAATAGTAAACCCTAATTGATACTAATGAAGGAACCTAGCCTTAGTAAAGGCATAAAAGTATAACCTTTGAATTGGAATGTTATCCCTGCCTTATGAATTGCTGGTCTGAATATGAAATGTTATTATTGTCAGTTGAATTGACTATGCAGGTTCTTATAAGAGAATGATCATAACCAGGTAAGGGTTATGATAAAGTATTCATTAAAAGTATGTTGCAGACTTTATAAATACTGATGTATGATATGTTGTCTATGTTATGTGACAACATATGAAGTTAATGGGATATGAGAGCCATGAGTAACATCAAGGTCATGATTGATTAGATGACTTATGATAAATTGACATCCATTTGATAACTGATAAAAGTTAAACTTGATACATTTAGTATTCTTCTGTTATAGCAATGCTTTTATACTTAAATGATTGGAAACATGATTGATGCTAAAAGAATACTGAAATGCACCTAAGTAATCAAGTATAATCATACCATGTAGAGCCCTCATCATAGATCCATCATTATCAGAAGTTAAATGATGGTGAAACAGGTTTTCCTAAGGGAACTCCTGGATCACATACTTTTGAGTATGTGGGGGAATATGGATGTGAATATCCTTACGTCCTAGTGTAGAAGTTGATGTAGATGTATCTTAATCTATCAACCATGCACTATGTGTTTATGCCGGGATGATGTATCACTAATCACCCGAGGAATCTTTTATGCCACATCGATGAGAGATAAACATGAGATCTTTCGATGGTGAAGAGAGTACAGAATGCCACAGTGACTCTAATAGCAAAGTACCAGAATACCCTGGTGAGCTATAGTAGCAGAGACACTAGATGTCCTGCATGTTGATCCTCACTCTGATTGAGGAAGTTGAGGTCATAAGAATCTGGCTCTTTTGATGACCTAGTATGATATCGATGCGGCTTACTAGTGATCGGTTGGAGTATGAGCGGTATACCTCATCTCCGCAGGGCATACCAATGTTTTTAAAACATAATCAGCCGCGTAGTATATTTGCTAGGGTTGAACTACGAGACAAAATGATTTATATTACACTGTTCATTTTAGTATACATGTTCTTCTTGTTCCTTAATGAAGTTGCTTTACATAATATCCAATCTGCTGTTGAGTAACTTAGATTACTTGCTCATGTTTTCCTTATATGCTATAACAAAGCTTCTGGCAAAGAGTTATAACTCTCGCTGGGACAATTATTTAAAATTGTCTCACCCCGTAGATTTCAATTTTTTAGGTGGTTGTCAAGGATGAAGGAACCAGTCTGTAGGAGATCAGTATCAGCAGCAGCCACACCAGGGGCAGCAGTGAGTCTCAGGTGGAGATCCTGGCTATCCAGTCATATAGTTAGATAGTTTTATGTCGTCTCTGTGCTCTCAGGTCCTTGGAGTTAGTTGATCTGATATTTTGATTTTCAATCTTGAGATTTTGTATCTAGTTGTATTTAATCACTCAAGAAGTGATTTAATAGAGATGTAAACTGGTTATCTTGCTTTTATGAAAGAAGTTTCATGTTTTCAAGATCTTGTCTCGAAAAGTTTTAATTTTTCATGATTTTTCGTATTCCTCTACTAATCGAATGCTTCTGCTGAGTTTATATCGTGTTTTGGAGATCAGACCCCACAAATTAAGTGGTATCAGAGCTCTAGGTTCGCTGAGTCTACAGAGACATAGGACTTAGAATGCCGAGTTTATCCTTAGTGTTTCTTCTTATCTATTAGAGTCTTCTGCTCCTCAGGAGAAGAAGATAATTAAGGATCTCTGAGCCACATGAGGAGTATGTGGCCGAGAGTAGCGTAGATGCACCTCGAGAAGGTGCAAGGAACCCAGAAGTGGAGCAACCTGTACCTGAGCCACCCGTGCAGCCACCTCAGTTTGACCCAGCTGATATGGCAAACCCAGCTGTTCAAGCTATGTTCGGGCAGTTTATGACTGCCATGACACACATCACCGACAGGATGCCCATGCCTGCACCTAGGGCACCTGCCCAACATGAAGGACAAGGTATTGGTAAGACGTTCGAGCGACTTCGCAGAGTTGAAGTGACCAAATACTTTGGGATAGCTGACCCCGCAGATGCAGATCTATGGTTAACTGAGTTGGAGAAAGTTTTCAGAATCTTGAACATCCCCA
Source organism: Alisma plantago-aquatica (assembly GCA_963693085.1). NCBI lineage: Eukaryota > Viridiplantae > Streptophyta > Magnoliopsida > Alismatales > Alismataceae > Alisma > Alisma plantago-aquatica. The sequence continues at coordinate 894,395,480 of OY856411.1, forward strand.
AAGCTGAGAAGGTTAGACACGCTGTCTATCTTCTCAAAGGAAGTGCTGGTCACAGGTGGAACATGGAAGAGCAGAAGAGGCCTGGAGTGGAAGTTTCGTGGGAAGAATTTTGTCGGGAATTTGTCAATAGATACTTCCCAAAGACATTCCTGGATGAGAAAATCTCTCAGTTCGAGAGATTGAGGCAAGGCATGTTGAACATTAGTGAGTACGAAGCTAAGTTCATGGAGTTGTTGTGGTTCTGTCCGCACATGGCTGCCATTGAAGAAGAAAGGATCAGAAGGTTCGAGAAGGGTTTGAACACCGACTTGTCTACTCCTGTGTCTGCCTTAGAGAATCGGGATAGGTTCACTACCTTCGTCGAGTTAGTCCGAAGGATAGAGAGATCTGTAGCCGAGAAGAGACAAACCCATAAGAGATATCTGCAGTTCCAGGCATCTTCATTTAGAGACTTTAAGAAGCCTAGATTATCTGCACCTACACCTCCACCACCCAGATCTAATGCTCAGACACAGTGGACACCAAGTAGAGGTAGAGGACGGAGCCTACCACCACAAGAGACTCATAGTTCTGCATCAATGTCGGTCACAGGACCACCTAGACCACAGCAAAAAGACAGAAGCTTCTACAACTGTGGAAAAGTAGGGCATCTGATGAAGGACTGTAGGGCTAGGCCTGTCACTGTGACACAACCTCAGAGACAGAATCAATAGGGATCACAGAGAAGGCAGTTTCAAGGAGCAACTAGAGGACGTGGACAAGCGTCCCAAGATGGATCGTCAGCACCGTCTCAACCACAGGCGACAGCGAGGTTCTATGCTATGAACCCACCAGATGTAGTGATCAACCCACGGGTTGTGGCAGGTCAGATGGAACTATTATATTTTGATATGTCTAAATCCTGTGTTGTGTCTGTTTTGATTGACCCGAGTGCTACGCACTCCTTTATCACTCGAAGAGTGATTCGTAACTGCAATATGACAATCAATCATAGGGCAGATAGCTTGTTGCTTGAAACTCCGTTGAGTGGGTCTCCTGTGTTGCAGGAGGTATGCTCTCCCTGCATCCTCTTCTTTTCTGATCATCGCATTCAAGTGGACCTTATACCACTTGAGATGCAAGGATTTGATATAATCCTTGGGATGGATACCTTGGAAAGGTATAGATTTGTCTTGGATTGTGAATCCAAGCAGGCTGTGTTTACTGATGATCAGCGACACATGTATCTTTCAAGGAGAGAGAAAGATTCTACCCACCTGTCTAGTGTCAGTTATGGTTGCTGAGAAGCTGATGAGGCAAGGATGCTATGCATTCTTAGCCCATGTGGTAGATACCACTATGGAGAGTCCCAACCCTGCTCAAGTTCATGTAGTCAGGGAATTCGAAGATGTATTTCCTGAAGAACTTCCAGGTATACCACCGCCTCGGGAAATTGATTTTGAAATCAATTTGATCCCTGATACACAACCCATAGCCCAGACACCTTATAGGATGGTGCCTGTTGAGATGGCAGAACTTAAGAAACAACTTCAAGAGTTGCTTGAGAAGGGTTTTATCTGACCGAGCACTTCACTCTGGGGTGCTCCTGTCCTATTTGTTAAAAAGAAGGACGGATCAATGCAGTTATGCATTGATTACAGACAACTCAATAAAGTAACAATAAAGATTAAGTACCCTCTGTTGAGGATTGATGATCTCTTTGACCAGTTGCATGGTGCAACCGTCTTCTCAAAGATAGACTTGAGGTCTAGATATCATCAACTTTGTATTAAGGATAGTGACATACCCAAGTCTACCTTCAGGACAAGGTATGGTCACTATGAGTTCACAGTTATGTCGTTTGGACTAACTAATGCACCAGATGCATTCATGGAACTCATGAATAGAATCTTCCGACCTTTCCTCGATCAGTGTGTTGTTGTCTTCATAGATGACATACTGATCTATAGTAGAGATGCTCAGCAACATGAACAACATCTTCACCAAGCTTTGACCTTGCTAAGAGAACATAAGCTATACGCTAAGTTCAGCAAGTGTGAGTTTTGGTTGCCAGAGGTGTCTTTTCTTGGACATGTGATATCTGCCTCGGGTATTCATGTTGACCCTTAAAAGGTAGAGTTTGTTCTACAGTGGGAACAGTCAAAGACACCGACAGAGATCTGTAGTTTCCTAGGGTTAGACGGCTACTACCGAAGGTTTATTAAAAACTTCAGTTCTATAGGCCTACCCTTGACCAAGTTGACCCAGAAAGATGTTCCTTTTGTCTGGAGTGATAAGTGCCAGTAGTCTTTCCAGTTGTTGAAGGAGAGGTTGACAAGTGCACCTGTGCTTGTGCTACCTGAGCAAGGCAAAGGATATGTAGTTTAAAGTGATGCCTCCAAAAATGGACTCGGATGCGTGTTGATGCATGATAAACAAGTGATTTCTTTTGCTTCCTGACAGCTTAAGAAACACGAGGAGAATATTCCGAAACACGATCTAGAGTTAGCTTTCGTGGTTCATGCCTTGAAAATCTGGAGACATTATCTCTACGGAGAAACGTTCCAGATTTTCACTGATCACAAGAACCTTAAGTATATCTTCTCTCAGCATGAACTTAACATGAGGCAATGTCGCCGGATGGAGTTAATCAAGGACTATGATTGTACAATTGATTACCATCCAGGGAAGGCCAATGTAGTTTCCGATGCTCTGAGTAGGAAATCAGCAACACCATCCTCTGATAGGGCACAACTAAACTCTTTAGTATGCCCCAGAAGAGATATGCTTATCTCCTTAAGGCGAGATAATGTACAGTTGAAGGTGTCGTTGTTAGCCGGGTCGTTGGATGAGATGCGCATTAAACCTACCCTAAGAGAGCAGATTAGAGAGGCACATCAAGTTGAAGCTACAGTTCAACATATCAGATCAGAGTATGGTGATGAGAAGAGAGATGGTTTCCATGACTCAGATGACTAGGTGGCATGCTATCATGGGAAAATGATAGTACCGGAAGTGGATAACTTGAGAAGGTTAGTCTTGGAAGAAGCTCATCTTTCAATATATGCCATGTATCCAGGAAGCACTAAGATGTATCGAAACTTAAAAGATATGTATTGGTGGCCTGGGATGAAGAAGGATGTTGTTGAGTTTGTTTTGAGGTGTCCTATGTGACAACAAGTTAAGGCTGAACATCAGAAGCCTGCAGGGACAATGCCACCTTTACCCATACCACAGTGGAAGTGGGACCATGTAACCATGGACTTTGTTGTTGGTCTACCCAGGACAAGCAAAGGACATGATTCCATCTGGGTAATTGTTGATAGGTTGACAAAGACAACGCATTTCATACCTGTCAAAACAACCTATTCTGCTGAGAAGTTGGCACAGTTGTATGTTGTTAATGCCTCGCTTAGCACTTACAATCACTAAGATAATTATCCTAGAGTTTAATCCTTTTTCAACTTTCCGATTAAGGCTAGTATAGAAAGGGTCGATCCCACAGGACAACTTTTTAAGATTGTTTCTTTTATCCCAATTATTTTGAAGAACTATTTTTTTTTTGTATTTTCAGATTTAGAACGAAAAATAAAATTCGGGTTGGGGGTTTGATTGATTACACTAAAATAAAAATAAATACAAAGTAACAATGTAATAACAAGAATTTATTTTGCCTCTATCACAAGGAAAAGAAATAATTGTTAGCACAAGTAGACTATTGTGAATGAAAAAAGACAGAAGTAAAGAAAGCAAATCAACGGAGGTTGAAATCAAAGAGAGAGAGAATCGAGGCCCGTAGGGGTTTTCACCACCTTAGCCTAGGCAAAAACAAACTAATCCTTAAAAACGAAGGATTCGATGAAGGCAAGTGATTAATAAAAATCCACTAAAGATGGACTCCACATGAGCCCATTGGTCCTGGTGCTCATGTTTCTTAGTTCATCATCCTAAAAGAAGAAGATCCACGGTCGTTTTAAAACTCCTATGCGATTGGGTTTGTAATCCGAACTTCCACGGTCATATCCATCCAGATTAACTTTTGATAAAATCAATTAGTTACTTTGATAGATCAATTAGTTATCAAACCCAAAAGCCATCTAGAATCATTTTTAAGGAAAATTCGATAAAGCCATGGCTAAGGGGTTATTCCCCTTGCCTTGATAGAGAACTACTCACTCATACTTGTGGAGAACATGGAGGCGGAGGGGAGAAGCGAAATGACCATAGTCTAGTCTTACTAAAGGAAAATCCTTAGGCTAGAGACAATTAAATGGCCAATCTCTTCAACCCTTGCTCCAATCCACGGAAGAGAAAGAAGAAGAAAGGAAGAACAACTAGATCTATTGCAAAAATATAAATTGCAAGAATTAAAGAACACCAAGAAGAAATTCTATTGCTTGAATAATAGGAGAACAAATGCTCAGAATTCTAATACAAAAGATGATGCTTGGAAGGAGAAAGTGCCCTTCATTTTATAGGAGAAAGAGGGGTAGGCTATCCAAAAAAAGAGGGGGTAAAATGAGAGGGAGCTATCCTTTTGAATTTTCAAGATTTGGTCAATAGGAATTTGATAGACTTTAATTGTCTTGACCATGTAACTCTCTTAAATGCAGATTTCCACAGCAGCAATTTCGAACGCATTTCACTCCCGTAAAACGCACAAAAGCGGTCCAAATAATAGAATATTCTTTTAGGAAATTAAATTTCCTTTCCAATGAATACTTGTACACTCAATTTGGACTTTGTATGCAAGAGTTATGGCACCTTTGGTGACAGATATACAATAATTACAGGACTGCTGCAAATTGTGCAATTATACTCCAAACATATTTATCCCATTTCCTACAAAATCCAAGAAAATATGATTAAAATTCTTCTTGAAGAGAAAAATATAATATAATGTAATTAATTATAAAACTAAGAAAATAAATAACAAAAAAATCATAAAAACATATCTAAAAGATGCAAATAAAAGTGATGAAAATATATTTATCAAAATACCCCGGACTTGAATCTTTGCTTGTCCTCAAGCAAGTAAAATCACAAATAAAGTCCAATTTATACTCCCAATATGCCATCCTTACCTTAATAACATCACTACAATCCTCACCTCCAAATTTTGGCCAAGTGACCCGATATCCTAGAACCACATAGCATAAAAGTCTATATTCCCTATCAAAACAATTGTCAAATCTAGCTTCTAAAATAAGAATTTGTAGAAAAATAGGCATCTCTTACTTTCACTTTGACACTCTCAAATTTTTATTACTCTTTTTTAAAAGTTATTGCACAAGAATAGGACGAATTTGGGGGTGTGGAAATAAAGAAAGAAGTGATGAAAATATATTGATTCCTCCTCTATTCGACCCGGGATATGAATTTATGGAGTTGTGGCTACATTGGTCACAATTTTTTTTCATGTGCACTTTTGGCATCTTTTGATGGTATGCCCCTTTGTGGGGTATGGAGCTTTCATTTTGGGAAGCATGCCATCCCGGAATTGATTTTTGTCTAGTGGTGATTCTTTGCTTCTCTTTTTTAGAAGAAAAATAGAGGGAAGGAAGAAATATTCTTGTGCTTATAACTGTCATTTTTTTTCATATATTTTTGTCAGAGAGTGTCATTGCTCTAGTTAGAGTATTCCTATAAATCACATCATACAAATTTTATAACAAGATAATCCATTGTTTAAATATAGGGAAAATTATGTTTGGTTCTAATTGATTCCTTATGACTTGCCAACTATTCCGAGGAGTGATGTTATTAATGATCCTAGGTGACATGGTGGTTTCAGACATGGCAATTTGTAATAGTCTTTGCAAAAAAAAAATTACTAAATTCAATTTGGGGTACAATGATATATGTCTACTCAATGGCTGACTAGATAAAGGCAATTTTGCAACAAAAGAAATAAAACATGGCCGACTAGATAAGGGCCAAACTAAAAAATTTGAAATTTTGTTATTTTTTTTAAGGAAATTAAAACTAAATTATATAACATAATGAAAAATTTCATAAAAATAAGATAGTGTAGGTGGAAGGAGTACGTACCACCCACATCCACCCCAGACTTAGATTGTTGCTCGTCTCGAGCAAAATCAAAACCCGAGATGGAGGGAAGAGAAGAGTGAGGATTTTCAGGTGGCCCAGGTAGCTCAAAAAATGTCCAGCTGAAAGGGATGTGTATGAGGGCTGGGACCTTTATCTGAGGAGCTTCATAATGTATCCTATGATAGGGTAATTGTAGAAGCTCAGTGGGGTGCTCATATTTTCTCTCACCTCGCATTCCCTCCAATAATATCCATAGATCTTCCTTTGATAGCAAGGGAAGTGTTGAAGATGGATGTGGATAAGGGGAGGTTGACGGGTACCCGACTAGTAATGTCACTAGAGCATGATGAACTGAGTCGGGTGGAGGATCAGGTTCAGGTTTTCCACCATCATGATGACCTGCATATGGGAGAATTGATGCTAATACAAAAAAATTAAAATCATTTACAAAAGTGTTTTGTTTCTCCTTAAAATTAATGTCATCAACATTGGGTTTGGTAAGTTTCATTGTTGATGTAACATATGTCTCTAATTTTTGTGTACAAGGGTTCTCCAAGTATTTAGGAGGGATGATGATGTCTTCCTTGCAAACAATAGAAGGGGGTGTGTGGCCTTCTTCTAATGGTGGTGTCTCCCCTTCTAGATCAGCCATGTGTGGGATGGAAATTGGTTGTGACGGCTCGGAAAGAATCATAAAGGGGGTTAGATTCTCATTATTCAAAATAGACTCAAAAGAAGGGTATTGGTCTATGGTATCATTCAAATTTATGTTGAGAATGGGAGGAGTTGTTGGATCTTCATAATGACTCTCCTTCTTTGACATTTCATATTCAAGTAAAAGAGTCTCTAAAGGAAAGATAGGGATACAAACATCCTCATCACACACAAAATATGGCTCCATAGTTTGATCTATTTCTTCAGGATCTTACATATATGACACAAAATAAGGATCATCATTGTCATCGTCAGGAATAACCATCTTGGGTTGCTCAAGCTCTATAGGGGGAGTTTGTGATTGATCCTCTAGTAAGGTAGCTAACCTGGCTTGACTGGATTCAAGTTTTTCTTGTGCTTTTTCTACCATCTTTTCTAGGGCCTTAAGTCTCTCTTCCGGTTCAAGATCAATTTGCATTTCACCATATGATTTATACACCCCAAAATTTTGGTCAACCTCGCCACACTCCCCATAGTGTCCTTGGCCATAGTACTCCTCATATTATTTTGGGTGGCATTGCTCCTCATAATAATCTCTAGAAGATGGTGGATTGTAATTTCCATTGCGTCCATCTTGGTAGGAAGATTCAATATTATACGGTGTCACCAATTCACGAGGAAACATATTTGAACAATCTATATTTTGGGTTTGGGCTTCTAGTAAGGTGGCCAATAAGGTTTGGCTAGTTAGGAGTTTTGCTGCCATATTCTCTAGGGACTTAAGTTTCTCTTCTTGTTAAGGATTACATTGGGTTTCATAAACATGTTCATATTTTGTTGGTTACACCCCACAAAATTTTATTGATCATATCCCCCATTAGAATATGGATAGTAAGGTTCCCCATAATGGTTCTCAGAAAAATGTGGATTCACATTGTACCCACCAGGATGAAAGGGCTCACAATTAAAAGGGGTGCTATTATAAGCATGGGGTAGAGTCGGACAGGCAAGAGATGCATGGTGGTAAAAACCACAATAATAACATTGTGGGGGATATTGGGAGGCCCACTCCATTTGAAAGGTTTTTTTTACAATTCAAAAAAGAACTAAAGATTTTGTACAAGACCGTAAATTAAAAAAAAAAGCTAAGGGATTATGACTCAAGGTTAAAATTTACAAAACTAACTAAAATTACAATTTTTTTACAAATTAACGAATTTGCAGAAAAAACGGACTGCCGGAATGGAAACTCGGCAGAAGGAGGAGTAGCACTTCCGGAATGTTACTCGGAAGGCATAAAAAAAGAAAAAAAAGTTTTTTCAAAAATTTTGGGGTTCGAAAGAAAATAATCAGTTGTCCCCGGCAACGGCGCCAAATTGTTAATGCGTTTCTTAGCACTTACAATCACTAAAATAATAATCCTAGAGTTTAATCCTTTTCAACTTTCCGATTAAGGCTAGTATAGAAAGGGTCGATCCCACAGGACAACTTTTTAAGATTGTTTCTTTTATCCCAATTATTTTGAAGAACTATTTTATTATTTTTTTGTATTTTCAGATTTAGAACGGAAAATAAAAGTCGGGTTGGGGGTTTGATTGATTATACCAAAATAAAAATAAACCCAAAGTAATCATGTAATAACAAGAATTTATTTTGCCTCTGTCACAAGGAAAAGAAATAATTGTTAGCACAAGTAGACTATTGTGAATGGAAAAAGACTAGAAGTAAAGAAAGCAAATCAACAGAGGTCGAAATCAAAGAGAGAGAATCGAGGCTCGTAGGGGTTTTCACCACTTTAGCCTAGGCAAAAACAAACTAATCCTTAAAAATGACGAATTCGATGAAGACAAGTGATTAATAAAAATCCACTAAAGATGGACTCCACATGAGCCCATTGGTCCTGGTGCTCATGTTTCTTAGTTCATCATCCTAAAAGAAGAAGATCCACTGTCGTTTCAAAACTCCTATGCGATTGGGTTTGTTGTTCTAAATCTGAACTTCTATGGTCATATCCATCCAGATTAACTTTTGATCAAATTAATTAGTTACTTTGATAGATCAATTAGTTATCAAACCCAAAAGCCATCTAGAATCATTTTTAAGGAAAAGTCGATAAAGCCATGACTAAGGGGTTATTCCCCTTGCCTCGATAGAGAACTACTCACTCATGCTTGTGGAGAACATGGAGGCGGAGGGGAGAAGCGAAATGGCCATAGTCTAGTCTTACTAAAGGAAAATCCTTAGGCTAGAGACAATTAAATGGCCAATCTCTTCAACCCTTGCTCCAATCCACGGAAGCGAAAGAAGAAGAAAGGAAGAACAACTAGATCTATTGCAAGAATATAAATTACAAGAATTAAAGAACACCAAGAAGAAATTCTATTGCTTGAATAATAGGAGAACAAATGCTCAGAATTCCAATACAAAAGATGATACAAAAGATGATACTTGGGAGGAGGAAGTGCCCTTCCTTTTATAGGAGAAAGAGGGGTAGGCTATCCAAAAAAAGATGGGGAAAAATGAGAGGGAGCTATCCTTTTGAATTTTCAAAATTTGGTCAATAGGAATTTGATAGACTTTAATTGTCTTGACCATGTAATTCTCTTCAATGCAGATTTCCGCAGCAGAGATTTCGAACGCATTTCACTCCCATAAAACGCACAAAAGCCGTCCAAATAATAGGATATTCTTTTAGAAAATTAAATTTCCTTTCCAATGAATACTTGTACACTCAATTTGGACTTTGGATGCAAGAGTTATGGCACTTTTGGTGACAGATATACAATAATTACAGGACTGCTGCAAATTGTGCAATTATACTCCAAGAATATTTATCCCATTTCCTACAAAATCCAAGAAAATATGATTAAAATTCTTCTTGAAGATAAAAATATAATATAATGTAATTAATTATAAAACTAAGAAAATAAATAACAAAATAATCATAAAAACATATCTAAAAGATGCAAATAAAAGTGATGAAAACACATTTATCATATGTGCAGGAGATAGTACGTCTGCATGTTCCAACCACCATAGTATCAGACAGAGGTCCCCAGTTCACGAGTCATTTTTGGGAACGATTGCATAGAGCTTTAGGAACCCAGTTGAGGTTTAGTACAACCTTTCATCCACAGACTGATGGACAGTCGGAAAGGACTATACAGACCTTGGAGGACTTGTTGAGAGCATGTGTTCTCCAGTTTGCCGGGAGCTGGGATCTACACCTGAGCTTGATAGAGTTTACTTATAATAATAGATATCAACATAGCATTGACATGGCACCCTATGAACCCTTGTACGGTAGACATTGTAGATCACCGGTATGTTGGTATGAAACCGGTGAATATTAGTTGTTAGGTCTTGATCTTGTGCAACAGACTACAGAGAAGATCAAAGTAATACAACAACAGATTAAGACTGCACATGATAGGCAGAAGTCATATGCCGATAAACGTCATAGACCCTTAGAGTTACAGGTTAGAGACAAAGTGTATCTCAAGGTCTCGCCGTGGAAAGGAGTTCTTCGTTTTGGAAGAAAAGGGAAGTTAGCTCCTAGGTTTATGGGGCCTTATCCAATCATTGAACGGGTTGGAAAGGTAGCCTATAGACTAGAGTTGCCACCAGAATTGCAAAAGTTACACCCTATGTTCCACATTTCTATGTTGAGGAAATGTCACCCTGATACCGAGTCAGTTCTACAACCTATGGAGGTAGAATTGAATGATGATATAACTTATGAGGAAGGACCCGTGTCAATCCTTGATAATAGAATTAAAAATCTAAAGAAGAAAGATATAAGTCTTGTGAAAGTCCTCTGGAATCATCGTGGTGTCGAAGAAGTCACTTGGGAACTAGAGGAAGAGATGAGAAGGAAATACCCTGCTCTTTCTTCTTAATATGTTTTATCAATTTCAGGGACGAAATCCTTGTAAGGGGTGGATAATTTGTAACATCCCTGACCTGGGTTATAGCTTAACCCTAGGTGTTTTACTTAATTATGTAATTAAGACACTTGTGATTAACTTCTGGCATGTAATTAAGTTCCTGAGGATCATATATTTCCATTTCTGTCCTTTTTAAACAATGTTGTAGTATTATTTTGTAATGCATGGACCTATGTGCAAATTACCCAATTAGAAGGGTTAAATTGCAAATTTGACATGTTGAGATGTTCCTTTGGTGATGATACATCAAATGAATGAATATGATGAGGTATGATGGATTCCCTAAGCTTGGGCATCAGGATACAGCTTGTGGAGCAATCCTTGTGCTTAAAACCCTAATTTTGGTGTAAAGTGCAATTTACCCAAAATGTGGGGTGCAACTTGTAAAATACACCTTCTAGAGTATCTTTTGTGACTATTGACATCAATTAGAGTATAAATGACGAAGGGGCCGCTTCAAATAAATAATCAGATAAGATGATTAACCTTTGTACTAGAATCACCAAGTTATATGTTAGGAAACCCTTATATATGTGCACCATAGTGATAAGATGACTTTCTTTGCCTTTAGTTCTTAGTTTTAAAAAGAGTTTTACCTAAGATATGAGGAGGAGGGACGTGCAAAGAAGAAAGGAGGGACCTAGATGAGAAATGGAGAAACTAGAGGTCCTTATGTTGAAAACTAACCCAAGCTATATAAGTTTCCTTCTTTGCAAACCAAGTAAATGTATTCCCTTCTTCTTTCACTTATCACCTTGCTTGGACCAATTACGGCAGAGCTTAGGAACAGAGGAGAATGGCTAAGGAGAAGCTAGGTAAGCTTGGACCATCTTCTTGCTCGAATTCATGGAGGAAAGTGGATTATAAGGTTGGTTTTATGATTATCTCACTTAGGTTTCTTGTTCTAGCCTACCTTCCCCAACCTTTTCTTGGAGAAATACCTTTGGCCGACCTGTGGAGCTCAAGACACCATTAAAGGCTTGAAATCTTTGGATCTTGGAGCTCTAGGGATGACCTTTGAGGCGGGTTTTATATCTCTAAACCTCTTGCTTTCTTATACATATACTTGTTCTTGCATGTAGTAGTTAGTTCTTCTTCTACCCCATCTTTCCTTGCTTTCTTGCAAGCAAATCCATGAAGTAACTGACATGTTCTAAGGTTGAAGATGATGGGCGTGATTTCCTAGGTAACTTTACCAAATGACCTTGGACCATTTGGTCTAAACGGTTTGCAAACCGTTTGAAATCAAACGGTCTCAAGACCGTTTGATCTCATGCGGTCTTGCAAGACCGTTTAGAATCAAACGGTCCCAAGACCGTTTGGAAAGTTTGACCAAGGGAAGAACATCTAGAGGTATGCTGTACACATGTTGAATTAAACATCTAAAAAGAATTGTAGCTTAATTGCAAACCAATCACAAGTTGAAGGCACCTCAACCCTCTAAACCCTAATCGGGTGAAATTGTTGTTTTCAATGACCAATTTTGGTGAACTTTGGGTTGAAGGGCCCAAACGGTCTCAAGACCGTTTGGGGGTTCATTCAAATGGTCTCAAGACTGTTTGGAGGTCTAGGGTTAAGGTAATTTGATCAATTGAAGGTCCAATCACAATAGGTTGATGAATTTATTAAAAGTGCTGATTTATAACCTAATTAGGGTTCAACCCTTATCAAATTGACTTAGATTTTGGTGTAACTTTGGGAAAACGATCTCAAGACCGTTTGGAGGGTGCACAAACGATCTCAAGACCGTTTGGGCCAAGTTTGGGCCCAATTGAGTGCCAATTGATAGGATCAACTTCAATTAGATTCATGATTATCAATGTTGATGGTTAATTGTTTACAAACCCTAATTCAATCGGTTTCAACCCCAATTGGTTATCAATTAAGGGTCAATTGAGTGTTCATTTGATTAAGAATAACCCTAATTAGCTCAATTGATAAGTGGTTAAAAAGGATGTGGCCAATTGAGGGCTTCAACATAGAAAACCCTAATCCATTACAACCTTTGATTCACCTTTGAGGTCGATGCGGTTTTGAGCCCACTTGGACCAAACGGTCTCAAGACCGTTTGGGCTCAAACGATCTCAAGGTCATTTAGATCCAATCGATCTCAAGGTCGTTTCATGTCATGCGGTTTCAAGGTCGCATAGTTTCAAACGGTTTCAAAGTCAACTTTTTCAAACGGTCAACGCACTCATGCGGTCTTGGAGGCCATGCGGTCTTGGAGGTCAAAGTGTCCAAACGGTCAACGCCCCCAAACGGTTTCAAAACCGTTTGGAGGTTAAGGTGTGAAACCATTTGGGGACTTTTAGGGCTGTGTTTGCCTAGTCAGATGAAGGCTTAATTGGTTCAATAGTGGTCTAATCTAAACCCTAATGGTACCTAAAGACAACAAGGGGTTAAGTGTTTAATAGATTGAACTATGATGTGACCAATGGTGTACATTACCAATGTGCCCTTGATGGGTTCAAGTAGATGACACCTTGTTTAATCAAAACCCTAATGACATGATAGTGGTGAATTAGCTTATGTTAATCAAGATTGTTTTGACCTAACCTAATCTAGAGTGATGTAATCACCACCTATTAATAAGAGGAGAGAGAAGGTCCCAAGTATGGTTGAAATTCAAGTAAAGTACCTTCAATGTATATGAATGTGCATGACTAGGGTATGACCCACCTGTGTGAGATCATGGAAACCCTAATTATGAAATTTGATGAATCTTAACCTAATTTGAAGGCATCAAGGATGATGATTTCATGCATGGTGATGCTATGAGCTCAAATCACTATGTAGTGAATAGTAAACCCTAATCTGAGGGCAATAACATAAAATGTGAATAGTAAACCCTAATTGATACTAATGAAGGAACCTAGCCTTAGTAAAGGCACAAAAGTATAACCTTTGAATTGGAATGTTATCCCTGCCTTATGAATTGTTGGTCTGAATATGAAATGTTATTATTGTCAGTTGAATTGACTATGCAGGTTCTTATAAGAGAATGATCATAACCATGTAAGGGTTATGATAAAGTATTCATTAAAAGTATGTTGCAGACTTTATAAATAGTGATGTATGCTATGTTGTCTATGTTATGTGACAACATATGAAGTTAATGGGATATGAGAGCCATGAGTAACATCAAGGTCATGATTGATTAGATGACTTATGATAAATTGACATCGATTTGATAACTGATAAAAGTTAAACTTGATACATTTAGTATTCTTCTGTTATAGCAATGCTTTTATACTTAAATGATTGGAAACATGATTGATGCTAAAAGAATACTGAAATGTACCTATGTAATCAAGTATAATCATACCATGTAGCCCTGATCATAGATCCATCATTGTCAGAAGTTAAATGATGGTGAAACATGTTTTCCTAAGGGAACTCCTGGATCACATACTTTTGAGTATGTGGGGGAATATGGACGCGAATATCCTTACGTCCTAGTGTAGAAGTTGATGTAGATGTATCTTCTGCACTATCTATTTATGCCGGGATGATGTATCATTAATCACCCGAGGAATCTTTTATGCCACATCGATGAGAGATAATCATGAGATCTTTCGATGGTGAAGAGAGTACAGAATGCCACTGTGACTCTAATAACAAAGTACCAGAATACTCTGGTGAGCTATAGTAGCAGAGACACTAGATGCCCTGCATGCTGATCCTCACTCTGACTAAGGAAGTTGAGGTCATAAGAATCCAGCTCTTTTGATGACCTAGTATGATACCGATGCGACTTACTAGTGATCGGTTGGAGTATGAGCGGTATACCTCATCTCCGCAGGGCATAACAATGTTTGTAAAACATAATCAGTCGCGTAGTATATTTGCTAGGGTTGAACTACGAGACACAATGATTGATATTACACTGTTCATTTTAGTATACATGTTCTTCTTGTTCCTTCATGAAGTTGCTTTACATAATATCCAATCTGTTGTTGAGTAACTTAGATTACTTGATCATGTTTTCCTTATATGCTATAACAAAGCTTCTGGCAAAGAGTTATAACTCTCGCTGGGACAATTATTTAAAATTGTCTCACCCCGTAGATTTCAACTTTTTAGGTGGTCGTAGAGGACGAAGGAACCAGTCTGCAGGAGATCAGTATCAGCAGTAGCCACACCAGGGGCAGCAGTGAGTCTCAGGTGGAGATCCTGGCTGTCCAGTAATATAGTTAGATAGTCTTATGTCGTCTCTGTACTCTCAGGTCATTGGAGTTAGTTGATCTAAGATTTTAATTTTCAATCTTGAGATTTTTTATCTGGTTGTATTTAATCACTCAAGAAGTGATTTAACAGAGATGTAAACTGTTTATCTTGCTTTTATGAAAGAAGTTTCATGTTTTCAAGATCTTGTCTCGAAAAGTTTTAATTTTTCATGATTTTTCGTATTCCGCTACTAATCGAATGCTTCCGCTGAGTTTATATCATGTTTTGGAGATCAGACCCCACACGCCTTCCATGAGTTAAGGAGTGGGCTACTTACGAGTAGTGCCATGTGAATCAACCCTAGAAATTGGTTCACTTATAGGTGGATCATGAGGGGTTTAATGGGGACAACATAGAGGATAGGGTACTCTTGAATCTCGGAGTTATATCTAAAAAGTAATCTTGGTTGTCAAATGATTAATTGAATGATTACATTGTTAGCGAATTTACATAATTATTGTTTCCCCCACATACCATCTTCGGCTGACCGACGTTTTGTTTGTCGGCGTTTTAGGTACAAGCCAAAAGGACAAACAGTAAATCGTCATATTGTGAAATACATGAAGTAAAATACAAGGAGGATTAGTTAGAGTAAAATCCATAAGTGGATAGAAGTTTAGAGATCCGAGTTTTCAAAAAGGTATGTGAAAGTATATTTTCTTACAGTTTTCCCATTTAGACTGTTAAAATTTGATAATTATTCTTGGTTAATTGCCGAACCTTTGATCTGGAAGTTATGGGTGCGGCTTCGACCTCTCGGTCTCCCTTAATTGGGGGTTATCGGGAGGTGGGGTCGTAACATTTGGTGTTAACCCTCAAGGTCGGGGTACGTTAACATTTGGTCGTAACATTAGGCTTCAAACCCTAAAATACTCTTTTCCATTTATATGAACCTTAATTGCTCAACTATCCATTCTAATAGACTGGCTAACCCTAAGTTTGGAAAGGAGAGGTGTTTGGATAACACTTAGATTTAACAAGATACGTTGAAAAGTTAAGGGTTGTTTGGTTAGCCAGTCTAGTCCTTGATACGATGAAAGGATGGTGGTAGAACCTCAAGTGCACTTCTTTGGAAAAGAAGGTGATGAAACCCCAATAGAATGGTTTTGGGTTTTTGAGGTATTGATCTTGAAGAATAATGACATATAGGAGATCATGATTTTAAGATCACCATACACTGTACCACAAAGATAATAAGTGACAATGGTACTTTAGATAAAGTTGCATATGGCCAGGCAAGCCGAGGGAGAAGGACGAACACCAGTAACCCAGTGCATTGATATAAAGGATAAAGAGTCTGCAAAAGAGAAAGGGAGTTCATCACTATGGATGTTGTAAGTCTCCCCTGGACCAAGGAAGGTCGAGATGCAATATGGGTTATGATAGATCGCCTACCTAAATGACATGAGAAAGAAAGAGTTCTGTCAAGGGACTGATCTGGTTGAACTACCCATGAGAGAGATGGCTCAACTACACCAGGATGCAAGTTCAATGGTTCTTGAGTTTGACCTAAAGGCTCACTTCCATAAAGTGGAAGTAGGTACACGAAAAACTCGATGTTAGTATAGTTCATCACCCATAATTAATGGTTAGTATGATCCAGACTAAAGGGTCTGATGAGAGCATATGTGCTCATTCAGGGTGATAGCTAGAGACAGTTCTTGTCCTATGAAAGATGTGATGATAACCACCATCGCCAATGTCGGGAGTTAAAGAAGCTCTTTAAGGGAGGTTGTGCCGGTCACCACTTCAGTAAGGTGATGTTGGTTAAAGGACCATGTGATGGTTAGAAAAGAGCCACAATGCGTGTAGACGAAGTCGCTTTGATCGTGCAATGGCTGAAAGGAGCCTAGAGACAACGAGAGTCGTGAGCAGATACAAAGTAGACTGACATGCAGTTCACTGTGGGAGAATATGTGAAAATAAGACCCCTCTAAGTTATAGCTAAGAGAGCTGAGTCCCCGATGCATGGGTTCTTTTGATATGGTTTGGTGGATAAGGTTAAGATTGACCTTACTCCTCAGGATAAAGTAATGTGTGATGAGTTCCATGTGTCCAATTTAGAGCACTATGTGAGGTGCCCCGACCATGTGCTGAGCAATGAACCTAGTGAGCCCCAAGGGAGGCTGAAATGACCTGAGTCACCTGTGCAGTTTATAGACGCCATGGTGAAAGGACTCAGAGAAAAGAATAAGTGATGATAAAGGTTCTTTGGAAGTGCCATGGGTAGGGTAAAGCCACATAGGGGCCAATGATGGACATGGAAAAATCTTATCCTGAATTGTTTGTTTGCTTGATAGAATTTTAAGGACAAAATTCCTATAAGAGGGGAAGGATGTTACAACCCCAATTTTTGGGTTCTTTTGCTAAGAAATGTAAGTTCTCATTTTAAAGATATTGGAAAAAATAATGATATGATTTGTTTGAATAAATGGATTTCGTTTACAATAGCCTTGATGTTTGTGTTGTGGGCTTTATTGGCTATTGGGCCCAAATAACAAGGAAATTCAATTAGTAAATGAATAATTGAATATTTGAGAAAAGAAAATGTGGAAACCTCTAGAAGGCAAATCCAATTAGGATTTCGTGCCTCTTGGGTTCCTTGGGTACCAAGGAGTCCAAGGTTGCAAAAAGAAAGCAATAAGAAAAGAAAAGATTAATTAAGTATTTCTTTATTAAGAAATAAATTGAAAATAATGATAAAATGTGGAAAATGAGTGAAAAGAGGCATAAATGAGATTTCTTGGGGAAATTTCGTATCCATGAGGTTGCTAATATTAAAAGGAATGCCTATGAGGAAAATAAAAGAGAAATAAAAAGAAATCCTCAAAAAGGAAATATTTTAATAAGAAATAACCATGATAATGACAAATAATGCATTTAGATGCATCTAGAAGGATAATGAATATCCACTAAAAAGAATTTCGAAATAATAAAGTTTCTTGGAGTCCCAATAAAGAGGAAATAAAGAGAAAATACCAAATTTGCAAAATGAAAGGATAATGTGATACATTATTAATGGATTAGGAGGTATTGTTAAAAAGGAAATTAATTTCTATTAAAGGAAATAGAATTTCGTGCCTATGGGATAGAAGACAAGTATAAAAGAGATTAAGTAAGAGGATTTTCGAATCCCTAATTATCCAAGAGTTTTGGTCTATTAAAAGGGTGTTGAAGAGAGAGAAATTTACTTCTTATTTAAAGGAAATTGCTTCCTATTAGGAAAGGAGCTTGTTTTCCCTTGTATGAACGTCTTGGGGGCGTGGATACCTCCCCTATATAAGGGGTAGAGTTCTGGGTCATGTTGGAAGGAAGTTCCACACAACCATCCCTCTCTTCTTCTTCTTTCTCTTCATATTCTTCATCAAAACCCTTACTGGGAGAAGATAGAAAGATCCTGGAGCAAACCAGGGAACATGGAGCATACTTGGTGGAAGCACGATACTCCCACACCGCCGGAGTAATGCTCGACGCTCAACCCTTTGCCTTCACCCTGACACAACGGTAGCAAGGCGGCTGCAAGCAGGCCGCGAAGTAGAGGTCTGGCCCACATGGGTCCGCCATCATGGGCATAAGACGAGGAGCGATCTGAGCGTGGGAAGGGGCGTCGCAGGTGTGGGCATCATCCTGGATGGTTGCCGGTCCTTGGAGGAGAGGGGGCACGTGCATCTGTGCTGCAGATCGGCAGCAGGTGCAGCAGCAACCAAGGGATGATCCTGCTAGTAAACTGTCATTTTGGCCGCGACCTAGGGGCGCCATGCATGCGCCCATGGTGCAGCAAGGAAGGGCGGCCATCTCCGGCCACCCACAGACTGAGAGTAGAGGGGATACCCCCCCCCCCACAGACCAACCTGGGCGGTGGGCAGGGCAGGGTCGCACAAGGAAGGAGATGACCTGGTCATTGGACCATCTTGCCCCTCCGCGGGTTGTAGCAGATACGACTTAACTGAGGGCAAGAAGGTCAATTCAAAATGTTTCCAAAGAAAGCAACGTTGCATGAAGATAAAGGCGACGTGGCGCCCTCTGATTGGCTGTGGTAAGTGATTTATTGCAAAAATCATATCTAATGATTGGTAACTCCGATTAGGACAAGTAATATATGAATTTTGATCAGAAGAATACAAGGAATCCAATAAAAATAGTTTTATAGACTGAATCTGATCATAGTTCGAAATGTAGAGTAAATTATCATCTTTAATGAATTAAAGATTAAGAAACCCTAATTTGAAATGAATAAAGTGTTTAACAGGGTTTAATGGATCATTACAGTTGATAATAACCTATTAATTGTAAAAAGGTACTTTAAGATCGAAAGGATGCTCTTTGCACGTAATTAGTTTAATTTAGAGATTATGAGCATACATATGCTTGAAATTTGAAAAGTACATAAAGTTATCATCTTTAATGATTTAATTAATGAAAAACCCTTAGATTTGATGATAGATGGATTTAATGTTGTTCAATGGATAATTCAAGATGATATTAACATGTTGTTAATAAAAGTGAAAATAGAATCTTAAAAGATGATCTTTTTGTATAATTGGCCTAATTTAGGGTTTCATGCATGAATATGCATTAATGAGCTTGAAAACCCTAATTTAGTGGAATATGTCTTTTAATTGTTTTAATTGTTTTAATTGTTCAAATCCATAAATAAATAGGGATATGCTGATCCTAAGTCAATGTGGGTATAAAAGACTATTAGAATGGATAGTTGAGCAATTAAGGTTCATATAAATGGAAAAGAGTAATTTAGGGTTTGTTGACCTAAAAGGGATAAAGTTTGAGAAATTGATCTAAGAAACCCTAATGAATATTAATGAAACCTTAATGCGTATTAGAAACCATAGAAAGTGAATCCAAGTCAATAAAGTAGATTCTTGATAAAGTGTGTAATAAATAGAGTACATATTCTTTTCAGGAATTATGTGATGATTGAATTACTTGCATGGATCTGTTGATTGGCTTGATTGTATATACATGAAGTATATGTTGAATAATCTGCATGACTCATCAAATCAGGTATATGGTTACGCTTATGAATAATCGCTCTAGTTTCACGGCGATTGCCAAAGTTTTAATCGGTTGCTTGAAAATAACTTTTGGATGTTTATTTATTTCATGCAACTATAAAGTGACTATGACGATCACTATAAATGTGTGTGTATAACTGACTAGATCCGGGTCCACCTCTATTGCTTTGAAAAGGCTAAGAAAAAAAGGGGTAATCCTAGAGCAAGGTCTAGGTTACCGAGAGTTAGAAACTGGGCTACCTATGTGTAGTGCCATGAGACTCATTAGCCTGCCATGAGTTAAGGAGTGGGCTACTTATGAGTAGTGCCATGTGACTCAACCATAGAAATTGGTTCACTTATAGGTGGATCATGAGGGGTTTAATGGGGACAACATAGAGGATAGGGTACTCTTGGATCGCGGAGTTATATCTAAAATGTAATCTTGGTTGTTAAATAATTAATTGAATGATTACATTGTTACGTATTTACATGATTATTGTTTCCCCCACATACCAGCTTCGGCTGATCGACGTTTTGTTTGTCGGTGTTTTCGGTACAAGCCAAAAGGACAAACAGTAAATCGTCATATTGTGAAATACATGAAGTTAAATACAAGGAGGATTAGTTAGAGTAGAATCCTTATGTGGATAGAAGTTTAGAGATCCAAGTATTCAAAAAGGTATGCAAAAATTTATTTTCTTACAACTTTTTAGTATAGCAGGTTAAAATTTGATAATTATTCTTGGTTAATTGCCGAACCTTTGATCCGAAAGTTACGGGTGCGGCATCGACCTCTCGGTCTCCCTTAATTGGGGGTTATCGGGAGGTGGGGTCGTAAAAATGGACCCCACCTCCCAATAACCCCCAATTAAGTGTTATCAAGCCTTATGTGTGATGAGTTCCATGTGTCCAATTTAGAGCACTATGTGAGGTACCCCGACCATGTGCTGAGCAATGAACCTAGTGAGCCCCAAGGGAGGCTGACATGGCCTGAGTCACCAGTGCAGTTTATAGACACCGGGATGAAAGAACTCAGAGAGAAGAATATGTGACGATAAAGGTTATGTGGAAGCGCCATGAGTATGGTAAAGCCGCATAGGGGCCAATTATGGACGTGGAAAAGTCTTATCCTGAATTGTTTGTTTGCTTGATAGAATTTTGAGGACAAAATTCCTATAAGAGGGGAAGGATGTTACAACCCCAATTTTTGGGATCATCTGGAGAGAAATGTAATTTCTCACATTAATGATAATTGAACAAAGAATGGTATAATTTGTTTTGAATACATGGATTTCGTTTACAATAGCCTTGATGTTTGTGTTGTGGGCTTTATTGGCTATTTGGCCCAATAATGAGGAAATAACAAAGAAAATTCAATTAGCAATTGAATAATTGAATATTTGAGAAAAGGAAGAGGTAGAAACCTCTAAAAGGCAAAGAGATGTAATCAAAGGATGGATTTCGTGCCTCTTGGGTTCCTTGGGTTCCAAGGAGTCCAAAGTTGCATAAAGAGTGCAATAAGAAAAGAAAAGATTAATTAAGTATTTCTTTATTAAGAAAGAAATTGAAAATAATGGTAAAATGTGGAAAATGAGTGGAAAGAGGCATAAATGAGATTCCTTGGTGAAATTTCGTATCCATGAGGTTGCTAATATTAAAAGGGATGCCAATGAGGAAAATAAAAGAGAAATAAAGAGAAATCCTCAAACATAGATATTTTAATGAGAAATAAACAAGATAATGTGAAATAATGAATAAAGATGCATCTAGAAGGATAATAACTATCCAATAAAAAGAATTTCAAAATAATGGAGTGTATTGGGATCTAAGGAGTCCTAATAGAGAGGAAAGAAAGAGAGAATGCCAAAATTGCAAAATAAAAGGATAATGTGATACATTATTAATGAATTTTGTATTGTTTTTCGAAAGGTGGTATTTTCTATTAAAAGGAAACATGATTTCGTGACAAATAACTAAAAGGCAAGTTTAAAGAGAATAAGAAAGTGGATTTTCATATTTCTAATATCCATATAATAGAGAATATCCAAAGGATAAAAAGAAAGAGAGAGAATATCCTTCTCTTTGAAGGAATTGACTTCCTACTTGGAAAGGGACTCGTTGAGTCATGTGTAAGCCGACCTAGGGATTCTTTGCCCACCCTATATAATGGGGGAGATCCTAGGGTCAAGTTCTGAAGGGTTCCACGTACCTTTCTCCTCTTTCTCCCTCCTTCTCTAATTTTCATCTTCAAACCCTAACCCCAAGAACCACTATGAGAATGACGCAAGGAGAGGGAACCAGAGGGTTGCGAGGGACTCCTGGAGTACCACAGTGCTAAGGAGAAGCCTATTCCTAAAGACCATGCCCTAGAGCATGTGCAGCAGAGGCAACTAGGCTGCGGGGATGACCTACAGTGTTTGGCCTAAACGGACGAGTAACCGGCCATCCTAGCTGGGGGTTGTTGGCGCCCTGTGTGCGCATGAGGGCGGAGGAGGCAGGGCAATGGCTTCCGGTGAGGTTTGGGCCCTGGAGGGGAGGGAGAAGACCCCGCGAACAGCTGCACCAGTGGCAACCCTAGGGTTCGCGAGCTAGAAGAAGACGGAGGGCCGATTGGACGGTTCTGCCCCTCTGGGCATTGAAGAGCCAGGAACTTACGCAAGGGAAACTTGGTAATTTCGTTATGTTTTCAAAGGGAGCCGCATGCATGGAAACTTGGTGACGTGGCAATCTCTGATTGGCCGGAAGGTAATTTTCTTGCAAAAATCATATCTTGTTATTAGTAACTTTGATCAAGACAAATTATATATGTATTTTGATCAGAAAAATGCAAGGAACCTATTAAAAATAGTTTTATAGCCTGAATCTGATCATAGCTCAAAATGTAGTGTAAATTATCATCTTTAATGAATTAAAGATTAAGAAACCCTATTTTTAAATGAATAAAGTGTTTAATAGGGTTTAATGAATCATTAGAGTTGATGTTAACCTGTTAAATGTAAAAAGGTACATTATGTTCAAAAAGGAAGAACTTTGCACATGATTAGTATAATTTAGAGTTTATGTGCTTGAAATGGGCATAAAATTATCATCTTTAATGATTTAATTAAAGAAAAACTCTTAGATTTGATGATAGATGCACTTAATGACGTTATTTGGATAACTCAAGTTGATATTAACCTGTTGTTAATAAAAGTGAGAATAGGATCTAAAAAGATGATCTTTTATATAATTGGTTTAATTTAGGGTTTCATGCATGATTTTGCATTAATGAGCTTGAAAACCCTAATTTAGAGGAATATGTCTTTTAATTGTTTTAATGGTTCAAATCCATGAATAAATAGGGATGTGACGATCCTAAGTCAATTTGGGTATAAAAGATTATTAAAACGGATAGTTGAGCAATTAAGGTTCATATAAATGGAAAAGGATATTTTAGGGTTTGTTAACCTAAAAGGGATAAAGTTTGAGAAATTGATATTAGAAACCCTAATGAATATTAATGAAACCTTAATGCGGATTAGAAACCCTAGAAAGAGAATCCAAGTCAATAAAGTAGATTCTTGATAAAGTGTGTAATAAATAGAGTACATATTCTTTTCAGGAATTATGTGATGATTGAATTACTTGCTTGGATCTGTTGATTGGTTTGATGGTATATACATGAAGTATATGTTGAATAATCTGCATGACTCATCAAATCAGGTATGTGGTTACGCTTATGAATAACCGCTCTAGTTTCACGGCGATTCCCGAAGTTTTAATCGGTTGTTTGAAAATAACTGTTGGATGTTTATTTATTTCATGCAACTATAAAGTGACTATGATTATCACTATAAATGTGCGTATATAACTGACTAGATCTGGGTCCACCTTTATTGCTTTGAAAAGGCTAAAAAAAGGGGGTAAACCTAGAGCAAGGTCTAGGTTACCGACAGTTAGAAACTGGGCTACCTACATGTAGTGCCATGAGACTCATTAGCCTGCCATGAGTTAAGGAGTGGGCTACTTACGAGTAGTGCCATGTGACTCAACCCTAGAAATTGGTTCACTTATAGGTGGATCATGAGGGGTTTAATGGGGACAACATAGAGGATAGGGTACTCTTGGATCGCGGAGTTATATCTAAAATGGAATCTTGGTTGTTAAATGATTAATTGAATGATTACATTGTTAACGTATTTACATAATTATTGTTTCCCCCACATACCAACTTTGGTTGACCGACGTTTTGTTTGTCGGCGTTTTACGTACAAGCCAAAAGGACAAACAATAAATCATCATATTGTGATATACATGAAGTAAAATACAAGGAGGATTAGTTAGAGTAGAATCCTTAAGTGGATAGAAGTTTAGAGATCCAAGTATTCAAAAAGGTATGCAAAAATTTATTTTCTTACAGCTTTTTAGTATAGTATGTTAAAATTTGATAATTATTCTTGGTTAATTGTCGAAACTTTGATCCGGAAGTTATGGGTGCGGCTTCAACCTATCGGTCTCCCTTAATTGGGGGTTATCGGGAGGTGGGGTCGTAACAACTACCAATACTACCAACACTACTGCAACTGTTACTGCACTACCACTAGCATCACAAATTCACAACTAATACATACTACTACGATCAGCACCAGTACACAACCACCACCAATGCTTCTTTTCTTTTTCTTCATGTTCTTCTTCTTGTTGTTATTGAGAAAAAAGATATTGTGATATATTTAAAGATATGATACATAAAGAAAGACTTGTTTCTCATTGAATAAAGAAACTAAGTCAAATTGAAGAGATGGTAAAGCAAGAGAGCCTACTAAATTGAAAATTTGGAAGGTACTACTGGAAAAATCACATGATAAGCTCAAAAAGATGAAATACAATGAAAATACGATTGAACTAACTGATGATCGCATGCATTGATAAAAACATACTGGAGACATATCAACATATAAAATAAAAATATACGATGAGAATCATTTATAATTTCGACAAATTACTGATCGCTGGTTTAACAACACAAAATCATGTATGATCCATATGCATACTAAATTACTAAAAGCATATAGCCATCGAGACAAAGGACAACCTTACAAGACTACAGGATGGACATTGTTGCGTCTTGAGTTACCTGAGGTAGTTATCAATGAAGAGAATTTAACAATTAATTTGTTACTAATTCAATTAAATCAATAATGAGATTGATAAAAAGGGTTAAATAAATTACTAAGTTAGGAAGAAAAGTTGAATTTGGATTTATTAATTTCAAGTGCACAAAAATACAAATACAAGTGATTATATAAAACACAAAATCAAATCTCATATTTCATGGCATGATATAGTTCTACAAAAGGCCCAAAATAATGTCACTTTTGTGCAATTATATATTTCATAGAATTTCAAATAAATAACACATAATTGGAATAGCACTATTGAGAGAGATCCCTTGCATATCTAAGTTGGGCAATTAAGTCACACCTTGTCAGATATGGGTCGAGTCATGGCAAGCTCCTCTGCCTCAAACTCCACACATCGTGGGAGACTAATCCTTGCCTAATCACATTCCTATTCTCGATTGTGCCCCTGTGGACTATGATGATCCAATGACGAATGCCATCATCTAGAGGACCTGGGAGGTGATCATGTCCAAGCTGATGGAGGTACATTGGAATTTCGAACTAGTGGATCTCCCTAAAGATCTGAAGGAACCTTTTTTAGGGGAGGAGACGCCACACGTTGGATGTCATTTTCTAACTTAGTGGCGCAGGCTATATATAAGTTCTATAAATACTCTGTCTCGATCCATATTCTAGGAAAGTGTAAGAACCCGCTACACTAAACAAGATTACTCAAAACATAAAACTCAATCAATCACCAATTCACCACATATCCAAAAATGTAGGTAAATTAAAACTGATTTCAACATCAACACCCGCTCAAAAAAATTTGCATAAGAACCCAAAATCTTTCTTGTATCCATACTATGAAAAGAATTTGATACAAATTATTCTATCGCCTTAACCACAACATATATACACATGAGAACAATATCTGTATATGTCTCACAAATAAGCATTAACATGCTAACAAAATTCCGATTCATTTGAAACACCATATACAAACTTCTCTAGCCCGGACCTGAGAGTACATGAATGACTCTAGGACACACTAGACATCTAATCAACTTTTTCAAAGATTCATTACTATACTTCCTCTTTACTTGCACGGTTCCGTTTTCGTCATTGTCGATTATCTAAAAAAATGTGTCGAACCACAAGGGTGAGACCCATCTCCCAATAAGAGATATAATCTCCAACAACACTTATTGATTACAACATTTTAAATAGTAGATAACTAAGTAGTTGGAGTATTTAATAATCAATTGAATAGATTGAACAAATTCAAGTATACTAAACAGATTAAGCAAATCATCTTAGCAACAAGTATGATCATCAATGCATATATAGATAACAAATAAATCCATTTCTGTAGATAGTTATCTACTCAAATATCATCAAATTGCATCTAATAACAATCAATATCATTAATCTGATTATCATCATATTCCTTACTAACAGTACAAGCAATCTAGTAGCATAAGCATCCCTGACATCATGAATATGTCTAGTAACATAACATGGCTATCATTATTGGCATCCCAAATAAAGGGAATAGATCTATATCATATGTAGAACTAACATCATAACACAATGAACTACATATGCATGATTAGTAGTTTAAGCATTTCTAATTACATAGGCATGGCTAGCAATATTAAACATAGCTAGAAACATCATCTTAACCATCATTGTCAGTATATTTGACAACATAAGCATGTTTATAACATGAGCGTAACTACAACATAAGCATATTTATTATCTCTTATTATACTATACATGATCTCGGTGAAAACAAAAGCAAACAAGGGTTATCATCCAATATGAAGCATTGTGTATAATACTAAATAGATATGCTAGAGGACTGTATTACATCTTGTATTATGCTCTGAGGAAATTGAGGATACCACTCAAGATCTAACTGACCACTGCTAAGTTGAAATCAATACCATACGAGATCTAGGAAGAGCCAGACTCCTAAGAGCTTCTCCACCCCTGGTCAGTACGGGTCCGCCACAATGACACATAATGTCAAGCTGCTAACAGCCTATTCCGTCCTTGGTACATGTCATGACACTAGTGAAAGGAGGTGGGTACGCATACCCTACAATCCAAGGTACAACAACAATTGTCCTCCAATCTTGTCACATATATAATCATTGAGACACATTGTATCCATTCTCAATCACATTAGATGTATTAGGCATGACCATAGCCATCCTCTACAACCTACATTGTGGATGACAAGGATATATCCTCAGCTTACCACCTACACATACTCAACATTATGCGCTCCAAGTTTCCCTTAGGAATACTCGTTTCACCATATGGCAAGTTCTAACACTCATATGGATCTATTGCACAAGACACTACATGATTAGTGTTTCACTTGATTAGTTATGCCAATTGGGTGAATTAAGTTTGCATCAAACAAGTGGGCATACAAACCCTAATTCACTTCTAGCAAGCATATAAATATCACAACTTTAAAAAGATATAAAACATGTGAAACATAATTTCTCATCTCATCATCACATGGTACTATTCACTTGCCATTCATGAGACCACACTAGTCATCATACTATCATAAGATATAAATCTTTTTCACAATGTCATAAGGTATCAACCCTTATCAACATAAGAGGATTACACCTGATTCAGGGCTCGACCATGCCCAAAGGTCATTAAGACCATCATATTATCACATGATATAAATCCTTTTCACAATATCACAGGGTACCAACCCTTATCAACACAAGAGGATTACACCTCATTCATGGCTCAACCATGCTCAAAGGTCATTAAGAACATCATACTATTCCCTACAAGATCATCATTATCTTTCCATGCCTTATAACAAGGCTCAACAACATCACTTACATAAAATACACCAGATCAACACAATATTGCACTAATGAGCTAGGAGATATTCATAAACAATCATAGCAGGGTTATATTAACATTAAGAACATTCCTTTATTACATCAACATGAAAGGAATCTAGATATGATTAACCCTCATCATAGTCATAATGCACATGCTTATCATAAGAAAGTATCAACCTTGTGGCTATGATAACTACCAATTAACATATTAAGGTTATGACCATATTAAGGAGGTTATTACACAATCATTTCATCATATAAGAATGTTAAATATGAATACTCATCTTTATCTATTTGCCTTAGAGTTAGGTTTAACAAGATAACATATATTAATGTTACTAATAAGCACTTATACCCAAACCCTAACTCACGACATCTCCATTGGATCATGGATGCATAAGGTGAAGCATCACCATCACATTCCATACTATTCTCAAGTATGAACCCACACATAAATAAAGGTGTAACCATCGAGAACTACCCATGGTAGGGTTCAGGAGAGGGGGCGGTGGCCATTGCGGCGGCCGTGGAGGCTGTTGAGGCTACCAAGGGCCTAGTTTTAGTCACGACCATTCTGGAGAAAGTATTGAGATGAAAAATCCTTCATCTATGATCCCCGGAGATGATGGACAACCAAAGTATCCCAACTAGATGGATACTGACACATCAAAGAAGACCTATGTCGAGACGACCTCTGGTGATAAGTCCCCTTTGATCCTCAAAGGGGTTTCCCCAGACACCCTAAAAGTTGAAGACATCATCATCGATCGCAGTGGTTCGCTACCGGAAATCTCAGTTGATCCAATAAAGATCCAACCTCTTCTCACACCATGGAAGTATGTGGCCGTGGTAACATTGGATTCAGAGCACTAGTCTACCAGCTTTAGGCCCTTTGGTCCCCGACGGACACATTTAGAGTCGTAGACCAAGAACTGGGATACTATATCATCCAACTTTCTAACAGTGAAGACTTTGTCAAAGCCATGACTGGGGGCCCTTGGATGGTTTCTGGCAATTACCTATCAGTGCAATCATGGTCTGAGAACTCCAAGCCATCATATCCTATACCTCGAAAGCTCGTGGCTTGGGCACGCATCACGGACCTTCCAATCTATCTCTATTAAACTCAACTCCTATCTAGCGTTGGTGACCTAATGGGGAGGACGATTAAAATCGACAACACCACAATGGCTGGAGACCGCAGGAAGTTTGCCAGAATCACAGTTGAGGTAGATACTACCAAACCCCTACTCCCAATTGTCTTTATTAATGGTGAACAATACCACCTGGAGTACAAGAATATGCCTGTCATTTGCATGAAGTGTGGATGTGTTGGGCATGGTTAGTCTAACTGCAAGCACTTAATGCCCTTCCAAATCCCTGATCCAGCCTCCACTTTGACTGGCCCACTCAAGGTCCCAGTTCAGTACTCCATGGCCATGCACGACAAAAAGCTTGAATGGCGACCCTTGAATAACAAAACTACTAAGCAAGTCAAGGAAAAGGACCCCAAGGTCCCCCTCGAGGTAGATAATACAAGTAGATAAAAGATGACAGAAGGCCCAGTGTCAAGCAACAATGAGAAGGACACTGAAGGATGGAAGACTGTGCAAAATAGGCATAAGAAGAAAGCACCACAACAAGCCCCTTCGCACCAACCATCCTCTAACCCACCGGTAGTGGATAAGGGGGATACGAACAACACGATCCCAGTGCAAAATACCTCTATCATTCTGGTGGATGATGAGACAAGCATTGGGAGGATTCTGGAGACCAATGAAGCCTCCTCAAGTCATCATGAGGCTACAACCAATGATACTATCCCTACCTCCTTTCAGTGGGGTACTACTGATGGTAATGGTAGAGGAGGCCTCCTTCTTAGGAATGGAAGGGTGGTCTATCAAATAGTCCAACTGAGCCCTAGTTATGGGAGAAAGAAAGGAAAGATTTCCCAAATCCTCAATGCATCCAACAACCCAGAAGCAAAGAGGCTACTCCATTTCAATGATGACTCCCTAGACATGGAAGTGAATGTTACATAGAATGGTGACATGTCCGTGGGACTGTGTGCTTCCATCCATTAGATTCCCCTTAGTCCCTGTCTCGACATAGTTGTTTTTGATGTTAAACTTTCTATGTTGGAACATCCAAGGAGCTAAATCCAAGGACAAACTGAGGATAATCAAAGAATATAAAAATAAGCATCATCTGCCCATGCTGGCTCTCATCAAAACATGTTGTAGTAGAGCTATTGCGCTGGACATCATCAAGAAAATTGGTTTCTCTTTATGTCATCGTGTGGAGGCCATAGGGTTCTCAAGTGGCATTTGGATCCTATGGGACTCGGCTAGATGTAATGTTGACATCCTCCTTAATCATAGAATATAAAAATAAGCATCAAAGAATATAAAAATAAGCATCACCTGCCCATGCTGGCTCTCATCAAAACATGTTGTAGTAGAGCTATTGCGCTGGACATCATCAAGAAAATTGGTTTCTCTTCATCTCATCGTGTGGATGCCATAGGGTTCTCAAGTGGCATTTGGATCCTATGGGACTCGGCTAGATGTAATGTTGACATCCTCCTTAATCATAGGAAATTGATTCATTGCCGCATAAATAATGAATGGTTCCTGACTGTTGCCTATGCCAGCCAGAACCCTACAAGACGTCACCTCTTTTGGAATCATCTTAAGGAAATTGGCTAATCAATTACGAATGCTTGGGAGGTGGTTGGCGATTTCAACATCATGCTTTCCCCTTCTGAGAAGCATGGAAGAAACTACTTTGACAGAGGAGCTTGCACCAAGTTCAAAGACATGCTCATGTCCACTGGACTTGGAGATATGGAAGTAGGAGGTTGCTTCTATACTTTTAAAAAACTGAATGTACGTGAAAAGTTGGATCAGGTCATTCCAAATGAGGACTAGTTGTCCATTGAGGGAGGCTTCAACATCACAGTGCTTTTCAGGTTATACTTTCTTCACAACCCACTGCTAGTAACCAACTCTAATAGCGGTGATGTCCACTCCTACCCCTTTCGCACAAAATCCAGTTGGTCTTTAACTCTAGAATTCAAGGAGAACATCCTCAAATCCTAGAACCACAATTTTGATTTCCTGGAGGATCTCGACAAATTCAATTTTGATTTCCTGGAGGCTCTCGACAAATTCAAATCAGAAACCTCAGCATGGGAGGCTCGTCGCATCCGCAAGCATCATAAATAAAAAAACAATCTCTTTAAACAAATTGACAGTGCTCAGGTACTTTCAACTAACAATCCATCACCTCTCCATGAATTGTAGGCCATTGCCATACAAGAGAAAATTCAAAACCTTCTCTTGTGTGAGGAGGCTGACTGGAGGCAAAGAGCCAACATTAACTGGTTGAAGCTTGGTGATGCAAACACCAGGTATTTTCAATCCTTCGTGAAGACTAGATGCCACCAAAACAAAATTTAATGTCTCTGAGACGATGCATGAGTGTGTGTAACATCCCAGGATTTGAGGCCTCAGATATGATGATCTTAAAAGGAATGAATGGACTACCCATATCACCAAGGTGCACCTCCTTTTCTGGGAACCCATCACTAAAGAACTCCATAGTTAAGCGTGCTCAGCATGGAGTAGTACTGGGATGGGTGACCTGTCGGGAAGTTGACCCTGGCATGCGTGTGAGTGAGGACAAAATGCGCAGTTAAGGCTAGTGGTGGTCTGTGGGGATAGTCGTCATTCCTAAAACTCTACTAGATCCTTGGGCAGTGGGCCCGAGCATTACAAATGGTATTAGAGCCAATTCCCCTCCAGTAGGTGGGCCCCACATGGGCATATGACATGCTAGTCTTGAGCCATGTGGTCCAGGCATGTAGGAAAGGGTTGTCCATTGTTGATGTAGTCACCCTTGCACTGGTATTCTGTGATTAAGAGTTGGGTGTCCATGGCCCATTGTGGGTCTACACTGAAATGGGGTCAGATTATGAGGCCATATAGTTGATCCTTGACGAGGACGTCAAGAGTCTAATTGGGGGAGATTGTAACATCCCAGGATTTGAGGCCTCAGATATGATGATCTTAAAAGGAATGAATGGACTACCCATATCACCAAGGTGCACCTCTTTTTCCGGGAACCCATCACTAAAGAACTCCATAGTTAAGCGTGCTCAGCTTGGAGTAGTACTGGGATGGGTGACCTGTCGGGAAGTTGATCCTGGCATGCACGTGAGTGAGGACAAAGCGCGTAGTTAAGGCTAGTGGTGGTCTGTGGGGACAGTCGTCATTCCTGAAACTATAGTAGAGCCTTGGGTAGTGGGATCGGGCGTTACAATAAAGATGAGTATTCATGTTTAACATTCTTATATGATGGAATGATGGTGGAATAACCTCCTTAACATGATCATAACCTTAGAATGTTAATTGGTGGTTATCATAGACACATGGTTGATACTTTCTTATGATAAACATGTGCATTATGAATATGATGAGAGTTAATCATATCTAAATTCATTACATGTTGATGTAATAAAAGAATGTTCTTAATGTTAATATAACCCTACTATGATTGTTTATGAATACAACCTAGTTCATTAATGCAATATTATGCTGATCTGGTGTATTATATATAAGTGATGTTGTTGAACCTTGTTATATGACATGCAAAGGTAATGATGATCTTGCAAGGAATAATATGATGGTCTTAATGACCTTTGGGCATTGTTGAGCCCTAAATGAGGTGTAATCCTCTTGTGTTGATAAGGGTTAATACCCTGTGATATTGTGAAAAGGATTTATATCATGTGATAGTATGATGGTCTTAATGACCTTTGGGCATGGTTGAACCCTGAATGAGGTGTAATCTTCTTATGTTGATAAGGGTTGATACCTTGTGATAT
Organism: Alisma plantago-aquatica; assembly: GCA_963693085.1. NCBI lineage: Eukaryota > Viridiplantae > Streptophyta > Magnoliopsida > Alismatales > Alismataceae > Alisma > Alisma plantago-aquatica. The sequence goes on from OY856411.1 coordinate 894,428,228, forward strand.
TGTGAAAAAGATTATTATCTTATGAAAGTATGATGACTAGTGTGTTCTCATGAATGGAAAGTGAATAGTACCATGTGATTATGAGCTGAGAAATTATGTTTCACACATTTTATATATTTTCAAAGTTGTGATATTTATATGCTTGCTAGAAGTGAATTAGGGTTTGTATGTCCACTTGTTTGATGCAACATTAATTCACCAAATTCGCATAACTAATCAAGTGAAACTCTAATCATGTATCACCCTTGCGTTGGTATTCTGTGGTCGGGAGCTGGGTGTCCATGGGCCATTATGGGTCTACACTGAAATGGGGTCAGATTATGAGGCCATATAGTTGAGCCTTGACGAGGACGTCAAGAGTCTAAGTGGGGGAGATTGTAACATCCCAGGATTTGAGGCCTCAGATATGATGATCTTAAAAGGAATGAATGGACTACCCATATCACCAAGGTGCACCTCTTTTTCTGGGAACCCATCACTAAAGAACTCCATAGTTAAGCGTGCTCAGATTGGAGTAGTACTGGGATGGGTGATGTGATGGGAAGTTGATCCTGGCATGCGCGTGAGTGAGGACAAAGCACGCAGTTAAGGCTAGTGGTGGTCTGTGGGGACAATCGTCATTCCTGAAACTATACTAGAGCCTTGGGAAGTGGGCCCGGGCGTTACAATAAAGATGAGTATTCATGTTTAACATTCTTATATGATGGAATGATGGTGGAATAACCTCCTTAACATGATCATAACCTTGGAATGTTAATTGGTGGTTATCATAGACACATGGTTGATACTTTCTTATGATAAACATGTGCATTATGAATATGATGAAAGTTAATAATATCTAAATTCATTACATGTTGATGTAATAAAGGAATGTTCTTAATGTTAATATAACCCTACTATGTTTGTTTATGAATATAACCTAGTTCATTAATGCAATATTGTGCTGATCTGGTGTATTATATATAAGTGATGTTGTTGAGCCTTGTTGTATGGCATGCAAAGATAATGATGATCTTGCAAGGAATAATATGATGGTCTTAATGACCTTTGGGAATTGTTGAGCCCTAAATGAGGTGTAATCCTCTTGTGTTGATAAGGGTTAATACCCTGTGATATTGTGAAAAGGATTTATATCATGTTATAGTATGATGGTCTTAATGACCTTTGGGAATGGTTGAGCCCTGAATGAGGTGTAATCCTCTTATGTTGATAAGGGTTGATACCCTGTGATATTGTGAAAAAGATTATTATCTTGCAAAAGTATGATGACTAGTGTGGTCTCATGAATGGAAAGTGAATAGTACCATGTGATTATGAGATGAGAAATTATGTTTCACACGTTTTATATCTTTTCAAAGTTGTGATATTTATATGCTTGCTATAAGTGAATTAGGGTTTGTATGCCCACTTGTTTGATGCAACATTAATTCACCCAATTGGCATAACTAATCAAGTGAAACTCTAATCATGTATCACCCTGTGTCATAGATCCATCTGAGTGTCAGAATTTTCCAGATGGTGAAACGAGTATTCCTAAGGGAAACTCGGAGCGCATAATGTTGAGTATGTGGGGGTGGAAAGTTGATGATATATCTTTATCATCCACAATGTAGATTGTGGAGGTGGGCTATGGTCATGCCTCATACATCTGATGTGATTGAGAATGACTACGGTCGTGTCTCGGTGATTATATATGTGACAAGATTAGAGGACAACTGCGGTTGTACCTCGGATGGTAGGGCATGCGTACCCACCTCCTTTCACTAGTACCGTGACCTATACCAAGGATGGACTAGGCTGTTAGCAGCTTGACCTTATGTGTCGCTGTGGCGGACCCGTACTGACCGCTGGCTGAGAAGATCTTAGGAGTCTGTCTGGCACTAATTTCAACTTAGCAGTGGTCATTTGGATTTTGAGTGGTATCCTCAAATTCCTCAAGGAATAATAAAAGATGTAATACAGCTATATAGCATATCTGTTTAGGGTTATACATGACACTTCACAGTGGATGATAACCCTTGTTTGTTCTCTTTACATAAAGATGATGCTTAGTGCAATTAAGAGATAGTAGATATACTTATGTTGTGGATATGCTTAATATTGTAGATGTATACATATAGTAGCCATGATTATGTTGATAACTATACTGCTACCACTGATTATAATCATGATGCTAGCTATCTCATGTTGTTAGTTATGTTTAGCATGCTAGCCATGCCTTTGTAACTAGAGATGCATATATTGTTGATCATGCTTATCCAGATAGTTGTGCTTATGGTGTTAGCTCTTTTTATGTTGTTGATATGTTCAACCTATTATTCATGCTAATGTTGTTATCTATGCTTATGTGGCTAGACTTATTCATAATGATAGAGATGCTATGTTACTAGACTTGCTCATGATGATAGATATGTATATGCTACTGAATTGCTTATGTTATCAATAAGATAAAGGGTGATAGTCTGGCTAATGATGATAGTTATTATCTACTCCCTTGTGTATTTTGATAATCATCAATGCTGTTGAGATTATTTGTTATATCTGATTAATTTGCTTAACTATTTAATTACTTAAAAATGTTGTATCATTAAACGTTGTTGGAGGTTATATCTCTTGCTGGGACTGGGTCTCACCCTTGTGTTTCGCCACATTTTTTAGGTGATCAGAAATGACGAAAACAAACATGTGGCAGCAAAGAGGAGCTATATAATGAATCTTTGAGAAAGTTGATTAGACGTCTAGTGTGTCCTAGAGTCATTCCTGTACTCTCAGGTCCGGCCTGGAAAAGTTTGTATATGGTGTTTCAAATGAATCATGATTTTGTTAGCATGTTAATGCTTGTTTGTGTGACATATACAAATATTGTTCTCCTATATATATATATATGTTGTGGCTAAGGTGATAGCTCAATTTGTATCAAATTCTTGGCATAGTATGGATATAAGAAAGGTTTTGGGATCTTATGCAAATGCTTATGAGCGGGTGCTGACACTGAAATCAGTTTTAATTTACCCATATATTTGGGTATGTGATTAATTAGTGATTGATTGTATTTTATGTTTTGAGTAATCTCATTTAGTGTAACGGGTTCTCACAGGTTGGTATTAGAGCTTTAGGTTGACTGAGTCTACAGGGACACTAGGACATAAGATTAGGATAACGTCTAAGTTATGAATATGACATAAAAATATGGTGCATACTGCCTAATCTCGGCCTTGGCCAGGTATTCAATTATTGAAGAAAGGTAAGTATAGAACTCTTAGATTGTTATCTTTCTAATTACTCTGATCAAGTAGTCACTTTGAGACAATCTAAAGAGCATAACAAATAAGAAATTATGGTGTGAATATATCAATACTACCTTAAAGAATATGAGAATTGCATCATTATCTATCAAAACTTGAATGTTTGGTAACTATAAGAGAAAGATACAACACCATGGTATCTAAATCTGAATACAAATAATAAAAAGAGGAGTTCTTGAAGATGTGATTCATTAAGATACAAAAGTAAAAGACAGATAAGTCTATGCTTATAAAGTGATTCAAGGTATGAAATCCACATAATATGGAGATAACTCCAATGATAAGTATAAAATGAGAAGATAAATGAGAACAATGACAAAGAAATAAGGTGGAACCTGAGTTAATATCAAACCAACCTATGTATGTAAGAAAGTGTTAATGAAAAATTAGCATGGCATGTGAAAGAAATTAAGAGATGATCCCTATTTAATGAAGGAAATGATGATTTACTTGTTGATAATTGGTTGAAAAATATAATAAAATAAGAGAACATACCCAAGTGTGATAAATAGTCATCAAGGAAGGAGTAATGAGATATGTTAATCATGATGATTCCTATGATAATGGCAAGGAACCGAAAATAAAAAAGGTAAAATGATACATAAGAAGTTGTAACCTGCATAATGAAAATAGAATTGGTTACCTTTTTGCTAGTCACCCTTGAAAAATACTACTATGGTATGGGAAGTGTGTTTCCCTTTGTGTCTTTCCTTTCTAGGGCACAACTTTCAAGTGGATCATTGCCACTTGGTACATGTGGATTCACTGCAAACATGAAGGCGGATCACTTATTATAGCATAAGGTTGCTTGGAATATGGTTCCAAGATCATAAAGTTTGTGATGAGTTTGCTTTTGAGCCTTCCAATAATTTGGGAGAATCCTCTTATATGTTTTGAAATTCATTATGTTGGTAAAAGTAGATGAGACAAGGATGTGAGTCCTTATAGCACATGAGGTGGATACCAATGTAATGAATCCTAGTATCCAAGATGTGTCAATAGTATGGGAAGTATGTGAAGGTTGGAGATGTTTATTAAATGAACATTATAAGTATTCCTCTCCCTTAGAGAGAGAGAGAGTTGATGATGACCCTTTAAATGTTGTTAGGAAGGAAAATCAAAAGTGATTCTATAATGTTGTGTATGGTTTAGTGATAGCTGGACAAGACCACTATCAAGGATAGAAGGTTTATTAATCAATAGATATGCGATACCATGTTCCTTTAAGATAAACCTATGATCAAATATCAATGCATAAGATTTAGATTGGATGACATAATTCACATGACCATGATGAGTTTAAAGTTATGTCCTATAGACTAACCAATGTACAAATAGAATTTATGAATATGAGGAACAGAGTGTTCCAAACATGTCATACAAGTTATATCAAGCTCTGAATGATGACATGTCAAACAATTTCAAATATGGTAAAAAATATGACCAATATTTCTTCAAAAACCTTAGGGTTGCCGAAGTTGCAATAGCTATGAGACAAGTTGAACAAGAGTGAGTTGGGGGTTGAATAGGGTATCCTCTAAGAGTTATGATACCTCTGTTAAATATTTTATGTGAGTCCTGATAAGATGAAGACAATGTCATTTCTCCGCCCCTAACAAGGTCAATCAGGAAGTTATATTTGTTAACAGTTATATACAAGTGTATGATTTTTCAACCAAATAGATGGTCAGTCCACCATTGAAATGATTGAAGAATCCTCTAAAAACATATTCCTCATAATTTCTTGAAAACTAGGGGGTGCCTACATGGTTGATTGAGTTGTTGATTACAACAACCATAAAGGAGCATAGAGATGAAACCTTGTAAAGTTGCATATGATAATAAATACCTGATGTTTTATGTTTGGTAAGATCCAATGAGCATGGCCTATAAGTGATGTGTGATACAACATATAGAATAGTTCAAGACAACAATTGAGTCCCAAAGTTGAAAGTTACTATTAGATTTGTACAGGTGACACAACAAGTTTCTATGCTCCATATTTGCAAATGTCTTCTTATGTGGGGGTTTTTGTGTTGAACCAAGATGAGATATGTATGAATGATGTGACATCACCATGATATGAAATTAACCATGTGAAGGAAATAGGATGAGGTGTAGAGGAAGTGCCCATCTTTGTTTACCTTGGATTTTGGGGGTGAAATCCTTGTTAAGGGTTTATAGTTGTAAGGCCCCTAAGCTTACTTAATGAGTTGAATGAGCTTAATTATCATAATTGAATTATTATAACCCTAATATAACCTTGTGATATGCTTTGGAAATATAAGACAAGCTTAAGTTTCAAATTTGGTCCAATTTGGACACTATTTGAGCAAGTTATGCAATTTTATGCACATTTTGGACTTTTCTACAATTTACCCAACTGAGAGGTTTTCTATGCAATATATCACTTGCATTATGTTCCTTGGATATTCTTTCATCATTATTGAGCTTTTTGAGCCATGGGGTGCCTATTTAAACCTTGGTTTGAAGGTGTTTTCTCAAAGTGTAATTTAGGATTTTCCCCTTCACGGATGAGCTATCTTTAGTAGCTATCAACTAATGAATTTTTTGATTGGATGGGAAATTCGAAAAACAAAAGATAAGAAGGTCCATACACATGGTGGGGGAGCTTCTTGTGTGTGTTCTTGTATATTCTTAATAAATTAAGGCCATGGACATTTGGATAGATACTAGAACTTCAACTTTTTCCTTTTCTTTATCTTAAAGTGTCATATACTTATCCCCGAGCACCAAAATGAGCCATTTTCTCTCCACCACCTCCATCATTCTCCCAACCTCGTTATCCCTCTATTCAGATGCGAAGTTTTCTACCCCAGGAAGAAGAAAGTGGGGATCTTCTTGGAGAAAGGCTCTAAGGTTGAAATTGACTTCATTTTAGGGTTGAAAAAGCTTCCTTCTAGTGATCTTAACCTAAAAGTGTAACAATTCCCTTCTTTCCTCCGTATATTTCTTTGTTATCCTTCCTCCTAGATTTATCCAGTCTGAACTTTGCTGTTCCATGGTAGAAATTTCTCTAAAGCTCTAAAACCTTACCTTTCTTGCTCCTTATGCTGAGGGTTTGCTCATTTGATGAAGAAAGGTGCTAGATGGACGAATTCATATCTTACTCTTGGATTTTCTATCCTACCTGCTCAAGATTTCTTCTGTGTGGGGTTTTATATTCTCATTAGTGGCAAGTTTTATAACTTTCTACACGTTTATTGCTTACCATATGCTTTCTAAATCATGTTTTTGCTTGAAAATGATGATCCATGCACTAAAAAGCTATGCTTGACTAGGATTTTGATTTTTATAATGTTTCCTATTCTGATTTTAGTTATATATGAACCTGTGATCATGTGTACATTATTCATAAGGTATTATATGACTTTTATCAGGTTTTTTTGACAATTTATGGTGCTAAGCACCTATCAAACAATGGTCAATTTTAGGGTTTAAAGCTAATTTTTTCTATAAACCATGACCCGATGATGGTACCATTGCAAAAACCCTATGGTGTTGTCTTCATAACAACTCATGGTCATGAGAAAGGGTATCAAAGGATGGTGAAAGCCTATGGTCACCCCCTTAGGTCAGGTTTTGGATCAATTAGAAGTATAAAGATCAACCATTAAGTACCCTACTGATGTTATCAATCAATGATGACATCAACTTAATATTTGATGCTGATTAATGAATATAGTGTTGATATAACAACCTATAGTGATTTAATGATCACTAATGATGGTGGATCAGGTCTCTAAAATCTATGGTGAGTTAATCATATATTTTTAGCATCAATTAAGCCTTAGACCAATAGTTTCTTGGGTCACTTGATGTAATGGTCAAACCTATACTGTAATTGATGGTTTTAATATATGAACTTGACCCAATGGTCAAGATCTAATGTTTATTCCTCCAATAAAGTGGAATGATGGATAATGTAATATGTTGGTCCTAATAATGGGATTTATATGGTTTCCTTTATATGATCAACTTAAGGAGCTTACTTGTTGACAATGGATGGTTTGTTTTAACTGAACAATCGATTATGGGTTTTACCCTACTCTTAATGGAACTTTTTGTATTGTTAATCAAGGGATATATAGGGTTATATGGTGACTCTTTCTAGAGCACAAATCAAGGACTTCATAGGTGGTTTATCTAAGATGTTTACTTATGTAAACAACCAAAGGTATTACTTTTTAAACATCCAATGGTTCTGGGTGACATTGTGGAATGGTGATATGGGTTGAATGATGATAGAACAAATGGAGGGTTACCCTAAATAAGGTAGTCTTACCTATTCACTCATATGAATAGAAGGGATGATAATCATATTGTGTTGATATGTAACCCTAATGAGGTATATCTTGTTATACCTAGCTTTAATATAACTAAATGATGGTAATTGGGTATGAATAGTCCTTGAATGACTAATGCAATCATGAAGTACTATGTTACTGTTGTTGAAACCCTAGTATGCTATAACCCAATCTTTATACCTTGATTTATGTCTGGGTTCATACTTGATAATGGTATGGAATGTGTGGTGATGCTTCACCTTATGCATCCATGATCCAATGGGGATGTTGTGAGTTAGGGTTTGGGTATGAGTGCTATTTAGTAACATTGATATAATTTATCATGTTGAACCTAACTCTAATGCAAATAGATAAAGATGAGTATTCATGTTTAACATTCTTATATGATGGAATGATGGTGGAATAACCTCGTTAACATGATCATAACCTTGGTATGTTGTGGACACTTTACAGGAAAATCATGAACATGTATCTACACTCAGACCTCTATGGAGGCAGTACCAACGATCCAGGGATAATGCCCATCACATGTAACTGGCCCATATACCCCGAAGGCTGAATCCCACTTATACCTCATAGAAAAAACATGTTTATCTTCTAATTATGCATGTTCTTTCCTTTCTTCAAAGCCTCCTTGTCTTCCTCTAGATGTAAACATAAACATTTTTAATCTTTTACCCACCCAAGAGAACACGGGGATGAATAATAATTAAGCTCTTTATCTTCAAAAAAAAGGAGTAACCATCAGGTAATAGCATACTAAGGTTTCAACAACACTAACCGAGTACTCCATGATTGTATTAGTCATTCAAGGACTATTCATACCCAATTACCATCGTTAAGTTATATTAAAGCTAGGTATAACAAGCTATAACTCATTAGGGTTACCCATTATTCATTATAGTGATTATAAATCATAATCATATGAGGGTAAGGGTAAGACTACAAGTTTAAGGCATTGGAGCATCAAATTATCATCATTAAAATCATAACATTACACTACATGCTTCACCCAAAATAATGGGAATATTGAGGCTACAACTTCTAACCATGAAATATTGAAAAGGTAAAGCCATTGGTCATTCACACAAGTAAACACCTTGAACGAATCATCTATAATGTTATTGAGTTGTGATCTATAAAAGTCACCATTTAACCCTAGACATCCTTTTATTAACAAAAATAATGGTTCTGTTGAGAGTACAATAAAACCCACAATCGACTATTCATTTAAAACCCATCCATTGTCAACAAGTAAGCTCCTTAAGTTGATCATATAAAGGAAACCATCTAAATCACATTATGAGGACAAACATATTACATTAGCCATCATTCCACTTTTTTGGAGGAATAAACATTAGATCTTGACCATTGGGTCAAGTTCATGTGTTAAAACCATCAGTTATAGTATAGTTCCGACCATTGCATCAAGTGACCCAAGAAACCATTGGTCTAAGGGTTAATTGATGCTACAAATATATGATCAACTAAACATAGGTTGTGGAGACCAGATCCACCATTATTAGTGACCATTAAGGCACAATAGGTTGTTATATCAACACTATATTCATTAATCAACATCAAATATTAAGCTAATGTCATAATTGATTGATAACATTAATAGGGTACTTAATGGCTGATCATTAAAATTCTAATTGATCCAAAACCTAACCTAAGGGGGTGACCATAGGTTGTCACCATCATCTGAAACCTTTGATCCCAACCATCAGTTGTCATGAAGAGAACACCATAGAGTTGTTGCAATGGTACCATCATCGGGTCATGGGCTTATAGAAGAAATCAACTTAAAACCCTAAAATTGACCATTGGTTGATAGGTGCTTAGCACCTTAGGTTGTCAAACCAACCTGATCCAAGTCATATTATACCTTAGGAATAACGTATACATGATCACAGGTTCATATTGAACTGAAATCATAATAGGGAATATTATAAAAATCAAAATCCAAGTTAAGCATAGCTTTTTAGTGCATGGGTCATCATTTAAAAGCAAGAACATGAGCTAGCAAGCTTATGGTAAACAATAAACATGGAGCAAGTTATAAAAATTGCCACTAACTAGAATATAAACTCCCAAAAATAAGAAAACACGAGCAATTAGGGTAGAAAATTCAAGCATAAGCTGTGAACTCGTCCATCTAGCACCTTTCTTCATAAAATGAGCAAACCCTAAGCATAAGGAGCAAGAAAGGTAGGGTTTTAGAGCATTAGAGCAATTTCTACCATGGAACAACAAGGTTACGAATTGGAGAAAGGTAGGAGGAAGGATAAAAAAGAAATAAATGGAGGAAGGAAGGGGATTCTTACTCTTTTAGGTCAAGATCACTAGAAGGAAGCTTTTTAAACCCTAAAAGAAAGTCAATTGCAACCCTAGATTCTTTTTCCAAGACGATCCCCTATTTATTCTTCGTTGGAAAGGAAATTCGCAGAAGCATATAGGGAGAATGAAGTTCACAGAAGGAGGGAAGTGGTGGAGAGAAAATGGCTCGTTTGGGTTCTTAGGGATAAGTATATGAAACTTTGAAGATAAAGAAAAAGAAAAAAGTTGAAGTTCTAGTATCTTTCAAAGTGTCCATGGCCTTAAACTATTAAGAATATACAAGCACACACACACACTAGAAGATCTCCCACCATCCATAGAGACATGATTATCCCTCATTTCTTGAATTTCCAAGCAAAGCAAATAATTCATTAGTTGATAGCTACCGAAGGTAGCTCATCCATGAAGGGGTAAACCCTAAAATACCCTTGGAGAAAATACCTTCAAACCAAGGTTTAAATAGGTTCCCCATGGCTAAAAAATTCAATAATGATGAGAGAATATCCAAGGAACATAATGCAAGTAATAAATTGCAAAGAAACCTCTCAATTGGGTAAATTGTATAAAAGTCCAAAATGTGCATAAAATTGCATAACTTGCTCAAACAGTGTCCAAATTGGACCAAATTTGAAACTTAAGCTTGTATTATGATTTAAAAGTATATAAATTTTTATATTAGGTTTATAAGAATTAAATTATGATAATTAAGCTTATTTAACTCATTAAGCAAGTTTAGGGGCCTTACAACTATAAATCCCTAAGAGGGATTTAATCTCCGAAATCCAAGGTAAACAAAGATGGGTACTTCCTGTACACCTTGTCCTATTACCTTCACATGGTTACTTACATATCATGGTATTGTCACATCATTCATACGTATCTCATCCTGGGTCAGCACAAAACCCCCACCTAAGAAGACATTCTCAATATGGAATGTAGAAACTTGTTGTATCATCTGTACAACTCTAGTAGTAATGTTCAACTTTAAATTCTAGCTATCATCCTAAAATTATATCTATTGTATCAACACATTACTCAAACGTCATGCTTGCTAGCTTTTTACCAATAATGGCATGTGTCCCATACCATTCCTTGAATCATAAAAAAGGCGATGTATCCATCATTTTTTTTAGATACACTGACACTGGAGCACTTGTGAGTTCTTTTTCAACATCAAAAGAAATGATGATGCTGGCACCTTTCATTCCATACAAGGAAACATCATTCCTAGTCAACCTTGTTAGGGGTGAATCAACAACACTATCTTCACCTTACTAGGATTTATACAGCCTACTTAGAAGACATATCATGATCCCATAAAGACACTTAATCAACCACATCTCACTCTTGTTCAACTTGTCTCATAGTTATTGCTGCTTTGGAAACCCTAAGGTTTTGAAGAAATATTGATCATATTTTTTACCATATTTGAAATACTTTGACATGTCATAATTCAAAGCATTATATAACTTGTATGACATGACTGGAACACTATGTTCTTCCTATTCATAAATTATTTATGTATATTGGTTAGTCTAGAGGACATAACTCTAAACTCATCATGGTCATGTGAATTATGTCATCCAATCTAACTCTTATGCATTGATATTTGATCAAATATTTATCTTAAAGGAACATGGTATCACATATCTATTGACCAACAAACCATCTATCCTTGATAGAGGTCTTGCCCAGCTATCACTGAATCATACACGACATTAAAGAATCACTTTTGTTTTTCCTTCCAAACAACATTAAGAGGGTCATACTTCCCATACTGTTGATACCTCTTGGATACTAGGATTCATTACATTGGCATCCATCTCATGTGCTATAAGGAACTCACATCCTTATCTCATCTATTTTTACCAATATAATAAATTTCAAAACATATAAGAATAGTCTCCCAAATTATGGGAAGGCTCAAAAGCAAACTCATCACAAACTTTGTGATCTTGGAACCATAGTCCTAGCAAAATTATGTTATAATAAGCTATCAACCCTCATGTTTGCAGTGAATCCACAGGTACCAAGTGGCAATGATCCACTTTAAAGTTGTGCCCTAGAAAGGAAAGACACAAAGGAAACACACTTCCCATACCATAGTAGTATTTTTCAAGGGTAACTAGAAAAAAGGTAACCAATTCTATTTTCATTATGCATGTTACAACTTCTTATGTATCATTTTACCTTTTTCATTCTGGGTTCCTTGCCATTAGAATATGAATCATCATGATTAACATATCTCATTACTCCTTCCTTGATGACTATATATCACACTTGGGTATGTTCTCTTATTTTATTATATTTTTCAACCACTTATCAACAGGTAAATACTCATATTTCACATTTTCTTCATTAAACATGTATCATCTCCCTTAATTTGTTTCACATGCCATGCTGATTTTACATTAACACTTTCTTACACACATAGGTTGGTTTGAGATTAACTCATGTTTCACCTTATTCCTTTGTCATTGTTCTCATTTATATTCTCATTTTATACCTATCATTGGAGTTCTCTCCATCTTATGTGGATTTCATACCTTAAATCACATTATAATCATAGACTTATCTGCCTTTTACTTTATTATCGTCTTGAATCACATCTTCAAGAACTCCTCTTTTGCTTATTTGTATTCAGATTTAGATTTCTTGGTGTTGTATCTTTCTCTTATAGTTATAAATAATTCAAGTTTTGATAGAGAATGATGTACTGCTCACTTTCTCTTGAGGTAATATTAAGTTATCTGCACAATGATTTCTACTTTATTATGCTCTTCAGATTGTCTCAAAATGACTACTTGATCAGAGTGATAAAAAAGATAACAATCTAAGAGTTCCATACTTACCTTTCTTCAATAATCGAATACCTTGCTAGGGCACCTAAATACTGAGATTAGGCAGTATGCACCATATTTTTATGTCATATTCCTAATTTTGATATCATCCTAGTCCTAAGTCCTAGTGTCCCTATAGACTCAGTGAACCTAAAGATTTGATACCAACTTGTAAGAACCTATTACACTAAACGAGATTACTCAAAACATAAAACACAATCAATCACAAATTCACCATATACCCAAAAATATGAGAAAATTAAAACCGATTTCAACATCAACACCCACTGATAAACATTTGCATAAGAGCCCATCATCTTTCTTGTATCCATACTATGACAAGAATTTGATACAAATTTTTCTATCACCTTAGCCATAAGATATATACACAGGAGAACAATATTCATATATGTCTCACAAATAAGCATTAACATGCTAAAAAAATTCCAATTCATTTGAAGCACCATATACAAACTTTTCTAGCCTAGACCTGAGAGTATAGGGATGACTATAGGACACACTAGACATATAATCAAATTTCTCAAAGATTCATTACTATACTTCCTCTTTACTTCCATGGTTCTATTGTCGTCATTTCTGATTACCTAAAAAAATATGGCGAACCACAAGGGTGAGACCTATGTCCTAGCAAGAGATATAACCTCCAACAATGCTTATTGATTACAACATTTTAAATAGTAGATAAATAATCAGTTGGATTATTTAATAATCAATTGAATAGATTGAACAGTTCAAGTATACTAAATAGATTAAGCAAATCATCTTAGCAACAAGTATGATCATCAATGCATATATAGATAACAAATAAATTCATTTCTCTGGATAGTTATCAACTCAAATATCATCAAATTGCATCTAATAACATTCATTATCATTAATCTGACTATCATCCTATTTCTTGCTAACAGTACAAGCAATCTAGTAGCATAAGCATCCCTGACATCATGAATATGTCTAGTAACATAACATGTCTATCAATATTGGCATCGCAAATAAAGGGAACATATCTATATCATAAGTAGAACTAAAATCATAACACAATGAACTACATAGACATGATTAGCAGTTTAAGCACTTTAATTACATCGACATTGCTACCAATAGTAAACATAGCTAGCAACATCATCTTAACCATCATTGTCAGTATATTTGACAACATAAGCATGTTTACAACATGAGCATAACTAAAACATAAGAATATCTACTACCTCTTATTGTACTATACATGATCTTAGTGAAAAGAAAGCAAACAACGGTTATCATCCAATATGAAGCGTTGTGTATAACCCTAAACAAATATGCTAGACGGTTGTATTACATCTTTTATTATGCCCTGAGGAAATTCAGGATACCACTCAAAATCCAACTGACCACTGCTAAGTCAAAATCAGTGCCATACAAGATCTAGGAAGAGCTAGACTCCTAAGATCTTCTCCGCCCCCGGTCAGTACGGGTCCACCACAACAACACATAAGGTCAAGCTGCTAACAACCTAGTCCGTCCTTGGTAGAGTTCACAACAGTAGTAAAAGGAGGTGGGTACGCATACCCTACCATCTGAGGTACAACCACAGTAGTCCTCCAATCTTGTCACATATATAATCACTATGACACGACTGCAGTCATTCTCAATCATATCAAATGTATGAGGCATGACCATATGCATCCTCTACAACCTGCATTGTGGATGATAAGGATATATCCTCAGCTTGGCACCCCCACATACTCAACAATATGCACTCTGAGTTTCCCTTAGGAATACTCATTTCATCATCGGGCAAGTTCTGACACTCAGATGGATCTATGGCATAGGGCACTACATGATTAGAGTTTCACTTAATTAGTTATGAATTGGGTGAATTAAGGCTGCATCAAACAAGTGGACATACAAACCCTAATTCACTTCTAGCAAGCATATAAATATCACAACTTTAAAAAGATATAAAACATGTGAAACATAATTTCTCACCTCATCATCACATTGTACTATTCACTTGCCATTCATGAGGCCACACTAGTCATCATACTATCACAAGATATAAATCCTTTTCACAATATCACAACGTATCAACACTTATCAATACAAGAGGATTACACCTCATTCATGTCTCAACCATGCCCAAATGTCATTAAGACCATCATACTATCACAAGATATAAATCCTTTTCACAATATCACAGGGTATGAACCCTTATCAACACAAGAGGATTACACCTCATTCAGGGCTCAACCATGCCCAAAGGTCATTAATACCATCATACTATTCCCTGCAAGATCATCATTATCTTTCCATGCTTTATAACAAGGCTCAACAACATCACTTATATATAATACACCAGATCATCACAATATTGCATTAATGAGCTAGGAGATATTCATAAATAATCATAGTAGGGTTATATTAACATTAAGAACATTCCTTTATTACATCAAAATTCAAGGAATCTAGATATGATTAACCCTCATCATATTCATAATGCACATGTTTAGCATAAGAAAGTATCAACCATGTGGTTATGATAACCACCAATTAACATATTAAGGTTATGATCATATTTAGGAGGTTATTTCACCATCATTCCATCATATAAGAATGTTAAACATGAATACTAATCTTTATCTATTTGCATTAGAGTTAGGTTCAACAAGATAAATTATATTAATGTTACGAATAATCACTTATACCCAAACCCTAACTCAAGGAATCCCCATTGGATCATGGATGCATAAGGTGAAGCATCGCCATCACATTCCATACTATTCTGAAGTATGAACCCACACATAATTCAAGGTGTAACCATTAGGTTATAGCATACTAAGGTTTCAAAAATAGTAGTAGAGTACTCAATGATTGTATTTGTCATTAAAGGACTATTCATACCCAATTAACGTCATTTAGTTATATTAAAACTAGGTATAACAAGCTATACCTCATTAGGGTTACCCATTAATTCATTATAGTGATTATAAATCATAATCATACGAGGGAAAGTGTAAGACTACAAGTTTAAGGCATTGAACCATGAAATTCTCATCATTATAACCATAACATTACACTACATGTTTCACCCAAAACAATGGGAATATTGAGGCATCAACTTATAACCATGAAATGTTGAAAAGGTAAAGCCATTGGTCGTTTACATAAGTAAGCACCTTGAACAAATCGTCTACAATGTTATTGAGTTATGATCTATAAAATTTACCACTTTACCCTAGACATCCTTTGATTAACGACAATAAGGGTTCTGTTGAGAGTACAGTAAAACCCACAATCGACTGTTCATTTAAAACAAGATATCCATTGTCAACAAGTAAGCTCCTTAAGTTGATCATATAAAGGAAACCATCTAAATCATATTATTAGGATCAACATATTACATTATCCATCATTACACTTAAATGGAGGAATAAACATTAGATCTTGACCATTGGGTCAAGTTCATATGTTAAAACCATCAATTACAGTATAGGTCCGACCATTGCCTTAAGTGACCTAAGAAACCATTAGTCTAAGGATTAATTGATGCTTCAACTATATGTTTAACTAACCATAGGTTGTGGATACCAGATCCACCATCAGTAGTGACCATTAAGTCACCATAGGTTGTTAGATCTGAAACCTTTGATCCTGGCCATCAGTTTTCATGAAGACAATACCATAGGGTTGTTGCAATGGTACCATCATCGGGTCATGGGTTTATAGAAGAAATCAGCTTGAAACCCTAAAATTGACCATTGGTTGATAGGTTCTTAGCACCATAGGTTGTCAAACCAACCTGATCCAAGTCATATTATACCTTAGGAATAACATACAAATGATCACAGGTTCATGTAGAATTGAAATCAGAATAGGGAATATTTATAAAAATCAAAATCCAAGTCAAGCATAGCTTTTTAGTGCATGGATGATCATTTAAAAGCAAGAACATGAGCTAGCAAGCTTTTCGTAAGAAATAAACGTGGAGCATGTTATAAAACTTGCCTATAATTAGAAGATAAACTCCCAAACATAAGAAAACATGAGCAAGTACGGTAGAAAATCCAAGCATAAGTTGTGAACTCGTTCATCTAGCACCTTTCTTCATCAAATGAGCAAACCCTAAGCATAAGAAGCAAGAAAGGTAGGGTTTTAGAGCTTTAGAGAAATTTCTACCATGGAACAGCAAGTTTCTAACCTATAGAAAGGTAGGAGGAAGGATAAAAAAGAAATAAATGGAGGAAAGAAGGGGTTTCTTACTCTTTTAGGTCAAGATCACTAAAAGGAAGCTTTTTAAACCCTAAAAGGAAGTCAATTGCAACCCTAGATTCTTTTTCCAAGAAGATCCCCTATTTCTTCTTCATTGGATAGGAAATTCACAGAAGCACAAAGGGAGAATGGAGTTCATAGAATTGTGGAAGTGGTGGAGAGAAAATGGCTTGTTTGGGTGCTTAGGGATAAGTATATGAAACTTTAAGATAATGAAAAAGAAAAAGTTGAAGATCTAATATCTTTCCAAGTGTCCATGGCCTTAAACTATTAAGAATATATGATCACACACACAAGAAGCTCCCCCACCATCCATAGAGACATGTATATCCCTTGTTTATTGAATTTCCAAGAAAAAAAATTTCATTAGTTGTTAGCTACTAAAGGTAACTCATTTGTGAAGGGGTAAACCCTATAATACCCTTGGAGAAAATACCTTCAAACCAAGGTTTAAATAGGTGCCCCATGGATCAACAAGCTCAAGAATGATGAGAGAATATACAAGGAACATAATGAAAGTGTTAAATTGCAAAGAAAACCTCTCAATTGGGTAAATTGCAAAAAAGTCCAAAATGTGCAAAACTTGCTCAAAAAGTGTCCAAATTGGATCGAATTTGAAACTTAAGCTTGACTTATGATTTAAAAGAATATAAATTTTTTAGATTAGGGTTATAAGAATTCAATTATGATAATTAAGCTCATTCAAATCATTAAGCAAGTTTAGGGGCCTTATAGAAAGAATGTTGATGTGTGAATTATCACACTAGAAATTCACCATGAGTGGAATTCCTAGAGTTTACCAAATTAATGTGCAACAATGCCATCTGCAAGTGGACAAATCTTATTGTAGGATCAAATACCAAGGGAGAACTTGTTTAAGAATTATCTGATCAAAGTAACATAGCAATAACTAGTATTTATAATAAGAGATGAGTTTGGTTTGGTTAACTAAGGTTTTAAGAATGAAAAGAGCTAGATTTAGGTTCTAGTTATCAATGTCTGGAAACAATACGGTGGAAATAGGCTTCACCACCACTACTCTAATCTGCACAATAAATCAAATCCAAACAAGTATGAAGATATAATTGGAGTTACACATGTTTTCCTTTTTGGCATCAGAAACTAGCATGAGTAGATATCGATGTAAGATCGATGTCTCCTTACTTACAGATCATATATCTACTACTCTAGAGACTTCCCATTATAATTTCTCATGTAGGAATAAACCAAAGCTAATCGATATTCAAATCTTAAACATTTATCATGGTAATTTTTTTATAATAAATCATGTAAAACGGGTGATCAACCCACAAGACATGTGATAAATGATTAGCTACATATAAGAGTTGGAATATGAATGGAATTGTAATAAACAGGTAGTGGTACTAGTTCCAACACCCCATTAAAAATACTACTCCCTCAATATGGTGAGATTAATATTGCTAGTAGAAGAATAAGACTCCGTCATGGTTGTGATTGTAGTAGAAGCGGCTCGACGTGGTGTGTGATAGAATGTTTTTTCCCTTCTCTCTCATCTAGGTATTTACCTTGACTTGCAAATGAAGTAGGTAGATGGACAATAACTCTGGAAAGAGGTTGGTGGCCTTAACATATAGAGGTCGATATGTAGGTCAACACCTAGAGTTCGATGGATGTTTCTAGGCTTGGAGTTTCACAGCTCTAGACAAGCCTAGAGGTTGATAGATCTAATCCTAGCTGTGACCTCGACATCAACCTTTAGGCATGTTTTGTCTCCAAAATTATGAGACGAGTGAAATTGTTGCGCTGGGGGCCTATTTATAGGGTCATGGATGTCGACCACTGATACTTCCTATCACTGTCGATCATTGGTTGTCGATCGATGGGGAATGACTCTTGAGCTTCATGTCGTTAGGATAGGAGGTTGACAGATGTTTCTAAGCTTGGAGTTGGATAGCTCTAGACAAGCCTAGAGGTTGATAGATCTAGTCCTAGCTTTGATCTCAACATCAACCTTTAGGCCTGTTTTGTCTCCAAAATTCCAAGACGAGTTAAATTGTTGTGCTGGGGGCCTATTTATAGGGTCATGGTTATCGACCACTGATACTTCCTATCACTGTCATTCATTGGTTTTCGATCGATTGGTAATGACTCTTGAGCTTCCTGTCATTAGGTTAGGAGGTCGACAGATCATTGACCTTGAGGGTTTATGGGGTTGTCGGTTTTAGTTGTAGTCATCAACAAGAACGTAGATAGCAGTACGCCGATAGCCTAATTCTTGTCAGTTTCAGACTAATGTTGTTGTTAAGAGAGAGAAAGGTTGATGGGTCATCTATGAGTTTGAGTGTCAAACTTATGTGTGTTAACCAAGGGGTCGACGATTCATTGATGGTCTTGAATGTTGAGTTCTTGTTTGTCGACTAGGGAGATCAATGATACTATCAAGCATCAGTCTATCGACCAACGAGACCCTCTAGAAAACTTTCTATAGAGTGAAAAAATTCAAAACCTACAATGACAGTTGAGAAAAGTATCAAATTCCTACAAATTAGCATAAAAACCTAAGTAGATCATAACATATCCATTCTTAATGAAAACTAAGATATGTGAATGATAAACTAAAACTAGGATGAATACGTATTCATCAAATGCCTTCATTGAGCTATTATATGATTGGATGTTGTGAATTCGGAGAGCAAAAGGGGACTTGCAACTCTATCCTCACATTAGAGGAAATTTACTTTCCAGATGTGTGTTAGAGGTTGATACAATTTTTTTAAGAAGGATCCATGGTTCTTTGACAACCAACTCATCCTCACAAGGAAATGGTCACCAGAGGTGGACATCCGTAGGGAGTCATTGACATCAATGCCTATCTCAGTCACCTTTCCTAAGGTGGGGTAGCACCGGACAAGAAAGCCCATTATCATTATCATTAATGTCTTTGAAACCCACAAGGTGATCAATTTTTTAACTAGAGGAAAACATCAGAACTGCCCATGTCTGTGTGGAGGTCAAAGAAAACAAGGAGCCTCCCTTGAACCTCATGATTAAGGTGCTAGATGGGAAGGAAATGGAGGTCTGGTAGAAATATGATGTCTTACCCAATGGGTGTGAAGCCTAGAAGGTGTTTGGGCATTTCTCTTACTAGTGCCCTAAAGCCTAGGTTGCACATCCATAATCACCAATCACTAGAGGGATAGTGCAAGGAGGTGGGGTCACCCCCTTATTAAAGATTTGAAGAATAAAACATCCATTACAAAACACTCAAAGGTATGCTGGAATAGGTGTAACATTTTCAAATTTCAATAAATGGTATTCAAAACAACCAAAGTATAGCTGTGGAATAAAAATGTTGACTATATTCAATTTATCACAAGGTTATTACAAAAGTACATCATAATATCCCGTAAGGGTTTACATGTATCATACGACATAAGGATCTATGTAGAGGGAAATCTAAACCATAACAACTTTGTCTCCAAGCTTTAACTCCTTAAGCTAGTCCAAAACTTCATGGCTTATCATCCAAGTCCTTCACCTAGGGTTGGAAACATACCCCAGCTAGAAGAGAAAATAGATGACATCAACAAAGGATGGTATGTTCATACTAAATAGGAAAATTGAGCTATATATGGAATAAAGGACAACAAATATATAAGGGTTCCCATAGATAGGATAAGGATCACCCAAATGGGTATCAAGAGAAAAGGAATATGATAACAAAAGAATACTTGCCATTAATAAAACATAAAGATTGTGCCACACAAGCACATGTAAAGAATTAGGGCACACACCCCATATCATCAACTTGCATGCATGTGAGATAAACATAGCCCTAGAACAATATAAACACAAAGGCAGCCAAGTCTCATAAACTTGAAACCTGATAGAGAAAGGAATAATGCCAATCTCCCAAATATATAAAACATGGGCCAAGAATCACACATCTTGGCTTGGGTTTGAGGTTACTTTCCATCCCAAAAGAGCAAGAAATATCACATATGGTTGGCAGGAAGTAACATATCTGCCATAAAAACCAATGCAAATACACTACTACAGTGCTACTGAATCACATAACATGCTAAATTTCGAGGCAAGTACAAAGTATAGTCAAAATATATAAACTAGTCACCACATAAGTGATCAACATATACATCCACCTCATAAGTGGGCAAAAGACATCACATGTCATCTTTTCAAGTTCCATCATGAAAAAAGCATAAGATAAGAGTTTAAAAGAATATCCATGATCACATGATCAATATCAAATAAGGTAGATCACATGAACCATGATTTTCAAAAGAAAATACATTGTGTATAGGCTAATGTCCATAGGATAAGAGAATGAATAATCATAGGTGAATTGCTCAACATAGAAGAATAGAGGATACATCATACCTCAACTTCATAGTCTAAATAGTCCAAGTTAAGCCTAGGCCTCCAAAAAACCTCTAGCAAAGGTGGACATGTTCAATAAGTAAGGTTCCCAAGCTTAGAGAGGTTGGTTTCTCCAACAAAGCTCCTATCACAAGCAAGAAGCACCTTCTCCATTTTAGAGGTGAAAAACCCTAACATAAGAACATGGAGATGAGGTGTTTATGGGTTCTAGGTGGGGTTTCACCATGGAAGTCCATGGTTTAAACCTAGAGGAAGGTGTAAGGAAGACTAACAACATGAAAATATGGAAGGAAAGGATAAAACTTACTATTTTTGGTCGAAATAACCAAGGAGAAGCTTTAGAAACCCTAAATAGAGAACATTTGGAACCCTAGGAGCCTTCTTCACCAAGGTAGGCACCTTATTTTATCTTGGGACAGAAAATTCATTGACAAAAAGAGTAGGAGTTATGCTCTAAGATAGAGGAAAGAAAGAAGCGCAAGAGTTTTCAAATTTGGAGTTGGGAAGGGGTAGACATGGCTATATAAAGAAAGAGGTCAAGTATGAGGTGTCTATGAGACTTTCCATGTGTCATGTATAAGGGTGTCCATGGAAATGAAAGCCTTTATGGATAAGGAAGAAGTCAAGCATGAGGTGTCAAGTTACTTTCCATGTGTCCAATGCTAAGGGTGCCTATGGACATGCAAATCTTTTTGGATAAGGAAGAAGTCAGGCATGAGGTGTCCATGGAGCTTTCCATGCGTCCTTAGCCTAGGGATTTCATGGCCATGCAAGAGGAAAGCTCATAGAGGATTCTTGAATATCAAATGTAATTTTATGGAAACTTATAGGCCATCCGAACCGACCTCCAATCAAAGAAATAACCCCATTGGTTGATAGCTTCTAAAGATAAGCTCATTTATAAAGAGAGTAATCCCTAAAATGCCCTTGGAAAGAAACACCTTCAAACCAAGGTGCAACTAGGTGCCCTATGGTTCAAAAACTCAAGAATGTTAAGGGAATATATAAGGATTATATTAAGTTACCTAAAGATAAAATCATATAGATGTCTAAGGCTACTATTGCCTAAAAGCATGCTATTTTGAACAATTCATATCAGCTCAGGTCAGTCCGGTATCATATGGATTCAGGAGTCCTCGTAAACCACGCTAATGGTGCGGAGGAAAATCTTGCCAGCCCCCAAACCCTAATCCTTTCTAGACACCTTTGCTTTCAACTTCATGTCCTAGTAGTTTCCTAAAGGCCAAGCTAAACAACCTCAAGTTACTATGGTTACTTATGCATCTTTTAGTTGTAAGTATTTTAGGGATATATTCATCATTATTCTAATGTGAAACTATAGGATCCTAAATCAACCCTTCATCGTCTATTGATCAACTCTAGGGCAAACATGTCACGTGAAGGTGAGGCAATGATTCTAACTAGGGAAACAAAATTGAAATAGTCAGATTCTGACTACTATGGACTCTAATGCCATGTTGTAAGGAGGCGGGATCACCCCTTACTAAATATTTGAAGAATAAAACATCCATTCCAAACACACTCAAATGTATGTTGGAATAGGTGTAACATTTTCAAATTTCAATAAATGGTATTCAAAACAACCAAAGTATAGCAACGAAAAAAAATGTTGACTATATTCAATTTATCACAAGGTTATTACAAAGGTATATCATAATATCCCGTAAGGGTTTACATGTATGATACAACATAGGGATCTAAGTAAAGGGAAATCTAAACCATAACAACTTTGTCTCCAAGATTGAACTCCTTAAGGTAGTCCAAAACTTCATGCCTTATCATCCAAGTCCTTCACCTAGGGTTGGAAGCATACCCCAACAAGAAGAGAAAATATATGCCATCAACAAAGGTTGGTATGTGCATACTGAATAGGAAAATTGAGCTATATATTGAATAAAGGACAACAAATATAAAAGTATTACAATAGAAAGGATAAGGACCACCCAAATGGGTATTAAGAGAAAATGAATTGAAATCATATGATAACAAAAGAATACTTGACATTAATAAAACATAAAATTTTTGCCACACAAGCACACATAAAGAATTAGGGCACACACCCCATATCATCAACCTGCATGCATGTGAGATAAGCATATCCCTAGAACAATATAAACACAAAGACAACCAAGTCTCATAAACTAGAAACCTTATAGAGAAAGGAATAATGCCAATCTCCCAAATATATAAAACATGGGCCAAGAATCACACATCTTGCCCTGGGTATGAGGTTCCTTTCCATCTCAAAAGAGTAGGAAATATCACATCTGCTTGGCAAGAAATGACACATCTACCATAACAACCAACACAATTACGCTACTCAAGTGCTACTGAATCACATAGCATGTTAAATGTAGAGGCAAGTAGAAAGTATTGTCAAAATATATAAACTAGTCACCACATAAGTGACCAACATATACATCCACCTCATAAGTGGGAAAAAGACATCACATGTAATCTTTTTGAGTTCCATCATGAACAAAGAATAAGATAAGAGTTCAAAAGAATATCCATGATCACATGATCAATATAAAATAAGGTAGTTCAAATGAACCATGATTTTCAGAAGAAAATACATTGTGTATATGTTAATGTCCATATGATAATAGAATGAATAAGCATAGGTGAATTGCTTAACATAGAAGAATAGGGGATACATCATACCTCAACTTCAGAGTCTAAATATTCCAAGTCAAGCCTAGGCCTCCAAAGAACATCTAGGAAAGGTGGACATGTTCAATAAGTAAGGTTACCATGCTTAGAGAGGCTGATTTCTCCAACAAAGCTCCTATCTCGAGCAAGAAGCACCTTCTCCACTTTAGAGGTGAAAAACCCTAACAAAAGAACATGGGGATGAGGTGTTTACAGGTTCTAGGTGGAGTTTCATCATGGAAGGCCATCTTTTTGACCTGGAGGAAGGTGGAAGTAAGACTAACAACATGAAAATAGGGAAGGAATGGAGAAAACTTACTAGTTTTGGTCGAAATAACCAAGGAGGAGCTTTAGAAACCCTAAATAGAGAAAATTTGGAACCCTAGGAGCCTCCTTCACCAATGTAGGAAACTTATTTACCTTGGTACAAAACCTTCATGGACAAATAGAGTAGGAGTTATGCTCTAAGCTAGTGGAAAGAAAGAAGAGGAAGAGTTTTCAAATTTGGAGTTGGGAAGGGGTAGATATGTCTATATAAAGAAAGAGGTCAAGTGTGAAGTGTGTATGAGAGTTTCCATGTGTCATATATAAGGGTGTCCATGGACATACAAGCCTTTATGGATAAGGAAGAAGTCAAGCATGAGGCGTCAAGTTACTTTCCATGTGTCCAATGCTAAGGGTTCCTATGGACATGCAAACCATTATGGATAAGGAAGAAGTCAAACATGAGGTGTCAATGGAGCTTTCCATGTGTCCTTAGCCTAGGGATTTCATGACCATGCAAGAGAACAGCTCATAGAGGCTTCTTAAATATCAAATGTCAGTTTATGGACACTTATAGGCCATTCCAACTGACCTCCAATCAAAGAAATAACCCCCTTGGTTGATAGCTTCTGAAGATAAGCTCATTTGTAAAGAGAGTAATCCCTAAAATGCCCTTGGAAAGAAACACCTTCAAACCAAGGTGCAACTAGGTGACCAATGGTTCCAAAAATCGAAAATGGTAAGGGAATATATATGGACTATAATGCATGTGACAATTTGCAAAGAAAACCTCCCAATTGGGTATATTTTAGAAAAGTCCAGAATGTACTTAAAATTGCATAACTTACACAAAGAACATCCAAATTGGACCAAACTTATCCACAAGTTATCTTTGACGTGATGAATATGAATTTGCCATTATTTCCATTTTTTGAAGTTATATAATCACATTATTCATTACTTATGCCTTTTACTCATTTTCTCTCTCCTAAACTTATCCTAATATTTCAAGGTGGCCCAAATTAGATGAAATTTGACATATATGCTAATTTTGATATGTAGATTTAAAATTTGAAGTTTTTTTCCACTTTTGCAACTTATTTTTATAAGATATGTCATATGGCCCATTAAGGGCACATTATCTAAATTATTCATCCTATTAATTTTCTTATCTTCATATTACTACCAAAATGAGTTATGTTGCATATTTTATGTATCCATTATTAACCTAAGATCAATGTGAAAACATTAGAATACATTAGGTTGATAATTTTATGTATTATCTCATTAGGATCATTCTTAAAGCTATTTAGGTCTAACCTTCAACCTTGTTTGGCTAAGTCCAAACTGTTAACTTCCAAGGTAGGGTCCGAGATCTAGTATGTTACAGCTAGACCCAGAAGAAGACTTTTTAAAAGAATGACCAAGAAAAGGGGAGGTGCTCATCTTTAGGTGGTTGAGTCAAGAGGGGGCAGCTGGCATATAGGGACTAAGTCAAATCCCTTAGAACCAAATTGCCTAGGGGGACTGGACCATGCAGTGACTCTACACTTGATGGTTCCGCCCAATGCTTCTTCCTGACAAGATGTTATGGTCCCAATTGTTGGGGCAAATGATGTTTTAGGAAAAATTAGGGACTCTGAGCCAACCCTTCACCCCAAACTTGATCATGTGGGTGTTGTGGGGTACAATAGGAAGACTTCGATTCATGGAACTAGTAACTAGTTCTCCTTGATGGAGAACTTGGACACTGATGAGCTGATGGAGGAACTTTCATGGGGGTCAGGGGGTAACTTGTTGAAAAGGACAATGTATATAGGAAAGGTGAGGCACACTTCACTCAGAACGTGGTATACCCCTATAAGGGGCGACTCCAAAAACAAGCATATGTTACCATCATCATGTGGAACATGAGGGGGTGCTTCCCATCTAAAGCTCCAAAGGAACATAAGGAAGGTGATACAAGTGAACTGAGCATCATTTGTTTTTTTATTGAAATAAGAATTGAAAATATGTATGAAAAGAAGATTATCATTCTATTTCCTATGGGTCGGGGCCCTAATTATGATCTCCATTAAGTAGAGGGGGAAGAATTGTAGCAGGATGGAATTGTGGTGTGGGTTTGTTATTCCCTACATGATAGGATTCAATTGATGCTTGTCAGCTGCATCAACAATGTGGCTTCCACTATGTGATTACATACACCTTTGGCCACAACAGTGAGACTTATGGAAAAGTGTTTATGATATTATCAAGAATTCTACTCAACAAAAATAGCTCTACATCTAGTGATCGATAATTTGAATCACCTACAAAGATCGAGGGAAAATCATGGAGTTAAATTGATCTCGAGTGCAATTTTTTGTAGGTTCAATGAAACCAAGGATGTGGATAAATTTTTGGAACTCAACATGAAGTGGTGTATCATGACTTCGTAGCATATGGTCATCTTCCAGTTTCAGTCCAACAATGTCTGCCTGTACATATGCTAGGACGAAGTCCGGCGCCTTGAGCCAGGCATGGAACACCATGCATAAATCTACATTTTGATTTTGTATCAGGCCTTCCACCCACCTCCACATACCCCATCTTCTCCTTATTTCTTCCTATAGTCAAGTTCATTTCCAAGTTATGCAAGTCAGACTTCATCCACCTTATTAGTTGAATCTCTCTCATTTTTGTCTTAGGCTCAGTAATCCCACCATCTCTCATCCTATTGTAAATGCTCAATCCATGTTCAACGGAAAAGGATCTATGCTGAATCGTGTTGTTCACAGAAGCGATGATTAGGTTCCATTCAAACTCCCAACCTCACAGTTTGTCCCCGAATCTAGATGCACACTGTATCCTCCAAATGTTGTGGGGATATGTTAACTGCTAACCTTCCTGCAATCCAATCTGAGATCCTTCTGGAGTAACCTTTCTTATAAGTATCAAGAAGTGTTTGTATATCATGAGGTGCCTGCATCTGCATCAAATGGGAAAATCTATTCCAGAAGAACATGGCAACCTATCCATGGAAGAAAATGTGATCATCATCTTCTACTCTCAGATCATCACAACAGTTACACCTCGATACAAGGGGGATGCAACATCTATGTTGAACATTATCATCTGTAGGAATAGATTTTTTAGTCAACTTCCATATGATAGCACTAGCCTTAGGGACGTCCAAGCCCCATATTTTTCCTAGAGCATCCGGTCCTCCCGCTCTTGGTTGCATCAGAATCTTCTTCACTAATTTCATAGTGAAGAGACCCTTCTGGTCAACACCCCACACCAATTCATCATCTCCATTCGTTATCCAAGCACCTGCCTTTTTTATCAGCTCCACACCCTAGTCATCAACCACCTGTTGGATCGTCTCCCAATCCCATCCAACTTTTTCATTCCAGAAATCTCTAACCAAGAACAGTTGCCTTCTATCACTAGAAAAGATGCCAACATTTGTGAGTCTCTCATCACACCACCATGAGTCCCAGAAAGGGATATTACCTCTCCCAATCGACCATCTACAAAAAGGAAACATTCTAGGGAACATGCCCAATATCTTCTTCTAGAAAGGGGATGAACAACTACTAATCTTTAAGTGATTAGGATAGTTTTTGGATCTGCCTGTTGTAAGGTTTGCATACTTATCTCTGCAAAAGGATGCCCACAAAGTCTCAGTATTGAGAATTTCCCAATACTCCTTAGCAAAAAAGGCATCTTTGATCGTCTTCAAGGAAGTGAGGCCAAGACCCCCATCTATTAGCGGAGTAGCAACTCTTTCCCATCCGATCCATGCTTTTCTCCGGTGATTCTCCCTGTTCGCCCATAGAACGCTCAAAAGTTTGTTCTCTATACGCTGGATGATACCTTCTAGAATTCCCACCGCCACTGCCGTGTAGACAGTAATGGACGACAACACATGAGCCACCATTAACCTTCGTCCTGCAAAAGATAGCAATCTAGATTTCCATGTAGCCACTTTAGAGTTCACTTTTATAACAAGAAACTCGTAGTCAACTAATTTTGTCATTCCTTTAGAAATTGGTATGCCCAGGTATGTAAAAGATTGAGTCGCCTTCTCCACTCCAAAGTCCTTTGCTATTTCATATGCCTTTTCTTGATCATACCCCCCAATCACACAAACATATTTTTGTCTATGGATTCTTTGACCAGTTGCCTTTTCATATAAATCGAATGTGCTTCTAACTGTATTGATTGTTTGCTGGTCTGCATTGAAGAACATCACAAGATCATCAGCATAAAGAAGCATTGGAGGCACCACCCCATATCCTCTTGTACAGAAATTGGCAATGTACCGATCACTCACCAATCTACTAATCCTTCTGCAAAGAAGTTCCTCAAAGATAATGAACATGAATGGTGATATGGCATTACCTTGCTTTAAGCCTCTTCCAATCTGAAAAAAGCCAGTTGTATCCCCACTAATAGTAATCATAGCCCAGGTGTGTTTAAAGAAACTCATACATAGATCAATCACCTCACGTAGAAACCCAAAAGCAGCAAGACATTTACACATCACATGCCAATACACTCTGTCATATGCTCTTGACATATCGAACTTCACCACAACATTAGGACATTTCCGACCTTGATTGATATCACGCATCAACTCTCTAGCCAGTCTGACATGATGAGTAATATCATTCCCTTTCAAGAAATCTTCCTATGGACGGGATATCATCTGGGTCATCAATGGATCCAACCTATTACTAAAGATTCTCGCAAGGATTCTTAGGGTCAGATTCTCAATCGAGATAGGTCTGAAATCAGTGAATAACTTCTTGCGAGAGTCGACCTTCAGAATAACGAGGATTTATAGCAGAACAAACCTCTATGACACATCTATCCTGTAAAGAAACCCTCTGCCAGAGTGAGGAAATCATCTCTAATAATATGCCACGTAGCTAAAAAGAAAGGTAGGGTAAATCCATCCGGTCCAGGGGTTGTATTTGGGTCCATTTCCTTCAATGCCTTCAGAATCTCATCCCCATGAGGGGTGGCCGTCAGTGAGAAGCTATCATCTATCGAGATAGTCTCTGGGATGTGTAGAAACTATTCTAAGGCAATGCTATCTATCTCAACTTCGTCATTGTATTGTTGATGGTAATGTGTCCCTGCCTTCTCACCCATCTCAGTAGGGTTCGTAATTGCAGTACCATCAGGCAGTGTCATTGCATTTAGCCTTCCATGTCTTCGCCTGGTTTTGACCACTGAGTGATAAAACTGAGTGTTGTGCTAACCATCTTGTAGCCAACTTGGGGTCCCAAGTGACATGGTGTTTTCTAGTCATGGCAATTTGTGAAAATTTTTGCAAAGAAGATTATCTAAATTTAAAGGGGTACAATGATACAAATATATTCATCGTGGAAAACTAGATAAAGGAAAAAAACTAAAAGAGGAATTTTGAAAGAATTAAAACTCAACTGGATAACATAATACCAATTGCAAAAAAATTAAGATGGAGTCCGTGGAATAAGTATGTACCACCCACCTCCACCTCAGAATTAGTCTTTTTCTCATCCCAAGAAAAATTTAAATCTAGAATCAAGGGAAGGGAAGAGTGAGGGTCACCAGGGGGACCTGGTAGCTCAAAAAATGTCTAGTTGGATGGAATATGAATGAGGGTAGGGACCTTGATTGTTGGAGCTTCATAATGTACCCAACAATTTGGGGCTCGTAAAAATCTCAGTGGAACACTCATATTTTTTTGTCTCGCAGTCCGTACAACATGATCTACAATTCCTCCTTCGATAGTAAAGGAAGTGTTGGAGTTGATGTGGATTGTGGGAGATGGGTGAGTTTTCGACAGGTAACATGTCTAGTGTCGGATGTACAACATCGGACTGCAGATCAGGCTCTAGTTTCCCTCCATCGTACATATCTACATAGAGGAGAATTATTGTTGATATGAAGTGAACAAAAGAGCTTAAATCAACAACATAAGTATTATTTCTCTCCTCAAATATCATGCAGTCAACATTGGATTGGCAGGTTTCATTGTTGATATAGCATGTAGCTCAAGTTCCTCTATGAAAGGGGTCGATGTGGGATCAGGAAGAGTAAAAATAGGGATATCTTTATTGCGATATAAGAGAGGGCATACATGGACTTCTTCCAAGGGTGGTGTCTCCCCTTCTAGGCATATGTAAAATAGGAAATGGATGTGATGGAATGCGAGGAATCCTTTTGTCATTAGGGGAAAGATGATTCTTCATCCAGAACAGAGCCAACCATAAGGGATTGGTCATTTAAACAATTGGATTTATATAAATGATAGGAAGAGTTGATGAATCTTCAAAATGACTCCCCTAGTTTGACTTTTCATACTCAAGTAATAAAACCTCTAGAGGAAGACTCAGAATACCAATGTCCTCATTGCACAAAGAATACGACCACATAGTTTATGTGATGAAGCGTTTGAACAAACGTTATTAATTAAGCGGAAGAAATTACTAACAGTGGATTACTGAAATTCACTAAAAATTTAAACCTTTTTCAAAGAGATCCATTCATAGGAAAACTCTTTCAACAAGAACCAATGTATTACATTTACATCCTGATTCATAAGTACATATCTTGTACCATCTCTTCTCGAGGATTACAACATCCATTGCCTTGTTAAAAGCTAAACACAGACAGCACAAGAACCTTGAGGCATCAAGCCAAAATCTCAAAATGATTCATGAAAAGAACTAACTATTAACTCCAAGGACCTGAGAGTATAGAGACGACACATAGGACTTCTATCTACAAGACACGACAGACAGTACACTCAACCTGAGTTGTCACTGCTGGTGCTGATGTTCCTCCTCTGCAAGATATTCTCAGTCTCCTCCGTGCTTGTCCACCAAAAAATGTTGGATCCCACAGAGTGAGACAATTGTAATTGCCCCAACGAGAGATATAACTCTCCACCAAAAACATTATTATTGCAGTTAAAGATATAAAATTGGGTAGAGGATAAGCAGTTTAAAGCATTCTTATCTTTTAAGTATTGTAACTATTTATGATAGAACAATAGATCAACCATTCTCTTAATAAGGAATAGGAAGAACATATATATCATTTATGCATCATATTATACTTATCATGTCAAACTTCTCTTCGGACACTCATTATCTTGATGTCACCCATGAGACATTCTTCTTTCAATCTATTGGCCTTAGCCAATTTACTAAGTAGATATGGAATTATATCTACCATATACTCATATATCATTAATACAGGCATTGGGTTACCATCAATCTTGTGTCATCATTATAGGCATTGGGTTATTACCAATCCTGTGTCATCATTACAGACATTAGGTTATTACCAATCTTGTGTCATCACTACAGGAATTAAGCCTCTGCCAAGTATTGGACTTCCAAACCTGATTACACTGCCAGACATTGGACACTACCAATCCTGATTTCACATCTAGGCATTGGACTCTAACCAACCCTAATTCCAGGCATTACACCTCTACCAGGTATTGGACTTCTCCAAACCTGATTACACCACCAGGCATTGGACACTACCAATCCTGATTTCATAGCCAGTCATTGGACTTTAACCAACCCTGATTACAAGCATTACACATCTGCCAGGTATTGGACTTTAACCAATCCTGATTACACAGCAAGGCATTGGACTATAACCAATCCTGATTTCACAGCCAGGCATTAGACTTTAACCAACCCTGATTACATGCATTACACCTCTGCCAGGTATTGGGCTTTAACCAATCCTGATTACACAGCCAGACATTGGACTCTAACCAATCCTGATTACACCCCATGTCTGTTTGCACAACATTGGGCACCTTATTCTTTTACTAGCATTAAACTTTTTCCATGCCAATCATTCTCAACACATTCTTTATGTGTTACAAGTATTCCTCTTTTCTCTACACATGCATGATCCATGCTTCATTATTATAATCGTATCCTTTTGTTATTATTATTATTATATTACTAAATTTCCATTTATTGGTTTATTATGAACATTATCATCCCTTACAAGAGACTTTTATAGTCATCTTGATACCTTTCACTAGGTATCAACTTACTCATGTGATTCTCAAAGCCCATTAAAACATCTTGTTACCTCTCACTAGGCAACAACCATCCTCGTGGCTCATAATTAAGGCCCATAAAACACCCTGTCACCTCTCACTAGGCAACATCTAACCATATGGCTCACAAGGCCATTACACACCTTATGTATTCAATCATGTTTATTACTCTTAACATTTATCATTAAATGATTATCAGTACAAGGTATGAGTTCATTTCTCATCCTTATCATGGTATGATTACATCATACTTATTAGTTTGGCTTAACCTTATTTTCAAGGTATATCAGCCTATGCTTATCAAGGTATATTACATTTCATTGTAACAATTCACATGACACTCTTCATGTGTTTCTTGTCCAAGAATTATTGGATTTGAGGTGCATCAAGGTATATCAACCCTGGAATGCTAAAAGTGATATCTTTCATATCTTGATGTATTACTTTCCTCGTCACTTCCAACTTTCTTGAGTTATCAGCTTATCTCAGATTAAGGTATTTCCCATCTTAATCCTTTCATCCACTAACATGTCACTCTTACCATGAAGTGCATAGGTCACACATAAGAATGGTCCAACTATCTTTAATGATATGGACTCATCTCAGGTTAAGGAATTGCTCACAATAAGGTTGCCTATAATCAACCATTTAAGATATTTCACCTTTATAAGGTTTTACCCACTATTTTATTATTAGGGTTCTAGTTTGTCATCATATTGCCCAAGATTAGGGCTTCATGTATTATAACTCCAATTAGAGTTTCACATACCTTTACCCTTTATTAGGGCTTTGGGATTTTACATACTATCATACTTCATTAGAGTTAGGATTACATATAGCATCACCCTTCATTAGGCTTTCACATCACATTGCCTATACTTAGGGTTTACTATTCATCCCAACTAGGGTTTCTCATGGCATCACCCTCAATTAGGGTTTCTCATGGAATCAACCTCAATTAGGGTTTCACATGGAATCAACCTCAATTCGGGTTTCACATGGAATCAACCTCAATTAGGGTTTCACATGGAATCAACCTCAATTAGGGTTTCTCATGGAATCAATGTAACATACTGAATATCAGGGTCTTTCCTGCAATTTACCCACTTTTGAGCTTTTCTTTGACTTCTAGTCCATTTGGACCTTTTTCATAAATTTCCCTTCTTTTATATTCTTGTTGGACTCCTTGTGCAATTTGAGCACAATTCAAGGTTGAAATTACCTTTTTCCCTCATTTATATAAATAGAGGGGTGTTTGCACAAATAACCCACTTAAGGTAATAATTGAGGGCTAATAATGCAAAATGGAGTTTTATGAGAGATGATAAGTGGATAAGGTTTATTTGGAGCTTTTTGGATAAATATATAAATAATAATAAATAATGTAATTAATTATGGGTGTAATTAACCTAATTTCCTTCTCTCTCCTCAAAAATGATAATAATATATATAAATAGAATATTATGGTGATATTTTGTTCTTAAAAATTAATTATGGATGGATATCTCGAAATTCCCTCATGTAATCCATTAAAACAAGTATTTTAATATAATTCATTCATTCTAATATATTAATATACTCTTTAGTGAGCAAATATTAATTAAGGATCTTATTGGACATAAATATGAAATCTAATTATATGCCATCGTTCTAAATGCTAACATGAACCTATGGTCAAAATTTGGTGGCTTTTGGACATCCTTTGACCATTCAATTTATCATTTGAAGATCTAAAATTTCACTTACATTATTTCTTTGTTAATAATTACACTTATATGCCTTTTCCTCTTAACCCTCCTCCTACAACGCCCACACATTAGTGGGTCTTCTCCATCGCGACGCCTGTGGCCATGGTAACGGTTGGCGATTCTCTGCATCTCCTTCCCCCCCCCCATATCTACCCTCCATGGGATTCTAGACGCACCAGAACCCTAGCCGCCTCCAACCCTCTCTCTCCTTGTGACCTTCAGTCTGGCTGTCAGACAACACTGGAAGTTCTGTAACATCGATTTTCACCTGCAACTGCATCTCCACGCCATGGAATCCTTGATCGTCTACAAATTTTGATCTCCTCATAAACAATAACACTAATGCTACCTGTTGGGCTCCTCTGCACCACCCCTGCCCTAGATTCCCCAATCAGCCAGAATAAAACCAAGCCTGATCTCTGCATTGCCGCTGAAGAAATGATAGGTTGGCCATTACTGGCTTCCATCACACCTCTCCAGGAAATGAAAATGTTCCCAGTTCAGGGCGCCACCCTCTTCATGTATCCAAACTGCATCAGACCCCACCACCAGTTACCATCTGGTTCAACCTGATCGACACCAGCTCCGATCATCTCCCTACAAGCCCAAGCACCCACCTCCATCTAAAGATGCAGACTCTTGCAGATTATTTGTTTGAAACCAATCAACATCATCAGCCCTCTTCTCACCAGTAAGCGACAACGCCATCTGGGCACGCTTGTCGCCAACCCTACAAGCGTCCCAACAACCTACGGCTACAACTCGACGCTTTAGACTCGAAGCCGCCTACCTCCATCGTCAGCAACGAATCCTGATGACATGCAACCCATCCGCAAACAACAGCGCCACCACCAGTGGTTGTGATCTTCTTGCCTTTACCAGCGCCTCCATCACCTCCATCGATCACTGAAGGTTCTAGCAGTTGTCATTGAGCAGACTGGCGCCGCTGACACCACCACAATCTGCTACAGTTTCCTTCCTTGTGCCCGACCACCTGCATTACCTCTCAAGTCAGCAGTAATCAACGTCTACCCTGAGGCGGTAGGAAGTAACCTCGTAGGGCAAGTCTTGTTCACCTGAAAGGTCAGCCTAGTGCATCTTGTTTCTTAGTTTATTAAGAACTCATTTACTAGGATACCTAAATGCAAGTTAATGGCAATTAAAAGTAGTGTATAAGAACGCCTAAAAGACCTAGTCTAAACCTAGAACATGTAACCGCAAATATCTATAGTATGAGCATATAGTTATTAGTATTTAAGTCATCAGTAATGCCTCTACAATTACCAAATGATCGTACATGAAAGCAGAACCTGCTACATATATAATATAATTCTTAGACTAATATCAACTAGTTGAGTGTTTCTCAAGTATTGATTGTACTTGTATAACTTGTAGAGTAAATACATGTTATCTTGTCATATTGAAGTGTATAAACATGTGATCTTTCCTATCGTATTATCTACTTGTAAAAAATTACTTAATCCTTACGTAATGTATAGTGGGGTCAATTCAATCAAACAAATTCATATAAAAGAGAGACCATAACCTAATTGATGAGTCCATATCTTAATGATGATTATGTAGGAATGTACATGATCATATTGCACACACTATATGTGCATATGTATATAATCTAAACTATTTTGAACAAGAAGGTATTTTAAGGAAAAGTTCCTCAAGGAATATATAAATGGGGGGTATGGTTGACTTAATAAATCAATTAAACTACTCTAAATAACATGATTGTTTAGACTATAAATGGAACCTAGATTTTAATCGTATACATGTTTATTATTATGCTTTTTGCGTAACTTGTTATGGTAATAGCTCTGCTTAATTTATGATTATGATCTAAAGGATTAGGAGACCCTAATAATGTTGATAAGGACACTTTAGATGGCTTAATAGCAATATCATTACAATCTGATAGGGCATACCGCCACTAAGATAAATATTTCAAGAGAAACATATTAATTGATAGAATAAGTTGGTAGACTGATGTGTATATAAACACTTTTAGGTGGAAGAAGACCAAAGTGGAATCCTCCATGAGATTGAATAGTCATGATGATAAGGTATGTGAATCCTATTTCATATGTGGAGCCTATTTATGTATGTGAATCATATTTATGTGAACATCTATGATGAATGTGAAATCTATGTGGAATGTATATTGTGCAAACAACCTACTCTTTAGTTGGGATCTTATCCAACCCTACAAACATTATGTTCTAGCCTTGATATCATCCTAAATGCCTTTATTTGGATCTTTACTTATTTGATGCTTTTGTTGCCATTATGACTCATTCATTTGGATTATGTGAACCTTGCTATTGCCTATGTTGGCTCATCTTTTTGAAATACTTGGAAACATTGTATATTGTTGTTGTTTATGTTGTCTCCTTTATTTCATGTGTTTTATTCCCATTTTGCAATGTTGCAAATCTTGTTATACTTCTCAATACTACCAAGTGACTATTTAAGCATGATGTATTTTAGGCCAAATGAAAATGTAGTGTACATGAGTACAAACCACCCATAGGGCACTGAGGTTTTAGTCCTACTGCCGGGCACTGGGGTTTTAGTCCCCCTGCCATTTTATAAATTAGGCACTGGGGTTTTAGTCCCCCTGCCACTTTTTAGGCACTAGGGTTTTAGTCCCCCTGCCACTGGTGAGGTCTGGTAGGTGTTTCACCCTACATTGAGATGACTTTGTGTCTTAATATATTCATGTTATGTGATTGTTATTGTGGTGATTGGTTATGGCAGTTTTCTCTCTCTTATTCATGTACTTGCCTCATTTCTTTTAAAATCTCTTGATGTAGAGAATCTTTTATAT
The DNA here is from genome assembly GCA_963693085.1 of Alisma plantago-aquatica. Taxonomy (NCBI): domain Eukaryota; kingdom Viridiplantae; phylum Streptophyta; class Magnoliopsida; order Alismatales; family Alismataceae; genus Alisma; species Alisma plantago-aquatica. Next base: position 894,465,282 of record OY856411.1, read on the forward strand.
TGCAATGCTTTAAATAATTTCATTGCCCTATTTCTCTTGAATAACGCATACCTTTATCTTTCTCTTGCTAGATGACCCCAGCCATCCAGGCTAGGGTCAGAGTGCACATGGAAAATTGGTGAGCCTAAGGCTCAGGATAAGACAAGAAGAAAAGGAACATATTGCTTACATGATCATAGTTGCTTTTATATATTAAGTTGCTTTGTTTGGAGACAATATTGGCTTAGTCTAAGTCTTCCTCTACCTAGATCCTATGTTTTGTATAAAGTTGTACTTCCTTTGTGGAAATTTTTTTAATGTACTCTTTATACATTTTGAATAAAGTCAAGTTTTATTTCTTCCGCTGCCACACATTTGATGTAATTTTTTATCATGTTTAATAGTAGAGACTTGGTCTTTACAACATGGTATCAGAGCATCAAGGTAGTCAGATTCTTGACTAATTCAAATTGTCTCCTAGATAGAAATCCTTATCTTATATAGTTTCCCTATAGTAAGTTTTTCACCTTAGAGTCGGCCTAGCATGAAAGTTTCAATTAGGATCATAATAACTTCATAATTAGAAATAAAATTTGTCAACTTTTTTGGTGAATTGTCTACTGAGAAGCTACTAAAGCAAGAAGTTGAAAGTGATGGTGTCTAGAAAGGGTCTGAGCTTGGGGGCTGGAAATATTTTCCTCCGCCCCACTAGCTTGGTAATGAGGACTCCTGAACTCATATGACCTGGCCTGGCCTGATCTGATACAGACAGCTTGAAATAGTCTATCTTTGGGCATGTTGCCTAATTGTTGAATACCTTAGGAAAACCATAAGTGATGATTTGATCTCTTACACAAAAATCATCTTTAAATACCTTATACTTCTATGTTTAGGGTTTAGTGTACCCTATGTTACACCCTAAAGCTTGGTTAGTAAATCCTATTAGTGTGGAGTTTTATGTACCCTTTTACCCTTAGCTTAGTTTGACTTAGTTGACCCTTTTAAGGGTTAGAGTGAGGGTAATGGTGTTAGTACCCTATTTGGTTTTGCAAATCTGATTTCAAGGACGAAATCCCTTTTTAGGGGGGATGGAGTCCCAATTAAAAGCAAAATAAAATACCTTTAGTGTTAGAAACCCTATCTATGTGGACTTATGTACATAATAACTTATGCAAACAAGAATTTACCAAACACATTATACTTGTAATTCAACTTGTTTGTTTATACACACATGAATATGTAATTAGTCATATAGAGATAGTTCATATGCTTGAACCTTCACATATTATTGATTCACATAATAATGGGTTACTCATGGTGAATATACATAATGTTGACTGTGCCACTCTAATGGTAAAATATTTATGGATAATGCACCTTAAGTATTCTTTAACATGTAATGATCATGTTGACCTAAACCCTAATATGTAATCATCTAGCTTTGACAATATATATATATATATATATATATACATATATATATATATATATGTATATATATATACCCTTAATGCCTTTCATGATACATTAGTGGCATTAGGTATCATCATCACATAATATACCTTGATACATATAAATGGATTATAGTCACAAAGTTATCAATATATATAAGGTATATCACCTTGTTCTCTAATAAACACCTCATCATAACTTGATATATGAATTAATTCATTAATATTTAATGTCTTACATCTTATTCACTAAAATGAGTATAAGACTCAAACATGATAATGAATAATTGGTTTCACATAAATATTCATAAATGCCTAATGTGATGTAATACATGCATAATTTATAATATGAAGTGTAATGGACGAAAATGATTAATGATGTCATTAATATGAGTATGAACGATGATATGACAATGTGCAATATGAACATTATTTGGAATTAGTATAGACTTAATAACTTGTTGGATAATATTAAATTTTTCTACAAAATAATTTGTGATAATTCTACATGATAGTTTTAAGAGGATAATGGAAAATGAATTCATGTTATTAAGGCTTTTGACCTAATACATTAATTAATGTTGAAATGACTTAGTAAACCCTAATTGTGCTTAAAACCCTTGATGAGGAAAATACACATGATATAATATTGAGATGTAATTGTTTGGGAATAAAATGTGGCACAAGTGATAGTATAATAAATATGATACCTCTTCATGATGGAGATTATGCTAATAAGGCAAAAATGTTAATTTAAGTTTGATAAAAGGCTATAGGTTTTGTGGAAACCTTAGTAGCACATGTCTTGTGTAGATTGTGTGTTGTACCCTAGATTAAGGGTTATAACTTAGTGTTTAAGGTTGGGAAGTTGCACACCCCCTCTCTTCCCTCTTGTTGTGATTTCGGGGATGAAATCCTCTTTAAGGGGTGGTGTGATGTAACATACTGAATCTCAGGGTCTTTCCTTTAATTTACCCACTTTTGAGCTTTTCTTTGCCTTCTAGTCCATTTGGACCTTTTTCATAAATTTCCCTTCTTTTATATTCTTTTTGGACTCCTTGTGCAATTTGAGCACAATTCAAGGTTGAAATTACCTTTTTCCCTCATTTATATAAATAGAGGGGTGTTTGCACAAATAACCCACTTAAGGTAATAATTGAGTGCTAATATTGCAAAATGGAGTTTTATGAGATATGATAAGTGGATAAGGTTTATTTGGAGCCTTTTGGATAAATATATTAATAATAATAAATAATGTAATTAATTATGGGTGTAATTAACCTAATTTCCTTCTCTCTCCTAAAAATGATAATAATATATATAAATCGAATATTATGGTGAGATTTTGTTCTTAAAAATTAATTATGGATGGATATCTCGAAATTCCCTCATGTAATCCATTAAAATAGGTCTTTTAATATAATTCATTCATTCTAATATATTAATATACTCTTTAGTGAGCAAATATTAATTAAGGACCTTATTGGACATAAATATGAAATCTAATTATATGGCATCGTTCTAAATGCTAACATGAACCTATGGTCCAAATTTGGTGGCTTTTGGACATCCTTTGACCATTCAATTTATCATTTGAAGATGTAAAATTTCACTTACATTATTGCTTTGTTAATAATTACACCTATATGCCTTTTCCTCTTAACCCTCCTCCTGCAATGCCCACACGTCTGTGGGTCTTCCCCATTGTGACGCCTGTGGCCATGGTAACGGCTGGAAATTTTCTGCATCTCCTCTTTTCCCCACTCCCTATATCTACCCTCCATGGGATTCTAGACTCACCAGAACCCTAGCTGCCTCCAACCCTCTGTCTCCTTGTAACCTTCAGTCTGGCCATCGGCCAACACTGGAAGTCCAGTAACACCGATCATCACCTGCAACTGCATCTCCTCACCATGGAATCCTTGATCGTCTACAAATTTTGATCTCCTCATAAACAATAACACTAATGCTACCTACCGGGCTCCTCTACACCACCCCTGCCCTAGACTCCCCAATCGGCCAGAATAAAACCAAGCCTGATCTCTGCATTGCCACCGAAGAAATGGCAGGTTAGCCATTACTGGCTTCCATCACACCTTGCCAGGAAATGAAAATGTTCCCAGTTCAGGGTGCCACCCTCTTCATGTATCCAAACTGCATCAGACCCCGCCACCAGTTACCATCTGGTTCAACCTGATCGCCACCAGCTCCGATCATCTCCTTACCCGCCAAAGCACCCACCTCCAACTAAAGACGCAGACTCCCACAGATTATTTGTTGGAAACCAATCGACGTCGTCATCCCTCTCCTCACCAGTAAGCAACAACGTCGTCTGGTCACGCTTGTCGCCAACCCTACAAGCGTCCCAACAACCTCCGGCTGCAACTCCGCGTTTCAGACTCGAAGCCACCTACCTCCGTCGTCAGCAACGAATCATGATGACCTGCAACCCATCCGCAAACTGTTGGGTTTTAGGGTAGACGGAGAAGGCAGCGGAAACAAAAATTTTCTCCCCCAACCCATACCGAGGAAATGCGTCAACGTCTATATAATAGGAAAGGATGGTTTGTGGAATCATACCTTGTCCCGAGGTTTGCTCGGCGACAATACCTCGCGCAATGCGCGGTCTTCAACTCTGGTCTTGGATGACGTCTTTGCAGCTCCTGGTCGCACCGGGACTGACGACTTCTCCTACCGGACTGTCGGATGATATTTGTCCTCCTGAGCGGCAGTGTCCTCCCACCTCTGTAGTAGTCCACACGGACCACCTAGAACTCCACACTCCTTGTCCCACAAGGAAGTGGAAGGAGTCACACCCTCCTGTTGACGTACTAGTCGCCAACACGCTCTCCTGCCTCCAGTTGCAACTGCAGTTGTCCTTCCCTTGTTGCACCTCCCTTTTGCAGGAAGCACTTGCTCGGGCTCTCTCTCGGTTACCAAAACCAGAGAGAACAACAACTTTGCAGAGCAACTGGTTGCACTGAGCTATTCTCTGAGAAGCCCCCACTACCCCTATATATATAGGAGGGTCATGGGACAGGGTTCTCTATCCCGGGCAATACGAGACTAAACACAGGAGTAGAAGGGTTTGAGATTTTCCACAAAAGCAACCAACTCGCAACCTAAACCGATCGGTTCACAAGTGAACTGGTCGGTTGGGACCTTGAGCCGATCGGCTGGGACCTGAGCCGATCGTTTGGGACCCCCAACCGATCGGTTGGTGCCCTGAACCGATCTGTTCATGGTCTTGATCCAACTCAAAATGAATTTCCATGTTTCGTTCCTAATTGGTATCGAATACCAATTTATTTCCCAATCAAATTGGGCAATTGAAACAAAAGGAAAATTCTCACCGACCTGACTTTCCCAAGTTGCTCGGTTGCACTAGTTGAACTACTCGTTTCACCCTGGGCTTGAGCCGATCGGCTCAACACTTGAGCTGACCGGTTCAACAACCTTAGCCGACTGGTTCAACACTTGAGCCGATCGGTTGGGAGTGTAGGTTGTGCAGAATCAGTCAATTGCGATTTCAATCAATATGATACTCCAATCAATGCGTCCAACACCTTGAACAATATGATATTGAGCTATCGATTAATTGAGTGTTTAATTGAACTACTAAACTCCTTTAGTAATCAATCTAAACATTGCTTGTGGACAAAACTCCTCTTCCAGGTTAAATCCTATGTGTGTGACCCTGCAGGTCCATTTCACGTTGGCAGTGAAAGTCCATAACATTTATGACTTCACAAGCAAAGAGCGGTGCCTAGTCACACATCATTGCTACCCAAGTGAAAGTAGAAAGTTGGAGAACAACTTTCATCCTACAATCCATGAATGATGTTACAGTGAATGTATAATTCCTTTGTCACTGATATCCCGAATGAACTTAAGGCATGGAACAGTCATCCTGTCAACGTTCATTCACTTTCTTGATCTTAGAGTAGATTGAAGGAGATATGTATGACATCAATATCACATACTGATTCACACATGTGTGCGCACGCCTATCTCAATCCTACTCATCAAGTGGCCTAGGATATCAAACTCCCTCAGGAGGGACAAATCCCATATCTATCACTCACCCCTCAAAAGCCCCATGTGTCAAAGCCACCCAATCATCACCTTTATAACAACCCATGTTTTAGGACTGCGTTTGATGATGTCAAAGTGTGCCCAACGACATGTGTTGAGTGTAGTGATTTCAGGTCAAAGAATCACACTCACCACCATCACTGTGAGTACTGACTGTGACTACCATCTCATGGTTCCATGTGTCAAACTCACGGTGGGTCTATCTGGTACACTTGTTCTCTAACAAGTACCTATGTGTTTGGTTTGATATCTCTATATCATGACTAATGAGATTCTGTCATCAACCAACACCACAATCTAGTCTTGTGTGTCATTGCTGTCTATCTACCTTCCACAATGACATCCGACTAGGGACATAACAAGAATATACAAACTCTTAGCATCCGTATGATCTCATCGTTCAGGTCCTTAACCTGAAAGCATACGTCATCGAGTACTGTCATTCTCTAGACATTCAATATGTTCTATCACTATCTCATATCACTGAACCAGAATGAATTGGAAGCTTGCCTTTGATGTTTATCAAATCAATCTTAATGTATCCCACCAATCATCCCATGATTGGCTCTTAGGGCATACATACCAACACCAACAACAGCGCCACCACCAGTGGTCGTGATCTTCTTGCCTTTACCACCGCCTCCATCAATCACTGAAGGTTCTAGCAGTTGTCATTGAGCAGACTGGTGCCGCCGACACCACCACAATCCGCTACAGTTTCCTTCCTTGTGCCCGACCACCTGCATTACCTCTCAAGTCAGCAGCAATCGACGTCTACCCTGAGGCGGTAGGAAGTAACCTCGTAGGGCAAGTCTTGTTCACCTGAAAGGTCAGCCTGGTGCATCTTGTTTCTTAGTTTATTAAGAACTCATTTACTAGGATACCAAAGTGCAAGTTAATGACAATTAAAAGTAGTGTAAAAGAACACCTAAAAGACCTAGTCTGAACCTAGACCATGTAAGTGCAAATATCTATAGTATGAGCATATAGTTATTAGTATTTAAGTCATCAGTAATGCCTCTACAATTACCAAATGATCGTACATGAAAGTAGAACCTGCTACATATATAATTTAATTCTTAGACTAATATCAACTAGTTGAGTGTTTCTCAAGTATTGATCGTACTTGTATAACTAGTAGAGTAAATACATGTTATCTTGTCATATTGAAGTCTATAAACATGTGATCTTTCCTATCGTATTATCTACTTGTAAAAAATTACTTAATCCTTACATAATGTATAGTGGGGTCAATTCAATCAAAAAAATTCATATAAAAGAGAGACCATAACCTAATTGATGAGTCCATACCTTAATGATGATGATGTAGGAATGTACATGATCATATTGCACACACTTATATGTGCATATGTATATAATCTGAACTATTTTGAACAAGAAGGTATTTTAAGGAAAAGTTCCTCAAGGAATATATAAATGGGGGGTATGGTTGACTTAATAAGTCAATTCAACTACTCTAAATAACATGATTGTTTATACTATAAATGGAACCTAGATTAAAATTGTATACATGTTTATTATTATGCTTTTTGGGTAACTTGTTATGGTAATAGCTCTTCTTAATTTATGATTATGATCTAATGGATTAGGAAACCCTAATAATGATGATAAGGACACTTTAGATGGCTTAATAGCAATATCATTACAATCCGATAGGGCATACTGCCACTAAGATAAATATTTCAAGAGAAACATCTTAATTCATAGAATAAGTGGGTAGACTGATGTGTATATAAACACTTTTAGGTGGAAGAAGACCAAAGTGGAATCCTCCGTGAGATTGAATAGTCATGATGATAAGGTATGTGAATCCTATTTCGTATGTGGAGCCTATTTATGTATGTGAATCATATTTATGTGAACATCTATGATGAATGTGAAATCTATGTGGAATGTATATTGTGCAATCAACCTACTCTTCAGTTGGGATCTTATCCAACCCTACAAACATTATGTTCTAGCCTTGATATCCTCCTAAATGCCTTTATTTGGATCTTTACTTATTTGATGCTTTTGTTGCCATTATGACTCATTCATTTGGATTATGTGAACCTTGCTATTTCCTATGTTGGCTCATCTTTTTGAAATACTTGGAAACATTGTATATTGTTGTTGCTTATGTTGGCTCCTTTATTTCATGGGTTTTATTCCCATTTTGCAATGTTGCAAATCTTGTTATACTTCTCAATACTACCAAGTGACTATTTAAGCATGATGTATTTTAGGCCAAATGACAATGTAGTGTACATGAGTACAAACCACCCATAGGGCACTGAGGTTTTAGTCCTCCAGTCAGGCACTGGGGTTTTAGTCCCCCTGCCATTTTATAAATTAGGCACTGGGGTTTTAGTCCCCCTACCACTTTTTAGGCACTGGGGTTTTAGTCCCCCTGCCACTGGTGAGGTCCGGTAGGTGCCTCACCCTACATGGAGATGACTTTGTGTCTTAATATAATCATGCTATGTGATTGTTATTGTGGTGATTGGTTAGGGCAATTTTCTCTCTCTTATTCATGTACTTGCCTCATTTCTTTTAAAATCTCTTGATGTAGAGAATCTTTTATATTGCAATGCTTTAAATTATTTAATTGCCCTATTTCTCTTGAATAACACATGCCTTTATGTTTCTCTTGCTGGATGACCCCAACCATCCAGGCTAGGGTCAGAGTGCGCATAGAAGCTTGGTGAACCTAAGGCTAAGGATAAGACAAGAAGAAAAGGAACATATAGCTTGCATGATCATAGTTGCTTTTATATATTACGTTGTTTTGTTTGGAGACAATATTGGCTTAGTCTAAGTCTTCCTCTACCTAGCTCCTATGTTTTGTATAAAGTTGTACTTCCTTTACGGAAATTTTTGTAATGTACTCTTTATACATTTTGAATAAAGTCAAGTTTTATTTCTTCCGCTGCCACACATTTGATGTAATTGTTTATCATGTTTAATAGTAGAAACTTGGTCTTTACAATCAACCTCAAATAGGGTTTCTCATTTCATATCAATTGGAGATACTCATCCCAATTAGGGTTTCACTCTCCATTCCCATAATTGGGGTTTTACAGTATGTTATCCTGAATTAGGTTAGGTACACTAACCTTCTGGATTAGGGTTTCATGATCTCTTTACTAAGGATCATAACCTAATCACCACATGATCAATACTTATGTATGAATTCCTTTCTACCATCCTTTCAACTTGATTAGGTTACATCAACCCTCCAATCAAGTACATACATCTATGATTGACATAGTGTATTGAGACATTGCTTTCATAAGCTTGTAGCGTTAACCATTTTAAAGGTAATGATTATCTAGGTACCTTAGGATTTCAACCTTTGTACCTATCTTTGATAATCCTTAGATTACATCAACCATTGGATCAATGGATCAATCATCACCTTAAGTTATCAATTGATTTGATCACATTGAGTCACTAAACGGTCTTGACCCCTTTGGTCTCTAAACGGTTTGAAACCGTTTAGGCAAGAAGTGTGTTGAAACCGATTCGACTTGGTCTCAAACGGTCTTGAGACCGTTTGGACCCAAATGGTCTTGAGACCGTTTGGGATCAAACGTTCTGAAGATTGTTTGGTCCAAACCATCTCAAAACCGAATGGACCAAAAAGTCCTTTCAACACTTACACGATTCATGATTTCAATGGATGAACCAATTGTCAATTGAGTCCTTAATTTCTTTATCACTTGAACTATTGAATCAACCTTCAATTAGACCATAAATTAGGGTTTTGAACCCAATTGATATAGGATTTCAACTCGAGGAACCTTCAATTAGGGCTTTGAATCTAGTAGCCGTCAATGATCAACATTGTGGAATTGGTTCAATTGAAACCAATGAACCATCACCAAAATTTTGACATGACCTGACCCCAAACGGTCTTGAGGTCGTTTGGATGACCTCCAAACGGTCTTGAGACCATTTCCCCCATCCTATCCTTGGAAATTGTGAAATTTCATTAGGGTTTAGATCATTGGGTTGATCATCAAATCAGCAATTAACTGCATTTCAATTTGGTATCTCTGGACCTTCAATTACTCAACCATACTCAACCGTAGACCTCCAAACAGTCTTGGTTGATCTCCAAACGGTCTTGAGACCGTTTGGGTGACCTCCAAACGGTCTTGAGACCATTTGGGTTAGTCAAACCAAAGCACTAAATTAAACAATTGCAATTTCAACACTTAGCCGATTAGGGTTTCCACTTGGAGGATTGTCTTTATATTGAATCAATCAATTAGATCCATTCGATCATCATCCAGCATGTACTAGGGTTATGACCTCAAACGGTCAACCCATCCAAATGGTCAACCCTTCCAATCGGTTTGGGGTTTAAACCTCCAAACGGTTTACAAACTGTTTGGTCTCCAAATGGTTTGGTGAAACCGTTTGGACCAACTTATTGAAACTGTTTGGTCCAATATTTTGAAACTGTTTGCCTAGGATAATTTTGAGGTGTGTGCATATGATGATGTCATCATACTCAAGATCCAAACCCACGAAAATTGCTGTGATTTTCATGGTGATTGCATCAATCAACCAAATAAAATTTTGAGAATGGAAAAAGGATCAACAATTGATAAGGAATTGAATGCAATAACAATATTAAGGGTTCAAGTTATAAAAACTGCCTCCAATTGAGTTACAAAGCTTCAAGATCACGTAAAAAATGGTGGATGCAACTCCTTTCACTATCCCAAGGTCCTTCCTCAAGCTTTGAGTGAAAAGGAATGGTTAGAATTGAAGATGGGATCGAGATATGAAGAAATCATGCATTGAATTTCGATTTCCAGCATGGAATCAAGGTAAACGAAGGTCAAGAATCTTACCAACAGGTTGGGGGTCGTCCTACTATTTCTCCAAGCTCCCTTGGTCGTTTTTGCAAGCAAGAAGTGAAAATAGATTCGAAATTCCCTTTCAACTCATGGATAAAGGAGCATATATATGAATTTTATTGAAATTTCATTCAGGAGAGAGAAAGTAGGAATTATCTCCTTCATTTCCTTTCCATTTGCCCCCTTCCCTTCCTTGGTTACGAGGCTATCTTCCTTGCCTCTTATTCCTCTCAATTGTCCATGTTTTAAAGAAAAGAAAATTAAGCACCTTAACCCTTATAATAATAATATCCTAAAGTGAGTGGATAATTCTTTTTCTTTTAATAATGTGAGTGAGTTATCCACTTCCTTTGAACATTTTCGTGCCTTTGCAAGTAACATGGTCGTCCACATACATGTATTTCAACCAACACAATTTTGGTTGAAGATCACTTCAATTAACATATTTATTTTTGCATTAACTTGAAGTAGAGTTCCAATTATGCTTAAATCTTGATTATTTTAATATCAAGATTCTCTCTCCTCCAAAGAGATACAAATGAGACGTCCCTCTCATTGTATTTGATCTAAATGATGCCAATAAACATTAGGGACTATTTTGAAGTGGTAATTTGCATATTGAACCCTGGGTTTTGGGTAAATTGCACATTACACCAAAACTAGGTTTTAATGCACAAACATTGCTTTATCAGCTCTTTCTTGGTACTCAGGCTACCACCAGCCATACCTCTGCATCATATTCATTCTCATGATGATTCCACACTAGAGGAACATATTATCATGTAACATTTGCAATTTAAACCATCAACTTGGGTAATCTGCACTTTAGTCCAAAACAAGCAAAACAATGTTTCAACATTATTTAAAAAGGACTAACATTGAAACATAAGTTTCGCTTGAACCTTAATTACTTTTGAAGAATTAAGAGCAAGCATATAATTAACTTTATTAGTCAAAACACCTAGGGTTAAGGCTTAACCCAGGTCAGGGATGTTACAGTTTATGTTATTTCTTTAGGATCCAAGATATGTGATACAAAAATGGGATAATCATTGTCATCATCAGGAGGAAATATCTTGGGTGGTTATAGATTCTTAGGGAGTCTCTATGATTGGGCATGTAGTAGGGTATCTAACAAGGCTTATCATCTTTCTAGTGTTTCATGTTGCTCTACTAGTACGACTTGTTGCAATCTTGATAAACTCTCTAGGGCCATAAGTTGTTCCTATTTTTGGGGACTGAACTGAGTTTTAGAACAAGGATCATATCCCTAAAAAAAATCCATCCTCACAATACCCCTCATAATGATCTTGGATGGTACCTGATGCAGCCCTATTTTAGGGCTCCATCTTGTGTCATTTTGCATTTTAGTCACATATAAACATGTTAGAATGCAAGTTATTTCCCTCAATATCCATATTTCTATAAAATTCACTTAAGGATGTTCTTCACTTGTTTTTCTAGTACTTGGACCAGGTTTGATGGATGACTGAGATAGAGGTGTCCAAAGAAGACCCCAAAGCTTCCCCAACCTACCGTTGGTGGACAAGAATCAACCCAAGTAAAGAAGTCAATGAATTTCAAAGAATGGAGATCAAAGTGCTATTGAAGAACCCAACACGACAGTGGTGCCAAGGAATGACTGTGCTCACTAATGTCAAAATCATAGTAACACCTCAACATCTAACATGCTACAGCAAGTTCACTAAAAGGGTCGTGTGAGCCAGCATGGTCATGCCAAGGAACCGCCAAAAAGGTCATGCTATCTGTAATGGCCATGATGCCACAGACTAGAATGGGCATATTGAAGAGAAGACCTCCACTCCATCTCACCCACCACGGTCATACTTCCCAGCATGACTATTCTACCTAGCCCCCACCACAGTCATGATGCCCAACACAACTATGCAACCAGCCTTAATTTTACCTCCTCCAACATGACATTTTCCACTTCCCACCACGACCACTCTCTTCCACCACAAGTGTTCTGACCCCCACCCACCATGGTTGTGCTACCCAGTACGGCCGTACTGCAACCCAAAACCTAACTTTTCTACATTGAATTTCCAATACTACCCCCACTTACCCTAGTGCTTCCACCACCACATAAATACACATGGGTGGCGGCCACAACACTAGGTTACCCACTCCTTACCTACTCTATAGCATTCATTGCCAACTTCCTTGCATTCAATAGCTTCAACCACATTCCACCTTCAATTTCCACCCAAAAACCTTAGTTTTCTAAGGTTTCCACCATAATCCCCCATATTCTCATGCCATTTCCACGGTAGGAGGGAGGTTCTTCATTTTATAGTAGCTAGAAGGTGAAGGGGAAGGGTCTTCCACAAGATACCATGATTGTGTACCTCTTTCTTCTTTCATTTTTTCTCTTTTTTTTAGTTATGAGTATCTAAGCCCCTTGTGGTGGGCTGTTTGAGGCAAAAATGATACATTGATACCATGTTGGGGGAAGATAATTAGTAAAGTTTATGGTTTCATTCTATGATGATTTATTGTTATTTATATCTCATTTCCCATGCATGTACTTGTGGTTTATATCCTAAAATATGATTTTTTTGTGATTGTGTGCTTGAAGCCACCTAATTCAAGGAGAAGATAGCATATGTAGGGCTATTTTGGGAGTTGCTCCTAGGTACAACTAATATAGAGTTGATTGGTGTAATTGACTAGGAGTTTGATAAAAGCTAGATGGTGAGTACTGTGGGGTGAAATACCCTCACCTCTACTCCCCAATTCTACCTTTGGATCCCAATTACACTAAGTAAACCTATGTTAGAAACCTAGATTAGTCAAATCCTAGTGAAATCTCACCTATACCTTAGGCTAACTAATAGTGTACAGTGATTTCTTAGCATTGGACTAGTTGATTGGTTTAGCAATTTGGAAGGAATGATTAAACTCGCATATTCTATCTTTCCCCCAATTAGAACCTTAGTATCATTACCAAACTACCCACCTACATTTATCATTGCTAAAAATCATATTGCCTACTTTTCTTGTTAAAGCTAGTATAGTTGCTTGTATTATTGCCTTTAGTCAATTGCTAGATTTGATTAGTTAATATTGTTAAGGTAGTTAGTTCCTCCTTTGCACTTTTTTAATCTAGATAGTTGTAACTTAGGTCTCTAATTTCTCTAGATCCTTAATTTCTAGTGTAGTTTAGTCTCTTACTCTTGCTTAGTTAATTGTCTTGTCTTTCTACTTAGCCTAAACTGGTTTAGGGTAACTTAGGGTTTCAGATAACTTAGTTTCCTTTTTTTTCTTCTAATTGCTTTTATCAGTAGAGTAATCAATCAAAACCACCAACAAACCATAAAAACCTTACTATTCACATTAGGAACATGTTTTACCCTAACTTAGCTCTGGTGTCCCCTCTCTCCCTATGGATCGACCCCTTTACTTCCCACCCCATTACTTCCCTCTCACCTACACTACAATATGATCTTGTGCGCTTGCAGGTGATATATTTTGGTTTACGTGATTGTATTAGTTTAGGGACCCCTTATAAACATAGAAAGATCCATTGTGCATGAAAAGCACCAAGCTTTCTAGAGCCATTGTTGGGGAGTAGAGACGTTCAACCTAGCTAGTTAGAGTAGCTTAGCTTTTCCTACTAACCTCACCATTGCTATTCTTTATCCTTTATTTACTTTTGCATACTTGCCTTCTAAGTTGGCTCTTGTTGTTTGTTTGTGTATTGTGCAGGTAACAGCTGTTCATGCTTGATAGAAATTTGACCTTAACTGCCTTGCTCCCCTTTTACCTCAAGATAGGTAGAAGAAGACATCAACAACACTGCAAACAACACCAAGAATCTGAAATGGAAGGCCCAGATGCCCAAAACCCTCCTGGGGGTGCCTCTTGGGGGTATCCCACATATTCCTCCTGGGGGAGTTCCACAACAACCCAACCTCCCTCTCTGCGACTACTTCACCCCGAGAACTACACCTCCCCAATTGTCGCTCTTGTTTACCTAATGTCAAGTCAACAATTATCCTTCCCACCAGCCCTTCTTGGACTCCTTCCCACATACTATGGGATGGAGAACAAGAATGCCTACCACCACATTGATGCTTTCCTAGAAACTTGCTCAAACTTCCGTACCCCAGCTGCCACAGATAATTATATAAGAAGGACCATCTTCCCCTTCTCCCTGAAAGAGAAAACAAAAGAATGGTATATGTCCAATCCTGAGCTGGTGACATGGGTGGTGGTGAAGAATAAATTCCTCAAGAAGTTCTATTTGATATCAAAGAATACTCATACGAGATGGTGCATCACCTCCTTCACCCAAAGGGAGAATGAACCCTTCTATGAAGCTTGGGAAATATTTTAGAAGATCTTGCATGACTTCCGTCATCATGAAGTTCCTCTATTGCAGCTGGTTTAGTCATTCTACACCAGGCTTGTTGAGCCGAGACAGACTATTGTTGGGTCTTCCCATGGAGGGACATTCATGGCTATGCCCCCGAAGGAGTCTTGGCCCCTCTTTGAGCATCTAGATGAGAACTCCCTCAATCGATATTCAATCAAAGGGGAGAATTGTGATTGGAACTATATTCATCCCCTCTCCTGCAGCTCCAATCATAGCAAAAGCCAACCCCCAGATGATGAAAATTATGGCTGACATGATGAACATGATGAAGAGACAAGATGGGGGTTCTACTAGCCAGTCTATTATGGTAGTTGATGTCATTGATGAAGAGGTGAATGATTTGCATGCTTTTGGGAACCAGAACAATCAAGGTCCTATATCCAACTCCTATACTCTAGAATAGAGGAACCATCCTAACTTCTTATAGAAACAACAAGGTGAAGAGGAGCAAGGACAACCAAGGCAGCATCAAGGCCCTAGGCATAGTTCTATGTTTCAAGATGAGGTGTTTGGGAGGATAACAAGCCTTGATGAAGTGAAAAAGATGTCTCCTCATGGGTAGACAATCAACCACCTTGAACAAAGACTTGATCAAATTTCCCTATCACTTGCTCTCTGTGAGGAGGGAAGACTCCCCTCCAACCCATGGCTAATCCTAAAAATGACATTGGTTCCACGGGCACTCCTTAAGGTGTGTACCTGCCTCCACCAAGCCAAGTACCCATGCTTCAACAGTACCAAGGACCGCCTGACCCATATGCTCGCCAACCTCTACAACCTCCATTGAACTATCAATACACTCCACCTACACCTCACTCATACTCGAAAGCCCCTCCGCAATATCACCCCCATCCACAACAACCACAACCACCACCATCACAGTTGTAGACAGGAGGAGAAGAATCTAATGGATAACGGTCATACTTTATTTAGTGATGCTAATGAGGAGGAGAAGAATCTAATGGATAACGGTGAGAGGATCACCAAGGGAGATAGGTTCAATCCTGTGGAGCTCTAGAGCAAGCTAACCGGTGAATCTTCGTTCAAGCTGGGAAGAAAGGTGGTGGCAGTGCACTCCTGCTTTTGGAGGATAGTGCACAAATTGGTGGCATGCTTGCTGTTCAGCAAGAATGAGTCCAGTAACATCTATATAGAAGAACTCCACGTCGTGTGACACATAATGGAGGGCCGAGTGATCAACCTCGGGCGGTTCTTACTGAACAGACTGCACCTGATGAAGGAAGCCACAAAAGAGTACTGCATGGGCGGAATAGTCAACTTAATTGCAGTGGGGCTCGGGTACCCAAAAGAGCCGCGCAACCTTTCGAGGATGCAAGGCGATGAGGTGATCGACACCAAGTACCTGATGAGGACCAGCATCATTAGGAAGGAGGGGAAGAACTTCTTCTACAAGTTTTCAAGGCAGACATGCTCCTCCCGCTCCCTCGCGGTGCCGCCTACGATGTAGAGAAACTGTTCTTCACCGCCGCCGAAATTGAAGCTGTAGAGAACAACACAACTTATGCCACCACCACCAGGGCCCCGGAGAGGGTAGTTCCAGAGCTATCGACGACAACTGCTGATAGAGTTGTCGTCGCTCCGACTATATCAGCCACCGCCACAACAAGGATGGTGGTAGCTGAGAAAGAACCAGTGATCGTTGAGGTCACCGAGATAGAGACTACGGGAGCTGCCGCGGGAGAGATGGCCGAAACCCCCATCTTTGCTTCAAAGCCTACAGAGGAAGAAGAGGAACTTCAGCAGGGTGACAGCAATGGGGTGTTTGACGAGATCCTGAGGGAGCTCGGAAGAACACCGACACCGCCGCTGAAGTCCCCACCTGTAGTAGTTGAGGAGATCGCCGACAGTGCAGAGGTGGAGCAGATTCCACCCTCACCATGGCCATCTCCACCCAGACGAGAAGGCAAGGCGGTGGCAACTGAAAATGCACCGACACCTCGCCTGGCGGCATCTGGATCGTGAATGATTCTGATAGATTCTACCTCGCCTGGTAGACCATCGCGCGAGGAAAATGTTGCGAGGACGGAAGGGAGACCCACCGGAGCTCCCCCGTCGCTCGGAAAGATGCTCAGGCATGAGCTCGATCATTTGCGGGAGGTAACGGATACCAACTCAGCTACTTGTACTTCCCTAACCCACAAACTTTCATCTTTCAATGACAGGCTGGATAGCCAAGAAAGAGAGCTACTGACTCTAGTAAGCCTTCCTGGTGGACTAGAGGCCTTGAATGCGATGATGCAGCAAGTTCTCCAACGACTCGACAAGATTGAGGACAGGCTAGACAGAAGTGATGACCATCCACGCTGAAGGCAGCCGAGAAGGTCGCTCTCACCCCCCAGCAATGGCTCTCCTCCTTCTTCGTCAGCTTCCCCTTCGGGATCAGTGTCTCCCTCCTCCTCCAGTGGGCAATCCCCAATGCCCAAGGAAGGGACAGAACAAGGGTCAGCCGAAGGAGTACCAGTAGGACAGGAGAGCTCCTTAGGCTTGGGAGAAGCAAACATCTCTGCTCCCCTAGATGAAGCCGAAGATGATAGCATAGATATCAGCATCGGGGGGGAATCTTATGATGAGTCTGAGGGAGAGAAGGGGGATGTCTACACAGTCAATAAGAGACATCTACCCTAAGGAAGGCGCTCGATGGCAGATAGATTCTGTGAGCCATCTGAGATACCCTCCTTCGAGAAGGCCGACTTCGACAGAAAAGCCATCGGGTACCTGGCGATCAGAGACCAGAAGCTACTGAATAAGGTCTTGAGATCGCTGGCAGATGAAGATGACGTCGTATGGATCGACGTCTACCTCTCCGTCTGACGGGGAGTTCTTCGAAGCATGTTCCACACGCCGGCCGTGGTCGGCAAAAGACTGTTCTGAGTCCTAGAGAATGCGATAATAGAAAATATCGATAGTAGGACAGGTCGGAGGGCACTATACACAGCCACCCCGACCTTGGCAAGAAGGCTGATGAAGGGAGATCCAGACTCCCGTAGGGTGGCCGACATGCTGCAGCACGTTGAAGAGCATAGGCCGAACTTGGTGTTGGCCCCGTACAAGCACTGGAACGTGTGGTTTCTCTGCATAGTAGACCTCAGAAACCGCGACGTCCAGCTGTTGTGTTGCAATAATGACGAAGTGCCATGCTCCGGGGGTGCTTTCTGCCACCCGGAGGACAAGAAGCTGAGACTCCTTCCACTGCGTCTGCTACGAACTATAAAGAAAGGAAGCCAACATCACCAAGGTCGTTGGAACTTCTTTACTCTCTGAGACCTCCCCGTCCAGGCAGAAGAGGGGAGTGGAAACAGCGCTTTCGCCATCATGGGTGCCATTGAGGCACTCAACACATTTGGAAACTTGGGAGTCGTTAAAGGCACGTCCTTCTATCAACGCAGGGGCATTTATGCCATGTTGCTGATCAAGGACTAGCACTATTTCTGAGACGTAGGGGTACCGGAGCAGCTGCTGGATAGTGACCTGGAAGAAGACTCTTCTCAATCCAGCAGCTCCTCAGAAAAAGAAGAGGAGATAGAAACCGATACCTATGGGGTAGGCAAGCAGTTAGCGGTCTAAAGAAAGTGCACGAGATGGAGGACACTGCTTTTCCTGAAATTTCAGAAGGGCTGATCACAAATTTCGACCGCTTTTCATGTGCAACTCTCACACAGGAGCAGGTCAACGTAATCCAGCTGAAGTTAGCTGATTCTACCCCATCGGTTGTCGCCTTTCATGCAGGAAATGTCATAGTCCCGGTCGATGATCTAAGGGACATGGTGAAGGAAGGAGGGTGCTTGGCTGTAACGGTTGCAGCTACTTACATCCAGTATATACAGCCAAAGCTAGAACATGCGTACATAGCCCATCCTATGTTGTTCAACGACATTTGCCTCGCCGATGAAACAGGAGTGAAGCAAGCATTTCTGTAGGAATTGGCGAGCGAAGTTCCCCGCAAGATCTTCCTCCCCGTTCTACATTACAACCACTGGATGCTCCTAACAGTGTACACCCGACAACGAGCAGGAATTTTCTACAACAGCTCGGACAGCAACAAGAACCATCCAGTGTCGTGTACATCAGAACCTTTGACATCCGTCGAACGCCTGGTCCGAAAATATTACGACGAGGTGGCAAAGATGATCCAACCATTCCTGGATATGCAAGAAAGCAAGTGGCACGAAATCCAGTTCTGCCATCGCAGTCTGCAGCCACTTCCCCTATCCAACGACTGTGACATCTACGTCCTGGAATGGATAGTGAATAAAGAAACGCCTGACCAGCTCCACCACACCTTCTATCACAGCAAAATGGGAGAATATGTGTGGGATCTTCTATCTGACGCAGGCACAACCTCACCGGAATAAACATTACCTCACCTTATCTACTTCACAACTATGGGATAGAGTATGGAGTAAGTTTGGGGGGGTACCATGTACCAGTGAGGGAGGTACAAAATTTTGAAAAAAAATTCTGAATTTTCTAACTTAATTCTTTCATTCTTTTGTCTCAAATTCGCTATTCTTTTGTTCTTTGTGTACATATATATGTTCATACCAAAGTTTTGAAAACTCTTGTTTATATCATTCCCATGCATATGTACAAAGTTGCTAATAGTAAAAACCTGTTGTGACTTCTTGCAAGGTTAGTTTTCTATGTGCTTAATGAGATACAAGTTCTGTTATATCTTTTTGATAATGTTGCCTCAAACGAACAAAAGATTATGTTTTTCCATGCCAAAAATTTCAAAAAACATAATAATCTTGCAAAACAGCTAAGAGACGAGTATGGAGAAGGAAAAAGCTGCCCAAACAGCAAAAATCTCTTTGTTTTCCCTCACCCAACGAAAATCCCAAAAAGAGAGAGAAGCCTTATGAGCGTGAATAAAAGAATGAGAGTTGTGCCAATAAAAGAAAAGAAAAAAAATATATATACACACTTGTTTTCTAAAAGTACCCATCTTTAGGCATGGTAGATCTGGGGCAGTGGTACGTAGGATGTGAAATCACTGCTCTAAAGCCAACTGGCTTGGACTGTAGGGACCACTTGCCCGCTAACGGACCCTTACCTGGATGGAATGATGGGAAACAAGAAAAACCCCAAAAATCCTTAGCCTACCCTATACACAACTTTCTGCCCCAAAAATATAGCTGTTTGGTGTGTAAGCTAACTTCGGAATCATACAACAAAGTCTCGCCGAAGCTATAGAGAAGAATCTTACTTAAACAATAAGGCAGGAAAAACAAAGTCTTTTGTTCGTAGTGAGACAACATTATCTCTAAGGCATCGCGATTCTTGTTTCACCTTTTGAATAGAAAACTACACCGAGCAGGAAGAAGCATCACTAAATAAAGTTTAAATATTGATTGAGGACAATCAAAACGCTAAGTTTGGGGGAGTTGATAACACCAATTTTGGTGACGTTTTTTCCCTTTATTCTATTTTCAAAACTTCCCTTTTTTGCTATTTTCCTCTCTTTTATAAGCACTTTGACAATAATTGGTCGAGCAACACTCTTAATCCAATACTTCCATCTTTTGTAGAGTTTTTCCTCATTTTGGTACGATAAGGCCGTCCCGGCCCACAAATAAGTCCAACCTGCATCAGCCTTCCAACGGCCCGACACAAGCACTGCCCGACAGGGTGGCGCGACACAACGACACGCGATAGGGGGATGCCGCGCAAGAAGAAACTGACGGACGACACACCTTTTACCCGACAGGGAGTCGAGCTCGCCATGACAACCCAAGCTTTTCGCACGACAAAGGCCACCCACCGGCAGGCGCCGCCCATCACGTGACCGACAGTTGAGATCCCTGCGTCGGGCGATACCAGTATCGGCCGTCCACCAACTCGCGAATAAGGAGGACACATGGCGCTTCAAGCACCATAACTTCCCCCAACTGCTGCCTATAAATAGCATCTACAGGAAGCCGAAAAGACAGTTCGGACAGTTGGGAACTTTGAGCGATCTTCGGAGAAAAACTGTGAGAGCAAGAGTATCGCACCCCAGTGGTCGTGTCAGACAACTCTAGGTGAGCTCTTCCTCATCCCGAGAGGGAGGGGATGGTTCACTTAGGACCGTCCCAGGCGACACTACGGGCCGATATCGGCCAACGATGATGAGCGAAACGAGTGCCCGACAGTAGAACGCGTCGCTCCATGCCCGACATGATATCGAACGCGATACGCTTCGCCCGTCATGCGTGCCGCCCGAGAGGGTGCTCCGCCCGACATGAGCGTATCGGCCAGGGTCCTTGAGCGATACAGTCAGCCATCACGGTGTGCCACCCAACACTACTGTATCGGGCTAGGCTCCTGACCGGTATCGGGCTGGAGAGCTGTAGTAGTCTGTCATCCTTCTACATCAAGAAGGTGACATCTATCTTTAATTCTGTTATTTAATTATTTACTTATGCAATGTATTAAGACCTTTAATGTTTATGGGAATGGAAAAGCTTAATTACTTGCTGCTCTATGCTTGGTGCAAAATGTTGGATGACTGCTATGTTTGATATCTGAACTCTACCTTGCATGTTTGGATCACATTTCACTTAGCTACCGAATCGTGTTTTCCCGTCGCAACAACTTTGAGAGTTGTGTTGTGGCTCTAGTGTTTGGTCCGATTCTGGAATACGACAGTGCCTGGAACAGAGTTGTTTCAGTAACATTCCACTCTAACTTAAGTCCAGCAACCTCGAGAGGGGTGTTGATGCTTGGTTAGAGGTACCCGCTCTGAGAGGAGGGGTGCAGGATGTTACTGCTGCCACTTGTTTTACTAGAAGTCTTATCCTTCATACCTTGCTCTGGCTCTAGTTTTATCTTTCTGTTTATGTTGCATGAAAACCCCTAAAAACTGCTAAATGTCTAAAACCTTAAATCTTTCTAGTAGCTCCAGTTGGATATAGTTTTCTTTGTTTTGTTTGTGACGTCTTGCTGTTTCCCTTTTGGGAATTTTATCATCTCTTTACACCTGTTGGAGTGTAGTGTGTCGATTCTGGGTTATCAACACTACCACCCTTGTCCCTATTTTTGACCTTGTATATCTACTTCGACCCCATAAACAAAGTTGCGGGGGCCTAGAAGGTTTCGGGTTATAAATGCAAAAGTCCGACTAACTTCAAATCCGCCTCCATTTTTGGATGCACGATTTAGGCCGGTCAACTACCTAACCAGATCCCAAATGATCTCCCTAAAAAAAAGATTCTTGAACCTGGGGTACCCTAGCATCACTTTAGCACTCCCATATATGGGGGGAAGATTTCTTGGGAGCCCTTTCGGGATATCAAGAGACATACCCACCTCCACAAGAAAACTATTGGGGCCACTACTACTGGCACCCACCTCCACAGGTTGGCCCACTACATGATCCACCACCACTAGAGAAGTGACATCTACCCTATCATTCCTATGTTTTAGTGTCATGCTTAGGGCAACATGATTCAAAAGTTTGGGGTGGTAGGGTAGAATGCCTACTTTTCTCAACTTATTTTGTTTATGTCTATCGCACTTGATCTTTGATTGGGATGACTTCACTCTATCTAGTGTAGATTTCCTTTTTTCTGCATTGTTTTCATTCACGCATATCTATAGTTCTTTTTCATGCATTATTGAGTATCTTTTCCAAAAAATTGCTCTTTTTGCCACTCCATGTAATGCATTGCATTTTCATGTAAATTATGGTAACTTTTGTGTGTTTTAGTTAGGATTTTCTTTCTTTATGTTATATTTTCCCTAAAACTAGGTTTGGATGTGATTAAGCCTAATTGGCACCATTTTGGCCAATTATTTCCAAATATGGAACTCCTTGTCCAAAAACATGTTTCAACTTAAATCTCCAATTTTTGAACTAAAAATTGTTGATCCTTGACAAATGCATGTCATATTTATAGAGTTTATTGCTAAATGGTCTTGATTGTAGACTTTTTATATGGGCATCACCTCTCATATGTTTGTGACTATTTTGGTTGATTCTGAATTGAGCAAGAATGCTAAGGACCTATGGAATCACATGAGAAAATATGAATATCATGTTGTTCAATCATGTGGTGTGATATTATTTGATGAAGTGTTAGTTTAGTTTTCATGCAGGAGATTTTGTGTTGAGAACCACACTACTGACCCCTCTTTGACTCGATTATTCTTTCATCATCTTCGTACTCCTCCGCCTCATGAAAGGATGCCTAAGTGCTCATATTTAGCCTTAGACACCTCCAAAAGTTAGGGGTTACCATATCTACATCTCCTTGGTTCACTCTCTCCACCATATGCCCTATCTACACCAAGGGAAAAAGCAACGAAAAAGAAAAGAAGAATAGAAAAAACAAAAAAAGACAAAAAAATATGCTCCTATTTAAGAGCATTTAAATACAAGATGAGTTTGAAAGAACTTCAATCTCTTACCACAATCCTTTCTTCCATTTTTATATCCATTGAGCTAGGAAACATCAAAACTAGCTCACTTCACCCTTTCCTACATCCATGTGGGTCACTTTTTCTGGTTTCTGAAATTAGATTGAATGCATGAAAGTGAAACAACACTCCTAGTCATTGTTGATTAACGCCATCATGAAACGAATTACTCAGAGTTACATGAAGGACATATGTGTAGTTGTGTGTTCTATGCACTATACTCAAAGTTTTTATGCTCAATAATCTTTTCATGATTGGATAGTGAAAGTGGAGAGGAGAGAGGTGTAACATATGCACTAAGTCACTTTTAATACCATTTAGTCAATGATCATCTTTTGTGATGCATTTATCAATATTTTTTATTGAAAGGAACTGAAGAAAGATATTAAGTTGGAGCATACTTGAGGACAAGTATGCTTTAAGTTTGGGGTGGTGATGCGGCCTTATTTTAGGGCTCCATTTTGTGTCTTTTTGCATTTCAATCATATCTAAACATGTTAGAATGCAAGTTAATTTCCTCAATATGCATATTTCTGTCAAATTCACTTATGGACATTCTTTGCATGTTTTTTAGGTATGGATGACTGAGATAGAGGGATCCAAATAAGACCCCAAAGCTTCCCCAGCCTACACTTGGTGTCCAAGAATCAACCCAAGAAAAAAAAATCCCATGGATTTCAAAGAATGGATCTCAAAGTGCTACTGAAGACCCCAACAGAGCTGTGGTGCCAAGGAATGGTCGTGCTTGCTAATGTCAAAATCCTAGAAACACATCAACATTTGAAATGGTAGAAAAACTCCACCAAAATAGTTATGCTAGCCAGCACAGTCGTGCCAAGGAGCCGCCAAAATGGCCGTGCTAGCCAGTACGACCTTGCTGCTGAAGACCAGAATAGGTGTATTGAAGAGAACGACCTCCACTCCATATCGACCACCACGGCCGTGCTACCCAGCATGACCGTTCTACCTATCCCCCACCACGGCCGAGTTTCCCAACATGCCTACCAGCCTTCATTTTACCACCTCCAACCTGACATTATCCACTTCCCACCAGGTCATTCTCTGCCACCACGGGTGTTCTAACCCCCATCCACCATGACAGTGCTACCTAGCACAATTGTGGTGCCACCTAAAACCTAACTTTTCTGCATTGAATTTCCAATACTACCCCCACTTACCCTAGTGCTTCCACCAACACCTATATCTACATGGGTGGCGAACACATCACTAGGTTACCCACTCCTTACCTATTCTCTAGCATTCATTGAAACCTTCCTTTCATTCAAGAGATTCAACCACCTTCCACCTTCCATTTCGACACCATTTCCACCCAAAAACCCTAGTTTTCTAGGGTATTCCACCATAATCCCCCATATTCTCATGCTATTTCCATCTTTGGAGGGATGTGCTTTGTTCTATAGAAGCTAGAAGGTGAACAAGAAGATCTTCCAAGATCTACCATGATCAAGTACCTCTTTCTTCTATCCTTTCTTCTCTTTTGTTTAGTTATGAGTAGCTAATCCCCTTGTGGTACGCTATTTGAGGCAAAAATGATACCTTGATACAATGTTGAGGGAAGATAATTTGTAAACTTTACAATTTTGTTCTATGATGGTTACTTGCTATTTGTATCTCATTTCACATGCCTCTACTTGTTGTTTGATCCTAAAATATGAATGAGGTTATTGTGTGCTTGAAGCCACCTAAGTAGGAGAAGATAACATATGTGGGGCTATTTTGGAAGTTGCTCCTAGGTCCAACTAGTGGATCCCTAGCGGGTACCCCATGTTCATCTACATATAGTCCTTCTCATACTCCTAGGTGTGTGATCCAAGTAGCGAGTATAGGGTTGATTGGTGTAATTACCTAGGAGTTTGCTAACACCTAGGTGGTGAGTAATGTGGGGTGAAATACCCTCACATGTACTCCCCAATTATACCTTTGGATCCCAATTACACTAAGTAATCCTATGCTAGAAACCTAGATTAGTCAAATCCTAGTGAAAGCTCACTTATAAATTAGGGTAACTAATAGTATAGGGTGATTTCTTAGCATTTTACTAGTTGTTTGGTTTATCAATCTAGAATCAATGATCGAACTTGCATGTTTTATCTTCCCCCAATGGAACCCTAGTATCATTCCCAAATAGCCCACCTACCTTTATCATTGTTACAACTCATATTGCCTACTTAGCTTGTTAATTCTAGTATAGTTGTTTGTATTATTTGTCTCTTAGTCAATTTCTAGATTTGATTATTTAATCTTTTTAAGGTAGTTAGTTCCTCCTTTGCACTTTCTTAATCTAGCTACTTGTAACTTAGGTCTATAATTACTCTAGATCCTTAATTGTTAGTGTAGCATAGTCTCTTTCTCTTTCTTAGTTAATTGTGTAGTCTTGGTACTTAGACTTGCTTAGGGTAACTTAGGGTTTCAGATAACTTATTTTCCGTTCTTTCTTTCAATTGCTTACAACATAAGAGTAATCAATAAAACCACCAACAAACCCTAAAAATTGTACCATTCACATTAGGAACGTAGTTTGCCCTATCTTAACTCTAGTTGCCCCTCTCTCCATGTGGATCACCCCTTTACTTGACTCTCACCAACACTACAATATGATCTTATGCACTTGTGGGTGGTATATTTTGGTTTATGCGATTGTGTTAGTTTAGGCCCCCCCTTATAAATATAGAAAGATCCCAAGTGTGTGAAAATGCACCAGTACCCCTCACATTGGTGTATGTGGTTTTTCTCCTCATAATAGTCTCCAAAAGATGGCGGAGTGTAATTTCCATTACATCCACATTGGTGGGAATACTCAACATTACAAGGTGTCATCATAACAGGGGGGAATTCAGTGGATTTTGTGACAAGCCTACTGTCATAGAATTTATCAAGACTTGGTGCACATCTAGTTGCTTTTGGGTTTCAAAAGTAGATCCATAATCCCCAAACATTTGTGGACATACCCTCCTATTAGAATGTGGATGGAATGGTTCCCCATATTGGTCCTCGGGAAATTGTGTGTTTGTTTCATACCCACCCGGATAGGAGGACTCGAGGTTGTATAAGGAGCCATGGTAATTAGGGGACACATTCAGATAGTTAAGCGATGTATATTATTAATAACCACACAATGGGATTTTTGAACTGTAATGTGTTTACCACTCCATTTGATATGATTCCTACAAGATAAGTCAAACATTTTCACCAAAAAGGAGAACAAAAAAATTATCAAAAAAAATTACAAATATTAGCAAGGCAAACAATATTGCTATAATGGAAACTCAATAGAAAGAGGAGATACACTTCCAAAATAGTGCTCAAAAGGCAGAAAAAATCACAAAAAACTAAGCAAAAAAATCTAAACGTTATACAAGTTAAGGAATTATGAACAAAATTATATAAGATAAAACAAGCATTCAGATTTGAAAAACAACATGTGTCATCCCCAGAAATTGTGCCACATTGATTCCATTATTGTACTCAGAACAACCATTACGAAAAGTGTTAGAGTTTAACCTTCTAAACAGATTGTCTAACTTGACGCAAGAACTCAATCAAGTAACTATAGAGAGGTATCAATCCATAGATCAGACAAAAGAGGATGGTCGAGTCTCAAATATGATTATGAGAACAAAAATAAAAGTCTAGGTTGGAGAGGGTTTGAATAAAAATAAGAACAGTAATAAAAAAAGTGTTGAATAAAGATTAACAACTCAAGAACTAAAGATCTGGGGGTCTGGGGGATCACCACAAAAAACCACATTCATATTCAAATAATCAACTTATAAACTCTAAAGATCAAATAAGAACCTTTTGGTTGTATGTCCTCATGACAAACTCACAAGGGTTAGACTTCTCGTAACCTTGTTGGTCCCGGTGATTATGGATCAATGTCCAACCATCAAATATTATAC
Source organism: Alisma plantago-aquatica (assembly GCA_963693085.1). NCBI lineage: Eukaryota > Viridiplantae > Streptophyta > Magnoliopsida > Alismatales > Alismataceae > Alisma > Alisma plantago-aquatica. Next base: position 894,492,415 of record OY856411.1, read on the forward strand.
TACCAACAATCATGTCAAGAAACAATTGTGTAACATCCCTAACATGGATTATGCCTTAACCCTGGGAGTTTTTCTTAAGTAAGTCATTTATATTTTTGTCTTTATCTTTTGAAAAGTAATTAAGACTAAAGGAGAGCTTATGTTTCAATTTTGGATCCATTTGAATAATGTTGAAACAATGTTTTACCTGTTTTGGGCTGAAGTATAAATTACCCAATTTAAGGGGGTTACCTTGCAAATGTTACATGATAAATGTTCCTCAAGTGTTATATCATCATAAGAATGAGAATGATGTTGAGGTATGGCTTCCAAAAGCCTAAGTTCCAAAAAATGAGCTTGTTTGAATAATGTTTGTGCATTGAATGCTAGTTTTGGTAAAATTTGCAATTTACCCAAAACCTAAGGTTGAATATGTAAAATACCACTTCAAAAGTGTCCCTACTGTTTGTTGGTGTCATTTAGAGAAAATAAAAAGAAAGGGGCGTCTTGTTTGAACTACTTTTGAGGAGAGATATTCTTGATAATAAAATAATCAAGATTTAAGCATAATTGTAACCCTAATTTATTTTGTAGCAAAAATAAATATATTAATTGAAGAGCCCATCAACTAAAAAGTCTATGGTTGAAATCCTATAATTCAAGGACGACCAAATGCTTTGAGTTGCACCGAAATATCCTAAGTAGGTGAAGAAACCCACTCACATTTGTTAATTAAAAAGTAGTCCACTAAAAATGGGTAATAGTATTATATTAATTAAGGTGCTTAAGAGGTTGCTTTTAGTTCAAGAATAAAAGAGAGGATATTGAGGATGAAGGGAGTTGGCTTCGGAGGCAAGGAAGGCAGGAGGCATGTCACAAAGAGAGTGGATGAATTTTCTTCTACTTTCTCTCTCCTAGAAAATCAATTACATATATTCAATTTTCTTCTTACTTGAAAGGCCATTTTGCAAACCACTTTCTTTCTTTGCTTTGGCCAACGAACAAGGAGCTTAGGAGCAGGAGGAAAACGTTACCCAAGATGAAGGTAAGCTCCATGATCATCTTCAACCTTGAATTCATGGTTGAAATCGGATTTCAACATTGAATTTCTTCTCTCTTCCATCCAATGCTCAACCTTGATTGTCTTTTGGATCCAAAAAGTTGGAAACGGACCTTGGATATTAGAAGGAGATTCATTCACCATTAGAGATGTGAATCTTGAACCTTTGAATATACTTTTAATGTGGGTTATATAACTTGAACCCGTTAATGTTGTTATTGATTTCAATTTCTCATCATATGTTGATCTTTTATTTCTTCTTGAATAATTGCTGAATTAATCATTTAAAGGGATGTAGATTTCGGAGGTTTGAAGATTGATGATGATGACATCATCATTTCACACAACTCAATAAATATCATGAGAAAACAATTTCACTTTGTGTTGGTCAAACGGTTTCAAACTGTTTTAGACCAAACAGTTTCAAACCGTTTGGTGACCAAACAGTTTCAAAATCGATTGGAGGGTAAATGGTGTCAAAATGTTAGAGACTAAATGGTTTCAATAGGTTCAAGGATTGATTGGTCTCATGACCTAATAAATTCAAATAAGTCAAAATCATTTAATTTCATAACCCTAGCTTGATTGGGTTCAAAGCCCCAATCAATTGAGATCATAACCCTAATTTAGGGTTAAATGGTTTCAAGATAAATTGACCAAATGGTCTCAGACCATTTGAGGACTAAATGGTCTCAAACCATGTGTGGTTAAATAATATTTAAATCAAATGGTCTCAAACTATTTGGGGTTTATTAATAATCAAATCAAACGGTCCCAAACCATTTAGGGTTAAACTTTTTAAAAATTGATTTGATCAAACGGTTTCAAAACCGATTGAAGATTTTGGACAAGACCGTTTGGAGGTCAAGCACCTCAAGACTGTTTGGAGGTGAAGAACCTCAAGACTGTTTGGAGGTCAAGAACCTCAAGTCCATTTGGAGGTCAAGCACCTCAAGACAGTTTGGAGGTACAAAAGGTTCAAGACCGTTTGGAGATTCAATTGAACCAAGACAGTTTAAGATATAATGGTCTTCAAGACCGTTTGGAGGTCAAGTAACTTCAAGGTTGTTTGAGGGTCCAATTGTTTCAAACTATTTGAAGGTCCAATTGATTCAATCATGTAAGTACTATTAACCTTATAAGTGGTTGAAGAGTATCTCAAGGTTGTTTTCAAAGAAAGCACCTCCAAGTACTTAGGTGATTAGTATAATTAGAGTTACTACCATTTGATGCCTAAGAAAGTAATAAAATCAATGCACTATGATAAGCATAGATGCATGTACTTAGTGAAAGGTTAAGTGAATTGATTAAGGTATGATGATGATGTTTTTTCCTAGTACATGGAACAATGATAAGTATGATTTTAATACTTCAATAATGTTATGTGCTCCAAGATATGAGGAAGCACTGATTTAGGGTTTATATTAATGATATAATCATAAAGCCCTAATTAATGGAGAATGGTAACCCTAATCGAGAAGGATGAGAAACCCTAACCCTAATTTTGGGTAATGGGTTGAGAAATCCTAATTTAAATGAAATGGGAAATCCCTAACCCTAATTTTGGGTAATGGGTTGAGAAATCCTAATTGAAATGAAATGGGAAATCCCTAACCCTAATTTGAGTAATGTGTTGTGAAACCCTAATATAGGGTGATGTAATGAGAAACCCTAATATAGGGTGATGCTATGTGAAACCCTAAAATGGGATGATGTTATATGAAACCCTAATATGGGATGATGTTATGTGAAAACCTAATGTAGAGTTAGGTAATGTGAAACCCTAATTGATAATGATATGTAACCCTAATACAGGGTAATGTTATGTGAAACCCTAATACAGGGCGATATTATGTGAAACCCTAATATAGGGCGATATTATGTGAAGCCCTAATACAGGGTGATATTATGTGAAACCCTAATTGTTAAAAAATGGGAAACTCTAACCCTAATGAGGGAATAGTGATTTTATCTTTGTATTGCATGATGTTGATATGAAACTGATATGGTTGTGATCAAGTATACTAACCATGTAGGTATCATGAGATGATGAGCATAACTAGGAATGAATTATGATGGTAATGGGCATTGTGAGCCATTACTTTATTTGTTGCCTAGTGACAGGTGACAAGAAGTTGAATATACCTGGTAAACTATGTGAAATGCTTGTGTAACAAATATCCTGAATACCTTGGTCAGATAACCTAGAGGTAATAGTTACCTGATAAGTCGTAACCATGTTCAATGTTGAACTAAAGGTCTGAATACCCAGATCCAGCAAACATGATCATGATGATGATGTTGAGGGATGTGAATTCCCAGCAATGAGACAAGGGATTCAGATCCCAATGCCTCATAAAGTTTTGAAAAGTACTTGATAAGAGTATTGTTTCCTTGTAGCATTTGTCATAATATTTCTTGTTTCAAAACTTGACTGATGCTGAAAGAATATGGTAATGTACTTAAATAATCAAGTGGAATATTATCATGTAGAGCCTTGGTCATAGATCCATAATCGTCAGTAGCTGGTGATGGTGAAACAGGTTTTCCTGTTGGTTAATCTGAAGTGCATTGAGATTGATGACCAAGAAGTCTATGATATTCTGTGGAAGGATGCTATCGAACCATGGAGGACCAAGCCATTTGTTAGAGTGCTGAGGTCTGAGTTGGTTAGATCTAGTATTACTAGTTTAATGGTTCACAAAGTTGCTAACACTATACCCAGAGAGACCGGGAGATGGGGGAAAAGATTTTCAGAGATGACAATTATTACAGATAGAAGGATGATACTGAATAGAATTCGAGGCATGGAAACTTTGGAGAAAAGGTGCATCCCCTACGTGCACCTGAAGAGGATCGACACTTAATGAATCATGGATGTTTTTTTAGCTATTTCTTTGTCTGGGTTGTGATGGTTTTTTTTGTTACTTGGTCTTCTGGGGGAAACAAACATGTGGACATATAAGAAGGAGTTGTATGTTGTTGATGTTTTCACCCACAAGAGAGGGGTGGAGTGAATAGAGAACCCTCTGGCTTAATTAAAAAAAAAACTTGGGACCCCAAAACTAGAATCCCTCTTTAGAAATGTTGGCAAGCCATATTGTATCAACAATAACCAAACATGGATTTCTTCATTTTAACCTGAAGATGAACTTGCCATATATCTTGTGTAATGTTTTGATAGGAAGATTTGATTTGATACAATGACACTCCCTGAAGAAAAAATAACTGAAGATTTTGAAGCACAAGAACAACCTTCTCCCACCTTCACTCCTCAAAAGAAAGACATCTCATGAAAAACTCCATATCTAGGGTAGTATGCTTTCCCTACATTTATTCTTCCATACCCCTCATAAATTTAATAGGTGTACCATCAAAATATGTCAAAGAGAACACAAAAGAAATTATGGTCAATGTATCCGCAAGTCCATGAATAAAAAAATCTTAAGTTGATAGAGGAGGGATCGTCTTCTTCCACCCCTCTATCCTCTTGTTCCTGTGTGAAAACTCACAAAGAGAAAAGAAAAGGAGTGTCAAAGTATAAGTTAGATGAAACCTATTTTATACAAGGACCCAATTTAGAAATAAGTTATGAAACATGCTTTGATAGATAATATGGAATTTTGTGGTACATTGATGTAGGAGATTGGGTTGCTTGGCCAAATTAGGTGGTAAGAAACAAAGTCATGGCTATGAGGATGATGATAGACATGTTGCTTATAAAAATTGGAATTATTTGTGATTTTATTTGCTCAAGAATAAAAAAACTCAACTCTGGGGTATTTTGATGAATATATATTCATCCACTTTTAATTACACTTTTCAGGAACTTTTCTTATGATTTATTTCTACATTTTTCTATTTTTTAGAATGAACTATAATTTGTCCACTTATTGACCAATAATGCAAATCCTTATTCTTTTCCTTCATATTTTGCTAGTTTCACCATCAAGACAAGATCTTGACCATATGAGCACTCAAACCGACTAGTGTGCACTGTCACTCAGTCAGTTTATCTCTAAAGAACTCCACATCTTAGAGCCAAAGGGTCGTTTTGGCCCTCGGTCCAGCCTTCTTCCCTGACACTTGAGAGATTCAAATGAGCATTAAACTTATCCCAAACACTCAACTCAGCTGATCAGATGGGCATTTCGGGATGCCCAAACGGCCATTTTGGTCTGCTCCATGAATGCTCTAAATTCAAACAATCCGTGGCCACCCTTCCTAGGGTTTTCAACCTATACCCCTGAGGTATGTGCATGTTCAAACTCCAACTCAGTGTTCTATATTCTAGATCGGTTTGAAGATTGTTGCAAGGCCAATAATAAAGTAAAAAGGCGCAGCCACACTTTGACCACAATTGAACCGCTTCCCCCTGGGTCTATTCCACTTTAGATCCCAACGGATTAGTTGGGACTATCATCCGGTGGGTTGGAGGTGCGAAGTCAGAAGTTTCAGCAGCCTCCATCTCTATTTTGATCTCCCCCTCAAGGTTTTCTCCCTCTCCTTCCCTATAAAAGGAGAGGGGACTTCACAATAAAGGGCCTTTAGTTTTAGTGGCATATATTAAGTATTAGATGTAAATCTAGTTTTAGTTTGTAGTTCACATCTTATATCATTATGTATCTCACATTAGTTTTCATTTGTGGTATTTTCATTATGTCTGAGTAGATTCAACTGGGGATGGGGAGTAGCCCCTTAGCCCAGTTCTACTCAATATAATCACTTCTCTTAATCCATTGAGAAAATGTTTTAATCTAGTTATGAGTGCTTATTGGATGATCGAATATATTTTTATATATTGATATGACCATGGATCTTCTCAAGAACAAAACAATAGTCCCTTTGTTGCCATTATTATCTTTTCATCTCCTTAATCTTATTTTTATTACAATCCTTGATGACTCAACCACTTGAACCTTGTGTTTGAAGAACAATTTGTATTCAAATTTGTCTTGATATGACCATGGATAGTATCATGTTGGAAAGTTGGGCAATGATCCATAATTGTTGAGACCAATGGGGTTATAAGAAGTCTAAACTGTAAGACCCCTAACCTAGCTTTTTGGCTAACCTTGTTTACTTAGCATAATAAGATTCTTAGAACCATAACCAAATATCTTGAAGTGCTTTAATATCATGTGACATGCTTGTGTTTTTAGTTTGGTCCAGTTTGATTGATGTTTGAGCTATTTATTCTATATGTGTACTTGATTTGGGCCTCATTGCAATTTACTCATGTTGAGGGTTTATCTTGAAATTTATCACATGCTTTGTGTACCTCGCATGTTTTTGGCATCATGTGGGGAAGAGTGGTGCATAGGGGATCCTTGTGGTACCTAGGTTGATGATGAGAAAAGTAGTGACACCATGTGTGTTGATGATTCTAGGGTTTTCTTAGATGCCCTAGTTTGATGTTGACTGTTTGAGTTGACCATTGAGATTTTAGATTTCCACAACTACCATGAAGTTTCTTGGTCCTAACCTTTACGGTCAAAGAGTTTATGTGGTGTGCATGTGTTCTCTTTGATCGATGATTCCTTGAACCCTCTCTTTGTTCACAATGAGACCTAAGATTTTGATGTGTTTTTGGTCACAAGAATTCCCTTCCACCGATGAGCTTTATGGGGTGTGTTTTCTTCTACCGATGCCCTTCAAGTCCAAGTGAGGTTGTTGACTTTTCTTGGTTTTCACATCTTAGTTTCATGCATGTTCTTAGTGCGTTAATGGGGGTTATATGATGGACAAGTGGCATGTTTAGTTGGAAATCTAACCTTCCTCACCTCTCTCCTTCCCTTGGATATATATAACCCTCTCTTTACATGCATATGATCCCTTTTTCACCCTCTTTTCTTTCTATCATCATTGGAACTCATCCCCCTTGGTTCTTGGAAGAGAAGAAGCTCAACCTAGGGGCAGGGAGGCCGAACCTTGCATGTGTGGATCTAGAGTTGGAGCTACTCTCTTTTGGTGATCCTTGATGTTTCTCAACCTTGGTAAGTGATCTACTCTCCTTGGTTTTGTTTTCTTACAACCCTATCTTCCTTCCTTATTCTTTTGGCTAAACCCATGGAGTTTCAATGGTGGTGATTGTGTTAAGATAGGGGAACTTCTCTCTCTTGGAACAAATCCATGGTTTTGTATAGTATCCAAGTTGAGTTGAGAAATCCTCTCTCTCTTCGTCTTTCTTTTTTGTCTTAGAGTTTTTCCCCTCTTCTTTGTGCATATTTATCCTAGGGTTGTTCATCTTCTTTTAAGGAGGTGACGAGCTTGGCCGTGGAGGTGATCAAGACTTGGTTTTCCTCTTTTTCCTTGAAGCTTTCTTGCTCTTTGGAATCTCTAAATCAAAATCAAAGGCTATAACTTTCCCTTCAAACAACGTTGCACTCATCTTGCATGTCATTAATCCATCTTCTAAACATTGTTTCAGTTATATGATGATGATTTCTTGAACTAGGGTTTATAATTATGTGGTGATCTTGTGCATATTAACTCTTTCTTGTGAACCCTAATTTTTGTACCCGATCTTATGTTAATGATGGTGTAGTTAGTTCTTGCATTCATATCTTAAATGATTATTTTATACCCATAATCATGGTTCAATTTTCCTTCTTGATGATGGAGGTCTCAGATGCATGATATGTTTTGAAATGATGATTCTCTCTCACTTGAATCTTTGTTTGGTTTTCCTATGATTTGATGATTGGATTTTTGAGTTTTGAAAGTGATTTTCTCCATGTACCTCTCTTCATGCTTGGTTTCAATATTTTGATGATAATTAGTTAGATTATCATGTAGTTTAGGTGTTTTTCTCTCTCTTGATGGTTGCTTTCAATGCATTATGTATGCTCGATGAGTTCTTATATGGATTTTGGTCAACAAGGTTGGATTTGATTGAGTGGTCGAAGATGTAACTTATGTTCTTCAAATAACGAGATTACTTTTGTTTCTTTTGATCCTAGGGTTTTTAGATCTTAGCTCTTCTGATGGTTGAACCTCCACTTCGATCGATGAAGGTGGGTGGTGTCTTTGGTCATAGGGTTTTCTTCGACCTATCCTCTTAGATCGAAGGAAATGTCTTGTTCTTTTTAGTCACTGAAGGTGGACCTCTATCTTCGGTCACTGGGGTGGTGTTTTTCCTTCAACCATGCTATTTTGGTTTTCTTCAGCTGCATAGATATGTGATCTATAATCCTCTTCAGTCAATGATACTCCCTAGTTACATGGTTTCTTTGTGTTGTTATCTAGTGTTGATAATGGTTGACCTAACAAGTTCCATGAATATTGGATATCATGTTGTTTAGGGTTTAATGTTATTTTCTATTTGGAAACCCTAATCCGGATGTGATATTTAGAAACCTTAACCCTAATGTGAGTACATGATAATAACACTTGGTTTCTTGAGAAATTAAGTGTGTTCATGAAGGATCTTCTCTCTCCTAGCATGTTATAACTCTAATTTCAGGTCAAATGAACATCATAGATAATGATTGTTGTGGTATCACTTGTGTGACACACATATGATGATTATGAGCCTTGATCAAGCTTGGTGAGATAATGATACTAGTATTTATAGGGAATTATGTGAATGGTCTTATGACCTTGACATGGGCTTTATGCCTAATTTTCAAATGATGTCCTCTACTAATGTGATGAGGGATTGTCATCCCATGGTTATGTGAGTATGGTGATGGACTCGTACATGGAAGTGAACCAATACCATATGATGATGTGATCAACTTTATGCTTTATATGTTTCATATCTTTTGAAGTTGTAATCTACCTTATCTTTTGTAGAAACTTTCTAGGGTTTGTACATTGTAACTTTATTGAATCAATGAAAGATACCCAATTGGCTTAACTAATGAAGTGAGCCCTAATCATGTCATGTCATGTGTTGTAGATCCACTCCAGTGTCAGGATTTGTTGGATGGTGAAATGAGCATTCCTTTCATGGAATCTTGGAGTCATATATTGTTGAGTATATGTATTTCATAGGGATTACTACTGTTATGCCTTGACAGGGGAACAATTGAGGCCATATCTCAGATGTTGTGATTTTAGTATATGTGAAATGTTTTGAGGATGCCTACTGTCACACCTTAGTAGGAGAGTGATTGGGGTCGTATCTCAGTTTCACTAGTGTCATGATCTATATACTAAGGAGGACTATGTTGTTATGTAGTTTGGCTCTATATGTCACTACGACGAACTTGTATTGACCAAAGGTGGAGGAGATCATAGGAGTCAGACTCTCCTAGATCTTGTATGGCATTGATTTTGACTTAGAAGTGGTCACTTGGAGTATGAGAGGTATAACTCATATCCATGGGGCATAATAAAAAAAAATGTAGTACAATCGTGTAGTATATCTTCTTAGGGATAAACATGACTCACATTGGTTGATCCCTTATCTTCTTTCATATACTTCCTAGTAGTCAACTGTTATACATGTTCTTCATACTCCTTTGAAAAGTATATGATGTTCTACCTATTAGTTGTAGATGTCGAAACTGCCTAATTTGTGTTATCATTTTAAAGTATTCTTTTAGCTGAATAGTGCTCATCCTGGTAAAATTGTTCTTTCCTATTTAAATATAATTATTTGTTTACAGTAGTTGTTGGTTGAGAGTTATATCTCTCACTAGTACATGGGTCTCACCCCTATGGTTTGCCATATCTTTTTAAGCGATCGTGAACGACTTGGAAGAAATAATGTTGTTGAGAAAAAGCAGATCAGAGATCACTAAAGACAGAATGTTGATAACTACTATGTTTCGTAGTAGAAGTCATATATATCATCCCTCTACTCTCAGGTTTTGGAAGGGTTGTGTTATGTAGAATAATGTATATCAAAGCACAGTGTTTGGCAATACACTTGGCTTGTACATCTGGCTTGTATATATATATGGCTCTTATATGTGGACAATATATCTTTTGTAATAGGTGTGTGGCAGAGGGACACTGTTCATATGTGAATACTTGGTATGATATGTGATATGGTACAGTTTGTGGACCTTTGATGTAGTATGTTTCCTCTTGTGAATGATATGAGAGATCAGTTTTAATTTACTGTGTTTTCTGGTTATGTTGGTGAGTAGTAGTTAATCACACACTTTGTTTTTTAGAACTCTCGTTGGTTGTGGCATTGGGCATCACAGCTTGGTTGGTATTAGAGCTCTAGGTTAGCTGAGTCTATAGGGACATATTACTAGGGCTTGTGCTTGTTCTTGTGTCATCCAACATATCTGATCAAAACCTATGCTTATGTAAAAGAAGAAGAAGAAGGAGAAGAAATGTTTGGAGAACACAAAGAACATGCTAAGAGTAGTGTTGCAGCACCAGTAGGTGGTTCCAGGAGGCATGAAAGAGCATAGGAAGTGCCTCAAATCGACCAAACAACTATGGCCAAACTTGCCTTCCAGTCCATGTTTGATAGTTTATGGATGCGATTTCACATAAGGTGAATAGGGTGCCCATACCTCAAGCAAGGGTGACTGCTGCTAATGCAGAATCCCAGGGTTCTGGGAAGACCTTCGAAAGGCTGTGACACATTGGAGTGTTGGAGTATGTGGATACGGTAGGCCTGGGAGATGTAGATATGTGGATGATGGAGCTAGAGAAGGCCTTTAAGTTCCTCAATATCCCTAAGGTGGATAAGGTGAAGCACAAGGTGTACCTATTGAGGGGAAGTGTTGGTCATTGGTGGGGCATTGAGGAAGAGAAGAGGCCTGGTACAATGATTGGTTGGGAAGAGTTTTAGCAAGAGGTTGTAAGCCTATACTAGCCAAAGACATATCTGGACGAGAAGATCTTGTAGTTTGAGAACATCCATCATGGATCAATTATGATCAATGAGTATGAGGCAAAGTTCAAGGAGTTGTTGAGGTCTTGTCATCACATGGAAGTAACAGATAAGGAGAGGATCAGGTAGTTTGAGAAGGGGTTGAGCTCGAAGTTGACAAAGATGGTGTCAACTTTGGAGAATAGAGAGAAGTTTTCCATGTTTGTGGAGTCTGTGAGAAGGATAGATAGGTCGACTATAGAGAAGCATGAAGCTAATGCTAACAAGATACTGACACAATTTAAGGGGTGGTCTTCTAGAGGCTTCAAGAATCTAATGTTTTCATCACCTTAGACATAGTAGTGGTTCGTGGTTCAGTCTCAGTGGTCGGTGAGGAAAGACAGAGGCCATAGCTTTTCACCAACATGAGCTCACAGTGTGGCACCGATATTAATGATTGGGTTTTCTAGGCTGCACTATGACTCAAAACTTGCTTGTTACAACCCAAATTTTGCATGTGTTTTCATAATTGAAATATAATAATTTTATGAATATGGACTTAATTGAAAAGGTTGTACGTTTGCTTCAAAGAAGGGATTTCTTTGCAAATCTCCCTTACATTAGGAATTTGTGGTTCCTAATATTATATTAATCTAATATTGGATATAAAAGAAAGAAAAGAATCAAAGTTCAAATAATAGAAAACGATACAGGATAATGAATATTAAGCAAAATAATTATGAGAAATACATGGAAATCTCTAGAAAGTGTCATAATGGCCCCAATTGAATAAATTTCGTTTATATGTGGTTTCTAATAAAAGAAATGGGAAAAGAGGAAAGTAAATGAAATATAATAAGAAATCCTTGTAAAAGAATATCTTAATAAGAAGGATAATGAGAAATAATGGATGTAGATGCATATAGAAGGATAATAAGTATCCTAAAAAAAGGGGGAATTCTGAAATATTGGAATTTCTTGGGATTCAAGGCGTCCCCATGGAGAAAAAGAAAGAAAAAATACAAAGTAAATTGTTTTGACGTGGCCATTAAATCCATTTAAAGGAGTATTTTCTATAGAAAGGAAATATCTATCTTTTGGAAAGGTATTCTTGAAAGTTTTCATATTAGGAATATCCTAAACATAGGATGTACGTTTTGACTGAGTTCTCCATATTAGTAGAGCACGGTTATCCCTTGCCGCTTATTATGGAAAGAAATTCCATGCGATCAAAGTGGAAAGACCCCCTGGCTCACCGCCTCTTCACCACCCTCGTAAGAACCCTAGGACACCACTGGAATTCTATATAAGAGACCACATGATAAAAACTGTGAGTGGTAGTCCCCATCATCCAAAACCTTCTCGAGTGCATGAGGAACATGCACGACTGAACCAGCTTGATGCCTTTGCTTGCAGCATTGGCCATCGACACTCTATCCCTTATCGTGATGAGGATGGTAGACGTGAGAGGACGTCTCACTTCACGGACACCCATTGGTGTGGAAGCGGAGATGATGCAACCCTGTGGTCACATGGATAAGGAAGGCCACCGACAGTAAGGGTTTGCACCCTCAACCTCCTGCCGGGCCGTGCCCCTGCCAAGCCATCATAGATGAACGAGCGGCATCATAGGAGGTGCGGGTGTAAGCTATTCCTCACCAGAAAGGAACAGGCTTGCGGTAACCTAAGCATCCGGCGGGATCATGCACGTACGTGAAGGAATAAGGGGCAGAGCGTTCCCGAACCTAGCGGCTATTGGGCTGTCTTGATGGCGGCTGCACTGGCCGATTGAGTTCGTGGTACAGGTCAAAGCTTGACCAGTGTTTGGCATCCTATAGCGTATACACCCAGGGACTCGTTCGCATAAGGGAGAAGCTTGAGAGGGTGCTCGTCCACCATCGTTAGGTCTGGAGCTCAGCCAATCTCATCGGGGTGTCTCCTAGCCATGACCCCACGTACGAAAGAAGCATCAGGGCAGGTTGAACGCGTGGAACCTTCAGCCATGGGGAGGCTGGGCACCGAAGAGAGCGCCAAAAGAAACGGCAAGGAGGAGCTTTGAGGGTGGCGCCCTCGGCTCAGACTCCGCAGAGCGCCGTAGCACCGCAGGCGCCGCTGGGTTCGTCCGCTGTTTCTTTCGTGAGGTTAGGGACGGATCCAGGTTAAAAGACCTGGATACCCCCGAATGATGCAGGTAAGTGAAAAGGTATATTAGTCTTTTTCTCATCTAACTTATAGGTCCGCTGGGTTTATATTTAATATGATTAGGATGCTGATGTGTCAGCGCTGCATTGGCCCATTCAAAGATTACTTTGTTTTGAATCTAATAAATTAATGGTAGCTCGGTTGGGGACATATAATATATGAAAATTGATCAGGAGAACATGTAGAATCTAAATAAAATATGTTTGCGAACTAAATATGATTCCTATTATAAATTTAGTGCAAAGAAGGATTAAAGTAAGGAATAATGCTTAAAAACCCTTGTTTTGGGTATTAAGATGTTGAAAATGTCAAAAGCCTTTCTTTTATGATATTATCTAATCTTTTTGAAGCATGATGATAATAAATATAATTATGGTAATAATGACAAGGTATTTAGGATCTCTAACGGAGATAATCTTTAATGTGTGGAATTATGGCTAAAAATCTTAACTTGCTATGTTGTTAATGAATATATTCGATCTAAGTGATCTTAATGAGAGGATGAGATGGTTTAAGTAACTAAGGTTCACGAATTGCTAATTATGATATGGAAATAGGGTTAATGCCCTTATTCCTTATCCAAAACCTAAACCCTAGATTAGGACTGAGTACGGTATAATGTATTAATATGTTTAGTGACACTTTAGAATTTACATAATGCAGATTATATGATGATTGATTGATTTACTTGCTTGCTTGGACAATATGCTTGAAGTATGATTGAATAATATGCATGGCAAAGGTATGTGGTTACGCTTATGACAATACCGAATAGTTTTCCGAGGATTTTATCGACGTTTCTCTCAATGCATGAATTAACTATTGGATATCTATTTATTTCATGCAACTATAAAGTGACTATGATTATCACTATAAATGAGTATATATAACTGGCTAGATTCGGGTCCACCTCTGTTACTTTGAAAAGGCTGAAAGGGGGTAATCCTAGAGCAAGGTCTAGGTTACCGAGAGTTAGAAATTGAGCTACCTAAGTGTAGTGCCATGGGACTCATTAGCTTGCCATGAGTTAAGGAGTGGGCTACTTACGAGTAGTGCCATGTGACTCAACCCTAGAAACTAGTTCACCTATAGGTGGGACCATGAGGGGTTTAATGGGGATCTACCATAAGGAAGGTAGGATCCAGGTCCACTGCAGGGATAGTACAGAGGATAGGGTACTCATGGATCGCGGATGTTATATTTAAAACGTAATCTTGATTGATTAATGATTAATTGAATGATTACATGGTTATCATAGTTGCAAGTTTATTGTTTCCCCCACATACCAGCTTCAGCTGACCGACGTTGTGTTTGTCGGCGTTTTAGGTACAAGCCAAAAGGACAAACAGTAAATCGTCACATTGTGAAATACATGAAGAAAAATACAAGGAGGATTAGTTAGCGTAGAATCATTAAGTGGATAGAAGTTAGAAATCCAAAATTTCAAAAGGTATGCAAAGTTTATTTTCTTACAACTTTTCAGTTTAGTATGTTAAAACTTGATAATTATTCTTGGTTAATTGCTGAACCTTTGATCCGGAAATCATGGGTGCGGCTTCGACCTCTCGGTCTCCCTTAATTGGGGGGTTATCGGGAGGTGAGGTCATAACATTTGGTATCAGAGCCTAGCTTCCCCAGTTAACCATTAATAATTATTAAATTTTACAAACTCCGTAGAACCCAAGAGAGTTATTAGAGGATTAATCGAAAGACAGAGGTGTCTAGAAAAGGATCACGACCGGGGGCTGGCAATATTTTCCTCCGCACCGCTAGTCGGAATACGAGGACTCCCAAATCCGTGTGACTGTCTGGCCAAAGTCTTAGGGTATGAATCGAAATAAGATACCTTTAGGACTTCTCATCTTATTCATCCCTTCTCATCACAAAATTCTGATAAGGACCTAAAGGATTAGGGTTTTCTTTCTTCTCCTCACCCTCTTGAGGTATGGGTAAGGTTAATAAGGTTTAAGAAATCCTCCACCAAATTAATGAAAGGCATGTAAATAAGATGTCATGGACATAATCTTAATAGATTAAGCGCAAACTAAAGAATAGATACATGCTTAGGTCGTATGACATAAGTTATCATGTCCTCAGAAGAGACCTGAGGCCAGACCTTCTTATCAGGAGGATAAGTTAGTCTTGGAGATCGAGATCTCCATTACAAGTAGAAACCTGGCACATCCTCCGAGGATGATGCTAACCCTAACCCTAAGTGAAGGTTAGAGAGAGATGAGTTAGACTAGGTGTTTGAAAGGACATGCCTTTGGGATGCCATATGATCCATGGGTGACCTAACACCTTTGGCAACCCAACCCTGGGAAGGGTCGTGCATGTTAGGGTAAAGGATAGCTCCTTAGATGATGAGGTTAGTGAAGGACCTTAGAAACCCTATGGGCTTGTGCAAGTAGGGTATAGCTGGCACCTAGGGCACGTCATAGTGCTGACAGTAGGGTGAAACTCCGGATAAAGAATTATGATGGAGCATAAAGGGTTATGGATGATCTTGAGCAAGCATAAGTTTGAACCTAGGCTTCACCGATGTAGGGCATGCTTTTGAGGTTGATCCTTCATGAAGAGAGGACCTCTTATGGTGAGGTTGGATGTAGGGTTAGCCCTAGAGAGAGTAGGAAACCCAGCAAGAAGGTTGGAAGCCTAAAACCCTGAAAAATGGATGATAGTGGTTGCTTCATGATCGATCCCTGAAAGTTGATGATATCTGGGTTGCCTTTAGAGGGACCAAACCCTAGAGATAGAAGATGAAGCATATGGTGCCTATGTGCCTACAGTACATGTGTTTACCTTCTGAGGTAGGAAGAAGAGTTCCTTAGACCTAGAAAGGTTTAGTAGCAGGTTATGAGGCCTTGTACCTTGTTAGTTGTCCTTAAGGAGGACCCAACTCTAAGTGTTGCTCGAGTTGAAGGATGGTAAGAAGTGCATGTCATGCCTTTTTTATGCTTGGTTCGTAGCTAAGAGATAAAGCATGCAATTGGACACCTACAAGTGAACTTAGGGTTCCTAGGCCTAAGAGGGGAAGTGGTATACCTAATGCTCATGATGAGAATTAAGTTTCTATAGTTTCGAGCATGGTACGCCTCATGAATAAAGAAAAAGGGAAGTCCCTTAAGTTTAAGGTATGTGTAATGAACCCCTCATATCTAGGTTGATGATAAAGGAAGGTATGACCTTGATCCAGCATTGAGGAAAGAGGACAAGTATGACCTAGCATGGTTCAATAGGTGATCTGTTTATGCCTTAATAGCTTACTAGGGTTAAGTAGGCTCATGTGGATGTAAACCCTAGACCTAAGAGCTTTTGTGACCTTTCTGTCAAGAGATAGATTTCCTCCCATCCTGGGAGAGAGACACCTTTGGTAGGGTGTATATCAGTTTTGGCCAGTTTAAGGTAACCTAAAGAGGTCTCTTAGGATCTTGAGAAGCTAAGTGAAAAGTACATGGTATGAGAATGAACCCGTAGGCCCATATATATCCATCTCTAAGTGTATGCAGATCTGTTACCATGGAGGTAACCAGTATAGGGCTTGACCAAGGTAGGTAGGTTGCCATGATCCTGATGAAAGGATGAAAGTCAGCCCATGAATGCAGAAAGAGAGATGATGAAGACTTGGGTAAGGTTCTAAGTGAACATGTACTATAATGGTGAATCCTAAGTCTATCCTAGGGTCAGGTAGGGATAAGACCGATGAAAGTAGGAGTTGCCTAATTCCCCAGTTGCACATGACCATAGGGTCGGGAGGGAACAACTATCATTGTCTGAAGGCCATGGGTTAGGAGATCGATCACCTTCATAAACTCATGGGACCCAAAGGGCAGATGAGTAGGGCACTCTCTTGATGCATGTGGGAAGAGGGATGACCCCAAAAGAGTCGGTACCCTATAGACCTAGAGGGGATGACCAAGGATATAAATCTCAGTAGGTTTAAGATTAGTTTTTTATCATGATGTCTGTGATGTAGAGACATATGTGGCACGTTGCAACTTAGGTGTAAAGGTGTATTGGTAAGGTGGGATGTACCATCTCTACTCTCGGAACAGGAAGAACTCTGTATTTGGACTGCAGCCAAATTCTTATTTCCTCTTGTTATGGGGGTGAGAGATAGGACATTACGCATGCCATACATCAAGGACAAGAGATGATGTAGGTTGGAACGTTGCCACGAGAAATGGGGATAGAGAAGATAACCTACCCAGGTAAAGTGAATGATACATGATTTGCAAAGACTAAGAGGAATGAGGTAGTCACCTTATGAGAATGTTTTTATCCTGAGCTAAGTGGAACTTACAAGTTATACCAGGTTGAGTTGATCACCATGATGATGAAATCAGAGAGTGTTTTCAATGAAGATAGACTTAGAGTTCGAGATGATAAGTGAAATACATGGAAGGTGTATGTCTTCAATGTTACCTAATACCTAAGGATGTGAAGTGGTAATGGATGCTCTAGTTGAGATAAACCCGACTCATTTGACTAGAAGATAGAAGGGATTGTTTGGCTAACCTTAAGTTTGGAAAAGAGAGGTGTTTGGATAACACTCATATGTAACAAGATACGTTGAAAAATTAAGAGTTTTTTGGTTAGCCAGTCTCGTCATTGATGCGATGAAAGGATGGTGGTAGAACCTCAAATGCACTTCTTTGGAAAAGAAGGTGATGAAACCCCGACTAGAGTGGTTTAATTACGGTTTCTGAGGAATCTATCTTAAGGAATTATGACAATACAGGAGATCATGACTTAATACCGTGGTACTACCAAGATAATAAGTGACATTGGTACTTTAAATACCTAAGATAAAGTTACATGTGGTTTATGGCCATGCAAGCCAGGATGTAAAGGACAAACCCACGTAACCCAGTGTATTGATATAAGGGATAAAAAGTCCCTGAAAGAGAAAGGGAGTTCATCACAATGGATGTTGTAAGTCTCCCCTGGATCAGGGAAGGTCGAGATGCTATATGGGTTATGGTAGTTCGCCTTACCTAGATGACATGAGAAATAAAGAGTTTTGTCAAGGGACAGATCTGGTTGAACTACCCATGAGAGAGAGAGGGTTCGACTATGAAGCAAGTTCAAAGGTTTTTGAGTTTGACCTAAAGTTTCCCTTCCAAAAGGTGGAAGTAGGTACATGAAGAACTCAACATTAGTACAGTGATCACCCCAAACTAATGGTTAGTATGATCCACACTAACGGGTCTGATGAGAGCATATGTGCTCATTCAGGGTGATAGCTAGAGACAGTTCTTGTCCTATGAAAGATGTGATGATGACCACCATAGCCAGTATCGGGATTCTAGGAAGCTCTGTAAGGAAGGTTGTGTCGGTTACCACTTCAGTAAGGTGATGTTGGTGAAAAGACCACATGATGATTAGAAAAGGACCACAGTGCATGAAGACGAAAGTCGCTTTAATCACGCAATGGATGAAAGGAGCCTAGAGGCGACGAGAGTCGTGAGCAGATGCAAAGTAGACTAACATGCAGTGCACTGTGGGAGAATATAATGTGAGAATTCGACCCCTCTAAGCTGTAGCTGAGAAAGCTGAGTCCCTGATACCTGGGTCCATTAGAGATGGATGGGTGGAGATGGTTAGGCTTTGACCCTACCCCTCAGGATAGAGTAATGTGAGATGTTTCCATGTGTCCAATTTATAGCATTATATGGCACAAATCTATGTGGATGAGAAAGTATGGTTGCACGGAATCCCAGTTACCATAGTGTCTGACAGAGGTCCACAATTTACCAACCGTTTTTGGGAACGTCTACACACAACTATGGGGACACAGTTAAGGTTCAACACAATGTTTCATCTATAGATAGATGGACAGTTATAAAGGACCAATCAAACTTTGGAAGATCTATTATAAGCCTATGCTTTACAATTTTTGGGAATTTGTGATGTGCATCCTAGTTTGATAGAGTTTGCTTACAATAACAATTATCATAGGAGTATCAACATGGAACCTTTGAGGCTTTGTATGGGAGACGTTGTCGATATCCATTGTGTTGGTACGAGACACGTGAGTATCAACTTTTCTGTCTTGAGTTGTTGCAAAAGAAAACAGAGAAGATCAAAGTGACACAACAACAACTAAAGGCATCCCAAGATAGATAGAATTCTTATGCTAATAATAGTCATAGGCCCTTGGAGTTCCAAGTGCAAGATAAGGTGTTTATCAAGTTCTCTCCTTGGGAAGGTGTGTTGAGGTTAGGTAAGAAGGGTAAGTTGGCTCCCCAGTTTTTTGGACCTTACCCTATAATGGCACATGTTGGAAAGGTGGCTTATAGGTTGGAGCTACCACCTGATTTGTAGAAGTTTCATCCAGTCTTTCATATTTTGATGTTGAGGAAGTGTAATCCAAATACCAAGTTGATGTTACAGCTTGTGGAGGTAGAAATGGAGGAGGATGTGTCATATGTAGAAGGTCTTGTGTTGATCTTGGATAGAAGGGTGAAGAAATTGAGGAAGTAGGATATACTGTTGGTTGAGGTTTTATGGCATCACCATGGTGTGGGGTAATCCATCTGGGATTTGGATGACAAGATGCGTGGGAAGTACCCGTCTCTTTTCACATAGGATTTTTGTTGTGAAATCCTTGTTTGAGGTTTATGGTTGTAAGACCCCTAATCTAGTTTTTTGGCTAACCTTGTTTGCTTAGCATAAAAAGATGCTTAGAACCTTAATCTAATCTCTTGAGGTTTTACTATCATGCGAAATGCTTGTGTTTTAGTTTGGACCAGTTTGATTGATGTTTGATCTAGGTATGCTATATGTGTGTTGGATTTGGACCTAATTGCAATTTACCCATGTTAAGGATTGATCTTGCAAATTGTCACATGATTTGTGTACCTCACATGTTTTGGCATCATGTTGGAGAGAGTGGTGCATTGTGAACCTTGTTGTACCTTGGTTGATGAGAGAGGAGTGGTGACACCATGTGTGTTGATGATTCTAGGGTTTTCTTAGATGTCATAGTTTGATGTTGATCGTTTGAGTTGACCGTTGAGATTTTAGCTTTTCAATGACCACCTTGATGATTCTTGGTCCTAATATATGTGGTTGATCAGGTTTTAGGGTGTTCATGTATTATTTTTGATCGATGATGCCTTGAACCCTCTCCTTGGTCTCTACAAGACTTAGGGTTTTGATGTGTTTTTGGTCACATGAGTTCCCTTCGACCGATGAGCCTTGTGGGCTATGTTTTCTTGAACCGATGGCCGTCAAGACCAAGTGATCTTGCTGAATTTTCTTAGGTTTCACGTTCCTAATTGCATGCATGTTCATAGAGTTCGGATGGGGGTTCTATGATGGACAAGTGGCATGTTTAGTTGGACACCTAACCTTCCTCACCTCTCTCCAACCCTGCGGTATATATACCCCTCTCTTTACATGCATATGATCATTTTTGCACTCTATTTTACTTCTCTAGGTCTTGGAGATCATTCCCTTGGTGCTTGGAAGAGAAGGAGCTCAACCTAGGAACAATGAGGCCAAACCTTGAATGTGTGGATTTAGAGTTGGGGCTACTCTCTTCCAATGATCATTGGTGTTCCTTAACCTTAGTAAGTGATCTACTCTCTTTGGTTACATTTTCTTGCAACCCTATCTTCCTTCCTTATTCTCATAGATGAACCCAAGGAGTATCCATGGTGGTGCTTGTGTTAAGATAGGGGAACTTCTCTCTCTTGGATCGAATCCGTGGTTTTCCATGGAAGTGTTCAAGTTGAGTTGAGGAACTCATCATTCTTTATCTCCTTCTTTCTTTTTTGGCCTAGTGTTTTTCCCCTCTTCTTTGTGCATTATTCACCTAGTTTTGTTCATCTTCTTTTGAGGTGGTGACTAGATTGACCTGGAGGTGATCAAGCCTCAGTTTTCATCTCTTTCCTTTGAGATTTCTTGCTATTTGGAATATCTACATCAAATACAAGGTGATTTATATAACTTTCACATCAACTAATGTTGCACTCATCTTGCATATCATTAAACTATCTTTTAAACGTGGATTAAGTTATATGATGATAGCTTGAAATAGGGTTTATGATTATGTGGTGATCCTACATCAATTAACTCTTCCTCGCAAACCCTAATTATTGTACTCAAGCTTATGTTAATGATGGAGAAGTTAGTTCTTTCATGCATATATTAAATGATTGTTTTGTTCTCATAATCATGGTTTTGTTTTCCCTCTTGATAATGGAGGTCTCAGATGCATGATATGTTATGAAACAATAGATCTCTCTCTATGATTTGATGATCGAATTTTAGGCTTTTGAAAGTGATTTTCTCCACATACATCACTTCATTCTTGGTTTCGATTTATTGATAATGATCTATTAGACGATCATGTGGTTAAGGTGTTCTTCTCTCTCTTGATGGTTGCTTTCAAAGAATTATGTATAATTTTTGCCGCCAAGGTTGGATTTCTTTGAGTGGTCAAAGAGGTAATTTATGTTCTTCAACCGATGAGATTACTATTGTTTTCATTGCTCGTAGGGTTTTGGACCTTTGAGCTTGTTATGGTTGAACCTCCCCTTCGATCAATGAAGGTGAGTGGTATCTTTGGTTGTAGAGTTTTCTTTGACCTATCTTATTTTTCCAAAGGAAATGTCTTGTTCTCATCGATCACTAAAGGTGGACCTCTCTCTTCGGTCGCTGGGACAGTGTTTTGCCTTCAACCATGTTGTTTTAGTTTCTCTTTGGTCGCATAGATATGTGACCTATATTCCTCTTCGGTCGATGATAATCCCTGGATACATGGTTGCTTTGTGTAGTTATCTAGGGATGATTATGGTTGACCTAACAAGTTGAAAGAATATTGGAGACCATGATGTCTAGAGTTTAATCTTAGTTGTTGTTTGGAAACCCTTATCTGGGTGTGATGTTTAGAAACCCGAATGCTAATGTGAGTACTTGATAATATGATAGGTTTCATGAGAAATTCAGTGTGTTGTTGAAGTATCTTCTCTCTCATAGCATGTTATAATTCTAATTGTAGGTCAAATGAACATCATAGTGAATGATTGTTGTGGTATCACTTATGTGACACACATATGATGATTACGAGCCTTGATGAGCCTAGATGTGATAATGATACTAGTATTCAAAGGGAATTATGTGAATGGCCATATGACCTTGGTAGAGGCTTAATATCTAATTTTGTGATGATGTCCTCTAGTAATGTGATGAGGGATTTATATCCCATGGTGATGGGAGGATGGACTTGTATATGGTAATGAAGCAATACCATGTAATGATGTGATTGACTTTATGCTTTAAATTTTTTATATCATATGAGGATGCAATCTACCTTATCTTTTATAGAAACTTTGTATGGTTTCTACGTTGTAACTTGATTGATTCAATGAAATATACCCAATTGGATTAACTAATCAAGTGAAACCCTAATCATGTAGTGCCATGTGCTTATATCCATTCTAGTGTCAGGATTTGTTGGATGGTGAAACAAGCATTTATTTCACGGAAGCTCAAAGTCATATACTATTGAGCATATGCATTTCACATGGATGACTACTATCATACCCTGGCAGGGGGATGATTGAGGTCGTATCTCATATGTTTTGATTTTAGTATATGTGAATTGTTTTGAGTATGGATGCAGTCACACCTCGATAGGAGAACAACTGTAGTCATATTTTAGTTTCACTAGTGTCATGGCCTATAGACCAAGGTGGACTAGGTTGTTATACAGTTGGACTCTCTATGTCACTACGGAGAACTCGTACTAACTGATGGAAGAGGATATTATAAGTGTCTGACTCCACTAGATCTTGTATGGAACTAATTTTGACTTAGCAATGTCCAATTGGAGTATGAGAGATGTATCTCTTCTCTATGGGGCGTAATAAAAGGCATAATACAACCTTATAGTATATCTTCTTAGGATAAACACGATTCACATTGGTTGATGCCTTACCTAGTTTCTTATACTTCCCAGCTCTCAACTGTTGTACGTGTTCTTCATATTCCTTCTAGAAGTATATGATGATCTACTTATCAGTTGTAGCTACTCAAACTGCCTAATATGTGAAATTAGTTTGAAGTATTCTTTTAGGTAAATCTTCTCATCATGTTAATATTGCTCTTTCTTGTTTAAATATAATTATGTGTTTACAATAGTTGTTGGTCGAGAGTTATATCTCTCACTAGGACATGGGTCTTACCCCTATGGTTCTCCACATCTTTTTAGGTGGTCATGCAGGACGTGGTAGAGATCATGCTATTGAGAAAGAGAAGCTCAGAGATCAGTGAAGGTAGAATGTTGATATCTTGTATGTTTTGTAGTAGAAGTCCTATGTTTCTTCTCTATACTCTTAGGTCTAGGAAGGGCTATGTTTTGTACAATGATGTATATTGAAACATTGTTTTTGGGAATACACATGGCTTGTACATTAGTCATGTATATACATGGCTTTATATGTGAACATAAACTATTTTGTAATAGGTATGTGGCAGAGGGCCACCATGCAGATGTGAATACTTGGTATGATAAGTGATATGGTTATTCTTGTTGATCTTTGATGTAATATGTTTCTACTTGTTAATGATATAAGAGATCGATTATAATTTAACACGTTTTCTTATTATATTGTTGATTAGTAGTTAATCAAGTGCTTTGTTTTGAGTAATCTTGTTGGTTGTGATGTTGGGAATCACATGAACCTTGTGAGTTTGTCAGTATAGATATACAACCACAAGGTCCTGATTTGATTTTTGGATTTTAGATGTCGATGAGATTAATAGGAAGGTAGTCTTGGCGGTGATCCTCCGGACCCTCAAATCTTCATTTGTTGAGTAGTTAATCTTTATTTCAACACTTGTATTACCATTCTTAGTTTTAATCAAACCCTCTCCAATCTGGACTTTTATTTCTTATTCTTGTAATCAGATTTAAAACTTGAACATCCTCTTTTTCCATCTCTGGGGATTGATACCTCTCAATTCTTAGTTGATTGGGTGCTTGAATCAAGTCAACAACCTATTTAGAATGTAGAACTCTAGGACTTGTCCTAGTGATTGTTACATATACAATGACGCTCATTACAAGACTACTCCCTGCACCCAAAGAGGCAACTTTTCAGTCATGAAAACAATAACAGATACAACATAAGAAGGGAGCAAGAAAGCCATGATTACAATAACAAAAGAAAGCATACTCGTGATGTGCATAAGCTTGTCTTTGTGATGCAAACTAATGGTGGGAAAAGTAGCAGAAAGAAAACCCTTGGATGTTCATCGGAGGTGGAAATTGAGCATCATTTTTTCTTCAACGTTGGATATCATCACTACATGGAGAAGTCGTGGTAGATGAAAGATGGGATTGTCAATTGATAGTGATAGATATCACAAGATAAACCTCCTTTATGTTTGGAACCATGAAGCCTTAGTGGATTGAAGGTGGGAGCTTCCTTAGTAAACATTTATAAACCAATGGTGAATCTTGATGGAGATTATAGGTTGAAGACCTAGAGAAAAAGCAACTGACATGTGGCATAAGATCATGGATGCTTTTATTACAAGTCTTGGTCTTCTATGTATATGCATCATATAGGGTTTGGAACCTTCCTAGCTTCCATGGAGTGAAGTCCTGGTGCCCCCACAGAGGTGAAGAGAATGTGATGTTGTTGGAAGGACGATGGGTTGTAAATTTGCAATAACTCCTTTGGTAGGTGAAGAATCCTACGATGTTCATTCTAGCCATCAGTAGAGGAATGATCAGATGGACCATTAGAAGATGTCATAAAAAAAACATAAGTAGTAGAAGCATCATATCCATTGGTTTTTTAATTCATTAACCCTTCATAGGGTAGAAGATTACATCCATTAAAATATAGATGTTGTAAGGCCTTTAGAAGGCACAAGAAGAATTGCCAACAAAAGGCATCTGTAGTGGAACCATAGAATGTCGAGAGTAGAGATGGAATCAGAAGGCAAAGCATAATAACCATCAAATGATGGTCCATTAGAATGTGATTGTAGTGTGAAAATCAGTTCTTGGCTATAGAACAACTTTTAGAAGGTGAACATGAGAACTATTAGAAGGAGGCCATCAGAAGGCAATGCATGGGAACCATTGGAAGGTGGATATAAATGGTTTCGCAGAGGATACCCAATCCATGGGGGGTATTGGTGTAACATATATGGTCAAAACCGATGGGCCGTCTTTCAATAGAACCCGAAAACGATGGAAGGGTAGACAAATGTAAAATGATATCTGAGAAGGTTTATGGAAAACCGATGGAATTCATCAACTGATGGAGGATCTATCATAAAAAAAATTGTCCATTTCATCAAAAGTTTATGGGGCCTCTGGTTTGTTAATGGGACCACCATCTCAGTTCCTTTTTTGGTGCATGAGGTTTAAGCTTGCAATGGAAATGGGAGAAATTGATCAAAATATTATAAATTAACATAAAATAGAAAAACCCTAAAGGCTAGCTATTTCTAAATTGAAATGATTAAATCTAGTGAAAAATCATGTTGACATCTAAAAATAGGATGAATATGCATTCATCAAATAACCCCAAACTTAAATGTTGCTCGTCCCTGAGTAAAAAAAATTGAAATATTTTCCAAATGCATATTTTCAAACAATATGATTTCCTAACCTTCAAATCATGCCCATTTCCCTACCACTGGATATGGCCAAGCAGACCAACTTCCTAAGACCACTGAATAGATCTATCCATGTCTTTCTATCCAATATTTACTCCCAAAATCACTTCCTCACCACTATTCCCAATACTAGGCATGTCTCTGAGATTTCATGAGCATTCAAAGAATCACATTGAACAACAAATGTGCAACTGATCTAACAGTGGAGTGTGTAAAGAGGATATCAAAATGAGACATTCATTGTGTCTCTAGGTAGAAAATAAAGAGAAGGGGTTTATAGAAGGAATATGCAAATCTCTCACCTATTAGACTCAAGATTGCTTTATTTATTCAAATAAATATGTTGTACACATTGATATTTTTTCTTTTTAGTGGTAAACCCCTATTAGATAGTGATTGGCATGGATGCAACAAAAAGAGTAGGGAGGGATTGTGCACCTCAAACATGGAGTTTGAAACTTTTTATGGCTTTTTATTTTCTTTTTTATGGATATAAGGTAAGAAGGTGGAAGAACAAGTGTAAAAGAGGGGTCTGATCAATATTCAACTTGATTTACTATCAAGTGCACCAGGTTGTTCTATTAGTCCCATTCGACTTGGATAGTGACATCATAAGGGAAAAATTAATGATTCCATGAATTTGTTTCACTAGTTAATTGGAAGAATGATGTGTTTGATCCATCTCAATTCTTCCAAAACCTGCCATCTTTTCTAGGGAAACATAATGTTTGGGTTCCTAGGCTACATAATATGATTTCTAATCTTTGGTAGTATTGAGAAATTGGTGATTTTGAGGTTTTTCTTCAAGTAAGGAGGGTTAATGATGAAACATGGATGGATGCAAACAAAAATATTGATTCTAGGCTGACTATGTAACATATTTGCTACTTTATTTTATTTTGAAAAAATTTAAGCTAAATGCAATGCATGAGCTATTTGATCATAAGTTCAAACAAAAAAGTGTGGGTATAGACTACAATACATACCACCAACTCTCCACCCTAAACTTAGATATTTGCTCATCCCTAAGCAAACACTAAACATTACATGGAGGGAAAGAACTATGCTAGTTGGTCTACTGGCTGTGGTTGCTCTCCTTTTTGCAAAAGTTATTCACCTATAATAAAAATTTCTAGAACGAATGATCTTGTCATGAGATGCACTAATTAATTAAATGAAACATTAACTTAGATGTATGAACTACTAAAAAGCAAATTAATAATATGGTTGCCTCACAAGAAGAACCTTTGCTTAACGTCATTGGCTTAATGCATGTAAATTAATCAGGATATGTTGGTGGGAGAAGTGGGAGTGGTTGTTTGGCTTTCATATCAGCAATAGTGAAATAATGCTTGAGTTGTTGTCCATTGACTGTGATTCTCTAGTCTTCTTTCTCCATATGATAACATCTTCATGGGTAAAATATGTTTCATAACG
Source organism: Alisma plantago-aquatica (assembly GCA_963693085.1). Classification (NCBI taxonomy): domain Eukaryota; kingdom Viridiplantae; phylum Streptophyta; class Magnoliopsida; order Alismatales; family Alismataceae; genus Alisma; species Alisma plantago-aquatica. Next base: position 894,519,525 of record OY856411.1, read on the forward strand.
GATGGACCCGACCATTGGGTTTTGAGTTTCCTTGGAAAAAGGTAGAGATGAGCATTATGCATTAATACCTTGTGTTTGACTTGAAAATATTTCATCTTCTGGTAGTCATCATGCCACATCTATCTATACTCCTAGATGTGCTCATTTTCATATGCAGTCAGTCGTAGCTCTTTAAGATGTTGTAGTTGAGGTAGTCAATTCTTTTTTGCATCACAAAGGTCGAAGTTGAGATGTTTCATGGCCCATTGAGCTTTGTGTTCTAACTCCACTGGTAAATGAAACAACTTCTCATAGATTAAGTGGAATGGTGTAGTGCTTAGGGGAATCTTGTATCTGGTTCAATAGGCCCATAGAACATCATTTAGCATGTTACCCCTATCTTTCCTTATCTTGTTGATCATATTTTGTAGAATAGCTTTGATTATACGGTTCAAAACTTCCACCTAACCACTTTTTTGAGGATGATACAGAGTAGCTACTCAGTGGGAGGCGCCATATTTTTTAACGAGGTCTTCAAATCTGTGGTCCAGGAAGTGTAATACCCCATCATAAATGAAGGTTCAAGGGACTCTAAAGTATGGAAAGATAATGTTCATGAGCAATTTGATCACTGTCTTAGAGTCACCAAACTTGATGGGGATATATTCTACCCATTTAGATACGTATGTAACATCAATAAAGATGTAGGAGAAGGCATACAAAGAGAGGAAAGGACCCATGTAGTCCACACCCCAAACTTCAAAGATCTCCACTTCTTTCCAAACTTTAAGGGGCATCACATCCCTCTTGAATATATTATAGAACATTGGAATCAGTAACATTTCTTGACAAATTTATGAGCATCATTGAAGATAGCAGGACAAAAGATTCCACATTGGAGGACCTTGAAAGCTGTCTTTCTGGAGCTCATTTGGCCCCAAATTGTCTTGGAATGACACTGCTTGAGAATAAGAGGGGATTTCTCTCCGGAAATGCAATTGCGGTACAGGCCATCTGAAAATAGTAGGAACAAATAAGGCACATACCAATAGTAATGGCGAATGTCAGAAATAGCATTCTTCTTATAATTTCCTATGCAATCTGGATGAAGGACAACCACAACTAGGTAGTTCACAAAATCTGCATACCATGGAGTGAATCTGGTTATTTTAGCAAGTGATCATCGATAGTGAGTTGTTGATAGGGACTATGTCACTATCCTAGATATTCAATATGCTAAGATGATCAACAACAATATTTCCTTTCCCCTTCTTATACTTGATTTCTATATCAAACTCATATATAAATAAGATCCATCTGATTATCCTAGGTTTTGAGTCTTTCATTGACATTAGGTACTTGATGGATGCATGATCAATGTAAAAAACCACTTGAGAGCAAATCAGGTAGGAGCAAAGATAGTCAAAATTATAGAAAATAGCAAGGATCTCCTTCATAGTGATTGCATATTTCTTCCACACATCATCAAGAGACTTGCTTGAATAGTAAATAACATGATGTTTCTTGTTGATGTGCTTCCCCAAACTGCCCCTAGCATAATCTTTGGTATAAAAATGATCTCAAAAGGAAGAAACAAGTATGAAACCCGAAGGATGGGAGTAGAGATAAGAGCATCCTTTAGGGTGTTCAATCTCTTCATGGAATCAGAATTGAAGAGAAAATCAACATCCTTCTGGATGAGGTTTCTCAAAGTCTTAGACCTCCTATAAAATCCAACATATCCCAGAAGTGGTCGGATTTCTTTGATAGTAGTGGGAAGAGACATCTTGGCAATAACTTCAATTTTTTATTTGTCAACCTCAATGCCTCTATAGCTTACACAATGGCCTACAACAATGCCATCCTTCACCAAGAAGTGAAAATTTTCCCAGTTAAGCACTAGATGTGCTTTTACATAGTGTATTGGGACCATTAAGAGTTGGTGTAGGCAATATTAGAACCTCCATAGACATAGAAGTCATCCATAAAGATCTTCATTATCATCTCAATGAGACTAGAGAATAGGGAAGACATGCAATGCTAGAAAGTAGGAGGTGCTTTGCATAACCCAAAGGCAACCAACAGAAAGAATATGTGCCAAATGGACACATGCACGTAGTCTTCTCATGATCACTTGGATAAATGTGAATTTGGTAGAAACCACAATATCGATACATGTAGCAGAAGAACTCCTAGTATGCATGTTTCTCTCAGCCTTGATCAAAAAAAGGAAGGGGAAGTGGTCCTTCCCAGTTTTGTTATTGAGCTTGTGATAGTCTATGCACATACGGTACCTAGTAACAATGTGGGTGGGAATAATCTCACTTTTGTCATTCAAAACAAGTGCAGTGCCACCTTCTTTGGTGCTACCTACACAAGACTTACCCAAGGTTAATAAGATATGGGATAGATGATTCCATAAGTTAGTAACTTAATCACCTCCTTATGTAAAACCACTTTTAGGAAAAGGTTCAACTTGCATTGATATTGATGGAGGGGTTGTAGTTATCAAGCATATTAATTATTTGCATGTATATGACTTGATTCACTGCAATTAGATGAGTCATTTTGCAGCCTAATGCCTTCTAGATCTTCCTTAGTTCTATTAGCAGCTTGTGTTCTTACTCATCCATAAGAAATGAATTGACTATGACTAGAAAATCTTTCTTCTCATCTTAGAAGGCATATTTTAGCCCCTCAGGTAAAGGCCTCATCTCTATTGTAGTTGGTTCCTTGTTTTTCTCTTTGACTTGGGAGGCTTATTTGAGCTCTATAAATTCAGCCTTGGAGTCCTCCACAATAGAGCTTAAGAGTAGGTGAAATTTCTCCACATGTTCATGATTCAACTCATGATCATTGGCGTTGATGAGTGCAATCTCTATAGGGTTTTCGGAAATATGTTCTTCCTATCGCAACTATGCCATTTTTTCAATGTAATCATTCAGACAACATTGTTTCTAGAAGAATGGTCCTTTGAAATTCTCGATAACCTTGAAATCAATAGTGTTTGTCTTAAGTCTCATTGTCAAGTGCCTAGTCTCAACATCGATTAAGTCTCTAATGGTTGATAGGAATGTGCCCACTCTCACATAGATGTCTTCTTGATGCCCATGGGAGTAGTCATAAAAGAATCAACAAGTTGAATCACAATGTCAGTAGAAATGATGTCAACTGTGAAGCCTAGTCATTTATAGAAGCTATAGGATGAGATTGAGATACTTGCCTCAAAATCATCTAGGCCCTTTCAGCATTTAGTGTCCCCATTAAAGCAAGGGATTTTGAAAGATCTTAGATCCTAGAGCTTCTTGGGCATCTTGCTCTGGATAATGTCTGAAGATGTTTGTGCTAACTTCATAGACTCAAACTCCTCTAATAGGTACTTACAAGTGAGGAGTGTCTTGAATAATGTGGTCCACAATAGGACTTAAACAAGAGCATCGAGGAATGGGATGTCAACATGCAATTTTTTCATTTCTTCCTTTAGCTCCATGAATCTTGAGTCTGATTGTGTTTGAGCTAGACGGTGTTGGTAAGGGGATCAAGGTTGGAAAATACGAAGCACTATGATATGAGGAGAGGATGGTGTAGTTTGCGGTGCTTTCTCATGTTCATATGTTCTACTTTCCACTAGGGATTGAACAAATAGTTCTACTAATATAGCTATATAGCCATTGGAGTGACTTCTTCATGTTCATTATCATCTAGAACCAGTTTGATTTTGGTAGTACTCTCCCACAACATGTTGTTACAACCTTTAGCTGTTCTACTTGTTGCTTTGGGTTTCCCTCAGGTTGACCTGCAAATGAGCATGAAGGTGGATGAATGGTTGCAACGGTCTGTGTGAGTTGAGCCTCCATAGATTTATTATATGCCTATTGGCTTGCCAATATCTTCTCGATGATGTCCAAGTGACTCTTGTCACTGGAGGCTATTGTGGCATGCTGCCTTCCTTTCCCAAATAAAAGTTTACCTTGTTGGTTGTAGATTTGTTGTACTTTATTATAGTTGTTGTGATATTGTCCAAGATTATAGTTTTTTTTATGATAGTTATACTATTTCTTGAAAATAGGATGACCCCAAACTTGGTTTTGTTTAGGTCCTTACTAGAGGTGTTGTGCATTTGTTTCTCCATCTAAATTTCCATTATGGAAAACCTATATGGTTTCTCGGCCGATATGGGTAGTAGTACCCATATCCAGGAATGAAGTTGACAACATTAACTTCTTCAATGACTAGAGAAGTGTCAAATTGAGGTTTGTGCATGTTGAAGAGTGGCCTTGTAGATATGGTTGCATTGCAAGATTGTGTGGCCTTCTACACTATAAATATGGCATAATTCGTGGTTTGATCTAGTTTGGAAAGAGGAATGGCCTTGTAGGGAAATATAGCTACAAAATAGGCTATAGAAATAAAAGCTTTACTACAATATTTCCCATAAACCAGAGAATTGTGTAAACAACTATAAAATTGGAAGGGCAATTTCAAGGATATATCTGGTCATGGAGAAAGTCCAATGACATCTCCTCATTGTTGTAGATGTGCAACTATCTTCTAGTTGGACTGGGACTTGTCTACTATGCATCTTGGTCTCACCATAGATAGAAGGTTGATGTCAGCCTCCTAGCAGCAGAGAACAATCTCCATGCCTCTATGGAAGTCCACACGGACTTCGTAGAATTCTTGTCATCACACTAGAATAGATTGGAAGGAGTTGTCCCTCCTGTTGGTGTATTAGTCACCAACTTGCTCTCCCACAATTGTTTCTCCCTTGCTATCCCTTCATTTTTCGGGTAGGACTGTCTAAGACTCTATTGGTTACCACAACCAGAGAGGACAACAATAATTGAAATCAATTGAGTTGTGTTTTGGGAATCCCCCATTACCCTTCTATTTATAGGATGGGTTAGGGTTTGGGTTTCTAGTATGTGTGGGAGCGGAAGGGACCAAGAGATCATGAATTTTTACAACCTATGAGTAGTGAACTGATTGGTTCACATGCAAGCCAATCAGTTTGCCATGCAAACAAATCATTTCACATGTTTTGTAATAGCATATGAATTTGGCAATTTGTTTCCAATCAATGCTAAACATTAATTCCTCACACAAATCAAATTGAGCAAGTGAAATGATCAACTTTTTTCACAAATTCGGGAAGACCACCAGAACCTTCAGCTAGCATGATCGAGTTGATCGGTTCACTAGGTGAACCGGTCATCTCACCCAACCTGAGTCGATAAGTTCACCCAGTGAGCGGATCAGTTCACCCAGTGAGACAATCAATTGGTTCTCTGATTCATGCAAATCTCATCCAATTCCATTTCTATTCAACCTTACACTCCAAATGGTCCTTTCATCATATGAGTCGATTGGTTGGTAGTCCAGTCAGTCAATTTGTTTCTTGAATTTAATCACTTTAATAATCAATCCAATCAATATTCCATATAAAACTCCTCTTCTAGGTCAAGGCCTATGTGTGTGACCCTATAGATCCCATATTATGTTGGCAGTGATTACCCATAATAGCTTATGACATCAGAAGCACTGAGTGGTGCCTAGTCACACATCATTGTTACCCAAGTAAATGGAAAGTAGGAGAACAACTTGAACCTACAATATGTGTATGGTGTTATAGTAATTATATATTTCCTTTGTCACTAATATGTAGGTTGAACTCGATGCATGGAGTAGTCATCATCTTCAACATTCAATCTTGTTCCTTGAATCAGAGCATTCTGTCCGAGATATATGTAAGAACAATATCACATATTGACTCACATGTGCATTTCCATGTATTTCTCAGTCTCTCTAATCAATAAGCCTTGGATATCATACTCCTTTAGGAGGGACAAATCCCTCTACATCACTCACAGTCAGTCCCCATGTGTCACAGTTGCCCAATTATGACAACCCTTATTCTGGATTACGTTTGATGATGTCAAAGCATATTAAATGACATGTGATGAGTGTAGTGACTAGGTCTAAGAACCATAAACACCACAAACACTATGAGATTTGACTATGAATACCATAGTAATAGATTCCATGTGTCATTCTCATGGTGGGTATGCCCGATAGACTATTCTCCAACATGTATCTGTTTGCCTAGTTTGATGTTGCCATATCATGACTAATGAGAATTTGTCATCAACCAACACACAATCTAGTCTTGTGTGTTATTGTTGTCCATCGACCTTTCACAACAACATCCGACTAGGGACATAATGAGAATTCATACCCTTTACATACGTATGATCTCATTCTCCAAGTCACATACTTGAAGACATACTTCATCGTGTAATATAATTCTCTAGACATTTATAATATTAATTTATTATCTCATAAATGAATATAACAAAATAAATTGGAAGCTTTCCTTTATTTATAATCAAATTATTTGCATCTTTATGGTTTATTCTGGTAGCCCTTGACTACAATAGCAGTAACGAAAGAAGGCAAGTCGGTCCATACATAAGAGCAGTGATGACCAGAAACCGACCACTCCAGCTGATTGAAGCATTGAAAATCAAGCACACACTCTGAAGACAAAGAAAGAGCCAGTAGTAGTACTTGATTTGAGATTAGCAAATAGAGCCAAAATGCAAAATGGTTACAATAGCCTTGGGAGGGAGGCCATGACTGTACATCTGAATCAAAATACACCCCCCATCTATCAGTAAAAGCATACTACATAAGAGATGAAGGGAGAGGAATTCGATCTTGTCTTTGGTTAATATCAATCTCAGGCAGGACGAGGAGTGGGTGTTTTCTAGATGATCTTCGGAAGCAGGCAGAGGTATGGTAGCAAATCTTCTAGCTTTTGTTTCTCTGCTACTGTTGGTTTTTGTGTTGGAAGATTTTCTCTAGTGTCTGGTCCTTTCCGTGGAGTGTGGGACCTGCAGATCGTTGGTCCTGTTTATTTAAGTGCAGGATCAAGATGCTTGCGTGGTTCCTCTCTCTTTGTTCTATATGATGTTTTGGTTGAAGTGTTGCTATGCCTCTTTCTTGGGATGCTCCTCATTCACGGCTTGTATGTTCAATGATGACTGAATTTTCTGTTTCTCATGTTTGGTTTGCCCCTTTCCTTAGAGAAAGGTTGTTCTGCTTCATTACATATTTTCTGGTGGGTTGATGTGGAGCAGCTGTGCTTCTTTTTTGGGAGGTTCTGTTTATAGTTGAACTTTTTAAGGAGATTTAATCTTGTATGTCCTTTTCTGGTTCTTCAGTAGAGCCGTCTATCAGAGCTTAACAGTGCAAGCAGGTTGTTTGATGTGCTACAGATAAAGGCTTCGCTGGGTATTTTCTTTCTGTTCTCAGTGGTTGATGAAGTCGGAGTTTCCTATTTTTTTCCCCCTCACTGCTGAGAAGTGATGGTCGAGCCTCTTTTGCATTTACTAGAGATGCTATGTTCATGGAGGGTTTGGATGTACTCTGGTCTTAAAGCTTTAGGATATCTAAGAAAGCTTCCTTCCAGATCCTTCTCTGGTTTTTCTCTATTTTCAAATGGAGGATGCATAGAGCCATTTCCTTCTTTATATGGTGGATCATTTTTTTTTCTTCTGGTTCGGTTTTTCGGGCTTCAGTTTCAGTGTCTTGTATCGAGGTGAAGGTGAGAACACCTAAACAGATTGGGAAGGTCGTTCTCTCCTTTCCCTTGATCCTGAAGCACCCATCTCTATATGTTCTGTTTAGTTTCCCTGGGGATTCATATCACAGACATCTATATGGGAGGTCTCTGTTATCTTTCTCCTGAAGATCCTTTTGGTAGAAGGCAGATTTCCTTTGATCATTCATTATTCTATTGTAATTAGCCTTTGTGTAGTTTCTTTTATCACTATCTTCAGCTTTGAAGGTAGTAAGCATTGTACAGACAAAAAAGAAAATACAAAAATAGCAACACGAGTTTTTACCAGCCAAAAAAAAAGTTATGGCATTACAATCATCATATGATTGTTTCTCTAGGCACACATACCAATAGACTCACACTTGGCACTTAGAGCCAATCACTTACAAATCATATTTTAAGTTATCTAACATGTCCATCATGCTTCTATTGTGAAAGTGCCTTTGTCAGGGGATCAAAAACATTTTTCTCAGTTGGTACTTAGAAAATATATACATCTCCTTATTGTATGATCTCTCATATGATATGGACCTCCTTTGTATATGCTTTGAGAACTAATGCATTATGAGTTCCTTAGCTTGTAAAATAGCCTCATTGTTGTCACAATATAGCTCAATCATCATTGATTCTTGGGATGACCTCAAGTTCCGAGATGAACTTCTTGACCCATACAACATTCTTTTCTGCAATAAATACAACAACATACTCAACCTCTGTTGTAGAATAAGCAACCGTCTCTTGCTTGAAACTATTCCAGCTCATAGCTCCATTGTTTAGGAAAAACATGAATCCTGATTGTGATATGTAATAATCTTTGTCAGTATGGAAGCTTGCATTGGTGTAACCCTTTACCACCAACTCTTCCTATCTACCATACTCAAAGAACTAATCCTTAGTCCTTCTCAAGTACTTAAGGATGTTCTTCATGACTATCCAGTGAGCATCACCTGGATCCGACTGATATTTGCTTGTCATGCTCAAGGAATATGAAATATCAGTATGGATACACAACATTGCATACATGATTGATCCAATTGTAGAGGCATATGGAATCAAACATATGCATTCCCTTTCTTTACAATAACTGGGACTTTGAGCTTTAGAGATGGTAACTCCATGTCGCATGGGTAGTTTCCCTCTATTTGAGATCACCATGCTGAACCACTTCAACACATTGTCAGTGTATGTGCTCTGACTTAGTCCAAGATTCCTTTTAGATCTATGTCTATATATCTTAATCCACAAGATCTTCGATGCTTCTCCCAAATCTTTCAGAGATAGTGTATTTCCCAGCCTTTTCTTTACCTTTTGTAAAGTAGTGATGTCATTTCCCATCAACAATATGTCATTTACATACAATATGAGGAATTTCATTGTGCTCCCACTAGCATTCATGTACACACATGGTTCATGTTCATTTTTAACAATGCCAAAGCCTTTGAGAGTCTCATCAAAACAAAGATTACAGCTCTGAAATGCTTTCTTCAATCCATATATTGACCTTTGTAGCTTACACACTTTATTTTCATCATTTGGATTTATATAACCTTGAAGTTGTGTCTATACACATCCTCAAGAAGATTCCCATTAAGGAATGCAATTTTAACATCCATCTGCCAAATATCATAGTTATGATAAGCTGCAATAGCAAGCATGATCTTCATGTACTTAACCATGGTCACCGGAAAAAAGGTTTTGTTATAGTCAATACCTTGAACTTGTCTGAAACAATTTTCCACCAATATGCCCTTATAGGTTTGTACTAACCATTCATGTTGGTCTTACTCTTGAAGACTCACTTGCACCCTATGTGTTCTACCCCTTCAGGTGGATCCACCAAAGTCCATACTTTGCTTATATACATGGGTTCGATCCCAGATTTCATGTCCTCAAGCCATTTCTCAAATTCTGGTACCTCAGTAGCTTCTAGATAGGTTGTTGGCTCATCATCTATGAAAAACTCACTACCTTCTCGAGACACAAGATATCCAAATCTCTCAAGTTTAAGGCGTGTACAGTTATATCTACGAGGTACTTGTGTTACTTGAGAAATTTGAGATTCCACAACACTTTGTGTTTCTCTTTGTTCCTCTTGTACATCTATCAGTTCAATGCTTTTTTCTTGGTCTTGAACCTCTTTGAGTTCCACTTTCCTCCCTTAAATTCCTTCTCTAGGAATACAATATTTCTGGAAACATACACTTTACTTTCAGGTAGGGAATAAAAGTAATATCCTTGAGTATCCTTAGGATATCCAACAAAATAACATTTATCACGTTTAGGGCCAAGACTTTTAGGAAATGTTTTCCTTTCATAAGCTTCACATCCCCAAATCCTCATAAAAGACACATTGGGACACTTCCCAAACCATATCTCATATGATGTCTTTTGTATCGACTTAGATGGTACTCAGTTTAGTGTAAACATGAAGGCTTCTAGAGCATAACCCCAGAAGGTAGTCGGAAGCTCTGCTAAACTCATCATTGATCACACCATATCAAACAATGTGTGATTTCTTCTTTCTGATACTCCATTATGTTGAGGTGTTCTAGCTGGAGTCCATTGGGATATAATCCCTTGGGATCTAAGAAGGTCCTGAAACTCATGGCTTAAGTATTCTCTACCTCGATCCGAATGAAGGGCCTTATTACTTTCCCAAGTTGGTTCTATACTTCATTCAAAAACTCGTTTAACCTGTCAAGAGTTTCTGACTTATGTTTCATCAGGTGAACATAACCGTACCTACTGCAGTCATCAATAAAGGTAATGAAGTGCTGATACCCACCTCGAGAAATTATTCTAAAAGTCCCACATACATCAATATGTATGAGTCCTAATAGATCACTAGCCCTATCATTATTACCAATAAAAGGGGTCTTAGCCATCTTGCCCAACAAACAAGATTCACATGTCTCTATTGACTAAAAATCAAAAGAGTCTAGATAACCATCCTTTTGGAGTCTAGATATGTGATTCTCATTTCTGTGCCCTAGATGACAATGCCAAAGGTATATTTTGTTTGAGTTGTTGAGTTTTAGTTTTTTGGTTTTTATGCTTATAAACATGTATCTTTAGATCTAGCATATAAAGACCATAAGACATTGGGGCACTGTCGTAAAAGACCCATCTTTAGAAATAGATCATCAACCATTTTTAATATGGAATTCAAATACATTCTTGTCCAAATTACATAAATTATGTTTCTATTTATAGTAGGAACATAATAGTAGTTCATGAACTCTACTACAAGCTCTGTAGGCAAAGATAAACTATAGGTTCCAACTGTAGTGTTTGCAACTCTTGAACCATTTGCAACTTGCAGTTCCACCTCACCCATTTCTAAAGGCTTACTTATTTTTAGATCATGCATATTTGTACATATGTGAGATCCACATTCGGAATCTAGTACCCATGATGAAGAAGTAGATAGGTTTTTCTCTATAATGTATATATCTAAAGTGGAGATCACCATCCCCATCTTCTTCTTCTTGAGTGTATTCAAGTACAAAGGATGAGTTCCTCTTGTAATTTTCTTTGTCCTTATCTTGAGCGTTGAAGAAATGGATTTGTTCTTGGACTTAGAATACTTCATGGCTTTTCTTTTATCCTTGAACTCAACTACATTGATCACCATCACATGTTTGTTCTTCTTCATCCTTCCTTCTACATGAATGAACATACCAACAAAATCTAACATCGGTCTGGCCACACTATACACATGATAACATGCAAAAATGTGGCTATATTTTTTAGACAATGATTTCAGAATCATATCCATGCACAACTCTTGGCTCAAAGAGAATACCAATTCTTCAAGATGATATACATGTCGAATCATGTTGAGCACATGATCTTCTAATGAATTTCCTTCTATCATCTTACTCTCAAAGACACCTTTATAACATCATCCCTTTCTTACTTTATGAGGCCAAGGTTCACTTTCTTAAGATGTGTTATCATCTTGAGAATCACCATATCCTTGCACTGGTCCTGCAACTCATAGTTCATGTAGCTTAGCATAAGTATTTATGTCCAAGGCATCATCGACTTGCTTCCAGTGAGCATCCTCTTTTGCCCTTGGCACCTCAGGAGTAGGTATTTCTGGCACTATCTTACCAAGGACATAAAGCTTGTACTCTTCATTGAGAACCCTTCTCAAAGTCTAAAACCAGTCGTGGAATTTTTTCCTAACAAGTTTATCCTTCCTAAGGACCAATCACAATAAGAATTTGTTCATTATTTGATTCTATTAGATAAAATTTGCAATTTGTAGAAAACCCCTTTTTGATTTGATTTGATTTGAAAAAAAATTAGACGATATCAATTAGGTCTTTAATTCATTATTTCTCCCACTATTTTATTCAAATTGAGAGCCCTCACATATCAATTCAGAATATAGTAGAATACGATATTCTAGTGGGCCTAGATCCATGACAATTCAACTATTATCCGGCCAATGCTAGTGACCATAGTCAAATATCAAAGTAGGCAAATTTTGCCAATTGCATCATATGCAACTCTTGGATACATGATATGTGCAAATCCTTTCAAGAATCTTCTACAGGCTTCTGGTTATTAATCTCATTAAGACTACACAATTAAGCTTGACCCAAAAGATGACACGATAATAATGCACCCCGCTTGGCGGGCAGGCAACATTACCATCACACTTCCACACGACACACCACCCTTGGGGTGCCCACGCTTAGTCGATCAAGATTTTCATGTGTGTCACTTTTGGAAAGCATCTAAGACTTAATATTAATTTAAGGGAGTTTGAATTTATAAATACATATACTTTATCCAATCACCACATATATAGTACTTATCATATACATGCTATATCCTGCAAGGAAAACATACAATAAATAAAACCAAAACCTATGGCCATCCTAATGTCTTTCCTTGGAGCCACATGGAACTACCAAAACCTAGGGTCCACATCACATGCAAAAACATGTTGTTAATGAAGATCCATGCTCATCAATCTGAGTTGATTGGTTCAACCCATGAATGATCACCTTTCCTCTTGGATGGTCATTTGGTTATGATATTTTGGTAACAAAATAATTAGAATCTTATTACATACAAATAAATTTGTGAAAATAAAATCTCTTCTCCCCCTTTTTTACTCCTGATACTACAACCGTAGATATATGTATATTGATTAACGTCACATACATAGATTAAATCCAGTAGACATGCGACACTATCTTAAATAAAAAGCAGCCAAGTCTTTGTATAACCAGGACCAACAAATTTGCTGGAAATATTAAGACGGTTGTTGTATGAATGCTACATAGCTTGTCTGGGGACGACGACTTCCATATATCGCATATAGGATCGGCTATATTGGACCAATAATGTTGGTTATGTACTAACACCTAAGCGAGTGACACTATAATTAAGGACCTTCTGGTCCTCCTCGGTCCTCCAGTCAGCCGACTTGCCTTAGAGACGGTTGTATGGCTTCTATTCATTTTTAAAATGAAATAATCACATTTATTAGGAGGAATTTACCCTATACTGATCTAATACAGTAGTTAGTCTCATCTTTCATTATTCCTATTTTGGTCCTTGAACATGGATATTCTGGATATCCAATCTCGATCATTAATTGTCTTTCTTCTTCGTCGTAATAGGAAGGTAAACTATCCTACTTCCACATGATTATTGAGAAATCTCGAGTTACATTTGGGGGGAGAAAAGGTATGAAAGAATTCAAATTGTTACATTTGGGAGATAAGATACAGGTTCAGTATGCAAATGGAGATGAATAGGATTAACAAACCACACAACTATACATAGACAATTAGGGTTATTGGCGATAAGCATGCTACACATCCACCATCAAAACTTGCTTTTAGGGTGATGCATGTAAATTGTATACATATATATATCATATATATAATAGTTTGGGATTATGCATGGTATTTAATTGGACAAAATTATTCACATAGATTGAAATAACTAAACAATAAAACCAAAAATCCAGTCATATTGATTATTCTAAAATATAGTAAATTGACGTTGTTCTGATACTACTATCGCAAAATATGGCTTCAAAATAGGCAGTAGAAACAAAATTGTTACTACCATATTCCCCATAAACCATAAGATTAATTCAAAAACTATAAGATGGGAAGGATGTCTATGAGGATATACCTAGTCCTGGAGCAAGTCTAGTGACATCTTGTCTTCGTTGTAGATGACAAGTCTTCGAGTTGTACTGGGACTTTTATGTTGTGTGTCCTGGTCTAACCATCGATTGCAAGTTGAGTCATCCTCCTAGCGGCAGACAACGTCCTTTACACCTCTATGTAAGTCCACACGGAGTCCCTAGAACTTGTGTTGTCAAACTAGAATGGACAGGATGGAGTTGCCCATTGGTGTACTAGTCACCAACTTGCTCACCCAGAATTTTGTATTCCTTGCTATCCCTCCATTTATTAGGTAGGACTTGCTAAGGTTCTCTATTGGTTATCGCAACCTGTGAGTGTTGAACCATTTGGTTGGAAAATGAACCAGTCAGTTCAAAATGAGAAATGCAATCCAGTAGTTTTGCTTGTTTTCTAATCACATATGAATTTGGCAATTTGTTTACATTTAATGCTAAATCTTAATTCCTTGCACCAATAAAATTGAGCAAGTGAATCGATCAACTTCTCTCATGAATTCAGGAAAGCCACCAGAACCTTTAGTTGGAATGACTGAGCAGATTGGTTCACTAGGTGTATCAATCATCTCACTCAAACTGAACTGATCGGCTCACACGTGGTGCCTTAGTTCATGTAGAACTCAACCAGTGTGATTTCTAATCAACCATACACTCAAAATGGTCATTTCATCACATAAGCCGACCGATTGGGAGTCCAGTCAGTGGATTTATTGCTTGAATTGAATACCTCATCAATTTGGTAACCAATGCGATCATTATTCAAGATAAAACTCCTCTTCTATGTCAAGACCTATGTCTCTAACCCTATATGTCCCATATTATGTTGGCAGTGAATGTCAATAACAACTTATGACATCACAAGCAATGAGTGGTTCCTAGTCGCACATCATTTCTACCCAAGTAAATGAAAAATAGGAGAACAACTTCAACCTACAATCTATGTATGGTGTTACAATATTTGTATAGTTCCTTTTTCACTAATATCCTTATTGAACTGGAGGCATGGAGTAAATGCCTCTCCAACATTCAATCTTGTTCCTTGAATCAAAGTATATTGTCTGAGGTATATGTAAGATTAATATCACATATTGATTCACATCTGCATTGACATGCATTTCTCAGTCTCGCTAATCAAGAGGCCTTGGATATCATACTCTTGCATAAGGGACAAATCCCATCTACATCACTCAAAACCACTCCCTATTTCTCATAGTAACCCAATCATCACATTTATAGCAACTCTTATTTAGGATTACGTTTGATGGTGTCAAAGCATATTGAACGACATGTGATGAGTGTAGTGACTTTAGGTCTAAGAACTACAAACACCACCAACATTATGAGAGTTGACTATGACTACCATAGTAATGCCTTCAATGTGTTAGTATCATGGTGGGTCTGCCTGATACATATTTCTCTAACATGTATCTTTGTGCCTGGTTTGATATCACCATATCATGACTAATGAGATTCTATTATGAACCAACATACACTCTAGTTTTGTGTATTATTGTTGTCTATCGACCTTCTATAACAACATATGACTAGGGACATAATTGGAATGTATACTCTTAACATCCATATGATCTCATTGTTCAAGTCACATACTTGAAGACATACATCATCGAGTAATATCATTCTCTAAACATGTAAACCCATAAAGTAAATATTATCACCCTTCTGGAAAGAAAAACAACCCTTTCTTCTTTACTTCCTAAGTCTATAGGAGGAAAACACATTAGTGAATGGATACAAATACTACATTGTCGCTTTAGAGGTGGTTTCATTATAGGTCTTAGTTACAAATATATCCAACTACTTCACCACTACTTATAAGAATATGATATAACTATCACCATAAAAAACCATCATGACCGCCACACCTTATCTTTTAGAGTAGTTTATGGAGAACCAAGTCATGAAAGAACAAAATACTGACATATTTCATTACATTGAAAACTCTGTGGCATATATACCTTAGTTGTCTGAAGGGGACTTCAAACACACCATAAGTAACACAGAAAGCTTAATTATTCAAACAAGGCCTAGAAAACACCACTACAAGCATGACTTGTCCATCAATTATTTCATCTCAAACTTTCACTACTTGACCTATCTATCTCCAATAATGACTACACTTGAATCTGAGGACATTTATGGGTTAAAGAAGACCATTTTGTTTTCTTCCAACATGGGTGGATTTTTACACCATCACCTTTTCATCAGTCTCTTCCAAACCCAATTTTGATCACATCCCAATACTCCTTAACACCCACTATGAGTCTTTGGGAAAAATCATTCCTTTATACAATTTTGGGATCAAGTACTCTGATTTCAAAGAACTCATTATTCAAGATCTTCCCTTTTCTATAAATAATCTATAACTAGTATGGAACATAAACAAAATAATGAAATATATTAGACCATCCCTTAAAAGTTGGAATAACACCACTTTTGGTAACATTAACCACCACCTTAGACACAGAATCATTACTCCTCATATTATATAGTGATTGATATGTAAATTAGGAGCACATCCTTGAGTTTCAAATTTAGATAGAACATTATCTTCACAAAAATGAGATCATGTGGAAATAGAGATTCCTAATCAATTGGGTGAAAGAGGGAGACTTAACACCAAATTCTTCCAGAATTGTTGTAATAACAACAAAAAGAAATATTTCCATATATGATCTCAATATCCTTGGTTAAAGTACCACAAATAGATACATTATCACATCACACATTGTAGAAAATTTTAGAAAAATTTAACAACAAAAACAACATATTGAAACATTTCAAAATCCAGTGGGATACCTATGTCCATCCCAAATTACTGATTCAAAAAACCATACAAACAACTTCACATACATTAAAATTAAATAGGTTGTTGACCATTTTGTGGCAGGCAAATGACATAGTCCCGATGGCTACAATCTAAATTTATAATAGTATATGTGGGAACATCTATGAAAATATTTTTATAACCTCTTTCAGTACATACACCTACATGATGATATCTCTTCCCAATTTGTTATCCTTAATCAAGCCCATATTGTTGAGAAATATGGGCACAAAGTATAGCAGTGGAAACAAAACTTTTATCTACCTGTATTCCCATGACAACAAGATCGTGTCAACTACTATGAAATAGGAAAGATGGTTTAATGAGTTTATACTTGGTCTTGGAGAAAGTCTAGCAATAGAAACTCATTGCAGTGCAACTATCTTCTAGTTGCTCTTGGACAGTGGGTGTACAACTCATGGTCTTCACAACGAACAATGCACATGACGACTTCTACAGTGACTCCTACAGTCTCACCACAAATAGTAGACTAGACTTTGCCCTTCTAGAAGCAGCCAATAGACACCTACCTCTAGAGTAGTCCACACATACCAACTAGAACTCAAGTCGTTTAACTAGAAATGATTGGAAAGAGTTGTCCCTCCCATTGCTGTACTAGTAACCAACATGGTCTCCCACAACAATGATCCTCAATTGTTCTCTCCCTTTGATATCCCTCCCTAGTTGGGTAGAACATGCTTGGGCTCTCTTGGTTACCACAACCAGAGAGGACAAAAATTGTCAAAGTAACTGATTTTCAATTGTTTGTGTTGTTGTACTCTGGGAAGCCCTCAATACCCCTCTATTTATAGGAGGGGTTAGGGTCAGGGTTCTCAGTCTGTTGGGGATCTCTGTGGGAGTGGAAGGGACTAGATGATCTTGAATTCTTGCAACCTACTAACCACAAGACGGTCATCTGGTGACCCAGACGCTCATCTAGTGTGTGAGACGGTAGTCTCGCACTGTAAGACAATCATTTTATAGTTTCCCAATTGCACATGAAATTCACAATTCCTTTCCAGTTAATGGTTAACATTAAGTCCATGTATCAAAAGTATTGTGCAATCAAAACAACCATATTTTGCCAAAAATTTGGGAAGTTACTAGAACTTTCCTTTGGACCAAATGAGCTAATTGGTTCCCCAAGTGAAGCAGTTGTCTCTCTCAACCGAGTCAACCACTTCATCCAGTGAGCCAATCAGTTGGGCCTCATTTGTGCAAAACATCAGCCAATTCAGTTCCAATCATCTTGATACCCCAAATGAGTATCTCAACATTTGATATGATCGTCTGGTTGTCTAAGTGACTGTCTCACCATGTGAGCTGATCATTTGGGAGTTTAGTCAGCCAATATGTTGCGTGAATTAAATGCCTAAAAGCTTTAGTAATCAATCCAATCATCATTCGAGATTAAACTCCTCTTCTAGATGAGTTCCTTTATGTGTGACCCTATAGTTCCCATATCACATTGGTAGTGAATGTCCATAACTAGCTTATGATATCACAAACAAGGAGTGGTTCCTAGTCGCACATAAGTGCTACTCAAGTAAATGGAAACTTGGATAACAACTTCAACCTAAAATTTGTCTAAGGTGTTGTAGTGATTCTATAATTCCTTTGGCTCAATGTTCAATCCATGTTCCTTGAACCAAGAGCACACTGTTTGAGATAATTTGACCTTAGTATCACATACTAAGTCACATGTGCATGGATATTCATTTCTTAGTCTTGCCTATCAAGTGGCCAGGATATGAAACATCAGTAGGTGGGACAAATTCCATCTCTATCATTTACAGTTAGTACCCATGTGTCAAAGCTATCCAATCATAACCTTTATGGTAACCCATATTTTAGGATTATGTTTGATGATGTCAAAGTATATCCAACGACATGTGATGAGTATAATGATTTCATGTCTAAGAATGAAAATCACCACCTTCACTATGAGAGATGACTATGACCACCGATAATGGTTTCCATGTGTGACTCTCAAGGTGGGTCTGTGACACACTTTTTCCATGCGTAGAACGCAAGTGTACGCGTCAATGTAGTATAGGCCCTTGTGAGGCCTGAGTCAAACTCAAGGACACTGAACTATCGATAGACTACTACTAACTATTTGCGATCAGCTAAACCGATTAAAAGAGGTTGAAAGTTGTTGTAAAAATAAAAGAAACTAAAATAAAACAAAGAAATCAATTAAATGTTTAGTTTAATCAATTCAGGTGAAGATCTTTAGGATTGCAGTTTCACCGCGGGTTTCATTGCATGAATTTTTTTATAGTTAAACAAGTTCATCTCTCAATTCGGGTAGTGGCCTATAATCAGAATTGCCCACTGTCATGGTACAATTCACTACCTATGTCTAGGTCGGTTCCACTGTCGTAGTAACCTATACCCTAAACTAGGTGCATTAGAATCGACCTCTGGGTTTCCACCATTAACCTTAAATCACCTTGTTCAAGGGATTTGTTAATTAATGTGAATTTTTTCTCTTTTCAGCCGTTAATTCTTCTTTCAAAGTAATTAAAGGCATTAGATTATCATTCTGGTGATCAAGCATAACAATATAATTGAGAAAATGAAATCATACCACGGATTTAAGGATAAATTATGAATTACTATGTTAAAAATGTCATACAATGCTTCCTCGGGGTTCTCCCTGTCCTAAAGATAAAGGGGATTAGCCCCACAGAGCAAAACATGGTAGAGAAAAGGGGAAACATGGAGAAAAATGTGAATAAGTAATGAAACCCCTGAACGGAGGAGATCCAAGCATTCCTCGGCGTAGAATGCACGATCTACAACCTTTCGGCGGTGGAAAACGTCTTCTTCGGCTTTTGGAATGGCTGGGGCGTGCTTCTAGGCTCCGTCCTTCTCTCCACACCTTCTCGGGATGTGTGCAACGGCTAATGACATGATGATTTGCTCTTGGCCACCGTCGTTAGGTATAATCACCGAGTTAGGTTGCAAAAATATCACAGCCGTCGGATTTAGATTGATCTGAAACAAACTTGTATCTAACGGCGTCGATACCATCGACGCGGGTTGATGGTATCGACCTTGCACGATATCGGCAAGTCTTCTTTTCTTTTCATTGTTGCGCCTGATGCTGACTCGATACCATCGGCGAGGGTTGATGGTATCGACACCCTTAGGCGTCAGTTTTATCCCTTTACCGTCGTTGAAGCTCCACTTGTTGATAGTATCGACTTCTGGGTCGATAGTATCGACTGTCTTCTCGCCAGCAACCTGATGATAAGTCGCTACCATCGACTTCCCCGTCGATGGTATTGACTCTGTGCTACTCCTTGCGGCTGACTGCCTGTGGTTGCGTCGATGGTATCGACCACTTTCGATGGTATCGACAGCAGCATATATGCGCTTTCCTGAAATTACAACACCAAACCACGTAAGCCGAGATAAAACCTATTATTGTAATCATTTATGTTCAAAACAATAAAATAAGGGAGATTTGACACTGAGAAGGATCGTGGACTAATGTAAATGAATTATGCAATATTAACCACCAAAATGACCAATAAATGCATAAAACACAAGTAAAACAAGTCTATAAATGTGACTCAAAATCATCGCATCAAACTCCCTTAAGCTTGAACATTGCTCACCCTCGAGAAACTAAACTTTAGAATAGAATTGCAAGTGTCAACTAAAGAACAGATTATCACAACAAACATCACCATATGATTCCCTCCAGACATTCACATACTGGCCCTCACTAACCA
The DNA here is from genome assembly GCA_963693085.1 of Alisma plantago-aquatica. Lineage (NCBI taxonomy): Eukaryota > Viridiplantae > Streptophyta > Magnoliopsida > Alismatales > Alismataceae > Alisma > Alisma plantago-aquatica. The sequence goes on from OY856411.1 coordinate 894,539,894, forward strand.
CGGAATGATAATTACCCTAAAGGTGACAATGATCATCCATAAAAGGTATCTACCTCAAGATTGATGAACACTATCATATAAGGCAGTTAACATAATAAAGTTCTCCGATTCAGACTCAGTGCATCTTGTGATCTCCTATTCTACATTGCTCGCCCTAACTACCATCTACATGGAAGTAGCTCTCCTGATATTCACAAGCGAGGAGAAAATCATGGTGGCCTACCAATCCGAGCAACGGGTGGATGGAATGGGTGGCTAGCGGATGAAATGGAAGCATTATATGGTTTCAACATATATAAAACAAAAATGCCCTAAATGATGCATATATAAGTAAAAATGCCCTAATGCCTACATTTGGGTGAAATGATGCATGCACTATCATTCCGTCTCCAGGTGAGATGGAATATCTAAGAGAACTACATCATGTTCTTATTCTTCTTAATATGCAGTGAGAATATGTTCCTTTCTCCCTCTCATTCCTATTTACTTCTCAATTCTTTTCTTTTTCTGTTTTTTTTTCAATTTCCAATTTTTTTTCTTTTTCCTCAAAATTTTTTAAGGCCCTTATATCCATAAATGACAATGAATTATTTGTCGGGCTCACTTATTTCTGCATAGCTTAAATATTTGAAGCATTCAGAAGGTAAGGAACAAGTTAATCACCCTTAATGTTTCAGAAGAAATAAGATACATGATGTACTATATGCATAAAAATGTGAATGCAACTACAACATGATAATTATGCGACTAAATGACATGCACCCAAGGATAATGTGCATGTATAACTAATCTATTTTTTTTTAATGCAAAATATGTGAAAATAGTTGCAATGGAAGTCCTATCTACATGAGATGCAATCAAAGAGATTAAAACCGTAATGTACTTCCAGCTCTTAAGGTGGAGTATGAAAACAATGGGGTGGATAGATCACAAGACTAATTGACTGAACCTTTGTAAATTATTATGTGTCCCTCCTTACTGACCTGTGTAGTAATTAAGAGGTTTCTCTCTCTTACATCAAATTAAAGTCTCATTATCATTTGTTCAGTTTAGGCTCAAACAACCAAATCCGTCCACTTTTCATGAATCATAGGAATGTACAGCTGTGATTTCCTATTTTAGAGTTGACAAACCCAATCATTTTCTTAAGTTATGTGCTCAAAGTTGAACAACAAAAGCATGCAAAACACAGAAATTTTTTAAAATTTGCCCCTAATTCCCATGTACAAGCTACGAGATGACACAAGACTTAAGACATCCACAATTACACTAGATAGAGTGTGGATCCTACAAACAAACTAAAAACTGCAAGAAATAAATGACAAGAACAAAACAATAAAAACTAAAACTAGGAAAATAAAAGATAGAGTTGTTCCAACTCCCCCCCTAAGCTTGAATTCGACTATGGCCTCATAGTCAAAAACAACCTTAAAAGGTGGAACAGAGATACCGATCATTCTTCTGGAGGAGGCGGGTACTGCGGGGCTGTGGAGTCCCAAGATGGGTACTGCCCTGAAAGCTCGAATCTTACTGAGGCATGGGCGGAGGTTGTAGATACCCCCCAAAGTAATTCTGGCTCCAGTAATGATCATAGAAGGGCTAATGCTGCATCTCCATCCTATGCAACCTGTCGTGGATGCGCTGTTGGTTTTCAAGGAGGAGGCGCTCATTTTCTAAAATAGCCCTCTGGTTATCAAGCAGCCAGTTCATCGTCTCCTGAATACCGGCATATGAAGCTATGTGTTGCAGCTGGGTGTGCTGGATCTCTTGCAGCATCGTATACATCCCCTGCATTGAATAGACATCCTCGCTGTGCTGCGAGGGTTGTGGTGGCGGAGGATGCGAAGAAGAAGATGCACCCGGATGCATGCAGGGACGCTTCCTAGGTGCCACACGTGCACGAAGAGGAGTGAAGGCCTCCTCTTCTCGTCATTCTCATCTCCATCATTGTCATTTTCGTTGGTGTCGCCGTCTTCATCCGATTCATCAATGGCAATGATGGGCCATCATAAATGCTGAGCACCCTCAATATGGAAGATGGGGTCGGGAAGCGCACACTCCTGATAAGCGTGATTAACGTGGCAATGTGCATATGGTAAACCATCACGAAGCAGGATGAGGTTGGAGCGGTGCAGATACTGGAGGTTGACCTTTCTCCTGGTAGAGAGGGCAGTAAGCTAGGAAATATCCAGCCCAAGATAGACGACCAATGGTGTGATCAGCCCTCCAAAATGGATTGGAGCATTCCGCGTACTCCTTTTCACAGCTACTACGCACGTCAAGAAAAACGCACCCCAATTACACTCCTCGCGCTTCAGCAACTTATACAGGAAGAACAAATCTATCTCTTGAAACTTGCTGAGAGACAGGTCATCACGCGCGAACAAGGTGGTGTAGAGCATGCGGTGAAGAACCCGCACAAACGGATGTTTGAAATTGAAAACCTCTAGAGGGGGGGTGAATAGAGTTTTATGATAATTTTAAATTAATTTAAAATTCAAGCAACCACAGAGAAAGATTGGACAAGGAGACACAAGGGTTTAGAGTGGTTCCTAGCCTTAGCAAATACTAAGGTAGTCAGTCCACTACCCGGTTGCTTACCCAACCGGGATTTGAAAAGAAATTATTTTATTACCTCGCAAGGACTTTACATAAAATACATTTCTTTTCCCTAAACCCTTCAAGCAGCCTTCACCTAGAAGTAATCGCCCAACTCGAAGCAGCCTTCCCTTGAAGTAGATGCACCAACTCCCGTTGCACCAGCCTTCTGAAGTAGCTTCCCGTGCGATAGCCTTCTTGAAGTAGCTTGAAGTCCCCTTCTCCACCTGAGAAGTCAACCCTCTCCAATCCGCAGCCTCCAACCCTAGGAGTAGCAAGGAGAGTACAAAAGATAAACAGGAACAAGAAAGGAAAACAGAAATTACAACTTATCCTTTTAAGCACAAGGCTTGATTTGCCTATATCAAGCGTATAAATCTCCTAACCAATGTGTATGACAATGTGATTGTAGTGGATAGGAGATACTAGCCTATAGGGCACGAAATGGGAGCAATAGGAATGAATGGCAAGTGTAGGAATTGCTCTATTGCTCTAAAACAGATTGCAAGTGTGTATTCAAGCTCAAGTATAGTACAAGTATATCTTCGATGTTCTTTGGTGACCTAAGGCATGTCCTATTTATAGGAATGACCTATGTATGCTTAAGGACGTTCTAGACAACTTCTAGGGGGTTCCTAGTGCTTAACTAGCCGTTAGGAATAAGTTAGGCGCATTAGCAACGGCTAGTTAATTAATTCTGCAGTTGTTGTCAGAGACCATCTCGGTCGAGGACTCGTCGACCGAGATGCCCAGTCGGTCGAGGATTCGTCGACCGACAGGCTCTCTGGATTAACGTTTATTTGCAACTGTCAACTGCTGTGTCTAACGGCTACTTTTGGTCAATCTCGGTCGAGAAGTTTGTCGACCGAGAGTGTCTCGGTCGAGGAGTGTGGTCGACCGAGATTGACTCTGTTTCAATCTTTTAATTAAACCACTAAGTGTGTTTATGAGTGTGCATAATGTGATCCTTTTGGAAGGGATGACTTGTCTAACTATGGTGTGTAGCTAGGGAAGATCTAACGCTTGATTTACATGCAATCTAAGTACTTGTACATTATATAACTGTACAAGTTTTTACAATAGTGATTACATTGCATGAAAGTAAATATGTAAGCTCGTGATTTCCCTAGTTGCTTTGTCATCCACCATAATCCTGCACACTCAAGTAGCTCGTTAGAATAATAAGAATGAAATGTTTGTCATCATCGAAACAAAGGGATTTATCATAATGTCCAATTTATCCAACAATCTCCCCCTTTTTGAAGATGACAAACATTTCCTAAAATATGAAATAAGGAAATATAAAGCATGTGAGTTTCATACCTGAAGATTACCTTTTGTAGCCATTCTTGTTTTACAAGTGTGAGTGCTGGCAATCAGGATGAAACTCATATATATTTATATTTTTGATTTTATATTCTTTCTCCCCCTTTGTCATTTCAAAAAAGATATCCAATTTGAATATTTTATTTTCTTTTCCCTTTTAATTTTATATTTTGCTCCCCCTTAAATAGATATCCTTTTAGAAACATGGATTTGTGTCTAATTTATCCACTATTTGTTTCTCAATCATTTGCAAAGGATATTAAGCCTTGAAATGATATGAGATCATGTTAGGTTCATGGCATATGTATATAGATTTCTCACCCATTTTACAAGGGATGTTAAGCCCTGAAAATGATATGAGATTCCCTTAAGCTCATGACAAATGTACATTTATCTCTCATCTATCCCTAAATTAAATGAGATTCCTTTAAGCTTAGAGTACATAAAAATGTCTCCAACCAAATGCAAGGGATGTTAAGCCCTGATTTGTTTAGAGAGTTCCTTTAAGTTCAAGATATATCAATTTTATAAATTTCTTCATAACCAAGAGTAAAAATACTAAGGTCGTATCAGGCAATCAAATTCGTTTTTATGCGCTCCCCCTTAATCTTATAATTTAGGCAATTTAATGCTTCTAAGGTCACAAATAATTTTAAATGTTGATTTTGACCTTTATCATAAGTATACTAAGATTAAGTGCAATAAAATGATGTCCAAATAAGCATTTTGTCAAAGCTTATTTTAGATCGCCCTTGACTACGACCGTAGCGCCCCTTGGCTAAGTTTTGTTTTAACCAAGAGGCTAGAATTGCAGATTTCCAATTAAGCATTCGTATGTGAAGTATAATTTCTGCAGATAGCTATCAATTTGAAGCACATTGAGATATACCTATTAATATGAGCATCATAGTGAAGTCTTTTGACCTTGATTTTTCTAGAATGCATGTTTTACATAATGTTTCATATGCTTTGCGATGGGTACATAAGTATTAAATCCCATTCCTTATTATACCCATATCATAAGATTCTTTAGAAACATATATTTTGAGAGCAAGATTAATATCTTAAAGTCAAGCTTTTTGCTTTTAATTTCTTAGAACAAGCAAATAGATAAAAACATTAATATTTTGTTATTTTGTTCTAAGAGGTACCGTTTTGTCATAGAGCCATCATCATCACAAGATGTGTCCACAATTATTTTCTATTATGTTAAGATGCTTTTATGACATATACAATTATAATGATCATTTAAGATTTGTATGAATCAAAGCATAATGAAGCATGGTAAGTGATACTTAATATGAAAACATCTTCTTAACAATGAAGGCATGATTAATATCTTAATTTCTTATAGATTCATATTTGAGAGATTCTTCATTTTATTTCAAACCTTAAAATTCTATGTCTAAGCAATAAAACATTTGCTTGCTATAAATCATCAAGAAGTCATGTATTCAATAATCATTTTCCATTTGTTCTATGTAGCATAGCATCATTTTTATGAGTTGAATGATAAAATAGTGAAAGCATACCCATGATGCAATGATAGAACCATAATTATTTCATGAGATACAGTAATTGTAATCATTTAAACTAAATGTCATAACACATGATTTCTATATAGATAGACCAGGAAATACTTTAGAAAATCATGTGAAATAGTTAATTCTAAACATGATGATAAAAAGATCTTCAAATAGTTATTGACAACAAATAGATGGCACATAGATCCGTCAAAAGATTATTCAGCAATTTTACTGTAATTTAATCTTGATCAAACATTTATAACAAATTGATAGCAATACAAAAAGCAGAACTTGAAAACAGTAATCTGCTCGGTCGACTATTGCTCGACCGAAAGTGTTTTCGGTCGAACAGTTTCTCGACCGAGAAAGTTTCTGTATTGTTTCTGAAATATGTTTCAGTAATAGTTTTCAAGTAAAATTTATATTATTTTAATTCAATTATTCAATCTGAAAGTTTAGTTTAATTTAGATCAAGATAACCTTTAAACCAAATCTTTTAAGTTTCGATTTATTATCCCTACATGTTAAGTTGAGAAAGACATAAAGATATGCAAATTAAAGGCTTTGGTCATATCTCAACTTAGTCTAATCGAATTAATTTGGGGATTTTGGAACCCATACCAACTCAACATCCTTTTTCTTGTATGGGCAGGAGAAGGAGTAATGTCCAAGACGTAAACAATAGTGGCAACATATAGAATCAACCTCATATCTCTTTCTATGATTTTGGTTTAGGTTGTTCTTTTGTACAAATGTATATTTGCCTCTATGTACATTCATTGATTGACTCGCTTGTGTCCTTCTCCAACTAGGTTCTTGATGAGATTTACCTTTAGGCTTATAACCTAGTCCACTCCTTCCAATTTGTCGATAAGGATTATCTAGAATTTTATCAAGAATGACATTGTTATTTAAACTACGAACTTGTTGTTGTAACTTGGCAATCTCATCTATTCTCTTTTTGATATCTAGTTTTGCTTGGTCTAGATGAGATGATAAAGAATTTCTTTCTTTAACTATATTGTCATAGTCTACATGGGTGCACAATATAGGTTGTTTTTGAAGATCATTTACTTGAGTCTGCAAATTAGTCTTTTCAAGAGAAATAAGATTGAAGTTAGCTTCTACTGATTTCAATTTAAGATCACGTTCTTCAATTGCCCTTTTTAGATCTTCATTTTCAGATTCAAGAGCAAGAAGTTTAGTATTTAAATCATCATTTACTTTGTTTGATTTCTTCAATTTCTTCTTGTACTCAATGTATTTTTCATGCATTTCTTCTAGACTAGCAATTAGATCTTCTTTTGATAAATCTAAGAGACTTACCTCTTTTTCTTCTTCCTCACTTATTGTAGCAACGAAACACTCTTTATGTGCATCTTCTTTCTTTGACCTCCATGGACATTTAGACGTAGAGTGCTTTGTTCCTAAGCACCAATTGCAACTAGTCGAACTTTGGTCCATGCTCCTTTTCTTGTGGTTGTAGTCACCTCCTCCCTTTATCTCTTCAAGACCTGGTTAGGGCTCCTTGAAGCCTGCTCTGATACCAATTGAAAACCTCTAGAGGGGGGGTGAATAGAGTTTTATGATAATTTTAAATTAATTTAAAATTCAAGCAACCACAGAGAAAGATTGGACAAGGAGACACAAGGGTTTAGAGTGGTTCCTAGCCTTAGCAAATACTAAGGTAGTCAGTCCACTACCCGGTTGCTTACCCAACCGGGATTTGAAAAGAAATTATTTTATTACCTCGCAAGGACTTTACATAAAATACATTTCTTTTCCCTAAACCCTTCAAGCAGCCTTCACCTAGAAGTAATCGCCCAACTCGAAGCAGCCTTCCCTTGAAGTAGATGCACCAACTCCCGTTGCACCAGCCTTCTGAAGTAGCTTCCCGTGCGATAGCCTTCTTGAAGTAGCTTGAAGTCCCCTTCTCCACCTGAGAAGTCAACCCTCTCCAATCCGCAGCCTCCAACCCTAGGAGTAGCAAGGAGAGTACAAAAGATAAACAGGAACAAGAAAGGAAAACAGAAATTACAACTTATCCTTTTAAGCACAAGGCTTGATTTGCCTATATCAAGCGTATAAATCTCCTAACCAATGTGTATGACAATGTGATTGTAGTGGATAGGAGATACTAGCCTATAGGGCACGAAATGGGAGCAATAGGAATGAATGGCAAGTGTAGGAATTGCTCTATTGCTCTAAAACAGATTGCAAGTGTGTATTCAAGCTCAAGTATAGTACAAGTATATCTTCGATGTTCTTTGGTGACCTAAGGCATGTCCTATTTATAGGAATGACCTATGTATGCTTAAGGACGTTCTAGACAACTTCTAGGGGGTTCCTAGTGCTTAACTAGCCGTTAGGAATAAGTTAGGCGCATTAGCAACGGCTAGTTAATTAATTCTGTAGTTGTTGTCAGAGACCATCTCGGTCGAGGACTCGTCGACCGAGATGCCCAGTCGGTCGAGGATTCGTCGACCGACAGGCTCTCTGGATTAACGTTTATTTGCAACTGTCAACTGCTGTGTCTAACGGCTACTTTTGGTCAATCTCGGTCGAGAAGTTTGTCGACCGAGAGTGTCTCGGTCGAGGAGTGTGGTCGACCGAGATTGACTCTGTTTCAATCTTTTAATTAAACCACTAAGTGTGTTTATGAGTGTGCATAATGTGATCCTTTTGGAAGGGATGACTTGTCTAACTATGGTGTGTAGCTAGGGAAGATCTAACGCTTGATTTACATGCAATCTAAGTACTTGTACATTATATAACTGTACAAGTTTTTACAATAGTGATTACATTGCATGAAAGTAAATATGTAAGCTCGTGATTTCCCTAGTTGCTTTGTCATCCACCATAATCCTGCACACTCAAGTAGCTCGTTAGAATAATAAGAATGAAATGTTTGTCATCATCGAAACAAAGGGATTTATCATAATGTCCAATTTATCCAACAGAAATCTACAACCGCCGCATTATGGTAGCTCAAGGATTTGCCGGGCGGCGCAGTCATCAACTCGGCAAAGATGGCGTCGTAATCTATCCTATTATCTGGCCGCCGATGATGGTGGTTGTGATGAGCCTAGTTATAAATATAATTGAACTGGTCGAGGGTGATGGTGTAGTTGTTTTTGAAGAGCCGGAACGACACCCTCCCTTTCCTCCATTCTCTGTCGGTGGAGATCAGGTCATTGGGCAGCACGTTGATGTCAAGTGATGCCATGAACTCCGCCATGAGTTCCTTGTAGGTCGGCCACTCGCCAAAAAATGGATGGCCCTCAGTGTAGTATTGGACTTCATCAGGCGTCCTGTCGGTTTGGTGCACTTGACCTTGGAGAACATATTGAAGATTAGCCTCGAACCCTAAGTAACACACCATATCCCAGTCAACGTAGCGGGTCGGCTCGATCTTGCGCTTCATCAATTCATCGTACACCTTCCGGACCTCCGCGAAAGGATGGACAATCCGCAGACGTGGAATAGAGGCAGGAGGTGGAGGAACAAACTCTGGGATGTCCATGGGATCCGCCCATGAAGAGGATGCACCGAATGTGCGCACCATCGTCAAGAAAGAAAGAGTAGAAGACGTAGCTTGGTGAAGGTCAGAGAAGACAATCTCCACTCGGTGAAGGCTCAGGGAAGAATGCTCTCCTTGGACGCTTGTAGCTGGGCTCTGACTGCTCAACAAGTCACACGGCACAAGTAGAGGAGGAAATCTATGAAGGTGTGATGTCATATGACGACAAACCCTCCCTTTTATAACCGTGGTCGGCGCTGCTGTGTGCCCGTCGATACCATTAACGTGAGTCGATGGTATCGACTCCTATAGCACAATCCGGCTTCTGCTAGTATCAATGGTTGTCGATATCCTAATGTGGGGGCCCGGATCAATGATGCGTCGATACAATCGATGGGTGTTGATGGTATCGACCCATCCCACGGATCGACTCTCTTGATGCAACGATCACCGTTGATCTCCTCTCGTGGATCAGTGACATTTCACATCAATACCATAGACGCAAGTCGATAGTATCAACTCTGCTTAGGGCAAACACCCTGCGAGGCCCGACCACCGCTTTCTTCCTGTTACTGGGTTGATACCATCGATAGGCCCGTCGATGGTATGGACATCACTGAGACAATTTCATCTGAAAATCTCCAGAGATCTCCCTAGTATCGACGCCCGTGTCGATACTATCGACCTCATTTTTGCGATCAACCTGTTGGTGTGTCGATACCATCGACAAGGCTGTCGATAGTGTCGATGCAGAGTGATTTTTGCAGCTGCCTACCTATGCCCATCTTGATACCATCGACACAAGGGTCGATGGTATCAACCCTGCCTTAGACATGCACATTGAGGAAACGATCAAGGTATCTTTTTTACACTAAAAACAAAATCAAATCAAACCAAAGTACAAATGTGAAAGAAACTAAACGAAGCTACCGATGGCTGGGTTGCCTCCCAACAAGCACCCTTATTTAATGTCTTAGGCTAGACGACATTAAGCTCCTCATGCATCTAGAAGCGCAATGAGTTTGACCTCATTCACTTTCCTTGTGTAATCTTCACCAAAATACAATTTCAATCATTGTCCATTAACCAAGAATGTTGTCTCGCCATCACACACCATGATTGTGCCATGTGGCCTGACCTCCTCTATGGTGAACGGTCCACTCCATCGGGATTTCAATTTCCCGAGATGCATCTTCAACCTGGAATTGAATAAGAGTACACGGTCTCCTTTCTTGAAGACGTGCATCTGAATATGGCGATCATGAATCAGCTTTGTTCGCTCCTTGTAGATCCACGAGCTTTCATATGAATTCATCCTCAGCTCGTCAAGTTCGTTCAACTCAAGAAACCTTTTCTTTCCCGCTTCATCATAGTTCAAATTTAGCTTCCCCAGCGCCCAATGCGCTTTATGCTCCAATTCCACCAGAAAATGGAAGGCCCAACTGTAAGCTAACCCAAAAGGAGTAGTGGATATATGTGTCTTAAACGCTGTCATGTACGCCCACAAAGTGTCCGGTAGTAGGGTGCTCTAGTTCTTTCTCGTGGAAGCCACAGTGCGCTCCAAGATCTTCTTAATCTCCCAATTGGAGACCTCCACTTGCCCCTGTGTCTGCGGGTGGTATGAGGTACCAATGTTATGCTTTACCCCATACTTTCTCAACAGTGCCGCAAACTTCTAATTCTGGAAATGCGTACCTCCATCACTAATGATCATTCTTGGTACACCAAACCTACAGAAAATGTATTCTTTGACAAATCTGCACACTACAACGACATCATTAGTCCTAGTGGGTATTGCCTCTACCCACTTCGACACATAATCAACATCTAATAGAATGTACAAGTGTGATGACCCTGATTTTGGGGTTTAGATGAAATATGGTAGTAGAGGAGCAGGCATGCTTAATAGATGAAAAATATCAAATTGAGGAAATTGTTAACTCAGTTATGGATAGTTTCACCCTAGTTAGGTCATTTGATATATGATAGAGGACTGTAGTGCCTGATTGAAATTAGTTATACATGAATAGCCTTTATTACTCAATCGAGTATTTCCTAGACAAAACATCCAGTTAGAGACCTATTTGATGGGTGAAAGGATCCTTCATAGGAATTTATTTAGGTGATCAATAATATTATTTGTGGCTCAGACTAGGCATAGAGAAAGAACAATTGATAACGAATGCATGGTTAAAAGTTTCATAACCGTTGAATGATCCATGTGATAGATATTGATGGTTGAGTTTTGATTAAGGTTTAAATGATTTAGACCTAGGTTTGATTTCCTTATCACGCAGCCAACTCACTAACAAATGGACACGACTCTAATATTTGTGACTTGGCTGGGTGTGGCATCTTAGCGACTTGGGTATAGATCCAATCAGTTGATGATTATCACCCACCTCCGTTTCAAGCGGAGCAACTAGTTTCTAGGAGACCAAGTCATGAGAAGTAACAAGGAGGCTGTTAGAAGTTTAAGCGAGATCTTTGGATCCATTGTGCCACCAGTATCCAATCAACTCCCCTGAGACCTGGCTCGTAAGACCTAAAGGTAAAGTGAGGGAGATCATCACCCTTGACCTCGTCTTCCTTCTCCCTTGTCCCCGACCTCCTCTTCCTTCTCCTTTCCTCATTGCTGCCAGCAAAATGTAACCCTAGAGATGGAGGAACTCACCCTTCTCACATCCCTGATCTATCTAGAGCGAAGGGCCACCATCAGAAATGGCGGGGCTATCTAGAGCATGAGCTCCAAATCCAGTCGAGGTACAGCTTGGCATCACCAAACTGAAAGCGACCGAGGTCACGTTTAGGTTCCTTGCCACTTCTTGTCCCTGCAACGGCACCATATTGGTCAGAACAGAGCTTTCTTACTCCTCTACTCTACCGCTACACCAAACAGCCCCTGTCGGCACTGATGTCGGGGCCACTGAAGGAGGAATCTGTGCTCCTGTCTCTCCTTGAACCACTTGTTCAAGGAGGAAGAAGATCAGCATAGGGGATGAAGGAAGGTGTATAGGAGGAGTGCGACCACAGTGATGAAGTTGGACCTTCCGACTACATCCATGGCAAGTCTATGCCTGCCGACCTGGACTGGCTTGGGGAACAAGGGTGATCGGGGATTACAGTTGGAGCTTATCTATTGCTTTAGGTCACATACAGAAGTGGAGGCGATCCGTGTGAATCTTTTGGGCACATCCGTAGGAGATGGAGTGCCATGTCCTTGGCTGGTGCTTTCCGGTGAGAAGGCACACTGCAGTGACAGTTTCACGCCCTGATCATCACACCTCCTCCTCCGTGCTCTCCCCTCCACCCTACTGTACTCTCCAATCGGCGTCAGGTTCTGTTCTACCACGGAAGGCCGACGACCACTCTCAGCAGAACACCAGCGCCCCTCCCGAGCACCCTTCTCCGACACCTCCTCCTTCATGGATCTAGGAGATCGCAGAGCGATCGAGAGCGGGTGCGGGTCAATGTGTAGGTGTGTTTGAAACTACACAAAGGTAGCGGAATTGAGGGATACGTCTTCATCCCTGAGCTTTGCTGATTGCTCACTGGAGGTGCTTGCGCCGGCGGCGGCTTAGGTGGAAGAACACCCACGCACGCAGGCGCAATGCTGTGTTGGGTTTGCGTGGATCACCAGAAGGAGAAAGGAGCGAACCAAATCCAAGGCCAGACCAGGTCAAAACCGGCTGAACCGACCGGCCCAAGTCATTTTAAGGTATTTTTGCACTCAAATATATGCAGATCTTGGAAAATGGATTAAAAATAGCTCCCTTGGCCTATAAATCCCCCAAAAATACCTCTAGACTCATAAAATGATCCCCTATATTACTGAACCCCTAGTTTGGATTTTGAAGCACAACTACTGATGATATTCAATTTAGGGTGAAATGCTTCTTTTAGGGTTCATTTATTTTGTATAATTAGAAAACGACGGATATAAAATATGAGAACAACATTCTTGAACCCTAATACCACTTGGAAACCAAATGTGAACCCTGATATGAGAATAATATCAAAATACTAGGTCTTTTCCAATTTATGCATTTTAGATGCTTTTAACCTTATATTAATTATAGATAATAAATAAGGCATCAGAAAAATATGAAATTTGGACCAGACCTCTAAAATGACAGCATGATCAGTAGAAAAATACCAGATACCATCCTAATATTAGATGGAACCTAGAATTGGCCTAAACCCTAACTTAGACCTAAAATATCAATGACATAATGGACCATGTATTAATGATGATTAATTTGTTATTAATCAGGTGATGACCAGAGATGTAGATGATCCAAAATATAAGTATGAATCTTTAAACTCAGGTATGTGGATATAATTATATGACTAGATTTGCTGGATGTTAAATATATATACTTGCTTGTTTGTACTTGAAATACCTTGTTGGATGTAGATCTATATGTATTGTCATTTCCACCTTGAACAATAAGAACACTAAAGAAAGAAAATGGAATGTAGTTACTGATGGTTCATTAATCTCCCTATTAGAGAGGGAAAGTATTAATGTTGACTAGCACCTCCCTAATGGTACAAGGTACACAGGGAGATCCCTAATGGTACAAGGTACGCAGGGATAGGGCCCAATATTTATGTTTGTGCTAAGTCCACCATAGTAATACATGTCCATTGAAATATGATTAATAACTTGGGTTTACCTGGTTTTTCCATCATTAAATAATGTTCTTTCCCTCTTTCTTCTTTTTCAAGTATTTTCAATATGCCAGCATAGTATAGCTCTTTAATTCCACGTACCAACTTTTGTTGATGTTTTTGTTTCTCGTACTTTCTAGGTCCAGAGCTAGAATGGGATAAAGGAATAGGATGTGCGCAAGTTGCATAGGTTGTACCTATTGTCTAAGATCCTGTTAGCATACATGTTTATAGATTGTAGAATCTTCATTCAATATGTAATTGTAAATCATTGTGTAATAATTCATGTTGTATAAATATACATGTTGAATGTTGAGATATGTTATGGTTGTATGTTCATGTATGCGTATTATGCTTTCACATCGCTTTCGGATATGATTGGATGATGTTTTTGGATTCTGACATCTCATTCCCAATAGGGTTTGGAGAAGTCAAAATTTGGGGACGTCACAGTTGGTATCAGAGCATGAACAATAGCTACACCTGACAATTGCTCACCACGAAACATAAAACTAAATTTTACCTTTCACTTTAAAGCCTAGAAACTTAGTAAGTTGTTCTATAGTAATAACTTCTGACTTAGCCTCTAGGTTAGAACCTAGATGTTCGAGAACTAGGTTTAGACAAGTGTGTGAGACCCTTTCCATATAGAGCTCATATGTATTGGGTAGCTACACTAGTCTACACCTTGTTCTCACCATTTCACTAGGTGACATGGCACTAGACTATCTACCTCGCGTGGGACACTCGTTTTGCTGATTTGGTTTTGTTTTCCAATCGGCTCGAGCCTCGACAGTTTTCTCTGACGTCTTCTTTCTCGGAGAAAAACTATATAATATTTTATTATATATATGTAAATATAAAATGTGTCCCTCACACTGGAGAGTAGTTAGTGTTCATGCAACCTAAGTGAAAGGGAGTGACATCAGTCTAGAAGAGAGAATAGATCTAGATTAGATGTCTAGAGCCTCATAAGGTTATGTGATAGATAGATAGACAAAAGAAAGATGAAGGAAATAAGTATATAGAATCTTATCTAAGTTGATCTATTATGGTATAAGTTTCCTTATTAATATTTGAGTTATATATGAACTGAATCCACTCTTGGGAGGATCTATGCTAAGTCGTGATGATAAAAGTATATTCCCTTTTCCTATTCAAGATAAGTTTAGTTAAGATAGAGATGAGTGTGGATGAGCCTCAAGCTCTTATACAAGGAGGATGTCTAGTGGTAGGATGAGATATGTGGTGAACTCTAGAGAGAGTAAGACCCACAAGGAGAAGGTCATAGGACCTAGACTCCAATATATGAGATATATGGGAAAAAAATGTCATACACTAGATTACTCTTGAGTGTTGAGTTGAGTCCTTATGCATGATTCAAATCTATATGTGAGAATTGGGTAAAAGAAAAGGATGGGTAGATGACCCATATGATAAAGTCAATCCTTTGGCTGAGTTAGGTCCTAGCTAGAGTGACATATTTTGTGAATCTCATCATTAGTTGCAAGTGAGGTAATGTATGAACTCTAGTTATGAGAGTATGATGCTTTGTGCAAAAGATACTCAAATTACATGTTCTCCCTTCTTCTTCTCTTTCTTAATATATGATGATAGAAACCTCACTTGATCTATATAGATGATTTATATATGAGGAGTCACTCGTATAAGCTTGACCTATTCTATATTTTCCCCCCTATATCATACATGTAACACCCAAGATTGAAATCATGATAAGTTTGACTTTAAAATATTCTCTTCACCTTCATATGAAACACGAAAGATATGATGCTGAGATCATGGGATAAACTTAGTATATTCTCTTTTTCCCTTCACATAATACATGCAAGACATAAAAAGTTGAACTAATGAAGTTGATATAATGATAGTTTTGGATCATAGGATATATGATCAGAAATATAGTTCATAACGTTGATCCTTCTCAATGTATGCTTCTAAGTTGAGTATGAATATCACACCATAGGGTGAAACCCTAATGGTCAAGCATGTTACGTAAGCCCTTCTTAAGTAGAATAATTCTAATATCAAGGATGAAAATAAATCTCCTTTAATGCTGAAATCATTGTAAGATGTTGATCATAAAGCATATTACTGATGTTAGAGTTGAATGATCTGAATGTCATGGCATATAAATGAATTCCTCCTGAACATTAAAAGTATGAACAAAATTCGTACCCTTAGGGGTGATGTAATCCTGAGATATCATAATGTCATGTTATGACTAAGACTTTAAGTGATGCTTCCATATATATATAAGGTGGGGTGGACACACCCAAAAATCTCTAGACCCTAAGCTAACAATTTAGAGTGCATGCAACTATGATGGTCTTAGAACCTAAGAAATAATGATGTATATGAAGTTGAACCCATAAATAGCCTCTTAAGGATGAGATTAGTTGAATTTCGAGGACGAAATTCCAAATAAGATGGGGTGAATGTGATGACCCTGATTTTGGGGTTTAGATGAAATATGGTAGTAGAGGAGCAGGCATGCTTAATAGATGAAAAATATCAAATTGAGGAAATTGTTGACTCAGTTATGGATAGTTTCACCCTAGTTAGGTCATTTGATATATGATAGAGGACTATAGTGCCTGATTGAAATTAGTTATACATGAATAGCCTTTATTACTCAATCGAGTATTTCCTAGACAAAACATCCAGTTAGAGACCTATTTGATGGGTGAAAGGATCCTTCATAGGAATTTATTTAGGTGATCAATAATATTATTTGTGGCTCAGACTAGGCATAGAGCAAGAACAATTGATAACGAATGCATGGTTAAAAGTTTCATAACCGTTGAATGATCCATGTGATAGATATTGATGGTTGAGTTTTGATTAAGGTTTAAATGATTTAGACCTAGGTTTGATTTCCTTATCATGCAGCCAACTCACTAACAAATGGACACGACTCTAATATTTGTGACTTGGCTGGGTGTGGCATCTTAGCGACTTGGGTATAGATCCAATCAGTTGATGATTATCACCTACCTCCGTTTCAAGCGGAGCAACTAGTTTCTAGGATACCAAGTCATGAGAAGTAACGAGGAGGCTGTTAGAAGTTTAAGCGAGATCTTTGGATCCATTGTGCCACCAGTATCCAACCAACTCCCATGAGACCTGGCTCGTGAGACCTAAAGGTAATGTGAGGTAGATCATCACCCTTGACCTCGTCTTCCTTCTCCCTTGTCCCCGACCTCCTCTTCCTTCTCCTTTCCCCATTGCTGCCAGCAAAATGTAACCCTAGAGATGGAGGAACTCACCCTTCTCACATCCCTGATCTATCTAGAGCGAAGGGCCACCAGCAGAAATGGCGAGGCTATCTAGAGCATGAGCTCCAAATCCAGTCGAGGTACAACTTGGCATCGCCAAACTGAAAGCGACCGAGGTCACGTTTAGGTTCCTTGCCACTTCTTGTCCCTGCAGCGGCACCATATTGGTCAGAACAGAGCTTTCTTACTCCTCTACTCTGCCGCTACACCAAACAGCCCCTGTCGGCACTGATGTCGGGGCCACTGAAGGAGGAGTCTGCGCTCCTGTCTCTCCTTGAACCACTTGTTCAAGGAGGAAGAAGATCAACATAGGGGATGAAGGAAGGTGTATAGGAGGAGTGCGACCACAGTGATGAAGTTGGACCTTCCGACTACATCCATGGCAAGTCTATGCCTGCCGACCTGGACTGGCTTGGGGAACAAGGGTGATCGGGGATTACAGTTGGAGCTTATCTATTGCTTTAGGTCACATACAGAAGTGGAGGCGATCCGTGTGAATCTTTTGGGCACATCCGTAGGAGATGGAGTGCCATGTCCTTGGCTGGTGCTTGCCGGCGAGAAGGCACACTGCAGTGACAGTTTCACGCCCTGATCATCGCACCTCCTCCTCCGTGCTCTCCCCTCCACCCTACTGTACTCTCCAATCGGCGTCAGGTTCTGTTCCACCACGGCAGGCCGACGACCACTCTCAGCAGAACACCAGCGCCCCTCCCGAGCACCCTTCTCCGACACCTCCTCCTTCATGGAACCAGGAGATCGTAGAGCGATCGAGAGCGGGTGCGGGTCAATGTGTAGGTGTGTTTGAAACTAAACAAAGGTAGCGAAATTGAGGAATACGTCTTCATCCCTGAGCTTTGCTGATTGCTCACTGGAGGTGCTTGCGCCGGCGGCGGCTTAGGTGGAAGAACACCCACGCACGCAGGCGCAGTGCTGTGTTGGGTTTGCGTGGATCACCAGAAGGAGAAAGGAGCGAACCAAATCCAAGGCCAGACCAGGTCCAAACCGGCTGAACCGGCCGGCCCAAGTCATTTTAAGGTATTTTTGCACTCAAATATATGCATATCTTGGAAAATGGATTAAAAATAGCTCCCTTGGCCTATAAATCCCCCAAAAATACCTCTAGACTCATAAAATGATCCCCTATATTACTGAACCCCTAGTTTGGATTTTGAAGCACAACTACTGATGATATTCAATTTAGGGTGAAATGCTTCTTTTAGGGTTCATTTATTTTGTATAATTAGAAAACGACGGATATAAAATATGAGAACAACATTCTTGAACCCTAATACCACTTGGAAACCAAATGTGAACCCTGATATGAGAATAATATCAAAATACTAGGTCTTTTCCAATTTATGCATTTTAGATGCTTTTAACCTTATATTAATTATAGATAATAAATAAGGCATCAGAAAAATATTAAATTTGGACCAGACCTCTAAAATGACAACATGATCAGTAGAAAAATACCAGATACCATCCTAATATTAGATGGAACCTAGAATTGGCCTAAACCCTAACTTAGACCTAAAATATCAATGACATAATGGACCATGTATTAATGATGATTAATTTGTTATTAATCAGGTGATGACCAAAGATTAGATGATCCAAAATATAAGTATGAATCTTTAAACTCAGGTATGTGGATATAATTATATGACTAGATTTGCTGGATGTTAAATATATATACTTGCTTGTTTGTACTTGAAATACCTTGTTGGATGTAGATCTATATGTATTGTCATTTCCGCCTTGAACAATAAGAACACTAAAGAAAGAAAATGGAATGTAGTTACTGATGGTTCATTAATCTCCCTATTAGAGAGGGAAAGTATTAATGTTGACTAGCACCTCCCTAATGGTACAAGGTACACAGGGAGATCCCTAATGGTACAAGGTACGCAGGGATAGGGCCCAATATTTATGTTTGTGCTAAGTCCACCATAGTAATACATGTCCATTGAAATATGATTAATAACTTGGGTTTACCTGATTTTTCCATCATTAAATAATGTTCTTTCCCTCTTTCTTCTTTTTCAAGTATTTTCAATATGCCAGCATAGTATAGCTCTTTAATTCCACGTACCAACTTTTGTTGATGTTTTTGTTTCTCGTACTTTCTAGGTCCAGAGCTAGAATGGGATAAAGGAATAGGATGTGCGCAAGTTGCACAGGTTGTACCTATTGTCTAAGATCCTGTTAGCATACATGTTTATAGATTGTAGAATCTTCATTCAATATGTAATTGTAAATCATTGTGTAATAATTCATGTTGTATAAATATACATGTTGAATGTTGAGATATGTTATGGTTGTATGTTCATGTATGCGCATTATCCTTCCGCATCACTTTATGATATGATTGGATGATGTTTTTGGATTCTGACATCTCATTCCCAATAGGGTTTGGAGAAGTCAGAATCCGGGGACGTCACAGTTGGTATCAGAGCATGAACAATAGCTACACCTGACAATTGCTCACCACAAAACATAAAACTAAATTTTTTATTTTCACTTTGAAACCTAGAAACTTAGTAAGTTGTTCTATAGGAATAACTTCTGACTTAGCCTCAAGGTTAGAACCTAGATGTTCGAGAACTAGGTTTAGAAAAGTGTGTGAGACCCTTTCCATATAGAGCTCATATGTATTGGGTAGCTACACTAGTCTACACCTTGTTCTCACCATTTCACTAGGTGACATGGCACTAGACTATCTACCTCGTGTGGGACACTCGTTTTGCTGATTTGGTTTTGTTTTCCAATCGGCTCGAGCCTCGACAGTTTTCTCTGACGTCTTCTTTCTCGGAGAAAAACTATATAATATTTTATTATATATATGTAAATATAAAATGTGTCCCTCACACTGGAGAGTAGTTAGTGTTCATGCAACCTAAGTGAAAGGGAGTGACATCAGTCTAGAAGAGAGAATAGATCTAGATTAGATGTCTAGAGCCTCATAAGGTTATGTGATAGATAGATAGACAAAAGAAAGATGAAGGAAATAAGTATATAGAATCTTACCTAAGTTGATCTATTATGGTATAAGTTTCCTTATTAATATTTGAGTTATATATGAACTGAATCCACTCTTGGGAGGATCTATGCTAAGTCGTGATGATAAAAGTATATTCCCTTTTCCTATTCAAGATAAGCTTAGTTAAGAAAGAGATGAGTGTGCATGAGCCTCAAGCTCTTATACAAGGAGGATGTCTAGTGGTAGGATGAGATATGTGGTGAACTCTAGAGAGAGTAAGACCCACAAGGAGAAGGTCATAGGACCTAGACTCCAATATATGAGATATATGGGAAAAAATGTCCTACACTAGATTACTCTTGAGTGTTGAGTTGAGTCCTTATGCATGATTCAAATCTATATGTGAGAATTGGGTAAAAGAAAAGGATGGGTAGATGACCCATATGATAAAGTCAATCCTTTGGCTGAGTTAGGTCCTAGCTAGAGTGAAATATTTTGTGAATCTCATCATTAGTTGCAAGTGAGGTAATGTATGAACTCTAGTTACGAGAGTATGATGCTTTGTGCAAAAGATACTCAAATTACATGTTCTCCCTTCTTCTTCTCTTTCTTAATATATGATGATAGAAACCTCACTTGATCTATATAGATGATTTATATATGAGGAGTCACTCGTATAAGCTTGACCTATTCTATATTTTCCCCCCTATATCATACATGTAACACCCAAGATTGAAATCATGATAAGTTTGACTTTAAAATATTCTCTTCACCTTCATATGAAACACGAAAGATATGATGCTGAGATCATGGGATAAACTTAGTATATTCTCTTTTTCCCTTCACATAATACATGCAAGACATAAAAAGTTGAACTAATGAAGTTGATATAATGATAGTTTTGGATCATAGGATATATGATCAGAAATATAGTTCATAACGTTGATCCTTCTCAATGTATGCTTCTAAGTTGAGTATGAATATCACACCATAGGGTGAAACCCTAATGGTCAAGCATGTTATGTAAGCCCTTCTTAAGTAGAATAATTCTAATATCAAGGATGAAAATAAATCTCCTTTAATGCTGAAATCATTGTAAGATGTTGATCATAAAGCATATTAATGATGTTAGAGTTGAATGATATGAATGTCATGGCATATAAATGAATTCCTCCTGAACATTAAAAGTATGAACAAAATTCGTACCCTTAGGGGTGATGTAATCCTAAGATATCATAATGTCATGTTATGACTAAGACTTTAAGTGATGCTTCCATATATATATAAGGTGGGGTGGACACACCCAAAAATCTCTAGACCCTAAGCTAACAATTTAGAGTGCATGCAACTATGATGGTCTTAGAACCTAAGAAATAATGATGTATATGAAGTTGAACCCATAAATAGCCTCTTAAGGATGAGATTATTTGAATTTCGAGGATGAAATTCCAAATAAGATGGGGTGAATGTGATACAAGGTACGTCAAAATCCGGGGACGTCACAACAAGTTAGAATTTGAGGACACAAAGGGTCCCATAAAATCAATACCCCATAGATCGAACACCTCGACCTCTTGAAATACATTGAGGGGCATCTCCTATATTTTTGAAATGTTACCTGCCCTTTGGCAGGAATCACATTGCCGCACATAGTCATAGGCGTACCTAAACAAAGTAGGCCAGTAAAGACTGCTCTCCAATACCTTGGCCGCAGTTCTAGAACTTGCATGGTGGCCACCCGTCGGTAGAGTATTGCAATGACGTAAGACACTTTCGTATTCCACTTCTGGTACACACCTGCGCAACACACCATCCCTGCATTGCTTCAACAGAATAGGGTCATCCCAAAAATAATATCGTAAAGAATGGAAAATTTTCTTTTTCTCTTGGTATGTCCAATCATCCGGGATAGTTTTGCAGGAGAGATAATTAACAATGTAAGAAAATCAAGGATCTTTCGATTTCACAGATAGAAGTTGTTCATCAGGAAATGTCTCGATAATGGGTATATGTAAATCCTTCTCATCTACCCTTTCCAACCTAGACAAATGATCCGCAACCACATTTTCTATTCCCGCCTTATCTTTGATTTCAATATCAAATTCTTGTAAAAGTAAAATCCACCTACTCAATCTAGGTTTGGCATCCTTTTTCTCCATCAAGTACTTAATGGCGGCGTGGTCCGTCCATACCATGACTTTTGATCCAACAAGATACTGCCGAAATTTTTCAAAAGTAAAAACAACGGCGAGAAGTTCTTTTTCAGTTGTCGTATAATTCAACTGTTCATCATTTAAGGTTTTGGACGCATAGAAAATCACAGTGGGTTTATTGTCCACATGTTGTCCCAAAAAAGCCCCAACTGTGAAATCTGACGCATCACACATTAGTTCAAACAGCTTGGTCCAGTCCGGTGTCTGCACAACCGACACGGAAATCAGTTTTTCTTTAAGCACGTTAAACACATGTAAACACTTTTTGTTAAAATCAAACACAACATCCTTTTCCAACAACATAGATAATGGTTTGACGATTTTGGAGAAATCTTTTATAAAGCGGCGATAAAAACCGGCGTGACCTAGAAAACTCCGTACCCCTTTAACCAAATTCGGTGGGGGTAATTTGGAAATAACTTCGATCTTCACCGGGTCTACCTCCAACCCTTTGCTAGACACTTTATGTCCAAGCACGATCCCTTTGCTGACCATCATGTGGCATTTCTCCCAATTGAGGATCAAATGCGTGTCCTCACAATGTTGCAAAACCTTGTCCAAATTGTATAAACATTCGTCAAAGGACGCACCATAGACGGAGAAATCGTCCATAAAAACCTCCAAACAACGTTCAACCATATCGGAAAAAATGGCAAGCATGCAATGCTGAAAGGTTGCCGGTGCATTACATAGACCAAAAGGCATACGGCGGTATGCAAATGTTCCATAAGGACAAGTGAAGGTGGACTTCTATTGGTCCTTAGGATCAATGGAAATTTGATTGTACCTCGAATCACCATCAAGAAAACAAAAATGTGATCGGCCTGCTAAACACTCTAAAATCTGATCAATGAATGGGAGAGGGAAATGATCCTTAAGCGTAGCAACATTCAATCTACGGTAGTCTATACATACATGCCACCCGGTTACCAAGCGGGTCATGACAGGTTCATTTAACAAATTATGTGTAACTGTAATTCCCCCCTTTTTAGGGACTACCTATGTAGGACTCACCCACGTCAAGTCGGATATAGCATAGATGATACCTGTAGAAAGGAGCTTGATCACCTCCTTCTTGACGACCTCCATCATGCTAGGATTCAGTCGACGTTGTGGCTGAATTACCGGCTTGGCTCCCTCCTCGAGCCGAATCTTGTGCTGGCACAATGTAGGGGAGATCCCCTTGATGTCTGCGACTGACCACCCGAATGCACATCGGTGGTTCTTCAACACAATCAGCAGCTGATCTTCCTCCTCGGCACTCAGATATGCCGAAATAATCACAGACAGCTTCTGATCCTCAGCTTTGCTAAAGGACACAACCTTGGCATGCTCCATGATGTCTACAGCCAGTGTCCCTTTTTCTACTCTAGTCATCACATGAGCCATATCCATAAATGTCTTCCCTAGACAGAGAGAGATATTTTGATCAAAGTGCTTTGCTATGCGGAATTTCTCCTTAGCTTTAGATTGTGTGGTGCTGGAAGGCATGACCATCTCGAACTGATCGTCAGCGATACCCAAGGTCAAACGACCTCTCCCCATCTCAAGTATCATGTCAGTAGTGGCTTGAAAGGGTAGTCCAAGGAGTAAATCATTACCCTGCTCATCTTGCATCTCCATTACAACAAAGTCTGCTGGAAATACAAACCAATCTAATTTCACCAACACATCTTCACAAATACCATAAGGCTTCACCACTGAATTATTCACCAATTGTATCATCATATTTCTCGACCTTGATTCCTTTAATCCCAATTTCTTGAACGTAGAGAGAGGCATCAAGTTTATGCTTGCCCCAGAATCACACAGTGCTTCGCCGAATTTCACCTTACCAATGTAACATGAAATATTGAAGCAGCCCGGATCCTGCCTCTTAGGTGGCAATGTGCCCATGATGAAGGAACTCACCTACTCCTTGAGAACTACAACCTCAATATCAGGGATCTTCCTCTTCTTAGTAATGATGTCTTTTAGAAACTTGATGTAAGAGGGAATTTGCTCTATTGCCTCTAATAATGGAATGTTGACAGAGAGCTTTCTGAAACTATCCAGAAACTTCTTGAACTGGGCGTCCACTTTCTTTGCTTTCACACTATTTGGATATGGGACCGGGATAGCCTGTGCCCTTTGATGCGGAGGCACATATGGTGTCCTATTCTGTGTCTCCTCCTCAACAACAACGGGGTCTGCGGTGACATCCTCTGCTATATCCTCAGCTGGCTCTGTGACTGAAATTAGCACTTCCTCTATGGCCTCATCTTTGGTTTCTGACTCGGGTTTGCTTGGTTCATCGTCCCTAGGGTTTAAAATCTTCTTGCCACTCCTTAGCAAGATTGCCTTCGCCTGTTGGTTTCCTCCTGGAATGTTTGTGTTACCCGGAAAGCCTTGTTGTGTTGGCTTCTTCAGATTGGCTATCTCAGCTGTCATTTGTGCCATAGACGTCTCTATCGTCCGCATCTCAGCCCCATGGCTCTACAATGTCTGCCCAAACTGATTCATGAATTCACCCTGTTGCTTGATCTGCTGGCCAAAAGTGTTCATTAGTTCTTGGTTCTGCTTTATCACTTGGTTGAGCAACTCCATGCTCTTATCCTCCGCCACCGGTTGGGGTTTTGCATCAGGGTCCTGCAAGAAGTTATTCGGATCTTTCCAGGAAAATTTCTTGTCCTTCCTCCATGAGTAATCATTGTTTCTGTACCCCTGTTGCTGGCGCATGAATTTATCTTGAGCTTCATCCTCAGATTCGGTATCTTCTTTTGCAAGAAGTTTCTTTGATAGAAGGTCCATCTTCTCATTTAGTTCTTTGATTGCCCACTACTACAGAAACATCATTCAGTGTCGCTTTTCTGGGCGTCGGTTCATTAGGAAAACCGACGGCTATACTATTAGACGTCGGTTATTTATGCAAACTGACGTCTATATTCAAATACCAGCCAGAAACGGGTACCACTTTGTATTCAGCGTCGGTTGTTTATAACAAACCGACGCCTAAAGTCGCCCGCAAAATCCAATTTTCGAGCCAAAAGAAAAAGAGTCACATACAGCGTCGGTTATTTAGATAGAAACCGACGGCTATGGGTGATGAAAGTTTGCGCGAAAAGTGTCACTTTCAGCGTCGGTTATCCGTTGATAACCGATGCTGAATGTGGTTCCCGCCAAATAATTTCGTGCAAATATTGTCCAATTGGACGTCGGTTGTTTCAAACAACCGACGCTGAAGAAGTTTAGGCATCGGTTATTCAAACAACCGACGCTATTTGTAAACTTAATATCCCACGATCACCCGACTCTTCCCCATTCTTCTGTTTCATCGCGAGCTGATTTCCCCCTTTCTTCTCTACTGTCGCCCGACCACGCCACTGATTTGTGCGCCGCCACAACCACTCCGCCGCAACCACCACCGCAACCACTACCGCAACCACCGCCGCAACCAACTCCGCCGCCACGCCACCGCAACCACCGCCTTCTCCAGCCTCCACGACATCCGCCGCCTCCCCGCCGTCGTTGTTGCTAGCTGCTCCTCCACCGTCGTCGCACCTCCGTAACAACTTCTCCAGCCTCCACTGCTGTCGTTGCTAGCTTCTCCTCCACCGCCGTCACTGCTAGCTACTCCTCCAGCCAGAGCCACTGGAGCCTCTGCCTTCTTCCCTCTGACAAGGTTGGTCCTTCTCTACTTTTTTTTGCATCGATTAAATTGTTGTGATAAAAATGCATGTAATGTATTTGATTAGAGTTGGAATTATGTATAAATTCTAATATGTTTTTGTCCCAAATCTAATTATATTATAATGATTGTATGAACATGCATATTTGTAACTATGTATTTTATTGGAATTGAAAATTATTTGTAAAGAATGACAACATACATGCATTTTTTGACCTAGAAACCCGTCCAAGATTTACTCATTAGGAGTAAATCTTGGATAGTCCCTGGTTTGGGACTGTTCTTGAACACCTAATCTCACTTAGGATGTAAGTGTATAATGTGTATTGGGTTTTCGAGAAAATTTCAGTAGCATTTCCCCATTTGTTCTCTAAGTACATATGTACTTAGAGAACAGCGGGGAAATGCTGCCGAAATTTTCTTGAAAACCCAATACACATTATACACTTACTAGTGAGATTAGGTGTTCAAGGATGGGATAGGTGGTACACATTTATTATATATAAGAATGAAATCACATGTGTTTTTTTGCCTAGAAAGTGAACAATCATTGTTCTTTATATTACTTGTACATTGGTATAAATTAGAATGAACAATCACTAAATTATATACTGTTTGTATGGAGTCCGGCTTCATTGTAGATATCTATTATTGTGTTTGTTGGCCTAGAAACCCGTCCAAGATTTACTCATTAGGAGTAAATCTTGGATAGTCCCCGGTTTGGGACTGTTCTTGAACACCTAATCTCACTTAGGATGTAAGTGTATAATGTGTATTGGGTTTTTGAGAAAATTTCATTGCATTTCCCCGTTTGTTCTCTAAGTACATATGTACTTAGAGAACAACGGGGAAATGCTACCCAAATTTTCTTGAAAACCCAATACACATTATACACTTACTAGTGAGATTAGGTGTTCAAGGATGGGATAGGTGGTACACATTTATTATATATAAGAATGACATCAAATGTGTTTGTTGGCCTAAAAACCCATCCAAGATTGACTCATTAGGAGTAAATCTTGGATAGTCCCCAGTTTGGGACTGTTCTTGAACACATAATCTCACTTAGGATGTAAGTGTATAATGTGTATTGGGTTTTCGAGAAAATTTCGGCAACATTTCCCCGTTTGTTCTCTAAGTACATATGTACTTAGAGAACAACGGGGAAATGCTGCTGAAATTTTCTTGAAAACCCAATACACATTATACACTTACTAGTGAGATTAGGTGTTCAAGGATGGGATAGGTGGTACAAATTTATTATATATAAGAATGACATCACATTATATACTTAGGATGTAAGTGTATACCCTAATCTTGTCCTAATATATACTTGTTTCCTAATATATACTTGTTTTCTCTTTGATCATAGAATGGATAGATCATGGATGTCCATTTGTAATCGTTGCACCCCAGAGTTTATATCTGGTCTTGATCAGTTTATTAGATTTTCCGAGGAACATAGGAAAAAACCTACAGATAGGTTCTACTGTCCATGTAGGCATTGCGGTAACAACTTGAAAGTCAACACTGGTTAGGAAATCAAAAGTCATGTCATGTGCAATGGGATTGTACAAGGCTATACAGAATGGCACTGTCATGGAGAGATTTCAAACTTGAAACCAATAGATGTCGATAGCAGTGCTTGGGTGGAAGAAGAAATTTCCTCCGATGACGTAAATGTGAATGAACCAGTTCCAGTAGACATCGTTGATGCGATGCTGGATAGTTGTAGGGTAGAGCACACCGATCCACCTCCTATCTTTAGAAACATTGTGCATGATGCTGAGATACCGTTATACACAGGCTGTGCTAAGTTTATGAAGCTTAGCACTATGTTGAGATTGTATAAGTTGAAAGCTAACAATAGATGGAGCGACAAAAGCTTCACTTCATTGTTGACTTTGTTGAAAGAAATGCTTCCTGAAGGAAACGAGCTACCAATCTCAACATACCAGGTAAAGAAAATGTTGTGCCCAATGGGAATGGAGGCCAAGAAGATACACGCATGCCTGAATGATTGTGTATTATTTCAAAAAGACTATGTAGATTTGAAAGATTGGCCAAAATGTGGTGCATCACGGTATAAATTGACGTCTTCGGGGGAGTCCAAAACTGGTTCTCCTGCCAAGGTGTTGTGGTATCTACCTATAATATCATAGTTTCAATGCTTGTTTGCAAATCCGAAAGATGCGAAGAATTTGAGGTGGCATGCAGATGTTAAGAAAAATAATGATGGGATCCTACGACATGTGTCTGATTCCCCACAGTGGAAGAAGATTGATCTATTGTACCCCAAATTTGGTGAAGAAGATAGGAATCTAAGACTTGGGCTTTGTACAGATGGGATGAATCCGTACGGGACATTGAGCATCCAACATAGCACTTGGCCAGTCATGCTTGTTATATACAATCTTCCTCCCTGGATGTGTATGAAAAATAAGTACGTTATGTTGTCGTTGTTGATATCGGGCCCTAAGCAACTCGGAAATGATATCGATGTTTATCTTGAACCTTTGATTGATGACTTAAAGAAACTTTGGGCTGAAGGTGTGATGACCTATGATGCTTCAGCAAGAGAGACATTTCGTTTGCATGCTATGTTGTTTTGCACTATTAATGACTTTCCAACATATGGGAATTTTTCTGGATATAGTGTCAAAGGAGCTAAAGCGTGTCCTATATGTGAAGAAAACACTGGTTTAATAAGACTAAAACATGGCGGCAAGATTGTATATCTTGGTCATTGAAGGTTTCTTTCAAAATTCCATCCGTATTGTAGGAAGCGCAAAGCATTCAATGGATGGAATGATGAACGGAGTGCACCTAAACCTATACCAGGGGATGTTGTTTATGAAAGAGTAAAAGGCATTGTCAATGAATTTGGTAAGAAATCACAATGTAGTATGGCCACACGGAGTGACAATTCTTCATTCAAGAAGAAGTCAATATTCTGGGATCTTCCTTATTGGAGTTCTTTGACAGTCAGGCATTGTATCGATGTAATGCACGTTGAGAAAAATGTCTGTGATAGCATCATTGGTACTCTATTAAATATACCAAGTAAGACTAAAGATGGGATAAAATCCAGAATGGACCTACGTGAAATGGGAATAAGGTCAGAATTAACAGAATTATGTGAAATGGGTAATAAAAGAACATACTTACCTCCCGCTTGTTACTTATTGTCTAGAAAGGAGAAGAAAACTTTTTGTGAATGCTTGGTAAATGTTAAGGTGCCACATGGTTACTCATCCAACATCCGTAGATTGGTATCAATAAAAAATCTGAAGTTGATAGGTCTTAAATCTCATGATTTTCACACTCTAATGCAACAAATATTGCCCGTGGCAATTCGATCTATATTTCCGAAGCATGTAAGGTTTGCAATTACCAGACTTTGTTTCTTTTTCAACAGTCTATGCAACAAAGTTATTGACCCTGATACTCTCGATAATTTGCAAAGAGAAGTGGTTGCTACCCTATGTCAGCTTGAGATGTATTTCCCTCCTTCGTTCTTTGATATCATGGTACATCTTGTTGTCCACTTGACTAGGGAAGTGAAAATGTTGGGACCAGTTTTCTTGCATTGGATGTATCCCTTTGAACGATACATGAGCATTTTTAAAGGTGATGTTCAAAACCGTTATCGGCCTGAAGGGAGTATTATTGAAAGTTATGTGGCGAGAGAGGTTATGGATTTTTGCAATGACTTTCTTAGTGGTAATGACACTCCTGATAATGATAAGAATATTGAGGAGGGCAAAGGAATTTTGGGATCACGGGTGAAAGTAATCAGCCGTGAGCAGTTGGAACAAGCTCACTTGTATATTTTACACAACATGGACGGACTGAGTGTTTATATCGAGGAACATACCAATTTCATAAAGAGACAACATCCTCAAGCAAGTTCAATGTGGCTTGCTAGAGAGCATAATAAGACTTTTACTAAGTGGTTTGAAGATAAAGTCTTACATCAACTATCTCAAACACCAAATGATATTACAGAAACTATCAAATGCCTCGCCTTTAAACTAAAACCGAATGTTATGTCTTATGAAGGGTTTGACATTAATGGATTCACATATTACACAAAGCGCCAAGATGATAAGAGTGTCGTCCAAAATAGTGGGGTCACTCTTCAAGTGTCGACTATGTACTTTGCAAGTGCAAAGGATAAGAGTCCACGTGAAGCTAAAATGTCATATTACAGTGTCATTGAAGACATTTGGGAGTTTGACTACATAGATTTCAAAATTCCGCTCTTTAAATGTAATTGGGTTGATAACACCAAAGGAGTTATAGTGGATGAATTGGGTTTCATTTTGGTGAACTTTGAAAAGATTGGCGAGAAGGGTGAACCATTCATATTGGCATCACAGGCGAAACAAATATTCTATATCGATGATCCTGCAAATGATAAATGGTCGGTTGTTCTTCATGGTAAAAAACAATTCATTGAAGATCCTATAGATGAAGAAGAGTACTATGATAAGTATGATTACTCCAGTCCATTCTCAGTTGGGTTGCCAACTCCACAAAATATTGAAGCTAATGATGACTTATATGTGCGCAAAGATCACAATGAAGGATTGTTAATTGATAAAAGATCACAATTTTAGAGACATGTATGTTTATACAAATGCTAAATGTTTGCCTTTTTCTAGTTAATACAAATGCTAAATGTTTGCCTTTTTCTAGTTAATACAAATGCTAAATGTTTGCCTTTTTAATGACATTTTCAGATGGCTGACCATGATGAGCATGATGTCCATGATGAGCATGAAGTCCATGATGAGCATGCTCTCCATGATGAGCATGGCGAGGATACCAATGTAAGTTCTAAAAATATATCATGTATTTCTATAAAATTCATTATCTTCTAGTTATGTCATATATCCTATATTTCTATATTGGGCTAATTCAGTGTGTTTATATTTGTCAAATTTTAGGTTGATGATGCACATGTACCCACTGAAGCACTGGAGCAACTTGATGCGCAACACCAAACACTTAACAAGAAAAGGGGCATCACTCTGTTGAAGAAGTTAATAGCGCTAAGTGGCAGTGGATCCAAATTGGTTGTGGAGTTTGATAATGGAGGAAATGCAATTGGAGTGAACCGCAAAATTTTTTTAAACTATCTTGGGTGTACCACTCGGAGCCATTGTGGTGTTTAGTATGATAATTGGCATAAAGTTCCTCAGGGGAAAAAAGACTTGATATGGAAGGATTTATGCGTGAGTTATTATTATTTGCAATTCTATTTTGTAGATTACAAATTCTATTATTTGCAATTCTATTTTGGATACTAGTTAATAACATTTCTATTTTACATAATCTATTTGCATTGGATGAGAAGTTGCATCGTAAAAGTGTGATGCAATGCGCTGGAAAGATGCTTAGGAATTATAGGACAAATCTGAATAGAGAATACATAAAAGAGGGTGATAAGAAGAAGAAGTCAGCCCTTGAACAATGGAACTTCTTGGACAAAGAAGATTGGGACAATTTTATTGCTTCAAGAAAATTTGAAGAATTCAAGGTATTAGGCATCACTCCCAATTTAATTAATATACATTGTATTCACCTATTCAAGATTAACATTTAGTGCTACTAACCAAATCATTAATGTGCATACTAACTAGGCCCTCAATGATGCACAAAAAGCAAGGCGTGCACTGAATGTGCATGACCACACTATGGGTCCAAAAGGCTATGCAAGCATTCGCCAAAGACTACAGGCGGAGTATGTGGCTACTCAGGAGTCTACTGCTACTCAGGAGTCTGCCACACCCATGCCTCACCATGATATCTGGATAGCTGGGAGGCAAAACAAGAAGGGTGAAATAAAGAAGCCCGTAACTGCTGAGGCTGCTGCGAAAATGGTAAAATACAACTCTTAGAGCAATCGTTTGAATATTGATTATTTGTGGTGTTAACTTACCAATTTCTGTTGATGGTGATTAGCGGGAGCTGCACGAGCAGAGGAAACAAGGCACGTTCATCCCTCAGGGCACAAGGGATGAATTGACAGTTGCTCTAGGTAACCTAGAGCATCCTGGACGTGTTAAGGGTGCAGGCGCTGGTGTGGGCATCAAAGCATTCATTGGGCCATCCCAGCGCAAACCCAGAGCGGGACTTTCACAAGAAGAGGTAACCTTTAATTTTTTTAGAATGTTACTGTAAAAGGAAATTCAATAATAAGAAGCTAATGTTTCTTTTATCCATGTATAGGAGAATAAGAGAGTCGAGGATATAGTTGCTAAGAAGGTCAACGATGTAGTTGCTGAGAAGGTCAAGGAAGAATTGCTACGGTGGCAGGCATCTCAGGCTTCCAATCAGCCTATGGCGACCCACTCTTCTCTTGATGCACAGACTGCGAGTAATCCTGGAGACCCATTGCCTAACACGTCTGCTATAAGTATTGTTTATGACATTGTAGCTAGTCTTATCAAGATGATATGTTTTCAAGATGATATGTATATATGTATAACATTCTTTACGTAAATTTGTAGGCATTGAAGCCATGCCGCTTAAGAATGTAAGACTATGTTGTTGCAGAGGCACAGGCTTACCAATCCCTTCCTGGGGCAACGTTTCATGGGACTCCAATGCCGCAGGGCTACGTTCGTGTGGGCCCGATATGTGTATTACCCGATTGGAGGGAAGTTGCATTGCCATATGCCCACCCAGATATTGATACACTTGGTGAGGCAGAAGGCGGGGTGATATTGTGGCCCAAAGCAGATGTCGTCTACACTACTGAAATTGTAAGATAAATTTACATTACTTTAGATTGTTAATGTGTATATATGAGGTCAACTGATCTGAAATTATATATACAGGTTAAAAAGAAGACACCAGGAGCACCTAGGCCTCCACCTCCACTTCCAACATTACCAAGTTGGGTTCCAACTGACCTAACATACCCGTTAGGTCCTGCTTATAGGGGAATGGCATGTTGGCTATGGGTACATAATATACATTGCCCTATAATTGTTTGTTTAGATGCAGATTATGCAGGTCAATCATACGATAGCTCTTTATTTATACAAGATATTATTGAGTTGTTTATGTATGCTTGGCTGAATACATCAATGATAGAGACATGGATAAGGTGAGATCTTATTTATACATCCATATACCTTGTGTAAGATCCAGTGATCTGGTTTCTTATATATTAATGCATACGTAATACATGTTTTGCAGCTACTTAGTCGAAGATCAATGCAAACAATTTGCATTTGATCATGTGGGATTTTTAAATCCATCATTGATTAGTATGGTAGCTAAAGACCCTGATAGTGTTCAACAATAATGTATAGATGCTTTTACAATTTTTGGTCAGCAAAAGAAGACGATAATAATAGCTCCATTCAATGTCAAGTAAGTTTACTTTATTTATAATTTGGACTTAAGAAAATTCCATTTTTATTGTGCATTTTGAGTTATTAATTGTTAACTTTTTACCTCTAGCGGTAGACATTGGGAGTTACTAGTTATTGTCCCCGGGACATTCACTGTTTATTATCTAGATCCCGCGGGAAGTACATTAAACACTAAAATTGGACACGTAATGAGAATGCCATTATTCTGGTGAGAAATATTTCATTTTTGTATCTGTTAACATCTGTTATTACATTACTATTTACTTATGCAATTTACCGTGTTATATTAACATATAGGGGTTTAGATGCATTCAAAAAGGCTGGAGGAACGGTCCCAAGGAAAAAGAACCAACCAATAAATTGGCAGAACGTACAAGTAAGTTCCTGACTCCAATGTATATATTATTGATGTGAATTGTGCTTAGTTGTATTATTTTGTATGTTTCAATTTATAGTGCGCTACACAAGACAATGGCTGGGCATGCACATACTATGTGATGTGATTTATGCAGATGATTATCCGACATGCTGCATTGGACATCGATACCATACATGAGGTATTATATATAGTCTCATTAGTTAGTATGAAATATATCAATCTTATTTTTATATTATTACTTATATATATACATCATTCTCTTTCCAGGTGTTTAAAATCGACCACACTATAGGTAAACGCTTAAAAAATGTACATGCTCCATATACGATGGAAGCATTAAATGAAGTAAGAGAAGAATGGGAAAAAGCCATACAAGCAGTGGCGATTGTAAGATATAATTGGGATGCTGATAGCGATCCTGAATGATATTTTGTAAATGAATATTTCTGAATGTTTATACATGTATTTGAATGTTTCTATATGTGTGAATGTGAGAATTGAATTGATGTCTGAATGTATCTACTTGTGTGAATTTTTTTTGTTAATTTTGCAGGTTTGTGGCCTGTTTGTAGGCTGATATCAATGGATGTCGTAAACCTGTAGTTCAGAAAAATGAACTACAGGTTCTCATCCTGCTAACCAACCACAGCAGGCCTGCAAACTGATATGAAAAAAAAAATAGATATAGGCGTCGGTTATTTACAGAAAACCGTTAGCAAAGACCTACAACATCGGTTTTTTGAACAAAACCGACGCCTAATGTGGCCACGACCGTACTGGAAATGGTGTTGGCTGTTAGTGTACAACCGATGCCTATAATACATATAGAATCGGTTGTTTAGTTGATCACCGACGCCAAATGTGTCGCGCCATAGAAAATAGCATCATCTAGGACACTTTCTGCGTCGGTTGCCAATTAAACACCGACTCTATATTCCATATAGGCGTAAGTCATTTAGTAGATAACCGACGCAGAATGTGTCCTAGATGACGCTGTTTTCTGTGGCGCGAACCCTTTTGGTGTCAGTTTTCTATAAACAACCGACGCATGTACGTTAAATAGGCATCTGTTAAAAAACTGACGCCGAAGTGTTCGACCTTTAGCGGCGCTCACATAGGCGTCGCTCGGAAACCGACACCAAAGGGGGTTAAACAACCGACGCTAAAAGGCATTTCTGTAGTAGTGGCCTTTGACTCCCCCGCAGCCCGAACATTCTTTACGACATCTCTGTCGCCCCAGGATTGTTTTTTAGCCATGTTCTTCAGAATTTCCCAACATCTCGTGTCTGTGTTGTTCTAAAAGAACCCTGAACCTGCAGAATCAAGGTTACTTCTATCATGCTCCGAGAGAGAAAAATAGAAGATTTTTACCTGCATCTCTTTGTCAAGCCCATGATGCGGGCACCTCCTAAGCATGATCTGAAACCTTTCCCAGGTCTCAGAGTAAGTCTCTCCTGCCTTCTGGCTGAAATTATGGATTTTCCTGATCATATCATTCGTCTTCTCAGGCGGAAAGAACCTTTCAAAGAACACTTTCACCATGTGGTTCCATGATTCCATATATTCATCATCAAGATTGTGCAACCTTTGTCATGCATTTCCTGCCAGAGAACTCAGGAACAACTTCAGGTAGAACGTCTCTTGTGGAAATCTATCAATCTTAATCATGTCACAATTCTCCACGAATTGGCTTATATGAGTCACCGGGTCTTCGTTCTTTATCCCATGGAATGCATTTGACTTGACCAAGTTGATTAATGCATGATCAATCTTATAAGTCAGAATGTTGATCACTTGCTTCTTAATTAGCCCCTTTGAAGCAGATGAAGAAGAAGCCTTTATCTTCTCCCATAACGTCTGTTCCTCTACCATTTCTTCTTGTTCGGATTCAGGATCTATTCCTTCTTATTGGTCTTGATTTTAGTATTCCTCGTCGTCAGGTCCCGGCAGTGGGACCTTTGGTGCTTGTTGCGTGTAGTCGTTGCTACGCGTCCGCACCATGCACAGTACCTGCACAATAATAGTTTCAGTTCAGTACCTGCTAGACGATTACAAAATTGGAAAGATAGACTATGCATTTTTTAGAAATGATTTCAAAATAATTAAAATAAAAAGTGGCCTAGAATGGCCGCTCACAGCACTCGTACTGCCGACAATTGTCGTGTCCCCGACAACAGCGCCAAAAACTTGACACACTTTTTCCGTGTGTAGAACGCAAGTGTACCCGTCAATGTAGTATAGGCCCTTGTGAGGCCCGAGTCGAACTCAGGGACACTGAACTATCGATAGACTACTACTAACTATTTGCGATCAGCTAAACTAATTAAAAGAGGTTGAAAGTTTTTGTAAAAATAAAAGAAACTAAAATAAAACAAAGCAATCGATTAAATGTTTTGTTTAATCAATTCAGGTGAAGATCTTTAGGATTGCGGTTTCACCGTGGGTTTTCATTGCATGAATTTTTATATAGTTAAACAAGTTCATCTCTCAATACGGGTAGTGGCCTGTAATCAAAATTTCCCACTATCGTGGTACAATTCACTACCTATGTCTAGGTCGGTTCCACCATCGTAGTAACCTATACCCTAAACTAGGTGCATTAGAATCGACCTCTGCATTTCCACCATTAACCTTACATCACCTTGTTCAAGGGATTTGTTAATTAATGTGAATTTTGTCTCTTTTCAACCATTAATTCTTCTTTCAAAGTAATTAAAGGCATTATATTATTATAATGGTGATCAAGCATAACAATATAATTGAGAAAACGAAATCATACCACGGATTTAAGAGATAAATTATGAATTACTATGATAAAAATATCATACAATGCTTCCCCGGGCTACTCCCGGTCCTAAAGATAAAGGGAATTAGCCCCGCATGTTCATCTCAGAGCAAAACATGGTAGAGAAAAGGGGAAACATGGAGAAAAACATGAATAAGTAATGAAACCCCTGAACGGAGGAGATCCAAGCGTTCCTCGGCATAGAATGCACGATCTATAGCCTTTCGGCGGTGGAAAACGTCTTCTTCGGCTTTCGGAATGGCTGGGGCGTGCTTCTAGGCTCCATCCTTCTCTCTACACCTTCTCGGGACGTGTGTAGTGGCTAACGACGTGAAGATTTTCTCTTGGCTGCGGTCATTAGGTATAATCACCGAGTTAGGTTGCAAAAATATCACAACCGTCAGATTTAGATCGATCTAAAACAAACTTGTATCTGACGGTGTTGATACCATCGACGCGGGTCGATGGTATCGACCTTGCACGATATCGACAAATCTTCTTTTCTTTTCGTTGTTGCGCCTGATGCTGACTCGATACCATCAACGAGGGTCGATGGTATCGACACCCTTAGGCGTCGGTTTTATCCCTTTACCATCGTTGAAGCTCCACTTGTGGATAGTATCGACTTCTGGGTTGATAGTATCGACTGTCTTCTCGCCAGCAACCTGATGGTAAGTCGTTATCATCGACTTCCCCGTCGATGGTATCGACTCTGTGCTAGTCCTTGCGGCTGACTGCCTGTGGTTGTGTCGATGGTATCGACCACTGTCGATGGTATCGACAACAGCATATATGCAGTTTTTCTGAAATTGCAACACCAAACCACATAAGCCGAGATAAAACCTATTATTGTAATCATTTATGTTAAAAACAATAAAATAAGTGAGATTTGACACTGAGAAGGATCATAGACTAATGTAAATGAATTATGCAATATTAACCACCAAAATGACCAATAAATGCATAAAACACAAGTAAAACAAGTCTATAAATGCGACTCAAAATCATCGCATCAGTCTGTCTGATACGTTGTTCCCTAACTTGTATCTGGGTGCTTGGTTTGAAATTTCCATAAAATGACTAATGAGATTATGTCATCAACAAACCCACACTCTAGTCTTATGTGTTATTGGTGTATATCCAACTTCCATACTAAGAACCAACTTAGAGACAATCACCCATGAATCATATTCTTAGTGAACTAAAGATCTCCACATTGTTTCTACTACACAAGTGCTAATCCACTAGGTTAACATCAATTTTTATTAGTCAATATATTGCATGTTTCTTATCTCTTCGCTCTGAGATGAAACCACCATAATATGGTATCTGATATTCCTTTCCTAACAATTATCTTCACTATAGTCACAGTATGACAACCAAGTCATCATGGTTGGAACATCTATAATTTCAACATATGAACTTCTAGATCCTATATTAATACTCTATGTTCATAACATAAGTAAATCTGACATCTATTGTACTATATAATTAATGGCTATTAGTTCGGTACCCTTCCAACTAGTAAAACTTAATATTCAAACATATTTTTTTGTGATCACTTTAGTCATTTTGGAAGCTTACATCGGTTCAATCCTTCACACCCAACTCTACTGCCTATTGCTATCCTTATCGAATAGAAACCTATCCTTAAGTACTTCACAAGTAGCACTGGATATCTTCACTAAAATTCCAACAAGAGTTATTGGATTTTATTATCATCTTGTTATGTCAAATACATACAAGATTATATGGGACATGCACATTTATAGAATTCATGATAGATCAATCATATGACATCTTATTCATGATATTTCTATTCTTCATAAGAATAGGAACATATGATTCATGAGAGGCTAATCCAAATTCTCTCTCATTGAATCTTTGATGTTGAATTCTTTCAAGATATTGCTATTGTGTATGCTTGAACTTATATTGTGAAACTTTAAAGAACTATACCTATAGATATGGATCCCTATCTCGTAGGATGTTTCACCTAATCCTTCATTGAAGGTGTTTTCATGCCATCTTTCAACATTCAAAATATTGAGACATTATTCCTCATCATATGTGGAATATTGATATATGCTCCCACGAAATTTTTGTAATCACAGATTTCATCTTTTATCCTGATTCAAGTCAAACTCTTTGACTATCTTATCAAGTCATAAGATCACATCTATGAGATGTTTATTTCAATCTAGATTGAACTTTGCAGTTTATATACTTTGTTCACATTCTTGAAGTTGTAATATGTCCCATACACATCCTATGATGTGTTCCTTTTAAGGAATCCAATTTTAATCTTCATATAAAAAAATCTGATAGTCTATTTTAACTACAACAACAAGCCTAAAAGTTGGTAAATGAATCATTTTCAACAACTTGAACTGATTTGAAAACATATTGACCAAAATTGTCCTTTTATGTTTTCCATGTAGGTCTTTCTCACTAGACCTTACTTAACCCTTTAGGTATTACCCCTTCAGGTGGTGCTAACATGGTCCAACCTTGTTAGTTTACATGGACCCCATAATGGCCTTAAGCCATTACTCAAGTAATGGTACTTAGCAACTTCAAGTTGATTAGTTGGCTCATCATGTTATGACCAACTTATCTGAGTTTTTGGATTCACAATCCTTCATTTTCAGATGTACTCTACTAGAACCTATTTTTTTCTGTGTCATATGATGAACTTGAGATTCTACAACATCTTGTGATTCTCTTAGTACTCATTGTACCTCTTTGTTGACCTTGAACATTTCGAGTTCTACTTTTACTCCCACTGATTCTTTAGGAACTCAAATATCTTATCAGCAAAACAATTTTGTTATTGGATTGGGATTAATAGTAACATTAAACAATTACGGCTTGTACATAAACCTTTTCAAGAAGCTATTTTATTAGTACAGGTTTCCAAATCATATCCTATATGATGTCTTATAAACCATTGAAACAATACCTTCCTTAGTGATAAGTATATGTTTATCAGGATATAAGAAGATTAGATTAATTGATAATTATATCATGACTCCTCAGAGTATAATTTCTTCATTTTTACACATCACCATGTTTAGATGGATTTGACTTTTGATACATTATCATAGTTATTTCTTGAAGGTACTCAAGGTATTGATGTAAAGTATTTCAACATTTGATCTCATTAAAGTTTCTTAATACTATCATCAAAGTTATACTTATTTTATATTCTCCTTCAACACTTCAAGAGATTTAGGTTTCTATTTACTGAGTACATATCATCATATTACTAGTAAATAAGATGATATATAAGTAATTATCTATAGCATTCATTCCATAAGTTCTTCATGGATCATGTGTATGAGATCTGGTGGAAAACTTATCCTCCTACTATATCTAGTGAAGGATGTCATGTCATATTATGCCTAAATAAGGCTTTTCATGTTTCCTTAGGTTCAATAACCAAGGGAACCTAGATTAACATCAATATGTATTCTAGACATGCATTACTTATGTATACAATCAAGGTGACTATTGCTAATAATAGTCTTGATTTAGAAATTATAATCCTTTTTGAAACAAAGACGGGTTACTTATTCCAATCAGATTTTATACACAACCTCCAATGTAATCCAAATGGTGAAGCACGAGTAGACGGTTACATGTTTGGGCATTTATTTAAAATAAAATAATTTATTTGCTTCTCCCCTCTACTACACAAACCATAAAACAATCAGAATTTGGGCATATTAATGAACATAATGGGCAACTGAAAGCCAAAACTTATAGCAAATGATTGGTTATATATTACATGACAACCCGGCGCCGTCTCACTCTTCCTTTTACAACTCAAACAGATGCATTTTATCTCGTCTTATCATTTATGAGCACCCAGTTTGTCGGTAGAAGATTGGCATTTCATATCTACCACCTGCTTGCCTACTCAGTTTGGTGTTTGAAAAGATGCATTCAACACCTTTCTAGATGGCGAGGGACCATGAGATCTCACTGGGGTCCTGATTTCTGGGCTTTTCGGCAGCCTTGCTTGAGGTTTCTTAAGTCTTGATCCACTTCAACTAATGGGAGGTATAGCGAACCTGGATGTACTATTACATTGTGAAATAGCATCAGCTTCGGATGAATCGCTCGTTGCCATGTCAAAATCATCTGAATCGTCAGTGCCAGTTGCATCCGAATGAAATATCTGCAAGTCAGCTTCCCGACCTTCTTTCCTAACTACTCTCTTGTCTAAAATAACTTTCGTATCTAGAGGCCTTTGATAGAAGAATTGAGGCAACTGCTTAAGAGGAGTATCTCCTTCTTGCCGATCTGTAGACGTGGATTATTCATCGTCTTGCTTATTTACCATCATCTTATCCACCCACTCTTGATCTGTCATTTCCTTTTCATCATCTTTTCTGCTACTGATTGTCCAATCAGGTATTAATGTTATAACAATTCATCTCAAAATATTGCGTACAAAGACCATTTAGATGTTTGGGCATTGCCATGCCAGATCATATCTTTTGAAACATAAACATTAATAACTCACTTTACCGATTTATCATCCTTTTCATACAAGTTTCTTTAAAGTAAATGTTACTATTTGTAGGCATAATGAAATAGTAGTTCAAATAACAATATTACATGCCCATAGATCTAAGATAGATTTAAATATAGACTCAAGATTCAGTAACTCTTGCTCTGCCTTGTCCATCTTTGTCCTTCTATGAGGGCTATTACTTCTTGTCAGATCCCACACATCAAGTATGTCAGATCTCTATTTCATATCTTATACCAAAACGAAGAAGAAATAAAATTTATCTTATAACATTGATACATGAAGTTGAGGCCTCAATGACTTCCTTCTTTTTCTTTAGTTTCTCTAACAAAAGTGGGAAGTTTCTTTTCCAATGTCCTGACTGGTGACAATGGTGGCAATCGCCTCTTATTTTCTTGACTTCTCCTTTTTCTTTGAGATTTAAGACTTGGGCTTCTAGCTAGCCTTAGAACTCTTATTAGCTTTTACTTTGCCTTTAGACTTCCCTTAGTGTTGTTGATCATCATCATAGACTTGGTCTTGTCTTTCTTCATTTGTCCTTCAGTTGTTCTCAACATGCCCAACAACTCTATCAATGTTTTGTCGAAGTCATTCATGTTGTTGTTCATGACAAAATGACTATATGACTCTAGTAGAGACTTTAAAATCATGTCAGTGGACAACACTTGACCCAAGGGGAATCCAAGTCTAGCTATGTTCTCCACATACCCAATGAGCTTAAGTACATGAGGACCTATTGGTTCTCCTTCTACCATGTTACATTTGAACAATGCCTTGGAGACATAATATCTCTCTTATCTTGCCTGATCTTGGAACATGTTCTTGAGATGTGTGAGCATCTCAATCACATCCATGTTATCATGTTGCCTCTACAACTCATAGTTCATTGAGCATATAATCAAACACTTGACATCCACGATGTCTTCTGTATGCTTCTTGTAAGCATCCCTGTCAGCCCTTTTTTGCATATTGAGGTGGTTCTTCTAGCTCTGGCATCTCCATGACATAGATCTTTCTCTCCCATGTGAGAATGATTCTCAACATCCTGAACCAAGCATGGAAGTTGTTCCTATTTAGTTTGTCCTTCTTAAGGACCAACCACAGAGAAAAGTGATTGTTGTTTGTTGCCATTAGATTCCATAAAAGAACTTGCATTTTTTTCAGAATTCATTTTGATTTCATTTGATTATGATTTTTTCGATGTTAATTAGGTCTTAAATTGATTACCGTTCTCATTATTTGAATTAAATGGATAAACCTCAAGTATCAATTTAGAAAATTACAATGAATCAATTTTCTAATGAGCAAGATCCAAGATAATATAACTATGGCCTGACCAATGCTGTGAAACACATGTAATTACACTACTACAGAACCGACCTTTGGTGTCGGTTATTTAAGACATTTGGTGACGGTTAAAAAGAGTCACCTATGTGGGAGACACTAAAAGGTGAACCCTTAAGTGTCAGTTTTAAAACTGAAGCCAAAAACACTATAGGTGTCGGTTATTAGTGGGAAAATTGACACTTGAACCCTTCATGCCAGAAAAAGGGCGGCAGCAGGGGCACTATAGGCATCGCTTATTAGTAGGGCAACCGACGCCCAAACCCTTCGCGTCACAAAAATGGCGGCAGTAGGGGCACTATAGGCGTCGGTTATTAGTACGGAAACCGATGCCCAAACCCATTGCACCACAAAAGGGTGCCATCTAGGGAACCATCGGCGTCAGTTTCATAGTAATAACTGACGCCATATCACCTGCCACCACGGCTGTGCTGGCCAACACGACCGTATTGTCTGACCACATTAGACTTTGGCTATTTTCTATTAACTGACGCTGCAAGCCTTTGTTGTCGGTTTTCGACTAATAACCGACGCCTATGTTTTGATTTGTTTTTCTTATCAGTTTGCAAGCATGCTGTGATTGGTCGCAGGATAAAGAAATGTGCAGTTTAGTGGAACTGAACTGCAGGTTTACGACATCCATTGATATCAGCCAACAATAGGCCACAAACCTACAAATTTAACAAGATTCACACATGTAGAAATAGAACACAAACCTATATTTCCTTTCATTTTCACATTCACACATGTAGAAACATTCATACACATGTAGAAAATTCATGTAGCAACCTACAGTTCCTTTCATTTTCACATTCACACATGCACATGTACAAACATTCATGTAGCAACCTGCAGTTCTTTCATTTTCACATTCACACATATATAAACATTCAGACACATGTAGAAACATTCACACATATGATAATTCAGAAAAATTCATTTACAAAATATCATTCTTTAGTCATTATCACTATCAACATCCCAATTATATTTTAAAACCCCCACTACTTGTATGACTTTTCCCCATTCTTCTCTTACATCATTTAATTCTTCCATCGTATAGGAAGCATGTACATCTGATGAGGCCTTACTTGTAGTATGGTCAATTTTAAACACCTACAAAGAGAATGATGTATAAGAGAATGATGTATATATATAATTAATAATATATAAATAAGATTGATATATTTCACATTATCTAATGAGACTATATATAATACCTCAGGTATGGTATCGATGTCCATTGCGGCATATTTGATAATCCTGTGCATAAATCACATCACATAGGATGCACATGCCCAACCCTTGTCTTGTGTAGCACACTATAAATTGAAACATACAAAATATTAAAAAGTAAAACTAAGCATAGTTTACATAAAATATATACATTGGAGTCTGGAACTTACTTTCACGTTCTCCCAAATTATTGGTTGGTTCTTTTTCTCAGGGACCTTTCCTCCATCTTTTTTGAACTCATGTAAACCCCTACATGGTAATGTAACATAGTAAATTGCATAATTAAATAGTAATGTAATAATATATGTTAACGAATATAAAAATGAAATATTTCTCACCAGAATAATGACATTTTTCATTGCATGTCCATATTTTTGATTCAATTTAGTCTCCTTAGGATCTAGATAATAGACAGTGAACGTCCTGAGGGCAATAACTAGTAACTCCCAATGCGTACCCCTAGAGGTAAAAAAGTTAAAAATTAATAACTCAAAATCCACAATAAAAATGTAATTTTCTTAAGTCTAAATTATAAGCAAAGTAAACTTACTCCACATTGAATGGAGCTATTATCACTGTCTTCTTATTTTAACCAAAATTTGTAAAAGCATCACAT
Source organism: Alisma plantago-aquatica (assembly GCA_963693085.1). Taxonomy (NCBI): domain Eukaryota; kingdom Viridiplantae; phylum Streptophyta; class Magnoliopsida; order Alismatales; family Alismataceae; genus Alisma; species Alisma plantago-aquatica. The sequence continues at coordinate 894,583,985 of OY856411.1, forward strand.
CAGTATTGTTGAACTGACGTAGGGTCTTTAGCTACTAGACTAATCAAAGATAGAAAAAAAAATCCTACATGTTCAAATGAAAAATTTGCACATATCTTGTCTAAGTAGCTGCAAAACATGTATTACGTATGCGTTAATATATAAGAAATGAGATCACCAGATCCTACACAAGGTATATGGATGTATAAACAACATCTCACCTTATCCATAGCTCTACCACAGATGTATTCAGCCAATCATAGCGAAACAACTCCAAAATATCTTGTATAAATAGTTTGGTTTCATATGATTGACCTACAACATCTTCATCTATAGAAACATTTATAGGGCAATTTATATCATGTTCGCCTAACCATACTGCCATACCCCTATAATTAGGACCTAATGGGGAAGTTAGGTCTTGTGGAACCCAACTTGGTAATGTAGGAGGTGGAGGTGGAGGCCTAGATGCTATAGGTGTCTTCCTTTTAACCTGTATATATAATTTCAGATCAATTTACGTCATATATACACACTAACAACTTAACGTAATGTAAATTTACCATACAATTTTAGTATAGATGACATCCGCTTTGGGCCACAATATCACTCCGCCTTCTTCCTCTCCAAGCATTTCACAATCTGGGTGGGCGTATGGTTATTGAAGATCTATCCAATTGGGGAATATACGTAGAGGGCTCACACGAACCCCAACCATTTGGTAATGGAGACCCATGAAACATTTCCCTTGGAAGGGATGGGTAAGCCGACACCTCTGCAATGACGTATTCGTTACTTTTTAGATGACATGGCTTCAACCCCTACAAATTTACGTAAAGAATGTTATATACATATATACATATCATCATAAAAACATATCATCTTGAAAAGACTAGCTATTATGTCATAAAAATACTTACAGCGGATGTGCTAGGTGGTGAGTCTATAGGATTACTCCCAACCTCTGCAGTAGGAGTAGAGCGGGATGCCATAGCACCTGTCTGAGTGGCATTCTGATATGCCTACCACTTCACCATTGCTTCTTGGATTTTCCTATCAATTAACACATCTACCTATACATGGATAAAAGAAACATTAGTTTCTGATTATTGAATTCCCTTTTATAGTAACATTCTAAAAAAAGAATAGGTTACCTCTTCTTGTGAAATTCCCACTTTTGCGACATGTTTGCACTGGGATGGCCCAAATACCGCTTTGATACCTACACCATCACCTGAACCCTTAACACGTCTAGGATGCTCTGGGTTACCCAAAACAACTGTTAATTCATCCCTTGTGCCCTCATGGATGAAGTTGCCTTGTTTCCTCAACTCGTGCAGCTCCTTCTAACCACCATCAATAGAAATTGGTAAGTAAGTAAACACCACAAATAATCAATATTTGAACGAATTGCTCTAAGAGTTGTATTTTACCATTTTTTCAGCCGCCTCAACAGTTGCAGGCTTCTTTATTTCTCCCTTCTTGTTTTGCCTCCCAGCTATCTAGACATCATGGCAAGGTAGAGGTGTGGTACCTATAGTAGATAACTCCTGAGTAGCAGCAGACTGAGCAGTACACTCATCATGTAGTCTTTGGCGAATGCCTACATAGCCCTTTGGACCCATTGTGTGGTCATGCACATTCAGTGCACACCTTGCTCTTTGCACCTCACTGATAGCCTAGTTAGTATGCACATTGATTTGGTTAGTAACACTAAAGGTTAATCTTGAATAGGTGAATACAACATATATTAATTAAATAGGGAGTAACACCTAATACCTTGAATTCATCAGTGTTTCTTGAAGCAACAAACGTGCCACATTCTTCTTGGTCTAGGAAGTTCCACTGTTCAGTGGCTGACTTCTTCCTCTTCTCATCATCTTTTATGTATTCTCAGGTGAGATTTGCCCTATAGTTCCTTAGGACCCTCCCACAGTGTTGCATCATGCATTTACGATGCAACTTTTCATCCAACACAAATATACTCTGCAAAATAGAATTGCTATTAACTAGTATCCAAAAAATTAGTAATCTACAAAATAGAATCGCAAATAGTAATAACTCATGCATAAATGCTTCCATATTAAGTCTTTCTTCCTCTTAGGAACTTTATGCTAAGAATCTATCTTATAATCACAATGGCTACAAGTACCATACCCAAGATATGAAACAAATGAATTACGGTTCACTCCAATTGCATTTCCTGCATTATCAAAATCCACAACCAATTTGGGTCCATTGCCCCTTAGTGCTGTTAACTTCTTCATCATAGTGATGCCCCTTCTCTTGTCAAATTTTTGGTACTGCTCATCAATTGCCTCAAGTGCTTCAAAGGGTACATGTGCATCATCAACCTAAAATTTGACAAAATAAACACACTTACAGGATATAACTATAAATGGACATATAGATAGAAACATATGATATATTTTTAAAACTTACATTATGAGGCGACGCATTGGTATCCTCACCATGCTCATCATGGACATCATGGTCATCATGCCCATGCTCAACCATCTGAAAATTTCATTAAAAATCAAACATTTATCATTTGACATAACTAGAAGATAATGAAACATTGAAAAATGAAACACTGTATAGTTCACATATACAAATGAAACATTGAAAAATGAAACATATAAAAAAGTATAAACATGCATGCCTCTAATATTGCGATCGTTTATCAATTAACAATCCTTCATTGTGATCTCTTTGCACATACAAGTCATCATTAGCTTCAATATTTTGTGGTGTTGGCAACCCAACTGAGAATGGACTGGAGTCATCATACTTATCATAGTACTCTTCTTTATCTATAGGATCTTCAATGAACTGTCTTTTACCATGAAGAACAACTGACCATTTATCATTTGTAGGATCATCAATATAAAATACTTGTTTCGCTTGTGATGCCAATATGAATGGTTCACCCTTCTCGCCAAACTTTTCAAAGTTCACTAAAGTAAAACTCAATTCCTCCACTATAACTCCTTTGGTGTTATCAACCCAGTTACATTTGAAGAGAAGAATTCTAAAATCTATGTAGTCAAACTCCCATATGTCTTCAATGACATTGTAATATGACATTTTAGCTTCACGTGGATTCTTATCCTTTGCACTTGCAAAAAACATAGTCGATGCTTGAAGGGTGACCCCACTTTTTTGGACGACACTCTTATCATCTTGGCACTTTATGTAATATGTGAATCCATTAATGGCATCCCCTTCATAAGACATAACATTCAATTTTGGTTTAAAGGTGAGGCATTTGATAGTTTCAGTAATATCATCTGGTGTTTGAGATAGTTGATGCAAGACTTTATCTTCAAACCACTTAATAAATGTCTTGTTATGCAATCTAGCAAGACACATTGAATTGGCTCGAGGATATTGTCTCTTGATAAAATTGGTATGTTCCTCGATATAAAAAATCACTTCATCCTTGTTGTGTAAAATATACAAGTGACCTTGTTCCAACTGCTCACGGCTGATTACTTTCACCCGTGATCCCAAAATTCCTTTGCCAAATTGTTCCTCAATATTCTTGTCATTACCAGGAGTGTCATTACCACTCAGAAAGTATTAAAAAAATCCATAACCTCTCTCGCCACATAACCCTCAATAATACTCCCTTCAGGCTGATAACGGTTTCGAACATCACTTTTAAAAACACTCATGTATCATTCAAAGGGATACATCCAATGCAAGAAAATCGGTCCCAACATTTTCACTTCCCTAGTCAAGTGGACAACAAGATGTACCATGATATCAAAGAATGAAGGAGAAAAATACATATCAATCTGACATATGGTAACAACCACTTCTCTTTGCAAAGTATCGAGAGTATCAAGGTCAATAACTTTGCTGGACAGACTGTTGAAAAAGAAACAAAGTCTGGTGATTGCAAACCATACATGCTTTGGTAATATAGATCAAATTGCCACGGGAAATATTTGTTGCATTAGAGTGTGACAATCATTATATTTAATACCCATCAACCTCAGATCTTTCATTTATTCCAATCTACGGATGTTGGATGTGTAACCCTGTGGCACCTTAACATTTACCAAGTATTCACAAAAAGTTTTCTTCTACTTTCTAGACAACGTGTAACAAGCGGGAGGTAAGTATGTTTTCCAATTTCCCATTTCACGTAATTATGTTAATTCTGACCTTATTCCCATTTCATGTAGGTCCAGTCTAGATTTTATCCCATCTTTAGTCTTACCTGGTATATTCAAAAGAGTACCAATGACGCTATCAGATACATTTTTCTCAACGTGCATGACATTGATACAATGCCTGATTGTCAATGAACTCCAATAAGGAAGATCCCAAAATATTGACTTCTTCTTAAATAAAGATGTGTCACTCTGTGTGGCCATAGTACATTGTGATTTCTTACCAAAGTCATTGACAAAGTCTTTTACTCTTTCATAAACAACCTCCCCCGGTATAGGTTTAGGTGCACTCCATTCCTCATTCCATCCATTGAATGTTTTGCGCTTCCTACGATACAGATGGAATTTTGAAAGAAACTTTCGATTACCAAGATATACATTCTTGCCGCCATGTTTTAGTCTTGTTGAATCAATGTTCTCTTCACATATAGGACACACTTTAGCTCCTTTGACACTATATCCAGACAAATTCCCATATGCTGGAAAGTCATTAATAGTGCAAAATAACATAGCATGCAAACAAAATGTCTCTCTTTGTGAAGCATCATAGGTCATCACACCTTCAACCCAGAGTTTCTTTAATCATCAATCAGAGGTTCAAGATAAACATCGATATCATTTCTAGGTTGTTTGGGGCCTGATATCAACAACAACAACATAATGTACTTATTTTTCATACACAGCCAGGGAGGAAGATTGTATATAACAAACATGATTGGCCAAGTTCTATGTTGGCTGCTCAATGTCCCGTACAAATTCATCCCATCTGTATAAAGCCCAAGTCTTAGATTCCTGACTTCTTCACCAAATTTAGGGTACAGTAGATCAATCTTCTTCCGCCAAGGGGAATCAGATGCATTTCGTAGGATCCCATAATTATTTTTCTAAACATCTGCATGCGACCTCAAATTCTTCGCATCTATCAGATTGGAAAACAAGCATTGAAAATGTGATATTATAGGTAGATACCACATCACCTTGGCAGGAGAACCAGTTTTGGACTCCCCCGAAGTCGTCAATTTTTACCGTGACGCACCACATTTTAGACAATCTTTCAAATCCACATAGTCCTTTTGAAATAATACACAATCATTCGGGCATGCATGTATCTTCTTGGCCTCCATTCCCATTGGGCACAACAATTTCTTTACCTGGTATGTTGAGATTGGCAGCTCATTTCCTTCAAGAAGCATTTCTTTCAACAAAGACAACAACGATGTGAAGCTTTTGTCACTCAATCTATTGATAGCTTTCATCTTATACAATCTCAACACAGTGCTAAGCTTCGTAAACTTAGTACAACATGTATATAATGGTATCTCAGCATCATGCATAATGTTTCTAAACATGGGAGGTGGATCGGTTTCAGTGTGCTCTACCCCACAACTATCCAACATCGCATCAGCAATGTCTAATGGAGCTGGTTCGTTCACATCTACGTCATCGGAGGAAATTTCTTCTTCAACAATAGCACTACTATTGACATCCACTGGTTTCAGGTTTGAAATCTCTCCATGCCAGTGGCATTCTCTATAGCCTTGTACAATCCCATTGCACATGACATGACTTTTGATTCCGTCACCAGTGTTGACTTTCAAGTTGTTACCGCAATGCCTACATGGATAGTAGAACCTATCTCCAGGTTGTTTCCTATGTTCCTCGGAAAATCTAATAAATTGATCAAGACCAGAAATAAACTCTAGGGTGCAGCGATTGCGAATAGACATCCATGATATATCCATTCTATGATCAAAGAGAAAACAAGTATATATTACAACAAGATTAGGGTCTAGGGTTAAAAAATTAGAGTTTAAACATGGTTAAAACTTTAGGGTTTAAGGTCTTATATATAATTAAGATTTACTCCTATTGAGTAAATCTTGGATGAGTTTCTAGGCCAACAATTACATGTACAGTCATTCTTATATATAATAAATGTGTACCGCCTATCCCATTCTTGAACACCCAATCTCACTAGTAAGTGTATAATGTATGTTGGGTTTTCAAGAAAATTTCGGCAACATTTCCCCACTATTCTCCAAGTACAAATGTACTTAGAGAAAAAATGGGGAAATGCTACTGAAATTTCCTTGAAAACCCAATACACATTAAACACTTACATCCTAAGTGAGATTAGGGGTTCAAGAACAGTCCCAAACCGGGGACTATCCAAGATTTACTTCTATTGAGTAAATCTTGGATGGGTTTCTAGGCCAACAAATACATGTGTTGTCATTCTTATATATAATAAATGTGTATGACCTATCCCATTCTTGAACACCTAATCTCACTAGTAAGTGTATAATGTATACTGGGTTTTCAAGAAAATTTCGGCAGCATTTCCCCACTATTCTCCAAGTACATATGTACTTAGAGAACAAACGGGGAAATGCTACCAAAATTTTCTTGAAAACCCAATACACATTATACACTTACATCCTAAGTGAGATTAGGTGTTCAAGAACAGTCCCAAACCAAGGACTATCCAAGATTTACTCCTAATGAGTAAATCTTGGACGGGTTTCTAGGCCAACAAATACATGTGTTGTTATTCTTATATATAATAAATGTGTACCACCTATCCCATTCTTGAACACCTAATCTCACTAGTAAGTGTATAATGTGTATTGGGTTTTCAAGAAAATTTCGGTAGCATTTCCCCACTATTCTCCAAGTACATATGTATCGATTCTTGGTAGACAAAGGTGGTTTAGATCGAGACACACCCTTTCCCTTTCCCGTCCCCTTTCTCCTTCTGAATGCGGCCTCAGGCCTCAAGCTTTCTCAATCTCAGCAGTGGGCATCCACCTTTTGGCTTAGCTTAGTCAGTTCCCTGCCCTATGGTTCTTGAATAAGAAGAGCTTATAAAAGGAGTTAGTCAACAAGACCGAGGAATTCGACTTGGTTGAGAAAATGCCTTTAGGATCCAGCTGCCGGGAATATCTTTCTTTCCATGGAAGATAGGAACCTGACTGATCTGGATAGCCAGCTGGGGCAAAGGTGGTGGAGGTAGTTTGCGATCTTCTCTGAGGAGGGTGATCTTTCAACATTCTCCAAAGAAGATGGTAGTTATCTTTGAGCTAAAAAGGAGGTTAGTCTTGGGCCTCAAAAGGCACCAATATTTGTGTATTTTGTATCAGTATAGAAATAGTAATAAAATACATGTTAAAAATCTTGATTGGAAATAAATAAGTAGTGGACTGAAGTCACTTAGGATGGAACTACTCTACATGTTGTATCTTTTTTGGTTGTCCATTACTTGCTTTACTCTTTCCACTATAATATATTTTTAAGCAAGTTGAATTAAAGTAATGTTATGTTTTAAGTTACACAAAAATTGAATTTGCTCTATTCACCCCACCCCCACTAGAGTTGTCATAAAATACTTTTCCTTCCAAGGACAACAAAGGAAATTTTACATTTGGGATTTGGATCATTCCATAAAGAAGTATTATCTCTGATGCAAAAAACAAATTGAATAAACCTTTTAAGACTCAACGGGGAAATGCTATCAAAATTTTCTTGAAAACCTAATACACAGTATACACTTACATCTTAAGAGAGATTAGGTGTTCAAGAACAGTCCCAAACCGGGGACTATCAAAGATTTACTCCTAATTTGTAAATCTTTGATGGGTTTCTAGGCCAAAAAATACATGTATGTTGTCATTCTTATACCTACAATCCTAGTTTCATCATTCATATCCTATGTTTTGTGTAACATCATTTAATCATGCTTGTCAGTAAATACTAAACAGTAAATAAACCATGATTCCATATATCAAAGATTTGAATCAGGGGGTGATGTAGCCCTATTTTACGGCTCTATCCCGTGCCATTTTGTACTTAAATCACATCTAAACATGTTATATTACAAGCTTTTTCCCCTAATGTGTTTATCATTGCCAAATGCACTTATGATGTTCTTTGCATTGTTTTCAAGTACTTGGATCGTGCCTTAGATGGAAGCGAGAGAAAGAAGGAGTTCTAGGGCTCCTCCACTCATGGTGAGGTCCAAAGGAAGCCCCAAAATCTCCCTCAACCTACCTCCAATGGCCAAGAGTCATCACCAAACAAAGACATCCAAGAATGATGAAGTTTAAAGGATAATCAAGTGGTGTAAACCTCACCACGGTCGTGCAAATTTATGACCAAGAACCAGTATTTGAACAGGGTTTTTCCCCAAGTCGCCACGACTGTGGCCAATGAAGAACAAAATGATCGTGAAACCGTAGAGCAGCATCACGATCATTTTTTTCTTCATTGGCCATGGTCGTGGCGACTTGGGGAACAACCCTGTTGAAATACTAGTTCTTGGTCATAAATTCGCACGTCCATGGGAAGTGCCCACGACCACATCCCCCTCCTCCAAAACATTCGTGTGACCCAACACGGCCGTGGTGCCACTCACCCACCACAGCCGTGGCACTCCGCCACAGTCGTGGCTACCAACATAGCATATCACCAGCCCCATACCACGATCGTATTCTTACCACACGACCATCCTATACTACCCTCACCACAGCTTTGGCACACAAACACGACCGCGGTGACCAACCTACCCTACCATTTCCACCACATATCCACCTCAAATCCACTCCATTTCACCATTATCATTAGAGCTTCATATATCAACATACATACTAGGTCATATTTTAAGTCAAGATTTAGGCATTTAATCACCTTAGGGCACATACATGATTCACAAGGTATTTGGGTGCACAAAGAATAATATATGTTACTGATTTAGGAGTTCACATTATCATTTTAGAAATAGAAGACCCACATGTGAGTTAAGTTTGAGATTTAACATTGATGTATTTTTAACACGCATGTTTCAAGGTTCAAAGCACATAACCAAATCAAATTAGGATGCTAGAATGGACAAGTTGAATCTTATTTCAACATGCATCAAAATTTACTGAATTAGGTCAAGTATGAGGATTTAGAAGCACAAATATATGCAAGTACAAGATTTGAATCAAAATGAAGCCTAATGGCACATTGGGAGAGTGAGATTATACCTCACTTGAAGGCTGAAGAACAAATATATGCAAGTCAACAACACAAATGGATGACACAAAAACTCAATTCAGCCCAAGAGCACAAGTGCAATCAACGCAATTCTGTTATAATGAATTAATTAGGTGTCAATAAGCATCAATTTTAGTGAGACTCTCTTAGTCCATACTACTACAAATGGGAAATTAGAAAATGTGCTGCATGTGTAACCTTAATTGCAAAAATACAATCTAAGTCCACTATGATTCTTATCCATCCAAACTACCATGCTTCTTGAATGGCTAAATGATGACATTCATTTTAGGTTCTCTAACTGTGAATAAATGTATACATTATTCTCAATGCAAATAAATTTTTACGACAGTGTGCCCTTGCAACCACTACATTTGTTGAGTTACCACTGTTAACAGTCGCCTTCGATGTCAAGGCCATAGGAGGAAGAAGAGGAGAAGGAAGAAGAAGAGTAGGAGGATGATCAAATAGGAAGAAGAGTAGAAGAAACTAATTATACCTATCAGTAGAGAGCTCGTAGAGGAAGAAGAGGATCAGCTCTGTCGGCAGTGAGCTTGATCGTGAAGGAAGAAGATGAGTAGATGAGAAGCTCAGTCGGTAGTAGCAGCGGTGTTGAGTAGGAAGTTGAGTAGGAGTTGAGTGGCGGCGGCGTGGATCTCAGTTGGCAGTAGCTGCGACGTAGAGCATGAGTTGAGAGACGGTGGCAAAGGCAAGAGGCAGCGGCGACCAGAGCACCAGCAAATGGCGGCGGAGGCAGAGGCAGAGAGCCCAGGAGCAGCGGGTGGCAATGAGCAGAGGAATCACCAGACCAAACCCTCAATTGAGAATGAATGAAATAGAGAAAGGGGAAGAGTCTGGCTCGTGCGAATGCTGTTAAGTTAACAATAGGCATCGGTTATTAGAAGTAACCAATGCTTAAAATTATAAGCGTCAGTTACCAACAAGAAATCGACACTTTTGTTAGTTGATAGTCGTCAGTTCCAACTAGAAAACCGAAGTCTATCTATATATGCTAAAAAAAATAAATGTTCTCAAATTAAGACTATAGTCGTCAGTTACCAACAAGAAACTAAAACTTTTGTTAGATGATAGTCGTTGGTTCCAACTAGAAAAACTGACGTCTATCTATATACACTGACAAAAATAAATGTTCTCAAATTAAGACTATAGTCGTCAGTTTTCATATAAAAACCGACCCTAAAGGGAGATGAAAATTTTCGCGGTTAAGCACGCGAAAGCACATCGACGTCGGTAATTGTAAGACAACTGACGATAAAAATTGGTCAATTTTCTGTATCATGAAAAACCTTTACTCATCGATTTCTTTGTTAAAAACCGACGTTGTATGTTAAATTTTGGAGGTAATTATTTTCATTGGAAAATTTGGATTTGGCGGTCAATTTTAGGCGTCGATTTCTTATTACAAAACTGACGCTAAATCAAAAGCAAAACCCATGTCTGGTCGCCCTTCACAGCTAGATGTCAATTATTTTATTTAACTGATGTTTTATGGATCAGGCGTCGGTTTTTGTATACAACCGATGCCTATAAATGTGACGTTATAAGTCATTTCTGTAGCAGTGTTACCAAAGTAGGCAACTTTTGCCAATTGCATCATATGCAATTATTGATAGATAATATGTACAACTCTTTGCCATAATTATTTGTATGCTTCTGGGCTTAGATGCTCTAGGAATCACCAGTTTAAGCCTGACCCAATAGCCAACCTAATATATATGCACCATACGAAGGTAGAACCTACATATCTGCCATCACACTTCCAAGAGGTAGATGGCGCACCACGCGAAGGCCTAACCTATGCTTGGTAGGACAAGATTTTCATGTCTATTACTAATGGAAAGAATCCTGAACTTAATATGTTTGATTGAGGGATTTATATATATTATATGTATATATACATATATTGTATCCGATCACCACATATACATAGTATGTATCATATTTATGCTACATCCCACAACGAAACATGAAAAAGTGATATTTATGGCCTTGTCTACTGTAAATCCTTAGAATCACAAGGAATTACTACCACCTAGGTCAATCATCACATTGCATGTATGAACATGTTGTTGGTGTAGATATGTTCTTGCCAATCTGGTTAAGATCAGTTCAACCCTTGAACCGGTCGTCTTGCGTCTTGGCCAGTCAGTTGGTCATCACAAATGGTTGTTTCGCCTCTAGTCCAACTGATTTTTGGACTCCTTCAAATGGTCAATTGGGTCCACCAGACAGTCATATGGATCCATTGGTATGTCCTCCATGATCCTCCTAACGGTCATCTAGTCTCACAAAATGTCATCTCATCCAGAGATGATCATCTTCTTCATTGTTTTATAAAAGGAAGCTATACAATTACTATTTAAACTATTACATGGTATAGGGAAACCTCGAGGTACAATCGAGGGGTGCAAAGGTAGGAAAGAATAAACTTTTACATTAAAAATAGGGAGGTAGAGGCTCAGTACACAGTGTGAGACAAACAAGAATAAAATCAAAACCATCCAACCACACACAAATATTGGGTATTGGCCATAACCATGCTACACATCCACCTTCAAAACCACTTTTAGGGCAATGTGTATAAATTGCATATATATATATATATATGTGTGTGTGTGTGTGTCTATATATATATATATATATATATATATATATAGTCAGGCTAGAATACACTCGAGTGTATCCAGAGCGGAATACACTCAAGTAGTTTTTCATGATGCAATATTTTTTTTGAAAATCTAATCTGTTGATCTTCTTAAACATCCCGTGAACAACTCATACGCAAAATTTGAGCACATTTGGATATGTATAGCTCATGTTATGATGACCACAAAAATTATGCATTTCAAATTAGTTTCACACGTCGATTTTGTTGCCCTTGGATGAGTGACTTACACTCATCCAAATGGGCTCAAAATTTGTATGTAACCTAGTTATAGTATGACGGTGAAGATCAATGGTTTACATTTTGCAAAAAATAGTCTTGATATGCAAACACACTTGAGTGTATTCGTGCGATCCGTACACTCGAGTGTATTCTAGCATGACTCTATATATATATATATATATATATATATATATATATATATATATATATTAGTTTGGGATTATGTGGTGTTTCATCGGATATGCATATGATACTGTTTAAATATTTGTGTCATATGCAATAAATGAACAATAAAACCAAGAAATTGATCAGATCGATTATCTTAAATGATAGTAAATTAATGTGGCTCTGATACCACTGTTGGGAAATACAGGCACAGAGTACAACAGCAAAAACAAAAAAATTATCTATTTGTATCCCATAACAGCAAGATCGTGTCAATTACTATGAAATAAGAAGGACAATTTAACGAGTTTATACCTAGTCCTGGAGCAAGTCCAATGACAACAATTCGTTGAGGTACAACTATCTTCTAGTTTCTCTTGGATGGTGGGTATGCAGTTCATGGTCTTCACCATGAACAATAGACAAGACGATTTCTGTAGTGAATCCTACAGTTTTGCCACGGACTGCGAACTAACTTTGCCTTCCTAGTAACAACCAATGGACTCGTACCTATAGAGTAGTCCACACAGACCAACTAGAGCTCCTATCATTCAACTAGAACTGGCAAAATGGTGTTGTCCCTGTTGTTGTTGTACTAGTCACCAACTTTCTCTCCTACAACAATGATCTTTAGTTGTTATATCTCCCTTCAATATCCCTCCCTAGTCAGGTAGGAAATGCTTGGGCTCTCTTGGTTACCACAACCAGAGAGTACATCAATTTTCAGAGCAACTGATTCTCAATTATTTGTGTTCTGTTGTTGTATTCTGGGAAGCCCCCAATACCCCTCTATTTATAGGTGGGGTTAGGGTCAGGGTTCCCAGTCTGCTCTGGATCTATGTGGGAGTGGAAGGGGCCATAAGATTTTGAATTTGTGCAACCTACAAACCACGAGATGGTCGTATTGTAGTTTCCCAATCACACACAAAATTGACAAATTGTTTCCAATTAATGCTAAATATTAATTCCTTGCATCACAAGTATTGTGCAATCGAAATGATCGAATTTTCTCATGAATTCAAGAAGTTATTAGAATTTTCCTTTGGCCCAACATAGTCAATTGGTTCTCAAGATGAAATGGTTTTCTCACTCAATTGATATGATCAATTCACCCAATGAGTCTATCGATTGGGCCTAATTCATGTTGAAATTCAACCAATTCAGTTCCAATTAGTCTAACACCCCAAACGGTCATCTCAACACTTGAGAATATTGTCTAGTTGTCCAAACGGTCATCTACCTTGTGAGTCGATTATTTGGCAGTTTATTCAGTCAATCTGATGTGTGAATTGAATGCATAAACATTGTAGTAATCAATCCAATCATCATTCAAGATTAAACTCCTCTTCTTGATGAGTTCCTTTGTGTGTGACCCTATAGGTCACGTATCACGTTGGCAATGAATGTCCATAACTAGCTTATGACATCACAAGCAAGGAGCGGTGCCTAGTCGCACATTAGTTCTACGCAAGTGAATGGACAGTTGGAGAACAACTTCAATCTACAATCTACGTAAGGTGTTGCAGTGACTGTATGATAACACCAATTTTTGTGATGTTTTTGCCCTTTATTTTGTTATCAAAACTGCCCTTTTCTGCTATTTTCCTCTCTTTTATTAGCACTTTTGCAATAATTGGCCAAGCAATGCTCTTAAAGCAATTTTTCCATTTTTTGCAGAGTTTTTCCTCATTTTGGTGCAATAAGGCCGTCCCGGCCCACAAATAAGTCCAAGTCTGTTTCGGCCTTCCTGTCACCCGATACAACCTCTGCCCGATAGGGTGGAGTGACACAATGACGCACGACAAAGGGATGTCGTGCAAGAAGAAGCAGACGGATGACACACCTTCTACCCGACAGGGAGCCCAGCTCGCCTCGACAACCCAGCTTGTCGGGTGACACAACCACCCACCGGCAGGCGCGCCGCCCGTCACATGACCGATAGCCGACACCTCTGCGCTGAGTGATACCTGTATCGGCCGTCCAATGACCCGCGCATAAGGGGGCCACGTGGTGCTTCGAGCACCATAACTTCTCCTGACCAGCTGCCTATAAATAGCAGCTACAGGAAGACAAAGAGACAGGTTCAGACAGTTGGGAGCTTGAGCTATCTTCCGAGGAAACTATGAGAGCACAAGTATCGTGCCCCAGTGCTTGTGTCGGGCGACACTAGGTGAGATTTTCCTCATCCCGAGAGGGAGGGGATAGTTCACTTAGGACCGTCCCGGGCGACACTGCGGGCCGATATCGGCCGACGTAGATGAGCGACACAAGTGCCCGACAGTAGAACGCGTAGCTCCTAGCCCGACATGATAATGAAACCCAATACGCTTCACTCGTCGTGTGTGCTGCCCGAGAGGGTGCGCCACCGACATAAGCGTATCGGCCAGGGTCCTTGAGCGATACAGTTGACATTCGATGCGTGCCGCCCGAGAGGGTGTGCCGCCCGGCACCTCTGTATCGGGCTAGGCCCCTGGTCGATATTGGGCTAGAGAGCTGCAGTACCCTGTCGTCCTTCTACATCAAGGAGGTGACACCTATATTTTAATTATGTTATTTAATTCTTTATCTACGCAATGTATTAAGACCTTTAATGTTCAAGGAAATAGCAAAGTTTAATTACTTGTTGCTCTATGCTTGGTGCAAAATGTTGGATGACTTCTATGTTTGATATCTGAACTCTAGCTTGATTGTTTGGATCGCGTTTCACTTAGCTACCGAATCGTGTTTTCCCGTCGCAACAACTTCGAGAGTTGTGTTGTGGCTCTAGTGTTTGGTCTGATTCTGGAGTACGAGAGTGCCTGAAATGGAGTTGTTTCAGTAATACTCGACTCTAACTTAAGTCCAACAACCTCAAGAGGGGCGTTGACACTTGGTTAGAGGTACCTGCTCTGAGAGGAGGGGTATAGGATGTTACTGATGCCGCTTGTTTTACTGTAGTCTTATCCTTCGTACCTTGCTATAGCTCTAGTCTTTATCTTTCTGTTTCTGTTGCATGAAAACCCCTAAAAACTGCTAAATGACTAAAACCTTAAAATCTCTCTAGTAGCTCCAGTTGGAGATAGTTTTCTTTGTTTTATTTGTGACATCTTGTTGTTTCCCTTTTGGGAATTTATATATCTTTATACCTTCCGGAGTGTAGCGTGTCGATTCTGGGTTCTCAACACTACCCCCCTTCTCCCTGTGTTCGACCCCGTATGTCTACTTCGACCCCGTAAACAAAGTTGCGGGGGCCTAGATGGATTCGGGTTTATAAATGTAAAAGCTCGACTACCTCA
This sequence comes from Alisma plantago-aquatica, assembly GCA_963693085.1. Classification (NCBI taxonomy): domain Eukaryota; kingdom Viridiplantae; phylum Streptophyta; class Magnoliopsida; order Alismatales; family Alismataceae; genus Alisma; species Alisma plantago-aquatica. The sequence continues at coordinate 894,599,527 of OY856411.1, forward strand.
AATCCGCCTCCACTTTTGGACGCGCGATTTAGGCCAGTCAACTTTTTGGCGCCGTTGCCGGGGACAAGGCAAAAACGGTACTATAGACAAACCCGAATCCACTAACTACACTCCAGTGCCTCAAGCTTAGAAATGAGCTTGACAACACTCCTTTTTTTTCTTTCTTTCTTTTCTTTCTTTTCTTATCATTATTCTTTGCCTAAAGTAAAAATTTGATTTTTTAAACTTGATTTTTCACGCCTTTTCAGGAACTCTGAAGAACCGTGACCTGTTCCATCGAGCTTTGATACCATGTCTCATTGCGAGAAGTCTCTTTCTGAGGGTGAATGTCAGGGCCGAGGCGAGAGGTCGAGCCAGCCTAACTTGGTTGGTCAGCTTTCTGCCTTCATAATGAGACAGAATACCATCATCAACCAACTGGTGCAGGGCATGCTCCCTAGCCCTGGGGCTCTGAATTCAATGCAACGCCAGATGGCCAGCTTGTAGATATGCCAGCGTGAGGTAGATCAGTGACTGACCCAGATGACTGCTCTGATGGAGAATCCTGCAATAAAAGCACTCCCATACCCTGAAACTGTCGTAATGGCAGTCCTGAGGTCTGGAAGAATGTTGGAGCGCCCTGATGAAGCCAGGCCTGAGCCCGAGCTAAGGCTTGAGGGTGCAGCCCCAGCATAAGACGAAGAAATACATGCAGACGTTCGAGAGTCTGCGCAACGGTTCCCTGAAGATCTACCTAGCAGAAGGAATGCTTACGCTCCTAGGATTCCATTCCCATACAAGCTGATAAAGGCGAATCTGAAGAAGCGTCATGAGAAGTTCATGTAGTCGATCAGGAAGCTGCATCTCGAAGTGCCCTTCCTTGACGCGTTGGAGGAGATGCCTACATATGCCAAGTTCCTCAAGGACCTTATCACAAAGAAGAGAGGGGGAGGAAGGATTGAGACAGTGCACCTATCTTCTGCCTCCTCCTCCTTGTTGAAGACCGACATGCCAAATAAGAGAAGGGACCCCGGAGCATTAACAATCCCATTCGCCATCGGGGACAATGTCGAGCGTAAGGGTCTAGCGGACTTGGGGGCAAGCATCAGCCTCATGCCCCTATGTTTTGCACAAAGGGTGGTTTTGACCGACATGTTTCGCACCAACATGCGGATTCAACTGGTGGACCACACCTTTAAGAGACCCGTCGGCATTGTCGAAGATGTGTCGATCAGGGTTGGCGATTTCTTCATCCCTTGCAATATAGTCATCATCGACACAGCTAAAGAGCCCCGGTGCCGGATCATCTTTGGGCGCCCCTTCTTGGCAATAGGGAGAGCGCTGATTGATGTCTCCGAGGGGATGATCACTTTGAGGGTCGGAAATGACCATATGGACTTCAATCTGAAAGAGGTCATGAGAAGCCCGTCCCTGTCTGAATCAGCATGTTTCGTAGATAGCTATAATAAATTATGCGAGGAAATAGAGGAATATATTCGGACAGTAGACCCCCTCTTGAGGGCTATAAATTGTCAAGATCCTAACCTCGAAGATCCTGAGGTCAGGAAGCATCTCAACCTTTTCAACCTTTCTGACGAAGACTTGCAAGAAGAGGATATGGTGGTGGAGTCTGCGATGTATGCCTCTCTCGAGGAGGAGCCTCAGGAGAAGACACCTAGACCAAAGCCAGAGTTAAAAGCGTTGCGTGAAGTACGAGTTCTTAGATGAAGAGCACATAAACCCCGTCATCGTAAACGCAGATCTTTCAAGCGATCAGCTAGACCGACTCCTTGACGAGTTAAGACTCCACGGGGGGGGGGGGGGTCTATAGGATACTCGGTAGATGATATCAAATGCCTTAGCCCCGCCTTGTGCATGCATTACATCAACTTAGATGAATATGCCAAGCCTCTGGCCCAACCCCAGAGGAAGCTGAACCAGATGCTCAAGGAGGTTGTCAAGAAAGAGGTAATAAAGCTTAGGGATGTGAGGATCATTTACCCAATCAGCGATAGCAATTGGGTGAGTCTGATCCACATAGTGCCCAAAAAGGGAGGGATGACGGTGGTTAAGGGTGAGAAGGGCGACGAGGTGGCAGTTAGGACCGTCACCAAATGGCGGATTTGCATTGATTACCGAAAGCTAAATCAGGCTACAAAGAAGGATCATTTTCCGCTACCTTTTATTGACAAAGTTCTCGAAAGGTTAGCGCATCACAATTTCTTTTGTTTTCTTGATGGCTTTTCAGGTTTTTACCAGGTACCCATCTTGCCCGACGATCAAGAGAAAACAACATTCGTCTGCCTTTACGACACTTATGCCTTCCGAAGGATGCCCTTCGGACTCTGCAACGCCCCTGCTACCTTTCAAAGATGCATGATATCGATGTTCTCATATTTTTCTAGAAGACATCGTAGAAGTTTTCATGGATGATTTTTCAGTCTATGGGAAGGACTTCGATAACTGTCTAAAGAATTTGTCATTGGTCCTTCAAAGGTGCGAGGAGAACAACCTAGTTTTGAACCGGGAAAAGTTCCATTTCATGGTGCGGGAGGGCATCGTTCTAGGGCATAAGATCTCGAAGCGTGGGATCGAGGTGGACGCAAGCAAGGTTGAAGCAATATCCAAGCTTCCTCCATCGAGATCCACGATGGGGGTGCGAAGCTTCCTCGAGCACGCAGGATATTACTGAAGATTCATCAAGGACTTTTCAAAGATCTCCAAACCAGTGTCCAATCTTCTGGTAAAAGATGTTGAATTTGTTTTCTCTAACGATTGTCTCAGTGCTTTTCAGGCCCTGAAAAATGCTTTAATATCACCACCTATCCTTCAAGCGTCGGAATGGGGTTTACCTTTTGAGCTGATGTGCGACGCTAGTGACTACATGGTTGGGGCAGTCCTGGGGCAAAAGAAAGATAATAAGCACCATGTGATCTGCTACACGAGTCGCACCTTGGACGAGGCTCAGGTGAAATACACAACAACTGAGATGGAGATGCTAGTGATCATCTTCATGTTTGATAAATTCAGGTTGTATCTCGTTGGAGCTAAGGTCAAGGTGTACACCGATCACGGGGCTATAAAATACTTAATACAAAAGAAAGACGCAAAGCCCAGACTGTTGAGGTGGGCCTTACTGCTCCAAGAGTTTGACCACAAAATTATCGACAAGAAGGGCGCATAGAATGTGGTCGCAGACCACCTATCGAGGATTGTGTCTGAAAAAGAGGGAGGGCCTCCAATCAACGACGACTACACCGACGAAGCTCTTATGTTGGCCGAAGCCCAAGAAGAAAGCTTACTCTGGTTTGCAGACATCTGCAATTATTTTGCTTGCGGAGAACTGCCTCCTAACATCACGTACAATCAGAAAAAGAAGCTATTCGCGGATGCTAAAAACTACTACTGGGATGATCCTCTCATGTTCATAAAATGATCCGACAACTTATACAGGAGGTGCATCCCAGAAGAAGAAACCACGAACATTATGAAGTAATGCCACGCCTCCCCCTATGGTGGTCACCTGGGCAGCGAAAGAACAGCTGCAAAGGTGCTACAGTCAGGTTTCTACTGGCCCTCCTTATTTAAAGACGCTGCACAGTTTTTGAAGGTTTGCAAAGAGTGCCAGTTTACGGGGAACATAGGGCGGAGGAATGAAATGCCAATGGCAAGCTGGATCAAAGTAGAAATATTTGACGTATGGGGGATCGACTACATGGGACCGTTTCCCCCATCCCGGGGGTATCAGTACATACTCATGGATGTGGATTATGTATCAAAGTGGGTGGAAGCGGTAGCCACCCAAACCTGCGACACCAAGTCAGTTATCAAGCTCTTCAAGAAGAGCATCTTTCCTCGTTTCGGCATCCCGCCCACAGTTATAAGCGATGGAGGATCGCACTTTGGAGAAAGACAGTTTGAAGCACTCCTGCACAAGTACAGAGTGAAGCACAAGATCGCTACACCCTACCACCCCCAGACGTCAGGGCAGGTAGAGGTTTCCAACAGACAAATCAAGTAGATCTTGGAGAAAACTGTCAGCCGGATAAGGAAAGATTGGTCCATGAAACTTGACGATACACTTTAGGCCTACCGCACCGCTTACAAAACTCCCATTGGAGCCACCCCCTACCGTCTCATCTACAGAAAGTCCTGCCACCTGCCTTTGGAATTGGAACACAAGGCCCTTTGGGCAATCAAGTTCCTAAATATGGACCTCGACAAAGCTGGAGAAAAGTGGTTTTTGCAACTTCAAGAGCTCGAAGAGCTGAGAATGAATGCCTACAAAAATGCAAAAATCTACAAACAGAGGACAAAATTGTGGCATGATGCCCACCTCAGGAGAAAAGATGTAAGCGAAGGGGATAAGGTCTTATTATTCAAGTCCTCTATTCATCTTTTCCTTGGGAAGTTGCAAACGAGGTGGTCCGGACCGTTCACAGTGTCAAAGATATACCCATCAGGAATGATGGAGCTCTACGACAAAGACGATCTGACCAAAGCCTTTCAACTGAATGGGCACAGGGTGAAAAGGTTATATGAAGATGAAGCATTTGTCAGGAGAGCAGAGATCATTCTGCAAGATATGGGTACAGTTGAGGGCTGATTAAGATGATCTTACATCGGTCGAGTTGGCGACCCAAACCCCAGCGCTCCTCGGGAGGCAACCCGAGTTTCTCTTTCTTTCCTAGAATAGGTTGCATTTTTCTTGTTACATGTAAAAACAAACTTTATGGATTGTAATAAGGCCCGAGTCAGAGCACGCGCCGAGCGTGCCGACTCTTCTATTTTATGGGTCATCGCTGAATTTAGCGAAGCATTGAAGAGTAATTCTGTCTGAGGTCGGGGGCTCTACCCTAAACCGATGATGTTTTGCCCGTCAATTGCTTTTCCCCCGCTTTGTTTTAACTTTCAAGCGCATTCTTTTACGACGTGTCGGGCAGCAACTCAGCTGGCACGCTATCACGCTTGTATCCAGCCGGAGTTTCTTGGGCACCACAAGAGCCGTGACAGTTGGTATCCCCGAGCGACAGCCGTATCGTGCATGGGGAATAAATGCCCTTAATTAGACTGACGGGACCGTCGTCTCGGGAACGACATGTCTCAAACGGCCGACGAGTGCCCAAAACTGCTCGATTTACCCCCAGTTGAGTTTGCTATATATAGTAAGGTGGATTTACCGTGTTGGGCTATCACACTTACTCCTTTTAGCCACCCATTTTATTCCGTAAGCCTCTTTTGCTCCCGTATCAGCCAGGCTTGCCTTCACCCTTGTATCGGGCGATGGCTCCCATGAGAAAAGGTATAGCCCGACAGGCTTGTCGCCCGACATGAGTTTTCTTATCACACGCTGCTTATCGGGTTTACGTGCCTAGCCGATTTTGTATCGCCCGACATAGTTATGCATGAATTAACGGCCGATAGTGTTTTCCCGATACGCCATATCAGGCGACACATTTTTCTTTTGTGACGTACTGACGGGCAGTTGATCTTTGGCGACCTTATCGCCCGATACATTCGTGTCGGGCGATGTGTTGTGCCACGCAGCTCTCCTCGTATCGTCCAACCCTGTATCATCATGAGCTTTCTTTTGATGGAAGTTACCCGGATTTTGAAATAAGTCGAGTTTTATCGAGTTTCTTTTGCTTTTCCTACCTAACATTTAAATGGTTAATGAACTTGATAATAGGAATGGATCGCACAAGAATCAGAGCTGCAGCCGCAGCTGAAGCAACAACTGTCGGACAGAAACGTCACCGCCCCGAAGAGGAGCACCTATTTATTATAGTCTGTCTTATGTGGTGGTTTAGGACCATCTTCAGAGACAACACGTCTTACCCCGATGGCTTCCGGATCTCCTCTAGGCACTCCGGTTCCATCCTCTTAAGGAGGGGGGAAGCATCCACAAGTGTTTTTAAGAGCTCTCTGTCTACCATGCGCAAGCTTCGAGCTTCCTTCTTGAGAGCTTTGCACTTGTTCCGGTTGCTTCCAACTAGGGAAATAAACAGGTTGCAGAAGAGAAGAATATTCCAGCTTCTCCAAGGCACAAGCGAGCCCGCTAGATAACCTTCACTGGAATTCCAAATGATCTTAAATTTTAATTGCAGATATGAAACTGAATAATAAGCAACATGTAAAATTTTCATAATTTTTGGATGCGTTTAGACCTTATTAGTAGACGAATTACAGTAATATTTTTATGATAGAAAATTCAACTGAAATAAGAGATAGTATAGTGAGGGGTCAATGTGCAATTGATCCAAGCAGCTCAATTGCTCTATATGGTCAACCTAACACACAATGATCTCTCATAATTGGTGATTCAAACTAGAGAAACGAAATCCTAGAGAAATAGGGAGAGTTAGGGTTTGAGAGGATAAATTGATGGAGATGCTGACCTAGGGTTTTGCGATCCGAGGAATGGTGAAATCATGTAAATTTAGCTTCTTTGGATATAGTTTCATGGTGAATCATCTCTCAGATGTAAAGATTCCATCTCTCCCTGATTGGATTTGAAATCATATCAAATCAAATCCTTTTCTCACTCTTTCTCTCCTAATCTTTGATTCAAGGGTTTCCGAGTTGAAAGGAAGAAGAAAGTGGCGATTGCTAGGGATTTGATATGAGATCGAGATTTCCAGATATGGGATACATTTGTAAGTTGCTTTACATCTTAGGGTGAGTGGGTAAAAGAATATTTCAGTCAATTGTACTCAATTAGATGATTTTAATTTATATTCTCGATTTCTTCCTAGATGACAATAAAGAAAAGAATTGTTCTTGAATTCAGTTTATGAATACTTTGAAATTCATGTTCCAACTATGATCTGAAAACATTTATATGATGACATGGATATAGATATCCATGTATCTTGAATTACTACAAAATTAAGAAGTTGATTGAGAATTTTCTGAAGATCAGAATTTTCAAGTTATTTGGGTGCTTGCACAACATTACAGCTGAAATTTGGATTTATGCTTATATGAGCTTACTTATGTTCCTAGTGTATATAATTCTACATGTTTGATCTCTTTGATTTGATATATGGACAAATAGAGTTTCTGATTTTCACAATACATATCCAATGAATAGCAAGTAATCAAGGATGGAAACCCAATCTAGTATGTTTTTACAAGTATACAAATCTAATTTAGTAGTAATTGGATGATTGAAATGTTTCATGTGATATTTTGGGATTTTAGTTGAATATTATCTTATATCCATATATGATTTGTTTATGAGATTTGGATTTTATAACTCAAATACTTGTCATGAAATGCATATGTTGTTATGCTATTGCAAGTGGAGAGATATGACATGCCCTAGATAGGTATGTTATCGATGCCATGCATAAATGTGAGAAATGTTGAATGAGAATATTTATATTAGTAGACATGATATATGTTTGAATACATGAGAAGTTATATATGTGCATGTGTAAGGAGAAACCCTAAGAAAGGGGTAAACAATATGTTAAGCATTCAGTTTAGTCTCATCAGTGATTTCAATTCAATAGTCTGACTAGTCATTAATACATAGAGTTAAAAGAGATCAGTCTAAGAGAAAGATATAATCAAAGTTTTAGTAATAATAGACTTAGGAGCCCTGAACACCATAGATTCCCTATGAGTGGTATGTGTTGTAGGGATGAAACGACCTAACCCTGGCAGTGTCCAGTATACGGGGGTCAGAACATACTAACAGGTGGTATGAGGGACGAACCCTAGTAGAAGTCTCCTTAAAAAAACTACAGAATGTAGTGTCCAACATCAACCAAAGATATTGGTGGCACTAGAGTACAGAAAATCCAATAGGTGGCTAGCCAATAGGTGGCTTGACTCTCCGCCTGTGTGCTTAGGTTAGAGGAGGAGTCCGATTTTTATGGCATACTAGGTGTGCCGAGGCCAGAGAGCCATTTTCCTATTGCAGACCAGTGACGTAGTAAGGCTTAGCATCCCGGGGTGTAAGCTAAGTCTTGTACGATGAAATCATAGTTTGCTACGAGTCTTCATATGTAGAGTACACTGCATATGATTAGGGCATAAGCTAAAATATATTCATATAGGTTTAAAGAGTTTCTTATAAGTAGAGTTAAGAAAGATTCGATTCCATTTTCACAACAGTTGTTCTTTAAATGTAATATTGAATATAGTGAGGATTATATTCCCATACTTGTTTATTTCTAATGATATAGGCTTCAATGTTATTAGTAAATTTTTTGAATATCTAGTCTTTTAAATTTGAAATTATTATCTTATTTTATTTCAATTATCCAAGAATGATAAATGTCTAATTCAGTACTTTAGACTGCATTATTGCTTTACTCATTCACCGAGCAAGTAGGCTCAACCCTCTACTCAAACTTTTTAGGGAAACCTTGGAAATTCCACAAGAGTTAAGTTTGAGTATAGTTAAGTTCAGTCGGTCGTTGTCACTCTGGGTCCTAGTATAGATGTGAGAGAGTTGTAAGTGATGTTTTATATCTTTCTTTCCTTATCACTAGAGTATGTATTTGATTATAATGTCATATGTATATGGAAGTGTGAGAAATAGAATGAATGCATGGATGTGTATCGTTTATGTTGAGATCATATTAAAGTAATCAAAGTTTGATTCTATTGTAAAGTTGTTTATGTGATTACATGTGAGAAAACAAAGAGTTTGAAATAAAAGGAAAAAAAGAAAAATAATCAAGAGTGAACTTTGTATTAAGTATAATCATCATAGTCATGCCCTAATCTCATGATTAGTGGTAATAGTGAGATGGGGGTTTGACACCAAGATATGAAATAAACGAGTTACGGTTCACTCCAACTGGATTTCCTGCATGATCAAAATCCACAACCAGTGTGGGTCCATTGCCCCTTTGTTGTAGTAACTTGTTCATCATAGTGATGCCCCTCACTTTTACAATTTTATTTTGTTGCTCATCAAGTACCCCAAGTTCTTCAGGGGGTACATCATCAACCTAAAATTTGACAAAATAAACACACTTACAGGATATAACTATAAATGGACATATAGATAGAAATATAGGATATATTTTTAAAACTTACATTGTGAGGTGGCACATTGATATCCTCACCCTCATGGTAATCATCATCACGGTCATTATGCCTAACATGACCTCGCCTTTTACCCTTTGCTACTCTGGGACAGAGTGCGGAGTAAGTTTGGGGGGGTACCCATGTACCAGTGAAGGAGGTATAAAAATTTTGTTCCACCTCCACCTTTTGTGCCATTTTGTTCTTGCTCTTTATCATGTATCCATGCTCGTATAAAATGTCATTGAAAATTTTTTGAATTTTTTTTGCTTTTATTCCCATGCATATGTACAAAGTTACTGTATAATAAAAGCCTGTTGCGACTTCTTGCAAAGTTAGTTTTCTATGTGCTTAATGAGATGCAAGTTCTGTTATATCTTTTTGATAATGCTGCTTCAAACGAACAAAAGAGTATGTTTTGCCATGCCAAAAATTTATAAAAAATATAATAATCTCGCAAACAGCTAAGAGATGAGTATGGAGAAGGAAAAAGATGCCCAAACAGCAAAAATCTCTTTTGTTTTCCCTCACCCAATGAAAATCCCCCCAAAAAAAAAGAGAGAAGCCTTATGAGAGTGAATAAAAGCATGAGAGTTGTTCCCAATAAAAGAAAAGAAAAAAATATATATATACCCACTTGTTTTCCAAAAGTACCCATCTTTGGGCATGGTAGATCCAGGGCAATGGTACGTAGGATGTGAAATCACTGCTCTAAAGCTAACTGGCTTGGACGGCAGGGACTATTTGCCCACTAACGGACCCTTACCTGGATGGACTGATGGGAAATAAGAAAAACCCTAAAAATCCTTAGCCTTCCCGATACACAACTTTCTGCCCCAAAAATAAAGTTGTTTGGTGTGTAAGCTAACTTCGGAATCATACAACAAAGTCTCGCTGAAGCTGTAGAGAAGAATCTTACTTAAACAATAAGGCAGGAAAAACTAAGTCTTTTGTTCGTACTAAGGCAACATTATCTTTAAGGCATTACGATTCTTGTTTCACCTTTTGAACAAGAAGCTTTTCCGAGTAGAAGAAGCATCAATAAATATAGTTTAAATATTGATTGAGGACAATAAAAATGCTAAGTTTGGGGGAGTTGATAACACCAATTTTTGTGATGTTTTTGCCCTTTATTTTGTTATCAAAACTGCCCTTTTCTGCTATTTTCCTCTCTTTTATTACCACTTTCACAATAACTGGCCAAGCAATGCTCTTAAACCAATTTTTCCATCTTTTGCAGATTTTTTCCTCATTTTGGTACAATAAGGCCGTCCCGGCCCACAAATAAGTCCAAGTCTGTTTCTGCCTTCCTGATGCCCGATACAATCTCTGCCCGACAGGGTGGAGCGACACAATGACGCACAAGAAAGGGATGCCGCGCAAGAAGAAGCAGACGGACGACACGCCTTCTACCCGATAGGGAGCCCAGCTCGCCTCGACAACCCAGCTTGTTGGGCGACACAACCACCCACTGGCAGGCGCGCCGCCCGTTACGTGACCGATAGCCGACACCTCTGCGTCGAGCGATACATGTATCGGCCATCCAACGACCCGCGCATAAGGGGGCCACGTGGTGCTTCGAGCACCATAACTTCTCCCGACCAACTGCCTATAAATAGTAGCTACAGAAAGATGAAGAGACAAGTTCAGACAATTGGGAGCTTGAGCTATCTTCCGAGGAAACTGCGAGAGCACAAGTATCGTGCCCCAGTGCTTGTGTCGGGCGACACTAGGCGAGCTTTTCCTCATCCCGAGAGGGAGGGGATAGTTCACTTAGGACCGTCCCGGGTGACACTGCGGGTCGATATCGGCCGACGTAGATGAGCGACACAAGTGCCTGACAGTAGAACACGTAGCTCCTATCCCGACACGATATCAAACCCGATACGCTTCGCCCGTCGTGCGTGCCACCTGAGAGGGTGCGCCGCCGACATAAGCATATCGGCCAGGGTCCTTGAGCGATACAGTCGACAGTCGATGCGTGCCGCCCGACACCTCTGTATCGGGCTAGGCCCCTGGTCGATATCGGGATGGAGAGTTGTAGTACCCTGTCGTCCTTCTACATCAAGGAAGAGACACCTATCTTTTAATTCTGTTATTTAATTCTTTATCTACGCAATGTATTAAGACCTTTAATGTTCAAGGAAATAGCAAAGTTTAATTACTTGTTGCTCTATGCTTGGTGCAAAATGTTGGATGACTGCTATGTTTGATATCTGAACTCTAGCTTGCATGTTTGGATCGTGTTTCACTTAGCTACCGAATCATGTTTTCCCGTCGCAACAACTTCGAGAGTTGTGTTGTGGCTCTACTGTTTGGTCTAATTCTGGAGTACAAGAGTGCCTGGAACAGAGTTGTTTCAGTAATACTCCACTCTAACTTAAGTCCAGCAACCTCGAGAGGGGTGTTGACACTTGGTTAGAGGTACCCGCTCTGAGAGAAGGGGTACAATATGTTACTACTGCCGCTTGTTTTACTGTAGTCTTATCCTTCGTACCTTGCTCTAGCTCTAGTCTTTATCTTTATGTTTCTGTTGCATGAAAACCCCTAAAAACTGCTAAATGACTAAAACCTTAAAATCTCTCTAGTAGCTCCAGTTGGAGATAGTTTTCTTTGTTTTATTTGTGACATCTTGTTGTTTCCCTTTTGAGAATTTATATCTCTTTATACCTACCGGAGTGTAGCGTGTCGATTCTGGATTCTCAACACTACCCTCCTTGTCCCTGTGTTTCACCCTGTATGTCTACTTTGACCCCATAAACAAATTTGTGGGGGGCTAGAAGGATTCGGGTTTATAAATGTAAAAGCTCGACTACCTCAAATCCGCCTCCACTTTTGGATGCACGATTTAGGCCGGTCACTGTATAATTCCTTTGTCTCTAATATCCAAGATGAACTCAAGGAATGGAATTGTCATCCTATCAATGTTAAATCCATGTTCCTTGAACCAAGATCAGATTGTCAAAGATAATGTGACCTTAGTATCATTCACATGTGCATGGACATGTGTTTTTTAGTCTCACTTATCAAATGGACAGGATATCAAACTCTAGTAGGAGGGACAAATCCCATCTCTATCACTCATAGTCAGTCCCCATGTGTCAAATATACCCAATCATCACCTTTATAGCAACCTGTATTTTGAGATTATGTTTGATGATGTCAAAGTATACCTAATGAAATGTGATGAATGTAGTGATTTTAGATCTAAGAATCACAATCACCACCTTCACTATGAGAGATTACTAAGAGTACCAATAATGGTTTCCATGTGTCACTCTCAAGGTGGGTATGTATGATACACTGTACATATGTATTTGTTTGCTTGGTTTGATATTGCCATATCTTGACTAATGAGATTATGTCATCAATCAATGCATACTCTAGTCTTATATGCTATGGGTGTCTATCCACCTTCCATAGTAACAACCAACTAGGGACATAATATGAATGTACATACTCTTAACATTCATATGATCTCCTTCTTTAAGTCACGTACTTCAAGACATACATCATTGAGTATTGGCATTCTTTAGATATTCATAATATTTCCTAATTATCTCATAATTGAGTGAAACAGAATGAATTAGAAGCATGCCATTATGAGTATTAATAAAATCCTTTATGGTTTATGCCATGTCAATCATCCTATGATTGGCTCTCTGGGCATACCTTACCAACACATATCACATTTATCAAGAAAGTTGATCATCCTAGTATTGTTCACCAATTCATACCTATCACTCTCATCAATGCATTCTATAAAATCATTGGAAAAATCCTCAACACCAAGATGAAAGGACACTTGAATGATATTATTGAAAAACAACAATGACATTTATTAAACACATAAATATACTATAAGCAGACATACTTGCTAGTGAATCTATTTGTACTTTCCATATCAGGAAAAACTTCCTACTGGCGATAAAAATAGATTTCTAGAATGAATCCGACAACATAAACCAAAATTATATCATCAAGTACATGAAAGGATATGGTTTCCCAAGTAGATGGATACACTAGATCAAATCTTTCATCATCACCTTCTACTTTATGATTATATAAATGGTTCACCATTTTGCTACTTCAAAACTACCAATAGTGTATGCCAAGGTGATCCTTTATCACCTTTTTTATTAGTCCACATTACATAGATCACTACCAATATAATTAAAGTAAGGGTCCTCCATGGACTCATTTTAGCTCTCTATGTTTATAAGGAAAATATAATCCAACACATAGATGACACAACCATTTCATAGATCTCAAGGATGCCAACATATTGGTATATATGCCCGGAGAGCCAACCAATATGGTGATTATAATGGGGCATCATATACTTCATTTGATAATAATAAAGGTAATTCAGTCTATTATGTTTGTCTCGATCATGAGATGATGACACAGATATAATAAATGTCTAAAGAGTCATGTTACTCAATGGCATATGTCCTCATTTTGAGAACATGAACAATGATATTATATGTATGATAAGAGTAAATATATTCATGTTATGTGCCTAGTTGGATATTACTATGGAAGCAAAATAGACAAAAATAATACATAAGATGAGAGTGTGTTGGCTGATGAAAGAATCTCATCAGTCATGATATGTGATATCAAACCAAACACAAAGGTATATGATGCAAAACAATATATTAGACATACCCAGATACATGGAGAGAATGGAATGGTACTCAGAATTGTCTCTCATAGTGATATTGGTGATTGTGGTTCTTAGACCTAAAGTCACTACACTCATCACATGTCATTTGATGTGTTTTACATCATCCAACATGACCTTGAATAAGGGTTTCTATAAAGATTGTGATCGGGTGCATTCAGACACATGGGGATGATTGTGAGTGATGTAGATGTGAATTGTCCCTCCAAAATGAGATTGATATCTAGGTCACTTGATAAGAGAGACTGACAAATGTATGTCCATACTCATGTCAATCAATATATGATATGTGAGCTCACATGCATCTCATACAGTCTGCTCTAGTTCAAGGAACATGTATTGAATGTTGAAGAGGATCATGATTCCATGCTTCAATTTCAATCCAGATATCATAGAGTAAGGGACTATATGATAATGGTAACAATGATCATAGATTGTAGGTTGAATTTGTTCTCCAACTTTCTGAATTACTAGGGTAATAATGATGTATTTCTAGATACCACTCATTGCTTGTGATGTCATAAGTTGGTTATGGACATTCACTACCAACTTAATTTGGGACCTGTAGGGTCCCATGCATAAGATGCACTTGGAGTAGAATTTTATTTATGACTACTAAAGTGTTTAGGTATTCAATTTAAACAACATTGGTTGAAACTTTACTGACTGGACTATGAATAAATGAGTTCAAGTGTTGAACTGATCAGTTGCAGTGTTAGGTTTGCATTGGCTGGATATTGGCTGAGCTGGGGCATGAACTGACTTGTTCAAGCTTTGAAATGACCAGTTCACCTGGAGAATCTCCCAGTTCAATGATCAATTTTAATGGATCATGGATTGATGTGGATGTCATGTTGTGCATTAATCGAATATTAACTGCCAATACAATTGTGATTAAGAAACATAGTGAAACGACTGGTGCAAGGGTTGAACTGATCAACTCACATGTGATGCAATCGGTTTAGCTGTTGAACCGATGGGTTCAGCTGTGAACTGATTGGTTCAGCTATGAACTGAATAGTTCACCATTTGTAGGTTCTAGAAGATACAGGAAATTATGTCTCTTTGACTCCTAAATTGACTAGAAACCTAGACCTTGGCACTCCTATAAATAGAGGGGTTTTGAGTGCTTCCCAAACACAACAATAAGATCTGAAAATTGTTATCCTCTCTGTTTGTGGTAATCAACATAGTCTGAGAAAGTCCTAACCATAAAAGGGATAGATAGAAAGGGAGAGATAGCTGGGAGAGCGAATCAATCCTAGAATGTTTATGTTTGAAGGGACAACGCCTTCCCATTGGCTCTGGTAGCACAACATGGAGTTCCCGGTGGTCAGTGTGGACTACAATAGATGCGAGGAAGTTGTTTCCTGCCACGTGGAGGATGAGGTCAAACTATTGTCTGTGGTGATGAAGCAAGACGTCTCTATTGATGATGTCCAAGTGAAACTTGAAGAAAAGTGCACACTACTGTAGTAAGATATTTTCATTAGACTTTCTTCAGGACCAGGTATAATCCATGTTACCTTCCTTTCTAGATATATTGTTTTTGAAGAAATCTCGGTGGTTAGGGAATTTGGGATTAAATTTTTGTTTCCATTTCTTTATCTTTCGCCCAAATTTCCCAACAACATCATTCATATCTTGGTTCATTGCTCATACCTGTTGGGCCTCAAAATCAATCTTCAAAAACCCACTATTATTAGTACACATGTATTGTGTTACCAATTGCTTCTCAGCTACAAGATAGAGACTTTCCCGTTAACCAATCTCGGTCTCTTAGTTTCACAATACTCCTTATCAAAAACAACTTGGAACCCTATTATCTCAAAATAAACCACTTCCCTTCTCATTGGAGAAAAATATCCTTTGAAAACAAATTCATATTCAACATGGGACGATATGTGTTTCAAAAATATATGGAAGATGGGACATCATACAACATAGAAATATGTGACTTATGTCTGATTAATAAAACCAACATGACACTACTCTTAGATTGAGACTGCATTTGGAAAGAACTTGTGATAGATAAATATTATGAAGATTAAAAAAACCATGGTGGAAGATCAAACATAAAGGGACATCCCATATATGGAAATACATCAACAATAGATTGTTTTTTATCTAAAATAGCATCTACACCCCACCACATTATGAATGTAACATTAGATTATATACTGAATTTGGCATCATGGGCTCCCCATCTAAGAAAAGACCCTTCAAATAGACTTCCATGTACTTTATTACACATTACAACATGCCAAGCTTTACATATGATAATTATAAACCGCATTAACCTCCTCAAAGGATTTCTCTGAACCCTTTTGTATGTGATACACAATCGGATATCTTACAAAAACTAAAAAAATCACCAACAAATTTATCACTTGGAGATGGGGTAACAAGTACTTACCCTAACAAGCTTTCCTCTTTTACACATGTTAAGGTCATAGTTTCCCATACAAAAGTATTGGAAAGTTATCTACCGACTCCAAGGTAAACTTCTTATCTGTCTTATATGGTGTGATCAAATCCTCATAGACCATAATATGTGTAAAATAGGATTTAGGGCAATCCATTTGCCATCTTTGTTATGTGTATGAAGAATGCAGACTAGAACTGTAACGACCCCACCTCCCGGTAACCCCCAATTAAGGGAGACCACGAGATCAGAGCCATTATCTCAATTAATAGGATAAAAGATTCGACAAATAATCAATAACAATTATCAAAATTTTCCAACTAAACTGAAAACTGGTATAAAATAAAACCTTGCATACCTTTTTAAAACTTTGGTAAACTACTCTATCCATAGCCTAGATTCATTCTATCTAATCCTCCTTGCACTTTATTTCTTATTTCCACAATGTGTCACTTTACTGATTGTTCTTTCAATTATTATACCGAAAAACACCAACAAACAAAATGTCGGTCAGTACATAGGAATATGCTGGTATGTGAGAACAACCAAAATTTCACAAATATGGCTTACAATGTAGTTATCACAATCAGGGTAATTAGCAAACCAATTTACATTTTTAATGTGTCATTCTCCATCTCTTTTTCCCTAACCATGGAATACACCTCTAGGGTTTCTCTTTTTCCATTGACGTAAGGCCACCTTATCAATCTTGAGCTTGGTGCCTGGGGGTCACCTCTCGTGGTGCCCCATAGTCATGCAACATAGACCACCTTCTCATTCCCGAGCTTCATGTCTTGGGTCACCTCTCATGGTGCCCATTAGTCTACCCTCTTGGGCCTGACCTTTATGGCATCTTCCATTAGTGTGGCATGTAGGTGTGAGAATACACATGTATCTATAATTGTGATAGCCATAGTGACTTTATAATTGCAGTATGAACATCCAAACTGTTTAGTTTCAATCAATGCGATTAATCATCTGGGAAACCATTGGGAAAACTAATGCGCTTACTCGTAATTAACCACATACCTGTTAAGTTGTCTTGAATACAAAATTAATTTAAACAGTCAAGTAATTCGGAATCAAGCAAGCAAGCACAATCTAGTCCTGAAATTACATCCAATTCCTTTTATCAAAAACTATTCAAACCATCTTGCTACTTAAGGTTTCTATTCCTTTTTAGGATTTCTATGACTTTTAGGGTTTACTTTGCAATTAGGGTTTTTACTTCATTTTACTATTTTAAGTCCTTATTTTGCATCCATCCTTCATGAAAGTTATTAAGGTTACCTTCTAACAACATATAACCTTAATTTCAGAAATAGCATAATTAATCATCAATTAAGTCCATTAAGCCTCTTTTCATTAAAGCTACCATTTTTATCCCTTTTATTCCAAGATAAGATCATTATGCTCATTTATCATCAATTCATAGTTCATTATGGTCTAATTCACAGATAAATTCTAATTGTCATTAATTCTACCTTTATTCATTAGAAAACCCTAATTTCTACATTAAAAGTATTTATCCACAATTAGAAACCTTTATACTCAAAATAGCTTATAATCATCAAATCTTAACTTTATTCACGATTTTGAATAATTAAAGCCATTAAGAGTTGCATTTACCAACATTAGGGTTTCAAGGCCCATTAAAGCATATTTATGCACATGGAACCCTAAATTAGGCCAATTAACCACAAAGATCATCTTTTTAGATTTTAATCTCTCTTTTACCAACAACAGGTTATTATCAACTTAACTTGTTCATTGAACTTCACTAAATCTCATTAAACTCAAAATCTAGGGTGTTTCATTAGTAAAACCATTAATGATAGCATCTTTACATACCTTTTTAATTTTTAAGCAGAATTAGGCGTCAATTACATTTTCATTGCATTCTTTACATTTTTCTGATAAAAAAGCACTACTTATTTGTAATTTTCGGCCAAAGAATCTATTTTTAGTGAATTATGCAAGATTCTTCAGTTTTCTTGAATATTCAATAGAGAAGGCTTATTTAGTAAATTTACTGGGCCGTTCGATGCGTGGTCCAGAGGACTACGTGGGATCCAACGATCCAGAAAAATGCGCCTACCTTGCGATTGAAAAAGAGGAAAAAGGCGGTTATGCCCTTACCTAAACTGGAGGAAGAGGGAGGGAAAAGGGGTCTTTCCCCCGATCATCTTCTTCCTTGGGACGGCTTGCGAGCAGCTCAGCCGAGTCAACTCAAGGGTTGAATCCAGTCATCCATGCATCTACGAGCAACTTGATCAGTCCAGGAGCTCCGCCAGCCCCTCACGAACTTGTCTGGGAGGCCAATTCCTCCATGGCATCACCCCTTAACCGCTGACAAGGCCCTGCTATTTCGGCGACAGCAACAGCTAAACGAGGGAGTAGGTTGAGGTCTCTAACTAAATTGATTGCACTAGAGAACTCATCTCAGGGGTCCGAACATGTGAGAACAAATTGTGAGGATGGTTGGTATCATGGAGCACCCTCCCCTATATATATATATATATATATATATATATATATATATATATATATATATATATAGGGTTCGTCCATGGCTTCCTGCAATTTGGGGTTTCTCTGGTTTCTCTACGAAACCTATGGAAACCCAGGATGATCAGACTCGGAAAGACATCCCGAGTTCAATGGAATACTTTCCATCTGCGCACCTCTTTCCAAACTCAACCAAAGTGGGAAAAAAAATACCCATCCTCTGCTCCAAAGCCTGTCGTAACTGGGACTTAGTCCCATCCCTCTGATTCCTGATCAACGGTCCTTGTTCAATTCAAAAATCTAATTTCATTGTGACATTTAATACGGTTCTGAGATTATCCATTTACTTAAGGAAACTTCTAAAAAAAACAATTCATTATTCCTTTATCCTTTTTCCACAAAATTTAAGAGGAAGCTTTGGATCGACATCATCTACCTGTGTACAAAATTGGAGACCCAAATTCCAAAGGAAAAGGGTGTTTTCTTCATAAGCAAGCTATCTTTTAAATTAAACCAATTTAATTTGGTATTTCCTCTTTCGTTGCCAATAAATTATTATTTTAAATTCCTTGAACCTCAAGGAACCCTTAATGGATTGAAACCCCATGTTGGGAATATTCCTTATCCTTTTACTTATCCTTTATATATTTTCTCTTTCTTCTTATTCATTTCTTTAGTAAAATATCTCTTTTAAAGGATTTCTTTTTATCTTTCTTTTTATTTTCCTCATTGGCATCCCTTTTATCATTAAGAATCCTTTGGATACGAAAACCCATCAAGGACAACTCAATTATTCTTGTTTTTACTTATTTTCCACATTTTATCATTGTTTTCAATTTCTTTCTTAATAAAGAAATATCTAATTCATCTTTTCTCCATTTTCTTATTTACTCAAATAATGGAGTTTCTTTTATCCTTTCCTTGTTATTGAGCCCAATAGCCAATAAAGGCCACAAACAAATCAACAAGGCCATTTTAAATGAAATTCATGCATTCAATCAAAAGACATCATTATTTGTTCATTTATCTTTATTATGAGAAATTATATTTCTCACCAAATGAACCCAAAAGTTGGGGTTGTAACATCCTTCCTCTCTTATAAGAATTTTGTCCTCAAAATTCCTTCAAGCAAACAAACAGTTCAGGATAATCCTTTCTTACATCCATCAAGGCTCCCATGTGGCTTCACCCTTTCCATGGTGCTTCCCAAGAACCTTCATCATCTCATATTCTTCCATCTGCATTCTTTCATACCTTGGTATATCGTACCCTCATAGGTGACTTAGGACATTTCAGCCTCTCAAAAGCTAAATAGGTTCAGGGCTCATCACATGGCTTGGGTACCTCACATAGAGCTCTAGATAGGACTCAATATACATCATGTTATCCTGAGGGGTAAGGATAAACACAACCTTCTCCACCAATCCATCTCAAATGTACCCATATATCGGGGACTCATCTTTCTCAACTGTAACTTCGAGGGACCGGATTTTCACATCACATACTTTCTCACAATGAACTGTATGTCAGTCTGCTTTGCATCAGCTCACAACTCATGTCACCTCTGGCTCTCTCTTAGCCATTGCACAATCAAAGCGAATTCATTTGCACACAGTGTGGTTCTTTTTTGACCTTTGCAAGGCCTCCTTCACCAACATCATCTTAATGAAGTGGTGACTGACACAAACTCCTTATAGAACTTCATGCATCCCGATAAAGGCCATGGTGGTTAACATCACATCTTAAGAATTGTCTCTATGCATCACCCTGAATGAGCACACATGCTCTCATCAGACCCTCTAGTCTGGATCATACTGTCCATTAGTATGGGGTGATAAACTGTACTGACATCGAGTTCTTCATGTATCTACTTCCACCTAGTGGAAGTGAACCTTTAGGTCCTACTCAAGAACTTCGGAACTCTCATCAAGGTGTAGTTGAACCATCTCTCTATCTTGTAAGTAGTTCAACCCAATCTATCCCTTGACAATACTCTTTCTTTCTCTTGTCATCTAGGTAAGGCGATCTACCATAACCCACATTGTATCTTGACCTTTCTTGGTCAAGGGGAGACTTACCACAACATCCATAGTGGTGAACTCCCATTCCCTCTTGGGGACTCTTTATCCTCTATGCCAAAGCACTGGGTTACTAGTGTTCATCCTTCACCCCCGGCTTGCATGGCCATATGCCACATGCAACTTCCTATCAATCATCTAAAGAGATAGTATCACTTACTATCATTGTAATATCATGGTGTATGGTGATCTTAAAACCACGATCTCCTGTATGATTCCTCAAGATCGATTCCTTAGAATCCCTAAACCACTCTCATCAGGGTTTTATTACCTTCCTATCCAAAGAAGTGTATCTGAGGTTCTACGACCATCCTTTCATTGCATTAAAGACTAGACTAGCTAACCAAACAACCATTAACTTGATCAGTAGGTATCGTTGCATCTGAGGGTCAGTCAAACCTATCTTCTTTCCAAACTTAGGGTTAGCCTAACAACCTCTTCTAGTCTTTAGCCAAACTAGGTAGCTATATCTCAACCAGAGCATCCATTACCAGTTCACATCCTTAGGTATTAGGTAGTGTTGAAGACATACACTTCCATGTATTCCACTTATCATCTTGTCTCAAACTCTAAGTCTATCTTCATCAGAACACTCTGAGCTCATCCTCTTGGTTATCAAATTCAACTGTGTATCACTTGTAAAATCCACATAGCTCATGATAAAACATTCTCACAAGATGATTACCTTAATACTCTTATCGTTTGTACCTATCATTCACTTTGCAAGGGTATGTTATCATCTCTCTCCTCATACCTCATAGCAACATTACAACTCACATCATCTTTATCCTTGGTGTAATACATGCATACAATCCTATCTCTCACTCCCATAACAAGAAGAAATAAACATTTGGCGACTGCCCAAACATAGAGTTCTAAGAGTAGAGATGGTACATACTACCTTGCCAGTACACCTTCAAATCTAAGTTGAAATGTGCACTTATGTCTCTACATCACAAATATCATGATATCAAAAATTACTTCCAATGTAAAACTGGTCTCGAACCTACTGGGGTTTACACACAATCCTTGGTCATCTCCTCTAGGTCTATAGGGTGCCGACACTTTTGGGGTCATCCCTCTTCCCTCCTGCATCAGAGAGTGCCCTACTAATCTGACCTTTTGGTCCCATTAGTTCATGAAGGTGATCAATCTCCTAACCCATGGCCCTCAGACAATGATAGTTGTTACCTCCCGACCATATGGTCATGTGCAACTAGGGAATTAGGCAACTCCTACTTCCATCGGTCTTATCTGTAACATCCCTGACCTGGGTTATACTTTAACCCTAGGTATTTTGCTTAAGAAAGATAATTATATGCTTGCTATTATCTTTGGAAAAGTAATTAAGGCTCAAGAGGAACTTATATTTCAATTTTAGTTCTTTTTGAATGATGTTGAAAATAATGTTTTGCTTGTGTTGGACTAAAGTGCAAATTACCCAAGTTGAGGGGTTAAATTGCAAATGTTACATGATAAGATGTTCCTCATGTGTTGAAGCATAATTATAATGGAGATGATGTAGAGGTATGGCTAGTGATAGCCTGAGTACCAAGAAAGAGCTGATAAAGCAATGTTTGTGCATTAAAACCTAGTTTTGGTGTAATGTGCAATTTACTTAAAACCCAGGGTTCAATATGAAAATTACCACTTCAATAAGGTCCCTAGTATTCCTTGGCATCATGTTGAGGCAAGATAATTAGAGGGGCATCTCATTTGTACCTCTTTGAAGGATAGAGAATCTTGATATTAAAATAATCAAGATTTAAGCATAATTGAAATTCGAATTCAATTTAATGCAAAAATAAATATATTAATTGAAGTCCTATTCAACCAAAATTGTGTTGGTTGAAAATACATATAAATGGACGCCCTTGTGACTTGCAAAGGCAAAGGAAATATCTACGTGAGGTGAGAACTCACTCACATTAAGAAAATAAAAAGAAATATCCACTAACTTATGGATATTAGTATTATAAGGGTTAAGGTGCTTAATTTGCTTTTATTTAAAACATGGATAATTGAGAGGAATAAGAGACAAAGGAGATAGCCTTGTAACCAAGGAAGGGAAGGGAGCAAGTGGCAAGGAAATGGAGGAGATAATCCCTACTTTATCTCTCTTAAATGAATTTTCCATAAAATTCGTATGTATGCTCCTTTAACCATGAAATGAAAGGGTAATTTCGAATCCACTTTCACTTCTTGCTTGCAAAAACGACCAAGGGAGCTTGGAGCAACAGGAGGAACACTCACAACCTGTTGGTAAGATTCTTGACCTTCTTTCACCTTGATTTCATGGTGGAAATCACAAATCGATGCATGATTTCTTCTTATCTCCATTCCATCTTCAATTCTAGCCATTCCTTTTCACTCAAAGCTTAAGGACGAGCTTGGGATAGTGGAAGGTGTTTATCTCACCATTAAATACGTGGAGATTGAAGATTTGAAGCTCAATTGAAGGCGGGTTATATAACTTCAACCCTTGAACTTTGTTATTGATTCCATATCTTCATCAATTGTAGATTCCTTCTTTATTCTCAAAATTTTATTTGAATGATTGATGAAATCACCATGGAAATTACAGAAAGTTTCGTGGGTTTGTAGCTTCAAGATTATTATGTCATCACAAGCACACACCTCAATTAATATCCTAGGCAAATGGTTTCAAATTTTGGGACCAATCGGTTTCAATGAAATTGGCCAAACTGTTTCATCAAATTGTTTGAAACCAAATGTTTTCAAACCGTTTGGAGTGGTTGACCATTTGAGGAAATATTCTGATGTAATTGGATATTGATCCAATGGTTTCAATTGGTTTGATCTTAATGGTTTCAATTGTGAATGATCCCTCAAATGCAAACCCTAATCGGGTTAAGTGCTGAAATTCTCGATCGATTGATTTAATTTTTGGGTTGACTCACCCAAACAGTCTCAAGACCATTTGGAGGTAAGCCAAATGGTATCAAGACCGTTTGGAGGTCAACCAAGACCGTTTGGAAGCCAATGGTTGAGTATGATTGGATGGTTGAAGATCCAGTGATTTCAAATTGAAATACAATCGATAACTCAATTGATGATTGATTCAATGATGCAAACCCTAACTGAATTTCATAAATTTCAATGATGGGATAAGTCAAATGGTCTCAAGACCGTTTGGAGTTCATCCAAACGACCTCAAGACCGTTTTAGGTCAGGTCATGTCATGGTTTAATGATGATCCAATGATTTCAATTGAATTAGTTCCACAATGTCAACCATTTATGGTTCCTCGATTTCAAAACCCTAATTGATGGTTTCTTGATTATAAACCCTAGTTCAATTGGGTTCAAAACCCTAATTGAAGGTACATTGAAGGGTGATTCAATTGTTCAATTGAAGAATAAATCAGTAGTTCAATTGATAGATGGTTCAATGATTGAAACCTTGAATTGATAAAATGATGGAAGACCTTTTTGGTCCTTTTGGTTTTGAGAGTGTTTGGAGCAAACGGTATTAAGACCGTTTGAGTCCAAACAGTCTCAAGACCATTTGGGATCAAACGTTCTCAAGACCGTTTGAGACCAAACGGTATCAAACTGTTTGGAGACCCAAGTGGTTTCAAGTGTGAATTGTCCATACAGTTTCATTATTGTTTTTCTTAAACGGTTTGAAACCATTCAAGGTCTGAGTGACAAAGACCGTTTGGGGTCTAAGTGACCAAGACTATTTGAGGTTCAAATTGGTCAAACCATTTGGACACATAATATGATGAAGGACCAGTTAGCTAATTGATTGATAATGTTGTAGACCAAAGGTGATTTTAATGGTTAACCCTAACTATGTGTACTTAAATGAAGAACTGACCTAGATCAATCTTGGAGTACTTAACATCCTAAAGAGGATGAGAGAGAGAAAGAGAGAGAGGAATGCTTACATAATTAATCCCTAGTTCTCTCATTGTGAATAAAATATGTAATTAGGGTTTGACCCATAATAATAAGATCATGAAACCCTAATTGAAAAAATCATTGAGCCATGTCCCTAATTTAGGGCAAAGCTGAGTGAAACACTAATCTGGATGATGATGTAACCCTAATTTGATGGGAGTTGTACCTCCTAACACTAATTTGGGTAATGGGGTGTGAGAAACCCTACTTGGATGGGGATGGTAAACCCTAATCCTTAAAATTGGGTAAAGGTATGTGAAACCCTAATACAGGGTAATGCTATGTGAAGCCCTAACACTGGGTGATGTGATGTGAAACCCTAATTTCAGGTAATGCTATGTGAAACCCTGATATAGAGGGATGTTATGTGAAACTCTAATGTAGAGTGATGTTATGTGAAACCCAAATGTGGGAAGATGTTATGTGAACCCTAATTTATAAAGATGAAAAACCTTATTCCTAATAATAAAATAGTAACTAATATATTGATAAGTGGAATACCTAAAGTGATTGATAATGGATATCTTTATATCAATAGTGCCTAACTCAAAGATGAGTCCATATCATTGGCAATGGGTGTATATTCTAAATAAGTGACTTATGACCATTACATTACATGATAAATGTGATGAGCTGATGCATAAAGTATTAGGATGGGAAATACCCTAATACAAGCTAAGTGGTTTAACTCAAGTAAGATAAAGGTGATGAGGGAAGTGATATATCAAGATATGACAGATATCACATCCAGCACCTTAATATTTACACACCTTGATTTATTTTAAATCCAATATATTTGGATGAGTGACACATTAAGTGTGTCATGTCAATTGTTACATTGAGATGTAATGCACTTTGATAAGTGTAGGCTAACATGCCTTATGAAAAGGTTAATCCAAATCAATAAACTATGATGCAATCATATTCTGGTAAAGATGAGATAGAAACTTATACCTTGTGTTGATAATTCATTTAATGATGAATGATGAGAATAAATAAGTATGATTGTATACTTATGTTATCAATATTGGCTCCTAGATGTGTGAAGTAATGAAATAGGACTTGATCATTAAGAATATGATCTTGAGAACCTAAATGGTTATTTATGGAAAACCCTAATGGAGGGTGATGATATGCAAGATAAATCCTGACCCTAAAAAGGGAATAATGGTATTACTTTGTGTTGCATGGTGCTGATATAAAAGCATTATAATTGTTATCATGAGTACTAATCATGCAAGTATGTTGCGATGATGAGCATAGCCACGTATGGGCTTTGATGCTCTGTATATTGAAAATGTTTTATAGGCCTTATAAGCCTTCATATGCTTTGTTACTTAATGAGAGGTAACCTGAAAATTAATGAGCCCTATGTGCCATATGGTGTTTTAATTATTGAATTTGTTTATGGGCTTCATAAGCCATAATATGCCTTGTTGCCTATTAAGGGGTAATAAGAGATGATATGAACCTTGTGAACTATGTGGAATGCTTGTGTAGCAAGAATCATGATTACCTTGGTCAGGTGACCTGAAGGTATTAAGTTACCTGATAAGTGGTGACAAGTATTCTATGATGAATTGAGGGTCTGAATACCCATATTCTATAATCAAGATGATGAACTTGTTATGAAATGGAAATGTAACTGATGAGATCAGGTATTAAGATACCAATACTTCATTAAAAGAGTATGGCTACATGCCATGACTCCACAATACAATACCATGCATTAGCTGTGTGATCTAAGCCCGAAGAGAGTATATGTTGTGGCTATAACTGTGGCATCCAACTTACAAAAACAAGATTAACTAATGTGGAAGTGTATCATTCGCAGCGGGTTACCGAAAATCACTAAAAATTAAAACTTTTTACTTCATCATTGGGGATTGGTAGTCTAGGTTGCATTGCTAATGCATGATCTACTATATACACCATAGCTGTCCTAAATTTGTCAAACATAGCAGGGAAGGCTGGGCTCTCTATTATGGCTAGGTTTAACTAGGGATGCGCAGGTGTATGTTCTTCTCTGCTCTGATCCCCTGCATCCCTTCTTGGTGCAACATTGCTACTTTCTGTAGCAAGCTCCTCATGAGACCCAGTCATCTTCAAGTTCTTCTTCTCCTATATGAGCAGAAGACACTATCAGATACACTGGAAGACACTAGAACAGAATCTACTACCTTAGTCCTATGTCTCTGTAGACTCAGCGAACCTAGAGCTCTAATACCACTTGACTTGTGGCTTCCAACTTACAAAAACAAGATTAACTAATGCGAAAGTGTATCATTCGCAGCGGGTTATTGAAAATTACTGAAAATTAAAACTTTTTGCAAAGAGTTCCAAACATAGGAAATCTCTTTCACCAAGAACCAAAGTATAACATTTACATCCTGGTTCATAAGTACATATTTTGTACCATCTCTTCTCGAGGATTACATCATTAGCTGCACTCTTAACATTATATACAGACTATATAAGAACCTCGAGGCATCAAGACAAAATCTCAGACCGATTCATTCAAAACACTAACTATAAACTTTGAGGACCTGAGAGTACAGAGACGACACATATGACTACTATCTATACAAAACTTGGCAGCCAGTGTCTCCACCTAAGTTATCACTATTGTCCCTGTTGCTGGTAGAATCATAGTTCATCCCTCTACTTGCAATGAGTATAAAGAGATATGAATAACATCTATCAACTAAAGATGCATAAAAGAAATGTAACATCAACCAATGAATTTCTGTATTCAATCCTTAAGCAAATATGCTATACGACTGATTACATTTTACATTCACACTTATTCCCTAAGGAGATGAGGTATACTGCTCATACTCCAACCGACCACTGTGAAGTCGAAATCGGTACCATACAAGGTCAATGGAAGAGTCGACTTCCAAGACCTCCCACATATCGGTCAGTATGAGACAACATGCATGACATCTTGTGTCTCTGCTAGATAGCTTTCTAGGGTATACTGGAAACATCGCTATTAGAGTTATAGTGGCATGCTGCACTCTCTTCGCAATCGAGAGGTTTTACGTTTACCTCTGTCGATCCGGAATTGACATTATTGGGAGATGTGTACTGCATCTGTCCCAATCATCAGGAGATTCATGATACATCCATCCCGGTACAAATAATGAAGGATTGAGAGGTTTAATGTTTACCTTTCATCAATCCCCTCATTAGGACGTCAAGATACATTCTCCCATTGCCCCCACATATTCAAAGTATGCATTCTGGGATTTTCCACAGAGCACCCATTTCATCATTCAACAGTTTTGACGTTAATGGATCCATGGTCAGGGCTCTACATGATATGATTTCACTTAATTAATTTAGTACATTCGCATATTCTTTTAGCATCAGTCATGTTTTCAGCCATAACTTATTAAGACAAATGCTACAAAGAAACATGTACTATTTGCATCATTCACTTCTCATTCTTTATGAGGCATTGGGATTTCAGTCCCTTATCTCATTACTTGAAAGTTCACATCTCACAACAACATCATTATCTTACTTATCAAAACTGGGTATTCATACCCTCAATTCATCACTAAACATTGTTACCACTTGTTAGGTAACTATCACCTCTAGGTTCTCAGGCCGAGGTATACATGATACTTGTTGCACAAGCATTTCATGTGGCTCACCAGGACCAATAAGTGTCTTGTCACCTTTCACTAGGCAACAACATACTCATATGACTCATAAAGTTCATGCATATTTTGTTTATTTTTACTAAGCAACAACAATATTAAGGCACACAAGGCCAATCAATATTTTATTATATAAAATCCATAGCTCAAATCTAGCTATGATCACCATCTCATGATATTTGCATGGTTAATAGTCATGATGACAGTCATAAAAGACACTTATCACATCATGTGATACACTAGTAATACCACTATTCCTTTATCAAGATTAGGGTTTACTATTGAATATGATTTTCATCCCTTTACCCAAATATTAGGGTTAGGGTTTCCCATTTCACATTAATTAGGATTTCATGTTTATATTATTTATCCAACCCTAATATACTGCTCCACTCCTTTAGGAGCATCTATTGCTATCACAAGTATTTATTCATGCTTGTTACTCTCATCATATATCATAAATGATTACCAATTCAAGGTATGAGTCCATCTCTCAACCTTACCATGGTATGTTTATATTAGACCCATTATCTTGGCTTAACCCCTTTCTCATAGCATATTAGCCTATACTTATCAAAGTATATCAAACTCATCATAATCTTATTGTAACAACTACATAACACACACTTCATGTGTTTCTTATCCAAATATGTTGGATTGAGGTGCATCAAGGTATATCAACCCTGAAATGCTAAATGTGATATTTATCATGTCTTGATGTATCACTTTTCTCCTCATATCCATCGTACATAGGTTAATCAACTAACCTTGTATTAAGGTATTTCCCTCTTAATACTTATCCATTCACCTATCACTTTTATCATATAGTGTTTAGGTCACACATTAGAATTGTCCAGCTATCATTATTGATATGGACTTATCTAATGGTTAGGCATTGTTGATATAGAATAAACCATTATCATCCACTTTAGGTATTTCAACCCATAGGATGTTACTCACTCCATTAAGTAATGTTGCATATATCACTCCTAAGAGTTTCTTATTCTCATCTTTGTAAGATATATATGGTTGTTACACATGTATAACATTAGACATATAATGATTTAGACATCATCTTGTCCCTTATACCCTTTCTCATTAAAGTATCAACATTATCATTCATATAGTTCATCAACTTTAACCCTCATGGTGTAACATCCTCATCTTACTAGATTATATTAGTCACACCCTACTTTAGTGTATTGGCCATTATACCATCTCTAGGGTTTCATATATCATTACATGGCACCACCCTGAATTTGAGTCTCACATCACATCATTGCATCAGGGTTTCATATAACATCATCCTAATCTTGGGTTTCATATTCAATAACCCCTACTTAGGGTTTACTATATTACATGGCACCACCCTGAATTTGAGTTTCACATCACATCATTGCATCAGGGTTTCATATAACATCATCCTACTCTAGGGTTTCATATTCAATAACCCATACTTAGGGTTTACTATTCATCCCAATTAGCGTTTGTATCACGTTACCCTGAATTAGAGTTTCACATACAATCATACTTCATTAGGGTTTGGATTGCATATATTTTCTCCCTTCATTGGATTTTCACATCACATTACCCATAGATAGGGTTTAATATTCATCCTAACTAGGTTTTTATCATGGAATTAACCTCAATTAGGGATTCTCATGGAATCAACCTTAATTAGGATTTTCATGAAGTTACCCTAAATTTGGATTTCCTATATTATCATCCTAGTTTAGAGTCACACCATCAACCTAGATTTAGTTACATCAGATATTGCGCTAAATTTAGGTTAGGGATCAACAACCTTCTTGATTAGGGTTTCATGATCTCTTTATTAAGGATCATACCCTAATTGCTTAATCATACATGTTGATGGTGTTCAGGCTCATCCAATACATGATTATTCTACATGTATGGGTTCCTCTCTCTCTCTTTTACTCTCTGTAGGATATTGACCATGCCAAACTTGGTTAGGTTAGATCAACCAACCCTTCAATTAAGTACATTCAATTAGGGTTGACATAGTATATTGAAGTATTGCTTATTTAAGTTTCAAGGATTATCTCATCTAATATTACTAATCACTTGGTACCCTAAAGGTACAACCCTAGTGATTTCTTTAAGATAATTCAGTAGCAATTATAGGGTCAATTGATCATTCATCACATTAAATTATCAATTGATTTGATCACTCTAAGTCACCAAATCATCTTGACCCTTGGTCTCTAAACGGTTTGAAACCATTTGGGAAAGTTGCCCTTGTAACCGAATGAGCAGACCGTTTGGACCCAAACGGTCTTGAGACCGTTTGGTCCAAACCCTCTCAAAACTGAATGGACCAAAAAGGTCTTCAACACTTAACCAATTTCAAGGTTTCACTCAATGCATCGACTGTCCATTGGATCCTTGATCCATTCATCAATTGATCTATTGAATCATACTTCAATTGGACCTTTAATACCCAATTGAATTAGAATTTATAATCAAGACTCCTTCAATTAGGGTTTGGGAATCAAGGAACCATCAATGGTTATCATTGTGGAACTAATCCAATTGAAATCAATGAACCACCATTAAAATATAAGGTGACCTGACCTTAAACGGTCTTGAGGTCATTTGGGTGACCTCTAAACGTTCTTGAGACCATTTTCCCAACTTGTCATTGAAATATGTTCAAATCAATTAGGGTTTACATCATTGGATTGATCATCAAATTAGATATTGATTGCATTTCATTTTGATATCTCTAAGTATTCAATTACTCAACCATACTTAACCATAGACCTCCAAATGGTCTTGGTTGACCTCCAAACGGTCTTGAGACCGTTTGGGTGATCTCCTAACAGTTTGAAACTGTTTGGGTTAATCAACCCAAAGTTTTAAATCAATCAATTGCAAAATCAGCACTTAACCTGATTAGGGTTTGCTACTTAATGATTGTCTATGTACTGAATTAATCAATTGGATCCATTAGATCATCATACAACATGTATTAGGGTTCTGACCTCAAATGGTCAACCCTCCTAAATGATCAACTCCTCTAAACAGTTTGGGGTCCAAACCTCCAAACGGTTTGGAAACCGTTTGGTCTCCCAAACGGTTTGGTGAAACCATTTGGACCAAACTCTTGAAACCATTTGCAAAAGCTAATTGGGGAGGTGTGTGCTTATGATAATTTCATCATCATCAAGATCTAGATCCATGAAACTTTCTGTGATTTTCATGGTGATTGCATCAATCAACCAAATTAAATTTCGAAAATGAAGAAAGGATCATCAATTGATATGGAATTGAATGCAATACCAATAAAAAGGGTTCAAGTTATAAAACCCACCTCCAATTGAGCTCCAAAGCTTCAAGATAACGTCAAAAATGGAGGATGAAGCTTTTGCAACTCCCCCTAGGCTCTTCCTCAAGGTTTTGGGTGAAAAGATTGGCTAGGGTTGAAGATGGAGTGAAGAAAAGAAGAAATCAATGATTTATTTTCGATTTCCACCATGAAATCATGGTTAAGTGATCAATAAGATTAACAACAGGTTGGGAATCATCCTACTAGTCCTCCAAAGCTCTCTTGGTCTTTTTACAAGCAAGGAGAAGAAGTGGAATCAGAAAAGCCTTTCATTTGGCTTGTAAAGGGTGTTTTTATAAGAAAATCAATGGGAGAGAAAATGCTTTATAAAAATCATTTAATTCCAAAATTAGTGTCGCCTCTTCCCCCTCAATTCCTTGGATACGAGGCTATATTATTTGTCTCTTATTCCTCAAAATTATCCATGATTTAATGAAAAGAAATTTAAGCACCTTAAATCATTTTATAATAATATTCATATGTGAATGGATATTTCTTTTTCTTATAATAATATGAGTCAGTTATCCAATTCCTTTGGATATTTTCGTGCCTTTGCAAGGCACAAGCTCGTCCAACTTCTTTACAATTTCATCCCTGAACTTTTGGTTGAAGGACTCTTTAATTAATATACTTCTTTTTGCATAAAATTGAATTAGGGTTTCAATTATGCATAAATCTTGATTATTTTAATATCAAGATTCTCTCTCCTCCAAATTAATTCAAATGAGGCACCCCTCTCATTTTCTTTGCTCTACATGATGCCAAGAAACATAAGGGACCTTATTGAAGTGGTAATTTACATATTGAACCCTAGGTTTTGGGTAAATTGCACTTTACACCAAAACTAGGTTTTAATGCACAGACTGTTTTATCAGCTCTTTCTTGGTACTCAGGCCACTACAAGCCATTCCTCTGCATCATCTTTATTATCATGATGCCAAAATACTTAAGGAACATTTATTAAGTAAAATTTTCAAGTTAACCCCTCATATTGGGTAAATTGCACTTTAGTCCAAACTAAGCAAACATAGCTTTAACATTATTCAAATAGGACTAAAATTGAAACATAAGTTCCTCTTGAGCCTTAATTACTTTTCATAAGATAAAATTAAGGATCTAATTAGCTTTCTTAAGCAAAACTTTCACGGTTAAGGCATAACCCAGGTCAGGGATGTTACAATAACTCTATAGTAAAGATGTCAATATACCCTGGCAAGCTAATTTTAGTTTGACACATGATGTGTAAAATATAATCAGTCGTGTAGTGTATTCGCATAAAGTTGATATATGAGGAACATTGGTTGATATTATACTGCTTAGTATAGTAGATAAATGTTATACATGTTCTTCATATTCCTTATTGGATAAGTGACATGCTGCTCTATCAGGTTATAGTTGCAACACTTTAGATAAGAATAATGTCCAAATATGCTAGACAATGAACTAACTGTTGTTAAACAATTACGATTCCTCTGTTCAAATATATCTTATTAAAGTGCAATAATAATGTTTTTAGCGGTGAGTTATATCTCTCCCTGGGGAAATTTACAATTGTCTCACCCCCGTGGGAACCACATTTTTTAGGTGGACGCAGACGAGGAGGCATGTATCCTTCAGTAGGTGAAGGACAACAACATCAGAAGTAGGGACAGTAGTGAATTCTCAGGTGGAGACACTTGTTGACTGCAACTTTGTGCGTCATGCTATTCTGAATTAAGTGTATATGTACTTTATAATTGAATGTTTAAGTAAGTTATAGATATCTTCACCAAACCTCATTCAGAAACTTGTTTCATTGTTGAGTATATTGAGAATCCTAATCACCCTTCTTGCTTAATGATGAACTGTAATGCACACATGCGACATTCTTGGAATGTAAATGATGAACTTTTCCCTAAATTGCCAATCATGCTTTTAAATACATCAATAATCACCCTAACTTGAAGAACTAGGATTTTAGGTATAAGAATGACAACACATTATTTGTTGGCCTAGAAACCCGTCCAAGATTTACTCATTAGGAGTAAATTTTGGATAGTTCCCAGTTTGGGACTATTCTTGAACACCTAATCTCTCTTAGGATGTAAGTGTATAATGTGTATTGGGTTTTCAAGAAAATTTCGGCAGCATTTCCCCGTTTGTTCTCTAAGTACATATGTACTTGGAGAACAGTGGGGAAATGTTGCTAAAATTTTCTTGAAAACCCAATACACATTATACACTTACTAGTGAGATTAGGTGTTCAAGAATAGATAGGTGGTACACATTTATTATATATAATAATGACATCACATGTATTTGTTAACCCTAGACCCTAATCTTGTTGTAATATATACTTGTTTTCTCTTTGATCATAGAATGGATGGATCATGGATGTCCATTCACAATTGCTGCACCCCAGAGTTTATTTCTGGTCTTGACTAGTTTATTAGATTTGCCGAGGAACATAGGAAACAACCTGGAGATAGGTTCTACTGTCCATGTAGGCATTGCGGTAACAACTTGAAAGTCAACACTGGTGACGAAATCAAAAGTCATGTCATGTGCAACATGATTATACAAGGCTATACAGAATGGCACTGGCATGGAGAGATTTCAAACCCGAAACCAGTGGATGTCGATAGCAGTGCTTGTGTGGAAGAAGAAATTTCCTACGATGACGTAGATGTGAATGAACCAGTTCCAGTAGACATCGTTGATGCGATGTTGGATAGTTGTGGAGTAGAGCACACTGATCCACCTCCCATTTTTAGAAACATTGTGCATGATGTTGAGATACCATTATACACAGGTTGTACTAAGTTTACGAAGCTTAGCGCTGTGTTGAGATTGTATAAGCTGAAAGCTAACAATAGATGGAGCGACAAAAGCTTCATGTCATTGTTGTCTTTGTTGAAAGAAATGCTTCCTGAAGGAAACGAGCTGCCAATCTCAACATACCAGGTAAAGAAATTGTTGTGCCCAATGGGAATGGATGCCAAGAAGATACACGCATGCCCGAATGATTGTGTATTATTTCAAAAGGACTATGCATATTTGAAAGATTGTCCAAAATGTGGTGCATCACGGTATAAATTGATGACTTCGGGGGAGTCCAAAACTGGTTCTCCTGCCAAGGTGATGTGGTATCTACCTATAATATCACGATTTCAACGCTTGTTTGCCAATCTGATAGATGTGAAGAATTTGAGGTGGCATGCAGATGTTAAGAAAAATAATGATGGGATCCTACGACATGCGTCTGATTCCCCACAGTGGAAGAAGATTGATCTATTGTACCCTGAATTTGGTGAAGAAGTCATGAATCTAAGACTTGGTCTTTGTACAGACGGGATGAATCCGTATGGGACATTGAGCAGCCAACATAGCACTTGGCCATCCATGCTTGTTATATACAATCTTCCTCCCTGGTTGTGTATGAAAAATAAGTACGTAATGTTGTCGTTGTTGATATCGGGCCCTAAACAACCTGGAAATGACATCGATGTTTATCTTGAACCTCTGATTGATGACTTAAAGAAACTCTGGGGTGAAGGTGTGATGACCTATGATGCTTCACGAAGAGAGACATTTCGTTTGCATGCTATGTTGTTTTGCACTATTAATGACTTTCCAACATATGGGAATTTGTCTAGATATAGTGTCAAAGGAGCTAAAGCGTGTCCTATATGTGAAGAGAACACTGATTCAACAAGACTAAAACATGGCGGTAAGACTGTATATCTCGGTCATCGAAGGTTTCTTCCAAAATTCCATTCGTATCGTAGGAAGCGCAAAGCATTCAATGGATTGAATGAGGAACGGAGTGCACCTAATCTTATACCAGGGGAGGTTGTTTATGAAAGAGTAAAAGACTTTGTCAATGAATTTGGTAAGAGATCGCAATGTACTATGGCCACAAGGAGTGACAATTCTTCATTCAAGAAGAAGTCAATATTTTGGGATCTTCCTTATTGGAGTTCTTTGACAGTCAGACATTGTATCGATGTAATGCACGTTGAGAAAAATGTCTGTGATAGCATCATTGGTACTTTGTTAAATATACCAGGTAAGACTAAAGATGGGATAAAATCCAGACTGGACCTATGTGAAATGGGAATAAGGTCAGAATTAACAGAATTACGTGAAATGGGTAATAAAAGAACATACTTACCTCTCGCTTGTTACACATTGTCTACAAAGGAGAAGAAAGCTTTTTTTGAATGCTTGGTAAATGTTAAGGTGCCACATGGTTACTCATCCAACATCCGTAGATTGGTATCATTGAAAGATCTGAAGTTGATAGGTCTTAAATCTTATGATTGTCACACTCTAATGCAACACATATTGCCCGTGGCAATTCAATCTATATTGCCGAAGCATGTAAGGTTTGCAATCACCAGACTTTGTTTCTTTTTCAACAGTCTCTGCAGCAAAGTTATTGACCCTGATACTCTCGATAATTTTCAAAGGGAAGTGGTTGTTACCCTATGTCAGCTTGAGATATATTTCCCTCCTTCGTTCTTTGATATCATGGTACATCTTGTTGTCCACTTGACTAGGGAAGTGAAAATGTTGGGACCGGTTTTCTTGCATTGGATGTATCCCTTTGAATGATACATGAGCGTTTTTAAAGGTGATGTTTGAAACCGTTATCGGCCTGAAGGGAGTATTATTGAAGGTTATGTGGCGAGAGAGGTTATAGATTTTTGCAATGACTTTCTCAGTGGTAATGACACTCCTGATAATGACAAGAACATTGACGAGGTATTTGGAAAAGGAATTTTGGGATCACGTGTGAAAGTAATCAGCCGTGAGCAGTTGGAACAAGGTTACTTGTATATTTTACACAACATGGATGAAGTGAACGTTTATATCGAGGAACATACCAATTTCATCAAAAGACAATATCCTCGAGTCAATACAATGTGGCTTGCTAGATAGCATAACAAGACATTTATTAAGTGGTTTGAAGATAAAGTCTTACATCAACAAACTCAAACACCAGATGATATTACTGAAACTATCAAATGACTCACCTTTAAACCAAAATTGACTGTTATGTCTTATGAAGGGTATGACATTAATGGATTCACATATTACACTAAGCGCCAAGATGATAAGAGTGTCGTCCAAAACAGTGGGGTCACCCTTCAAGCATCGACTATGTTTTTTGCAAGTGCAAAGGATAAGAGTCCACGTGAAGCTAAAATGTCATATTACGGTGTCATTGAAGACATATGGGAATTTGACTACATAGATTCCAGAATTCCGCTCTTCAAATGTAATTGGGTTGATAACACCAAAGGAGTTATAGTGGATGAATTGGGTTTCACTTTAGTGAACTTTGAAAAGATTGGCGAGAAGGGTGAACCATTCATATTGGCATCACAGGAGAAGCAAGTATTTTATATTGATGATCCTGCAAATGATAAATGGTCGGTTATTCTTCATGGTAAAAGACAGTTCATTGAAGATCCTATAGATGAAGAACAATACTATGATAAGTATGATGACTCCAGTCCATTCTCAGTTGGGTTGCCAACACCAGCATATATTGAAGCTAATGATGACTTGTATGTGGACGGAGATCACAATGAAGGATGGTTAATTGATAAAAAATCGCAATATTAGAGGTATGTTTTATTTTATACGTTTTTATTTTTCTGAATATGTGAACTTTACAATTTGAATTACTTTAACTATACAAAAATTATAAAAATTTAATATGTTGTTGAAAACTGAGTATCAAACCATCACTTAAAATTTGAGCTTAATTTATAATGTGAATTACTTTACAATGTGAATGTGAACTTTACAATTTGAATTACTTTATAATGTGAACTTTACAATTTGAATGTGAATTTTTAGATGGCTGAGCATTCTCCTGATGACCGTGCTGATGATTACTGTGAGGGTGAGGACATCAATGCACCGCCTCACAATGTAAGTTTTAAAAATATATCATATATTTATATCTATATGTCCAGTTATAGTTATATCTTGTAAATGTGTTTATTTTGTCAAATTTTAGGTTGATGATGCACATGTACCATCTGAAGCACTTGAGGCACTTGATCAGCAACACCAAAAAGTTGACAAGAGAAGGGGCATCACTATGATGAAGAAGTTAATAGCGCAAAAGGGCAATGGACCCAAACTTGTTGTGGATTTTGATAATGTAGGAAATGCATCTGGTGTGAATCACAATTCATTTGTTTCATATCTTGGGTATGTTACTCGTAGCCATTGTAGTTGTAAGATAGATTCTTGGCATAAAGTTTCTAAGGAGAAGAAAGACTTAATATGGAGGGATTTATGTGTGAGTTATTATTAATTTGCAATTCTATTTTGTAGATTACTAAATTTTTGGATACTAGTTAATAGCAATTCTATTTT
The DNA here is from genome assembly GCA_963693085.1 of Alisma plantago-aquatica. NCBI lineage: Eukaryota > Viridiplantae > Streptophyta > Magnoliopsida > Alismatales > Alismataceae > Alisma > Alisma plantago-aquatica. Next base: position 894,637,570 of record OY856411.1, read on the forward strand.
GCAGAGTATATTTGAATTGGATGAAAAGTTGCATCGTAAATGCATGATGCAATGCTGTGGGAGAGTCCTAAGGAACTATAGGACAAATCTCACCCGAGAATACATAAAAGAAGCTGACAAGAGGAAGAAGACAACCACTGAACAGTGGAACTTCCTGGACAGAGAAGAATGGGATGCGTTTGTCGCTTCAAGACAAACTGATGAATTCAAGGTATTAGGCATCAGTCTCAATCTCATTAATTAATATATGTTGTATTCACCTATTCAAGATTAACATTTAGTGTTACTAACCAAATCATTAATGTGCATACTAATTAGGCCCTCAGTGAGGCACAAAAATCAAGGCGTGCACTGAATGTGCATGACCACACAATGGGTCCAAAGGGGTATGCAGGCATTCGCCAAAGACTACAGTCTGAGGCTACTGCTCAGTCTGCTACTACTCAGGAGTCCTCTACCATAGGTAGTACACCTCTGCCTCGCCATGATGTCTGGATAGCTGGGAGGCAAAATAAGAAGGGAGAAATAACGAAGGCCGCAACTGCTGAGGCGGCTGCAAAAATGGTAAAATACAACTCTTACAACAATCGTTCGAATATTGATTATTTGTGCTGTTTATTTAATTATAAATTTTTGTTTTGGCGATTAGCGGGAGCTGCACGAGCTGAGGAAACAAGGCAAGTTTATCCCTGAGGGAATAAGGGATGAATTGGCAGTTGCTCTGGGTAACCCAGAGCATCCTGGACGTGTTAGGGCTGCAGGCGCTGGTGTGGGCATCAAAGCTTTTTTTGGGCCATCCCAGCGCAAACATGTCCCAAAAGCGGGACTTTCACAAGAAGAGGTAACATATTCTTTCTTTATAATGTTACTGTAAAAGAGAATTCAATAATCAGAATTTGACGTTTCTTTTATCCATGTATAGGTAGATAAGATATTTGATAGGAAACTCGAAGACGCAATGAAAAAGTGGCAGATATATCAGACTGCCACTTACTAGACAATACCTACTGCAGGCTCTACTCCTACTCCTACTGTAGAGGTTGGGAGTAATCCTGTAGAACCACCACCTAGCACATCCACAGTAAGTATTTTTATGACATAGTAACTAGTTTTTTTAATTCAATATGATATGTTTTCAAGATGATATGTATATATGAAATTGTAGTCATTTCAAAAAAAGATGATATGTATATATGTATATAACATTCTTTACACAAAAATTTGTAGGAGTTGAAGCCATGCCGTCCAAAAAGTAATGAATATGTTATTGCAGAGGCGTCGGCTTACCCATCCCTACCAGGGGAAATGTTTCACGGGTCTCCATTACCAGCTGATTGGATTCGTGTGAGACCGGTACATATATTCAAAGGATGGGTGGATCTTCCATTGCCATATGCCCACCCAGATTGTGAAACACTTGGTGAGGTAGAAGGCAGAGTGATATTGTGGCGAAAAGCGGATGTCCTCTTTACTAAAACTGTATGATAAATTTACATTATGTTAAATTGTTAGTGTGTGTATATGATGTCAGTTGATCTGAAATTATATATATATACATGTTAAAAAGAAGACACTCACAACATCTAGGCCTCCACTTCCACCTCCTACATTACCCAGTTGGGTTCCACAGGACCTACCTTTCCCGTTAGGTCCTAACTGTAGGGGTATGGCAATATGGTTAGGTGAACATGATATAAATTGCCCTATAACTGTTTCTTTAGATTCAAATTCTGCAGGTCAGTCATACGAAAGCAAACTATTTATACAAGATATTTTGGAGTTGTTTGGATATGATTTGCTAAATACATCTGTGATAGAGCTATGGATAAGGTGAGATCTTCTTTATACATCCATATACCTTGTGTATGATCTGGTGATCCGGTTTCTTATTTATTAATGCATGTGTAATTAATACATATTTTGCAGCTAATTAGACAAGATATGTGCAGATTTTGGATTCAAACATGTAGGATTTTTGATTCCATCTTTGATTAGTCTAGTAGCTAAAGACCCTATGTCAGTTCAACAATACTGCTGTGAGGCTTTTACAAATTTTTCTCAAAATAAGAAGACAGTGATAATGGCTCCATTCAATGTAGAGTAAGTTTACTTTTCTTATTCTAATTTGGACTTAAGAAAATTACATTTTTATTGTGGATTTTGAGTTATTAATTTTTAACTTTTTTACCTCTAGTGGTAGGCATTGGGAGTTACTGGTTATTGTCCCCGAGACGTTCACTTTCTATTATCTTGATCCTAAGGGGAGTAAATTGAATACAAGATTTGGACACATAATGAAAATGGCATTATTCCGGTGAGAAATATTTCGTTTTCATATCCGCTAACATATGTTATTACATTACTATTTAATTGCAATGTTATGTGTTACATTAACATGTAGGGGTTTTGATGAGTTCAAAAAGGCTGGAGGAAAGGTCCCCACAAAAAAGAACCAGCCAATAATTTGGAAGAACATGAAAGTAAGTTCCCGACTGTAATATATGTATATATTATTTATGTGAACAATGCTTAATTAGTTGTATTTTTTAATATTTTGTATGTTTGAATTTATAGTGTGATACACAAGACAACGGATGGGCATGTGGATACTATGTGATGCGATATATGCACATGATTATCAAACATGCCGCACATGACATCGATTGTATTGCTCAGGTATTATATAGTCTCATTAGATAATATGAAATATATCAATCTTATTTATAGCTCATTAATTATATATATACATCATTCTCTTTAAAGGTGTTTAAAGCTGACCCCACTACAGGAACAGACTTACCAGATGTACATGCTCCCTATACGACGTGAGAAATAAATGAAGTAAGATAAGAATGGGCAACAACCATACAAAGGGGGTTTTAAAATATAATTGGGATGTTGATAGCGAATAATGACTAAAGAATGATATTTTGTAAATGAATTTCTGAATTATAATATATGTGTGAATGTTTCTACATGTTTGGATGTTTCTACATGTGTCTGAGTGAAAATGAATGAAAGTGTTGGTTGCTATATGAATGTTTCTACATGTGTGAATGTGAATGAATGGAACTACAGATTGCTAGCTACATGAATGTTTCTAAATGTGTGAAAATAAAATGGAATTGTAGGTTGCATTGCTAAATGCATGTGTGAATATTTTTGTTGTTAATTTTATAGGTTTGTGGCCTGTTGTTGGCTGATATCAATGGATGTCATAAAACCTGTAGTTCATAACTGAACTATAGGTTTCTCATCCTGCGACCAGCCATAGCAGGTCTGTAGACTGACAGAAAAAAAAAAAACAATAGGCGCCGATTATTTGTATAAAACTGACACACAAAGTTATAGTGTTGGTTTTATATAAATAACCGGCGTCTATTTCCTGTGGCGCGAAGGTATATGGCGTCGGTTTCTTATCTAATAACCAACGCTGATAGTGCCCAAGATGGCACCCTTTCTGTGGCGCGAAGGTGTATGGTGTCGGTTTCTTATCTAATAACCGACGCCTATAGTCCCCTGATGGTGCGTTTTTGGTGGCGCGTGAAGAGTTTGGGTGTCGGTTTTGGAACCGACGCGTAATGGTTGAGCTTTTAGTGTCGCCCACATAGGTGTCGCTTAGAAATCGACACTAAGGCCTTAAATAACCGACACTAAAGGTAGGTTCTGTAGTAGTGAACAGGTAAACTTGTACAACTTGCTCGCTTACATCTTTTATCCCATGCTATCCCTAAACCTAGAAAATACATGAAACAGTTGAATCAACAAAAGTTGTGTATGTGGTTGAAAGATACTATACTATGTTGGAATATTTAAAATACTTGAAGAGGAAGAAAGAAAATGAAAAAAATTATTGAAGGCGGAAAATCAGGTAAACCCAATTTATTAGTCACATTTCAATGGACATGTATTACTATGGTGGACTTAGCAGCACAACATATATTATTGGGCCCTATCCCCGCATACCTTGTACCATTAGGGATCTCCCTGTGTACCTTTTTTTAGTAATATGAACATCTTCATTACTGAAAAGCCATATTCCATCTACACATAGGGAAAGTGATACTGCAAGTACATACAACCACCAAGAGAAGGGCTATCAGATCACCAAAACTCATATTGGAATGATAATAAAACACTTTTGCATTGATCTGTTTTCCACAAGGCTGACATAAGCAACTTTTCATAAGAGATTCCTTCAAACTGATCATAGATCGGTGGTGATAAACCTAGAAATGAAAAATATGCAGACTAGTGTTTTCCGCCACAAGCAGAGCCATAGACCCAGTAGTGAATCCAAACATAATAAAATCAAGGCCAGCAAGAGCAAAGACTCATAGCTCCCAAACAGAGAGAACAACAACACTGACAAGGATCGACAACAATGCCGACGAGCGGCGAGAAATAGGCAGAAGAACCTGCCGTAAAGCAAAACAAAAAATAACAACAAGGAAAAACTGAGAAACAGTAAAAGAGAGGGGACACAAGACGTGATCCATCCTGATCATCTCCCAGTGGGGCTCCCGGTGAGTACCAGACTCACAGAGGAACAACAAATCCACTCGAGTCACCCACTACTATGAATCAGCTACACCCAGCCAAGATCCAACCAACGTAGGCTCCCAGTACCTGAAGGAGACAGCCAAGGGACATGGCGAAGGTTGAAGTCCGGCGTTAGAGGAGGACAACCCAGGAGGGTCGCGCGAAACCAATTAGGGTAGACAGATCTGAGATGGAGACGGGAGGAGAACACCCAGGGGGAGACAGGCTGGGTGCTCCAGCCGCAGCCCTCCCCCCCAGGTCGAGAAGATGAGCCCTAGGTTGATCGCCCAATCGCCAGAGCAGGGACTCACACAGCGTATGGTGAATCATTTCTCCCCATGTACCTTGTACCATTAGGGAGGTGTTAGTCATCATTAATACATTCCCTCTCTAATAGGGAGATTAATGAACCATCAATAACTACATTCCATTATATTTTCTTAGTGTTCTTAATGTTCAAGACAGAAAAGGGATAATATTTATAGATATACATCCAATCAAGTTAATACAACTACATGCAAGTAATTAGTCATAATTATATCATTCAGAAAAACTACTCATATAATTATATCCACGTACCTAAGTTCAAAGATTCATATTTATATTCCAGACCATCTACATCTCTAGTCACCACATGATTAAAAGAAATTTAACCATCATTAATTATAGGATCATCATTTAACTTGATATTTAGGTCCAAACTAAGGTTTGCCAAATCTAGGTTAAAACTAACCTAAACTTGCTATTAAATATTTTTATGCTAATTAAAGGGTCATAATTAGGATGTGATCTAGTTTTCATAATTGTCTGATATTTGCAATATTTTATGGAATTAATATGAGGTTTAAAGCATATAAGTATGCCTTAATTGGGAAAGACCTAACATTTCAAAATTATAATTATATTTGAGTCCATATTAAACTTCTAAGTGATATTAGGACTCAATAATATTTTTCTCATATTTTATTTCCATCATTTGCTAATTATTTCATTCATATGAAACCTAAAAAGGAGTATTATTATATTATTTAGATATCATAAATTTATATGCATAAAAGTTCTTATCTAAGTATCACATTTTATAGAGGATATTTTTCTAGATCTGAAAATATTTTTAAAATATTTTTAGGCCAGGGGAGCTATATACTAGGAATTTTCTAAGTTTTCAAGAAATACTGAAATGGTAAACTTGCATTTACCTTTAAGAATTTATTGAAGTTGTTGCATCCTTCTGGTCCATTTTTAGATTATTTCCACATGGAAGGGGCGTGCAGATGGTCTTCCCAGCTGGATCAAGTGAGTCATCCTGATCATTTTTTAGCTGGGCGGGTCCAGGATTTGGACTAGATTCACTCACTCTCTCGCGTTCATAGCACCCGATGATGTATGATGCACGACAAATGCCACCATGGAGCAGGGGCTCCGGCATGAGGTTCTTGAGGAAGGTGCCCCCTGAAATCTTGTAGATTCCAAGGTGGATCTGGTGGCCTCTCGAGACCCTGGGCGGAGGTGGTCCATTGGATCTCACAGCTAGGGCCCCAATCCACAGTGGATCCACTAGTACATAAATGGGTTATAACATCACTACCTGTAGGGTCGATTTTTCCAAATAACCGACCTTATATGTCTAAAAAAAATGCGGGCACCACTTAAGTCCTTTTGGGTCAGTTTTCTTAAAAAAACCGACCTTGTAGTGTAACTCTATAGGGTCGGTTTTCCAAATAACTGACATTATATGTCTATAAAAAATGCGGGCACCACTTAAGACCTCTTGGGTCACTTTTCTTAAAATAACCGACCTTGTAGTGTATCTCTATAGGGTCAATTTTACAAATAACCGACCTTATATGTCTATAAAAAACGCGGGCACCACTTAAGACCTCTGGGGTCACTTTTCTTAAAATAACCGACCTTGTAGTGCATCTCTATAGGGTTGGTTTTTATAAAATAAGCGACCTTATAGACAATTGGATTAGAAAGTCAAATACAAGTTTCCCGCGACAAAAAATTTGCTTGATTTTGGCTTCGCGCCTCGATCTATAGGTTCGGTTTTTACTTATAACCGACCCTAAAGGGCTCCTCGGTCGACAAATTCGTCGACCGAATAAGAGCTAGATTTCACGTATACGAGCACCTTTAGGATCAGTTTTTCCTTATAACCGACCCTAAAGTCCTCCTCGGTTCAGCACCTCTAAGGTCAATTTTTCCTTTAAAACCAACCCTAAAGGCTCCTCGGTCGACAAATTCGTCGACCGATATCAATTCTGGATCCAGTTTAGTTCACGCATGTATAAGCACCTCTAGCGTCGGATTTGTACTTATAACCGACCTTAGAGCTTTCCTCGGTCAACGAATACTTCGACCGATAATCTCGGTCGACAATTTCGTCGACTGATAAGGAGTCAGATTTCAAGTGTATAAGCAACTTTTAGGGTCGGTTTTTGGCTTATAACTGAACTTAGAAGTCTATTCGGTCGACAATATTGTCGACCGAGATGAATTTTAGTTCCAATTTAGTTCACGCTTGTGAAAAAGTAAACTGGATCCTAAGTTTATCTCGATCGACAATATTGTCGACCGAATAGGACTTTAGGGTTGGTTATAAGCAAAAAAACCGACCCTAAAGGTACTTATACGAAGGAAATCTGGTTGTTTCTCGGTCGACGAATTTGTCGACCAAGATAGAGCCAGATTCGTTCATATAAGCTCCTGTAGCATCAGTTTTTGTTTATAATTGACCCTAGAGGTATTTTCATTCGACAATATTGTTGACCGAGGTAAACTTAGGATCTAGTTTAGTATTTCACACATGAATAAGTACCTCTAGGGTCAGTTTTAAGGAAAAAATTGACCCTAGAGGTACTTATACGAAGTAAATCTGGCTCTTTTTCGGTCGACGAATTGTTCGACCGAGACAACATCGGTCGACAAATTGTTCGACCGAGGCCAACCTTGTGAACCTCCATTTACTTGAATTAAAAAGGCAATATTTTGATTAAAATATAAATTAAAAAAAATCGTAACGGCTAGAAAATCGAACGTCGTAACGGCTAGAAAATTGACCGTCGTAATGGCTAGAAAATCGACCGTTGGTGACCAGGAGGAGCGTCTAGAGAAACGACCGTTGCGGGCTTCGGTCGACAATTTGTCGACCGAAATGGGATCTATTTTGCTATAAATAGCACCCAAAATGATCCATTTCTTCACACCTTCACATTCTCACTTCTCTAGCTCCTCTCTAGTGTATTCTTGTGAAAATCTTTAGCTTCTCTACATCCAAGGCTTGCTTGCTACTTCTCCATTTCAAAGCAACGAGATGGCTTCCTCATCAACGCGTGGAAAGAAGCAAGTTGCATCCAGGAAAGGAAGGACGGTCTCTCCAACACTGCTGATCATCAACGACATTGCATTCATCGATGTAGTTGTAGGTGATCGCTACCTCAGGCTCTCTTCGAAAACTCCTCTTCCACGATGGCCAGTCGACGTCATGGACATCCACAACATTGTTGATCTAGAGGAACTTTTTGAGGTGCAACATTTGACTGATTTTCTGATCCCCTCCTTCCATTCCTACTCCTCAAAAGAAGTTAATGAATTCTATGCCAATTTAACCCCACATCCTGACCATGATTCCTTCTCTTCTATGGTTAGTGGGTATGGATTCCATTTTACTGAGGAGGGCATTCTTAATATGCTTAACATAGACATAGAAGACTATAAAGATTTTCTTGATCTCACCACAGGAAATCCACTAAATAAACTCTCCCAAGATGACACTACCACTAGCCTTAGTGACATCAAAAGAGCCATCTTTCTATCCAATACCACTTGCCATGAAGATAGGGGTACCTATTATGCCATAAACTTAAAACCTGAAGCTAAGATCATAAATCTCAATGTTGCCACTAATATCCATCCTAGAGAAAACAAATGTGAAGTACCCACTTTTCAAATGTACCTTATCTATGCCATTCTAAAAGGTATCCCCATAAATTTCATTCGTATCATCCTTAAGAATATGCTTGAGTTCTCTGGCAATCCACCTTATGCTGACTTTGTTTGCCAAATTACTCAACATTTTCTTAAGAAGAATATTGAGGACGACTTAGGTTACACATGGGATAGAAAATCTCAAAAAATAAGTAAAAATATGGTGGAGAAGATGGGAATCAATTTTGGCCACAAAAGGGCTAGGACTGAAGGGGAGACATCCACTCAAGACATACCTCCACCACCTCCTCCTACCAACCTACCCTATGATCCCATTACAAACACCTTAACATACATTGTTGGATCCCAATATCATCTAAGTAAGCAATTAGATTACAATCACCATGCCATGACTTATTTAAACTAAAGGATGCAAGCTCTCTCTCCTAACCAACCTGATGAATATCCTTATTCCCTAAACCCTGGCATGATAAATCCATACAATCCTACCTACAACTACTACCAAATTCCACCTCCACCATCTCCTGATCTCACACATACTCAGTTCTCTCTGATTCCACTTCAAGATATTGCAGCCCACTTTCTCTTTGATCATGTTCCCACCTTCTTGGAAGCTTATTCCTTAACCAAGACAGGTACCTTGGAGTGGCATACATTGGTCAAGTATTATGGAGTTGAGCCCTTTCTTGGGAAAGACCCAGATATTGATGTAATCCTTCGGTCTTTTCAGTGAGATTATGAGATATCTTTGTAATGATTGTAATGGATATCTTTTTATAAAGCAAGTATGTCATGCTTTATGGGTCATCTTATAAAGTGTATGGACATTAAATTGTTATGAATAAAAGTATTTTCCCTGGCTTCATTTGGACATATACATGTTATATAAGAATATTGTTATTTCAAATGATTGAAAAATAAATTATGGCTAAATTTGACAAAGCATCACTTGGTTTTAAAATTAAATATCTCTTTAAGGGGGAGCATAACATAAAATTAAGGGGTTCATAAATATTGAAACAAGGTTAATCTCAGTCGAAAATATTGTCGATCGAGACACTCTCGGTCGACAATATTGTCGACCGAGGAGGACTTTAGGGTCGGTTATAAGGAAAAAACCGACCCTAGAGGTACTTATATTCTGGCTTTTTCTGTCGATAAAATCGTCAACCGAATTAGAGCCAGATTCCTTCGTATAAGCACTTGTAGCGTCGATTTTCCCTTATAACCGACCCTAGAGGACTTTTCGGTTGACAATATAGTCGACTGAGATAAACTTAGGATCCAGTTTATGTATAAGCACCTCTAGGATCAGTTATAAGGAAAAAACTGACCCTAAAAGGCAATATGGCTCTTTCTCGGTCGACGAATTTGTCGACCGATAACCTCTCGGTCGATAAAATTGTCGATCGAGTTGAAGCCAGATTCCTTCGTATAAGCACCTGTAGCGTCGATTATTTCCTTAAAACCGACCCTATAGGTATTTTCAGTCGACAATATTGTCAATCGAGAATGAGTTTGAGTGTTTTTAAATAACCCAACACGGGCACTGCTTATCTATAGCGTCGGTTTGTTTTGTTTAACCGACGCTACATGTCTTTCTCTAAGTGAAAAAGCTGAAACCTAGTCTTTCTTCCTCCCACGAAAACCTTTCTGTTCTATTTTTCTCTCCCGCGGCGCCGCGAAACCCTTGCTTTCTTGTGTCATTCCAGTCGCGAAGCCCTTGCCTCCTCTCCGTGAAGCCGTGTGTGCCACCTCTCCGCGCCGCCAAGAGGATCGTGGTGTCCGTGGGCCGTTGCCACTTCTCCGCGTCGCAAAATAGAGCTCGTCGTCGCCGCAAAATAGAGCTCATCATCGCCGCCAAATAGAGCTCGTCGTAGTTGCCTCTCCACTCTTCCACGAAGGTCACCACCTCTCTGTGAAGGTCATCTCATCCTCCACGAAGGTCGCCGCCATTTTCAAGTAAGTTCTCCACTTCTGTTCCTTCGTTCCCGCCTTCCTTCGTTCCCGCCCTCCGCCATGGTTGCGTCCAGGTCCACTCTCGGTCGACAATTAGTCGACCGAGTGCCCACCTGCGCGCAGCGTTCAGGTCCACTCTCGGTCAACAAATTCGTCGATCGAGAGTGGACCTAGACGCTGCGTGCAGGTGGGCACTCGGTCGACTAACTGTCGACTGAGAGTGGACCTGCTCCTTATTTATGTGTGAGCTATAAATGTTTTAATCATATTTGTTGCAATGTTCACAAATAGTTCTGAATATTATAATGATTTCAATCTTTGGACTGTTGAAAACGACCTTACTTTGCTAATTTGTACAAGTATTTTTCATTTTATATGATTTGATAACCCAATAATAAAAACATGTCTTTTTTCATATGTAATCATTATATAAATTCTAGAAATTAATACGAGATTAGACATGTGTACTCTTAGATTGACACTTTAGGGTTGATGCATTTATATATTAACTTAGAAACCCGTTCAAAATTTACTCATTAGGAGTAAACTTTGGATAGTCCCCGATTTGGGACTGTTTTTGGATATTTTAATCTCACTTAGGATGTACATGTATAATGTATGTTTAGTTTTGTAGATTATTTCAGTAGGATTTCTTCATTTGTTCTTTGGGTACATATGTGAGTGGTTATTTGCCATTTACATCAGTGTACTTGGAGAACTTAGGGGAAATGTTGCTGAAATTTTCTTCAAAACTAAACATACATTATACAGTTACTAGTGAGATTAAATATTCAAAAATGGGATAGGTGGTACACTTTAGTATATAAGTAATTAACTTCCTATCAATAAAACTTCCATATTATTATAGTATAAATATTAAACTGTTAGTTTTATAATTAATTTTAATGTGATATAGAAAATGGATCGAAGTTGGATGTCTATCAAGAACTGTTGCAGTCCAGAGTTTGCCAAAGGTCTTGATGAATTTATCAGATTTGCTGAGGAACATAGGAAACTACCTACAGATAGGTTATATTGTCCATGTAGAAATTGTTGTAACAATTTGAAAGTTGATACTGGTGAGGAAATTAAGAATCATGTCATATGCAATGAGATCATACAAGGTTATAATGAATGGTATTGGCATGGAGAGAAATTGAATTATGGATCAGAAAATGTCGATACTAATAGTTGTGGCATAGAAGATATAGATAATGATGATAATGTTAATGATGAACCGATTCAAGATGACCAGATTCAGGATGATATGGTTGATGAGATGCTACGTAGTTGTCGGTACAATGCCATTGATCCACCTTCTTTATTTGCAAACATTGTCCATGATGCTGAAAAACCATTATATAAGGGTTGTACTAAGTTCACGAGGTTGAGTGCTATGATGCGATTATATACTCTTAAAGCTCAAAACCGGTGGAGCGATAAGAGTTTCACTTCATTGTTGTCTTTGTTAAAGGAATTTCTTCCTGAAGGCAACGAGCTTCCAATTTCAACATATCAAGCAAAGAAAATAATGTGCCCAATGGGAATGGAAGCTAAGAAGATTTATGCATGTCCAAATGATTGTGTGTTATTTCAGAAGGACTATAGTAATTTGATAAATTGTCCAAAATGTGGTGCGTCAAGGTATAAGACTACAAATTCAGCTAAGGCTAAAAATGGCTCTCCTGCCAAGGTGATGTGGTATCTACCAATAATACCACGATTTCAACGCTTATTTGCTAATACAGAAGATGCGCAAAATTTTTCTTGGCATGGGGAGTTAAAGGTCAATGATGATGGCGTCCTACGACATGCATCTGATTCAGCACAATGGAAGAAAATTGATTTATTATACCCTCAATTTGGTAAAGAACCAAGAAACTTAAGACTTGGACTCTGTACAGATGGAATGAATCCCTATGGTACATTAAGCAGCCAACATAGAACGTGGCCTGTTATGATTGTTATATACAATCTTCCTCCTTGTTTGTGTATGAAAAATAGTTATGTGATGTTGTCAATATTGACATCAAGGCCCAAGCAACCTGGAAATAATATTGATGTTTACCTTCAACCTCTAATTGATGACCTAATGAAACTATGGGAAGAAGCTTGTTCATTGTATTTTGGGAAGATGAGATGTCATATTGATGTTAAAGCTTGTTCATTGTATTTTGCTAGTGCCAAAGATAAAAGACCACACGAAGCTGAGATGTCATATTACGGCGTCATTGAGGACATATGGGAAATGGACTATACAAATTTTCGAGTTCCTATATTTAGGTGTAATTGGATTGACAACAACAAAGGAGTTTTAGTGGATGAGTTGGGTTTCAAATTGGTGAATTTTGAAAAGATTGGTTTCAAAGATGAGCCATTCATCATGGCAGACCAGAAAAACAAGTATTCTATATTGATGACCTGACAAATAAAAATTGGTCTGTCGTTCTTAATGGAAAAAGACAGTTTACTGTAGATCCTATAAATGAAGAAGAATACTATGAAAAGTATGATGATTCCAGTCCATTCTCAGTTGGTTTGCCAAGTGTAAATGTTGAAGATAACACCGATGAATATTATAAACGTCAAGACCATGCTGAAGGAATTTTCCTTGACTAACAACTCAACTAATACTAAAGGCATGTATTCTTTGAATTATTTATTTTATTATCATGTATAGCTTATCACTTGTGCTTTTATTATCACTTATTTTTTTATCATGTATACTACCAGGTTCTAAAATGGCGAGTGAAGATGAACATTTTGAGCATGACCACCATGAAGATGAACATTCTGAGCATGAGCACCATGAGGATGGTAGTAGTGATGCTAAGAACAGTAGAGGTCCTACATTGATGCGTAGGCTGCAGGAGCTCAGGGCTAAAGGGGATAAATTGCCAGTCCAGTTTGATACGATAGAAGCACCTGTTGGGGAACGTTGTAGTTCTTTCAAGCATTACGTAGGGGCGACCGAGCGCAGTAAGGTGCCAATAGATATAGAAAATTGGCATGATGTTCCCAATGCCCAAAAAGACCTCATATGGAAAGATATATCTGTGAGTGGAAGTGATATTATGTTAATATGTTTTTATCTATTGATTCTAATTTAGTTTTCTTGGAATTAATTCCTTTTCAAAACAACATTATTAATTGCTTCTTTTGTATATATAGGGTGTTTTTCATCTATATGAAAAAGATCACAAGAAAAGAGTGCTACAATGTTGTGGTGTACGATGGAGGGGTTTTAAGACATATCTTGTAAGGGAATTTATAAATAATCCTAAACAAAAGAAGAAAGCTACAGATGTATATATTTTTATAGATCCTGAGGTGTGGGAAAGATTTGTTGCATCTAGGAGATCGGAAGAGTTTCAGGTAATAAAGATTGTGATGTATTGTATGAATATTTAATTTTATACAATTAAGGAGGTGAATATTTTTATTCATGTTTGCCAAGTCTAAATTGCAATACCTCATTTTAAATGATCAGGCTATTCACTAGGCTCAAAAGGAAAGACAGGCTAAAAATGTGCATGACCATCGCTTGGGGCCCGGTGGTTATGCCTTCCGCCGCCAACTACAAGAGAAGCAATCATCTTCTGGAGAAGAATCTAGTACAACTCAAGTTGAGCGACCACCCAGACACTTGACATGGATTGATGCTAGAAAGAATCGAGCTGGTGAAATTGTCAACCCTGCAACTAAGAAGGTGGCACAAAAGATGGTAGGTTTATCCCAACTAAGTAAAGAGTAACTCCCACAAACTTAGATTTATTTATATCTAATTGATATTGTGATTTAATATTTTTATTAACTATGAATAAATTGATCTCCACGAGCAAAGGAAGGAAGGAAAGTTCATCCCAACTGGTGACATGGATGAACTAGCAGTTGCTCTTGGTACGAAGGAGCATCCTGGCCATGTTAGGGGATTAGGAGCTGGCATAGGATTCAAGTCTTATTTTGGCCCTTCACAATCTAAAAGAGGTCGTGCAGGAGGTCTTACACAAGAGGATGTTGAAGCATTAGTAGCGCAGAAAGTAAAAGAAATAATGTCTACATATCATCCTACTCAACCTATTCATACTGCGTGTCTCTCAAGTGATGAGGTACAAGCCCATGCTCCAGTTGTAGAAGGTCATGGGAGCACTCCCGATGACCCACCACAACAATCTGCAGTAAGTTTTTGTTCTATATGTTGTGTTATTAGTATGATAAATATATGATAATATATATAGTTGTAACATGTATCTGTTCTACTGTTTCTTATATAACTTATATTATTTCAATCTAGGTTGGTATGAACTGTAAACTTGCAGTGGAGGTTCCAGAATATAATGTTGTGGCAGTAGGCAAGGTGTACAACCTTGGTGGTACATTGCATTACCAACAAATTACTGATGACATTTTCCGTGTGTCCATCCATCTTGTGTATGACGGAATGGGGGACAAACCACTACCCACACCTAATCCTGAATATAGTACAGTTGAAGAAGTTGAGGGTGCTATGGTGGGTTGGCCTAGACACTTGGTTATCAATGACAAGGTATACCTTATTTCTACCATATTTTTCATATTTGACTACATATATGAACTCATGTAATATAAGTATGTAATTTAATTAACAGGTTTGTAAACCAAAAAGTAAAACTTCTACTAGTCGTCCTCCTATGCCCAAGCCATCTTTCATTCCGGAAACTACATTCGACGAATTGGGAAGCAAAACTAAATGTTTGTGTCAATACTTAGCCAACCAAAGATCGGGATCACATATGTTGGTCAATTTATCACAAGATGCAGTTGGGAGGGACTTTGAGAATTTTATTTTTCTTGATGATATTATAGAGTTGTTCCGGTATGATTGGCTGAACACTTCGATAATAGAAGTATGGATAAGGTAAGGATCTATCAATATATATAGAAAATTCCAATACACATTTTTAGCTTATTTCTACATATGAAAATAATAACAAATGTTTAACAACCATTTATATACCGAGGTCACAAACTTTGATATAAAGAATGTTGGATTCTTAGTTCCTTCGGTCACTAGTCAGGTGGAGACACATATTGATGATGTGAATGAGTACTTCTATGATGCATTCAAATATTTTAGTAGTGAGGGGAAGGAAATTATCCTAATTCCTTTTAACGTCCAGTAAGTATTATTATTCAATATAATTTTAATAATTAATAAAATTATTTATTTTAATGTTTTTTATTCTTACTCATAGCTAGATATTGGGAATTAGTGGTGATTGCCCCAAAATTGATGACTCTTTATTATCTTGACCCAATGGGTAAAACAACAAGGAGTCAAACAAACTGAAATTGCCAGCTATGGAGTAAGCATAAATTTAATCAATGCTTCAACATGATATTTCTATTTAGAATTTCTATTTTACCAACTATCGTTTAATTGATAGGGGTATAAAGGCTTTTCGTGAAGCTGGAGGACAAATACCCACAAAATTAAAGGCATTGACTTTGAAAAATGTCAAGGTAGCTACTTTGACAACTACTTACTCTTATATGTATTCATTTTCAACTGTAATATGTCAACTCTTATACTGTTATAGTCGTTTACTAACATTAAGTATAATTTGTTATTTGTAGTGTCCTATGCAAAATAATGATTGGGCTTGTGGCTACTATGTAATGAAATATATGCAAGCTATTGTCAAACAAGCATCACATGACATTTAGACTATAAGTCAGGTAATAAAGAATAACATCATAAATTTACAAGTGATTATAGTCATTTTATAAAATATTAGCATATGCATTTTCTTTTACAGATCTTTACTACTCAGCCTTGCACACATGTGGACTTGGATGAATTCCCAGAAGAGTGGTCAGAGTCTTTTATAAATGAAGTTGATATAGCGTTGGATTAAATATGTGTGCTTCATTTATGTATGTGGTTTGAGTACTCTTTCATATTTTACTTTTGTATCTGTCATATCAGACTTTCACTCTATCATTTTGTAAAATTATGATGTGATTATGAATCATTTTTGTTATGAATGTGTGGTTTTGAATGGTGACGGTTGAGCATCAATGCTCCCCTCTCCCAGAATATATGAATCTTCTTGTTCTTCTGTTCTATATCAATTTCTGCATAATTTTTTTAAAAAAAATCGTAACTTCTAGCGTCGGTTATTTAAATAACCGACCCTAAAGATTGAATTCAGTGTACACTCTTCGGTCGAGAAAATTTTCGACTGAAACATAACTTCTAGCATCGGTTTTTGTACAAAACCGACTCTAAATGTCCTCTATGAGGACGGTTATTTACAAAAACCGACCTTAAAGATTGAATAAACATTTTCTGTGTACCTTTCGGTCGACAAGTTTGTCGACCGAAATATTTTCAGTCGACAATTTTCTCGACCGAGTGTTACACTGAAATGTTTATTCAATCTTTAGGGTCGGTTATTAAAAAAAAAACGACCCTGTAAACTCTCTTGGTCGAGAAAATTGTCGACCGAAAATATTTTTGTCGACAATTTTCTCGACCGAGACCGTTTACAGGGTCAGTTTTTTTCGAATAACCGACCTTACATGCTCCTTTTTTCTCGCCTAGGTCAAAATTTTTACAACCTGTTGCGTCGGTGTTTACTCTGTAAGGTCGGTTTTATTTGGTTAAATAAACTGACGCTATAGAGCAAATTCTATAGCGACAACCACTTAGGCGTCAGTTAAAAAGTGATGTTGCAGGCTTAAAAAAACTGACGCTACAGACCATTCTTGTACTAGTGATCATTCTGTACGGAAGATGGGTTTCATTCCCTAAGCTCTCCTCACCCTATGTCATATTTAAATGAAACCAAATATGAGGACTCCTCTATGATTCCCTCAAGGTTACAACCTCCTTCCATCTCTTCAGGCCCTCCAAAGCAGCTGTAGGGTTCTAGGTTTGTGACCTCACCATTGTTGCAAGAGACCCTGTGAGGCATCATACAAGCTTGCCGCCTCCTCACAACCTGGTCGTGATAGAAACTCCTACACTGACTCACCGCACATG
Source organism: Alisma plantago-aquatica (assembly GCA_963693085.1). Lineage (NCBI taxonomy): Eukaryota > Viridiplantae > Streptophyta > Magnoliopsida > Alismatales > Alismataceae > Alisma > Alisma plantago-aquatica. The sequence goes on from OY856411.1 coordinate 894,655,049, forward strand.
CCTCCAGCCACTCTATCATCATCAAAGAGGGAGGGATTGGTCAAGTCATGAAATCACCAGTTGGGCACCACTATGCTAAAGACGCCGGCGAGGGGCAGCAAGATGACGGTGGATGTTTCGTCAAAGGCTAAGAGAGGTATTCTTCATTCTCACATCCATATCTCTCATTGGAGGAAGGCCTGAGACTTGGGGGTGATGAGCTCAACGGCCCTAGTGCGTTCAATCTAGGATCTTGTCGATGTGGTTGTGTGGCTCTTCTTAGGTGCAAGAGCACCACCTTACGGTCAGGCTCTAGTTGGAACATGACTAAGCAACAGACCTCCAGTAGAAGCTTTCACCATCGCTCCTCCTTCTAGGTGTGAGGGGAGAGCTCATCAGAAAGCTTTAAGCACAAGACTAGCTGGATTCCTAGAGTGGTGAGGGTCCTGTTGTGGTGGCAGATGGAGATGACAGAGGGGAGGAAGGCTAAAGATCATACTCCTGCCAATGAAAACCCTAGACTAGGATCATCTTCAAAATCTCCTAAGAGAGGTGCTTACACATAAATAGTTAGATTGATGATCATATTTAATATTTGGGGTGAGTTTGTTGCAAGGATTCTGTTGTGGAGTTAGTCTAGATGCTTTGTTCACTATGGAGGTGGAGAATGAGGTCAGGATACCTAGAACTCATCTCACAGCCAGACTATGTCTTCTTAGCTTCAACTAATAGATTTCTATGGTCATATGTGTGGTCTAGATAGTAACTAACAAAATGTTCTTAAGAAAAGTAAACATGATAGCTGGTTCATAATGGGCCAAACATGGAAAATTGAAGCCTAATGTACATGATAAACCTTAATTTGGAATTTTAATATCTCTCTAGATATGACATCAAATCAATTAAAATTTGAAACATAGTTTCCCTTTGTATATCATAAACCATTGATCATATGAGAACAAAACAAATATTTTTTTACCCTTCAATTAAGATACTCCAAATTGGCACACATATTAAGATGTTGAAGTTAAGTATGCATCAAATAACCTATAACATCATCAGCACCAATTTAACTTACTTTATTATCAAACATCCATGACATTCAATAATTTATAGGAATCGATGTATACTTAGATTAGATGGTTAACTCCATAAGTAGGCCAAGTCGGTGATTAAGAAGTGGTAAATATATCAAAAGAACCCTAATGAAACCCTAATTCAGATCAGCAACCTTAGAAAGGAGTCCCAAGCCAATAAGGAGTTGTTTTGGGATGTGATGGTAACAATTAGGTGTTACACAAATTTTCAGGAATAAGACTGTTTGATTGGTTGCTTGTCTTGCTTGTTTGGACATCTACGTTGGATTTGGATATATTGCTTCTTTGAGATCTCCAAAATAGGTATGTGGTTATCTTTCTAGTTAAATTGCTTTAGTTTCATGGAGATTCCAAAGGTTTTACCAGTTGCTTGGAAATAACTGCTTGATTGACTTTTATTTCATGGAACTATAAAGTGACTATGACTATCACCATAATTATATGTGCATGATTAGCGTAGATCATGGTCCTCCACTGTAGCTCTAATGATGATGAGATAGATGACCAAGTACATGGTCTACTCATGAGGTAGGATCATTAGGTTATCATGAGTCGATGTGTTGGTCTACCCTTGGATAGGACCATACGACTCCACGACCCTATGTATTGGTCTACCTATAAGGTAGGATCATGGGGGTTAGTCAAGATCTACCATATGAGAGGTAGTATCCATGTCCACTACAGGGACAACACAGAGGATAGGATATGTAAGGATTGAGTAGTCATGTTTAAAATGTAAAGTTTGTTTTGTTAAATCATATTTGCTTGCAATATGTTGTTACAATTAAATGCAAGATTATTGTTTCCTCCACATACCAGTATAATTCAATATACTGAACACCATTTTGTTTGCTGGAGTTTTAGGTAATATTTGAAATTGGACAAAAAGTAAAGCGACACCTGTGAAGATTAAAATTAAAATAATAAAGGAGGATTTAGGTAGATAGAATCCTACTTCAGGTAGAAATCCACGTTACCTAATTTTGAAGGTATGTTAAAAGAAATTTTTTATTCCAATTTTCAGTTAGTCTTGGTAGAATTTATTAATTATTTTTTATTATTTGCAAAACCAATGATCTTATTTTGGGATAACGCCTTTGACTGCTTGGTCTCCCTTAATTGGGGGTTACTGAGAAGTGGGGTCGTTACATCCTCAATATCAATTAATACACACAACCTTTTGTATCCTAATACATCTATCTATAGATCTAGTAGTCAACCCACCATTTTCTTCTATTGGCCAGATCCATAGATCATTTCTAGCATTCGGATCTGGACAAGGGACATTGTTATTGATATTCCAAGTAGACATAGGAATATATGTGTGTATAAGTCCCAGTACCATTCTCCATTACTCTATCTCAAACAATTCACTTTCATGGTAGCTAGATCCACATGTAGGTGGTTGAGGGATCAATATAAGAAATAGAAGACCTAGTGAGCCAACATTCATGTAAAACTATAATATCATATCCATTCTGCACACTCTTATCACATAAAATTGTCTTATTATGCTAATATTTCTTTATATAAGCAAAATATGTTAGCATATTTCTCCTTCATAATGCACACCCACAAAAGAGATTGTTGACTGAGATATGCCCTAGCATTTTTCATATCGAAGAACTATTTTGGTCACATGCATCTTTCACTCCTAAGCTGCCTATAAATTGAAATAAAGTGATCTCTTTCCACCCTACTAGAGACATCTACTTTTCCTCCATGCCTCTAGTACATATAACTTTTTTAACATGTTTATTGATTTCATCAAAAAGAGAGCGACCGAGCAGGATTGCATGTTATAGGTTGGGATGAATTGAAGAGTATCCCTTGCCAAGGTTGTTCGACCCGCAAAGTACATGTGTTTAATAGTCCAACCATTCATCATGTTCTTTATGGACTCAACCCAGTGGCATATGTTGATTTGTAAATCCTATTTTGGATGGTTGGGACTGTAAAGTACTTGCCCAGGTTCTCAATATGAGTAATACATAGCTTCCTAGTAATTAATATTTTCTATGCTATGGAAACATTGGCTAATGAATGGAAGACTGATTTCATATTATAGACTAGCTGACCAGAATGACATGAAATGTTCTTCAAGGCTTCTCTGATGCAAGTAGCTTGCTGAATTAAGGCTTCAGCCATGAGAAATATGCTATGCATGAAGTAGACATGTGTAAATGGTGTACAAACCTAGACATGATAATGGACTTCCATTCACTGATACCACCAACATGTTGGATAAATTGTCTAAGTCTCTTGATTCATAAGACAAAGACATATGGGCTAACATGATCTCCATTTCTTACACCCTACATAGTTTTGAAGGCCATCATGGGTGTACCTTTCCATCAGATAGATGATTCTCTAGAGGTGATGATCTACACTATGAAGGTTACTAGATTGAAAGGTAAACCAACGTTCATGAGAATATCTTCAATGAAGTTATAGTTCATAAAGTAAAAAAAATTGGATAGATCAACCTTGATTATCATATGATTCTTATTGTCATTCTTATTGCACATTGAGTGGATGACCTCTTGTTCTAGAAGGATCTTATAGGGATGAAGTTAAAATGGGTGGGAATGATCCAATATGAGAGGTAGGACTTCATTCATTCCACAATAGTTTTAAGATTGTTTTAAAGAACACATAATTGAGGAAAATTTGTAAAATTTCATTGCATACATGTGGGACTTTAAGTTTAGAAGTTAATACAATGTGTCAATTTAGCCAAGCGTGCATCCTCCGTAGAAGTATTAAAAGAAGCTTGCATAGTTTCACTATTTAAGGACCCACTAGGTTCCAATGATGTTATAGGAATTCATTGTTCATGCCATCCAGGCTTGGTGCCTTATTTCTTCTATAGCAAAGTGATATGTTGTACCTCCTCAATAGAAGGAGTACTATGCAGACTTGCTCAAGCATCATTAGGCAAAGGGGGAAAATAGCATACATATTGCAACATATGCTTCCTAGATACAAGACATTGGTTAGTTAAGATTTTTTGAAAAAAATATTTATGAGATTTGTTAGAAGTTCGGGATATCCAATCCATTATGGTATCTCATATTTCAAGGATGCAATTTTGTTATGATGGTGACTGGATTGCATGTTGGATTGATAAAAAATTGTGTTGAAGTTGCCAATTTTTGACTAGTTGATTCATAATCTTTATTTCTAGTTTTTCTCGACCTTCATAATAAAGTTCTGGTATTCTTCAAATGTGCATGGTTTTGTTATTGAGACTACATGATTTGTTCTAGCTTGTACTATATCCAACATATTGGGAATCTATTGTTTTTTTTTCTTCCAATTATCAATGAATAGATTCTTGCAATATCATTTGGTAATATCTACCCTATAGAGTAGAAGTGGATCAATATATGACATTGTGGACTCCTAGTTATTGGATATTTGAGATAAGAAACTAGTCTTCATGTTCCAATTGGATTTAGTTTTGAACCCGTTGTGGTTAGTATAGTGGGCCTTAAATATGTTGACGAGTAAAGGTTTATGGTCGGAGGAATTTTTAAGTCTACAGAGGGATTTATGTCATAGAATTTGAAGTATGTCCAAGAGGCTAGAAGAGAAAGAAAATGAAAAAAAGATGAGAAAGTAAGAAGTAACGTATATGGATTTTGCTAAACAAGATCTATATGATCATTTAGACTTTGATTCTCCAAAACAATTCTAGATAATCATTACAGACAAGCTAAAACTCTAAGATTTTCCCCTTGTATCTTCATCAACATTCTCTAACTCTAATATGATCTAAATAACCTCCTATAATGAAGTGATCACATATTTATTCGCTAATGAAAGAGAAAATTACATTTTAGTCCATTATCAACTGACTTCATATTCTTCCAATAAAGAGGCATAAAATACAGCTCAAAACATTTTCTTTGGTCTCCAATAACACACATTGGCCTCTTTAGAACACACATCATGAATTTTCAGCATCCCCACTCAATGACACACATGATTTGACTAGCATAGGCTGATGTAGAAACATTGCCTTGGTCCAAGGAACGCCTTTGGAAGACAAGCCAACTCTATGTGGGCCCATCATCCTAGACATTTAGCCTAATGGGGCCATCCAAAGGCTCCATTTAAGTTAGTAGATCATTGTCGTTGCATTGGTCAATCCCTTTGACTGATGCATACACTAACATATGTTTTCTTTTAAGTATTGCAAATTCTGAAAGTCAGAATATATATATATATATATATATATATATATATATATATATATATATATATGACTGTTATTGTTTAAAAATATATGTGTATTTTGAAAAGGAGTGGTTTTAATAGTAAAAAAATAAAAAATCCTAAATAACAGAATAAATCAAGCTATAACAAAACAAATAGAGTATAAGATAAAGCTAGTTTGGGTATTACACGAATATCTTTGCTAAAGTAAATATGTTGAAGAGGTGCAAGACACCAAAGAACATAGTACTATATGTTCTAGAGTTTGAAGGAGTCGAGTTGGGTACATATATATATATATATATACATATATATATATACATTCAATTTCTATAAAATTTAAATTTGTATTATTAAAAAAAGCTAAATCAATACTCTTGAGTCAGTCCATCTTGAAGAATGGTTGGCCTGACTTCTAGACCAACTATGCAACAAGTCAGTTGATAATGTCATGCCAAATCTTTTTGCTCTAAGATGGGTCCTACCATGAAAAAATTGATAGACTTTAAGGCTTGACTTCACAAAGTCAAATCCAACCGCTCAAAATAGTTTGAAAAGTATGTTAAACACTAATATGACTTTCAATTTATGAATACATTCACTTGACTTTTAAAGTACAATGTTTATTAATCTTAACCAAACTAGTATGTTATTCTTTTCCTCATTTATCTTTACTTTTCACATGAATTCTATATCTCAAATTTCATCACCCATTTATGTTAGATATCGACCAATCAAGTAAGTTCATTGCATTATATTCAATTATTATGTAAATTATTATCAAGACAAGAAGCATACTGACGGGGCTTTCCAGATTATGATTACTTATTAAGACATGCATGTTTTCACCACCAGATTACAATTACATTGCTCTGATCAAGGTAAAGTTAATGTTAGGGTATTACACAAATATCTTTGATCAAATTGTTTGTGTTGAAGAGGTGCAAGATACCAATAAACATCATACTAGAAAAATATTAATGCTTAAGTAATTAATGTTGGAGAGATTCAACACACCAATGAACATCACACTAGACGTTCTAGAGTCGAAAGGAGACAAGTTGGGTATATACATACCTCTAATTTATGTATAATTATATATTTTAGTATTTAAGTAGAAAATAAATTACAGTCAGCTGACTTTTTATGTAGCCAGTCTGACTTCTAAATCATTGTGACCAAAGATGGTCATTCTTCAGAACATAATAAAAAAGTTGAATAAATACCCTCTAGTCTATCCATATTGAAAAATAGTCAGACTAATTTCTAGACCTGACTATATAAAAACAAGTATAGTAATGAAATTTATAGACAAAGAGTATGAGACTATGGGGATGGTTAAATAATAAGGAATATCAACCAAAGCCTCAATTGTGAGTTTGTGATAAAGGGACAACTTGAAATATGATTATTTAACATTATGTGAAAATGATATACCTAATTTACCCATGCTATAAACCGTAATTAAATGTTGATATATATACTTGATATGGTTAAAACGGTATTGTCCCTACCTTATATTGGATATATACATGTAATTGCTACATGTTGGACATTGGTAAATATCCTATGGATAATATTTTCATTCAATAAGATTATAAACCATGATAATTCCTTTGGTGATCATTATTAGGATAAAGCAATATACATATTAGTACTTGGAATGTATATTCATGTTCACTTTAAGTTGAGTAACATACATAATGTGTTTTTAGGATAAGAGCTTGACTTTGAGGACCAAAATACAAGGTTAGAGTTTTTATTGGACATATATTAATTTTGTCATTTGATGACCTAAAACTCTAATCTTCTTTAATGAAACATAAATCTTGAATGGATTCCTATTTGCATATGTTTTAAGATTCTTATTGAAAGATTTTTTTATATATTTTGTTTGTTGTTGGACTCTAAAATGGTGAAATCTATTTATATCTACATATGTTTTGTGATTCTTATTTAAAGAACCTTGATTATTATTTCTTCTCTCTTATAGGACAATGGGATTGTTACATTTATTTATGGATCATTTGACCACAATTTTTATTATATGAGTGAGCACGTCCCTTTGAATTCAAAATTATCTAAAAATGATTGAGCCATTCTATGTTTCCACCCTATTATGCATGCTTTATGATTAGCCTAGTTATTCTAAAGTAATGGTACTTCTCCAACATACATACCACATCTATTAATTTTCCCAAACTTGTGTTATTTCACACATAAAACAAACTTGTCGATATTGGGGTCTTGTTTCCCATACCTCTATCTCTAGATGTTATGGTTTCTCATTCCTATTGTACTTAGCATAGTATATATTATATATGCTTGTAATATTTACATTGTTATGTTTCTCAAAATGATTTCAAGGCCATTACATTCACTTATTGCTTTGATGATACAAACGTATCCTTCTTTTGTGAATCACTCTCTTATTTTTGTCTTTTGAATTTACCTAATTATTTGTAGCTCTCATTTGATGGGAAACACCCTTAATATCACACTTAAATCTTTAAAATGTCCAATTATATTCCTTTTCTTTGGGAAGTCCGAGGAATTTATTTATCTCACCCCCTCATGCAAGCAAACTCTTCCAGGTTCATACAATTACAATTTAAACTAGGATGAAATATGGTAGTACTACTACCATTACAATGATCTTCATTAAGAACATCACAAAGATTTAAGGTGGGTTTATAAAGATATAGAACCCTTTGTGTATTTTTTTATGGTACTTTCCAAGCAACTCCACTTCCTTGTTTCCCTTTCTTCTAGTACTAGTGAAGGACCAACTACTGCGAGTTTTCATCTTGGCTTCCAGAACCCATCTTGTAAGATTTGGATTATCATCCACCCTCCTTGTCAGAGCTTCCTTGGCCAACGAGGAGTCAATTTCAATGTTGATGAATTGATATCCAATTTGGATGCCAAATCTAGCCTAAGGTTTAATGCTCGAGTCTCAGCTTTCAGGACACTTTCAAAAGTAATCATCTGTCCTAGGCCACCCAACCAATTGCCTTTAGAGTCACCAAATATTACAACAATACATGCATAGTTCTTCTTGAAAGTGGAATCTGTATTGATCTTCAGCTATCCAACATGAGGTAGAATCCAAGGAACATCCTTAGTAGTGTTTATTTGTTGTCATGAGTTCGTCTTCTCCCAAGCAACTTCAATAAGAACAACTTATTTTCTTATGTATTGTGTTTGACACCACTGGTTTCTTGATATTTTCAAAGACCTCTTCATTTCTATTTACTCAGATGTTCCAACATCCAAGAATGAAGATGGTAGCGTGTTATGATCTTGGGACTATATTTGCAGAAATCTATGGCCACATAGATGGCTTGAAGAAAAAGTCTATCCATTTCTTCTAGTCGATGATGCTTTTGCTGATTGAGTTAGTTGCATCACAATCTCTTAATGTATGAAAGGTTATCTTCACTTGGGCATTACATCTAGGTCATAGTCTGTTATCTATGAGATGTCTATCAGCCCTTTGGTTGTTAGTGTGGATGGCTTCATCACCTACAAGTCACATAAAATGTTTCACTCTTGCTGCCACTTTAGCTTGCCAGATGAGGTTCCATTGATCTGGAATGTGAATGTCCTTCTGATGTTGAAGTATATCATATGCCGACCAGGTGAAGAACTAACCTAACTCTGTGAGGATCCAAGCTATAACATCTTTTTTTCTTGGTCTTTGAGGCACATGTGATTTGATGATATTCTGAACGATGTCGGAAGGGTACCAATCTTTGGGAAATGCCTTGTCCCATTTTTCTTTCTGGAGTAACTAAGCTAGACACTTGTAAGTCCTTAAGGTTGTAGGGAACTGGTCTAGTCACTTATTTAAATAATTTAGTATCCTTTCTTCACCATTTATCGGACCACACAAAAGTGTTATTCCCATTCAAAGGCATCATCAGGGAATTGTCGGTGATGAACTGCTTGTGTTGAAATGCTACTCTACCCAATCTAGAAAGATTGGGAATATTCCTCCCTTCATAACAATTGAGTTCGGAAGAGGGTCTTGAGCACCATAGATATTTCCTCTCATTGTAGAGTTCCCAAGCATGTTTGTCTATCATCGGTTTGTTCCACTCACTCATCAACTTTAAGCCCAATCCTCCATACCACTTTCTATAGGTGAGCTTGTTCCAAGCTACCAACAAGAGTGGATGACTTTTATGGTTCTTGACCCAAATGAGTGTTCTGATATTGCTATCTATGCAATTTCAAATTTTATGGGGGAACACTAAGGTCCTCATGACATATCTTGGTATGGAAGTTAGAGATGATTAGCAAGACATATTCTACCTGTGAGACTGAGACATCGAGCTAACCATACATTTATGTTCGATGATATGTTCAGAATACCACCATATTTGTTTGTCTTCACTAACTTATGGATTAATGGAAGTCCTAGGTATTTTCCAAGATCCTTAATTTGAGACAAGCCATTCATCCTACAAATCCTTCTTTTGGTTTTTTTTGAAACATTGCGAGCAAAATGTATACAAGATTTTTCTATGGAGATGGATTTCCCCAAAACTACGCCAAATTCATTGAAACAGTCCATGATTACTTTCATTTGGGTAATAGTGGCCTTAGAAAATAAGAATAAGATCATTTCTGAAGGACAAATGTGCAACTTTTGGGTCATTTTTCGAATAGGTTGAAATGTACCCACTTCTTTGCATGAAACTAAGGCTTTGATCTTATGGCTTAGACGATCTAGATAGAGAACAACCATATATGGGGAAAGAGGGTCCCCCTGCCTCAATCCATGTGGTGCTTTGAATGTAATTATAGTTTTATTGTTCCAGATAATAGAAGCATCGCCTCCTGAGATGGAGTAGAGGATGTAGTTGATGGTTGATATAAGAAAACAAATTTTGTGCAACATGTCCCCCAAAAATGGCTAAGCCATTTCTTCATAATAATTAGATAGGTCAATTTTGATGGCCATCATATGAGCTGAGCTTTTTCTTCTCATTATATGGATAATCTCTTGTGCCACTTTAATATTGTCTAATTTTCTTCTGCCGGTGTAACATCCCTGACCTGGGTTATGTTTTAACCCTAGGTGTTTTTCTTAATAAAGTTGATTAGATTCTTGCTCTTATATTTTGAAAAGTAATTAAGGCTCTTGAGGAACTTATATTTCAATTTCAGTCCTTTTTGAATAACGTTGAAACATTATTTTGTGAATTTTGGACTAAAGTGCAATTTACCCAAATTGAGGGGTTAAATTGCAAATTTCACATGATAAAATGTTCCTATGATTTTGAGACATCATAAGAATGAATATGATGTAGTGGTATGGTTTCCACAAGCTTGGGCACCAAGATAAAGCTTGTAAAGCAATCCTTGTGCATTAAGACCTAGTTTTGGTGTAATGTGCAATTTACCCAAAAACAAGGGTTCAATATGCAAAATACCACCTCTAGAGGGTCTCTCAAGTTTCTTGGAATCCATTAAATCAAATAAAATGAGAGGGGTGCCTCATTTGAATTATCTTGGAGGAGAGAGAATCTTGATATTAAAATAATCAAGATTTAAGCCTAAATGGAACTTTAATTTAATTTATTGCAAAAAGAAATAAATTAATTGAGGAGCCCTTCAACCACAAGTTGAGGGATGAATTAGAAAAGTGTTGGACGAGCTTGTGCCTTAATATGGCACAAAAAGATCTTGGTTGAGTGGAAGCCCACTCACATTATCATAATAAAAAGTATTATCCGCTAAGAGTTGGATATTAGTATAAAATCCACTAAGGTGCTTAATTTCTTTTCCATTAATTCTTGGATAATGAGGAGTTTTTGCAAGATAATGATGGTGGATTCTTTTCCAAGGAATGGAGGGGGAATTGGTTGAAATAATTTCGGAATTTAAAGAAAATAATTTCTTTTTTTCTTTCCTTGAAAATCTTTATACATATCCTTTTCCCAACCACTTAAGGATCTTTTCCTTGGAACCTTTTCTCTTTTGCTTTGTCCGGCAACGAGAGAGCTCAGGAGAAGGAGGAGGACGACTCTAACCTGTTGGTAAGCTTTTGATCATCTTCCACCTTGGATTCATGGAGAAAACCCTAAATCAATGCTTGATTCTTTGTCTTCTTCACTCGATTTCCAATCCTAGCCAACTTGTTTATCCAAAAGCTCAAGAACGGACCTTGGGAAGTTGCTAGAACTTCATCCACCATTAGAGCCGTTGATCTTGGACCTTGGAGATCAGATTTTGAGGCGGGTTTTATAACTTTAACCCTTAAACATTGATATTGCATCAAATTCTCTATGATTTGTTGGTTATTTTCTTCTATTTGGAACTCTTTTGATTCATTGCTGAAATTGCCATGAAAAACGACTGTTGTTCTTAGATGCACGAAGGAATATGATGATGACATCATCATGGACATATTTCCCAATATATTATTAGGCAAAACGGTTTCCATATGTTGCTCAAACGGTTTCCTAAACCGTTTGGGAGCAAACGGTTTCAAACCGTTTGAGGGGAAACAGTTTCACCAAACCGAATGAGAGAAAATGGTTTTAAACCATTTGGTGGTATTGACCATGGTTGACCGTTTGGATATTTTTTGATAATGATGTTGGTTAATGATCCACTAATTATAATTGATTAGTTCCAATTGGTTCATGAGTTGAAGCACAATCAATCACCAAACCCTAATCGGGCTAAGTGCTGATTTCTAATTTGATTGAGTTAGTTCTTTGGGATGATTGACCCAAACGGTTTCAAAACCATTTGGGGATCACCCAAACGGTCTCAAGACCATTTGAGGATCACCTAAGACCGTTTGGAGGTCTAGGGTTGAGTATAGTTAGGTGTTGGAAGATCCAAATATAACAATTTGATTTGCAATCAAATGCTAATTTGGTGATCAATCCTATGATCCAAACCCTAATTGGATGTCATAGATTTTGATGATAAGATGGGAAAATGGTCTCAAGACCATTTTGAGGTCATCCAAACGACCTCAAGACCGTTTTAGGTCAGGTCCTGTCCAATTTGGATGATGGTCCAATGGTTTCAAAGTAACTAGTTTCACATTGATTAACATTGAAGGTTCCTTGATTCCAAACCCTAATCCAATTGGAATCTAAACCCTAATTGATGATTAATTGGAAGTTGAATCACTTGAAGGATAATTTATTTAAGTCCAATTGAGATGTGGATCTTAGGCTCAATTGATAGTTGGATACAATAATTCAATTGATTAGGGGATCAACATTGGAAACCCTAAATCAACATGTTTGGTGGAGATCATATTTGGTCCATTCAGTTTTGAGGAAGTTTGGGCCAAACGGTCTCAAGACCTTTTGGGACCAAACGATCCCAAACCAGTTAAGGTTCAAATGGTTTCAAATGTCACTTTATCAAATGGTTTCAAGAATTACTTTGGCAAACGGTTTCAACATCTTACTTTACCAAACGGTTTCAAGGGTATGTTCAAGACCGTTTGAAGGTCTAAATGGTCTTAGACCGTTTGGAGGTGTTATAAGCAAGAACGTTTGAGGTTTGATTGGTCAAGACCATTTGGGGTCTAAGAAACCAAGATCGTTTGGAAGTTAATCAACTAAATCATATGAACTCTTAAAGTGGTTGAAGGTCAATTGTTTAAGTGAACAATTACATGATGTAATCCAAGGGTGATTATAATAATGAAACCCTTAATGAGATTGGGTGATTAGTACCCTTAAAATAATTAAGCTTTAATGATCATGGTGACAATGACATAACTCATGGTGTTAATTCTTCTTTCAAGTTGAGTTGACTTAGCTTAATCAAGCCTGAAGTAAGCATCATTTATAGAAGATGAGAGAGAAGACTTCCTACAAGAATGATAACCATATAATGGCTAAGTCTTATTACTTTTAATATGAATGAATGTGTAATTAGGGTATGATCCTTGATAGGGAGATCATGAAACCCTAATAATGAAGGTTAATGAATCATAACCCTAATTGAGGGCATTGATATGTGAAATCCTAATACATGAGGATGGTGTGATCCTAATTCATGGTAATGACATGAGAAACCCTAATTCAGAGTACTTTGGTGATCATTCCTACTTGTGGTGAATAGTAAACCCTAATTGTGGATTGTTGAATATAAACCCTAATCTAGGGTGATGCAATGGGAATAGTAAACCCTAATTCCAAATAAGGTGAATGAAGATATGAAACCCTAATTCTGGGTTAAACTTTACAGCATGAAACTCTAAGGTTGGATAATGAATTGATGAGTCATTAATCCTAATTGAGCTAAGGGGATGACCAACCCTAATTGAAATGAAAAGGTTAACCCAAACCCTAGCAAGGGCATAGTGGTGTAACCCTTGAATAATTATGTTGTAATTGTCTTGCATTGTGCTGATATGAAATTGATGTATCTGTTATCATTTGTACTAATCATGCAGGTTTTATAAAATAGTGAACAGAGTCAGGTAAGAACTATGATGCCCTATTTATTGATAGTACTTTATGAACCTTGTGAGGAATGATATGCTATGTTGTGTAGTGAGAGGTAACCAAAGAGATTATTAGGTTTTAAGAGCCAAGCGAAATACCCGCATTGCAATTATCATGTTTACACTATTAGATGACTTGATGGCATTAAGTTACTTGTTAAAGTGGTAGCAAGTGTTTTGAGGATCTAAGGGTTTGAACACCTTATTCTTGAATCATAATGATGAGATGATGAGGGACTGATATCCCAATGTTAATAAAGCTATGAAATAAACTTGATAGAAATAGTACTCATTCTTTATAGCAATTGTTATAATGGTTTATGTTTGAAAACATGCCTGATGCTAAAATAATGTTGTAATGTACCTAAATAATCAAGTGAAATGATATCATGTAGAGCCCTGACCATAGATCAATTATCGTCAGTAGTTTGGTGATGGTGAAACAGGTTTTCCTAAGGGAACTCCTGGAGGGCATACTTTTGAGTATGTGGGGGTTATGGGCATGAATATCCTTACACCCTAATGGAGGAACTAATGTGAGATCAACATTTAATCTCTCAATCCTTTATTATATGCATATGCTGGGATGATGTATCACTAATCTCCCGATGATGATGTTAATGCCGAATCGATGTGAGATAAATAAGAAATCTCTTGATTGCGAAGCTAGTACAACATGCCACTATAACTCTAATAGTGAAGTTGCCACTATACCCTAGAAAGCTATTTGGTAGAGACATGAGATGTCCTGCAAGTTGTTCCACACACTGATTGATGAGGATGAGGTCATAGAAATCTGGCTCTTCTATTGACTTATGAATGGTACCGATTTCGATTTCGCAATGGTCGGTTGGAGTTTGAGCGGTATGCCTCATCTTCTCAGGGCATAAGTATGTTTGTAAAATGTAATCAGCCGTGTAGCATATTTGCTTAGAGTTGAATTACAAGAATCAATGGTTGATGATACATTATCTATTATGTCCTAGTTGGATAAATGCTATACATGTTCTTCATATTCCTTATTGAATAAATGACATGCTTCTTATCAAGTTATAATTGAAATAAACTGCATAGAGAATACTGCTCTACAAAGTTTAATCAATGATTTACCTATTGTTGAATATTTATACTTCAACTTCTCAGTGTTATTCTATTATCTGCAATAACAATGTTTCTGGCGGAGAGTTATATCTCTCGCTGGGGCAATTTTTCAATTGTCTCACCCCGTGGGATTAAATTTTTTTAGATAAACGTCGAGGAAAAGGTAGAAACCCTACAAAGGGTGAACAACAAGCTTAGCAGCAGCAACAATAAGGACAGTTTTGATCCTCAAATGGAGACACTGACTGTCAAGTCCAGTAAATAGAGAGTCCTATGTGTCGTCTCTGTACTCTCAGATCCTAGGAGTCAGTAGATGGTTTGATATAGATCTGAGATTTTTGGCTTGATGCCTCGAGATTTTTGTATACTGCTTATGTACAGTTTAACATGACAGTTAATGTTTGTGTCTCTCGAGATGAGATGATACAGAGATGTACTGATGAATCAGAATGTAAATAACTCACTTTGATCCTTTATGAAAGAGTTTTTCAGTTTATGAATCTCTTTGCAAAAATTTTTAATTTTTAGTGATTTTCAGTAATTTCGCTGCTAATAATACGCTTCCGCATTAGTTAATCTTGTTTTTGTGAGAGGTTCGCCACAATCTAGTGATATCAGAGCACTAGGTTCGCTGTGTCTAAAGAGACATAGGACTAAGGTTGTTGAGTCTGTTCTAGTGTCTTCCAGTCTATCTGATAGTGTCTTCTGCTCATATAGGAGGAGAAGAAGAACTAAAGATGTCTGGATCACATGATGAACATGTTGCTGAAAGTAGTGTTGCTGCACCCAGAGGAGGTGCAAGAGACCAAGGAAGGGAGGAGCATGTGCCTAAACCACCCCAGTTCAATCAAGCTGACATGGGGAACCCAGCCTTCCAAGCCATGTTTGGGTAGTTTATGGATGCCATGACACATATGACTGATAGAATGCCCATACCTGCACCTAGGGCACCTGCCCATGATGAAAGACAGGGAGCCGACAAGACGTTTGAATGACTTCACCGGGTTGGAGCCACAGAATACGCTGGGACAGCTAACCCAGTAGATGCTGACATGTGGCTAACTGAACTAGAGAAGGCCTTTAGAATCCTTAACATCCCATAAGCTGAGAAGGTTAGACATGTTGTGTAACTTCTTAAAGCGAGTGTTGGTCATTGGTGGACCATAGAGGAGGGGAAAAGGCCAGGTGTGGAGATGGAATGGGAGGTTTTCTGATGGAAATTTATCAATAGATACTTTCCTAAAACATTCCTTGATGAAAAGATCTCTCAGTTTGAGAGGTTAAGAGAAGGACCAATGAACATTAGTGAGTATGAGGCTAAGTTCATGGAGATTTTATGGTTCTGTCCACATATGGGAACTACAGATGAAGAAAGGATTCAACATTTTGAGAAGGGGTTAAACACTGAGTTGACCACCCCTGTGTCTGCCCTGGAAAATAGGGAAAGATTTGCTACTTTCGTGGGGTCTATCAGAAGGATAGAGAGGTCTGTGACTGAGAAGTGATAGAACAAGAACAAGAAGGTGTACCCCCAGTTCCAAGGATCCTCATCCAAAAGTTTCAAGAAACCGAGGTTTTTTGCACCAATGGCACCACCTAGATTCAATACCCAGACGTAGTGGACGTCAAATAGGGGTAGAGGACGAAGTTTACCACCGGAAGGAACCCATAGCTCAACATCAGTGTCAGTTACAGGACCATCCAGACCACGGTCGGGGATCAGAAGTTGTTTCATATGTGGAAAAAAGGGGCATCTAATGAAGGATTATAAAGTGAGAGAGGCAAGTGTGACTCAACTTCAGAGACAGAGTCAGCAAGGTTCTCAAAGGTGACAATTTCCAGGTGGCGCTAGAGGACATGGACAAGCATCCCAAGATGGATCATCAACACCCAGTAATCGAGCACCGAATCAACCGAGGCAATGGCGAGATTCTATGCGATGAATCAGCCTACTGTAGTGATCAACCCTCGGGTTGTGACAGGTAAAATGGAACTATTTTATTCTGATATGTCTACATCCCTTTTCATATCTGTTTTAATTGATTTGTGTGCTACACATCCCTTTATCACTCGAAGAGTGATTCTTGACTGCAACATGACTACCAGTCATAGAGAAGATAGTATGTTGTTAGAAACTCCTTTGATAGGATATGTTGTGTTGCGGGAGGTGTGTTCTCGCTGCATTCTTTTCTTTTCTGAACATCGTATTCAAGTGGATCTTATACCACTTGAGATGCATAGGTTCGATACAATCCTGGGGATGGATACCTTAGAAAGGTATAAGGTTGTCTTGGATTGTGAGTCCAAGCAAGATGTATTCACAGATGAAGGTGACACATGGATCTTTCAAGGAGATAGAAAGATTCTTCCAACCTGTCTTGTGTCATCTATGGTAGCTGAGAAGCTGATGAAGCAAGGATGTTATGCATTCTTGGCCCATGTGGTAGATACCACCATGGAGAGTTCTAATCCTGCTGAAGTTCTAATAGTCAGGGAATTTGAAGATGTATTTCGTGAAGAACTTCCAGGTGTTCCTCCACCCCAAGAGATTGATTTTGAGATTAATCTAATCCCAGGCACGCAACCAATAACACAAACACCATATAGGATGGTGCCCGCTGAGATGGAAGAACTCAAGAAACAACTGCAGGATTTCCTTGAGAAGGGTTCTATCTGACCAAGCACTTCACCTTGGGGTGTTCCGTTCCTCTTTGTTAAAAAGAAGGATGGATTGATGCGGTTATGCATTGATTACAAATAGTTAAATAAAGTAACTACAAAGAATAAGTATCGTTTGCCAAGGATTGACGATTTGTTTGACCAGTTGCATGGTGCAACTGTTTTCTCAAAGATAGATCTGAGGGCGGGATATCATCAGCTGCGTATTAAGGAGGGTGACATACCTAAGTCTGCCTTTAGGACAAGGTATGACCACTATGAGTTCACAGTTATGTCATTTGGACTAACTAATGCACCAACTGCATTTATGGAACTCATGAATAGAATCTTTCGACCTTTTCTTGATCAGTGTGTAGTTGTCTTCATAGATGACATCCTGATCTACAGTAGAGATGCTCAACAGCATGAGCAACATCTTTGTCAGGCTCTAACTTTGCTAAGAGAGCATAAGTTGTATGCTAAGTTTAGCAAGTGTGAGTTTTGGTTACCATAAGTTTCTTTTCTTAGACACGTGATATCTGCTTCAGGTATTCGTGTTGACCCTAAAAAGGTAGAATATGTCTTGCGATGGGAACAACCGAAGACACCGACGGAGATTCATAGTTTCTTAGGGTTGGCAGGCCATTATAGGAGGTTCATTAAGAACTTCAGTTCTATAGCTTTACCCTTAACCAAGTTGACTAGAAAGATGTTCCTTTTGTCTGGAATGACAAGTGTCAACAATCATTCCAGTTGTTGAAGGAGAGGTTGACAAGTGCACCAGTGCTAGTATTACCCGAGCAAGGGAGAGGGTATATAGTTTTCTGTGATGCCTTTAAGAATGGACTAGGATGTGTGTTAATGCAAGATAAACAAGTGATTTCAATTGCTTCTCGACAGCTTAAGAAACACGAGGAGAATTATCCGACACACGATCTAGAACTAGTTGTTGTAGCCCATGCTTTGAAGATCTAGAGACATTATCTCTATGGGGAAACATTCCAGATTTTCACAGACCATAAGAACCTAAAGTACATCTTCTCTCAGCATGAGCTAAACATGAGGCAACGCTACTGGATGGAGTTAATCAAGGACTATGATTGTACAATTGATTATCATCCAGGGAAGGCCAATGTAGTTATTGATGCATTAAGTATGAAATCAGCAACACCAACCCTAGATAAAGAACAACTTAATTCTTTGGTATGCTCTAGGAGGGATATGCTTATCTCCTTAAGGCAAGACAATGTACAGTTAAAAGTATCATTATTATCAGGGTTGTTAGTTGAGATGCACATAAAACCTACTCTGAGACAGTAGATTAAGGAGGCACATCAAGTTGATGTTGTAGTTCAACAGATTAGATCAGAGAATGGTAGTAAGAAACGAGATGGTTTCCATGATTCAGGTGATCAGGTAGCATATTATCATGGTAGAATGTTAGTACCTGATGATGATAACTTAAGGAAGTTAGTTCTAGATGAAGCTCATTCTTCAATGTATGCTATGCATCTAGGAAGCACCAAGATGTATCATAACTTGAAAGATATGTATTGGTGGCCTAGTTTGAAGAAGGATGTTGTTGAGTTCGTTATGAAGTGTCCAATGTGTCAGCAAGTTAAAGCTGAACACCAAAAGCCTGCAGGAACACTACAACCTTTGCCCATACCACAGTGAAAGTGGGATCATGTAACCATGGAGTTCATGGTTGGTCTGCCTAGAACAGCCAAAGGTCATGATTCCATTTGGGTAATAGTTGATAGGTTGACAAAGACAACACATTTCTTACCTATCAAGACAACCTATTGTACAGAGAGACTGGCACAGTTATATGTAGATGAGATAGTGCAGCTGCATGGGGTCCCAGTTACCATTGTTTCTGACAGAGGTCCCCAGTTTACGAGTCATTTTTGGGAGCGACTTCATAAAGCCTTAGGCACACAATTAAGGTTTAGTACAACCTTTCATCTTTAGACTGATGGACAATCAGATAGGACTATACAAACCTTGGAGGACTTGCTTAGGGCATGTGTCCTCCAGTTTATAGGGAGTTGGGATCTACATCTAAGCTTGATAGAGTTTTACTACAACAATAGCTATCAATACAGTATTGACATGACACCTTATGAAGCTTTGTATGGTAGACATTATAGATCTCCCCTATGTTGGTATGAAACATGTGAGTATCAACTTTTGGGTCCTAATCTTGTGTAGAAGACCACTGAGAAGATCAAAATAATACAACAACAGTTAAAGACTACACAGGATAGGAAGAAATCTTACGCTGATAAGCATCGTAGAGCTTTAGAATTCCAAGTTGGAGACAGAGTGTACCTCAAGGTCTCACTTTGCAAGGGAGTTCTTAGGTTTGGAAGAAAAGGAAAGTTAGCTCCTAGATTTATGGAACCTTATCAAATCATTGAATGGATTGGAAAGGTAGCTTATAATCTGGAGTTACCACCTGAGTTACACAAGTTGCACCTAGTATTCCACATTTCCATGCTATGGAAATGTCATCCTGACATAGAATCAGTTCTGTAGCCTATGGATGTAGAATTAAACGATGATATATCTTATGTTGAAGGACCTATGTTGATTCTTGATAGAAGGATCAAGAAGTTGAAAAAGAAAGACATTAGTCTTGTAAAAGTCCTCTGGAATCATCGTGGCATAGAAGAAGCTACATGGGAACTAGAGGAAGAAATGAGGAGGAAATACCCTACTCTTTTCTCTAAATGTTTTGTTAATGATTTCGGGGACAAAATCCTTATAAGGGGTCGATAATTTGTAACATCCCTGACCTGGGTTATGTTTTAACCCTAGGTGTTTTTCTTAATAAAGTTGATTAGATGCTTGCTCTTATCTTTTGAAAAGTAATTAAGGCTCTTGAGGAACTTATATTTCAATTTTAGTCCTTTTTGAATAACATTGAAACATTGTTTTGTGAATTTTGGACCAAAGTGAAATTTACCCAAATTGAGGGGTTAACTTGAAAATTTCACATGATAAAATATTCCTCTGATGTTGAGGCATCATAAGAATGAATATGATGTAGTGGTATGGTTTCCACAAGCTTGGGCACCAAGATAAAGCTCGTAGAGCAATCCTTGTGCATTAAGACCTAGTTTCGGTGTAATGTGCAATTTACCCAAAACCTAGGGTTCAATATGAAAACTACCACTCTAGAGGGTCTCTCATGTTTCTTGGCATCAATTAAAGCAAAGAAAATGAGAAGGGCGCCTCATTTGAATTATCTTGGAGGAGAGAGAATCTTGATATTAAAATAATTAAAATTTAAGCATAAATGGAACTTTAATTTAATTTAATGCGAAAAGAAATAAATTAATCCAGGAGCCCTTCAACCAAAAGTTGAGGGATGAAATAGAAAAGTGTTGGACGAGCTTGTGCCTTTCTATGCCACAAAAAGATCTTGGTTGAGTGGAAGCCCACTCACATTATCATAATAAAAAGTATTATCCACTAAAAGTTGGATATTAGTATAAAACCCACTAAGGTGCTTAATTTCTTTTCCATTAATTCTTGGATAATGAAGTGGTTTTGCAAGATAATGAAGGTGGCTTCATGGCCAAGGAATGGAAGGGGAATTGGTGGAAATACTTTCGGAATTTAAAGAAAATAATTTCTTTTTCTCTTTCCTTGAAAATCCTTATACATATCCTTTTTCCAACCACTTAAGGATCTTTTCCTTGGAATTCCTTTTCTCTTTTGCTTTGGCCAACCACGGGAGAGCTCAGGAGCAGGAGGAGGACGACTCTAACTTGTTGGTAAGCTTTTTATCATCTTCCACCTTGGATTAATTGTGAAACCCTAAATCAATGCTTGATTCTTTGTCTTCTTCACTCGATTTCCAATCCTAGCCAACTTGTTTATCCAAAAGCTCAAGAACGGACCTTGGGCAGTTGCTAGAACATCATCACCATTAAAGCCATGGATCTTGGATCTTGGAGCTTGGAGATCATATTTTGAGGTGGGTTTTATAACTTTAACCCTTTAACATTGATATTGCATCAAATTCTCTATGATTTGTTGGTTATTTTCTTCTATTTGGAACTCTTTTGATTCATTGCTGAAATTGCCATGAAAAACGGCTGTTGTTCTTTGATGCACGAAGGAAGATGATGAAGACACCATCATGTACATATTTCCCAATAGATTATTAGTCCACACGGTTTCCATACGTTTCTCAAACGGTTTCCTAAACCATTTGGGAGCAAATTGTTGCAAATCGTTTGGGAGCAAACGGTTTCAAACTGTTTGAGGGGAAACAGTTTCACCAAACCGAATGAGAGAAAATGGTTTCAAACCATTTGGGGGCGTTTACCATGGTTGACTGTTTGGTGATTTGTTGATAATGATGTTGGTTAATGATCCACTAATTATAATTGATTAGTTCTAATTGGTTCATGAGTTGAAGGACAATCAATCACCAAACCCTAATCGGGTTAAGTGCTGATTTTTAATTTGATTGAGTTTGTTCGTTGGGTTGATTGACCCAAATAGTTTCAAAGCCATTTTAGGATCACCCAAACGGTCTCAAGACCATTTTAAGGTCACCCAAGACCGTTTGGAGGTCTAGGGTTGAGTATGGTTAGGTATTTGAAGATCCAAAGATACCAAGTTGATTTGCAATCAAATGTTGATTTGGTGATCAATCCTATGATCCAAACCCTAATTGGATGTCATAGATTTTGATGATAAGATGGGAAAATGGTCTCAAGACTGTTTGGAGGTCATCCAAATGATCTCAAGACCGTTTGAAGTCAGGTCATGTCCAATTTGGATGATAGTATAATGGTTTCAAAGTAACTAGTTTCACATTGATTAACATTGAAGGTTCATTGATTCCAAACCCTAATCCACTTGAAATCTAGACCCTGATTGATGATTAATTGGAATCTGAATCACATTAAGGATAATTTATTTAAGTCCAATTCATATGTGGAGCTTAGGCTCAATTGATAGTTGGATACAAGAATTCAATCGATCAGGGGATCAACATCGGAAACCCTAAATCAACATGTTTGGTGGAGACCATATTTGGTCCATTCGGTTTTGAGTAAGTTTGGGCCAAATGGTCTCAAGACCATTTGTGTCCAAACGGTCTCAAGACCATTTGGGACCAAACGATCCCAAACCAGTTAACGTTCAAATGGTTTCAAATGTCACTTTATCAAACGGTTTCAAGAATTACTTTGGCAAATGGTTTCAACCTCCTACTTTACCAAACAGTTTCAAGGGTATGTTCATTACCGTTTGAAGGTCTAAATGGTCTTAGACCATTTTGAGGTGTTATAAGCAAGACCGTTTGAGGTCTGATTGGTCAAGATCGTTTGGGGTCTAAGAGACGAAGATCGTTTGGAAGTTACTCAACTAAATCGTATGAACTCTTAAAGTGGTTGAAGGTCAATTCTTTAAGTAAACAATTACATGATGTAATCCAAGGCTGATTATAATAATGATCCCCTAAAAGAGATAGGGTGATTAGTACCCTTAAACTAATTAAGCTTTGATGATCATGGTGATAATGACATAACTCATGGTGTTAATTCTTCTTTCCAGTTGAGTTGACTTAGCTTAATCATGGCCGAAGTAAGCATCATTTATAGAAGATGAGAGAGAAGACTTCCTACATGAATGATAACCATATAATGGCTAGGTCTTAATACTTTTAATATGAATGAATGTGTAATTAGGGTATGATCCTTGATAGGGAGATCATGAAACCCTAATAATGAAGGTTAATCAATCATAACCCTAATTGAGGGCATTGATAGGTGAAACCCTAATACATGAGGATGGTGTGATCTTCATTCATGGTAATGACATGAGAAACCCTAATTCAGAGTACTTTGATGATCATTCCTACTTGTGGTGAATATTAAACCATAATTGAGGGTTGTTGAATATAAACCCTAATCTAGGGTGATGCAATGTGAATAGTAAACCCTAATTCCAAATAAGGTGAATGAAGATATGAAACCCTAATTCTGGGTTAGACTTTATAGCGTGAAGCTCTAAGGTTTGATAATGAATTGATGAGTCATTATTCCTAATTGAGTTAAGGGTATGATTAACCCTAATTGAAATGAAAAGGGAAATCCTAACCCTAGCAAGGGCATAGTGGTGTAACCCTTAAATAATGATGTTGTAATTGTCTTGCATTGTGCTGATATGAAATTGATGTATCTGTTATCATCTGTACTAATCATGCATGTTTTATAAAATAGTGAACATAGTCAGGTAAGAGCTATGATGCCCTATTTATTGAAAGTACTTTATGAACCTTGTGAGCAATGATATGCTATGTTGCCTAGTGAGAGGTAACCAAAGAGATTATTAGGCTGTAAGAGCCATGTGAAATACCTGCATTGTAATTATCATGTTTACAATGTCAGATGACTTGATGGCATTAATACAATGAGCCATGTGAAATAGCTGCATTGCAATTATCATGTTTACACTGTCAGATGACTTGATGGCATTAATGCAATGCCCGGGCCCACTACCCAAGGCTCTAGTAGAGTTTTAGGAATGGTGTATGTCCCCACAGACCACCCCTAGCCTTAACTACGCGCTTTGTCCCCACACACGCGCATGCCAGGATCAACTTCCTAACAGGTCACCCATCCTAGTACTACTCCAATCCGAGCACACTTAACTATGGAGTTCTTTAGTGATGGGCTCCCAGAAAAGGAGGTGCACCTGGGTAATATGGGTAGTCCAATCATTCCTTTTAAGATCAACTTATCTGAGGCCTCAAATCCTGGGATGTTACAATATCCCCCACTTAGACTCTTGATGTCTTCATCAAGGCTCAACTATAAGGCCTCGTAATCTCTTCCACATTTTAGTGCAGACCCACAATGGCCCATGGACACCCAACTCCCGATCACGGAATACTAGCACAAGGGTGGCTACATCAACCATGGACATCCCTTTCCTACAATCCTGGACCGCACAGCTCAAGACCGGCATGCCATGCCCATGTGGGCCCCACCTACTGGAGGGGTTATGGCTCTTATACCATTTGTAATGCCTGAGCCCACTACCCAAGGCTCTAGTAGAGTTTCAGGAATGACGACTGTCCCCACAGACCACCACTAGCCTTAACTGTGCGCTTTGTCCTCACTCACGTGCATGCCAGGATCAACTTCCCGATAGGTCACCCAACCTAGTACTACTCCAAGCTGAGCATGCTTAACTATGGTGTTCTTTAGTGATTGGCTCCCAGAAAAGGAGGTGCATCTTGGTGATATGGGTAGTCCAATCAATCCTTTTAAGATCAACTTATCCGAGGCCTCAAATCATGGGATGTTACAATTAAGTTACTTGTTAAAGTGGTAACAAGTGTTTTGATGATCTAAGGGTTTGAACACCTATATTCTTGAATCATAATGATGAGATGATGAGGGATTGAGATCCCAATGTTAATAAAGCTATGAAATGAACTTGATAGAAATAGTACTCATTTCTTATAGCAATTGTTATAATGGTTTATGTTTGAAAACATGTCTGATGCTAAAAGAATGTTGTAATGTACTTAAATAATAAAGTGAAATGATATCATGTAGAGACCTGACCATAGATCCATCATCGCCAGTAGTTTGGTGATGGTAAAACAGGTTTTCCTAAGGGAACTCCTGTAGGGCATACTTTTGAGTATGTGGGGGTTATGGGCGCGAATATCCTTACGCCCGAATGGAGGAATTGATGTGAGATCAACATTTAATCTCTCAATCCTTCATTATATGCATATGTCAGGATGATGCATCACTAATCTCCCGATGATGATGTTAATTCTAAATCGATGTGAGATAAACAATAAATCTCTCAATTGCGAAGAGAGTACAACATGCCACTGTAACTCTAATAGCGAAGTTGCCAGTATACCCAGGAAAGCTATTTGGAAGAGACACGAGATGTCCTACAAGTTGTTCCTCACACTGACTGAGGAGGATGAGGTCATAGAAATCCGACTCTTCTATTGACCTATTTATGGTACCAATTTTGATTTTGCAATGGTCAGTTGGAGTATGAGCGGTATGCCTCATCTCCTCAGGGCATAAGTATGTTTGAAAAATGTAATCAACCATGTAGCATATTTGCTTGGAGTTGAATTATGAGAATCAATGGTTGATGATACATTATCTATTATGTCCTAGTTGGATAAATGCTATACATGTTCTTCATATTCCTTATTGAATAAATGACATGCTGCTTATCAAGTTATAATTGAAATAAACTGTATAGAGAATATTTTTCCACAAAGTTTAATCAATGATTTACCTACTGTTGAATATTTATACTTCTATTGCTCAGTGTTATTCTATTATCTGCAATAAAAATGTTTTTGGCGGAGAGTTATATCTCTCGCTGGGGCAATTTTTCAATTATCTCACCTCGTGGGATTAAATTTTTTTAGGTAAATGTTGAGGAAAAGGTAGAAACCCTATAGAGGGTGAACAGTAGTAGCAACAGCAAGGACATCAGTGATCCTCAGGTGGAGACACTAACTATCAAGTAATGTAAATAGAGAGTCCTATGTGTCGTCTCTGTACTCTCAGGTCCTAGGAGTCAGTAGATGGTTTGATATAGATCTGAGATTTTTGGCTTGATACCTTGATATTTTTGTATACTGCTTATGTACAGTTTAACATGACAGATAATGTTTGTGACTCTCGACATGAGATGATACAGAGATGTTCTAATGAATCAGAATGTAAATAACTCACTTTGATTCTTTATGAAAGAGTATTTCAGTTTGTGAATCTCTTTGCAAAAAGTATTAATTTTTAGTGATTTTCAGTAATTCCGCTGCTAATAATATGCTTCCGCATTAGTTAATCTTGTTTTTACGAGAGGTTCTCCACAATTTAATAGTATTAGAGCACTAGGTTCGTTGAGTGTACAGAGGCATTGGACTAAGGTTGTTGAGTCAGTTCTAGTGTCTTCCAGTCTATCTGATAGTGTCTTCTACTCATATAGGAGGAGAAGAAGAACTAAAGATGTCTGGATCACATGATGAACATGTTGCTGAAAGTAGTGTTGATGCACCCAGAGGAGGTGCAAGAGACCAAGGAAGGGAGGAGCCTGTGCCTGAACCACCCCAGTTCAATCAAGATGACATGGGGAACCCAATCTTCCAAGTCATGTTTGGGCAGTTTATGGCTGCCATGACACATATGACTGATAGAATGCCCATACCTGCACCTAGGGCACCTTCCCATGATGAAAGATAGGGAGCCGACAAGATGTTTGAATGACTTCTCCGGGTTGGAGCCACAGAATATGATGGGACAACTGACCCAGTAGATGCTGACATATGGCTAACTGAACTAGAGAAGGCCTTTAGAATCCTTAACATCACAGAAGTTGAGAAGGTTAGACATGCTGTGTACCTTCTTAAAGGGAGTGCTAGTCACTGGTGGACAATAGAGGAGGGGAAAAGGCCAGGTGTGGAGATCGAATGGGAGGTTTTCTAACAGGAATTTGTCAATAGATACTTTCCTAAAACGTTCCTCGATGAGAAGATCTCTCAGTTTGAGAGGTTAAGACAAGGACCATCGAACATTAGCGAGTATGAGGCTAAGTTCATGGATCTTTTGTGGTTCTGTCCATATATGGCAACTACATATGAAGAAAGGATTCAACATTTTAAGAAGGGGTTAAACTCTGAGTTGACCACCCCTGTGTCTGTCCTAGAAAATAGGGAAAGATTTGCTACTTTCAAGGAGTCTATCAGAATGATAGAGAGGTCTGTGACTGAGAAGCCACAGACCAAGAACAAGAAGGTGTACCCCCATTTCCAAGGATCCTCATCCAAAAGTTTAAAGAAACTGATGTTTTCTGCAGCAATGGTACCACCTAGATTCAATACCCAAACACAGTGGATGTCAAATAGGGGTAGAGGACGAAGTTTACCACCCGAAGGAGCCCACATCTCAGCATCCATGTCGGTTATAGGACCATCCAGACCACAGCTGGGGATTAGAAGCTATTTCATATGTGGAAAAATGGGGCATCTGATGATGGATTGTAAAGCCAGAGAGGCAAGTGTGACTCAACTTCAGAGGCAGAGTCAGCAAGGACCTCAAAGGTGGCAGTTTCCAGGTGGCTCTAGAGGGTGTGGACAAGCATCCCCAGCTGGATCATCAACACCCAGTAATCGAGCACCGAATCAACCACAGGCAATGATGAGATTCTATGCAACGAATCATCTTGATGCAGTGATCAACCCTCGAGTAGTGACAGGTCAGATGGAACTATTTTATTCTGATATGTCTACATCCCGTGTCGTATCTGTTTTAATTGATTCAGGTGCTACACATTCCTTTATCACTCGAAGAGTGATTCTTGACTGCAACATGACTACCAGTCATAGAGCAGATAGTCTGTTGTTAGAAACTCCTTTGATGGGATCTACTGCATTGCAGGAGGAGTGTTCTTCCTGCATTCTTTTCTTTTCTGAACATCACATTCAAGTGGATCTTATACCAGTTGAGATGCATGGGTTCGATATAATCCTGGAGATGGATACCTTAGAAAGGTATAAGGTTGTCTTGGATTGTGAGTCCAAGCAAGTTGTGTTCACAGATGAAGGTGATACATGGATCTTTTCAGGGGATAGAAAGATTCTTCCAACCTATCTTGTGTCAGCTATGGTAGCTAGGAAGCTGATGAGGCAAGGATGTTATGCATCCTTGGCCCATGTGGTAGATACCACCATGGAGAGTTCTAATCCTGCTGAAGTTTCGATAGTCAGGGAATTTGAAGATGTATTTCCTGAAGAACTTCCAGGTGTTCCTCTACCCTGAGAGATTGATTTTGAGATTAATCTAATCCCAGGCACGCAACCAACAACACAAACACCGTATAGGATGGCGCCTGCTGAGATGGCAGAACTCAAGAAACAACTGTAGGAGTTGCTTGAGAAGGGTTTTATCCGACCAAGCACTTCATCTTGGGGTGCTCCGGTCCTCTTTGTTAAGAAGAAGGATGGATCGATGCAGTTATGCATTGATTACAGACAGTTAAATAAAGTAACTATAAAGAATAAGTATCCTTTTCCAAGGATTGACGATTTGTTTGACCAGTGGCATGGTGCAACTATTTTCTCAAAGATAGATCTGAGGGCGGGATATCATCAACTACATATTAAGGAGGGTGACATACCTAAGTCTGCCTTTAGGACAAGGTATGGTCACTATGAGTTCACAATTATGTCATTTGGACTAACTAATGCACCAACTGCATTTATAGAACTCATCAATAGAATCTTTTGACCTTTTCTTGATCAGTGTGTAGTTGTCTTCATAGATGACATCCTGATCTATAGTAGAGATGCTCAACAGCATGAACAACATCTTCGTCAGGCTCTAACTTTGCTAAGAGAGCATAAGTTTTATGCTAAGTTTAGCAAGTGTGTGTTCTAGTAACCAAAAGTTTCTTTTCTTAAACACGTGATATCTGTTTCAGGTATTCGTGTTGACCCTAAAAAGGTAGAATCTGTCTTGTGATGGGAACAATCGAAGACACCGACAGAGATTCACAGTTTCCTAGGGTTGGCAGGCTATTATAGGAGGTTCATTAATAACTTTAGTTCTATAGCTTTACCCTTAACCAAGTTGACTAGAAAGGATGTTCCTTTTGTCTGGAATGACAAGTGTCAACAATCATTCCAGTTGTTGAAGGAGAGGTTGACAAGTGCACCAGTGCTAGTATTACCTGAGATAGGGAGAGGGTATATAGTTTTCTGTGATGCCTCTAAGAATGGACTAGGATTTGTGTTCATGCATGATAAATAAGTGATTTATTTTACTTCTCTACAGCTTAAGAAACACGAGGAAAATTATCTGACACACGATCTAGAACTAGCTACTGTAGTCCATGCTTTGAAGATCTGGAGACATTATCCCAATGGAGAAACATTCCAAATTTTCACAGACCATAAGAACCTAAAGTTCATCTTCTCTCAGCATGAGCTAAACATGAGGCAATGCCACTAGATGGAGTTAATCAAGGATTGCGATTGTACAATTGATTATCATCCAGGGAAGGCCAATGTGGTTGTTGATGCATTAAGTAAGAAATCAACAACACCAGCCCTAGATAAAGCATAGTTGAATTCTTTGGTATGCTCTAGGAGGGATATGCTTATCTCTTTAAGGCAAGACAATGTACAATTAAAAGCATCATTATTATCAGGGTTGTTAGCTGAGATGCACATAAAACCTACTTTGAGATAGCAGATTAAGGAGGCGCATCAAGCTGATGCTGCAGTTCAGCAGATTAGATCAGAGTATGGTAGTGAGAAACGAGATGGTTTCCATGATTCAGATGATCAGGTAGCCTATTATCATGGTAGAATAATAGTACCTGATGTTGATAACTTAAGGAAGTTAGTTCTAGATGAAGCTCATTCTTCAATATATGCTATGCATCCAGGAAGCACCAAGATGTATCATAACTTGAAAGATATGTATTGGTGGCCTGGTTTGAAGAAGGATGTTGCTGAGTTTGTTATGCGGTGTCCAGTGTGTCAGCAAGTTAAAGTTGAACACCAAAAGCCTACAGGAACACTGCATCTTTTCCCATACCGCAGTGGAAGTGGGATCATGTAACCATGGACTTCGTGGTTGGTCTGCCCAGAACAGCCAAAGGTCATGATTCCATTTGGGTAATAGTTGATAGGTTGACAAAGACAACACATTTCTTACCTATCAAAACAACCTATTCTGCAGAGAGACTGGCACAATTATATGTAGATGAGACAGTGCAGCTGCATGGGGTCCCAGTTACCATTGTTTCTGACAGAGGTCCCCAGTTTACGAGTCATTTTTGGGAACGACTTCATAAGGCCTTAGGCAGACAGTTAAGGTTTAGTACAACCTTTCATCCTCAGACTGATGGACAATCAGAAAGGACTATACAAACCATGGAGGACTTTCTTAGGGCATGTGTCCTCCAGTTTACAGGGAGTTGGGATCTACATCTAAGCTTGATAGAGTTTGCCTACAACAATAGCTATCAACACATTATTGACATGGCACCTTATGAAGCTTTGTATGGTAGACGTGGTAGATCTCCCCTATGTTGGTATGAAATTGGTGAATATCAACTTTTGGATCCTGATCTTGTGCAGCAGACAACTGAGAAGATTAAAATAATACAACAACAATTAAAGACTGCACATGATAGGTAGAAATCTTACACTGATAAGTGTCGTAGTCCTTTAGAATTCTAGGTTGGAGACAGAGTGTACCTCAAGGTCTCACCTTGGAAGGGAGTTCTTAGGTTTGGAAGAAAAGGAAAGTTAGCCCCTAGATTTATGGGGCCTTATCCAATCATTGAACAGATTGGAAAGGTAGCTTATAAGCTGGAGTTACCACCTGAGTTGCACACGTTGCACCCAGTGTTCCACATTTCCATGCTAAGGAAATGTCATCCTGACACAGAATCAGTTCTGTAGCCTACGGAAGTAGAATTAAATGATGATATATCTTATGTTGAAGGACCTATGTTGATTCTTGATAGAACGATCAAGAAGTTGAAAAAGAAAGACATTGGTGTTGTAAAAGTCCTCTGGAATCATCGTGGCGTAGAAGAAGCTACATGGGAACAAGAGGAAGAAATGAGGAGGAAATACCCTATTCTTTTCTCTTAATGTTTTGTTAATGATTTTGGGGACAAAATCCTTATAAGGGGTGGATAATTTGTAACATCACTAGCCTGGGTTATGTTTTAACCCTAGGTGTTTTGTTTAATAAAGTTGATTATATGCTTGCTCTTATCTTTTGAAAAGTAATTAAGGCTCTTCAGGAACTTATATTTCAATTTCAGTCCTTTTTGAATAACGTTGAAACATTGTTTTGTGAATTTTGGACTAAAGTGCAATTTACCCAAATTGAGGGGTTAACTTGGAAATTTCAGATGATAAAATGTTCCTCTGATGTTTAGACATCATAAGAATGAATATGATGTAGTGCTATGGTTTCCACAAGCTTGGGCACCAAGATAAAGCTTGTAGAGCAATCCTTGTGCATTAAGACATAGTTTTGGTGTAATGTGCAATTTACCCAAAACCTAGGGTTCAATATTCAAAATACCACCTCTAGAAGGTCTCTCATGTTTCTTGGCATCATGTAAATCAAAGAAAATGAGAGGGGCTCCTCATTTCAATTATCTTGGAGGAGAGAGAATCGTGATATGAAACTAATCAAGATTTAAGTATAAATGGAACTTTAATTTAATTAATGCAAAAAGAAATAAATTAATTGAGGAGCCCTTCAACCAAATGTTTAGGGATGAAATATCAAAGTGTTGGACGAGCTTGTGCCTTTCTATGCCACAAAAAGATCTTGGTTGAGTGGAAGCCCACTCACATTATCAAAATAATAAGTATTATCCACTAAAAGTTGGATATTAGTATAAAATCCACTAAGGTGCTTAATTTCTTTTCCATTGATTCTTGGATAATGAAGAGGTTTTGTAAGATAATTAAGGTGGCTTCGTGGAGAAGGAATGGAGGGGGAATTGGTGGAAATAATTTCGGAATTTAAAGAAAATAATTTCTTTTTCTCTTTCCTTGAAAATCATTATACATATCCTTTTTCCAACCACTTAAGGATCTTTTCCTTCGAATTCCTTTTCTCTTTTGCTTTGTCTTACCATGGGAGAGCTCAAGAGAAGGAGTAGGAAGACGCTAACCTATCGGTAAGCTTTTGATCATCTTCCACCTTGGATTCATGGTGAAACCCTACATCAATGCTTGATTCTTTGTCTTCTTCACTCGATTTCCAATCCTAGCCAACTTGTCTATCCAAAAGCTCAAGAACGGACCTTGGGCAGTTGCTAGAACTTCATACACCATTAGAGCCGTGGAGCTTGGAGCTTTGAGATTAGATTTTGAGGCAGGTTTTATAACTTTAACCCTTAAACATTGATATTGCATCAAATTCTCTATGATTTGTTGGTTATTTTCTTCTATTTGGAACTCTTTTGATTCATTGTTGAAATTGCCATGAAAAATGGTGCTGTTCTTGGATGCACGAAGGAAGATGATGATGAAATAATCATGGACATATTTCCCAATAAATTATTAGGCCAAATGGTTTCCATAAGTTGCTCAAACAGTTTCATAAACCGTTTGGGAGCAAACAGTTTCAAACTATTTGAAGGGAAATAGTTTCACCAAACCGAATGAGAGCAAATAGTTTCAAACCATTTGGGGGCGTTGACCATGGTTTCCCCTTTGGAGATTTTTTGATAATGATGTTGGTTAATGATCCACTAATTATAATTGATTAGTTCTAATTGGTTCATGAGTTGAAGGACAATCAATCACCAAACCCTAATCGGGATAAGTGCCGATTTCTAATTTGATTGAGTTAGTTCTTTGGGTTGATTGACCCAAACGGTTTCAAAACCATTTGCGGATCACCCAAACAGTCTCAAGACCGTTTGAGGGTCACCCAAGACCGTTTGGAGGTCTAGGGTTGAGTATGGTTAGGTGTTTGAAGATCCAAAGATACCAAGTTGATTTGCTATCAAATGTTAATTTGGTGATCAATCCTATGATCCAAACCCTAATTGGATGTCAGAGATTTTGATGATAAGATGGGCAAACAGTCTCAAGACCGTTTGGAGGTCATCCAAATGACCTCAAGACCGTATTAGGTCAGGTCATGTCCAATTTGGATGATGGTCCAATGGTTTCAAAGTAACTAGTTTCACATTGATTAACATTGAAGGTTCATTGATTTCAAACCCTAATCCAATTGGAATCTAAACCCTAATTGATGATTAATTGGAAGTTGAATCACTTGAAGGATAATTTATTTAAGTCCAATTGAGGTGTGGAGCTTAGGCTCAATTGATAGTTGGATACAATAATTTAATCGACCAGGGGATCAACATTGGAAACCCTAAATCAACATGTTTGGTAGAGACCATATTTGATCTGTTTGGTTTTGAGTATGTTTGGGCCAAACGGTCTCAAGACCGTTTGAGTCCAAACGGTTTCAAGACCGTTGGGGACCAAACGGTACCAAACTGGTTAAGGTTCAAACAGTTTCAAATGTCACTTTATCAAACAGTTTCAAGAATTACTTTGGAAAATGGTTTCAACCTCCTACTTTACCAAATGGTTTCAAGGGTATGTTCAAGATTGTTTGAAGGTCTAAATGGTATTAGACCGTTTGGAGGTGTTATAAGCAAGATCGTTTGAGGTCTGATTGGTCAAGACTGTTCGGGGTCTAAGAGACCAAGATCGTTTGGAAGTTAATCAACTAAATCGTATGAACTCTTAAAGTGGTTGAAGGTCAATTGTTTAAGTGAACAATTACATGATGTAATCCAAGGGTGATTATAATAATGATACCCTTAATGATATAGGGTGATTAGTACCCTTAAAATAATTAAGCTTTAATGATCATGGTGATAATGACATAACGCATGGTGTCAATTCTTCTTTCAAGTTGAGTTGACTTAGCTTAATCAAGGATGAAGTAAGCACCATTTATAGAAGACGAGAGAGAGAGAATACTTCCTACATGAATGATAACCATATAATAGCTAAGTCTTAATACTTTTAATATGAATGAATGTGTAATTAGGGTATGATCCTTGATAGGGAGATCAGGAAACCCTAATAATGAAGGTTAATGAATCATAACCCTAATTGAGGGCATTGATAGGTGAAATCCTAATACATGAGGATGGTGTGATCCTAATTCATGGTAATGACATGAGAAACCCTAATTCAGAGTACTTTGATGATCATTCCTACTTGGTGTGAATAGTAAACTCTAATTGTGGGTTGTTGAATATAAACCCTAATCTAGGGTGATGCAATGTGAATAGTAAACCCTAATTCCAAATAAGGTGAATGAAGATATGAAACCCTAATTCTGGGTTAAACGTTATAGCATGAAGCTCTAAGGTTGGATAATGAATTGATGAGTCATTAATCCTAATTGAGTTAAGGGAATGATTAACCCTAATTGAAATGAAAATGGAAACCCTAACCCTAGCAAGCGCATAGTGGTGTAACCCTTGAATAATGATGTTGTAATTTTCATGCTTTGTGCTAATATGAAATTGATGTATCTATTATCATATGTACTAATCATGCAGGTTTTATAAAATAGTGAACATAGTCAGGTAAGAGATATGATGCCCTTTTTATTGAAAGTACTTTATGAACCTTTTGAGCAATTATATGCTATGTTGCCTAGTGAGAGGTAACTAAAGAGATTATTAGGTTGTAAGAGCCATGTGAAATACCTACATTGTAATTATCATGTTTACACTGTCAGATGACTTGATGGCATTAAGTTACCTATTAAAATTATAACAAGTGTTTTGCTGATCTAAGGGTTTGAACACCTATATTCTTCAATCATAATGATAAGATGATGAGGGATTGAGATCCCAATGTTAATAAAGCTATGAAATGAACTTGATAGAAATAGTACTCATTCTTTATAGCATTTTTTATAATGGTTTATGTTTGAAAACATGCCTGATGCTAAAAGAATAATGTAATGTACTTAAATTATCAAGTGAAATGATATCATGTAGATCCCTAACCCTAGATCTGTCATCGTAAGTAGTTTGGTGATGGTGAAACAAGTTTTCCTAAGGGAACTCCTGGAGGGCATACTTTTGAGTATGTGGGGGTTATGGGCGCGAACATCCTTATGCCCTAATGGAGGAATTGATGTGAGACCAACATTTAATCTCTCAATCCTTCATTATATGCATATGTAGGGATGATGTATCACTAATCTCCCGATGATGATGTTAATGATGAATCGATGTGAGATAAACAAGAAATCTCTCGATTGCGAAGAGAGTACAACATGCCACTGTAACTCTAATAGCGAAGTTGCTAGTATACCCTGGAAAGATATTTGGCAGAGACACGAGATGTCCTACAAGTTGTTCCTCACGCTGACTGAGGAGGATGAGGTCATAGAAATCCGGCTCTTCTATTGAACTTTGTATGGTACCGATTTCGATTTCAGAATGGTCGGTTGGAGTATGAGCGGTATGCCTCATCTCCTCAGGGCGTAAGTATGTTTGTAAAATGTAATCAGCTGTGTAGCATATTTGCTTAGAGTTGAATTACGAGAATCAATGGTTGATGATACATTATCTATTATGTCCTAGTTGGATAAATGATATACATGTTCTTCATATTCCTTATTGAATAAATGACATGCTGCTTATCAAGTTATAATTGAAATAAACTGCATTGAGAATACTGCTCTACACAGTTTAATCAATGATTTACCTACTGCTGAATATTTATAGTTCTACTGCTCAGTGTTATTCTATTAACTACAATAACAATGTTTCTGGCGGAGAATTATATCTCTCGCTGGGGCAATTTTTCTCAGTGTTATTCTATTATCTACAATAACAATGTTTCTGGCGG
The DNA here is from genome assembly GCA_963693085.1 of Alisma plantago-aquatica. Lineage (NCBI taxonomy): Eukaryota > Viridiplantae > Streptophyta > Magnoliopsida > Alismatales > Alismataceae > Alisma > Alisma plantago-aquatica. Next base: position 894,691,056 of record OY856411.1, read on the forward strand.
AGAGTTATATCTCTCGCTGGGGCAATTTTTCAATTGTCTCACCTCATGGGATTAAATTTTTTAGGTAAACGTCAGGGAAAAGGTAGAAACCCTACAGAGGGTGAACAACAACAACAACAAGGACAATAGTGATCTTTAGGTGGAGACACTGACTGTCAAGTCCTGTAAATAGATGTGTCATCTCTGTACTCTCAGGTCCTAGGAGTTAGTAGATGGTTTGATATAGATCTGAGATTTTTTGCTTGATGCCTCGAGATTTTTGTATAATGCTTATGTACAGTTTAGCATGACAGTTAATGTTTATGACTCTCGAGATGAGATGATACATATATGTATTGATGAATCAGAATGTAAATAACTCACTTTGATCCTTTATGAAAGAGTTTTTCAGTTTGTGAATCTCTTTGCAAAAAGTTTTAAATTTTTAGTGATTTTTAGTAATTCCACTGCTAATAATACACTTCCGCATCAGTTAATCTTGTTTTTGCGAGAGGTTCACCATAGCCGGGGACAAATGCACTTTTTGTAGGAGAGATTCAATCCTTTAGGTAGCTCTTCAAATATTCAACGAGCACTTTAGAGGCTACTTTTAGTGTGATGTTATTTAGGAAAATTGGTCTGAATCAATCACTCTTCTCCGCATTTTCATAATTCATCTTCAAGTTCATTTTCTGATAGAGCTTTTGATAACACCAAATTTTTTGATGTTTATGGCCCTTATTTCATTGTCAAATCGGCCCTTTTAAACTGTTTTCCTCTCCTTTTTTTCATCTTTTTGAATAAACAGGCCACACTACGCCCTTAACTCAATTCTATCATCTTTTACAGGTTTCTCCTCGAATTTCAACTCATTTATCAGCAAAAAGGCCCATCCCGGCCCACAAACGCGTTCCACCTGCATCCGCCTTCCTACCTGCAGGCCAACACGCTCGCTGCCCGACATAGGGCAGCAGAATACACTACCGCGCGACACGGGGGTGTCGCATAAGATGGAGCTGGCGAGAGATACGCCATTTACCCGACAGGGAGCTGGACTAGCCACGACTACTGAAGCGTGTCGCGCGATACAAGCCACCCACCAGTAGGCACCACTCATCACGATGACCGACATGCTTACAGCTCGACATCCTTGTGTCGGGTGACACGCATATCGGGCATCCCTGAATCCACGATGATAGAGCTGATGGAGGACACGTGGCGCTCAGAGAACCACAAGTTCCCCCAACCGCTGCCTATAAATAGCAGCTACATGACTCTGATGGGATGGGTCGGAATCTCGTGAAAGCTAACTTGGTAAAGAACCTAGAGCTAGCGTGTCGCATCCCAGAGGTGTACCGGGAGATACTAGGTGAGCACTTCCCCGACCCGAGAGGGCAGGAATGGTTCACATAGAATCCATCTCGGTCACCACAGCAGCCCGATATCAACCAACAAGGACACTCGATATAAGTAACCCGACACCCTAAGCGATCTCTAGCCCGACACGATACTGAGCCCGATACGAATTGCCTATAACGGTGTGTCGCCTGAGAGGGTGGCGTCCCGACACGACCGTATCGGGCAAGGGAGATTTGGTCGGTACGCCCGCCCGTCATGGCCTATCGCCCGTCACGGTGTGCCGATCGAAACTGGCGTATCAGGAAGAACCCCAACCGGTATCGGGCTAGAGAGCTCTTAGGGATCAACTGCGGCATGTCGCTCTTCTACATCAAGGAGGCGATACTTATCTTTCTTTTTCATTCATTTACTTTCTTTAATCACGCAATGTAACCAAACCTCTTTTATATAATGACTATGCTAATGGAATTAGAGAAGTTTTAAATATTTGTTGCTTTACGCTTGGTTCCTTTTGTTAGATGGTTACTTTGTTTAGCATCTGAACTCTAGCTTGCATGATTGGATCATGTTTTGACTAGCTATTAAATCGTGTTACCCACTGCAGCAGCCTCGAGAGAGGTGTTGTAGCTCTAGTGTTTGGTCCGATCAGGCAGTACGAGAGTACCCAGGATCGGAGTTGCTTCAGTTTTCTTTCCACTCTAACCCAAGGTCCAGCAACCTCAAGAGAGGTGTTGGTGCTTAGTTAGAGTTACCCTCTTTGAGAGAAGGGGTACTGGATGTTCCTTCTGCCGCTTGTTTTACCAAAGTTTCCTCCTTTGTTCCTTACCAAAGCAATAGTTTTATCTCCTTTGGTTCTGTTGCGCAAAAACCCCAAAAAACTAATAAATGCTTAAAACCTAAATTTACCTAGTAACTCCAATTGGAGATAGTTTTCTTTTATTTTATCGATCTTAGCCTATTGTTCCCTCCGAGAACTTTATCCTCATCTTACCCTTGTCAGAGTGTAATGTGTTGATTCCGTGTTCTTGACACTACCCCCCTTGTCCCTGTGGTTCGACCCCGATCGCTACTTCGGACCCCATCATCGTTGCGAGGGCCTAAGAGTCAGGTAATTTAAAAGTCTGACTACTTTAAATCCACTCCTTTTGGGACGCGCGATTTAGGCCGGTCAACGTTTCGGCGTCGTTGCCGGGGACAAGGCAAAAAGGTACTATTGACGAACCCAAATCCATTAACTACACTCCCGTGCCTCAAGCTTAGAAATGAGCTTGACAACACTTTCTTTTTCCTTTTTGATATTCTAACCTGAAATGAGTATAGAGTAGTTTGTCTCATTAATACAAGTTTTCTAACTTGATTATACGTTCTATTCAGGTACTCAGAAAAGAAGTTTTCTGCTCATCTGAGCACCAACATCACTACACATGCCACCTCACGTCAAACCACCTCTTTCATAGGGTGAGCAACACGTGAGAGTTAGACCTCACTCACCTCCGCCTGAAGACAATGAATGTTATGATGGTAACCATGAACATGAAGATCCTAGAACAGAACAATTCAAGAATGCCCATCGCCATGAGAGACGTCGTCATCACCGAAGACACAGAAGCAATCAACATGACCAGGAACAGAACCAGCAAGACAGTGACAGTGAAGACTCTAGCGAAGAAGAAAAGACCCTCAGAGAGTTGGCTGCTACGAAGGACAACAACTCAAGATGTCTTGTTGTCATCCCAAGGTTCAATGTCATAAACTTTGATTTGAAACCTTTCGTCATATCCATGATCCAAAACAAGAGTTTCCGAGGAAGTTCAAAGAATGATAATCCTTACCATCATCTAGATGCCTTCAAGAACATCTGTGATACGATTAAGATGCGGGGAGTCCCACAGGAGGTCATTTACTGCAAGGGATTCATCTTCTCTTTAGAGGACAAGGCTCTATTTTGGTGCATCAGGCTGCCGCATCAAGCTCTTAATGGATGGAGTGCACCTAAAGATGCTTTTGTGAATAAGTTTTACCCTATGGAGAAAACTGTCAGGAATAGGCAAAGGATAACGTCATTCATGCAAAAGCTGAATGAGAATCTACACGAAGCCTGGGAACGATATCAAGAATATCAGAGGGATTGCCCCCATAAAAACTACGAGAAGGGATTTTTGATAACCACCTTCTACAACGGTCTGACCCCTGAGGAAAGGGTTTCACTTAATGCAACTACAGGCAGCAAATTTCTGGGGAAGAAGCCAAGCAGATCCAAAATATCATCGAGAACATGGCCGAATTACAAGCTGACACTGACTACGACAGATCTGATAGAGGACATGCTAAGAAGGCCGCTAGCGAAGGGCCCTCCATCAAATCCAAATCTCTCGAAGCTATCACTTCTCATATCCAGAAGATAGCCACCGACGTCAGACAATTGAAAGAATTAGGTGGAAAGGGAAAGAAACAAGTTGAGAAAGTTATGAAATGTGTCACATGCAGAGAGGGTGGACACGGGGTTGATAACTGTGTTTACACTCGACCTGAAGGGTCAAGCGAAAGTGAATTTGAGACAGAGGACGCTGAGAACGTCTCTTTTGTGAACTTCAAGAGGCCGGATCATCCTGGTTTTAATTATGGCAATAAGGATGCGGCCGAAAATTTTCATGAACTAAATAACCCCACCAAGCAACCCCAAGGTTTTGAGAAAAGAGGGGGACAAGGTCAGTTCACCAGAACTATGACTTTCCAATCGAACAAGGCAAATTTCCAAGGATAGGGAAAGTACCAAAGTCGGCAAGCAGCTAACCCTAGTCACAACCTAGGTCAATCCAAAGAGCAAAGTCAGGACAAGAGCCCAAACCAACCAAATTTGGTAGGGCAATTGTTCAATTTTGTAAAAAGACAAAATACTATCAATAACCAGCTGGCGCAAAGCGCGCTGTCAAATTCAGGAGTTCTGAACACGATGCAGGTTCAGATGGCGGACATGCAGACTCACCAATGCTAAATCGATCAGCAGTTGGCCCAAATGGCCGAGTTGATAAAGAACCCCTCAGGTAAGATACCCTCCAACACTGAATCCACTAAAATGGCGGTGCTAAGATCAAGGAAGGCAGTAGAAAGTCCTGAAGCAGCCAATCCCATGGAACATGAACCATAGATTTTGGCAGAGATTCCAGCAGAGGAAGAGAATCAACAAGTTCATGATAGGGAGCCCGAAACAAGATCTGTTGAGGAACTGTTTGGTAAAAAGGATTCCTTACTCTCCCAAGTTTCCTTTCCCTTACAGATTAATAAAGGCACATCTTAAAAGGCATTATGAGAAGTTTATGGAGTCAGTAAAGAAACTTCACCTCGAAGTACCCTTCTTGGATGCTTTGGAGGAGATGCCGACATATGCAAAGTTTTTCAAAGACTTGATCATGAAGAAGAAAAGAGGAGGAAGAATCGAGGCAGTGCACCTAGCTAGCATGTCTTCTTCTTTTGTCAAAGAAGATTTACCATCTAAGAAGAAGGATCCTGGGGCTTTCACCATTCCCTTTGTTGTTGGAGACAATATCGAGCGAAAAGGTCTTGTCGATTTAGGGGCTAGCATCATCCTTATGCCCCTAAGCCTCGTGAAACATTTGGGTCTGATTGATATGGTTAAGACCAATATGAGGATTGAATTGGCAGACCATATGTTCAAAAGGCCCGTTGGTGTTGAGGATGTACCGATCCGTGTTGGAAGTTTCTTCATTCCCTGTGATATCGTGGTCATTGACACGGTGGAGGACCCTGGCTGTCCTATCATCTTTGGACGCCCCTTCTTGGCTATAGGAAGGGCGTTGATTGATGTTGCCGAGGGGATCATTACTCTAAGGGTCTGAAACGACCATTTAGATTTCAAAGTAAAGGATGCTATGAAGGGACCTTCCCTTCTAGATTTTGCTAACTTTGTTGAAAGCTACAAACAAATTTGTGAAGAGATGGAAGAGGATACCGTAATGGTAGACCCACTTGTGAAAGCATTAAGCAATCAAAATTCTGATGCTGAAGATTCTAAAAATCCAGAAGTTGTCGAGTTTCTTAATTATCTTAATCAGTCTGATGAAGACCTGAGCAACGAGGAAGAGGTAATAGAAATAGTTAAGTTTGCCTCTCTAGGGGAGGCTCCATAAGAAAAGGCACCCAAGGCTAAGCCTGAGTTGAAGCAAATACCTGAAGGGTTAAAATATGAATTTCTAGATCAGGAGGAGAGAAATTCGGTCATCGTTAATGCTTATCTTATGAAGGATCAATTGTACAAACTTCTTGGGGAGTTGAGACTTCACATGCAGGCTATAGGATACTCGATTGAGGATATCAAAGGCCTTAGCCCTGCATTATGTATGCATCGCATCAATTTGGAGGAATCTGCTAAACCTCTGGCTCAACCCCAGAGAAAATTGAACCAGATGCTGAAAGAAGTTGTGAAGAAAGAAGTAATCAAACTGAGAGATGATGGGATCATTTACCCGATCAGTGACAGTAACTGAGTGACCCCGATCCACGTAGTACCGAAGAAAGGAGGTATTACAGTAGTTAAAGGAGGAAAAGGTGGTGAAGTGGCGGTTCGGACCGTCAGAGGTTGGAGAACGTGTATTGACTACCGAAAACTAAACCAAGCCACTAAAAAAGATCATTATCCGCTTCCTTTCATTGATCAAGTTCTTGAAATATTAGCACATCATGACTATTTTTGTTTCTTGGATGGTTTTTCAGGGTTTTATCAAGTTCCCATCTTGCCAGAAGACCAAGAGAAAACTACTTTTACCTGTCTCTATGGCACCTACGCCTTCAGGAGGATGCCTTTCGACATGTGCAATGCTCCCACAACGTTTCAGCATTGCATGATATCAATGTTTTTGGATTTTCTGGAAGACATCGTGGAAGTTTTCATGGACGACTTTTCTGTCTATGGAAAAGACTTCGATGCCTACATGAAGAACCTATCTATGGTTTTGCAACGCTGTGAGGAAAAGAGTTTGGTTTGAACTGGGAGAAGTGCCACTTTATGGTCCAAGAAGGCATCGTGCTTGGGCATAAAGTTTCGAGGTATGGCATCGAGGTATACATTAGAAAAGTTGAAGCCATATCTAAGCTTCCTCCACCGAAGTCTATAACGGGAGTGAGGAGTTTCCTCGGGCACACCGTCTACTACCGAAGATTTATAAAATATTTCTCAAAGATCTCGAAACCGTTGTCCAACCTTCTGGTAAAATATGTTGAATTCAATTTCTCTGACGATTGTATAATTTTTTTTCAGGCCTTAAAGGATTCCCTTGGCTCACCGCCTATCCTTCAAGCTCCAGACTGGGAGCTACCTTTCGAGCTTATGTGTGACGCCAGTGACTATGTTGTAGGAGCACTACTGGGTCAGAAAAAGGACAAAAAGCAACATGTCATTAGCTATGCCAGTCATACTCTAGATGAAGCTCAGGTGAATTATAAAACTATAGAAAAGGAAATGCTCGCGATAGTCTTCGCTTTTGACAAGTTTAGATCCTATCTTATCGGTGCAAAGGTGAAGGTCTACACATACCATGGAGCAATAAGATATCTCATGCAAAAGAAGGATACCAAGCCAAGGCTGTTAAGGTGGGCTTTGTTACTACAAGAGTTTGACCATGAAATCGTTGATACGAAGGGTGCGGAGAATGTGGTCTCCGACCACTTATCAAGGATCATGGAGGAAAGACAGAAGAAACCACCTATTAATGATGACTATGCTGACGAAGCCTTGCTGATGGTTGAAACCAAAGATGAGAATTTACCTTGGTTCGCAGATATTTGTAATTATCTCTCCTGTGGAGAGTTGCCTCCTGATATAACCTATAATCAAAAGAAGAAGCTCTTTTCGGATGTTAAGAACTATTACTGGGACGAAGCTCTCCTCTTCAAAAGATGCGTTGATAACCTGTACAGAAGATGTATCCCCAAAGAAGAGGTCCCAAACATCTTGAAAGAATGTCATGCCTCTCCATATGGAGGACACCTGGGGAGCGAAAGGACCACCGCCAAGGTGCTACAATCGGGATTTTACTGACCCTCTTTGTTCAAAGATGCTGCAAACTATGTTACGATTTGTAAGGAATTCCAATCGACGGGAAACATTGGAAGAAGAAACGAGATCCCAGTGGCCAATTGGGTGGAGGTTGAGATTTTTGATGTCTGGGGAATTGATTACATGGGTCCTTTTCCCCCATCAAGGGGATACCAATATATTCTAGTTGTGGTAGACTATGTGTCTAAGCGGGTAGAAGCAGTTGCAACCCTGACGTGCGACTCAAAATCTGTGATCAAGTTGTTTGAAAAGACTATTTTCCCTCGCTTCGGAGTACCTCGTACTGTGATAAGCGACGGCGGATCACATTTTGGGGAAAGGCAGTTTGAAGCGCTCCTACGAAAGTATGGAGTCAGGCACAAGGTTGCTACGCCTTATCATCCTCAAACTTTGGGACAAGTAGAGGTCTCGAACAGACAGATTAAGAAGATTCTAGAGATAACTATCAGCCGCACTCGAAAGGACTGGTCCATGAAACTCGATGATTCCCTTTGGGCCTACAGGACAGTATATAAAGCACCCCTTGGAACTACTCCTTATAGATTAATCTATGGTAAATCATGTCATCTACCCTTAGAGCTGGAACACAAGGCTCTTTGGGCGATTAAGTTCCTGAATATGGATCTAGAGAAGGCAAGAGAGAAAACATATCTCCAGTTATAGGAACTAGAAGAGTTGAGACTACATGCCTTTGAGAGTGCAAGGATCTATAAGCAAAGAACCAAGGTGTGGCATGATGCCCACCTGAGAAAGAAAGATGTAAATGAAGGTGACAAAGTGTTATTATTTAAATCATCTATTCGTCTTTTTCCAGGGATACTACAGACAAGGTGGTTCGGGCCCTTCATAGTAGCAAAGATATACCCATCAGGCATGATGGAGTTGCATGATAAAGACAATCTATCCAAAGTTTTCCAAGTGAATGGGCATAGAGTAAAGAGATACTATGAAGATGCAGCATTCATAAGAAGAACAGAGATCAGTCTACAAGATATGGAAATAGCTGAAGGAGCAAAGTAAAGGTTATGAAGATGTCGAGCTGACGACGTTAACTACAGCGCTCCTCGGGAGGCAGCTAGAGCTTTACTTTTCTTAGAATAGGATGTTATTTCCTTTCCAGCATGAAAAACATTATGAACATTACTATTGTAATAAGGCCCGAGTCAGTGCATGCGTCACATGCTCTGACTCTTCTATTTTATGGGCCACCGCTCTGTTTTATGAGCATTGATGAGTAATACTATCTGAGGTTGGGAGCTTCACCTTAGGCCAATGATGTTTTACCCATCAATCACTTTTTCCTTTGCTTTGATTTTTGTTTTTTCATCAAATATCTTGTTCAAAAGCCTTATATCGGGCAAGGATACCTCCTCCAGCGGACCATATTGGGAAAAGACTCAGGCGACGCGTAAGTACGCCCTTATCATCCTGGTGTATCGGGTGACTCGCTTTAGCAATGAACCGTGTCAGACGATACGCCCGAGCAGCGAACACCCGTGCCGGGTGGCAGGAGTAATGACCCTTGATTTGATGGATGGGACTGCTAGTCTCAGGAATGATTTGTCTGCTCGCCCGACACGTACCCCTATTTTACCAGATTTGCCCCCGACTTGAATTTCTATATATAGTACAAAGGTTTTACTGTGTCGGGCTACTGCTTTTACTCTTCCAACTACCGGTATCGTGAAGTAGTTTCTCCCTTTTGCTCGTGTGTCGTCCAGCTAACTTTTGCTCTCGTGTCGCACAAGATAGCTTCAGATAGCAAAGGTATAGCCCGACAGCCGTGTCGTCTTGCTTTCCCAACACGAACTTCATATCGCGCACTTTCGTATCGGGCTCACGGCTTTATTTAATTTCTTTGTATCACCCGACACACCTTTGCGTCAGCTGCGTGACTTTTGCTCGTGTCGCGCGACACATCTTTAACGTGCACTTACCCGATACCCTATATCGGGCGATGCCTGTGTCGCCCAACCTCGCATCACTTTGTTTGTTTCTGATGTCGGGCGACACGTTTTCTGTCGGGATGACCCTATCGGGTGATCCACATCAGGTGGCTATGTCGCCCGACATTATTTGAATTTGTAGCATACCGGGAAATGGCTATATCATTCAGTTTCCTCCCGTGTCACCCAGTTTTGTATCACCTAGCATGTTCTTCTCGATGGGTGACACCTTTCTTAAGGGTGATCGTATCGGGCATGAGATCCGTTTGATGACGCTCGGTATCTCACGATGAACTTATGCGATTTTCAGACAAACTCTGTATCGCCCGACACAAGCGTATCGGGCAAGAATCAATCGCCTAGTTTTGAGGCCCAATACGCTGGTGTCAGATAGCTTTTGTATCGAGCCGAACTTTTCTTATCATACACCGATATCAACTTTAAAACATTTGGATACTTAATAAACTTATCTGATGATAACAGAAATGGCCCACACCAAGCAATCCGTGGTTCGAGTTGACGAACACGATCGGAGGATCGACACCGAGGCCGCAGTTGAAGCAACAATAGTCGGGCAGAAATGCCCGAATCCTGAGGCAGTTGGGCCATCAACGACTGAGAAGAGAGCAAGGACGGAAGAAGTAACGGCTCCAACAACAGCTTCAGTCGCAGTGGCAGAACCCCTGGATCACACACCAGGAAGGTTTGTGCCAAGAGATAATGAGAACGGGCGCCGGTACTCAGAACTGGCAACAAAAATCTATAGGCCGAGCAGATTCTGCCACCATTCGTCCTTCCTTCAACTAGGTATCTTCGAAAGACTGGAGAGTGTCCTTGTTGCAGCAGGACTGAGGAAGATCTGCCTCAGCCGCTCCACCTCCTACACCGAACTCACCAGGGAGTTCATGTCGTCTCTCCGCCGGGTGAAGAATACACCTTAGGACGTTGAAGAATATGGCGGAGCAGACAGACTGCAAGGGCGGGTATACAACTCAGAGCACATCATCTCCAAGAAGTTGCTCAACGAGATCTTCTCTTCCAGCGAGGAGGAGAACGAACAGCTTAATAATGGTGCGAGGATCGCCGAAGGAGACGGGTTCAACCCCGTTGAGCTCTGGAGGAGGCTAACTGGCGAGTCATCATTCAAGCCGGGAAGCAAGGTAGCAGCGGTGCACTCCTGCTTCTGGAGAATAGTACACAAGTTGGTGGCCTGCCTGCTCTTTAGCAAGAACAAATCAAGCAACATCTACACCGAAGAACTCCACCTCATGTGGTACATAATGGAGGGAAAGGTGATCAATCTGGGGCACTTCTTGCTGAATAGACTGCACCCAATAAAGGATGCCACCAAAGAATACTGCATGGGTAGCATCATCAATCTGATCGCGGTTGGGTTAGGGTACCCAAGGGAACCGCACAGTCTTTCGAGGACAAGGGGCGATCAGTTGATCGACCTCAAGTTCCTCATGAGGGCCAGCATCATAAACAAGGAGGGGTGAAGCTACTTCTACAAGTTCGCAAGGACAAACACCCTCCTTCCACTCCCTCACTGTGCCGCCTACGACGCAGAAAAGCTGGTCTTCACCATAGCAGAAATTGAAGATGTATCAGTAGAAGCAGCTTACGCCGCCACCACCAGTATTCAAGAGAGGGCGGCTGTGAGAGGAGAATCAATTCCTCTTGACCCGAGGCAGGACAGGACAAAACTTCAACGACCCCTGCTGAGCCAGTCACCACTCCAGAGCCACCGATGACAACAGTTGATAGAGTTGTCGTCACTCCTACTATACCAGCCACAATCATGACAACACCTTTTGTGGCTGAAAAAGTACCAGCGATCGTTGAGGTCGCCGAGATAACCGGGGGAAAACAACAATGCCAGCCTCGATGGAAGCTGCTGCGGAAGAGACAGCCGCAACCCCCGAAACTTCTGTGATGCCCATGATGGCAGAAGAAGAACTGCAGCCAGATGCCAGTAACGAGATGTTCGCCGACATCTTGGAGATGGAGCTCGGAGATGCACAGCTTACGCCAACGCCACCGCCAGTGTCTCCTGTGATAGGTGCAGAGGAGGTCTCCAAAAGTAGAGAAGTGGAGCAACGCCCACCCACATCGCGTCCTTCTCCACCACAAGAAGGCGAGGCAGAGACATCCGTGAAAGCGTTGGCGCCTCACCCAACAACATCCACCTCGCGGACGATCGAGATAGTACCTCGTCAGGTAGACCCTCGCGCGAGAGGAGTATTGTGAGGACGAGAGGGAATTCTGCAGGAGCCCTCCGTCGCTCGGGAAAATGCTGGGGCACAAACTCGATCACTTGCGGGAGGTAATAGAAAGCCACTCAGCTACATTTACTTCTCTAACCCGCAAGTTTTCATTTTTCCAGAAGAGGCTTAATAGCCAGGTTCAGGAACTGCTGACTCTAGTTGGCCTTCCCGGCCAACTAGAGGCACTCAACACCATGCTGCAGCAGGTCCTTCAGCCCCTCGATGTGATCGAGGAGAGGATGGATAGGAGGGATGATCACCCGTGCCAAAGGCAGCCAAGGAGGTCTCTGTCACCTCCCGGCTCAGGATCTCAACCCTCCTCGTCAGCATCTTCATCAAGATCGTCGTCCACTTCCTCCTCCAGTGGGCCATCTCCAACGCCCGAGGAAGGGATGCCGCAAAGATCAGCCAACAGAGCTCCAGCAGGATAGGCGAGCTCTCGCGGTATGGAAGAAGCAGCTCCCTCAGTCCCCCTAGACGAAGCTGAGGATGACAACGAAGCATTCAGCGTCAGGGAGGAGTCTTCTGACGAATCTGAGGGGGGGGGGGACATCTGCGCCGCTAATGAAAGACACCCCCCAGAGGAAGAAGCTCGACGGCAGATGAATTCTCTGCGTCATCAGAGATACCTTCCTTCGAGATGGCCGACTTCGACAGAAGGGTCATCGACTACCTATCAATCAGGGACCAGAAATTATTGAACAAGGTCCTAAGGTCGCAGGCAGATGAAGAAGATGTCGTCTGGAGCGACGACTACTTCTCCGTACGATGGGGAGCACTCAAAAGCATTTTCCGCTCGCCAACCATCGTCGAAAAGAAGTTGTTCAAGGTCCTAGAAGGTGCTATAATAGAGAATATCAGCACCAAGATAGGTCGGAGAATAATATACAACGCCACCCCAACCTTGGCAAGAAGATTGATGATGGGAGTGCCAGACTCCATCGCGGTGGCCAACATGCTGCGACACATCAAAGAGCACAACACGAACATCGTGTTGGCCCCGTACAAGAACTGCAATATATGGTTCCTATGTGTGGCAGACCTCCGGAACCAGGACGTCCAGCTCCTCAGCTGCTGCAACAAGGAGGTGCCACGCCCATGACTCATTTTCAGTCGCCCAGAGGATAAACATCTCAGGCTCCTACCGATGTGTCTTCTCCGAGCAATCAAGCAAGGAGTCTAACATCACAGAGGCATTTGGAACTTCTTCACTATCGGAGACTTCCTCGTCCAAGCAGAAGAGGGGAGTGGGAATAGTGTCTTTATCATCTTGCTTGTCATGGAGTTGCTCAACATATTCGATACATAAGGCATCTCTAGGGCCAAAATTTCTACCAGCTCAGAAGCACATATGCACTGCTGCTGATCAAAGACAGGCGCTACTTCCAAGACACAGGGGTACTAGAGAGGCTGTTGGACAGTGATCAGGCAGACGAATCTTCTCAACCCAACAACACTCCTGAAGCTGAGATAGAAGCAGACATATACGAGGAAGGCAAGTGGTTATAAATCCTGTGGGAAGTTCACAGAATCAAAGACCCCGCCTCGCCTGAAACATCAGAAGAAATGATCAACAACTTCGACCGCTTCTCGTGCTCTACACTCACGCAGGAGCAGGTCAATGAGGTTCTTCTGAAGTTAGCTGACTCTACCCCGGCAGATGTTATCTATGAGGCAGGCAGTGTCATAGTCCCAGTTGATGACTTGAGGGACATGGTAAAAGAAGGAGGATGTCTGGAGATATCTGTGGTGGCCGCCTACATCCAGGCACCACAAAAAAAGTTTCAACACACATACATAGCTCATCCAATGTTGTTCAATGACATCTGCCTTACTGAAGAATCAGGAGCAAAGCAATCATTTCTGGCAGAGTTGCAGCACAGGGTTCCATGCACAATCTTCCTACCCATCTTACACTACAACCACTGGACGCTCCTGACGATGTACACTCACCAACGAGCAGGAATCTTCTACAACAGCTCGGACAGCAACAAATATCATCTGGTGCAGTGTACATCGACAGCGTTGACACCCCTCGAGCGCTTAGTACAAAAATACTAGGAGGACGTGGTGACGTTGATACAACCATTCCTAGACACAACAGCTAGCAAATGGCATGAGCTTCAGTTCTGCTACCGCAGTCCACAATAGATTCCCTTAACCAACGACTGTGGCATCTTTATGCCGGAATGGATATCGAGTATAGAGATGCCTGACCAGCTCCACCACATCGACTACCACAACAAACGAGGATTATATGTGTGGGAGCTTCTATCTGGCACAGGCACGCTCACTAGCTAACCCTCACTGAGTTAACATTACCCTACCTTATCTACTTCACAACTCTGGGACAAAGTGTGGAGTAAGTTTGGGGGGGATACTATGTACCCGTGAGGGAGGTACTAAAAGCACTTCAAACTTCACCCCTTTTGTTCTTTCTGCTCTTTTTCTATATAACATGTGTACATATACTTATACATGCTCATACAAATATTTTGCAAAAATTTTGCTTATTTGTCTCCATACATATGTACAAAGACATTGTATAGTAAAAACATGATACAACTTCTTGCCAGTTTGTTTTCAATATGTCCAAAAAGGTACAAGTTTTACTATGTCTTTTTGAAAATGCAGCCTCAAACAACAAAATACTATGACTTTCCACGCCAAAAATTTTGAAAAATAATCTCGCAACAGCTAAGAGATGTGTATGCAGAAGGAAAAAGCTGCCCAAACAGCAAAAATTTTCTCTTGTTTTCCCTTACCCGACAAAAATCCCAAAAAAAGAGAATAGCCTTATGAGAGTGAATAAAAACATGAGAGTTGTGCCAAATGATATATATATATATATATATATATATTTTACACACTTGTACTCTAAAACTACCCATCTTTAGGCATGGTAGATCCGAGGCAGTGGTATGTAGGATATGAAATCACTGCTCTAAAGCCAACTGGCTTGGACTGTAGGGACCACTCGCCCACTAACGGACCCATACCTGGATGGACTGATGGGAAAAAAGAAAAACCCAAAAAGCCTCAAACCTACCCAAACACAACTTTCTGTTCCCAAAAGCTATTTGGTGTGAAAGCTAACTTCGAAATCATGCACCAAAATCTCGCCGAAGCTGTGGAGAAAATTTTGCTTAAATAAGGCAGGAAAAGCAAAGTCTGTTGTTCGTGGACGGGCAGTGATCTCTTTAAGACATTTCGAATACCCACTCAAACTCATGGTCTGAAAACCATACCGGTTAAGAAGAAGAATCACAAAACAAAGTTTTAAAGATTGATTGAGGACAATCAAAATGCTAAGTTTGGGGGAGTTGATAAAACCAAATTTTGTGATGTTTTTGGCCCTTATTTCCTTGTCAAATCTGCCCTTTTAAACTATTTTCCTCTCCTTTTTGTCATGTTTTTGAATAAATAGGCCACGCTATGCCCTTAACTCAATTCTATCATCTTTTGTAGGTTTTTCCTCAAATTTCGACTCATTTATCAGCAAAAAGGCCCATCCCAGCCCATGAACACGTTCCACCTGCATCGACCTTCCTACCTGCCAGCTGACACGCTCGCTGCCCGACATAGTGTAGCACAATACACTACCGCGCGACACGGGGGTGTCGCGCAAGATGGAGCTGACGAGCGATATGCCATTTACCCGACAGGGAGCTGGACTCGCCACGACTACTGAAACGTGTCGTGCGATACAAGCCACCACCGGCAGGCGCCACTCGTCACGATGACCGACACGCTTACAACCTGACATCCTTGTGCCGGTGACACGCATTTTAGGCATCCCTGAATCTGCGATGATAGAGCTGATGGAGGACACGTGGCGCCCAGAGAACCACAATTTCCCCCAACCACTGCCTATAAGTAGCAGCTACAGGACTCCGATGGGACGGGTCGGAATCTTGTGAAAGCTAACTTGGGAAAGAGCCTGGAGCTAGCGTGTTGCGTGCCAGAGGTGTACCGGGCGATACTAGGTGAGCACTTCCCCGACCCGAGAGGGATGGAATGATTCACTTAGAATCCATCCCAATCACCACAGCATCCTGATATCAAACAACAAGGACACCCGATATGAGTAACCCGACACCCTAAGCAATCTCTAGCCCAACACGATATTGAGCCTGATACGAATCGCCCGTCACAGTGTGTCGCCTGAGAGGGTGGCATCCCGACATGACCGTATCGATCAAGGGAGCTGTGGTCGATACGCCTGCCCGTCATGTCCTATCACTCGTCACGGTGTGAATCCCGACACGGGCGTATCGGGAAGAACCCCAATCGATATCAAGCTAGAGAGCTCTTAGGGATCTACTGTTGCATGTCACTCTTCTACATCAAGGAGGCGATACTTATCTTTCTTTTTCAATCATTTACTTTCTTTACTTACACAATGTAACCAAACCTCTTTTATATAGTGACTATGCTAATGGAATTAGAGAAGTTTTAAATATCTGTTGCTTTATGCTTGGTTCCTTTTGTTGGATGGTTACTTTGTTTAGCATCTGAACTCTAGCTTGCATGCTTGGATCATGTTTTGAGTAGCTATCAAATCATGTTTCCCACTGTAGCAGCCTCGAGAGAGGTGTTGTAGCTCTAGTGTTTGGTCCGATCAGGGAGTACGAGAGTACCCAGGATCAGAGTTGCTTCAGTTTTCTTTCCACTCTAACCCAAGGTCCAACAACCTTGAGAGAGGTGTTGGTGCTTAGTTAGAGGTACCCTCTTTGAGAGAAGGGGTACTGGATGTTCCTACTGCCGCTTGTTTTACCAAAGTTCCCTCCTTCGTTCCTTACCGAAGCAATAGTTTTATCTCCTTTGGTTCTGTTGCACAAAAACCCCTAAAAACCGATAAATGCTTAAAACCTAAATTTACCTAGTAACTCCAGTTGGAGATAGTTTTCTTTTATTTTATCAATCTTAGCCTATTGTTCCCTCTGGGAACTTTGTCCTCATCTTACCCTTGTCAGAGTGTAATCTGTTGATTCTGTGTTCTGGACACTACCCCCTTGTCCCTGTGGTTCGACCTCGATCACTACTTCGGACCCCGTCATCGTTGCAGGGGCCTAAGAGTTGGGTAATTTAAAAGTCCGACTACTTCAACTCTGCTCCTTTTGGGACGTGCAATTTAGGCTGGTGAGCTTTTCAAACCGTTTTGAGTAGGGAGGGCTTGACTGTGTGCCAATTGTTTAGGAGGAATGAGCTATCTATTCCGTCCGGACCATCATCTTTGTGGGGATCAGATGCAATAACGATTTTGTGCATTTATTCAACTATTGGGTCTGCAGATATCTTATGACTTTTAGAAGCTATGTGTGGTTTGAAGCTGGCCATGAAGTTTCTGATTTCATTCATATTAACCATCAAAGGATCAATGAAGATACCTTTAAAGTGGTTTCTTATCAGGTCTTGTATCTCAGCTTGATCAGTTGTCCATTCATCGGATGCATTTTTCAGCATGGAAACAATATTGAATCTTCTTCTCTATATGACATATGCATTATAGAACTTTGGGTTGTTATCTCCATTGGTGAGCCAATTTATGTGGGCTTTTTATTTTAAATTAGCTTCCTCCCATTTGAGGATATCCTAGTATTTAGTTTTTATATATGCAATAAGACCCTCTGTAATGATGTAACATCGTGCGACTCAATCGGTTTGTAGTAAGTTAAGGTTTCTCATGATCCTTCTCTTTTCTTTGCCTAACTTTGGATTTTTCTCAGTGACTGAAGATTGGATGCTAAATTTAGTCATAGCGACAGTGTTATAACCTCAATATTTTTCCAAATTATGTAATGAAATTGTGAATCTTCTTTTTAAAGATAAATGAAATCCTTGGTTGATGTGATGAGTTAATTTGAATGGATTTTGTGTTTGATAGCTTGTATGTTTTCTTATTGGCCCTTTTTGGCCATTGAGCCCAATTGAAGGAGAAAAAGAAAAGGATTAAAAGAATGCATAAAGAAATAAATGAAATAAGAACAAAAAGGATAAGGAATGATTTCCCAAAAATAGGATTTCGAGTTAATGGATTCCTTAGGGTTCAAGGAACTCAGAATTGGAAAATAATAATAAAAGAAATAGGAAGGACATTGAAAATATGAGTAATTTAGGGATAACTTGCAAACCAAGAAAAGGGGTCGTACTTTTAAGATAATGACTTCAAATTTTTTAGGATGGAAGATAAAAATATAATTGAGTTTCCCTCAAAATTTGAAGTAAAACGGTGCTACAGTTTGGGAGTTATGAATTTTCAAGTTGCCTTTGAATTAGGAATATAATTCAATATTAATTGGGAATTTGTTTCCTTTTTATCAAGCGCGAGTGATGAGAGCCATTAGATTTAGATCCAACGGGCACTGTTCATCATGTAGAATCCCAGTTGGATGCAAACTCTACGTTACAGGGGGGAACTTTCCCATGCTTTTTATCGCGATCAAGTGCATCTTCACTTCCGGTTCTTGTCCCAATAGATTCAGGATGTCCTGACGAACAATCTAGACCCTGGTTTTACCAGGTTTTGAGCAAATCTCGCGAAATGGCCAATTGGGCTAGGACTGGGGTTGCAGATGGGATTGGGAACCCTAATAGGGACCTCCCACTGCATATATAAGGGCACCCCTCAGTCCCTTGACTCGCTACGATCTCTATCGGCTGCTCTTTGTTCCTCGCTGCTCGCTAACCTGCTCGATTGAATCCTCTCCGGTGAGAGCACCGCTGCGGCGCTAGCTGCAGAAGTCGAAGGAGGATGACGCCCGACCGTCGTTCGATCCCGATCTGACGGTGCAAGGAGGGAAGGTCGGCTCTATTAAGATGATCTGTCGCGGGCCGATAGATCGAGAGTCCATCGTGGACTCAGGGTGATCCAACAGACTGAGAAGGAGGGCACACACGCAGTGGATATGACTGACGAGGAGCGTCAGATCAGAGAGAGATCTAGCGGCGCACCGATCCAACGGACGGCGATTTTTGGTAATTTCACCTTTCTAACATAATATTCGGAAAAAAGGGTTTTTCTTTTGGAATTGATAGAAATTACTAGGATTGTCTAATGGGAAAACTTTATATATGAAAGTTGTATAGAAAAATACGAGGAATCCGATAAAAATGATTTGAGAACCTAGTTCTATTCTATTTTGCAAAAGTACCCTAATTTTCTAACAAAGTGTATTAAAAATTGATGAGAAACCCTAATTGAATGTTAAGAGTGTAATTTGGTAAATCAATAAGTCAAATTGATAAGTTTAACTCTGTTAATGATAAAGGTGGTTTTGATCATCTGTTTGAATGCAAAAGTTCTTAATTTAGAGTTATAATACCTAAAAGAAGGTTAATTTACATGGAAATCCTAATTTGGGATAAAAGGAGATAAAAATCATATTTTTGTGGAATAAGATAATCAGATGCTTAATAAAGGAAATTCAATGAGAAATTAGGGGCTTTATGTAGTTTTGATAAATTAAGGATGATACTAATGAAAGAAGAAGTAAAAACCCTAATTTCCAAAGGAACCCTAAAATAGGAATTGAAATCCTAAGTAATGTGATGAAAATTGGATAAATATTAATAAAAGGAAAATTGTAATTTTATTTCAGGATTTCTCTTCCTCATTGCTTGTTGATTGGGTATCTCTGCATATTCGATTCTATCTTGAAATCTACAACCAAAGGTATGTGGTTAATTACGAATAACCGATTTAGTTTCCCGATGGATTCCCGAATGTTTAATCGCATTGAATGCAACTAAACTGTTGGATGTTTATTTATTTCATGTAACTATAAAGTGACTATGATTATCACTATAAATGTGCATATATAACTGGCTAGATCCGGGTCCACCTCTGTTACTTTGAAAAGGCTATAAAAGGGGTAATCCTAGAGCAAGGTCTAGGTTACCGTGAGTTAGAAACTGGGCTACCTACGTGTAGTGCCATGAGACTCTTTAGTGTACCCTGAGTTAAGGAGTGGTCTACCTATGAGTAGTTCCATGTGACTCAACCCTAGAAACTGGTTCACTTATAGGTGGATCATGAGGGGTTTAATGGGGACAACACAGAGTTATATCTAAAACGTAATCTTGATTGTTAAATGATTAATTGAATGATTATGTTGTTAACATAGTTGAACCTTATTGGTTTTTCCCCACATACCAGCTTCGGCTGACCGTCATTTTGTTTGTTGACGATTTAGGTACAAATCTCAAAAGTACAAACAGTAAAGCGACACATTGTGAATTCACCAACTAAAGAACAAGGAAGAATTAGCTAGAATCGTTCAGCTGTGGTTAGAAGTTTAGTTTATTCCAAACTATTCAAAGGTATGCAAACATTTTATTGCCATTTTTCAGTATAGTCTGTTAGAATTTAATAATTGTTTTTGGTTATATGTCGAACCTTTGATCCGGAATTTATGGGTGCGGCTTCAACCTCTTGGTCTCCCTTAATTGGGGGTTACCGAAAGGTGAGGTCGTAACATTTGGTATCAGAGCCTAGGTTCCTCATGTAACCATTTATAATAATTATATTTTACAAACTCCATAGAACCCGAGGGAGTTATTAGAGGAGTATCCGAAAGACGGAGGTGTCTAGAAAAGGATCACGACCGGGGGATGGAAAGAGTTTCCTCCGCACCGCTAGTCGGAATACGAGGACTCTCAGATCCATGTAACTGTCTGGCCAAAGTCTTAGGGTATGATTCGAAATAAGATACCTTTAGGACTCTCTCATCTTGTTCGTCCCTTCTCATCACATATTCTATTAAGGCTTTAAGAGTAGGATTCTCTCTCTCTCCTCCACACTCATGTGGTATGGGCAAGTAAGATAAGGGTTTAAGAATCCTCTATCAAATTAATAAAAGATATGTAATGAGATATCATTGAACATAAGTATAACTAGTTTAAATGATAAACTAAAAGTTTGTTTGTTATTCTTATGTAGATGGCACGAACAAAGACTGTTGCTATTCCTGAGGGCTCTGGGAATCCAGCTAGGAGTGTTTGGCCTCCACGTAAAGGAAAGGAGTCTTCTAAAAAGAGAAATAGGAACCATGATGGTGGATCCTCTAAGAAGAGGAAGAGGCCCGAAGAAGTCACTCATGAGGTCCCAAACCCTAACCCGGTACCATTTAGTAACCTGAACCAAGAAGAAGATCAAGGGTATTGTGATGACCGTCTCATGTAAACAAGATTAACTAATGCGGAAGCGTTCATCAAGCAGTGGATTAGCAAAAATCACTAAAAATTAAAACTTTTTGCAAAGAGATCCATTCACAGGAAAACTCTTTCATTCAGAACCAAAGTAAAACTTTACATCCTGGTTCATATGTATACATCTCATGTACTTTTGCTTCTCGAGGAATACAAACATTAACTACTATGTATTAACTGTGCACAGGTAGTATAAAACCCTCGAGGCACTAAACCAAAATCTCAAAATCATTAACTACTACTCCGAGGACCTGAGAGTACAGAGACGACACATAGGACTCTATATACAACTGAACATGACATGACAGTCAATGTCTCCACCTGAGACTTCACTGATGTCCCTGCTGCTGTTGTTGTTGTCCTTTACCTTCTGAAGGATTCCTATCTCTTCGTCCGCATCCACCTAAAAATGTGGTTCCCACGGGGGTGAGACAATTATAAAAATTGCCCCAGCGAGAGATATAACTCTCCGCCAGAAACATTATTATTGCAATTTGAGAAGATGAATATGAACATGAGAATCATATTTATTTGGCAGCAGATATTTTGATGTCTAACAGATTAGAACATTATTCTATATCAAAAGCATTGCAATTATAACTTGATAGAATTAACATGTCACTTATCCTTTAATGAATAGGAAGAACATGTATAACATCTATTCAAACAACAGAATCATTACCACTGCATTAACTTTCTTCAGGCTTAGATCATATATCTAAAGCCTGGCATTTTCAATGTGGAGTCATGGCCCGTCGCCATACTCTTTTCATAAGTGTTGGGATCTTAATCCCTCACTTCACCACTAGGTCTTTCTCATCCTTTCACAATTTCAATACCATAACCATGAAATCCTGGGTATTCAAACCCTTTACTCATCACTTGAACACTATTACCTCTTTCTCAGGTAACTAACACCTTTAGGTCATTTGACCAAGGTAAGTATGATACTTGCTACACAAGCATCCATCATGGCACTTGATGCACATTAACTCTCTTGCCACCTCTTACCAGGCACAAGGTATATTATGGCACACAAGGCCCAATTAACAATTCAAACTAATAATACATCATAGCTCATACCTGGCTATGCTCATCATCTCATAATACCTGCATGGTTAGCACATATAATAGCAGTACATCAATTATCTATCAATACCATGCAAAAACAATGTATTAATAATTCAAGGGTATTACCCTTAATCCTCTACCAGGATTTGGATTTCTATCACACATAGCTCATCAGAACACTGTACATCTTGTCACCTTTCACTAGGCAACAACTTTATTCACATGGCTCACAAAACCATTCACATCTTGTCACCTCTCACTAGGCAACAACTTTATTCACATGGCTCACAAGGCCATTCACATCTTGTCACCTCAAGAGACATGCATGATTGTCACACATGATAATAAACTTATCAAGTTCACAACACATCATGCAATACAGGGTGACACCACTATTCCCTTACCAGGTTTAGGGTTTACCATCAATTAGGGCTTTCTCTCACATATCATTACCCTTCATTAAGAATAGGGTTTTCCATTATTAACCATTTAGGTTTTCAAGATCATATTATCAATGATCAAACCCTAGTTCATTGCTCCCCACATCTAGGAGCCAAAATTTATACCATAAGTATTCAATCGTACTTATTTATTCTCATCAATTATCATTAAATGATTATCATCACAAGGTATGAGTATCTCTCTCATCCTTAAGTTGAGAATTAACAAAACGACCATGTTAGTCACTTTCAATTCAGCTCTAAGTCAAGTATAGACCACCACGGCCGTGCTACCTTGCACGGTCGTGCAAAGTGAAGCTACCACGGCCGTGCTACCCTGCACGGTCGTGCAGAGTAAAGTCGCCACGGCCGTGCTGCCTTGCACGGTCGTGCTACATAGGATCATCACATGAATCATATTTATATATATGAATTCTATTATTTGATCCTTTCAACTTGATTAGGTCACATCAACCCTTCAATCATATGCATACAACTATGATTAACATAGGGTACCAAGTCATTGGTCCTATAAGCAATTAGGGATGCATTCCCAATTAGGGTTTCTCATGAAATCACCCACAATTAGGGTTCCACATGGATGCACCCTCAATTAGGGTTTCACTTGGAATCACCCTCAACTAGGGTTTCACATGGAATCACCCTCAACTAGGGTTTCACATTGAATCACCCTCAAGTAGGGTTTCACATTGAATCACCCTCAACTAGGGTTTCACATGGAATCACCCTCAACTAGGGTTTCACATGGAATCACCCTCAACTAGGGTTTCACATGGAATCACCCTCAACTAGGGTTGAATTCAATAACCCTGTCAATTAGGGTTTATGTTCATGTTTAGGGTTTCATGATCTCTTTGATTAAGGATCATAACCCTTATACACCACATGATTCATATTCATGTATGAATTCATGCTATCAACTTCTTAACTTGATTAGGTCATATCAACTCTTCAGTCGAGTACATACAACTATGATCAACATAGTGTATCAAGTCATTGATCCTATAAGCAATTAGGGATTCATCCCTTAATTGGCACTTAATCACTTAGGTACTATTAGGGTTTCAACCTTTGTACCTTCATTTATTATCAATAGAACATTCATCATCTTAATTCTCACAAATTGAATTACATTAGACCTCCATTACATAAGGTATCCAAATGACTTAGGGTTTCCAATGTTGATTCCTTCAATCAGTGGATTCATGGAACCAATCATCAATTGGACCTACCCTCATACTTCAATTGAGTTTAATAGGTCAACCTTAAACTGATTTGACCCTCAATTGACCCTCAATTGATCACCAATTGGGGTTAGAATCAATTGAATTAGGGTTTAGAATCAATGAACCTTCAATATTCATCAATGTGTAACTAGTTACTTCATAACTATTGAACCACCATTCAAATGGGGTATGACCTGACCCCAAACGGTCTTGAGGTCGTTTGGATGACCTCCAACGGTCTTGAGACCATTTTCCCATCATATCACTCAAAACCAAGTAATCCAATTAGGGTTTGGTTCATTGAAGTGCTCACCAAATCAACAATTTATTGTAGATCAACTTGATATCTTTAGACCTTCAACCACTGAACTATACCCAACCCTAGACCTCCAAACGGTCTTGGGTGACCACCAAACGGTCTTGAGTTCGTTTGGATGACCTCCAAACGGTCTTGAGACCGTTTGCCCATCATATCACTCAAAACCAAGTAATCCAATTAGGGTTTGGTTCATTGAAGTGCTCACCAAATCAACAATTTATTGCAGATCAACTTGATATCTTTAGACCTTCAACCACTGAACTATACCCAAACCTAGACCTCCAAACGGTCTTGGATGACCACCAAACGGTCTTGAGACCGTTTGGAAGAGCTCCAAACGGTCTTGAGACCGTTTTCCCATCATATCACTCAAAACCAAGTAATCCAATTAGGGTTTGGTTCATTGAAGTGCTCACCAAATCAGCAATTTATTGCAGATCAACTTGATATCTTTAGACCTTCAACCACTGAACTATACCCAACCCTAGACCTCCAAACGGTCTTGGGTGACCACCAAACGGTCTTGAGACCATTTGGATGAGCTCCAAACGGTCTTGAGACCGTTTGGCCCATCCAACCTTTGGATTCTAGTGAAAAATCATCATGGATTCGTCTATCAAGTTGATCAACAAATCAGCATTTAGTTGCAGTATGATTTGGTACCTTTGGACCTTCAATTGGTCAACTATACTTGACCCCAGACCTCCAAACGGTCTTGGGGTGATCCCCAAACGGTCTTGAGACCGTTTGGGTGATCCTCAAACGATCTTGAGACCGTTTGGGCTAATCAACCCAAAATCTCAACTTAACTCATTGGAATTTCAGCACTGTTTTCAATTAGGGTTTGCCTAATTGATTAGGCTTCAACTCACGATTCCTTGGGAGTTAACCCATAAAATTTGGTGAGTCATTAGACAACATAATAGGGATCAATAATCCGAAACGGTCAACACTTGGTCAACGCACTCAAATGGTCTTGAAACCGTTTGCCCAAACAGGTCAAGTTAATCAGGTTGAAAATCAGCACTTAATGCAGTTCGATTTGCCTAATTGATTGACCTTCAACCTATTATTCCTTTGGAGTTAACCCCTCAAATTTGTAGGGTCATTAGCCTACATAATTAGGAACGAGATTCCAAAACGGTCCACGCTTGGGCAACTCTTTGATATGGTTTTGAAACCGTTTGCCACCAAACGGTTTGCAAACCGTTTGGTCACCAAACGGTTTTGGTGAAACCGTTTGGTCCCAACCAATGAGATCACTTGCTCCCAAGATATTTGGTGAGATGCTTGCTTATGATGATGTCATCATCATATTCCTTCGTGCACCCAAGAACAGCAACCGTTCTTGATGAAATTTGCAGCAAAGAAGCAAAAGTTTATCAAATTGAAGAAATCAATCAACAAAGCATAGAAGATTGATGCAATAGCAATGTTTGAGGGTTTAAGTTATAAAACCCGCCTCAAATTTGATCTCCAAGCTCCAAGATACGTGGCTTTAATGGTGGATGGAGCTCCTGCAACTATCCAAGGTTCGTTCTTGAGCTTTTGGATGAAATGGATGGCTAGAAATGGAAATCGAGTGAAGAAAACCTAGAATCAATCATTGATTTATGGTTTTCACCATGAATCCAAGGTAGAAGATGATCAAACCTTACCTACAGGTGGTGTTCGTCCTTCTCCTGCTCCTGAGTTCTCCTTAGGTCGGCAAAAGCAGAAGGAATAAGGAAAAGGCTAAGGGAAACGTTCCTTATGTGTTATTGTAATAAGGTATATATCAAGAATATGTATATGGGTCTTTGATGAAAGAGAAAATGAAATCATTTTCCTTAAATAAATTCCATACTAATTTCCCCCTAATCCTCCTCCATTACTTGATCATGAAACCACCTTCAAACTTTCGTAAAAGCTCTTCATTATCCAAGAATTAATGAAAAAGAAATTAAGCACCTTAATCCATTATAATAATAATATATATTTTTGAGTGGAAATTCTTTTCCTTATAATAAGGTGAGTGGAATTTCACCTACTTAGGATATTTTCGTTCCTTATATTGGCAAAGGAACGTCCATCCTTATTCAAAATCAACCCAAAACATTTTGGTTGAAAGCCCTTCAATTATTTTTATTCATTTTTGCCCTAAATCGAATTATGGTTTCAATTAGGCATTATTCTTGATTATTTTAATGTCAAGATTCTCTCTCCTCCAAGATAATTCAAATGAGGTGCCCATCTCATTTTATTTGCTCTACTTGATGCCAAAGATTATTAGGGACCTTATTTAAGTGGTAATTTGCATATTGAACCCTATGTTTTGGGTAAATTGCACTTTACACCAAAACTAGGTTTAAATATACAAACTTTGCTTTATGAGCACTTTCTTGGTATTCAGGCTATCACAAGCCATACCTCTGCATCATCTTCATTCTTATGATGAATCAACACATGAGGAACTTATTATCATACACAATTTGCTATCTAACCCCTCAACTTGGGTAATTTGTACTTTAGTCCCAAAATAAGCAAACATTGCTTCAACATTGTTCAAAGAGGACCAAAATTGAAACATAAGTTTCTCATGAGCCCTAATTACTTTTCCCAAGATAAGATTAAGAATCTACTCAACCTTATTAGACAAAACATCTAGGGTTAACACATAACACAGGTCAAGGATGTTACAAATTATAAACCCCTAACAAGGATTTCGTCCTCGAAATCCCAAGAAAAGGAGGGACAGATTGTTCATTAATCATGCCCTCAAGTCCCCAAATAATACCTTAATATCATGAAGATATCATGGATTTTGTAATTCACACATAGTTCCTTTCATTAATTCCTCCTTATCACTGTTTATGTTTATTAAGGCATAAACCCCTAACATATGATGTCCATATCATTGAAAGGAAGAAGCATAAAAGAACATACTTCAATAATCACTCAAGAATACTTATCAAAAGGAAAAACATATATATCTAACAAAGATAATTCACTTAGCAAACTCTATGTAATTGGTAATGTTCACATAGCTTTTCCTTTTTGTTGGGAATGTTCACATAGCTTTTCCTTTTAATTGGGAATGTTCACATAGCTTTTCCTTTTAGTTGGGAATGTTCACATAGCTTTTCCTTTTTGTTGGGAATGTTCACATAGATTTTCCTTTTAGTTGGGAATGTTCACATAGCTTTTCCTTTTAGTTGGGAATGTTCACATAGCTTTTCCTTTTAGTTGGGAATGATCACATATCTTTTCGTTTTAGTTGGGAATGTTCACATAGCTTTTCCTTTTAGTTGGGAATGTTCACATAGCTTTTCCTTTTAGTTGGGAATGATCACATAGCTTTTCCTTTTAGTTGGGAATGTTCACATAGCTTTTCCTTTTAGTTGGGAATGTCCACATAGCTTTTCCTTTTAGTTGGGAATGTTCACATAGCTTTTCCTTTTTGTTGGGAATGTTCACATAGCTTTTCCTTTTAGTTGGGAATGTTCACATAGCTTTTCCTTTTGGTTGGGAATGTTCACATAGCTTTTCCTTTTAATTGGGAATGTTCACATAGCTTTTCCTTTTAGTTGGGAATGTTCACATAGCTTTTCCTTTTAGTCTCATTATACTCTCTAGATTGTTTCAGAATGACTACTTGATCAGAGTAATAAAAAAGATATCAATCTAGGAGTTTCCATACTCACTTTATCATCAATAGTTGTATACCTGGCCAGGGTTTACAAATACTGAGATCAAGTAGTATGCACTTACATGCTATCATATTCCTTGCTTTTCATATCATCATAAACATAAGATTTAACATACCTGGATTTTATCCAGACATCTCTTCTATACCTCTTCTTCTTTCATAGAGGTAAGAACAATATAGAGTAGTTATAAGAATATTGAACATAATTCAAATTCTATTTCTCATCATTTCTTCCCTATATAGAAACCAATAGGGAAATCAAAATCAACAATATTCCTTTTTATAACAAAAAGGGTTTAGTGTACTCAACATGTACACATTTATAACATACCTTGTCCTCATATCATGGTCTTATTAGTCTTATTACTAATGCAAAGACTAAGCCATGGAATCTTACAGGTGCAAGGTTAAGACCTTTGCACTTACTTAGTGGCTATTTCCCTGGTACACTAGGCATTTATTGCACTATTAGTACCAAAAACTTGGCTTTTTAAAACCATTAGGCAAATGTCTCTAAAATTATAGAGACCATTCCCTACTTCTCAGCTTATTTCCCCTTCTTGGGCACTGCCATCACAGATATACTATTTGTCCAGATTTATGGCAGAGTCTACTTTCTTGCCATTTATTATTCTTTCCCACATTTTCCCTTGTTCCAACATGACTAAGTCATTTAGGAACTCTTTTAAAGCTCAAGATTTCTGTACTAAGGACTGATAATCTAGGTTGTAAGGCTAGTATCCAGCCCACTATATGCATTATTGTTGCCCTAATCTGCCCAATAAGATCATGATCATAGAATTCTCTATCTTGATCAGGTCTTAATGGGGATTCTCAGGCACTTGTTCTTCTCTTTCCAGGTCCCATGCACCCTCTCCTGGTGCAACAACATTGCCCTTAGCAATGTGTTCCTCGTGTTCTCCAGTCATTTTCAAGTTCTTCTTCTCCAATGTGAGTAGAAGATACTATCAGATAAACTGAAAGACACTTAGAACAGACTCTACAACCTTAGTCCTATGTCTCTATAGACTCAGCGAACCTAGAGCTCTGATACCACTAAATTGTGATGATCGTCTCGTGTAAGCAAGATTAACTAATGCGGAAGCGTTCATCAAGCAGCGGATTAGCAAAAATCACTAAAAATTAAAACTTTTTGCAAAAAGATCCATTCACAGGAAAACTCTTTCATTCAGAACCAAAGTAAAACTTTACATCCTGGTTCATATGTATACATCTCATGTACTTTTGCTTCTCGAGGAATACAAACATTAACTACTCTGTCTTAACTGTGCACAGGTAGTATAAAACCCTCGAGGCACTAAACCAAAATCTCGAAATCATTAACTACTACTCCGAGGACCTGAGAGTACAGAGACGACACATAGGACTCTATATACAACTGAACATGACATGACAGTCAATGTCTCCACGTGAGACTTCACTTCTGTCCTTGCTGCTGTTGTTGTTGTCCTTTACCTTCTGAAGGATTCCTGTCTCTTCATCCGCATCCACCTAAAAATGTGGTTCCCATGGGGATGAGACAATTATAAAAATTGCCCCAGCGAGAGATATAACTCTCCGCCAGAAACATTATTATTGCAATTTGAGAAGATGAATATGAACATGAGAATCATATTTATTTGGCAGCAGATATTTTGTTGTCTAACATATTAGAACATTATTCTATATCAGAAGCATTGCAGTTATAACTTGATAGAATTAACATGTCACTTATCCTTTAATGAATAGGAAGAACATGTATAACATCTATTCAAACAACAGAATCATTACCACTGCATTAACTTTCTTCAGGCTTAGATCATATATCTAAAGCCTGGCATTTTCAATGTGGAGTCATGGCCCGTAGCCATACTCTTTTCATAAGTGTTGGGATCTTAATCCCTCACTTCACCACTGGGTCTTTCTCATCCTTTCACAATTTCAATACCATAACCATGAAATCCTGGGTATTCAAACCCTTTACTCATCACTTGAACACTATTACCTCTTTCTCAGGTAACTAACACCTTTAGGTCATTTGACCAAGGTAAGTATGATACTTGCTACACAAGCATCCATCATGGCACTTGATGCACATTAATTCTCTTGCCACCTCTTACCAGGAACAAGGTATATTATGGCACACAAGGCCCAATTAACAATTCAAACTAATAATACATCATAGCTCATACCTGGCTATGCTCATCATCTCATAATACCTGCATGGTTAGCACATATAATAACAGTACATCAATTATCTATCAATACCATGCAAAAACAATGTATTAATAATTCAAGGGTATTACCCTTAATCCTCTACCAGGATTTGGATTTTCATCACACATAGCTCATCAGAACACTGTACATCTTGTCACCTTTCACTAGGCAACAAATGTATTCACATGGCTCACAAAACCATTCACATCTTGTCACCTCTCACTAGGCAACAACTTTATTCACATGGATCATAAGGCCATTCACATCTTGTCACCTCAAGAGACATGCATGATTGTCACACATGATAATAAACTTATCAAGTTCACAACACATCATGCAATACAGGGTGACACCACTATTCCCTTACCAGGTTTAGGGTTTACCATCAATTAGGGCTTTCTCTCACATATCATTACCCTTCATTAATAATAGGGTTTTCCATTATTAACCATTTAGGTTTTCAAGATCATATTATCAATGATCAAACCCTAGTTCATTGTTCCCCACATCTAGGAGCCAACATTTATACCATAAGTATTCGATCGTACTTATTTATTCTCATCAATTATCATTAAATGATTATCATCACAAGGTATGAGTATCTCTCTCATCCTTAAGTTGAGAATTAACAAAACGACCATGTTAGTCACTTTCAATTCAGCTCTAAGTCAAGTATAGACCACCACGGCCGTGCTACCTTGCACGATCGTGCAAAGTGAAGCTACCACGGCCGTGCTACCCTGCACGGTCGTGCAGAGTAAAGTCGCCACAGCCGTGCTGCCTTGCACGGTCGTGCTACATAGGATCATCACATGAATCATATTTATATATATGAATTCTATTATTTGATCCTTTCAACTTGATTAGGTCACATCAACCCTTCAATCATATGCATACAACTACGATTAACATAGGGTACCAAGTCATTGGTCCTATAAGCAATTAGGGATGCATTCCCAATTAGGGTTTCTCATGAAATCACCCACAATTAGGGTTCCACATGGATGCACCCTCAATTAGGGTTTCACTTGGAATCACCCTCAACTAGGGTTTCACATGGAATCACCCTCAACTAGGGTTTCACATTGAATCACCCTCAAGTAGGGTTTCACATTGAATCACCCTCAACTAGGGTTTCACATGGAATCACCCTCAACTAGGGTTTCACATGGAATCACCCTCAACTAGGGTTTCACATGGAATCACCCTCAACTAGGGTTGAATTCAATAACCCTGTCAATTAGGGTTTATGTTCATGTTTAGGGTTTCATGATCTCTTTGATTAAGGATCATAACCCTTATACACCACATGATTCATATTCATGTATGAATTCATGCTATCAGCTTCTTAACTTGATTAGGTCATATCAAATCTTCAGTCGAGTACATACAACTATGATTAACATAGTGTATCAAGTCATTGATCCTATAAGCAATTAGGGATTCATCCCTTAATTGGCACTTAATCACTTAGGTACTATTAGGGTTTCAACCTTTGTACCTTCATTTATTACCATTACTAATCATCATTGGATCAATAGAACATTCATCATCTTAATTCTCACAAATTGAATTACATTAGACCTCCATTACATAAGGTATCCAAATGACTTAGGGTTTCCAATGTTGATTCCTTCAATCATTGGATTCATGGAACCAATCATCAATTGGACCTACCCTCATACTTCAATTGAGTTTAATAGGTCAACCTTCAACTGATTTGACCCTCAATTGACCCTCAATTGATCATCAATTGGGGTTAGAATATAATTGAATTAGGGTTTAGAATCAATGAACCTTCAATATTCATCAATGTGTAACTAGTTACTTCATAACTATTGAACCACCATTCAAATGGGGTATGACCTGACCCCAAACGGTCTTGAGGTCGTTTGGATGACCTCCAAACGGTCTTGAGACCGTTTTCCCATCATATCACTCAAAACCAAGTAATCCAATTAGGGTTTGGTTTATTGAAGTGCTCACCAAATCAGCAATTTATTGCAGATCAACTTGATATCTTTAGACCTTCAACCACTGAACTATACCCAACCCTAGACCTCCAAACGGTCTTGGGTGACCACCAAACGGTCTTGAGACCGTTTGGATGATCTCCAAACGGTCTTGAGACCGTTTGCCCATCATATCACTCAAAACCAAGTAATCCAATTAGGGTTTGGTTCATTGAAGTGCTCACCAAATCAACAATTTATTGCAGATCAACTTGATATCTTTAGACCTTCAACCACTGAACTATACCCAACCCTAGACCTCCAAACGGTCTTGGGTGACCACCAAACGGTCTTGAGACCATTTGGATGAGCTCCAAATGGTCTTGAGACCGTTTGGCCCATCCAACCTTTGGATTCTAGTGAAAAATCATCATGGATTGGTCTATCAAGTTGATCAACAAATCAGCATTTAGTTGCAGTATGATTTGGTACCTTTGGACCTTCAATTGGTCAACTATACTTGACCCCAGACCTCCAAACGGTCTTGGGGTGATCCCCAAATGGTCTTGAGACCGTTTGGACTAATCAACCCAAAATCTCAACTTAACTCATTGGAATTTCAGCACTGTTTTCAATTATGGTTTGCCTAATTGATTAGGCTTCAACTCACTATTCCTTGGGAGTTAACCCATAAAATTTGGTGATTCATTATACAACATAATAGGGATCAATAATCCCAAACGGTCAATGCTTGGTCAACGCACTCAAACGGTCTTGAAACCGTTTGCCCAAACAGGTCAAGTTAATCAGGTTGAAAATCAGCACTTAATTCAGTTCGATTTGCCTAATTGATTGGCCTTCAACCTATGATTCCTTTGGAGTTAACCCCTCAAATTTGGAGGGTCATTAGCCTACATAATTAGGAACGAGATTCCAAAACGGTCCACGCTTGGTCAACTCTTTCATATGGTTTTGAAACCGTTTGCCACCAAACGGTTTTGGTGAAACCATTTGGTCCCAACCAATGAGATCACTTGCTCCCAAGATATTTGGTGAGGTGCTTGGTTATGATGATTTCATCATCATATTCCTTTGTGCACCCAAGAACAGCAACCGTTCTTGATGGAATTTGCAGCAAAGAAGCAAAAGTTTATCAAATTGAAGAAATCAATCAACAAAGCATAGAAGATTGATGCAATAGCAATGTTTGAGGGTTTAAGTTATAAAACCCGCCTCAAATTTTATCTCCAAGCTCCAAGCTCCGTGGCTTTAATGGTGGATGGAGCTCCAGAAACTATCCAAGGTTCGTTCTTGAGCTTTTGGATGAAATGGATGGCTAGAAATGGAAATCGAGTGAAGAAAACCTAGAATCAATCATTGATTTAGGGTTTTCACCATGAATCCAAGGTAGAAGATGATCAAATCTTACCTACAGGTGGTGTTCGTCCTTCTCCTGCTCCTGAGCTCTCCTTAGGTCGGCCAAAGTAGAAGGAATAAGGAAAAGGCTAAGGGAAACGTTCCTTATGTGTTATTGAAATAAGGTATATATAAAGAATATGTATATGGGTCTTTGATGAAAGAGAAAATGAAATCATTTTCCTTAAATAAATTCCATACTAATTTCCCCCTAATCCTCCTCCATTACTTGATCACGAAACCACCATCAAACTTTCGTAAAAGCTCTTCATTATCCAAGAATTAATGGAAAAGAAATTAAGCACCTTAATCCATTATAATAATAATATATATTTTTGAGTGGAAATTCTTTTCCTTATAATAAGGTGAGTGGAATTTCACCTACTTAGGATATTTTCGTTCCTTATCTTGGTAAAGGAACGTCCATCCTTATTCAAAATCAACCCAAAACATTTTGGTTGAAAGCCCTTCAATTAGTTTTATTCATTTTTGCCCTAAATCGAATTAGGGTTTCAATTAGGCATTATTCTTGATTATTTTAATGTCAAGATTCTCTCTCCTCCAAGATAATTCAAATGAGGTGCCCATCTCATTTTCTTTGCTCTACTTGATGCCAAAGATTATTAGGGACCTTATTGAAGTGGTAATTTGCATATTGAACCCTAGGTTTTGGGTAAATTGCACTTTACACCAAAACTAGGTTTTAATGTACAAACTTTGCTTTATCAGCACTTTCTTGGTATTCAGGCTATCACAAGCCATACCTCTGCATCATCTTCATTCTTATGATGCATCAACACATGAGGAACTTATTATCATACACAATTTGCAATCTAACCCCTCAACTTGGGTAATTTGCACTTTAGTCCCAAAATAAGCAAACATTGCTTCAACATTGTTCAAAGAGGACCAAAATTGAAACATAAGTTTCTCATGAGCCCTAATTACTTTTCCCAAGATAAGATTAAGAATCTACTCAACCTTATTAGACAAAACATCTAGGGTTAACACATAACCCAGGTCAAGGATGTTACAGGTATGAGGAGCAACATGTGTATGAGGAAGAAGCCAAGATGGATGAGGACCAAGCTGATGAACCAGAACCGACCATGATGATCCACACCCCTGATACCTTGTGGTTAGAGCAACAGAGGAAGTTGACAGAGGCTATTAATGCTTTGGCCCTTCGAGACATAGCTAGAGCTGAGAATGGTGAGCCATACCCTGTCCGTCCACGTGTGGGAGCCACCATTCTAGACTTTGTCTAGCTGAACATAGAAAAGTTCTTGGGAGAAGATAAGACTGAGGTGGTTGATAAAGCAGAAGCCTGGATACTTGCAATAGAGAATGGTTTATGCATGCTTGAACTACAGCCAAGCAAGAAGGTCCTCTTTGCTGCTCACCTTCTAGAAGGAGAAGCTAAGATATGGTGGGAGACTCACATAATAGGCCGAGATCTGACTGAGGAACCAATGGCATGGGCTGATTTCAAGACCATCTTCACTTCCAAATTTGTCCCTGTTGTAGCTAAGAAGGAAAAGGAAAGAGAATTCACTAACATGACTCAAGGAATTCCTCTGTGGCAGACTTTGGGCGTACGTTTCGAATCTTGGAATGTTTTGGGTACAAGATGGATGAGGAAAGGAGGGTGGATCACTTCATAGAGCGTCTTCACCCTGCCCTCAAGCCTCATGTGATGGCAAGCAAACCTAAAACCTTCGCAGAAGCTTACAACACTGCCCTAGACATGGAAAGGACTGTGATGCCTACTCAACTTCCACCCAAGTGGTTTTTGGGATTCACTGAAGGAGTCCAAGGTCAGAGAAACCACCACAAGAAGGGTCAAGGACGCTCTCAAGCCAAAGGAAATCATGGAGGAAGGCATGGAAACCCTGCCAAGAGAACAACCAACCTCCTTGCCGCATTTGTGGAAAAGGGCATGCCGGTGAGTGCTGCTACAAGAAGAGGACGTGTTATCGATGCCATCAAGAGGGACATATCCAAGCTGCTTGTCCTCTACCAGAGCCAAGAGGACCAGGTCCTGTAGCCGCCCCACCAGTAGCAGCCCCACCTGTAGCTGTGGCCCCACCTGCTGGAGAAAGAAGACAAGCTCGAGTGTTCGCTATTGACAATGAAGAAGCTCAAGCTAATGCTAATCGGTTGATTGAGGGTAATAACCCTTAGAGTTTTTCTTTATGTTTTAAAAGTTAAGCATGTAATGGTCTAATATATGATGACAAATAATGTAGGCATGCTTGAAGTCATGGGACATAATGTAAAAGCATTATTTGACTCTGGATCTACTAATACTTTCATTTCAAGGAATCTTACAACTATGCTTTGTTTGGATATCAAGGATTTAGGATATGTCTTAGATGTTACAACCCCGAGTGGTCGGATCTTTACCTCTCTTTTGAAAACTCCGATGATACCTATGAAATATAGAGATCATGAGTTTCCTACAGACTTTATCCTCCTTGACATGAATGATTTTGATGTGATCATTGGAATGGATTGGCTTTATACTTATAGGGCCCATATTGACTGTAGGGAAAAGAAAGTGATCATTAAGGAACCAGGTCACCCACCTTTCATTAGAGGTAGGAAAGATGCCACCACCAGCCTGTATGTGTCATCCTTGAAGGCAGAAAGAATGATGAGTAAAGGTTTTCAAGGTTTCCTAGCAGTTGTTACCGAGCCCGAACCCAAGGTGCAACCCTTAGAGGAAATAGAGGTTGTCAAGAGCTATGCAGATGTTTTTCCGGATGATCTACCTGGGATTCCTCCCGAGAGAGAGGTGGATTTTTCCATAGAGCTAGCTCCAGGAAGAAGCCCTATTTCACGTGCACCTTATAGAATGGCCCCTGCAGAGTTGCTCGAGTTGAAGAAACAATTGTAGGAATTGCTAGACAAGGGTTTTATTCGGCCTAGCACATCACCATGGGGAGCTCTAGTCCTTTTTGTAAAGAAAAAGGATGGATCGCTCCGTATGTGTATAGACTATCAGATGATCAACCAAGCTACCATTAAGAACAAATACCCTCTACCCCGAATAGATGACCCGTTTGACCAGTTGAAGTCTGCTCGAGTCTTTTCCAAAATCAACTTAAGATTGGGTTACCACCAATTGAGAGTCAAGAGTGAGGACATTCCAAAAATAGCTTTCCGAACACGATATGGCCATTATGAGTTTGTGGTTATGCCTTTTGGGTTGTCCAATGCACCCAGTGTGTTCATGAACCTTATGAATATTGTGTTCCAACCCTTCCTTGACTTGTTTGCCATAGTGTTCATAGATGACATATTAGTGTATTCCAATGACTTAGAGCAACACCGAGACCACCTAAGTAAAGTCCTTGATATCCTGAGAAAGCAAAAGTTCTATGGGAAATTCTCAAAATGCGAGTTTTGGATAGACCGAGTCATGTTCATTGGACATATCATCTCAGGTGGAACAATCGCAGTGGATCCCGCCAAGGTGTCAGCAGTTCGAGACTAGCCTACACCAAAGAACCCCTCCGAGATCCGAAGCTTCTTGGGGTTAGCAAGATACTATCGGCATTTCATTGCAGATTTCTCCAAGACTGCCTTGCCTTTGACCATGTTGACTCGGAAGGATGTGAAGTTTGTGTGGTCTGATGTTTGTGAGGCTCTTTTTCAAGAACTGAAAGAAAAGTTGACCACTGCACCAGTTTTGACTCTACCATCAGGCAATGAGGGTTTCATGATCTTCAACGATGCATCCAAAATTGGTCTTGGCTGTGTGTTGGAGCAGAATAAGCATGTGGTTGCATATGCTTCCCGACAACTCAAGCCCAATGAGGTGAATTACCCGACCCATGACTTAGAGTTGGCTGCTATCATTCATGCCTTGAAGATTTGGCGGCATTACCTGTATGGTGCTACTTTTGAGATCTTCACTGACCATAAGAGCCTAAAGTACCTTCTGACACAGAAAGACTTAAACCTACGACAACGATGATGGATGGAATACATGAAGGATTACGACTTTACCATTGCCTATCATCCACGAAAAGTGAATTTTGTGGCAAATGTGTTGATTCGGAAACAGCTCAGGTGTGCAACTGTTCTGTCCAGTTAGTGGAAGAGCTTAGAAGAGCTGGTGAAATGGTCTCCTCAACCGTTAGATGATCGAGTTCGATTGGCCAACATCCAGATACAGTCTGAATTGTTGAGTGAAATTGTGGCAGCACAGTTGGCCAGTGGGGAACTTGACAAGATGAGGGGCTTGATGAAGAAGCCTCAAACTCGCCTTTCTTTGGTAGTAGATGGAGGGATAAGATTCGAGAACTGTATATGGATTCCTGAAGACACACCACTGAAAGAACACATCTTATGAGAGGCTGATCGTTCTAAGTACACTGTACACCCAGGGACTACCAAAATGTTTAAGGACATGCAGAGGTTTTTCTGGTGGCCAGGAATGAAGAGAGACATTGCAGCTTATGTGGCCAGTTGTCTTACGTGCCAAATGGTGAAGGCTGAACATCAACGACCCAGTGGACTTTTACAGTCTATAGAGATTCTGGAATGGAAATGGGATCAGATCACCATGGACTTTGTGGTGGGTTTACCCCAGACCAAGAGAGGTCATGATGCGATATGGGTTGTGGTGGACCGCCTTACCAAGTCAGCACACTTCCTTGCACTCAAAACCACTGCCAAGGTATCAGATTTAGCTGAGTTGTACATTCGAGAGATAGTGCGTTTACATGGCGTACCCAGTTCCATCATATCTAATAGAGATCCGAAGTTTACTTCCAAACTGTGGAAGCAGGTTCAAGAGGAACTTGGTACAAGGTTAAAGTTCAGTACCGCTTATCACCCCCAGACAGATGGACAGTCAGAAAGGACAATCCAGACTTTAGAAGATCTTTTGAGAGCTTGTGTGCTCGATTGGGGTGGATCATGGGAGCATTACTTACCTCTAGCCGAGTTTGCATACAACAATAGTTACCAAGCCAGTATCGGGATGCCTCCATATGAAGCTCTATACGGGAGACTATGTCGGTCACCACTTCACTGGGATGATGTTGGTGAGAGGACCTTGTTGAGGTCAGATGAACTCCAAGTGTATGCTGATAAAGTCTCTTTGATCAGGCAAAGGCTAAAGAGAGCCCAGGATCGACAGAAGTCGTATGCTGATGCGAAGAGGACCGATTTGCTTTTCACTGTGGGAGAGCATGTTTTTCTGAAAATCTGACCGCTTCGAGCTATAGCTAAGAACAGAGGAAAGTTGAGTCCCCGATATGTGGGTCCGTTTAAAGTGTTAGAACGGATTGGTGAGGTGGCTTATCATTTGGTGTTACCCCCTCAATATAGTATGATGCATGATGTGTTTCACGTGTCCAATCTAAAGTGATATGTGCAAGATCTGAGCCATGTGTTGAGCATTGAACCTATTAAGCTTCAAGGAAAGTTGTCTTATCCTAAGTTACCTTTGCGTATTATAGATACTAAGGTAAAAGAGCTCAGAAATAAGAATATAGAGATGGTAAAGGTTCTTTGGAAACACCATGGAGAGGATGAGGCCACATGGGAGCTGAAGACAGACATGGGAAAAGCATATCCCGATTTGTTTGCTTGATTGATGAATTTTGAGGGCAAAATTCGTATAAGGAGGGGAGGATGTTATAACCTCAATATTTTTCCAAATTATGTAATGAAATTGTGAATCTTCTTTTTAAAGATAAATGAAATCCTTGGTTGATGTGATGAGTTAATTTGAATGGATTTTGTGTTTGATAACTTGTATGTTTTCTTATTGGGCCTTTTTGGCCATTGAGCCCAATTGAAGGAGAAAAAGAAAAGGATTAAAAGAATGCATAAAGAAATAAATGAAATAAGAACAAAAAGGATAAGGAATGATTTCCCAAAAATAGGATTTCGATTTAATGGATTCCTTAGGGTTCAAGGAACTCAGAATTGGAAAATAATAATAAAAGAAATAGGAAGGACATGGAAAATATGAGTAATTCAGGGATAACTTGCAAACCAAGAAAAGGGATTGTACTTTTAAGATAATGAATTAAAATTTTGTAGGATGGAAGATAAAAATATAATTGAGTTTCCCTCAAAATTTTAAGTAAAAAGGAGCTACCGTTTCAGAGTTATGAATTTTCCAAGTTGCCTTTGAATTAGGAATATAATTCAATATTAATTGGGAATTTGTTTCCTTTTTATCAAGCGCGAGTGATGAGAGCCCTTGGATTTAGATCCGATGGGCACTGCTCATCGCGTAGAATCCCAGTTGGATGCAGACTCTGTGTTAAAGGGGGGAACTTTCCCATGCTTTTTCTCGCGATCAAGTGCATATGCACTTCCGGTTCTTGTCCCAATAGATTCGGGATGTCCTGACGAACAATCTAGACCCTGGTTTTACCAGGTTTTGAGCAAATCTCGCGAAACACCCAATTGGGCTAGGACTGGGGTTGCGGATGGGATTGGGAACCCTAATAGGGACCTCCCACTGCCTATAAAAGGGCACCCCTCGGTCCCTCGACTCGCTACGATCTCGACCGGCTGCTCTTTGTTCCTCGCTGCTCGCTAACCTGCTCGATTGAATCCTCTCCGGCGAGAGCACCACCGCGGCGCTAGCTACAGAAGTCGAAGGAGGATGACGCCCGGCCGTCGTTTGATCCCGATCTGACGGTGCAAGGAGGGAAGGCCGGCTGTGTTAAGCTGATTTGTCGCAGGCCGATAGATCGAGAGTCCATCGTGGACTCAGGGTGATCCAACAGACTGAGAAGGAGGGCGCGTGCGCAGTGGAGACGTTGATGAGGAGCGTCAGATCAAAGAGAGATCCAGTGGCACACCGATCCAACGGACGGTGATTTTTGGTAATTTTGCCTTTCTAACAGAATATTCAGAAAAAGGGTTTTTCTTGTGAAATTGATAGAAATTACTAGGATTGTCTAATGGGAGAACTTTATATATGAAAGTTGTATAGAAAAATATGAGGAATCTGATAAAAATGATTTGAGAACCTAGTTCTATTCTATTTTGCAAAAGTACCCTAATTTGCTAATAAAGTGTATTAAAAATTGATGAGAAACCCTAATTGAATGTTAAGAGTGTAATTTGGTAAATTAATAAGTCAAATTGATAAGTTTAACTTTGTTAATGATAAAGGTGGTTTTGATTATCTGTTTGAATGCAAAGGTGCTTAATTTAGAGTTATAATACCTAAAAGAAGGTTAATTTACACGGAAACCCTAATTTGGGATAAAAGGAGATAAAAATCATATTTTTGTGGAATAAGATAATCAGATGCTTAATAAAGGAAATTCAATGAAAAATTATGGGTTTTATGTAGTTTTAATAAATTAAGGATGATAATAAGGAAAGAAGAAGTAAAAACCCTAATTTCCAAAGGAACCCTAAAATAGGAATTGAAATCCTAAGTAATGTGATGAAAATTGGATAAATATTAATAAAAGGAAAATTGTACTTTTATTTCAGGATTTCTCTTCCTCATTGCTTGTTGATTGGGAATCTCTTTATATTTGATTCTATCTTGAAATCTACAACCAAAGGTATGTGGTTAATTATGAATAACCAATTTAGTTTCCCGATGGATTCCCGAATGTTTAATCGCATTGAATGCAACTAAACTGTTGGATGTTTATTTATTTCATGCAACTATAAATTGACTATGATTATCACTATAAATGTGCATATATAACTGGCTAGATCCGGGTCCACCTCTGTTACTTTGAAAAGGCTAAAAAAGGGGTAATCCTAGAGCAAGGTCTAGGTTACCGTGAGTTAGAAACTGGGCTACCTATGTGTAGTGCCATGTGACTCTTTAGTGTACCCCGAGTTAAGGAGTGGTCTACCTATGATTAGTTCCATGTGACTCAACCCTAGAAACTGGTTCACTTATAGGTGGATCATGAGGGGTTTAATGGGGACAACATAGAGGATATGGTACCTTTGGATCGCGGAGTTATATCTAAAACGTAATCTTGATTGTTAAATGATTAATTGAATGATTATGTTGTTAACATAGTTGAACCTTATTGGTTTTTCCCCACATACCAGCTTCAGATGACCGTCGTTTTGTTTGTTGGCGATTTAGGTACAAATCTCAAAAGTACAAACAGTAAAGTGACACATTGTGGATTCACGAACTAAAGAACAAGGAGGAATTAGCTAGAATAGTTTAGCTGTGGTTAGAAGTTTAGTTTATTCCAAACTTTTCAAAGGTATGTAAAAATTCTATTACCATTTTTCAGTATAGTCTGTTAGAATTTAATAATTGTTTTTGGTTATATGTCAAACCTTTGATCTGGAATTTATGGGTGCAGCTTCAACCTCTTGGTCTCCCTTAATTGGGGGTTACCAAAAGGTGAGGTCGTAACATTTAGTATCAGAGCCTAGGTTCCTTATGTAACCATTAATAATTATTAAATTTTACAAACTCCATAGAACCGGAGGGAGTTATTAGAGGAGTATCCGAAAGATGGAGGTGTCTAGAAAAGGATCACGGCCGGGGGCTGGCAAGATTTTCCTCCGCACCGCTAGTCGGAATATGAGGACTCCCGGATCCGTGTGACTTCTTGGCCAAAGTCTTAGGGTATGATTCGAAATAAGATACCTTTAGGACTCTCTCATCTTATTCGTCCCTTCTCATCACATATTCTATTAAGGCTTTAAGAGTAGGATGCTCTCTCTCTCCTCCACACTCATGTGGTATGGGCAAGTAAGATAAGGGTTTAAGAATCCTCCATCAAATTAATAAAAGATATGTAATGAGATATCATTGAACATAAGTATAACTAGTTTAAATGATAAACTAAAAGTTTGTTTGTTATGCTTATGTAGATGGCACGAACAAAGACTGTTGCTATTCCTGAGGGCTCTGGGAATCCAGCTAGGAGTGTTTGGCCTCCCAGTAATAAAATGTAATCTTTATGTACCCGATTTTGGTGATGATGGTGATATGGTGTTTTCCTCCTACATTTTTACCTTGATTTTACTCACATGCATGATGGTCTTGTGTCCTAATATTTTGGAGGTTTGATTCTATTTAGGAGGTATAAAACATTGTTTTCTCTTTCTTGCATAAGGCACCTCCATGGTAGTTTCATGATGTATGTTTTTGAGTTTTTGTGACCGTTTTACATGAGGTTTCTCCTCCATGTTAATGATGGTTTTTCCTTAGTTTCATCTTCTCTTTTGCTCATGCTTTATCCCTATTTGGGTGTTATTCTCTTTCTTTAGTGGTGACTTGATCAAAGTAGTCTTTACACCATGTTTTAGTAGAGGTTGTGACACCTTGATGCTTGGTTTGGTTTAGGTCGAGATGGAAGTGTCTCTACTGTGATGTTTCAATTTCTTGTGTTTTTGGTAATCCACATGTTTAAGTTTTAGTTCCATGTTTAGCTTTGAGTAATCTTGACGTGAAGGAGAGGAGGGGATGAGGACTTGAGGTGAAGGAGAGGATGAGGCTTGATGTGAAGGAGGGGATGAGGCTTGACGTGGAGGTAGGTTTATTAGGACCCCGATGGATATAGGAGAGGGCGGGATCACCCCTTTCTAGAGATGAAACAAACATTTCTCGCTCTATCAGGCAGGGGTAAGGCATAGTAGGAAGACCTTTATTTGTCCCAAATGTGTATGAGCACAACTCAGAGATGTGTACAAGGGGACTCTAGGAAGTATTGGTGTCAGCTAGTCAAAAGAGATCAACCTCAACTCTTTATTGGTGACTTTAGCCACGCGAGGGAAGTTAATGAAAAGTAGGAAGGTCTCCCTAAACCAAACTCCTTCCTTGATATGTTTAACAATGTTGTGGGCATGGATAATATAATTGAACTGAACATTATTGGGGGGTTCATTACTTGGAAAAATAAAAAAGGTGACCAATAGGATGATCATGATTCAAATTGGACCGAGCATTGGTCAATGAAGTCTTGCTTAATGCTTTCCAAAATTTTATGACGATGATGGGGGTTCACTGGAACATCAATCATGCATGGATATATCTCCCCTTCACGTAGGGGATTCAAAGAAAAAAATCCATTTTGGTTCTTCAATGCTTGGTTGATGGGGGAGAGTTTCTCTAAAGTGGTTGAGCAGTCTTGGAATGAAGGGGTGGAGGGAGGTCCCCTCTTCATCATGGAAGACAAGTTGAGACATACCAAGATGGATCTCAAGTCCTAGTTTAGAGGAATTTGTGATATTAAGTCTTCAATCTATAGTTATAAGGAAAAATGTGTTGATGTTGCTCAAGAAGTTAGATATTACACTCTTTGCCCAATATCGATTCTTGATGAAGTAAAGGCGGAGCATAAACTCTAGAAATTCAAAATGGTGGAAGAGATATGCTTCTGGTAGTGTACCAGGCTCATGTGGATACATGATGATGATAGGAACATTAGGGTCTATCATGAAATGATTAATAATAACAACATGAACAATGCGATACACACCATCATCAAGACATATGGTTCCAACATCGACACCCCGCAAGAAGTTTGAGTGTAGGTGGTATATTTTTTCTCTAATCATTTCAATTGGGGGCCCTAGGTGATTCTAGTGATCATCCCTACTCTCATAGAGTCTCTAGAGAGATTAATAGATACCTTTATGGTCAGGCTTCTGAGAAAGAGATTAAGTCTGATGTGTTCTGTGTTGGATCATCCAAATCCCCTAGGTCGGATGAGTTAAACATGAAATTCTACCAAAGGATGTGGCCTATTATCAAAGAGGATGTTTGTAGGGTAGTGAGATGCTCTTTGTAAGGATCCTAACCTTTGTTTTGCGCTTACCCTATTTTTTTTGCCTAAACCTGGTGCTTGGTTGCTTGCTAATCACCTTTAGTGATGATTAGGGTTTGCTTGTGCTTTGTTGAGAGTTGAGGTGCTACTTGCAAAACAACCTAAGATAGGGTTTAAGAGAAAGTTTGTCACCTTGAGAGATGTATTTCTCTCTCTTTGCTTCCTCTAGGGTTGAGAGGAAGGTTTGGGTTCGTGCCTTGGGTTGCCTTGGGCTTGGTTGAGCTCTTTTGGGCCTTGTTCTCCATTATTTGGGCCTTGCCTTGCTTGGTTGAGCCCTGTATCGGGTGAGGGTGCTTTGTATCGGCCATGGATGGGGTGTGTCGGCCATGGATGGAGTGTGTCGACCTTTGACCTTTGTTGACCTTCTTGCCTTGGTTGTGTCACCCTAGCTTGGACAAGTGGCCGACCCTTGGGAGAGTAGTGGCATGGCATGCGCATGAATTTTGCAAGGTGGTAAAATGTGTGGACAGTGTCGCTTGGTAAGGTGACACCTTTCCTTGGTCTAACCTTGACCCCCACCTATATATGCCTTGCCTTTCTCTTCCTTAGGAACCCTTTAGCTCTTTGTTGCTCCTCTCTTCCGTGGTGCATGATACACCTACTCTTTGGAGCAAGTTGGTGGTCGATCCTTCTCCCTTGGTTGTGATTCCTTCTTCTTCCTTCAGCTTGGTGGCCGAACCCTAGGTGGGTCTTGTCCTTTGGTAAGCATATTCCCTCTCTCCCTAGTATCTTATTCTCCATCTTGCTTACTCTTCGGCCATGGTGGTTATGCTTCTTGTTCCTTTTCTTGAGGTTGCCCAAGTAGTGTGCTTGGAGCTAGGAGCT
The DNA here is from genome assembly GCA_963693085.1 of Alisma plantago-aquatica. NCBI lineage: Eukaryota > Viridiplantae > Streptophyta > Magnoliopsida > Alismatales > Alismataceae > Alisma > Alisma plantago-aquatica. Next base: position 894,735,870 of record OY856411.1, read on the forward strand.
AGAATCTTGGAGCTTTGGAGCTTAAGGAGTTTGCTTAAGGCGGGTTATATAACTTATAACCCTAGCTATACTATTTTTCTCTATGTTGCATGTTTCATATATGTTGATGATCGACCATGCATGTATGTTTCTTGCTCTAGAACATGTTGTTGATCTTATGGATATAATGATCATGATGTTGTTGTTGTGGTTGATGGTTTATATGCCTTTACACCTAGTTGGCCGAACCATGGTTTAGGCTTTCCTTGTTGAGCAACACTCCTTTCTCTCCTTAGTCTAGAGAAGTGAGTTTGAGCTCTAGTAATGTGGGAAATACCCATCTCTCATTTAAGTTGAGACATGAGCTTATATTCTAGATGCTTGGGCAATACCCTCCTCTCACCATGGATTTGAGAGGTGAGCTTTTGATAACCTATGTTGAGGTTGGATCCTTGTGGTTGCTCGATTTGTGAAAGAGGTTGTGCAACACCCCTCTCTCTTGGTTGTTGAGAGGTGAGCCGACCTTCTTGATCAATTAGGGTTTGGTGCCCTTGTGCTTGAGGTTGAAGATGACCTTGTTGGGTTGTGTCTTACACAAGATGACCTTGGAATGGTGCTTCCTGATAACCTTCTTGTCTTGGGTTATAGCTTTGGACCCATGTGTGCTTGGGCGTTATGTTTTGTTGAGTGCCCTACACGTTACACCTTGTTGAGATAGTTTTACCCTGGTGCCCGATATCCCTTATCCACCCTAGAGTTAGGGTTTGGGTGACATGGTTGCTAAACCCTTGAGGGGCATCTTGGTCAATATGAAGCCTCAACCCAAACTTGGGCGTTAGTGTTTCTCTAGGTGACATGAGTTGTCTACCCTTAATGCACGATATGTCCTTGAGGTGTAATCCTTGGTAGATGAGCTTGTTTGGGTGATCCTTGTATTCCCGGCCGATATGACTAGTTGAAGCTTAGTGGTGCCTGTTATGGTCCCCTGGTCGATACCCTTGGTGGAGTTGATAGATGGGTGATATACCCTTGATGAGATGTTTCCCAATACCCTCCTTAGGGTTATGTCTTAGACGACATGCCATGTAGATAGGGTGACCGATTCAATCCCTTGTCTTTGTGTGGCCTTGGCCATTATCCTTGATAAGAGTGGGTGATATGGTATGGTCCCCAGGATAGCCTTGGACAATACCCCTTTGACCGATATGATGATTAATAGCTTTCTTGTGATGCCCGATATGATGGTTGTATAGAGAACCCTAGATGGTGCCTTAGTTGTGGCCGAAATGGATGGCTTGACCTAGATGGACGTTAGGTCTGTGTCGGGCATGGGGTTGTGTTTCCCGACGCCACCCTAGTAGAGTTGGCAGAGTTGCTACTAGTTTATCCAGCTGGTCTATGCACAATATGGTGCCATGGGTGATAGAGTGCCCTGGTCGACATGAAGGCCTCTTGGATGATATGACGAGGTTGGATGTTGGGGCACCTTGGGTGATACCCTTCGGTCGATATGGTCTTTGCTAATGGTTAGCCGATAGTGAAACCTAACTCTAACCCTATTTTGGTGCATAATAGGCCTTGGGCCAATAGCATTTGTTGATGCACGATACACTCTTCCCGACACTATGAGTTGGTGAGTCCTAGTTGCACGATAGTTGGTGTTAAGGTTGGCCGTTTAGTGGTGAGTTGCTTTAGGGTTTGGAACCCTAGCCGGTACACCCTTTGGTGAGGGTTGGAGCTGCTCGCCATACCTATAGTGAAGGTTGCAGAAGTTTTGGTGAGGGTTTTGATAACCCAGAATGTATATAGTTGATGGTTCTCTTTTAATAATGATAACACAAGTGATATGATGTAATCACCTTGCATCCTGCAAATCTGATGATGAGATATAATGATAGGTTGTGAACTAGGAAGCTTGGAAGCTTATGATGTTGTTTCACATGTTGATATAACACATGCATATGATCACAAGTATAAGGCATAACATATGCCCATGACTAATAATAATGCTATGAATGATAAAGCTTGAGTGATATACTCATGGATGCTTCTTTATACTTGATAGCATGATCATTCTATTAATCCATGATGGTTTCAGTAATCACTGTGAATGTGTATACTAACCATGCAGGTATTTCATGTGGATTCATAGCCTGGTAAGAGCTATGAGATATATGTTCTTTGACTAGAACAATGTGATGATAATCTTTGTTGATAAAGTAACAAGTTGATAGGTCTGAGGACCTGATATAAGGCTGAGTGCCTAGTTGAGGTGTTATTCTCTGATGATGAGATAAGGGATGTGTTCCGAGGATGCTAATGCATGTTTTTGATGCCTTGAGAGGCAATAGTTGATATCATGAGGGATTGAGGTCCTAAGACAGTATGTTGATGGCAATAATAATGTAATTCTATAAGGCTATGTTTATACCTTGTTTTGCCTCAACAATTGGCTTAAAATATACTAATCAATTACAGATGAACATATCATGTAGTTTCCCTAGCCATAGACCCATTTCCATCAGTAATTGGTGATGGTGAAACAGGTTTATCCTGCGGGATTACCTGGAGCGCACATTATCGAATATGTGAGGTTTCCCCTAGCCTAAAATAGGAGGGTTGAGTGCAACTGTGGTTGCAGACTTGGGATGTATGGAGTATGATGAACATACCCATGGCTTAGGATATGTGATGAAAAGCATGATGTGTTCATGGCTCAGATATATGTACTAGCACCTATGATGAGGTGAGCTAGAAAGATGGGTAGCTTGCAGAGCTAACCCAGAGGCTTAGGCCTATAAGCATAAGACTGCAGTCTTGCTTGATGATTTGTGTACTGACCATGAGAAGGTGAGGTCATAGAGTCTGGATCTCCTTAGACCTTGTATGGCACCTGATTGGGCTTCGCATCCAATGGTTGGACTTGAGAAGGAAAGGCTCACTTTCGCAGGGCATAATAAAATGTAATCCAGCCGAATAAATACATCATGCTTAGAGCAAAACACGGAACATTGATTGAGGCCTTGATTGCATAGCTGATCTAGTTAAACATTGCAGATATGTGTATGATCCTTATATCTTGTGGTAAGTTCTTATACAGCTTATCTTGTCAATCATGTTCCATAAAGAAATACTTGGTAATATGCCTCCCGGATATCTTGGTAAGCTAGATGGTAATAATAGCTTTGCTCAGGATGCTGCTCTTGTTATACACTTATTCAGTTATTTGCTTTTATCTGCTTTAAACCTTTGAGGTTTTATAGTTTTGGAGGGTAGTTATGTTTCTCGATGGGACTGTGTGTCTCACCCTGTTGGTTTACACCCTTTTTAGGTAATCACTCTAGACGTGGTGGTGGTCGTGAGGTTGCGACTGAGCAGCAAGAAGAGATGTAGAAGGCAAGAGATGGACATGCTGCTATTTTGGTGGTTTTGTAGTAGAGTCCTATAGTCATCCCTATACTGTCAGGTCCTCAGAGGTGTTTGACGACGTTTCATGATGTTTAGCTACTATAATTTTTGTATATCGTGCTGCTGTCCGTACGTGGCCTTTTATGTATGTATAAACACGTGATGAACTAATATGCACTGTTGCGATAGTGGGTGGCTTTAAGATGTGAATATATCTGGCAAGTGACCTTGAATATGTCTATATATGACATGATCTTCTTGCAGGGCATGGTTACAAATGTTCTGTACGTATGTTTTCACAAATCGGTTTTAATAAACTTGTGTTTTGGGTAATATATGGTTTTGCACGTTTTCATGTGTCATCTCATTGTCTATGTGATGGTGGGGTGTCACAGTTGTTTTGGTATCAGAGCTCTAGGTTTGCTGAGTCTACAGGGATCTAGGACTAGGTTTGCGTCTGTTCTTGTGAGTTTTCTAGATTTTCTTACAATAACCTTCTGCCCTCAGTAGAAGATAAAGCTTAAAGATGTCTGGAAACCATGAAGAACATGCTACCGAGAGCAGTGATGTTGCATCAGTTGATGGAGCAGGAGGGCAGGCACATGATGATCGGGTGTCGGAGATCCCCCAACTTGACCCAACCATTCTCGAAAACCCTGCCTACCAACAACTTATGGGGCAGATGATGGCTACGATGAATCACATGGTGGAAAGGTTGCCAGTGCCTCAACCAAGAGCACATGCTCCCCATGGTGAAGCATCGGGTCTTAGGAAGACCTTTGAGCGGCTTCATCGAGTTGGAGCTTTAGATTATGCTGGGACGGCTGATCCAGCAGATGCAGATCTGTGGCTGATAGGTCTTGAGAAGGCCTTTCGGATCCTCAACATCCCCGAAGCACACAAAGTCAAGCACGTTGTCTACCTTCTCAAGTGCAGTGTTGGCCACTGGTGGGCCATCGAGGAGGAGAAGTGACCCGGTGAGGAGATCGGTTGGGAGATCTTTCGGTAAGAGTTCATCAGTAGATACTTTCCGAAGACGTATCTGGATGAGAAGATCAACCAGTTTGAGCGTCTACGCCAAGGAACGATGAGCATCACCGAGTATGAAGCCAAGTTTATGGACTTGCTGAGGTTTTATCCTCACATGGAAGCGACAAATGATGAGCAGATCAGGCGGTTCGAGAAAGGTTTGAGTGCTGAACTGTCGACACCTACTGCTGCTTTAGAGAATCGGGATCGGTTTGCCATGTTTGTGGAGTCCGTCCACAGGATTGAACGATATGTTAAGGAGAAAAGGGAGTCCATGACCAGGAAAAGGCCTGCTCAGTTCCAGGGACAAAGATCTGGTGGCTTCAAGAAGTCAAGGTTTTCAGCACCTTCCATGATGAGAGGTTCTAGTGCACCGTCACAGTTGTCTCCGAGTAAAGGAAGAGGTCATGTTTTTTCACCATCGAAGGCGCATAGTACAGCTTCTATGGCAGTAAAAAAGCCATCTAGACTACAGACAGAAGGCAGGTCATGATACCACTTTGGACAGACTGGGCATTTAAAGTCAAATTGCCCAAGAAGAGACGTTGAAGTAACACAACAGCTGAGATAGAATCAACAAGGGTCAGACAGACAGTAGCCCGGTGCTAACAAGGGGAGAGTACGGGGTCAAGCGTCGCAAGAGGGATCATCTGCTCAAGGAAGTAGAAGACATGGACAACAAGCAACAACTCGATTATATGCTATGAGTCAACCGGAGATGATAGTCAACCCACGAGTGGTGACAAGTCAGATGGAGTTATTTCATTCTGATTTGTCTTCTTCTTGCTTTATATCTATTTTGGTTGACACGGGTGCTACACACTCTTTTATCTCACATAGTCTGCTTGATAGCTGTCTTTTATCTGTTAGTTGTAAGAAAGATAGCTTGTTGTTAGAAACCCCTCTTGATGGTTCCTCGATGCTTCGAGAGGAGTGTCCATCTTGTGTCTTATCTTTTTCGGGACACAGTATACAAGTGGATCTTATACCACTTGATATGCATGGATTCGATGTGATCCTTGGGATGGATACTTTAGAGAAGTATAAGGTTGTGTTGGACTGTGGTTCCAAGTAGGCAGTGTTTGATGAAGATGGAGAGAAGTGGTTCTTCCAAGGAGATAGGAATTCTTTCGACATGTCTAGTATCAATAATGGTGGTATAAAAGTTGCTACAACAAGGTTGTAGAGTGTTCTTGGCTCACATTGTGGATACTAAGGCGAAAGGTCCTAGCCTTGAGGAGGTGACGGTTGTTCGAGAGTTCGAGGATGTGTTTCCTGATGAGTTTCCCGGTGTTCCCCCACCTCGAGAGATTGATTTTGAGATCAATCTGGTACCAGGAACACAACCAGTTGCACAAACACCGAATAGGATGGATCCAACAGAGATGGAAGAGTTGAAAAAGCAGTTATAGGAGTTGTTGGAGAAAGGTTTCATCCGACTGAGCATGTCACCTTGGGGTGCTCCAATGTTGTTCGTTAAGAAGAAGGACGGGTCGATGCGGATATGCATAGATTACCGACAGTTGAACAAAGTTACGATCAAGAATAAGTACCCGTTGCCGAGGATAGATGATTTGTTCAATCAGTTGTGTGGTGCTACAGTGTTCTCAAATATCGATCTATGGTCTGGATATCATTAGTTGAGGATTAAGGCGGACGACATACCAAAATCAGCATTTAGGACGAGGTATGGTCACTTTGAGTTTATGGTTATGTTGTTTGGGCTAACCAATGCACCTGTTGCTTTCATGGACCTGATGAACCGAGTGTTCAGTCCATTCCTAGATCACTTTGTTGTAGTCTTTATAGATGACATTTTGATCTATAGTCGGGACAGGCAAGAGCATGAGTGACATCTTCGACAAGCGTTGATTCTTCTTCGTCAACATCAGCTGTATGCCAAATTCAGCAAATGTGAGTTCTGGTTGAAGGAAGTGACTTTCTTAGGTCATGTGATATCAGTAGAAGGAGTTAGAGTGGACCCTAAAAAGGTGGAGTCAATGGAAGATTGGGAGCAACCAAAGACGCCGACAGAAGTTTGTAGTTTTCTGGGCTTGGCCGGATACTACCAGAGGTTTATCAAGGACTTCAGTGTAATCATGTTGCCGATGACGAAGTTGACCAGGAAGGATGTATCTTTTGTTTGGGATGATCATTGTCAGCAAGCTTTCCAAAGTTTGAAGGAGAAGCTGACTAGTGCTCTAGTGCTAGTGTTGCCAGAGCCTGGGAAGGGCTATGTTGTTTTCTGTAATGCTTCCAGAAAGGCTTAGGTTGTGTGCTGATACATGAAGATCATGTGGTTTCTTTTGCGTCGAGACATCTTAAGAAACACGAGGAGAACTATCTGATAAATGATTTGGAGTTGGAAGTGGTGTTCCATGCACTAAAGATTTGTAGACACTATCTTTATGGGGAAGTGTGTCAGATCTTTACAGATCATAAGAACTTGAAGTACATCTTTTCACAGAATGAGATGAATATGTGACAACGTTGTTGGATGGAGCTAATCAATGATTATGATTGCACCATTGAATATCATCCTGGTAAGGCAAATGTGGTAGCTAATGCGCTTAGCAGAAACTCTTCTTCTCTCTCCACAAAGAAGGCACAATTGAGTTCCTTGGTATGCCATAGGTGGGATATGTTTGTCTCCTTGCAGTAGGTGAATGTGTAGTTGGAAGTTTCCTTGTTGGCAGGACTGTTGGCACAAATGCAAGTCAAGCCTACGCTGAGACAACAGATCAAAGACGCACAGCAGACAGATGATACAGTGCAGCTGATCAAGTCAGAGCTTGGTAGCAAAAAGCGTGATGGGTTCCATGAGTCCGAGGATGGATTAGTTTGCTATCATGGTAGAATGGTGGTCCCCGATGGTGATAATCTAAGAAATCTAGTGCTCGAGGAAGCACACACATCGATGTACGCAATGCATCCAAGAGTCACCGAGATGTATCATAACTTGAAGGACCTGTATTGGTGGTCTGGTTTGAAGAAGGATGTAGATGAGTTTGTGTCTAAGTGTGCAGTATGTCAGCAAGTTAAAGCTGAGAATCAAAAGCCGGTAGGTATGTTGCAACCCATGCCGATACCACAATGGAAATTGGATCATATAACCATGGATTTCATAGTTGGTCTACCAAAGATAGCTAGGAATCATGATTCCATTTGGGTAATAGTGGACAGGTTGACAAAATTTGCTCATTTCATACCAGTAAAAACAACGTATACAACAGAGAAGCTTGCTCGGGTGTATGTGGATGAGATAGTGCGTTTGCACAGTATACCAGCAACAATAGTTTCCGAAAGAGGTCCTCAATTCACAAGTCATTTCTGGGAACAGTTGCACAAAGCGTCGGGAACACAGTTGAGGTTCAGTACCGCTTTCCACCCATAGACGGATGGATAGTCTGAAAGGACAATTCAGACTTTGGAGGATCTTCTCTGAGCTTGTGTTTTGTAGTTCCTAGGAAGTTGGGACATGCATCTTAGTTTGATAGAGTTCACCTATAACAATAGTTACCAGCAGAGCATTGACATGGCTACTTATGAGGCTCTATATGGAAGGAAGTGCAAATCCCCTTTATGCTGGTATGAGTCTGGTGAAAATCAGCTTTTGGGTCCTGAGTTAGTACAACAGACAATAAAAAAGATCAGAGTGATACATCAAAAGTTGAAAACAACACAGGATAGACAGAAGTCTTATGCAGACAATTACTGATGACCTCTAGAGTTCCAAGTGGGAGACAAAGTGTATCTCAATGTCTCACCTTGGAAAGGCATGCTAAGGTTTGGCCGAAAGGGCAAACTGGCACCCAGGTCTATGTGGTCGTACCTGGTAATAGCATGTGTTGGCAAGGTAGCTTACAAGTTAGAGCTTCCGCCAGAGTTACGTAGGTTGCATCCAGTGTTCCATATCAGTATGCTGAAGAAAAGTCATCCAGATATAGGGACAGTGATACAACCAGTTGAGGTTGAGCTTGATGAAGACGTGACCTACGAGGAGGGTCCGGTGATGATCCTTGACAAAAGAGTAAAGAAGATGAAGAGGAAGGACCTGATTCTTGTGAAGGTTCTGTGGCATCATCGTGGTGTTGAGGAAGCCACGTGGGAGCTTGAGGAGAGATGAGGAGGAAGTATCCCTCACTTTTCTCTTCGGATTTCGGGGACAAAATCCCTTTGTAGAGTTTATGGCTTGTAAGGACCCTGACCTTCGTTTTAGTCTTACCCTGTTTGTTTTGCCTAAACATGGTGCTTGGTTGCTTGCTAATCACCTTTAGTGGTGATTAGGGTTTGCTTATGCTTTGTTGAGAGTTGAGGTGCTACTTGCAAAATAACCTAAGATAGGGTTGAAGAGCAAGTTTGTCACCTTGAGAGATGTCTTTCTCTCTCTTGGCTTCCTCTAGGGTTGAGAGGAAGGTTTGGGTTCGTGCCTTGGGTTGTCTTGGGCTTGGTTGAGCTCTTTTGGGCCTTATTCTGCCTTGTTTGGGCCTTGCCTTGCTTGGTTGCGCCCTATATTGGGTGAGGGTGCTTTGTATCAGCCATCGATGGGGTGTATCGGCCATGGATGGAGTGTGTCGTCCTTTGGCCTTTGTTGACCTTCTTTCCTTGGTTGTGTACCCTAGCTTGGACAAGTGGCCGACCCTTGGGAGAGTAGTGGCATGGCATGTGCATGAGTTTTGCAAGGTGGTAAAACGTGTGGACAAGTGTCCCTTGGTAAGGTGACACCTTGCCTTGGTCTAACCTTGACCCCCACCTATATATACCTTGCCTTTCTCTTCCTTAGGAACCCTTTAGCTCTTTGTGTCTGATCTCTTCCTTGATGCATGATACACCTACTCTTTGGAGCAAGTTGTTGGTCGATCCTTCTCCCTTGGTGGTGATCCCTTCTTCTTCCTTTAACTTGGTGGCCGAACCCTAGGTGGGTCTTATCCTTTGGTAAGCATCTTCCCTCTCCACCTAGCATCTTCTTCTCCATCTTGCTTACTCTTCGGCCATGGTGGTTATGCTTCTTGTTCCTTTTCTTGAGGTGGCCGAAGTAGTTTTCTTGGAGCTAGTAGCTAGAAGCTTGGAGCTTTGGAGCTTGAGGAGTTTTCTTAAGGTGGGTTACCTAACTTCTAACCCTAGCTATACTATTTTTCTCTATGTTGCATGTTTCATATATGTTGACGATCGGCCATGCATGTATGTTTCTTGCTCTAGAACATGTTGTTGATCTTATGGATATAATGAGCATGATGTTGTTTTTGTGGTTGATGGTTTATATGCCTTTACACCTAGTTGGCCGAACCATGGTTTAGGGTTTCCTTGTTGAGCAACACTCCTTTCTATCCTTGGTCTAGAGAAGTGATTTTGAGCTCTAGTAATGTGGGCAATACCCCTCTCTCGTTTAAGTTGAGAGGTGAGATTATATCCTAGTTGCTTGGGCAATACCCTCCTCTCACCATGGATTTGAGAGGTGAGCTTTTGATGACCTATGTGGAGGTTGGATCCTTGTGGTTGCTCGATTTGTGAAAGAGGTTGTGCAACACCCCTCTCTCTTGGTTGTTGATAGGTGAGCCGACCTTCTTGATCAATTAGGGTTTGGTGACCTTGTGCTTGATGTTGAAGATGACCTTGTTGGGTTGTGTCTTGCACGAGATGACATTGGGATGTTTCTGCCCGATAACCTTCTTGGCTTGGGTTATACATTTGGCCGATTCCCATTTGTTCTTGGGTGTTATGTTTTGTTGTGTGCACTGCACGTTACACCTTGTTGAGATAGTTTTACCTTGGTGCCCGATATCCCTTATCCACCCTAGAGTTAGGGTTTGGACGACATGGTTGCTAAACCCTTGGAGGGGCATCTTGGTTGATATGAAGCCTCAACCCAAGCTTGGGCGTTAGTGTTGTTCTAGGCAACATGAGTTGTCTACTCTTAATGCACGATATGTCCTTGAGGTGTAATCGTTGGTAGATTAGCTTGTTTGGGTGATCCTTGTATTCCTGGACGATATGCCTACTTGAAGATTAGTGGTGTCCGTTATGGTCCCCTGGTCGATACCCTTGGTGGAGTTGATAGATGGGCGATATACCCTTGATGAGATGTTGCCCGATACCCTCCTTAGGATTAAGTCTTGGATGACACGCCATGTAGAGAGGGTGCTAGATGCACTCCCTTGTCTTTGGGTGGCCTTGGCCGTTATCCTTGATAAGCCTAGGCGATATGGTATGGGGCCCAGGATAGCCTTGGGTGATACCCCTTTGACCGATATGATGATTAATAGCTTTCTTGTGATGCCCGATATGATGGTTGTATAGAGAACCCCTAGATGGTGCCTTACTGGTGGCCGATATGGGTGGCTTGACCTAGATGGACGTTAGGTCTCTGTCGGGCATGGGGTTGTGTTGCCTGACGCAACCCTAATGGAGTTGGCAGAGTTGCTGCTGGTTTAGCTAGCTGGTCTATGCACGATATGGTGCCATGGGTGATAGAGTTCCCTGGTCGACATGAAGGCCTCTTGGACAATATGAAGAGGTTGGACATTGGGGCACCTTGGGCGATATCCTTGGGCCGATATGGTCTTTGCTTATTGTTAGCCGATAGTGAAACCTAACCCTAACCCTAGTTTGGTACACGATAGGCTATGGGCCGATAGCATTTGTTGATGCACGATACACTCTGCCCGACACCATGAGTTGGTGAGTCCTAGTTGCACAATAGTTGGTGTTAAGGTTGACCATTTAGGTGAGCTGCTTTGGGTTTGGAACCCTAGCCGGTACACCCTTTGGTGAGGGTTGGCGCTGCTCGCCATACCTGTAGTGAAGGTTGCATGAGTTTTGGTGAGGGTTCTGATAACTCGGAATGCATATAGTTGATGGTTCTCTTTTAATAATGATAACACAAGTTATATGATGTAATCACCTTGCATCCTGCAAATCTGATGATGAGATATAATGATAGGTTGTGAACCAGGAAGCTTGGAAGCTTATGATACTGCTTCACATGTTGATATAACACATGCATATGATCACAAGTATAAGGCATACCATATGCCCATGACTAATAATAATACTATGAATGATAAAATTTGTGTGATATACTCATGGATGCTTCTTTATACTTGATAGAATGATCATTCTGTTAATCCATGATGGTTTCAGTAATCACTATGAATGTGTATACTAACCATGCAGGTATTTCATGTGGATTCATAGTCTGGTAAGAGCTATGAGATATATGTGCTTTGACTAGCACAATGTGATGACAATCGATGTTGATAAAGTAACAAGTTGATAGGTCTGAGGACCTGATATAAGGCCGAGTGCCTAGTTGAGGTGTTATCCTCTGATGATGAGATAAGGGATGCGTTCCTAGGATGCTAATGCATGTTTGTGATGCCTTGAGAGGCAATAGTTGATATCATGAGGGATTGAGGTCCCAGGACAGTATGTTGATGGCAATAATTATGTAATTATATAAGGCTATGTTTATACCTTGTTTTGCCTCAACAATTGGCTTAAAATATACTAATCAATTACAGATGAACATATCATGGCCATAGACCCATTACCATCAGTAATTGGTGATGGTGAAACAGGTTTATCCTGTAGGATTACCTGGAGCGCATATTATCGAATATGTGAGGTTTCTCCTAGCCTAAAATAGGAGGGTTGAGTGCAATTGTGGTTGCAGACTCGGGATGTATGGAGCATGGTGAACATACCCATGGCTCATGATATGTGATGAAATGCATGATGCGTTCATGGCTCGGATATATGTACTAGCAACGATGATGAGGTGAGCTAGAAAGATGGGTGGCAAATGGAGCTAACCCAGAGGTTGAGGCGTATAAGCATAAGATTGCGGTCTTTCTTGCTGATTTGTGTACTGACCATGAGAAGGTGAGGTCATGTAGTCCAGATCTCCTTAGACCTTGTATGGCACTGGATTGGGCTTCACAGCCAATGGTTGGACTTGAATAGGGAAGGCTCACTTCCTCAGGGCATAATAAAATGTAATCCAACCGAATAAATACGTCCTGCTTAGAGCAAAACACAGAACATTGATTGAGGCCTTGCTTGCATAGATGATCTAGTTACACCTTGCACATATGTGTATGATCCTTATATCTTGTGGTAAGTTCTTATAAAGCTTATCTTTTCAATCATGTTCCATAAAGAAATACTTGGTAATATGCCTCCCGGATATCTTGGTAAGCTTGATGGTAATAATAGCTTTGCTCAGGATGTTGCTCTTGTTATATGCTTATTCAGTTATTTGTTTTTATCTACTTTAAGCCTTTGAGGTTTTATTGTTGCGGTGGGGAGTTATGTTTCTCGCTGGGATTGTGTGTCTCACCCCACTGGTTTACACCCTTTTTAGGCAATCACTCTAGACGTGGTGGTGGTCGTGAGGTTGCGGCCGAGCAGCAAGAAGAGAAGTAGAAGGCAAGAGATGGACATGCTGTTGTTTTGGTGGTTTTGTAGTAGAGTCCTAGAGTCATCCATGTACTTTCAGATCGTCGGAGGTGTTTGATGATGTTTCATGATGTTTAGCTGTTGTAATTTTTGTATATGCTGTTGCTGGTCGTACGTGGCCTGTTATGTATGTATAAACAGGTGATGAACTAATATGCACTGTTGCGACAGTGGGTGGCTTTACGATGTGAACATATCTAGAAGGTGACCTTGAATATATCTATATATGACTTGATCTTCTTGTAGGGTGTGGTTGCAATTGTTCTGTACGTATGTTTCTGCAAATCAGTTTTAATTAACCCGTGTTTTGGGTAATATATGGTTCCGCATGTTTTTGTGTGTCATCTCATTATCTATTTGATGGTGGGGTGTCACACTCTTGGAGGGAGGTTGGATCTTGAGAAAGGTTAAGCATTCCTTTCTCAAGTTGGTTCTTGATAAGAAGGTGGTGGCTTCCATGGAGTATGTGAGACCCATCACCGACTACAACGTCATGTACAAGATTATTACTTACTGCCTACTTAATAGATTGAAATGATTTCTTCACAAACTTATATCCCTTCCGCAACCTACCTTTATTAAAGGTAAATCCATCTTTGATAGTGACCTCCTTGTAGTGAAGTTCCTCCTTGACTTTGGAGTGAACATGTCTCTTTCAAGGCCTATGTGAAACTGGACCTTGCTAAAGAATACACCAACATCAATTGGGATGCTCTATGGAAGACCATGGATGTCATGGGTTTCTTAGATAGAAGGGTAAATGTGGCATCCAACTCACAAAAACAAGATTTTCTTAAGCGGAAGTGAATCATTTGCAGCGGATTACTGAAAATCACTAAAAATTAAAACTTTTTGCAAAGAGATCCATGCATAGGAAAACTCTTTCATCGAGAATCGATTGGTATGCAATTTTCTTTGGGAAATGTGCCCAAGATGATGTCATCATCATCTACCTTCGTCCCTATAGTTCTTATTACTTCTTATTTCATGGAATTACCCATTTCAACAAGCAATTAATCAAGAATTAGAAGGAATCATTATAATTGCAAGATTGCTAGTTGAATAATAATGAAAATGGGTTCAAGTTATATAACCCGCCTACAATTGAGCTTCAAAGATCCAAGATCATGTCAACAATGGTGGATGAAACTCCTTTCACTTTTCCAAGGCTTGTCCTCAAGCTTTGAGTGAAAAGGAATGGTTAGAATTGAAGGTGGGATCAAGATAAGAAGAAATCATGCATTGATTTGTGATTTCTACCATGAAATCAAGATGAAAGGAGGTCAAGAAGCTTACCAACAGGATGGGTCTCGTTCTCCTCTTGCTCCCAAGCTCCCAAGGTCGTTTTGCAAGCAAAGGGTGGAAGTGAATTCGACATTCCCCCTTTACTCTATGGATAAATGAGCTTATATGCAATTTTTATTAAAAATTCAATTAGGAGAGAGAAAGTAGGAATTATCTCACCCATATCCTTGAAAGTTTCCCCCTTCTCTTCCTTAGGGACGAGGCTATCCTCTTTGCCTCTTATTCTTCTCAATTATCCACAATTTAAAGAAAAGCAAATTAAGCACCTTAATCCATTTAATAGTAATACCCATAAGTGAGTGGATATTTCTTTTTCTTATAATAATGTGAGTGGGTTTTTCACAACCTTAAGATATTTAGTGTCCCTTGAAAAGAAAAAGGACGTACAAACATATCTGAATTCAACCATTTAAATTTTGGTTGAAAGGCATTTCAATTAATATATTTATTTTTGCATTAAATTGATCAAGGTTTCAATTATGCTTAAATCTTGATTATTTTAATATCAAGATTCTCTCTCCTCCAAAGTAATTCAAATGAGATGCCCCTATCATTTTCTTTGCTCTACATGATGCCAAGAAACATTAAGGACTATTTTGAAGTGGTAACTTGCATATTGAACCCTAGGTTTTGAGTAAATTGCACATTACACCAAAACTAGGTTTTAATGCACAAACATTGCTTTATCTGCTCTTTCTTGGTACTCAGGCTATCACAAGCCATACCTCTGCATCATTTTCATTCTCATGATGCTTAAACACATTAGGAACATTTAATCATGTAATATTTGCAAGTTAACCCCTCAACTTGGGTAATTTGCACTTTAGTCCAAAATAAGCAAACATTGCTTCAACATTATTCAAACAGGACCAAAATTGAAACATAATTTCCTATTGGGCCTTAATTACTTTTCACCAAATAAAATTAAGGATCTAATTATCTTTCTTAAGCAAAACCTCTAGGGTTAAGGCATAAACCAGGTCAGGGATGTTACAAATTATAAACCCCTAACAAGGATTTCATCCCCGAAATCCCAGATAAAGGAAGACAGATATTATTCATGCATCATATCATCATGTCTACACATAACATCTAATTATTATGGAGACACCATAGGGCTTTTCAACACAAGGTTCTTCCACACAAGATTCTCATATAATCATTTACACAGGACACATACTCCACTGTCCTTCTCATTATTGACTGTGAAGTTAATTCTGTGTCAGGTAACATCTTTCTTATTCAAAGAAACATCATACATTCTTTATTAATATCATGTTTATGCAAAGCATAAACTCCTAACATATGATGTTCATACTATATTACATGATTAATCTGGCTTCATGGTTGACCATTCCATGTAGTCAACATAAATCATTTGATATTTCTTAGATACCATAATTTCTTACCTTGGTATCTATCACATGTGTTGAAAACACATCACATATATATCTTCCTTTCATCTTGGGACATTGCTTGTTACATATATCTTCACCTTGGAACCAAAGTCCAAGGTAAACTGGTACTTTCCTAAGTATTCATCACATGAACATTTTTATCTTATGCACATCAAGTGTCCTAAGACCCACTTGATTGCCATATCCCTGAAAGGAAATAAAACAAGGAATCATATTCCTCTTATTATTTCATGTATTTTCAACTATTCATTAATCATTTACTCTTTATCTCACCCTAGGTTCCTTGCTCTTAGCATAGGAATCTATAAGGATGATCACATAACATTATTCCTTTCTTTGTTATTATATAACTTATTCATGAATCATCTTATAAATTCATCAAATTTCCCATCTCCACATTATGGGAAAAGATCTTTATTATACTTACAAACTTCATTGGGCAGGGATCATCTCCCTTGTTCCCAATCTTATCCTATGAGGAATATACTTTTTACTTCCTCATATATACATACTCATATGAGATTATCTCAGATTTCTCTTTCTTGTGCTTAGAATATGACACATTTATTTCATTTCATATTTCTAATTTCATGATACTCATTAGATTGTCTTAGAATGACTACTTGATCAGAGTAATAAAAAAGATAACAATATAAGAGTTTTCATACTCACTTTATCATCAATAGTTGTATACCTGGCCAGGGTATATAAATACTGAGATTAAGTAGTATGCACTTTGTATACTACCATATTCCTTCCTTTTTATATTATCACAAGCATAAGATTTAACATTCCTGGATTTTATCCAGGCATCTTGTGACAACCTCGATTTTCTCTTTCTTCTATTGTACTACTCCTCTCATCAAGTGTCTCTTACTCAGATTAATATTAAATACATAATTGGATGGTTGTGATATTCCAATTTGGCGACTACCATGGTCAATTTTGCAATGTGCAACTTTAATTTCTACTTTTAACTAAGCATCTTGCTATATCATGTCACCTTCTTGTATCTTATTATGACCACCAACACCATGATCTTTTGTATTTTAAATATGCACCACATTGTAGTGGACTCAATTGTGAACCCAACAGCGTAAGAATCACCCCAATCTGACGTTTATAGCCCGAGTTAGTGCCTTTTAAAGATGGCTCAACTTATGCATGTTTTAATTCATTTTTGTGGGGTTTTGAGCCTTAATGGGCCGATTCTGAGGAGTGTGCGGCCCAGAAGCCGCCACCCTCTTTGGAAAACCCCAACTGAGCTCTCATGTTGTCCGTTGGATCTGAGACCATGTTAATCTAATGATTGGGGACTTGTCTCCCCATCTCTTTATGCGCCATCGACGCAAATAGGGTTGCTGGTACCCAAACCCCTCACGACGCCCAACCAAGCACCTCCTCTCACTGATTTCAGTATATAATGCTTTGATCCTCTCTTTTTTTCATTCCCCTCATATTTCCAACCCTATTTCCCTCTCATTTGTACCCTGTTGCGCCACCATCCTACCCTTCTTCAACCTCCAGCCCGACGGCGCCGCCGCAGCACCACCTCGGTGTGTCCAGCCGTTTGGGACTCGTAGGCTACAGACAAGGCCAGATCCGGCTCTATCGGGCCCTTGTAGGGATGCACGACAACCTCCCCATGCAGATCAATGAATCCTTTGCGTATGGATTCTACTCCGGCGAGCCCAGCCGCGGGGTGGCTGCCAGTTGCTCGAGCCAGGAGACACGAGGGCAACACAGGACCAGGGCCACATGATCGCAAAACCCTGATCTTGACGGCTGTGATGAAGGCCCTGGCACTCCACTGGAATAGAAGCCTCATACTTGGACCCCGAAAAACCAGTGGCCTGTGTCCAAGTAGCAAGCGGGCCCACACCCAGATTCCTTGAATATCAAGGTATTCATGTCACATACTAATATAGTTTGAATGCAAGATCTTCAAAAATTCACAACTTCCTCATTTTAAGGCCAAATATAGTAAAATTATATATCAAACCGATCCTATCGAAAAGGCCTACAGCATGAGCATATTTCCAGACCCTGAATATTCTTCTAGTTTCCTTATATTGCTAAATATGTAACCTTTTATTACTTTGAATATGCTTAACACATGATTATGATTCATGATTGGATCTTGATGCTCAATCTACCCCCGATCCTTAAATCAGTACTTGTGATATATACTTGAACTAAATGAAGGTCCTACTCTCCCTATTGTTCATCATGACCCTTTTTGTACATATGTGCTTAGTTTGGACTTTAATGATGAACCTTGCCCTAAAATTGCTAATCTTGTTGCTATTGGACAACCACCTAATCTTGTTATATGTTTCTTATGAACTAATGTTGCTGATGTAAATCATCTTTTAGATCTAGACCTCTTGACTCGATGAATCATGATCTAGGGAGCCCTATTGTGAGTCTTTTGACCCTAGAATACATGTAAATGCCTTAAACATTGAGATGATCATAGAAAATGCATAGAACGTAATAATGACATGGAACTTGAACCACACCATCATGATGACCTCTAGATCAATACAAAATCATATGATGAACCAATAGGCAACTTGGAACCCACCTTGGTCAAAACCCTAAAATGCATCTAATTAGGGTTAATGATGAGAATCTAATGCATATATGTAATATGGTTCTTAATCAGGTTTGTCATGTGGCTAGATGGTAATGGATGTGTTAAGTTAAGAATCTCTGAATCAAGTATGGGCTTTATCTAGTTATATTACTATCGCTTTCTTGCTTGAAAAGACATATATTGTAAGCTTGTTTGTTTATTTGCTCAAATATTGCCATGTAGTATTGCTATGTCTTACTCTATGTTTGCCTCGTCAGTTTTATAACTTGAACACACATATATATATGGAACTCCATTATAATATTATTGATAAAGGGTTAACTCTTGGTTACGTCCTTGAGGTCCCTCTCGTATAAAAGGGTTAGCTAAGCTTGAGCACCCTTACGGACCCTTCCGACGGGAAGATGGTCAAAGGCCTTAAACATGCTTGATATTGTTGGTATAATGGAGTGAAATGACATAAAATATGGTTTCACATTTGTTAAACAATTAATATGTTTATTCTTGTTCTTTTAATCTTGAAATCTTTTCAAAATTATGCAAAGCTTATATATATGTGTATCTTTCTGCCCCATACTCAACACCTCGTGTGTTGACCCATTTTCTCGTATTTTGTTTTTAGGTTCAGAGATGGCTAGAAGGTTGATGGGCTCAGTGAGCTGTGCTAGGTGTACTTGTTGTAAGATCCAAATATAGTATACATGAGCAGACTTGTACAAAGTGACTCTTGAATATGTAATTCAAATTGTGTAATATAATAATATTGCTTAATTTATACTTGTTGAATGTTGAGACTGTGTTGGTGCCTTTATCTTGTTATCTATTCATGTGTGCTAAGCTTTACGCTTTCGCTTTTCGCCTTTGGTATACGTTTGGTTCATGGGACTGGGATTCCAGTACCGTGACAGATGGTATCATAGCATGAATGATAACTACACCAAACATTGCTCACTTGAAACACAAACAAAACTCACCTTACATCTCAACCCTAGAAAACTTAATAAGACGTTTGTTATGGACTAGGTTGACTTAGCCTCTAGGTTAGAACCTAGATGTTCTAGAACTAGGTGTAGACTTGTGTAAATTACCTCCCTAGACATGATTTGCGACATGTGCTTAGGATGTCTACACAAGTGTGCACCATGTTCTTGCTAGTTCTCTAGGTGTCATGATACTAGACTGCCTAATGAGTGTGGTAACTCGTTTTCATTTTGGTTTTATTCAGATGGATTGTGGTGGTTTTCATCGCCTTTTTAAACGTTGGAGAAAACATATTTCAAGTATTATTATATGTACATATGAAAAATGTTACCACACATAGAAAGGTAGTGAGTTTCCATGAAACCTAGGAGAAAGAGATGTAACATCAAGTCTAGATGAGAGAGTTTACATGATAGTGATAGTATCTAGAGTTGTCTAGAGCCATGATATAGGTTAGGCAAGTGAGTAACCTAGATAACCTAATATGATGATGATAATGGTAATGATGTTAATGTCGATCTCAATGTTGATTTTGATGATGATGTTGATATTGATAAGACCCAAGTTTGTCCTTGAGAGGGCTAAGTAGTTTTATGATATGGAATGAGTTTGACCATGCAACCCTAGCTAGACGTAGCACCTTGTTGATACATATGACTTGGCTGATGTGCTAAACATAGCTAGTGGGTTGGCATGTTTTCTTGTACCTAGTCTTGTGCTTGTTGAGATATGATATGTGATATATAGTTTGAGACCAACATGGACCTCAATCTCTTTACAAAGGAGGACCTCTAGCATGGGACATATGAATAAGGTGACCTTTTGATATGAGTCGACCCACCTCGGGAGAAGGTTAGAGTACCTAAACTCCAAAATATTTAAAATGTTGAAAAATATGAATGATGCAATACTTGATGATGAGTCTCTAGCTAGAATACTTCTAAGTATATGAGTTGAGTGACCTAGCGTGTGCGGTTTACTTGAAAATGTTGAACCCTAGATGTCCTATGAAAATATCTAACCCTAGAGAAAGAGGCAATTGAAAATTTGATTCTTGATATATATAGGTGAGGGAGATGTCCCAAGAGCCTAAGATGATGTACATGACGAGCCTCATAGTCGGGTTAGTGATTATATATAGTGGAATCTAGTGGTTACCCTTAATTCTCAGAAGATGGGTAGAAATTTGTGTACAAGTAGAATATTGAGGTTAACATGTTTTGTTGGACACGTATATGTCTTAGCTTGAGTGGCTTGAATCTCTTTCTAGATACAAGTGAGAAAGTTGCAAAACTTCAATATTGATGATAATGTTGTTCCTCGAATGATGCTTGATACATGAAATATCTCACTTATGTTTAAAAACTGATTTATGCTAGACGAGTGTGACATCCCTGAATTTTCTAAAACTTAATATGATGTGTGACGTCCAAATTGAAACCCTCACCTCAGCGAGAATCCCAATTTTAACACCCCACACTAGGCTAAGAAGAAGAAAATCAAGGGAGTCAGAAGGAAGCAATCAGTAGCACATGTACATGAACAATAATAAAACCATACACACATGTTCACCATTCAACATATAATTACAACATGAATTATTACAACATTTGATATTACATATTGAAAGGTAAACTTATACACATACATGTACTACTACTAAACTTCAGGATCTTAAGACAACAGGTCCACTTGTACATCAGCTCGCCACACAACTCTCACTATCCTGGATCTTCAAGAGCATAACCACAACCTAAACAAAAGATTACATGTGGTACACGTCAGCACAATATTTCAAGAATATTGTACTGAGTATGCCTACGTGTCTTTTATTTACCTCTCATCATATCTTGGCAATAAGATAAAACTAATATACTTGGTAGTAGCAGAAGAATATAAGAAAATCATACTTGAACAAGATTGTTTATCAATAAAAGAGAACACATAACTTTTAGGCATATTTTCCATTATATCATCCATGCATTTACTACCTGAGAGTTGAATGCATTAAGGCCTTTATGATCTACTACCAAAGAGTTGGATCATTTCACAATGTCATCTACTACCAAAGAGTTGGATCACTTCCAAGTACTTTACTACCAAAGAGTTGAAGTACTTATTTCCAACACTTTACTACCAAAGAGTTGAGGTGCGTAGATATAATGGAACAAATATATTATGTTTCATGTGTTCATAGCAATAAGTATGGAAAATCATGCAACATATCATACAAGAACAATCATTTCATCCAATATCATATGCCAAGTATTTTACTACACATATAACACAAGCATATTGTATAATAAGCTAAGTAAGAGGTAATGGAGTACCTTCCAAAGAGACAGATCTAACTAAACACATATCATCGATGTCAACTATAAGCTTGGTCAAACCTAATCAAAACAAGACCATATACTATCACCAGGTTCTCATCTTATTATATCTCATCTTAACCCTAATTATTTCCATTAGGGTTTAGCTTATCTCATTATGATATTCTCATCATTACTTGTCTTATATCTTCATCCTTATGTGGGATTCATATTACTGATCTTATATTACAGATTAAGATACATAATCTGATCATTATCTTCCATAGCATTAATTAACCCTAGGTTACAACATTAACCTAGATTAGGGTTTTAAACCATGTATTAAAGGTCAACTTCATATAACATGAATAATATGCATCTAACTAATATCCGATTTACATGTTAGCTTCAGATTACTGATATGAACTTACTCTGTAAATTTCATCATTTATTGAGCATGTATGTATTTAATACATTTTATTTAGGGTTATAAGCCCTAATTAGATATATTAAGAAAATTACATGATTTCTTACATTATCATGACCATAACTGACATCATATGCATTATAAACATGAAATATGATTGACAGGTATTTTCTCATAATTTTAGGGAATCGTTTGATATTTATTATCCATTATAAGAGCATTTCACATCTTTCATGATATCACTGTTATTAATGCATCAAAAGTAGGATATTATGCTTCCATCTTGTTCTACTCATTTTTTTGAGAATTTTGGTATATTATACTTATTTTTATGATGCTCGAGCTATTTTCTATGAATTAAACAAGATCTATGATTAACTGAAATATTTACCTTCGCGGACCAATCAGAGGCTGCCACGTGTCTAACCTAGGGGGCGTGCTCTCAGCTGTTGGCCCGTACTGAGCCGGATGGTCCTAGGTTGGTTTGGCTACCTGGTTCAAAGGATTAGGCTAGAAGCTGGCCGGTCTGGTGGTCTGGCCCCGGTTAGATTCTCGTTTGTGCTCTCACGTTCAACGCGATCTTGTTCGGGTGCATCTGGGACACAGCTATCGCCGTGAAGCTTTGCTCCAGCGATGAACTGGCTACGATCGAAGCCTGCTGTCATCCCTCTACTACTTCCACAAGGCTCATCTGACCTTCCTCCATAATCCTGTCCGCAGATCGATTCCTGTCGTTACCTCTCCGTGTGGCCTGCAGAGCTCGTCGGTCATGGTCGCCGCCACGACAGCGGGAAAGGGGGATATCACCCCTAGGCATGGAAGGCGTCATGGAGATTTTGCAAAAGCAGCCCACAGCCTTCTTAAACTCAAAGGAAACTCCATCAGAGGTGAGGAAGCCCGAAGCAGCTAACCCGAACCCCAGCTTGTCTCCGGCAAGGATGGGCTTCGTCAGCCGACAACACAACCCAAACAGGCTCGAAAGCACCCTCAGTAGATTCTCCTGACCTCGACCGTCCTTCTCCCTCTATTATCTTCCTCCAGTTCCCTCACTACCTCCATCTCACACCTTCGCTTCCCACCTGCAACCTGCAGTGGAGAGACTACGAGAAGGGAGGGCTCGTTCTCTCTGTCTACTTCACCAAAAGCTGTGTTATCAAGGCCAGGACGGAAGTACTCGCTTAGACGAGGCCAACCACCCAGTTTCCCGCTCCAATCACCCCACTATCAGAGATCGTGGCTGTGTAGATGGTTGCTCGTCTCACTGTTCCATGACTCCTCCAAAGTCAGAGCTTGGAGATGGGCTCAGTGCCGTCCAATCTACATCCAACAGCTATGAAAGGCCCATAAAAGAACTGGATATGTGGCTAACTTAAGCACTGGGAATGTAACCGCTGGATCTGGGATCCACAGCTAGAGATAGGCCACATGAATCGCATAGAAGCCAAGGGTGCGTGATACCTATTTAATCAACAACTTAGACTAATCAAACACCAATAATGTATATTATTTCCCAATTTCAAACCTTCATAACTTCCTCTAGGAACGTCCAAATGCCACCAAAATTTAACCATAGCTTCACCATACCTCAAGGTACAATGCATTCGATTTTGGTGCAAAAACTAAGCTATTAGACTTGTCAATTAAATTCCTCAAGAAGGCATAAAATTATGGATCCAAAATATTGTATAAACCTCAACAACACTCCAAATTTATTAAAACATTTGGGATTCTCAAAACAACTCAACATGTGTGACTTCACTTGTGTCATTAGACATTTAGGATTCTAAAAGTCCACTCCATCACATCCTACACACCTTAAAAGATATTCCGTCCTCATAATTAAGCCAGAAAACCCACTTTGTCACATCATATACATCTTAAAAGAACTTTCGTCCTCAAAAGTAAACCATACTCATACTTCTAGGAAAAATTTTATCTAGCCTTCATCCACATGTAGGCACTATTCTAAGTGTAACATATCCGTAAAGGTTACCTAGGACCATGTATCCAGAGCACTATTAGGGGATTTTACAACCATCTTGGTGCACAAACACTCCATTCAAGGTTAAACTCAAGATTTAAAAACTTAGGTTATGTCATTACATATCTCATATGCTAGGGTTGAATCCTCATCTTTATTTATGCATTGTTATTCAACATCATATTACCATGTTCCCAAGGAGTTAACCCAAGTTAACCCATACATCAAGGTGTCATCAACATTTTATTTAGTTCATTGTTAGAACATGTTCATCATTAACATATGCCTTTAAGGAGGCAGTTAATTATCATTAACTCTCTTTGTCCAAATGGATCATATCAAGGTGTCAAAAGCATTATGTTGTGCTAACTGTCAAATTCTATTTTTTTCATCTTTATTAAGCACTAAGATTAACACCTCATGTAACATGTTTCATTCATATGATCTTGTTTCACTACTCATAATATATTTCAACGTTTACTATTGATTTTATCACAAGATTAACCAACATTATCACATTATCATCATTATTCATGTATATGGTTAACCATTTATGCATCGATATCTATTAAACCATCTCTAGGTTTCCATCATATCATGTCTATATATCACTTCTCGAGATTAGATCACATCCTTACATATATTATATCATGGTTGTGCTAAACAAACTTATGTGATTGGCTAATCAAACATATATCAAAAGCTCAGCTAGTCCAACTGAGGTTATCCTGACCCATATTATGAGGGTAGTTTTATGCTCAGTCTCTCTGAGCTAACTCAACTCTATGAGTATCTCATATGCATATACTTTATCTTCCCTCCTTGGTTTAGGGTTTCTGGGTCTACCTCATTGGTACTAGCAATAACTTTACAAGCTCTAGCCACATAAGCATAAACCAAAACATGCTACAACATCCTCTTCATAGGTCTCTACCCATGAAACATGCTTACCCAAACTCTCTTATATACACCACTAGATTCCTATGTGGGAAACCACCAACCCGAACACGAGGCTTCATAGAAATTGACATAGCTACCTCCTCTAGGGTCTTGGGCTCTCTCCCTCACCCAGATGGAAGACACTCATATTGATATTCACATCCACATATATAATGAGCCTCTCTCTATCTCTAGGGTTTGGTCCTCCCAAGGACATCTAGGGTTTAAAAGGACTATAGGAATCATACATAAAGCAACTCAACTCAATCAATCAGGAGTAGTCTAGTTTAGGACATATCATATCACATATCTCATAATTCTCATATCTTGGAGTTTAGGTTCTCTAACCTTCTCCCAATGGGTCTCACTCTCTCTATAGTTAACCCTGAAACTGATCCTAACACTAGAGGTCCTCCTTCATAAAAGAGACTGAGGCTCTTGCTGACCCACATCTTGTCTTTGTTGGTATGTAGGCCATGAGAGCCAATCATGGGATGATTGGTGGGATACATTAAGATTGATTTGATAAACATCAAAGGCAAGCTTCCAATTCTTTCTGGTTCAGTCATATGAGATAGTGCTAGAACAGATTGAATGTCTAGAGAATGACAGTACTCAATGACGTATGCTTTCAGGTTGACGACCTGAACGATGAGATCATACAGATGTTAAGAGTTTGTACATTCTTGTTATGTCCCTAGTCGGATGTCATTGTGGAAGGTAGATAGACAACAATGACACACAAGACTAGATTGTGGTGTTGGTTGATGACAGAATCTCATTAGTCATGATATAGAGATATCAAACCAAACACATAGGTACTTGTTAGAGAACAAGTGTACCGGACAGACCCACCGTGAGTTTGACACATGGAACCATGAGATGGTAGTCACAGTCAGTACTCACAGTGATGGTGGTGAGTGTGATTCTTAGACCTGAAATCACTGCACTCAACACATGTCGTTGGGCACACTTTGACATCATCAAATGCAATCCTGAAACATGGGTTGTTATAAAGGTGATGATTGGGTGGCTTTGACACATGGGGCTTTTGAGGGGTGAGTGATAGATATGGGATTTGTCCCTCCTGAGGGAGTTTGATATCCAAGGCCACATGATGAGTAGGATTGAGATAGGCGTGCACACGCATGTGTGAATCAGTATGTGATATTGATGTCATACATATCTCCTTCAATCTACTCTGGGATCAAGAAAGTGAATGAACGTTGACAGGATGACTGTTCCATGCCTTGAGTTCATTCGGGATATCAGTGACAAAGGAATTATACATTCACTGTAACACCATTCACGGATTGTAGGATGAAAGTTGTTCTCCAACTTTCTACTTTCACTTGGGTAGCACTGATGTGTGACTAGGCACCGCTCTTTGCTTGTGAAGTCATAAGTGTTATGGACTTTCACTGTCAACGTGAAATGGACCTACAGGGTCACACACATAGGATTTAACCTGGAAGAGGAGTTTTGTCCACAAGCAATGTTTAGATTGATTACTAAAGGAGTTTAGTAGTTCAATTAAACACTCAATTAGTCGATGGCTCAATATCGTATGGTTCAAGGTGTTGGACGCATTGATTGGAGTATCGGATTGATTGAAATCACAATTGACTGATTTTGCCCAACCTGTGCTCCCAACCGATCGGTTCATGTGATGAACCGGTTGGTTGAGGTTGCTGAACCGGTCGGCTGGAGTGTCCAGGCCGATCGGCTCATGCCCAGGTTGAAACGACCGGTTCAAGGGTTGAACCGATCGGCTCAACTGGTGCAACCGACCAGTTGGGAAAAGTCATGTCG
Source organism: Alisma plantago-aquatica (assembly GCA_963693085.1). Lineage (NCBI taxonomy): Eukaryota > Viridiplantae > Streptophyta > Magnoliopsida > Alismatales > Alismataceae > Alisma > Alisma plantago-aquatica. The sequence goes on from OY856411.1 coordinate 894,762,517, forward strand.
GCAAGAATTTTCCTTTGGTTTCAAATTGCCCAATTCGATTGGGAATAACATTGGTATTCGATACCAATTGGGAAAGAAACAAGGAAAGTCTTTTTGAGCCGGATTAGGACTATGAACCGATCGGTTCAGGGCACCAACCGATCGGTTGGAGTGCCCCAAATGATCGGCTCAGGTCCAACCGATCGGCTCAATGGCCGAACCGATCGGTTCAGTGGTGAACCGATCATTTCAAGTTGCGAACCGGTTGCTTTTTGTGGAAAATTCTCGAACCCTTCTACTCCTGCTTTAGTCCCATATTGCTGGACACAGAGAACCCTGTCCCATGACCCACCTATATATATAGGGGTATTGGGGGCTTCTCAAAGTACAACTCAATGCAAGCTGGTTGCTTTGCGAAGTTGTCGTTCTCTCTGGTTTTAGTAACCGTGAGAGATCCCGAGCAAGTGCTTCCCGCAAAAGGGAGGTGCAGCAAGGGAAGGACAACTGCAGTTGCAACTGGTAGCAGGAGAGTGTGTTGGCGACTAGTACATCAACAGGAGGGTGCGACTCCTTCCACTTCCTTGTGGGACAAGGAGAGTGGAGTTCTAGGTGGTCCGTGTGGACTACTACAAAGGCGGTAGGACACTGCCGCTCAGGAGGACAACTATCATCCGACAGTCCGGTAGGAGGAGGAGTCGTCAGTCCCAGTGTGACCAGGAGCTGCACAGACACCGTCCAAGACCGGAGTTGAAGACCGCGCATTACGCGAGGTATTGTCGCCGAGCAAGCCTTGGGACAAGGTATGATTCCACAAACCATCCTTTCCTATTATATAGACGTTGACGCGTTTCCTCGGTATGGGTTGGGGGAGAAATTTTTTGTTTCCACTGCCTTCTCTATCTCCCCTAAAACCCTACAGTGGTATCAGAGCCACGTCAACTGCTCTATATTATAGGAATATCGATATGATCGATTTTGGTTTGTCGCCTTTATTTATTGCATGCGATGCGAATAATATTGGCTTTATGCATGTCCAATCCTAAATCCACAAATCCCAATTACATATATGATATGTATTATTAATGCACTCGATACGCGTCGCCCTTAAACGAGTTTTGTGGTGGATGTGTGTAGCATGATTATGGCCTATAAACCCCTATCTGTGTGTGGTTGTTTGTGGTTGCTTGCATCTCGGTCTACGCACCGATCTTCCCTTTCTCCTATTCCTGATGTAACTCAAAATAATTCGAGATTCTTTCTTACCTTTGCTCCCCCCGAATGTAACTCGGGGTTTCCCTTTTTAAAGCAATGTAATAAATAGGATAGATTTTTTATTTCCTGTTATGTCGAAGACCGGCGGACATCAAGACGACTGCTCAAACGATCGGTTCAAGGCGTGAACTGATCGGTTGACATTCCAGACGGTTAGTTCAAGGAGTGAACCGATCGGTTGATGACCGGTTTGAGGAGCGAGACGAGCGGGTGGCGGACATGACGAGATGCACGATGACCAGGTGAACCGATCGGTTAGAGGAGCCAACCGATCGGCTGGTGGCACCCAGACGACCGGATGGAGAGTACAAATCATTCATGAGATGAGTTGATCAACTCAGAAGGCAAGGCACAGAGTTCATCTTGTACAGGTTGCATGTGATGTAGACCTAGATGACCGTGATTCCTCTTGGCTCGAGGAATCACATTAGGATGGCCATAATCATCGCTTTTTATCATTTTTGTGCATGTATTCTGTGGGATATAGCATGTATATGATACTTACTATGTATTGTGGTGATTGGATATGTATATGTATATAAAACCAAATCCCTCATTAAAATATTAAGTTTTAGATGCCTTCCAAATGCGACACACGTGAAAAGGTTGATCGACCAAGTGTGGGCAAGCCCAAGCGTGGTGCACCGTCTATCTCGTGGAAGCGTGAAGGATGAATGTGTGGGTCTGCCCAAGCAGGGTGCATGTTCATCGTGTTTGCTTTGGGTCAGACTTAACAAGGTGACCTAGATAGGATCTAGCGCCTTGAGGCATGGAGATGATCATTGCAAGGAGTTGTAGATGACATCTTATCAAGAGTTGCATATGATGCAATTGGAAAAAGTTGCCTACCTGAGAGATCTATGTTGTGGGTGACAGCCCAAGCTGGTCCATGACTTAGAGGATTTCAGGATCTTGCACACTAGAAGGTTGTACGCTGCAATCTTCCGAATTGGTGGTGAGGGCTATCAATTTGAAGTAAAATAGTGGGAGCGATAATTAATTAAAGGCCTAATTTTATCGTCAACTTTTCAAATCAATCAAACAAGTCAAAAATGAGTTTTTGGACTAAAATTGCATATATTTCCTTTTTGTTAAAATAAATGGTTAATCAACAAATCACTTTATTTGCGATCGGTCTTTGAGACCAACAAATTAAATGGGAATAATTCCACGACTGGTTAGGATGGTGAGAAGTGTTCTCAAAGAGTGAAAGCTCCAAGTCCTAGTTATACCAGAACCAGATGAACTCGATCCCACCATATCAATGGCTGAAAGTATGCTTATGGAAGCATACTGAGAAAGACATTGATGAGGAGTGTTTGATGTTGTGTTCTCTGAACTGTGAGTTGCAGAGACTACATGAGACATATGATGTCTCTAAGACACTGTCCTAGTATGTCATGACAGAAGGAGATCCAGTAAGGGATTCACACACTCAATGTGATTGGGTATGTGGAAAACCTGACTGAGAAGGATTCCCTCTGAGCCAAGGGTTGGCCATTGGTATGATACTGCAAATGTTGCGGGAATCATACAGTTCATGATAAGCTACAACATGAACAACTTTGACATGCGTTGACAGAGTTGTTGGACATGTTGAGGATAGTAGAGGCAAAGATGAAGAAAGACAAACCATAATCTTTGATGTGATCAAAGAAAAGGTAAGTCTTAAGGGCAAGCACAAGGGCAAAGCAAAGAAGTGTTCTGATGCTAGCCAGCAATCCAAGCCGTCTTCAGCCTCAAGGCACATGGGGAAAGGGTGTATGAAGGAATTGCCCTCTATATCTGGAAGAACAAAAGAAGATGAAGGAGGGGATAGAGATCTCCACCTAAGGTATCAAGAAATGAACCGCTTTTTATCTAAGGTATATGATACCAAGATATGGATATGTCATATATGATATGCAATATCCGCAAAGAAGTGATGGCCTTTGTGAAAGGACCAAGAAAGAAGTACCCATCATTGGAGCAAGTGTTGCTACCATAGATAGGAGTATCTTTCAGTTTATTTCAGCCTAAAGGGCACGAAATAGAGTTGAGAACCTATATTTCATATATTGCCTATAGATAGAAACACTGTATTATTGCATATTGTATGACAATGATGGCAATTAATAAAGTTGATGTTTCAATCTTAAAGATATGATCTTTGTGGAAATGCCTTGCTTATCTTGTGGTATTTGATATGCATAAGATAAAATGATACCTAAAAGTTATAGATAACTCAAACAATCAAATTAGCATATATCATAAGAAATTAATTTCTAGTTTCCATATGATAGATAAATCTAGACTCTTTTGGTTAGAGAACCAATAAGAGACATGAATATCTTGGACATGATTAATCAATCTTCACTAATGGTAGTGGGAGAATGATTATCCTATTAGGTATAATACATGTGATATATTTACATACCTATTGGGACAAATGCTAATACTTCAAATGATGTATTTACTTTACCAAATTTGTACTTCATCTATGATAATCTTGAACACTTCAAGATATTCATATTGGTATTTCTCAAAGAGCTCAGTAAGTCCCAATACTTGGATAAGAGCCCGGGTGGTAAGAGCTCAGTAAGTCCCAATGAAGGACCTGGGTTCGAACCTCACCGAAGGCACTTTGCGAACGGCAAATCACGCTGATTAGGCGCGGGAGGGGGGTGACCGGACCACACCCTCTCATGCCTCGAGAGTTTACCATGTCGGCTTCGCCCGAGATGGGTTCTCTCGGTCATAAAATTTTTTTGGTAAAGTATTAATTCTTGATGAGATCAAAGAATGAAATACTTGGACCAAATGTTTGAGATCCTTATGAGTGATTATGATAGTGTATCATAGTGAACTCATGATTAAGGCATGGTGATGTCTAAATCAAGAAGGAATCATACTCTAAGGAGTTAGAGAATGCTTATTGAATAACTAAATTCTTCTTAATAAAAGAATACCCCACACTAATAAAGGATATTAAGAATCACAAGGGTTGTGAGTTCTCATATCCTTAACTGATACACCTCAATTATCTATGTGATGAGTTGTTCATGTGATGAGTCAACTATCTAGATGAATATGAGGAACCAAATTTTGAGTTATGATTTATGATCATTACATCCTAAATGATTTCCATGTGAACCATAAGGTATGACCTTGATGGTAGCACTCATTGGATGAAATCCATAAGTGCAAATGAGTCTTAAGTGTTAAGACACATGGATAAAATTTTGAGAAGGATGATGCTTGTTGGTTGCAACTTAATGACTGAGACATTTGGCATATGGATACTAAAACCGCATTCTTATGAGGAATAAAACAAGGATGTGTACGTGACACAACCTATAAGGTTTATGAATCCACTAATGCAAATGAAGTCTATAAGTTACAATGGACTAATCAATGTGATTGATTGAGTACAAGCAACTCAGAATTGGATCTTTACTTTGATGATATAGTCAAAGGGTTTGACTGACATGTCAAAGATAAAGAAGGGATCTGTGATTTAGTGGGAGCGTGTTCACATTCCACATGTTGATGTGAAATGGAAATGTTCTTGAATGGAAATCCAAAAGTGGAAATTATCTTTAAGGAAGATAGAGATGTTTCCTATGTGATAGGAATAGAGATCTATAGAGATAGTTCTCGAAAAATCTCTTGACCTGGAAAGAGAAAGCATACATTGGAAATCTGTACTGAAGTGTTCAGTATGCACAGATTCAGTGGGAGAAAACTTGTCCATGTTATATGGATATTAGTATCCCAAGGCCAAGTGTCCAATTCTTATGAAGAATGGGAACACTAAGAATAGATATGGATCTATCATGTATGTAATCATCCCATTGTCTTGCATGTATGACATGGCAAGAATAAAATGCATTCATCATTTTGTGTGTATGACATGACAATATGATGTGCTCATCCTGATAACTCGTATGTGGGACATGACGAGTGGATGTCTGTCTACTTCCAGTAAGGGTTACTGGAATACCATAAGAACTTGATAAGTACTTGGGAAGTACTAGTTCTATGGAGATAAGAAAGAGTTCGATGTAAAGAGTTACATTGATGCGAACTTCCGAAAGGACAGAAAATTAATCGCAAAATATACATAGGATGTATAAAAGTGAAAGTTTGTTGATAATTGGAAGTGTTCCAATAAAACCATTTAAAAGGGAAATGCCGAGTACCTGTGTGTTAGTGAACAACAGTGGATACTATATGGATCTGAAAGTTCATGAGATAAACTTATATTCCACTCATTGATGACAAGTCTGGAATCCTTGATCATGCAATGTGGCTAAAGGTTAGTAAAGGAATACTAGATCGCATATTACGGCAACTCCATCTCATATGTGTGACGTACAGCGAAGAGATGAGAGACATGCAATTTATACAAACTTTGGCAAGGTGTTTCCATTACTCACTATGTTAGCACTAGAGCACGGTAACATGTGGGACATGTTTGAAGATCACTATGAATATGATTCATGGGTGATTGGCTCGCAGTGCAAGTGGGAGTCTGTTGGTATGTATGCCCTGAGAGCCAATCATGGGATGATTGGTGGGATACATTAAGATTGATTTGATAAACATCAAAGGCAAGCTTCCAATTCTTTCTGGTTCAGTCATATGAGATAGTGATAGAACAGATTGAATGTCTAGAGAATGGCAGTACTCAATGACGTATGCTTTTAGGTTGAGGACCTGAACGATGAGATCATACGGATGCTAAGAGTTTGTACATTCTTGTTATGTCCCTAGTCGGATGTCATTGTCGAAGGTAGATAGACAACAATGACACACAAGACTAGATTGTGGTGTTGGTTGATGACAGAATCTCATTAGTCATGATATAGAGATATCAAACCAAACACATAGGTACTTGTTAGAGAACAAGTGTACCGGACAGACCCACCGTGAGTTTGACACATGGAACCATGAGATGGTAGTCACAGTCAGTACTCACAATGATGGTGGTGAGTGTGATTCTTAGACCTGAAATCACTGCACTCAACACATGTCGTTGGGCACACTTTGACATCATCAAACGCAGTCCTGAAACATGAGTTGTTATAAAGGTGATGATTGGGTGGCTTTGACACATGGGGCTTTTGAGGGGTGAGTGATAGATATGGGATTTGTCCCTCCTGAGGGAGTTTGATATCCAAGGCCACTTGATGAGTAGGATTGAGATAGGCGTGTGCACGCATGTGTGAATCAGTATGTGATATAGATGTCATACATATCTCCTTCAATCTACTCTGAGATCAAGAAAGTGAATGAACGTTGACAGGATGACTGTTCCATGCCTTGAGTTCATTCGGGATATCAGTGACAAAGGAATTATACATTCACTGTAACACCATTCACGGATTCTAGGATGAAAGTTGTTCTCCAACTTTCTACTTTCACTTGGGTAGCACTGATGTGTGACTAGGCACCGCTCTTTGCTTGTGAAGTCATAAGTGTTATGGACTTTCACTGCCAACGTGAAATGGACCTGCAGGGTCACACACATAGGATTTAACCTGGAAGAGGAGTTTTGTCCACAAGAAATGTTTAGAGTGATTACTAAAGGAGTTTAGTAGTTCAATTAAACACTCAATCAGTCGATGACTCAATATCGTATGGTTCAAGGTGTTGGACGCATTGATTGGAGTATCGGATTGATTGAAATCACAATTGACTGATTTTGCCCAACCTGTGCTCCCAATCGATCGGTTCATGTGATGAACCGGTCGGTTGGAGTGTCCAGGCCGATCGGCTCATGCCCAGGTTGAAATGACCGGTTCAAGGGTTGAACCGATCGGCTCAACTAGTGCAACCGACTAGTTGGGAAAAGTCATGTCGGCAAGAATTTTCCTTTGGTTTCAAATTGCCCAATTTGATTGGGAATAACATTGGTATTCGATACCAATTGGGAACGAAACAAGGAAAGTCTTTTTGAGCCAGATTAGGACTATGAACCGATCGGTTCAGGGCACCAACCGATCGGTTGGAGTGCCCCAAACGATCGGCTCAGGTCCAACCGATCGGCTCATTGGCCGAACCGATCGGTTCAGTTGTGAACCGATCATTTCAAGTTGCGAACCGGTTGCTTTTTGTGGAAAATTCTCGAACCCTTCTACTCCTGCTTTAGTCCCATATTGCCGGACACAGAGAACCCTGTCCCATGACCCGCCTATATATATAGGGGTATTGGGGGCTTCTTAAAGTACAACTCAATGCAAGCTGGTTGCTTTGCGAAGTTGTCGTTCTCTCTGGTTTTGGTAACCGTGAGAGATCCCGAGCAAGTGCTTCCCGCAAAAGGGAGGTGCAGTAAGGGAAGGACAACTGCAGTTGCAACTGGTAGCAGGAGAGTGTGTTGGCGACTGGTACGTCAATAGGAGGGTGCGACTCCTTCCACTTCCTTGTGGGACAAGGAAAGTGGAGTTCCAGGTGGTCCGTGTGGACTACTACAGAGGCAGGAGGACACTGCCGCTCAGGAGGACAACTGTCATCCGACAGTCCAGTAGGAGGAGGAGGAGTCAGTCCCGGTGCGACCAGGAGCTGCACAGACACCGTCCAAGACCGGAGTTGAAGACCGCGCATTACGCGAGGTATTGTCGCCGAGCAAGCCTCGGGACAAGGTATGATTCCACAAACCATCCTTTCCTATTATATAGACGTTGACACGTTTCCTCGGTATGGGTTGGAGGAGAAATTTTTTGTTTCCGCTGCCTTCTCTGTCTCCCCTAAAACCCTACAGTCTTAACTTAACACATCTTATCTCATAAAAGAAAGCATACTTGCATCATCAAAACTCATCTCAAATCCTCAAAACTGAATTCAAATCCTCGAAGACAAACATAGATCATCATAACCATCTTATGTCATCTACACAAGACTTACATCATATCATCAAACTTATATCATCTATTCCATCTATCATATATATCCAACAAGGCTCTAGACATCTAATCTAGAACTACTCTCTCTTCTAGACTGATGTCATTCACTTTCACTTAGGTTGCATGACCACCTCCTACTCGTACATGTGTGGGGACACATTTTTGTAATACATATATATAATAAAATATTATATAGTTTTTCTCCGATAAAACAAGCGTCAGAGAAAACTATCGAGGTTTGATCCGTTTGGAATCAAAAACCAAATCCTGAAAACGAGTGTCCCACACATAGTAGAGAGTATAGTGTCATGAAAACTAGTGAAAAGGGTGAGAACATGGTGTAGACTAGTGTATCTACTCTAGACAACGGGCGCCATATGTCTAGGGTTTCTCTTCCCTTGATGCACGTCATTTCCAAATAGTGCAACGTCCCATACTGCTGCACTACAAGGAAAGAACGACATTTAAGGACTTGCTATTCAACAAGCACCAGTCTAGACCTAGTTCTCAGACATCTAGGTGCTAACCTAGAGGCTAGGTCAGATCTAGTCTCGAAAAGATGACTAATCTTACCCTAAAGATTATTAAGGTTCAAAGTTCTTTAGTTTTGTGTTGCATAATGAGCAAATGTCAGACTTTGCTATTGTTCATGCTCTGATACCACCTGTGACGTCCCAGGATTTTCTAAAACTTAATCTGATGTGTGACATCCAAATTGAAACCCTCACCTCAGCAAGAATCCCAATTTAAACACCCCACACCAAGCTAAGAAGAATAAAATCAAGGGAGTTAGAAGGAAACAATCAGTAGCACATGTACATGAACAATAATAAAACCATACACACATGTTCACCATTCAACATATAATTACAACATGAATTATTACAACATTTGATATTACATATTGAAAGGTAAACTTATACACATATATGTACTACTACTAAACTTCAGGATCTTAAGACAACAGGTCCACCTGTACATCAACTCGCCACAAAACTCTCACTATCCTGGATCTTCAAGAGCATAACCACAACCTAAACAAAAGATTACATGCGGTACACGTCAGCACAATATTTCAAGAATATTGTACTGAGTACGCCTATGTGTCTTTTATTTACCTCTCATCATATCTTGGCAATAAGATAAAACTAATATACTTGGCAGTAGCAGAAGAATATAAGAAAATCATACTTGAACAAGATTGTTTATCAATAAAAGAGAACTCATAACTTTTAGGCATATTTTCAATTATATCATCCATGCATTTACTATCTGAGAGTTGAATGCATTAAGCCTTTATGATCTACTACCATAGAGTTGGATCATTTCACAGTGTGATCTACTACCAAAGAGTTCGATCACTTCCAAGTACTTTACTACCAAAGAGTTGAAGTACTTATTTCCAGCACTTTACTACCAAAGAGTTGAAGTGTGTAAATATAATGGAACAAATATATTATGTTTCATGTGTTCATAGCAATAAGTATGGAAAATCATGCAACATATCATACAAGAACAATCATTTCATCCAATATCATATGCCAAGTATTTTACTACACATATAACACAAGCATATTGTATAATAAGCCAAGTAAGAGGTAATGGCATACCTTCGAAAGAGACAGATCATACTAAACACATATCACTGATGTCAACTATAAGCTTGGTCAAACCTGATCAAAACAAGACCATATACTATCATCACGTTCTCATCTTATTATATCTCATCTTAACCCTAATTATGTCCATTAGGGTTTAGCTTATCTCATTATGATATTATCATCATTACTTGTCTTATATCTTCATCCTTATATGGGATTTATATTACTGATCTTATATTATAGATTAAGATACATAATTTGATCATTATCTTCCATAACATTAATTAACCCTAGGTTACAACATTAACCTAGATTAGGGTTTTAAACCATGTATTAAAGGTCAACTTCATATAACATGAATTATATGCATCTAACTGATATCGATTTACATGTTCGCTTCAGATTACTGATATGAACTTACTCTGTAAATTTCATCATTTATTGAGCATGTATGTATTTAATACATTTTATTTAGGGTTATATGCCCTAATTAGACATATTAAGAAAATTACATGATTTCATACATTATCATGACCATAACTGACCTCATATGCATTATAAACATGAAATATGATTTACAGGTATTTTCTCATAATTTTAGGGAATCGTTTGATATTTATTATCCATTATAAGAGCATTTCACATCTTACATGATATCACTGTTATTAATGCATCAAAAGTAGGATATTATGCTTCCATCTTGTTCTACTCATTTTTCTGAGAATTTTGGTATATTATACTTATTTTTATGATGCTCGATCTATTTTCTATGAATTAAACAAGATCTATGATTAACTGAAATATTTAACTTCGCGGACCAATCAGAGGCTGCCACGTGTCTAACCCAGGGGGCGTGCTCTCAGCTGTTGTCCCACACTGAGCCGGCTGGTCCTAGGTTGGTTTGGCTGCCTGGTTCAAAGGTTTAGGCCAGAAGCTGGCCGGTCTGGTGGCCTGGCCCCGGTTTGATTCCTGTTTGCGCTCTCGCGTTCAACGCGATCTTGTTCGCGTGCATCTAGGACAATGTTGCCGCCGTGAAGCTTTGGTCTGGCGATGAACTAGCTACGATTGAAGCCTACTGTCATCCCTCTACTACTTCCACAAGGCTCGTCTGACCTTCCTGCATAATCCTGTCCGCAGATCGATTCATGTCGTTACCTCTCCGTGTGGCCTGCAGAGCTCGCCGGTCATGGTCGGCGCCACGACGACGGGAAAGGGGGATATCACCCCCAGGCATGGAAGGCATCAGGGAGGTTTTGCAAAATCAGCCCACAACCTTCTTCAACTCGAAGGCAACTCCATCAGAGGTGAGGAAGCCCGAAGCATCTAACCTGAACCCCAGCTTATCTCCGGCAAGGATGGGCTTCGTCAGTCGACAGCACAACCCAAACAGGTTCGAAAGCACCCTCAGTAGATTCTCCTGACCTCTGTCGTCCTTCTCCCTCTATTATCTTCCTCCAGTTCCCTCACTACCTCCATCTCACACCTCCTCTTCCCACCTGCAACCTGCGGTGGAGAGACTGCGAGAAGGGAGGGCTCGTTCTCTCTATCTACTTCACCAAAAGTTATGTTATCAAGGCCAGGACAGAAGTACTTGCTTAGATGAGGCCAACGACCCAGTTTCCCGCTCCAATCTCCCCACTATCAGAGATCGTGGTTGTGTAGATAGTTTCTCATCTCACTGTTGCATGACTCCTCCAATGCCGGAGCTTGGAGATGGGCTCAGTGCCATCCAATCTACATCCAACAGCTATGAAAGGCCCATAAAAGAATCAGATCCGTGGCTAACTTAAGCACTGGGAATGTAACCGCTGGATTTGGGATCCACGGCCTGAGATAGGGCACATGAATTGCATAGAAGCCAAGGGTGTGTGACACCTATTTAATCAACAACTTAGACTAATCAAACACCAATAATGCATATTATTTCACAATTTCAAACCTTCATAACTTCCTCTAGGAACATCCAAATGCCACCAAAATTTAACCATAGCTTCACCATTCCTCAAGGTACAATCCATTCGATTTTGGTGCAAAAACTAAGCTATTAGACTTGTCAATTAAATTCCTCAAGAAGGCATAAAATTATGGATCGAAAATATTGTATAAACCTCAACAACACTCCAAATTTATTAAAACATTTGGGATTCTCAAAACAACTCAACATGTGTGACTTCACTTGTGTCATTGGATATTTAGGATTCTAAAAGTCCACTTCATCACATCCTACACACCTTAAAAGATATTCCATCCTCAGAATTAAGCCATAAAACCCACTTTGTCACAACGAGCCACTATCATAAGCTAGAATTGGTATGAAATCATACTATACATAAAAGATGTAGCCTTGAAATCATGAATTGGATATGATGATGTCTAGAGATCTTAGCTTGAAGAATCAGGGTTAACATGCCTAATATCATACCCAAGTGAAAACAAACCAACTTGATATCATGTTGCTCTTGGGGTGATACCTCAAATGAATAAGATGAATAAATTGCTTATTTCAGATCCAAAAATGAGAAATGAATGACATAACTATTTAGAGTTGGTAGAAATTTTGAAAAAAAATGCATGGAATTTAGAGTAAAGATGAGATACACACTCGATGATAGTCTCTTTTGGTCATGATCGTTCACATGTTTGCTTGAGAATTAATAAACATAGATGTTGAGGATACACCTTGGTCTCGTACGAAGATGTGAATAAAAACCTTAATGTATGGATACTAAGGGAAGGGAAAACCCTAATGCCATGATGATGTCATACTATGATGGAACAACAAGTAATATGTAAATGATTGAGATGAGTACACCCTTAATGTCAAAAACCTAAGTGTGCATTCCATTGTGGAGAATGTGTTGACAACCATGGTGGGATACCTAGACTTGATGAATTTTGACCTTGACTCTTAGCTATGATCTAGGATGAATTTCGAGGACGAAATTCCTTGTAAGGAGGGAAGGATGTGACAACCTCGATTTTCTCTCTCTTCTAGTGTACTACTCCTCTCATAAAGTGTCTCTTACTCAATGTGATATTAAATACATAATTAGATGGTTGTGATATTCCAATTTGGTGACTACCATGATCAATTCTGCAATGTGCAACTTTAATTTCTACTTTTAACTAAGCATCTTGCTATATCATGTCACCTTATTGTATTTAATTATGACCACCAACACCATGATCTTTTGTATTTTAAATATGCACCACATTGTAGTGGACTCAATTGCGAACCCAACAGCGTAAGAATCACCCCAATCTGACGTCTATAGCCCGAGTTAGTGCCTTTTAATGTTGGCTCAACTTATGCATGTTTTAATTCATTTTTGTTGGGTTTTGAGCCTTAATGGGCCGGTTCTGAGGAGTGCACGGCCCAGCAGCCGCCACCCTCTTTGGAAAACCCCAACTGACCTCTCATGTTTCCCGTTGGATCTAAGACCATGTTAATCTAATGATTGGGGACTTGTCTCCCCATCTCTTTATGCGCCATCGACACAAATAGGGTTGTCGATACCCAAACCCCTCACGACGCCCAACCAAGCACCTCCTCTCACCAATTTTAGTATATAATGCTTCGATCCTCTCTTTTTTCATTCCCCTCGAATTTCCAACCCTATTTCCCTCTCATTTGTACCATGTTGCGCTACCATCCTACCCTTCTTCAACCTCCAGCCTGGCGGCGCCGCCACAACACCACCTCGGTGTGTCCAGCCGTTTGGGACTCGTAGGCTACAGATAAGGCCGGATCCGGCTCCGTCAGGCCCTTGTAGGGATGCACGACAACCTCCCCATGCAGATCACTGAATCCTTTACGTATGGATTCTACTCCGGCAAGCCCAGCCGCGGGGTGGCTGCCAGTTGCTCGAGCTAGGAGACACGAGGACAACACAGGACCAGGGCCACATGATCGCAAAACCATGATCTCGACGGCCGTGATGAAGGCCCTGGAACTCCACTGGAATAGCAGCATCATACTTTGACCCTGACAAACCAGTGGCCTGTGTCCAAGTAGCAAGCGGGCCCACACCCAGATTCCTTGAATATCAAGGTATTCATGTCACATACTAATATAGTTTGAATGCAACATCTTCAAAAATTCACAACTTCCTCATTTTAAGGCCAAATATAGCAAAATTATATATCAAAATGATCCTCTCAAAAAGGCCTAGAACATGAGCATATTTCTAGACCCTGAATCTTCTTATAGTTTTCTTATATTGCTAAAGATGTAACCTTTGACTACTTTGAATATGCTTAACACATGATTATGATTAATGATTGGATCTTGATGCTCAATCTACCCACGATCCTTAATCAGTACTTGTGATATATACTTGAACTAAATGAAGGTCCTACTCTCCCTATTGTTCATCATGACCCTTTTTGTACATATGTGCTTAGTTTGGACTTTAATGATGAACCTTGCCCTAAAATTGCTAATCTTGTTGCTAATAGACAACCACCTAATCTTGTTATATGTTTCTTATGACCTAATGTTGCTGCTCTAAATCATCTTTTAGATCTAGACCACTTGACTCGATGAATCATGATCTAGGGTGCCCTATTGTGAGTCTTTTGACCCTAGAATACATTTAAATGCCTTAAACATTGAGATGATCATAGAAAGTGCATAGAACGTAATAATGACATGGAACTTGAACCACACCATCATGATGACCTCTAGATCAATACAATATCATATGATGAACCAATAGGCAACTTGGAACCCACCTTGGCCAAAACCCTTAAATGCATCTAATTAGGGTTAATGATGAGAATCTAATGCATATATGTAATCTTGTTCTTAATCGGGTTTGGCATGTGGCTAGATGGTAATGGATGTGTTAAGTTAAGAAACTCTGAATTATGTATGGGCCTTATCTAGTTATATGACTATCACTTTCTTGCTTGAAAAGACATATATTGTATGCTTGTTTGTTTATTTGCTCAAATATTTCCATGTAGTATTGCTATGTCTTACTCGATGTTTGCCTCGCCAGTTTTATAACTTGAACACACATATATATGGAACTCCATTATAATATTGTTGATAAAGGGTTAACTCTTGGTTATGTCCTTGAGGTCCCTCTCGTATAAAATGGTTAGCTAAGCTTGAGCACCCTTACGGACCCTTCCGACGAGAAGATGGTCAAAGGCCTTAAACATGCTTGATAGTGTTGGTATAATGGAGTCAAATGACATAAAATATGGTTTTGCATTTGTTAAACAATTAACATGTTTATTATTGTTCGTTTAATCTTGAAATCTTTTCAAAATTATGCAAAGCTTATATATATGTGTATCTTTCTTCCCCATACTCAACACCTCGTGTGTTGACCCATTTTCTCGTATTTTGTTTTTAGGTTCAGAGATGGCTAGAAGGTTGATGGGCTCGATGAGCTGTGCTAGATGTACTTGTTGTAAGATCCAGATATAGTATACATGAGAAGACTTGTACAAAGTGACTCTTGAATATTTAATTCAAATTGTGTAATATAATAATATTGCTTAATTTATATTTGTTGAATGTTGAGACTGTGTTGGTGCCTTTATCTTGTTATCTGTTCATGTGTGCTAAGCTTTACGCTTCTGCATTTTGCCTTTGGTATACATTTGGTTCATGGGACTGGGATTCTGGTACTGTGACACATCTCTTCTATACCTCATCTCCTGTCATAGAGGTAACTACAATATGAAACATCTATAATGTTTACTATGCAAAATGTAAGTCCTTATCGGACCATTCAAGGAAAGCTCAATCAATTACTTTCTCAATTTAACTCATGATACCATAAAATGACATATTAGAACGACATTATATTGTCTAACCTGTCATGATTCGTGGATGGTTCACTACCTCAGGCTGATTCTGTCTCAGAGGTTGATTCATCATAACATTTCTGGTTGAGCAATCTCTTGCCAGATGTCCTACCTTTCTACATTGGTAGCAAGTTCTGGGCATTAGATGTGGTGTAGAAGGTTCTTTACCTTTTGCAGGTAGCCACAACCTTGGTGTATTAGACATTGGCTGTACTGGTGGTGCCAAGAACTTTCCCTTTTTGGAAATACTAGGCCTCTATTCCTGGGTTTGGATAGGCCTTTTCTCAATCCTCATATTATCTTTCTTCTCTGGACAATACCTTCTGATATGTCCAGGTTTCCTACACCTATGGAAAATCCTAGTTTCAGGATGCAATCTATTCTTTTTACTATTATTTATTATTCCAGCATGTTGTTGTTGGGCAGTAATACTATTAGAGTCCACAACTTCATCATTGAGGGTTGGTAATCTGGGTTGCATTGCTGATACCTAGTCCACTACACGCATCATAGCTGTCCTAAATTGCCCAATAGTGATATCAAAGGTAGGATTTCCTATCACAATTAGATCATTTTGGGGATTCTCAGGAAATCATTCTTCTCTCGCCTGATCTCTTACCCTCCCTCTTGGTGCAGCAATGTTGCTCTCGGCAGCATGTTCTTTGTGTGATCCAAACATCATCAAGTTCTTCTTCTCCTATATGAGCAGAAGACACTATCAGATACATTGGAAAACACTAGAACAAACTCTATTACCTTAGTCCTATGTCTCTGTAGACTCAGCAAACCTAGAGCTATGATACCACTAAATTGTGGCATCCAACTCACAAAAACAAGATTTGCTTAAGCGGAAGCGAATCATTTGCAGCGGATTACAGAAAACCACTAAAAATTAAAACTTTTTGCAATGAGATCCATGCATAGGAAAACTCTTACATCAATAACCGATTGGAATGTAATTTTCTTTGGGAAATGTGCCCAAGATGATGTCATCATCATCTACCTTCATCCCTGTAGTTCTTAGTACTTTTGATTTCATGGAACTGCCCATTTCAACAAGTAATTAATCAAGAATTAGAAGGAATCATTATAATTGCAAGATTGCTAGTTGAATAATAATGACAATGGGTTCAAGTTATATAACCCACCTCCAATTGATCTTAAAAGCTCCAAGATAACGTCAACAATAGTGGATGCAACTCCTTTCACTTTTCCAAGGCTCGTCCTCAAGCTTTGAGTGAAAAGGAATGGTTAGAATTGAAGGTGGGATCGAGATAAGAAGAAATCATGCATTGATTTGTGATTTCTACCATAAAATCAAGCTGAAAGGAGGTCAAGAAGCTTACCAAAAGGTTGGGGCTCGTTATCCTCTTTTTCCCAAGCTCCCAAGGTCGTTTTGCAAGCAAAGGGTGGAAGTGAATTTGAAATTCCCCCTTTATTCTATGGATAAATGAGCTTATATGCAATTTTTATTAAAATTCAATTTGGAGAGAGAAAGTAGGAATGATCTCCCCCATATACTTGCCACTTGCCCCCTTCTCTTCATTAGGGATGAGGCTATCCTCTTTGCCTCTTATTATTCTCAATTATCCACAATTTAAAGATAAGCAAATTAAGCACCTTAATCCATTTAATAGTAATATCCATAAGTGAGTGGATATTTCTTTTTCTTATAATAATGTGAGTGGGTTTTTCACCTTCTTGAGATATTTAGTGGCCCTTGAAAAGAAAAAGGACATCAACACATATATGAATTCAACCAATTTTTGTTGAAAGGCATTTCAATTAATATATTTATTTTTGCATTAAATTGAATCAGGGTTTCAATTATGCTTAAATCTTGATTATTTTAATATCAAGATTCTCTCTCCTCCAAAGTAATTCAAATGAGACGCCCCTCTCATTTTATTTGCTCTACATTATGACCAGAAAAACTAGGGACTATTTTGAAGTGGTAACTTGCATACTGAACCCTAGGTTTTGGGTAAATTGCACATTACACCAAAACTAGGTTTTAATGCACAAACATTTCTTTATCAGCTCTTTCTTGGTACTCATGCTATCACAAGACATACCTCTGCAACATTTTCATTCTCATGATGCTTCAACATATGAGGAACATTTAATCATGTAACATTTGCAAGTTAACCCCTCAACTTGGATAATTTGCACTTTAGTCCAAAATAAGCAAATATTGCTTCAACATTCTTCAAACAAGACCAAAATTGAAACATAATTTCCTCTTGGGCCGTAATTACTTTTCACCAAATAAAATTGAGGATCTAATTATCTTTCTTAAGCAAAACTTCTAGGGTTGAGGCATAACCCAGTTTAGGGATGGTACAGTAAATTTGATGAGGGAATGTATGACCACCACTTCCTTCGCAGTCCTAGTTAATGGGTTCCCATATGGCTTGTTCAAAGGAACCAACTTGGTTATGATAGGAGGACCCCTCTCCCCCATTTTTTTCATAGTGTTAATCGAGTCACTATTCCAGATCATGGATGATGTATTCAAATATGAGATGATGTCTAGCATCAAAGTGTTTGGACTCAAGGTTCTTCCACACATGATCTTCATTGATGATGTACTTTTCTTCCTCTAGGGAAATGTTAAGTCCCTTCAACACTTTGGGGTGGTTAGAATGTCTTTGGCAATCTCACTGGTCACTTCCTCAATGAATTGAAGTTCAAGGTATTATTATCAAGATCTAGTGATGCAAGGAGGGAATGGGTTAATCAAGCCATAAGTCTAGAGGAGGGTTGTTTCTTGACTAGGTGCCTAGGTACTCCCCTGAGTGGGGGAAAGATGAGGGGAACAAACTTTGGTTCTTGAATTAATAGCTTCTGAGATTGTGTTGTGTGCTGGATAGGGGTCACACTCTCCATAGTAGACAGACTTTCTCTAGCTAGTTTTGTGCTTACAGGTAAAGCTGGGCTTTGGGTCCTGCAATCTGAGATCCCTTACTTTGTGTTGTACAAGCTCAAAGGCTTCATGACCTCATTCATATTGTTTGCATGTATGTTCTGAGAGCCAATCACATGATGAATTTAATGGGGATTGGATACCTAATTTGATAATGAAAAAGGTCATTTTGTCTATTATGTTTGTTTCAATCATGAGATGAAGACACATATATAGTAGATCTCTAAAGAATTACGTTACTCGATGACATCTGACTTCACGTTTAGGACCTAGAAAATGAGATGATATTCATGATAAGACTAAATGAATTCTTGTTATGTCCCTAGTTTGATATTATTGTGGTGAAAAATAGACAAAAATAATACATAAGAGTAGAGTATTTATTTACTGATGAAAGAATATTGTTAGTCATGATATGGGATATCAATTCAAAGACATAGATACTTGTTAGAGAATGGTGTACTAGATCGACCCACCTTGAGAGTGATACATGGAGACAATAGATTGGTAATTAGAATCAACTCTTATAGTGATTATGGTAATTGTGGTTCTAACACCTAAAGTCACTACACTCATAAGATGTTGTTCAATATATTTTGATATCATTCAACCTAACCTTTGATAAGGGTTGCCATAAGGTGATGCTTGGATATGTTGTGACACATTGGTATTGATTGTGAGTGATGTAGATGGGATTCGTCTCTCCTTTAGGAGATTGATATGTTGACCACTTCATAAGTGAGATTGAAAAACATATGGGCATACTTATGTGACTCAATATGTGATATGTGAGCTCACATGCACCTCATATAGTCTGTTTTAGTTTGAGAAACATGGATTGAACTTTGAGAGAATGATGATTGCATTCCTTGAGTTCAATACAGATATAACAGACAAAGGAACTATACCATCATGATTACACAAATCAATGATTGTAGGTTGTAGTTGTTCTCAAAACATTGCCAATTACATGGGTAGCAATGATGTAGTGCTAGATACCAGTCATTGCCTGTGATGTCATAATTAGTCATGGACATTAATTGCCAGTATACCTTGGTACCTATAGGGTCAAACAGATATGATCCACCTGGAATAGGATTTTACTCATGAATGAGGTTTAACTTGATTGCTAAAGTGTTTCAGTATTCAATTTAAAAAATATTTGGTTAAAAATTAACTGACTAGAAATCTGAGTCGATTAAGTCAAGTGTTGAGTCAAATGATTCAAGTGTCAGGTCAATTTGAACAACATAAGTTGTATATCGACTGAACTGGAATGTGACTTAATTGGTTCAGAAGTGAATCGACTGGTTTAGAATGGGAGTCGATCAGTTCAGCTTATGAATTGACCAGTTGAGTGATCAATAAGATTGCATTGAGGATTGATGCTGATGCATGTCGTGCATTAACCATCATATTGAAACACAATATATTTGTGAATAGGAAATATAGTGAACTGACCCATTGGATTGTTGAATTGACTAATTCACATGTGAACCAACCATTTCTGATGTGAACTGACGGATTCATGATTTGCAACAACCATAAATTCAAAAAAATCATTCTCTTTGACTCCTAGTTGATTTGGAAACTATGACCCTCCTACAAATAGAGGGTTAGTCAAGGATTTTAGAAGGCACAACTCATGTTGACAAATAGTGTTCTCTCACTATTGTGGTAACGTGAGATCCCAAAGTAAGTATTACCTATAAAAGAGAGAGATAGCTAGGGTGAACAAGTCAACACTAGCATGTTGACATCAAAGGGATAACTTATTTTTTTGGCTCTAGTAGCACAATGAGGAGTACCTGATGGTCCGTGTGGACTATGTAGAGATGTCGATGACGTTTCTACCATGCTAGGAGGACAACAACCACCACTATCCATGGTGCTTCACTAGGAGGCCGTCGTCAATAGTTGTTTGTGTACATATTGTGAAGAGTGTTCATCACCATGAAAGAGTAGCCATTGCACTTTCTCCAGGACTAGGTATGACTCTTGATACATTCTTTCCTAGATACATCATTCTGGGTGTGATCTTCTACTATTTCATAGGGACAAAATTTTTGTTATTGTTGTCTTCTTTGTCGTCTCTATTCACCATCAATGGCATCGGATCCACATCAATCTACAGTGTACAAGGGATCCAAATAGATTTAATTGGATTTATTTCATTGCATCCAATGCAAAAATTAAAATAATTAATGTGCTCATCCAATTAATTACAACATACAATCCATATATATATATATATATATATATATATATATATATACATATATATATATATATATACATATATATATATATATATATATATATATATATATATATATATATATATATACGTCACCCTAAAAGCAATGGTGGATATATGCGTGGTTGTGGTCAATACTTTACATATATGTCAGACTAGGTTGATTATAATGTGATGACTAAGTGTGAGTATATACATACAAACATATCTCTACACGTCGCCCTAGAAGCATTTTGATGGTGGATGTATGCAAGGTTATGGCCAAAATACTTTATATAGATATCAGACTAGGTTGATTATAATTTTGTGACAAAGTGTGAGTCTTTAATATATTCTTAAAATCAAAAGATATACTTTATAGTTAGATTACAACCAAGCATAATAGTTCTGAGGGATTACTTATCTATATTACATAAAAAGGTTGTAGAGGGTTTTCTTTGTAGTTTTTTCTTTTACTTTATGAATAAAAAACTAGTTCTCCCATTCTATTTTATTCTATATAAGAAAGAGTATGAGAGATATTATAAGAAATGGGGGTTACATTTTTAGTTATAAATTAGTCTTTTGTTCTAACAAGGCAGTCATATGAGAGCATAACAAGGTTTGATTTTATTTTTGTATAATGTTCTAGATTAAAAATAGGTTTTGTGTAATCTAATAAATATATATATTAAAGGTAATAGAGGTTTTGAATGCAACTTTTACCTTTAGTTTTTCAAATTAAGATGGCACCTTGTCTTACTATGTACAATTTTTTTTTGCAAAAAAGAAGCATGTTGTAACGACCTCACTTCCATTATTATTTTTTAATATACCAAAAGTTAGATCAAAACATTCTCATTGGATGACTTACCCATTGTGTTGACAATCTTGGCTAGATAATTATCTTTATAATTATCGAAAACAACATGCATTTTAATTTTCCTTGGAAACTACATGTTGTTCCATATTTTGATTATCTAATATTTTAAAATGCATTATCATTAGTTTATGTCCAAAACCTCTTATTTATTTAACTTGTTCCAGAAAGACAATTAACCTTATTATTCCACTAATAATACCATCATAGAAAATTTCTTATTAATTTTACCAAAATTTAGGATATAATATTCACCCCTCCTTAAAAGGATTTTTTCCCCGAAATTCAAACCTGGTAAGCATATGGTGAATAATAACTCGTCTTAGTTTCAAAACTTAGGATTAGCAACTCTATTTAGATATCTTTAACATCTTTTATTGTTTTGCAAATTCATGTAATATTACTAAGATTGGTACTTGATTTCAATTCAAGGCATATATTCACATCCTTAGTATTTACATGATTACATTTTTCATTTATGCTTTCAGTTTCGCTCGATGATCATGTTTTCACCCAGGTTTCCAACCTATTATTCATTTATTACAACACAAGGGTGTGGCGGCACCTCAAATCCTAGTCATGTCATTATACTTTCAGCGTAGGATATTCATTCTTCATATCTCAATTTTAAGCATAAAATGTGTCCGCCCAATCTCTCTTCCTCATAATGAGATGAAATAAGCTCTTTATTGCAGATCAAGAACTAAGTTCATCCCATTCCAAGAGCAAAGATCATGTACATACACATTATCATGAAATTTCATATTTTAGGTTGAATCATTCTAGACATGACTCCAAACCATGCTCACTTTTAATTCCACAAATTCTTATATTTCATGAAGTCAAATATCTTTTCTCACTCTTGAGTTTATACACAACTATTTTCATGATTTCATTATTACAAGACTTCCTCGTATCTTTTACATGTACACATCAGGTATGATGTACATTAAACACTTCCTTGAGGTCTCTACGGGTGTAGGCACTTTGGGAGGAATCTCATCCTTATGCATCCAGAAAGTGCCTTTCACATTCACCCATTGGCCTTATGAACTCAAGAAGGTGGCCAATCCCCTATGCCATGGGCCTCAGGAAACATAGATGCTACCTCCTGACCATATGGTCTTGTGAATTAGAGAACACTCAGCTCCTAATCCCATCGGTCCATGTACCTTTAATACTCCCTACATGACCTTAGGATTGACTTCGGGCTCTACCCTTGTCAAGGGTTCATTTCTAGCACATTATTTTTGTATGTAATTCTTTAAAGAGGATTCCTCCATCTCTTATAATGCTCATTATTCACTTTATGTCCCATCATTAGACTCATGGCAACATTTCTTTTTTGTGCTCAGTCTCCTACTATCAGTCACTTCCATAGTTACTTTTCCTCACATTCCTTAGAGATGGTATACTTGGGTTCAATGAATCATACTTAATGTACATGCTTTCATCTTTTACATTAGGTGACATTCATTGTTACCTCAGTCTATTAATGGTTTTAGTGAAATTCCTTTCTAGGGAAGGTCCTAACCTACGGTGCCTTCATGCCACATAGGAGGAATTTTGGCTTCTCTAGCTACAACCTGACCCCAAGGTTTAAGGTTTTGCCTCCCCCATAGGTCATCTTCCCACTCATAGGTTGAACCACCCCGGGTTGGCACACTAGCCCTAATGATTTCATATTTTTGTCTTGATGCATTATTTTTATAATAACTCCTCAACCCTTGTTTGCTCAATCTTTGGAATACCCTCTCATGGGTTTTTTCCATGCAATGGACTTGGTACACCTTCTCAATATGGAGCTTTGTGCCATGTCGGCCTTCCAATTCTAGGGCTTGACCTCTTTGTGACCTCCCTATTTGGGGCTTGGTCTGTCATCTACACACTGGACTTGGGCCACGTTCTCAATCTAGAGCTTAGTTCCATATAGGTCTTCCCAATCTAGGGCTTGACCATTTCATGATGTTCCTAATCTGGGGCTTGGTCATCCGAACTATGAATTAATGCACCTTCCCTATCTAGGGCTTTGTGACGTATTGGTCTTCCCAATTTTGGGCTTGACCTTTTGTGATCTTCCCAATCTGGGGCTTGATCATGATGACTTTCTTTCCATAACCAAACTTTCAAAGATATCATGAGGGGTTCGAGTAAGTTATATTTATATTTTTGTTCTTTTTTCATATATATAACCATTGGTTACTTATGTTTCTCATGTATATACCCATGAATTTTCTTTCTAACTTCTCAACTCATTCTCTGTGGGAACTTCAATTCTGAACTGTTCATGTGGGGAACCCTCTCTCTAGGGTAAGTCCCTAAAGTGGACATCATACATAAGCCCTGGCCCAATCAACTATCACTATAGTGGCAATCATACATAGGCCTTTGCCCAAGGTGATTATCCTTTCTGGGCCAGATGACCGACCACTGTAGTGACCATACATAGGCCCTCTTGACCTGAGGTGATTAGATAGGCCTGATCATACATCATGCATGTATTGCATGCATCCATCAGAGTTAGTTGATCTTAAAATTTTACTTGTTAATGTCTTATTCCATATGCACATGTGCATGTGAGACCAAGTCACTGAACTCATTTATGTTCATATTCTTTCACATGCATCCTTCATGCATGGTTTACTAGAACATTTGTATTCTATCTTTCCTCTCACCCTAATTGGGTTCATATGGGTAGGGTACTATTTAACCACCCTATTCATATTTCTCACGGTTAGGGTTATGGACTATACCCTACCTCTTAGGGTTTCCATGCCCCTTGACCCACTATGGTTCTTTTAAAGCAACCCTAGTCCCATCTGGTATTAGCCTCCTATGGGAAAACCCATATAACATTTACTTTATCATTATTTCTGCATGTACATTATTATTTTCATATTACATTTATAATTTCTCATTACGTATGCATTAATTGGTGAAGGATACCATATTCCTACTTATTCTCGAAAACCCCAACTTGAGATGAGGAGGAAAGTTCCTTTTAGGGTTTATCAAGCAAGATGATGAGAAGTGTACGAAAGAGATGAGAAGAAACCCTAAAGGTAATTTACTTCAGGAAAATACTTCTGACTTTGGCCAGGAAGGATGCACGGGTATGAGAGTCCTCCTAAGACAACTAGCCATGTGGAGGAAAATCTTGTCAGCCCCTGGTCATGGTCCCTTCTAGACACCTCAATCTTTAGAAAATACCCTAATACTATCCTCATATTTATATTGATTACTTGAAATAATAATCTATTAATTCAAAAATCTGGTTCTCTGATACCAAATGTAATGACCTCACTTTCCATTATTATTTTTGAATATACCAAAAGTTATATCAAAACATTCTTGTTGGATGCCTTAGCCATTATGTTGCCAATCTTGGCTAGATAATTATCTAAAACAAGATGCATTTTCTCTTCCCTTGGAAACTACATATTGTTCTATATTTTTATTATCTAATATTTCAAAAGCCATTATCATTAATTTATGTGTAAAACCTCTTATTTATTTAACTTGTTCCACAAATGTAATTAACCTTATTATTCTACCAATAATACTATTGGGGAAAATTTCTTATTAATTTTACCAAAATTGAGGATATAACACATATGCCTTTTATGTTTAGTATTTTGAATTACTACTTGAGTCATACTATATTCTATTGAGGTTGCATGTACCACTATAGAGGGAGTACTCCCATTTGATGAAGGGGACCTTTGAGGATTTCTACATCAACCTTGAGTATCTATGAGTGGGGAAGACCGAATCAACTATGACCATGTCGACCCAACCCTGACCGACATGGCATCCATGGCTGGAGAGGAGGGGATGAAGCTTGACGTGGAGGAGTAGGTATGGTAGATGGGGTGGAGGTAGGGGGATTAGGCCCCCCATGACTGTGGGAGATGGTGTAATTACTCCATCCTTAAAGATGGAACAAACATTTTTCTCTCTAGTGGGCTGGTTAAGGTATAAATTAGCACAACCTTTATTTGTCTCAACTGTGTATGAACACCACTCAGAGGTGTGTAGAAGGACACTCTGGGAAGTGATTGTGTAGACTAGTCTAAGAGATCAGTGTCACCTCTTTATTAGTGACTTCAATCATGCAAGGAAAGTTCATAAAAATAAAGGAGGTATCCATAAGCTCGACTCCTTCCTTGATAGTATAATAATGCGGCTGCCACGACTAATATAATTGAACTGAACATGAATGGTGCTTTTGTTAATTGGAAGAATAAAAAGGTGAGCAATAGGATTATTGTGAGTCACATTGGACCGGGCATTGGTCAATTTATTCTGAGTGAATTCTTTCTCAAATTCTATGGTGATGATGGGGGGTCACTATAAAATAGATCATGGTTGGATAGATCTCCCACTCACATAGGAGATTTGATAGAAAATCCATTTTGGTTCTCTAATTCTTAGTTGTTATGGGGGAGCTTCTCTAAAGTGGTTGAGTAGTCTTAGAATGAAAGTGTGGAGGGATATCCCCTCTTCATCATGGTAGAGAAGTTGAAACATACAAAGATGGTTCTCTAGACCTTGTTTAGTGGTCATTATGATCTTAAGTCTTTGATCTCTAGTTGTAAGGACAAACATGTTGCTACTGCTTGAGAATTTAGATGTTTTCTCTCAACCCACTATTGGTTCTTGATGAAATGAAGGCAGAGCATAGCTCTTGAAATTGGAAATGGTGGAAGAATTATGCTTTTGGTAGTGTACCAGGCTCACATGGATACATGGTAGTGACATGATCATTAGGTTATATCATGTGGTGGTTAAGAATAACAACATTAAGAATGCCATACACTCCCTCATCAAGACATGCAATTCTAGCATCGACACTACCTGAGAAATTAGAGTGGAGGTGGTATCTTTCTTCTCCAATCATAACAATTGGGGGCCCTGGGTGGATTTGGTTATCACCCCTACCCTCTCAAAGAGTCTCTACATAGATGAATAAATACCTTGCGACCCTTCCTCAAAGGAAGAGATACATTGGTTGTGTTGTCCTTTGGATCGTCCAAAGCCCTTGGACTGGAGTGGTTCAACGTGAAATTCTTCTAAAGGATGTGGGCTATTCTCAAAGAGGATGTTAGTAGGGTAGTGAGATGTTCTTGGTGGGAGGTAGGATGCTAAGATAGGTTAACCATTCCTTTCTCATGATGATTCCTGATAAGAAGGTGGTGGCATTCATGGATGATGTGATACCCATCACCTATTGCAACATCATGTACAAGATTATTGCTTAATTTCTAGTTGATAGATTAAAAGATTTATTCCCAATATCATATCCCCTACTCAACCCTTCTATATTAAAAGTAGATCTAAATATGACAAATAGGTCCTTGCAAATAAGTTCATTCTTGACTTAAGAGTGAAACATGACTCTCTCAAGGCCTATGTGTAACTAGACCTTACCAAAGCATACTACAACATATACTCTTATGGAAGATCATGGATGCCATGGGTTTCTCAGTTAGATGGGTAAATTCTATGAGGGAATGTATGACCACCAATTCCTTTGTGATCCTAGTTAATGGGTGACAATTGGCTTGTTCAAAGGAACCAATATTTTGTGATAGGAAGACTCCTCTCCCGCATTTTTTTCACGATGGTAATGGAGTCACTGTCCAAGGTCTTGGATGATGCTATAAGATATGAGAAAATGTCTAGCTTTACCATGGTGGAATCCATGTGCTTCCACATATGATCTTCATTGACAATGTCCTTTTCTTCCTCCTATGCAATGATAAGTCCCTTAAGAACATAAGGATGGTGATAATGTCTTTGGCAAGCTCAATTGTCTCTTCCTCAATGAATTTAAGTCAAACGTCTTCTTATCCAGATCTTGTGAATCAAGGAGAGGATGGGTTAGACAAGCCATAACTGATGGAGGAGGGTGTTGGTATGTATACCTAGAGAGCCAATCATGTGATGATTGTGAAGGCATATTACAAAAGTGATTTGGTTAATAATCATAAAGGTAAGCTTCCAATTCATTCCATTTCACTCAGTTCTAAGATAATGATGAAACATAACGAATGTTTAAGAACAATAATCACTCAATGACATATGTCCTCAAGTATGTGATTTGAACAATGAGATCATACAAATGTCAAGAGTATGTACCTTATTTTTATGTCTCTCATCGAATGTCATTATGGAAGGCAGGTAATCTGCAATGACACTTAAAACTAAATTGTGAGTTGGTTGATGAAAAAATTTCATCAAACACAATATGTGATATCAAACCAAGAAAAAAGATTCTTATTAGAGAATAGTGTATCAGATATACCGAACATGAGAGTGACACGTGGAAACCATACTTGGTGGTCATAGTCATCTCTCATTGTGCAGGTGGTGATTTTGGTTCTTAGACCTGAAGTCACTACCATCATCACATGTCGTTCACTATGTTTTGACATCATCCAACATGATCATGAATAAGGATTGCCATAAAGGTGATGATTGGATGTACTATTACCCATGGGGATGATCGTGAGTGATGTATATGGGATGTGTCCCTCCTATTAGAGTATGATACCTGGGCTATTGGATAAGTGAGACTGAGAAAAGCATGAACATGCATGTGTGAATAAATAGATGATATTGAGGTCACGTATATCTCAGACAGTCTGCTCTAGTTTAAGGAAAATGGATTGAACATTGAAAAGGTGATGATTTCATGCCTCAAGTTCAATCTTGATATCAGAGATAAAGGAATTATACAATCACTATAAATCCTATTACAAATTGTAGGTTTTAGTTGTTCTAAAACTTTCCATTTACTTGGGTAGCAATGTTGTGTGACTAGGCACCACTCTTTGCTTGTGATGTCATAATTTGTTATGGACATTCACTGCCAATGTAATATAGGACTTATAGGGTCGCAACATAGGAACTCACCTGGAATAAGAGTTTACCCATGAATGAAGTTTAAGTTTATTACTAAAGATGTTTAGGTATTCAATTAAACAACCAATCAACTGACTAGATTCAGAACTAACAAACTCAAATGTTGAACTAACTTCTTGGAGCGTCAGGTTGATCAAAAATTGAATTGTCTGAATTCTGCATGAGTCAAGACACCAACAGATTAGTTCACTAGGTGAAATTATTTTCTCAGTATTGATGAGATGACCGATTCACCTAGTAAACTGATCATCTCAGCTAGGCCACACAAAGATTCTACTTCTTCTCCTAATTCATGAGAATAGTTAATCATTTTTCTTGTACAATTTGATTGGACAAGGAAATAATGTTGGACACAAATTGGAAATGAATTGGCAATTCAAATTGCGATTTGGGAAACATGTGAAATGATCATTTCACTGAGTGAACTGATCAGCTCACACTACCAACCAATCCGTTCACTAGTGAACTAATCGATTAACCTATTATAGGGTGATTAATTCATGGAAATTTCTGACTCTTCTACTCCCGCACAGATTGGGAACCTAGACCCTAACCCCTCCTATAAAGAGAGGGGTACTAGGGGCTTATGAAAACACACAACTCAGAACATCAGTTGCTCTGATAGTTGTTGTCTTCTCTGGTTGTGGTAACTAAGAGAACCAAGCAAGTCCTACCTAATAAAGGGAGGGACAACAAGGGAGGAAGATTGTTAGAAATCCAGTTGGTGTGGTAGAGAAATTTGGTGACTATTACACCAACAGGAGGAGACGACTCATTCCTGTCTATTATACTAGAACAATAGAAGTTCTAGGTAGTCTGTGTTGACTACTAGAGAGGTGAGGTGGTTGCTACCCATCACTATGAGGATAACATCAGTCTGCAATATTTGAAGGAGTTGTAGACGTCATCCAAGGTTGCCATTTGTGGTGGAGATCTGGAGCTAGCACTAGATGAGTCCTAGTACAACAAGTAGTGACATACTACTGCAATGACTTATAGTCATTGGACCTACTCTAGGAATGGGTATGAACTCATTAAACCATCCTTCCCATTATATATTTGTTGAGATGATCTTTTGATTCTGGGAAATATGGGTAGATAAATTTTTGTTTCTGCAGCCTACTTTGCGTCCACTATTTTCCAACAATGATATTAGAGCCACGGCAATTTACTATGTTTTGGGATAATCGATATAATTAAATATTTGGTGTTCATTTTTTATTTATTTCATACAATATGAATACTTAAACTACTTAATGGGCATATGTGATCAAAATACTAATATTATTGCAAACTAATATATATATGAAATACATTCAATTTACACACATCGCCCTACAGTGGTTTTGATGGTGGATATGTGGCATGGTTATGGCCAATAACCCTAATACATGTGTGGTTAGATGGTTGTTTTCTTCTTGTTGTATCTTGGTTTGCATATCGAGCTTATGCCTTCTTTTCCTAATGTAAATGTTAATTCTTTCCTACCTTTACTCCCCTTGAATGTAACTTGGGGTTTTTCATTTCCATGTAATAATTTAATAGCAAATAGGATAGTTTCTTTTCTTCTAATGATGAAGATGATGATCAATGTCAGGCAAGTCTACCATTTCATTTGATGAGTCGAGCCATTGGAGAACCAAGGAGGATAGAGTGTAGGTGTAACATACCAAAATTTTGGTACTAAATTTGACCTTGAGATATATACATTATCCTCTCAATTTGAATTTTTCCATTGCCAAATTTTCATTCATAATTGAACTTCATAAAATTCTTATACAATTTGAGCACCAAAGTGCAAATTTCCCCATTTTGATCTATTCATCTCATTTGGGACCCAATATTGAAAAATTGAACTCCATTGTAAATGCTTGGCATCAGAATCACACAAAAAATATGATTTGCATTATCATCAAATTATATTGGTATTAATTAAGAGATTGAATTGATTGGTCACCTTGGAATCCTAATTATTAGATTTAGTATTTTTAGAATTTAGTTTATTGCAAATTCATCATATGGTGAAACTTTTAGGATAATTAGGATATCGACACATCCTAGAGAAATTAATGAAGAATTGACTTTAACTAATTATAATGATGTTCCATAATAGAGTTATAGAAAAGACAAATGTAGGTAATGCTCATAGGTCATCTCCTTTACTAGACCCAGTGTCATTACCCTAACATTAAGCAATGATAATGAACACACCTTAGACTGCACCATGCATCCCTCTCCTTTGACTTCCTTGACACGGACCGGTCCCTTTTTCCTCTCCTCTCACCCACCGCCACCTCTCTCCAAACCACCCTCAAAACCCTAGCCCCTCATCTTGCATATAAAACTGGACACTGGCCACTACCGCCACCTACGACAAGCACTCCTACCTTGTCAACTAAATAGTCAACCACAACCCTACTCGATCGCGAACAAGCTCACCTTTTCCTTATTTCTAGTTGCGGTCACCATCACAAATCTATAACAACACAACTAGGTGGTTACCATGACTTAACTCGATGGCCAACCCACAAACTAAAATAGCAATCACTGACCCTGATCACAACAACAACATGCAAGCACCGCTCAAAACCTCCAGAATACTCGATTCGCATCATCCTATCACTGATCTCCTTACCTCTCTTCTTTTCCTTTGCATTGACAACCTTCACCCAGATTTGGTGGTCTTGCCAGACCCAACACTAGTTTGTTCTTGCTATTATGGATCTGTAACACAACCAGCGATAAGGGATGCTAGATCTCCATGAGTGTCTCTCCTACTGACAACTTGCAATACAGAGGTACACCTACTTTCTTGTTGTCCTAGAACCCAACCTACTAGTGACCATACACGATCTTCTCTCTACCAAACACTGATGAAGGGATCGTTCATGACGCAGACTATAGCCTGGAAACACAAACACTTCCTCAAGTCTGCCTTTCCTCTTCATCAGCCTCATTGCATCCTGCTTAAACCACGATGCATTCAATTCCAAATCTGAACACCAATCACGACCTTTGTTGAAGCCTCAACCACGGTGTTCGTTCATAGCTAGAACCCAAGTGGATAGATGGCTGACCTTCTACTCCACCCTTTGGATGATTTTGGAACAAAATCAATATGGCTAGAAAATGTAGCTTCAGAGACCACCTCCATTGGGAACACAAGGAAGCAGATCATGAGGATCATATGCTATCATCAAGGGACTTTTTGCATACTCACATGCATAATTCATAAGTCTCTTCTATCTCCTTCTGTTCAATTGCAGAATATTGAATCAGACTAAGAGATACGAGGGTGAGAAACTATATTGATTGTACCTGATCATAGTAACTAGCTAGAACTAGTAATTCTCTAAGCCTCTATGTGCATACATGTCCAATATAACAAAGAAGGCATATGTGTGGCAACAATTTTATGATGTACACACTATTATACAAATAAGTGAGTTAGCTTACAAGGAAAGGGTAAAATATAAAAATATAACGATAAATGGGAGTAAATGTTAAAGGAACTGAATGATACCTATTCTAACAGACATTGATGTATATCTATATTTAAAATTGGAAAAGCCCATAACTAACTGTGAAACTTATATACGATATACTATTTGACTCAAGATAAGGATTACTCAATGCACCACATGAATTTAGGAAACACAGATACATGTATATATCCTGACCTATAAAATGTAAATCTAGAGAAAATGTCTAACTAAGAATTTTTTTGTTAAATATGAAAACAAGTAGATAACTTAAAATGACCTTTTTTTCTATAATACATACATCAATTTACTTTAACTCTTCATAATTTTAATATATATGGTCCATGTTTGAGACCAAAATAAAACAGATGTATATGAAATATCTATTTTTAATATTGATGGACACCTAGTATATAATGGGAGTGAACTTAATGAATTCATGAAAATACATCATAACAACAATATTAATTATTAAATAATTTCCTTAGTAGGGGGCAATATAGTAAATTCACCTAATAAGAACTAAAAAAGTGATTTCTAAGAAAAGAAACAACAAATAATCCTAGTACGCTTTCTCTTCTAGATTCATCATAAAATTGACTTCTTTGATCCTCGTGTACATCTTGGTTGACATTTTTTTATTGGAACATGTAGTAAATTCCCTATTATTTTATTGAACTATTTGCCTACCACTTGAGTTTCAAATATATAATTTTTTATAGTGGTGAACACATTTTATTATTAGCCTTTCTCTTTTTTTGAAATTCACCATGACTAACTTGAATATTGAACATTGATGAGAAATTGAAAATACATATTGATTTTGATATTGGCACAAAAAAACTCAAAATATTGGGTAAGAGCTTTGGCTCACAAAAATTAGTGGGTCACGACCCCCAACCCTGCACAACGGATAATTGATACTAGAGGTCCCCCAGTACTAGTTACCCCCATAGGAAAAAGTGTTGTTCTCTCATAGAGAGGAAAACACAAGCACCTAACCACTAGTAAAGACAAAGTATTAGATTGATTGTTCCAATGGATACATCTTTGCATTTTGAATAATCTTAGTAATAATTTTGAGAAAAATGGTTCCATTTTGAAATCATGATATTAGTTTGACATTCAATTATTTTTTTCTAGTTACCACTTTGAATTATTGTACTTTTTTTGAAAAGAGCATGGTAACTAGATATTCTTTTGTTATCCCCATAGTGCACCCAAAAATCTTACTATGATAGCCTAGGAATCCATACTTTGAATACAACTTATAATTTTTACCTCAATCTACTCTACACTTTAAATTTCATGTATATATATGTTTTGATGCACATTTGGTCCATCTAGTATGCAAGTATCACCTTGGAGATACTCATGTTGATAAAGATCAAGTTTAATTTCATAGCATACACCTTTTCCTTTCACTTCAATTTTGATTATATCCTTGTAAAACTTTGTATCTTATTCTTATTGCCATGTTCTATAAATTTCTATCATGGTTCCAATGCACCCAATTTCATTCTATTCAGAACTCAGATGTGGAAGTTATGACTAATTGATTGGTTATACATTGAAATTCTAATTTCTAGCTTTTACACATTTGTTTTGACCTTTGGGTCTGCCGATTTGGGCCCAATGGAGGGTGTCCGCATGCGCATCCCACTCCCCTCCCTTTCTTTTTCCCATCAATATGAATTGTTGTATGAGGACCAAAGGGAGGTCACGATGAATAATGGTTCCAGGACCCTTGGATCTTATATCCATGGATACAAATAGCAATGTAACGTTCCTCCTTCTTCTTCTACCTTTCTGACAGTGCAACAACGTATGACATTGTTGGATTGGCTCGTGCCCCACCTACCTCATTGATGGATCCACTAAATCTCACCACCATACCTCCAATTGATGTCGTGGTTCACTTCATTTCACCTGCCTCATTCTTTTCCCCTCGTTTCCCCTCTCTCCAGAGCCCTATTTCGACCCCCATACTACACCTTCATCCCCCTTCTTCTTGGCGCCGTCATCATGGGAGATTTTAGGGCTTATCACCTTAATCCCCTTCTGCTTCAACCAAGGTTGGTTTCAGGTGCCATCCATCTAGGAGCACTGGCAAGATCCCTAGATACCAGAGTTGTACAGGAGCCTCCTTTATTCATGGACGAGGATGACGATGATGAGTGGGCACCAATTGCCAATCATTGTTGGTAGCAGCCAAACACGGTCGGGGACCAAGCAGTCATGATCCAACAATTGATAGGCCCACTTCTACGAGCTACTAGCCGTGGTTGAATCTGCAGTGTGTGCCCCATTGAGGGGTGACATGGCCCGTCCTTAGGCCACCAGATCGAGATCTAAGGCTCCAAAAATCCTTACACTCAAGGTAATCTTCTAAAAATCATATCTTCTCCATCTTGTGGCCAAATCAGAAAATTAGATATGATTTCTTATGCAAAGAACGTGATCTACTCAATAAAAATATCTCCAAGACCTTTTGATGTTTTTATTTCTCATGTTTACCCAAAGAATCTATATTTTGATCTTTTGGATTACTTAATGCATTCTTGGATGAGTTCATTATGGAATAACGACCTCTCTTTCTTAGTATAATCCTAATTGGTAGTTTTTGATACAAAACTACCTCCTTCTCAATATTATACTTGTTTGTACATCATCTTATGATCTTACACTCATATGTTTCTTAAATTTGCACTTCAATGCAAATATCTAGCACTTGATGCTCACATAGTACCAATAGTGACTCAAATTCTTATATTGGCTTCAATAAGTAACATACATCCTCTTGTAAACTATAAATTGGAGTTTGACTACTTGCACTTCAATGCAAATATCTAGAACTTGATGCTCACATAGTACCAATAGTGACTCAAATTCTTATATTTGCTAAAATTAGTAACATACATCCTCTTGTAACATATAAATTGGAGATTGACTACCCTTTGCATGCTTATGACTTAATGTTGCAAAATGTGCCCCAAAAGTGACATTAATGGGCAAATATTCATATTCTTGAATATTTTTACATAATAGATCAATAATGGTCATCACTCTATTGTTGGTCCTCAATATTAGTAAACATGATGCCATGTAACACTAAAATGCCATGTGGATCATTGTTGAGCTCTATTATGACTAATTGACCAAATCTTGATATTGAGTATCACCTCGTATGTATGTTGCTAATGTAAGGTAAAATCTTTCCAAATCTTTCTCTAAAAAGGATCAAGTGATTTGCATCTATGATCTAGTGATTACTAACTTGCATGAAATAAAGTTTATATTCATAGTTATGATCTTGCTTAATATGATCTA
Organism: Alisma plantago-aquatica; assembly: GCA_963693085.1. Classification (NCBI taxonomy): domain Eukaryota; kingdom Viridiplantae; phylum Streptophyta; class Magnoliopsida; order Alismatales; family Alismataceae; genus Alisma; species Alisma plantago-aquatica. The sequence continues at coordinate 894,797,857 of OY856411.1, forward strand.
GTATGACTAGTTATCTATTGTATGATTGATTCATTACAAGTACTCATTTTGATGATTCCCCTGACCCCAAATCATATCATATACCTATCTTATAGTACTCATAATATGAACGGTTCACCTATACCCATGGTTTAGTGTTAATGCTTATACTATGTTGAATTAATGTATGCATATTTGACAAGATGGAACATCACTTGAACTTTTGGATACCTAGGTTTAGGAGAGCATGCACATGTGTTATATGATGTTGATATTACCAAAACCTATTAATCTAAGACCCCATGTTGTATTGTTTTACATCTTAGGTCCTCGTTGTCTTGGGCCCTCCCTAGGGATCTCACTCGTGAATCAAGACATGTACTCTATTCACAAGGTACGGTTAATCTCTTGACCCTACTATGGTATTGGCTTGTTTGTATATATGCTCGTATGAATGCTTGGCTAGATAAATACTTGTTTGAGCTAATGTTGATTATACTATGTTGGCAAACTTTGAACATAATTTATAGAAATCCATTATATACCCTGATGCACATGTCTGATGTTTTGGGGTAAGGACACCAGGTCGGGTGTCTTATTTGATAAGTTGAACCATTATGATACAAGGGTTACCTCTTGGATATGACCTTAACGCCCCCTATGGATTGGGCATATAATGTTAAGCACCCTTACAGACTCTTGCATGAGAAGTTAGTCTAAAAGGCCTACGATTGATATAATCGAGAAAGAAATCTAAAACATGCTTTGTATAAATAAAAGTCTTTAAGTGTTCTCCCCTTATTTCTAGTTCTTACTTATTATGATTATCTGTCCAAGTAACTTTTATATTATTCTTAAACCGTGGTTACATTTTTTTCATAGCATACTTAATTCTTAGCATTAATATGTTGTGTTTATCAAATAAGTAGTTCCCAATGAAGATATGTTGCACTCAAGACTCTAATATCAGAAATGAAACACTAATCGGGTATGCTTGAATCTAGAAATGGACAAATATCTCTTATCTCCAATTTAGTCTCTTGTTGTTACTACTTTTACATATATACTGCCTGTGTGAAATATGTTATGAGATCCATTTTAGGGACATACATTTTGGTCCACTCACCTTTGGCTGTGTAGCCACTTGGAGCATAGAAATACAATAATAAATGGATCCATGACACTTACTTAGATTTTATCTCACAATTCTTTATTTTTAAAATAGCTCAATAATTAGATTTGTACCAGCCTAGTTGACCTTTATTTTTCCCTTCAATGGGGTCAATATGTGGTTTTCTTTCTTTGGGAACTCATGCACTGGTGATACAAAGAGAGAATAGAAGAGATGTTACAACCCCAATTTTTGGGTTCTTTTGGTGAGAAATATAATTTCTCCTATTAAAGTTATTTGAACAAATAATGATAATTTGTTTTGAATAAAAGGATTTCATCTATAATAGCCTTGATGGTTGCTTAATGGGCTTTGTTGGCTATTAGGCCCAATAATAAGGAAATTTGATTAGTAAATGAATAATTGAGAATTTGAGAAAACAAGGATGTAGAAACCTCTAGAAGGCAAAAGAATATAATCCAAAGTTGGATTTCGTGCTTCTTTGGTTCTTTGGGTCCCAAGAAGTCCAATGTTGCAAAGATAATGCAATAAGAAAAGAAAAGAGTAATTAAGTATTTCTTTATTAAGAAAGAAATTGAAAACAATGATAAAATGTGGAAAATAAGTGGAAAGAGGTATAATTAAGTTATCTTTAGTGGATTTTCATACCCAAAGGATTTGTAATGTTAAATGCAATGCCAATGAGGAAAATAAAAAGAAAGATAAAGAGAAATACCAAAAAAGAGATATTTTGATAAGAAATAAATAAGATAATGAGAAATAATGGATAAAAGATAAGTAAAAGGCTAAGATATATCCCCAAGATGGGATTTCGAGCCATTAAGGTTCCTTGAGGTTCAAGGAACTCATAATATTAATTTAATAGCAAGGGAAAGAGAAAATAGGTGAGAAATATATATAATTAAGTGATGTCTTGCAACTAAAGAAAAGGCACGTTTTCTTTTAGATAATGAGCCCAATTTTGGCAGAGGTAGATAAAGTTATTATTAAGTTTCCCTTGAAATTTGGGATCAATTGCATACATGGTTTAAGAGATGGATTTTTTGAAAATCCCTAAAATGAATGTCACAATTCTTTTGAAAAAGAAAATAAAGCTCTGTTATCTTGGACACGGGATATCTGAACCGCATATCTCACATCTAATGACGTTGGATCATCGTGTAGATCTCAGTCTAAGAAGGAATCCTGGGAACCTTGTCCTTTGAAGTTCTCGTGACTCTAGGCATGAGAGGACCTGAGGATAAGTCCTTTAGGTTCGGGAAGTCCTGAGGATCCCAACCATACTAGGTTTTGGGACTTGGCATGGCGTATGTGGGATTTCCCAATTTGGGGAGGGGCACCATCGACCCTGCCTATATATATGAGGGGCTACACACCCTCTGCGATAGCCCAAAACATCCTTTTGTGTTCGGACGAAAGGGGCAAGTCAGCGCGCGGGTTCGATTGCGAGAAAGATGATGACCTTCACCTTCAGCTTGAAGCTACTTCTCTTTGGAGAAGAGTTTCTCCGTCCTGTTAGCTGCAGCCGGAACTGGTGAAGCTGAAGGCATCGTCAACTTTGGTGGGGCTCGACGGAGGTGTGGTGGTCTCCACTGGCGGCTAGGGGAGCAGGTTTCCCAGAGTCAACTCTGAGGTTGACCACGGCAAGCACTGGATCATGAACCAGGGTGAGTCGTGAGCTTGAAGATGATGAGCAGCAGATTTACCAAAGTACCCCCAAGCGCGTGGACCGACTACCATTTTATCATAGGGACACAAAGGTCTTTTCACGCCTTGACTGAATTTGCCAACAAAAAGGGGCTGATTGGCTGACGTGGCGGCAAGTGATTGGCCCAAAAGGTATTTACTTCACAATTTCCTAATTAATTATATGTAACTCCGATGATAGCAAGTAATACATGAAAATTGATCAGGAGAACTCAAGGAATCCAACAAAAATGTAATGAAAGCCTAATTTTTGTTGAAATTCAAAAATTATGTAAAGATGCTATCTTTAATGGTTTAATTAATGAAAACCCTAATCTTTGATGATTAAGGATTTGGGAAGGGCTATGTGAATGTATAAAGTTAACATTAACATGTTGTTAATAAAAAGGGCAATTAGATAAAAAAGGATGATCTTTATGCATAGTTGATTTAATTTAGGGATTCCATGTTCATAAATGAGCTTTAATTGGCCTAGAAACCCTAATGCTAGTAATTGTGACTCTTAATGGCTTAAGTTGTTCAAATTCATGAATAAAACTAAGATATGATGGTTCTAAGATATTTTGAGTATAAAAGTTCCTAATTGTAGATAAATACCCTTAATGTAGGAATTAGGGTTTTCTAATGGTTAAAGGTAGAATTAATGACAAATAGAGTTCATATGTGAATTAGACCTTAATGAACTATGAACTGATGATAAATGACCATAATGATCCTGTCATGAATAAAAAGGATAATTTTGGTAGTTTTAGTATAAAGAGCATAATGGACTTAATTGATGGTTGATTGTGCCTTTAATATGAAATTAGGGTTATGTGTTGTTAAAAGATAACCTTAATATCTTTTGTGAAGAATTGATGAGATAATTAGGGTTTAAAATAGTATAATGAAGTGAAGCCCTAATTGCAATGGAAACCCTGAAATTGGATTAGAAACCCTAGGAAGCGAGCTAGGTTTAATAGATCTTGATGGAATGATTAATGATAGGATAATTGGATGTATATTTTAGGATCAATGTGTGTGTTCTTTCTTGGTTCCTTGTTTGGTTGAATTATTTCTACACTCAAGTCATCTTGACAGGTATGTGGTTAATTATGGTTAATCACATTAGTTTCCCAAGGGTTTTTCGGATGATTAATCACATTAAATGCAACCTATTAGTTTGGATGTTCATACTTGAAAATCATAAAGTCACTATGATTATCACAATAATAATAGAAGTGTGTATTCTCGCACCTACATGCCACCCTGATGGATGATGCCAAAGGACAAGCACAGGAGGGAAGACCAATGGGCACCATGAGTGGTGACCCCAGACACCAAGCTCGAGATTGAGAAGGTGGTATTTGTAGAATGACTAATCGGCACTATGAAGAGTGACCCCCGACACCAAGCTCGGGATTGAGAAGGTGGCCTTAAGTCATTGGCAAAAGAGAAACCCTAAGGAGGGTATGCCAGGGTTAGGGTAAAAACGGTGGAGAATGTCACATGGAAAGCATAAATTAGTTTGTTAGTTAACTTGATTGTGATAATTATATTGTTAGCCATATTTGCAAAATTTTGGTTGTCCCCACATATCGACATATTTCGATATGCTGACTGACGTTTTGTTTGTCGGCATTTTAGGTACAAGATTGAAAAGGACAAACAGTAAATTGACATATGTGGAATTAAATAAGAATTAAAGTACAAGGAGGATTAGTTAGAATAGACTCTAGATGTGGATAGAAGTAGATATCCAAGTTTTTGAAAAAGGTATGCAAACTTTTATTTTATTATAGCCTTTCAGTTTATTTGGTAGAATTTGATAATTGTTATTGATTATTTGTCGAACCTTTGTTCCTGTTAATTGAGATAATGGCTCTGACCTCTTGGTCTCCCTTAATTGGGGGTTACTGGGAGGCGGGGTTGTTACATTTGGTATCAGAGCATAGGTTCCTCATTTAATCCTTAATAATTATTAAATTTTACAAATTCCATAGAACCGATGGAGTTATTAGAGGATTTTCCGAAAGACAGAGTTGTCTAGAAAAGGATCACGTCTAGGGGTTGTTCAAGATTTTCCTCCACACCGCTAGTCGGAATACGAGGACTCTCAGATTAGTGTGACTTCCTGGTCGATGTCTTAGGATCTGACTCGAAATAAGACACCTTTAGGACTCTCTCATCTTGTTCATCCCTTCTCAACTCAAATTCTATTAAGGACCTTAAGGATTAGGGTTTTCTCTCTTTTCCTCACCCTCTTGAGGTATGGGTAAGGTTGATAAGGTTTAATGAAAAGCATGTAAATAAGATGTCATGGACATAAGCTTAATAGTTAAGCGCAAACTAAAGAATAGATACATGCTTAGGTCATATGACATATGTTGTCATGCCCTCAGGAGAGACCTGAGGCTAGACCTCCTTGTCAGGAGGATGAGTGGAGAAAGTTGGTCATGGAGGCAGAGATCTCCATTGTAAGTAGAGACCTGGGACATCCTCTAAGGATGATGCTAAACCTAACCCTATGTGGTGGTTAGAGAGAGAGATGGCATGATGAGTTAGATGTCATGGTAGACCAGGTGTGTGGGTGGATATGCCTTTAGATGCCTATATGACCCATGAGAGGTTAGATGACCTAGTACCCTTGGAGACCCAACCCTGGGAAGGGTCATCCATGTTAAGAGTGAAGGATAGCTCCTTCAATGATGAGGGTGAAGAACCTATGGAAACCCCATGAGCTTATATGAGCATGACATAGTATGCACCCAGAGTATGTCAAGGAGTGTAGGCAGTAGTTCAAAACCCTGGCCAGGAGAGTTTGAGGGATAGCTTATGAGATAAGCATAAAGGGAGCTATGGATAATGTTGAGCAAACATAAGTTTGAACATAGGCTTCGCCATGTCAGGGTATGCTTGTGATCTTGATCCACCTTCATGGAGAGAGGACCTTTAGTAATAAGGTTGGTTGTGGAGTAGATCTAGAGAGAGAGAGCAGGACCCATGAAAGAAGGTTGGCAGCTTAGACTCTGAGATATGAGGAACGATGGGGAGTTGAGGATAATGTGACCTAAGTGGATGGTTGTGATTGCCACATGCATGATCCCTGGAGGCTGGGGATATCTTGGTTGCCATGAGAGGAACCAAACCCTATAGAGAGGATGAGTCTGATGTACCTATGGTATAGATGAGAAGAAGAGTTCCTTAGACCTGGAAAGGTTTAGTAACAAGTTGTGAGTCCTTATACTTTGTTGATTGTCCTTGAGGAGGACTCAACTCTGAAGTGTTGCTCGAGTACAAGGATGACAGGAAGTGCATGTCATGCCTTATACATGCTTGATTCGTGGTTAAGAGGTTGAGCATGGGCTTTAACACCCAAAAGTGAACCTAGGGTTCTTAGGCCTAAGAGGGGAAGTGGTGTACCTGATGCTCATGATGAGATTTGATTTTATATAGATTCAAGCATGGTACTCCTCATGGTTAGAGGAGAGGGAACCCCTTAAGTTTAAAGGTATGTTTGATGAACCCCTCACAACTAAGTGGATGACATGGGAAGGTATGATCTTGATCTCGTGTTGAGGATGAGAACAAGTATGACCTAGCATGGTTTAGTAGGTGGTCTGCTTGTACCGTAGTAGTTGATGGGTTAAGCATGCTCATGGGGATGTAAACCCTAGACATAAGGACGTTTGTGACCATGTTGTCAAGAGTTGAAGTTTCCTCCCATCCTGGGAGAGGGTCCCTTTGGTAGGGCGTATACCAGTTTTGTGGGTTTTGAGGAAGCCTAATGAGGTCTCATAAGATCTTGAGAAGCTAGGTGAAGAGTACATGGTATGAGAATGAACCTGTAGACCCATAGATAACCATCTCTAAGAGCATGTGGATGTGTTACCATGGAGGTAACTGGTATGGGGCCTGACCAAGGTAGGCAGGTTGCCATGACCCCTATGAAAGGATGGAAGTCAGCCATGAATGCAAAGAGAGAGATGATGAAGGCTTGGGTAAGGTTCTAAGTTGGACATGTACTATAATAGAATCCTAAGTCTATCCTAGGGTCAGGTAGGAATAAGACCGATGGAAGAGGGAGTTGCCTAATTCCCTAGTTGCATATGATCATAGGGTCGGGAGGTAACCACTATCATTGTTTGAGGGCCATGGGTTAGGAGATTGATCACCTTCATGAACTCATGGGATCCAAAGGGCAGATGAGTAGGGAACTCTCTGGATGCATAAAGGAAGAGGGATGACCCCAAAAGTGCCGACACCCTATAGACCTAGAGGAGGTGACTAAGGAATGTGTGTGGATCCAAGTAAGTTCGAAACCAGTTTTCCATGGAAGTAACTTTGATATCGAGATGTTTGTGATGTAGAGGCATAAGATATATGTTTCAACATAGATTTAAAGGTGTACTAGAAAGGTGGGATGTACCAACTCTACTCTTGGAATAGGAAGAACTTTGTATTTGGACCGCAACCAAATGCTTATTTCCTCTTGTTATGGGAGTGAGAGATAGGACAATACGCATGCCATACAACAAGGATAAAAGGTGATGTGAGTTGGAACGTTGCCATGGGGTATGAGGATAGAGATGATAACATACCCTGGTGGAGTGAATGATACATGGATGATTTACAAACACTAAGAGAAATAAGGTAGTTATCTTATAAGGATGTTTTTATCATGAGATATAAGTTATACAAGGTTGAGTTTGAAAACCAAGAGGATGAGCTCTGAGTTCCTTGATTAAGATAGACTTAGAGTTTGATATGAGACGATAAGTGGAATACACAGAAGTGTATGTCTTCAACACTACCTAACACCTAAGGATGTGAAGTGGTAATGGATGCTCTAGTTGAGATGAAGCTTTCTAGTATAGCTAGAGGCTAGATGAGGTTGTTAGGTTAGCCTTAAGTTTGAGAAAGAAGATATGTTTGGCTAACACTCATATGTAACGAGATCTGTGGAACAAGTTAGTGGTTGTTTGGTTAGCCAGCCTAGGCCTTGATGCGATAAAAGGATGGTTGTAGAACCTCAGATGCACTTCTTTGGAAAAGAAGGTGATGAAACCCCGACTAGAGTGGTTTAGGGTTTCTGAGGAATCAATCTTGAGGAATCATGACATATAGGAAATCATGATTTTAAGATCACCATACACCATGGTACTACGAAGATAGTAAGTGACAGTAGTACTTGAGATGCTTAAGATGAAGTTGCATGTGGATTGTCGCCATGCAAGCCAGGAGGTGAAGGACAAACACCAGTAACCCAATGAGTTGATATAGAGGATAAAGAGTCCCCAAGAGGGAATGGGAGTTCACCATTATGGATGTTGTGGTAAGTCTCCCCAAGATTGTAATGACCCGTTTTCGAATTAGTCATCTAATTAGGGTTTACTTGGATGATTGTATGCTTAACTAAGTTGATCATTGTTTAAAGCTCGATTAGTGATGGTACTTAATTTTTGATATTTTAAATATAATGAGAAGGTTTAATCATACTTTGATTCACATAATTAGGGTTAACATTTCAGAAACCCTAATCAGCCCAAATTAGGGTTTTGGTTATATATGAATACAAAATTTGATAAGTATAGTGTCTCAAAAAATGAATTTTAGTATTTTATGTGGAACTCTGATTTAATTCAAATTTGGATATGATTTGTATATATAAAATTTGAACACTCTTGAAAAATTGCAGAATTTTAGAGTTTTCTAGACTTGTTGATCGGTCAAGTTTTTCCCAGGAAAAACTCAGCCGATCATGCTATACAGGCTTAAGTATAGTAGTGTAGTATTTTATTTTTTATAATTAATTTGATTATCCAATTAAGCGCACATTTTAACTGAAGGATTGATACTCAGTTTTCAACAACATTTAAAATTTTTAGAATTTTTGGAAGAAGTTTTGTATCACAACAGAACCTTGATCGGTCAAATTCTGAGAGAGACAAACTCGACCGACCAGATTTTTCTGGAAAAATAAAAAACACTGAAAAATGTTTATAATTAATTATTCCAAGCACCTTAATGAGTATATAGGACTCTATTATGACCCAAGAACCTCTCATTTCCATCCCACACTTCAGAGCTTCGTAATTCTTGAGAGAGGAGGGGATTTTAGGGTTTGGAGAATCTGAAGTGGAAATTTCAGATTTTTGGATTTTCTCTTAAAAAGGTTGGTAAATTTTGTATAGATCATAAATCTTTACTAGGTTTATTTGCTTCTGTTCTCTCCTATGTATAGAACTCGTCACTTCCCTGAGTTGGATCAAAAGAATCCAAATTGATCTCTTCTATCATTCTTTCTTCTTCAATTTTTCTTCTTCTAGGTTCTTGAGTGAAGAGGAGCAGGAAGATTATATTTTCTTGAAGCAAGGATTTGATTCAAGAATTAGAAGTAGTAGCTGGGCTACGAATTTCAGGTGTTTCACACCTGAGGTGAGTGTTTTTCTCCCTCCTAAGCTTTGTATTCATGTTGAAAGCCTAAATTTATCCAGATAAAACAATCAGATACCTTGTTTATACATGTATGCGATTGGATTTGATTTGGGAAAGATATTGGGGAATCCAATTTTTACTGATTTTGATTATTTCTCATTAATTGAAACTTGATTAGTTCTTGTTATATTGATTGAGGATGCATGGGTATTCTTATGGGTATATGACTATGGTATTTCATGTGAATTTTTCCTAAAAATCAGCCCAATGGCCGATTTGCTTGGAATTGAATTGATGTGTATAAAGTCATATTTGAATTATACTAGATTGTATGATACAAGTGTATTGTTGAATGTTAATGGAGTTGAATGACCACATATCCTGATTAGGATTTGTGTTGAGGAAGTGAATCAAATGAGTCAACTAGTCAATGTATACTTATGATTGATGAATGAAATGTGTGAAAATGGAAACTAGGGTTTCCATGTTTGTGAATAACCCTAATGAACCCTTGGATAATGATTGGATTACTGAATGATATGATTCTTATGATATGTTGAACTAAGGAATGAATTCTTGAAAACCCGAAAAGTTAATTAGACAATTATGAGTGATAAAGCTAGAACTTGTATATGATGTTTGAAATGTGATCAAATGATGAAGTTGAAAGTATTAATACCTCAGTTGAATATGATGAGTCTTACTATATCATCTAAGTCTAATGCATTTGTTTTAGTATAATAAAGAATGATCATTGTTGATTATGGGAATGACATTAGTAGTTAATGACAAGGTACACTTATCTGAGTATAAGAGACAATATGAACAAGATGTACTTAAGGGTGATTGTAAGATAAAGATAAAACTAATGAAGATAGTATGATGAAGTATTTTATCTTTTATATTAATTACATGTGGCTTAACTCATGTTAAATGAAATATACTAAGAATTTTACTTTGATAAATATTATGTAGAAGAGAAGCATTATATGTAAAGTGAATCAAGAAAGATTGGTCCAGATAATGTAATGAACATGAAATAAAAGAAGCTGAGACTACTGAGTTTAAAGTGATGGAAAAAGATAGGAATTAGTAGATGATTCTAAGAATGTAACTCTTACCCTAAAATGATGAGTTTGATGATGCTAATGAATGGTAATCTCAAATGGGTGATTAAGAGATGTACATAACTGTAGTTGAATTCAACTAAATGATGAAACTCAAGTATTTGAATTGACATACAGGAATGTGTTCTTGTATTGTGATTGTTTGATAGAATACTTGTATTATGAGAATGAACTATTTTGATGGAATTCAAATGATAATCAACATGTGTTGACTAGCAACCCCATATGAAGAATGTGATATAAAAGAAGAAGAGAACTAAGTCTGTTATGCATCTATATGCATGAAATTTATTTACATCTATTGAGATTAGATGGAACACGCATATGTTGTATGATAAATCTATTCTGAGTATGAGGAATGATACATGATGTCTATATGCTTTTACTATTGCTATTTCTAATTCCTCTACTAATATTTGTTAAGAAATGTGTTATACAATGAATTGATGAGGAATGTGTTGAAATGGAATTTAATATGCACTCCTTACATTGAGAAACCCTGATAAGGGTAAATGTTTCATAATGAGATTATGTCTAGGGCTGAAAGCCCACTGATGATGATAAAACCCTAATGGGGTAAATGATGGACACTAAGATTATGTATTGGGCTGAAGTCCCACTATTGATGATTGCTATGAGTTGATGTAGAAGATAGAAATAATCATATTTGTTGCAATCTATATACTTATTGTGCTTCTTGCTTTGATCATTGCCCTTATTAATAAACTTAATATGTTTCATGTTATTATAGATAAGCGAGAGTACACAGATATGATATATGATGTTTTGAATTCTTTTAAGATGAGTAAAAGAGATTAATAACAAGTGAAATGATGGAACATCTAGTTAGGTTCCCTGAACACTGTGAGTTCCCCCGAGGACCACACTGGGGAAACAAAACAGATCTCCTTGTAGTAATCGATGAATTATAAGAAGGATTTCTGGAGTGTGGATCGAGACCTTAAAGGTTAGACTACCAGGATTTAGGAGTGAGTCATCTGGAGTGGCTCTGGCCCTAAATCCTTGTTGTGAAAGTCTATGTCCAGATGGAATAGACTCTGTTGAAATGAAATATGTGAAATGGGAAATGAAAAATATGTGAAATACTGTGATATGCGATATATTGTTTTGCTGGTTCCTATCTCGTGTACCTGAGATGAGGACGTGAGCCTCTTGAGGCAACCCTGAGGTGGCCAGGGTCTGTTGTTGATATCTTAGGGTGGCCGGCTAAACCCTAAGATAGTGATGGTGAGTTGTTGACACAAGAATCAGGCGTGGTGACTTCTACTTGGTGAGGTACAAGCCAAGTAGTTTCAGGGCAAATGAATAAAAGATGATAAGCCGTGTAGAACATGATTTGAATGGTTGTTACATTGTTTCTACTACTACTTGATGATTTGTTATTGTTGATTATGCTTCTTGTTGAGGAAAGTAATCATGTTGATATGGATATTTTCTATTTCATATTATGATATGTCATGCTGACAAGTTATAAATGATGGGATTTATATCCATTCTAAATATGAGTTGGATTTCTTGCTATTTGATAGTATTGTTTGGTCAAAATGTTTTATGTGTACTTCAGCTTCAAGACTACAAGATGTGTTCCTGGTCCGGCTGGTGGAGTGTCACAAAGATAATGTTATTGTTATGTATTGGTTCAAAATGCTTAGAACTTGACTTATTACTCATGTAGTAATATTCTTAATCTGAACTAGAAGTATCTGCTGATTTGTTCATGTCCAGTTGGTGGAGTGTCACAAGGGTAATGTTATTGTTATGTATCGATTCAAAAATGCTTAGAACTTATCTTATTTCACATGCAGTAGGGCTCTTAATCTGAACTGAGAAGTATCTACTGATTTGTTAATAGACATGCTCTAAAAGATGTTTCAAGGTTATAATTGGTTCAAGTGATTGCCTTATCTGTTGGATTAGATTACCATTGCAAGATAGATTTGACTCATTATATAACTCTTTGCTATACTTTTCAATATCTGCATGTTTCTTTTAAGTTTTATACTTAATCTGATGTTGATGCATGTACCTAGCTTGAGTGGGAGGTATCCACTTACTGGGGCTCTATATGAGTCTCATGAGGTTGTTTCAACTGTTTTTAGGTACAATGCTATCCAGCAGAGAGGTCGTGACAAAGAAGATATAAATAGTATAATCTAGATAGATTAGAATGTCCATGTACTCTCTCTTTCCTGAGATGGGTTGTAGATTAAGTTTGTTCATCAATGTACATGTATCTAATGTAAACTGAACCACATATGAGAACAAGATTTGATTCTAGATTTAATGGAGTTAAATATGATTTGTGATATCTGAATGTGATATCCTTGATGTGACATTGATTTATGAGTTTGTGAAGAAAGAAAAAGGGAAAAACAATCTGTGTTTTTCATATATTGTTTAACCGCCTTTGTCGAGAATTCATTGTTTTATTTCATAATCTGGGGTTAGGTTTGGGATTATCTGCAATGGTTGGTATTTATGCTGATCAAAAGAGTGGGTCCTGACAGACGTGGTATCATATCCTAGGTTAGATGAGTCTACATGGATAGTAGGATCTAAGACTAATTGATAATGTCAATGTTGAATATAACCTGAATGATGTGCATACTGACTGAACTCAGTATCCAGATACTCTGGTCAAGTATTTGGGTATTGAGCTAAGCTAGTATGGAACTGCCGACTATAATTCTTCTGGATGCCCTGACCAAGTATCCATATGAACATAGTTTGGTAGTATAATAAGATACATGATGAAAAAGAGAAGAATAGCGATAAAATGGTGAAAGAGAAAAGGATTTTATAATTCAATATGGAATCTATGGAAAAGATGAAATTTCATATAAGAAAGATGAAAGCTTAATGGATTATGAAGACAATGTATAATGAGTTTGAATTTGAGTATGAAATCTTAAATTGTGAGAAAAAGCTATGAATTAAGATGCATACTAGATGATCTTCTTTATAAAGGAAATTGATGAATGCGAATGATAATATGTCAATGAGTCATAATCTTAATCCATGAGATACACAATAAAAAAAAGGATGTGAAATGTGATGTGAATTAGATCTTGATAAATGATGTATTACTAATATCTTTTATGTAAGTGTTTGTAATACTCAAGGAGAGATGTGATGATTACAAGGGAAGAAATATTCATTAATGCAAAAAGAAAGTGTCATATGAAAGAAAGATAAAATGAAAGTCTTTATAATGTTATGCTAATAGAGGTGAATGATTAGATGATATGATATTCTTCCATATCTTTTCTTGGATTTTGGGATTAAATCCTAAAAGGAGGGGAGAATTTGTAATGACCCATTTTCAAATTAGTCATCTAATTAGGGTTTAGTTGGATGATTGTATGCTTAACTAAGTTGATCATTGTTTAAAGCTCGATTAGTGATGGTACTTAATTTTTGATATTTTAAATATAATGAGAAGGTTTAATCATAATTTGATTCACATAATTAGGGTTAACATTTCAGAAACCCTAATCGGCCCAAATTAGGGTTTTGGTGATATATGAATACAAAATTTGATAAGTATAGTGTCTCACAAAATGATTTTTAGTATTTTATATGTAACTCTGATTTGATTCAAATTTGGATATGATTTGTATATATAAAATTTGAACACTTTTGAAAATTTTCAGATTTTTAGAGTTTTCTGGACTTGTTGATCGGTCAAGTTTTCTCCAGGAAAAACTCAACCGATCATGATATACATGCTTAAGTATAGCAGTGTAGTATTTTATTTTTTATAATTTATTAGATTATCCAACTAATATAAAAATTTAAATGAAGGATTGATACTCAGTTTTCAACAACATATTAAATATTCAGAATTTTTGGATGAAGTTTTGTATCAAAACAGAACCTTGATCGGTCGAGTTCTGAGAGAGACCAACTCGACCGAACATATATTTTTGGAAAAATAAAAAAAGACTGAAAAATGTTTATAATTAATTATTCCAAGCACCTCAATGAGTATATAGGACTCTATTACGACCCAATGACCTCTCATTTTGGTCTCACACTTTAGAGCTTTATAAAATATTGAGAGAGGAGGGGATTTTAGAGTTTGGAGAATCTGAAGTGGAAATTTCAGATTTCTGGATTTTCTCTTTCCAAGGTTGGTAAATTCTGTATAGATCATAAATCTTTACTAGGTTTATTTGCTTTTATTCTCTCCTATGTATAGAATTCGTCACTTCCCTGATTTGGATTAAAAGAATCCAAATTGATCTCTTCTTTCATTCTTTCTTCTTCAATTCTTCTTCTTCTAGGTTCTTGAGTGAAGAGGAGCAGGAAGATTATGTTTTCTTGAAGCAAGGATTTGATTCAAGAATTAGCAGTTGTACCTGGGCTACGAATTTCAGGTGTTTCACACCTGAGGTGAGTGTTTTTCTTCCTCCTAAGCTTTGTATTCATGTTGAAAGCCTAATTATGTCCAGCTAAAACAATCAGATACCTTGTTTATACATGTATGGGATTGGATTTGATTTGGGAAAGATATTGGGGAATCCAATTTTTACTGATTTTGATTATTTCTCATTAATTGAAACTTGATTAGTTCTTGTTATATTGATTGAGGATGCATGGGTATTCTTATGGGTAGATGACTATGGTATTTTATGTGAATTTTGCCTAAAAATCAGCCCAATGGCCGATATGCTTGGAATTGAATTGACATGTATAAAGTCATATTTGAATTGTACTAGATTGTATTCTACAAGTATATTGTTGAATGTTAATGGAGTTGAATGACCACATATCCTGATCAGGATTTGTGTTGAGGAAGTGAATCAAATGAGTCAATTAATCAATGTATACTTATGATTGATGAATGAAATGTGTGAAAATGGAAACTAGGGTTTCCATGTTTGTGAATAACCCTAATGAACCCTTGGATGATGATTGGATTACTGAATGATATGATTCTTATGATATGTTGAACTAAGGAATGACTTCTTGAAAACCCTAAAAGTTTATTAGACAATTATGAGTGATAAAGCTAGAACTTGTATATGATGTTTGAAATGTGATCAAATGCTGAAGTTGAAAGTATTAATACATCAATTGAATATGATGAGTCTTACTATATCATCTAAGTCTAATGCATTTGTTTTAGTATAATAACGAATGATTATTGTTGATTATGGGAATGACATTAGTAGTTAATGACAAGGTACACTTATCTGAATATAAGAGACAATATGAACAAGATGTACTTAAGGGTGATTGTAAGATAAAAATGAAACTAATGAAGATAGTATGATGAAGTATTTTATCTTTTATTTTAATTACATGTGGCTTAACTCAAGTTAAATGAAATATACTAAGAATTTTACTTTGATAAATATTATGTATAAGAGAAGCATTATATGTAAAGTGAATCAAGAAAGATTGGTCCAGATAATGTAATGAACATGAAATAAACGAAGCTGAGACTACTGAGTATAAAGTGATGGAAAAAGATAGGAATTAGTAGATGATTCGAAGAATGTAACTCTTAACCTAAAATGATGAGTTTGATGATGCTAATGAATCGCAATCTCAAATGGGTGATTAAGAGATGTACATAACTGTAGTTGAATTCAACTAAATGATGAAACTCAAGTATTTGAATTGACATACAAGAATGTGTTCTTGTATTGTGATTGTTTGATAGAATACTTGTATTATGATAATGAACTATTTTGATGGAATTGAAATGATAATCAACATGTGTTGACTAGCAACCCAATATGAAGAATGTCAAATAAAAGAAGAAGAGAACTAAGTTTGTTATGCATGTATATACATGAAATTTATTTACATCTATTGAGATTAAATGGAACAAGCATATGCTGTATGATAAATCTATTCTGAGTATGAGGAATGATACATGATGTCTATATGCTTTTACTATTGCTAGTTCTACTGCCTCTACCAATATTTTTTAAGAAATGTGGTATACAATGAATTGATGAGGAATGTGTTGTAATGGAATTTAATATGCACTCCTTACATTGAGAAACCCTGATAAGGGTAAATGTTGCATAATGAGATTATGTCTAGGGCTGAAAGCCCACTGATGATGATAAAACCCTGATGGGGTAAATGATGGACAATAAGATTATGTCTTGGGCTGAAGGCCCACTATTGATGATTGTAATCTATAGACTTATTGTGCTTCTTGCTTTGATCATTGCCCTTACTAATAAACTTAATCTATTTCATGTTATTATAGTTAAGTGAGAATACACATATATGATATATGATGTTTTGAATTCTTTTAAGATGAGTAAAAGAGATTAATAACAAGTGAAATGATGGAACATCTAGTTAGGTTCCCTGAACACCGTGAGTTTCCCCCGAGGACCACACTGGGGAAACAAAATGGATCTCCTTTTAGTAATCGATGAATTATGAGAAGGATTTATGGTGTGGATCGAGACCTTAAAGGTTAGACCACCAGGATTTAGGAGTGAGTCATCTGGAGTGGCTCTGGCCCTAAATCCTTGTTGTGAAAGTCTATGTCCAGATGGAACAGACTCTGTTGAAATGTAATATGTGAAATGTGAAATGAAAAATATGTGAAATACTGTGATATGTGATATACTGTTTTGTTGGTTCCTATCTCGTGTACTCGAGATGAGGACGTGAGCCTCTTTAGGCAACCCTGAGGTGGCTAGGGTTTTTTGTTGATATCTTAGGGTGGCTGGCTAAACCCTAAGATAGTGATGGTGAGTCGTTGACACAAGAATCAGGCGTGGCGACTTCTACTTGGTGAGGTACAAGCCAAGTAGTTTCAGGGAAAATGAATAAAAGATGATAAGTCGTGTAGAACATGATTTGAATGGTTGTTACATTCTTTGTACTACTACTTGATGATTTGTTATTGTTGATTATGCTTCTTGTTGAGGAAAGTAATCATGTTGATATGGATATTTTCTATTTCATATTATGATATGTCATGCTAACAAGTTATAAATGATGGGATTTATATCCATTCTGAATATGAGTTGGATTGCTTGCTATTTGATACTATTGTTTGGTCAAAATGTTTTATGTGTACTTCAGCTTCAGGACTACAGGGTGTGCTCCTGGTCCGGCTGGTGGAGTGTCACAAAGATAATGTTATTGTTATGTATTGGTCCAAAATGCTTAGAACTAGACTTATTACTCATGTAGTAAGATTCTTAATCTGAACTAGAAGTATCTGCTGATTTGTTCATGTCCAGCTGGTGGAGTGTCACAAGGGTAATGTTATTGTTATGTATTGATTCCAAAATGCTTAGAACATATCTTATTTCACATGCAGTAGGGCTCTTAATTTGAACTGAGAAGTATCTGCTGATTTGTTCATAGACATGCTCTAAAAGATGTTTCAAGGTTATAATTGGTTCAAGTGATTGCCTTATCTGTTGGATTAGATTACCATTGCAAGATAGATTTGACTCATTATAGAACTTTTTGCTATAATTTTCAATATCTGCATGTTTCTTTTAAGTTTTATACTTAATCTGATGATGATGCATGTACCTAGCTTGAGTGGGACGTATCCACTCACTGGGGCTCTATATGAGTCTCATCAGGTTGTTTCAAATGTTTTTAGGTATAATGCTATCCAGCGGAGAGGTCGTGACAAAGAAGATATAAATAGTATAATCTAGATAGATTAGAATGTCCCTGTACTCTCTCTTTCCCGGGATGGATTGTAGATTAAGTTTGTTCATCAATGTACATGTATCTAATGTAAAATGAACCGCATATGAGAACAAGATTTGATTCTAGATTTAATGGAGTTGAATATGATTTGTGATATCTAAATGTGATGTCCTTTATGTGACATTGATTTATGAGTTTGTGAAGAAAGAAAAAGGGAAAAAATTATCTGTGTTTTTCATATATTGTTTAATCGCCTTTGTTAAGAATTCATTGTTTTATTTCATAATCTGGGTTTAGGTTTGGGATTATCTCTTACGGTTGGTATTTATGCTGATCAAAAGAGTGGATCCTGACATAGACCAAGGAAGGTCAAGATGCAATATGGGTTATGGTAGATCTCTTTACCTAGATGACATGAGAAAGAAAGAATACTCAAGGGATGGATCCGATTGAACTTCATATGAGAGAAAGATGGTTCAACTACACCATGATGTGAGTTCAAAAGTTCTTGAAGTATAACCTAAAGATTCACTTCCCTGAGGTGGAAGTACATACATGAAGAGCTCAATGTTAGTACAGTTTATCACCACAAAATAATGGTTAGTATGATCCAGACTAGAGGGTCGGATGAGAGCATGTGTGCTCATTCAGGGTGATACTTAGAGGCAATTCTTGTCTTATATAAGATGTGATGTTAACCACCATATCTAGTGTCGGGATGTAGAGAAGCTCTACAAGAGAGGTTGTGTCGGTCACCACTTCATTAAGATGATGTTGGTGAAGGGACCTCGCAAAGGTCAAGAAAGGACAACAGTGTGTGCAGATGAAGTCGCTTTGATCGTGCAATGGATAAAAGAGAGCCTAGGGGCGACATGAGTCATGAGCTAATCAAAGCAGACTGACATGTAGTTCATTGTGGGAAAGTATGTGATGTGAAAATCTGACCCCTCTAACTTACAACTAAGGAAGCTGAGTTCCCGATATATGGGTCCATTTCATATGGATGGTGGAGATGGTTGTGTTTAGCCTTACCCCTCGGGATGACAGGATGTGTAATGTGTTCCATAAGACTGATCTAGAGCACTATGTGAGGTACCAAGCCATGTGCTGAGCTATGAACCTATTCAGCTTTATGAGAAGTTGAAATGTCCCGAGTCACCTATGAGGGTATGATATACCGAGGTAAGAAAGAACTCCGATGGAAGAATATGTGATGATAAAGGTTCTTTGGAAGTGCCATGGATAAGGTAGTCACATAGGGGACAATGATGAACATGGAAGAGTCTTATCCTGATTTGTTTGTTTGCTTGATGGAATTTTCAGGAAAAAATTCCTATAAGAGGGGAAGGATGTTACAACCCCAATTTTTGGGTTCTTTTGGTGAGAAATGTAATTTCTCCTATTAAAGATATTTCAAAAAATAATGATAATTTGTTTTGAATAAAAGGATTTCGTCTATAATTGCATTGATGGTTGCTTAATGGGCTTTGTTGGCTTATGGGCTCAATAACAAAGAAATTTGATTAGTAAATGAATAATTGAGAATTTTAGAAAAGAAAGATGTATACACCTCTAGAAGGAAAAAGAATATAATCCAAAGTTGGATTTTGTGCCTCTTGGGTTCCTTGGGTCCCAAGAAATCCAAAGTTGCAAAGATAATGCAATAAGAAAAGAAAAGAGCAATTAAGTATTTCTTTATTAAGAAAGAAATTGAAAACAATGATAAAATGTGGAAAATATGTGGAAAGAGGTATAATTAAGTTATCCTTAGTGGATTTTCGTATCTAAAGGATTCCTAATGTTAAATGGAATGCCAATGAGGAAAATAAAAAGAAAGATAAAGAGAAATACTCAAAAAGAGATATTTTGATAAGATATAAATAAGATAATGAGAAATAATGGATAAAAGATAAGTAAAAGGCTAAGGTATATCCCCAAGATGGGATTTCGAGCCATTAAGGTTCCTTGAGGTTCAAGGAACTCAGAATAATAATTTAATAGCAAGGGAAAGAGAAAATAGGTGAGAAATATATATAATTAAGTGATATCTTGCAACTAAAGAAAAGGCATGTTTTCTTTTACATAATGAGCCCAATTTTGGCAGAGAGGTAGATAAAGTTATTATTAAGTATCCCTTGAAATTTGGGATCAATTGGATTCATGGTTTAAGAAATACGGATTTTTGAAAATCCCTAAAATGAATGTCACAATTCTTTTAAAAAGAAAATAAAGCTCTGTTATCTTGGACGCGGGATATCTAAACCGCAGATCTCGCATCTAACAACGTTGGATCATTGTGTAGATCCCAATCTAAGAAGTACTCCAGGGAACCTTGTCCTGTGAAGTTCTCGCGACTCTGGGCATGAGAGGACTTGAGGATAAGTCCTTTAGGTTTGGGATGTCCTGAGGATCCCGACCATACCAGGGTTTAGGACCTGGCATGGCGTATGTGGGATTTCCCAATTCGGGGAGGGGCACCATCGACCCTACCTATATATATGAGGGACTATGCACCCTCTGTGATAGCCCAGGGGTAAGTCGGCGTGCGGGTTCGATTGCGAGAAAGATGATGACCTTCACCTTCAGCTTGAAGCTGCTTCTCTTCGAAGAAGAGTTTCTCAGTCCCGTCAGCTACAGCCAGAACTGGTGAAGCCAAAGGCACCTTCGAGTTCAGTGGGGCTCGATGGAGGTTCAGCAGTCTCCACTGGCAGCTAGGGGAGTAGGTTGCCCAGAGTCAACTCTGAGGTTGACCGCGACAAGCACTGGATCGCGAACTAGGGTGAATCACGAGCTTGAAGATGATGAACAGTGCATTTACCAAAATACCCCCAAGCACGTGGACCGACTACTACTTTATCACTGGGACACGGAGGTATTTTCGCGGCCTGACAGAAGTTGCCAACAAAAAGGGGCTGATTGGCTGACGTGGCAGCCACTGATTGACCCAAAAGGTATTTTCTTCACAATTTCCTAATTAATTATCTGTAACTCTGATGATAGCAAGTAATACATGAAAATTGATCAGGAAAACTCAAGGAATCCAATAAAAATGTAATGGAAGCCTAATTTTTCTTGAAATTCAAAAACTATGTAAAGATGCTATCTTTAATGGTTTAATTAATGAAAAACCCTAATCTTTGATGATTAAGGATTTGGGAAGGGCTATGTGAATGTATAAAGTTAACATTAACATGTTGTTAATAAAAGGGCAATTAGATCAAAAAGGATGATCTTTATGCATAGTTGATTTAATTTAGGGATTCCATGTTCATAAATGAGCTTTAATGGGCCTAGAAACCCTAATGCTAGTAATTGTGACTCTTAATGGCTTAAGTTGTTCAAATTCATGAATAAAACTGCGATATGATGGTTCTAAGCTATTTTGAGTATAAAAGTTCCTAATTGTGGATAAATACCCTTAATGTAGGAATTAGGGTTTTCTAATAGATAAAGGTAGAATTAATGACAAATAGAGTTCATATGTGAATTAGACCTTAATGAACTATCAATTGATGATAAATGAGCATAATGATCCTGTCATGAATAAAAAGGATAATTTTGGTAGTTTTAGTATAAAGAGCATAATGGACTTAATTGATGGCTTATTGTGCCTTTAATCTGAAATTAGAGTTATGTGTTGTTAAAAGATAACCTTAATATCTTTTGTGAAGAATTGATGAGATAATTAGGGTTTAAAATAGTATAATGAAGTGAAACCCTAATTGCAATGGAAACCCTAAAATTGGATTAGAAAACCTAGGAAGCGAGCTAGGTTTAATAGATCTTGATGGCATGATTAATTATAGGATAATTGGATGCATATTTCAGGATCAACCAGTGTGTGCTTGCTTGGTTCCTTGCTTGGTTGAATTATTTCTACACTCAAGTCATCTTGACAGGTATGTGGTTAATTATGGTTAATCGCATTAGTTTCTCGAGGGTTTTCTAGATGGTTAATCGCATTGAATGCAACCTATCAGTTTGGATGTTCATACATGCAAATCATAAAGTCACTATGATTATCACAATAATAATATAAGTGTGTATTCTCGCACCTACATGCCACCCTGATGGATGATGCCAAAGGTCAAGCCCAAGAGGGAAGACCAATGGCCACCATGAGTGGTGACCCCAGACACCAAGCTCAGGATTGAGAAGGTGGTCTTTGTTGAATGACTAATGGGAACTATGAAGAGTGACCCCAGGCACCAAGCTCGGGATTGAGAAGGTGGCCTTAAGTCATTGGAAAAAGAGAAATCCTAAAGAGGGTATGCCAGGGTTAGGGAAAAAGTGGTATAGAATGTCACATGGAAAGCGTAAATTGGTTTGTTAATTAACTTGATTGTGATAATTAGATTGTTAGCCATATTTGCAAAATTTTTGTTTATCCCCACATATCGACATATTTTGATATGTTGACCGACGTTTTGTTTGTCGGCATTTTAGGTACAAGATTGAAAAGGACAAACAGTAACGCGGCATATGTGGAATTAAATAAAAATTAAAGTACAAGGAGGATTAGTTAGAATAGACTCCAGATGTCGATAGAAGTAGATATCCAATTTTTTAAAAAGGTATGCAAACTTTTATTTTATTACATCCTTTCAGTTTTGTTGGTAGAATTTGATAATTTTTATTGATTATTTGTCGAACCTTTGATCCTGTTAATTGGGATAATGGCTCTAACCTCTTGGTCTCCCTTAATTGGGGGTTACTGGGAGGCAGGGTCGTTACAAGAGACATGCATGAGATATCCCTTGTTGAAGACTAGATAGGAATCGATGCTCTTTCTTAATCATGCAATATTATGTTTAAGGCTTCCATGAATTTGATGTAAAAGTGTGATTGTAATAAAGATTGTCTATAATTCTGATAGTTTTTTGTAAATATTTGACCGTGAAGATTGTGTTTTTTCAAAATGGTAGTAGAGCCATAGACAGTCGACACTCATGCATGTCTCATGGAAGTTAGGTTTAAAAACTATAATACCTAGAACTTAGTCAAATAGTTTACTACCGGCCCTAGTCTTTCTTGCCTTATCTAGTTAAATGGAAATAGTAACTCATGTAGAGTTCATTTTAACAAAGTCATATGACTCACCAATTAGTGAAGATGAAACATCACCATATTATTAGACATGGGTTGAGGTGTAAAAAAATGTGAACAACCTAGTAAGTGGAAGGTGAATAGTGAAACTAGAAGCCCAAGTTCAAATATGTAAACGAAATCCTTATTCCCTTACCATAAGTGAAAATTGAGTCCATTAGGTAGTATGATGACTATTGGGTAGTGGTGATTGTGACTTACTCATCACGTTAATTTTGGAAAATTTTAGTTTTGCATCAAAATATTTTTCCATCGAAAATGTTATTTCCTTTATAATATTATGTGTAACAAAGGATTTAATGAGATTTTATCGATGATTTTTTGAGATATGTCACAATTATGGAGATATATAAAACCCTAGAGGAGATTCACATGAAATCCTTAAACCTACTTTTAGGTGTAGGGTAAGGTTAAGAGAGCGAAGGATACTACATTATAGTTGTGACGACCCAAAACAAATCAAGCCATCACCAGTAAATAATTGTGGAATTACCATAAATAGCGGATTAACAAAAATTACTAAGAATTAAAACCATTTTACAAGGAGATCCAATACCGTGAAACTCTTACTGAGAGATCCAAAACTGATATATATCATGGTTCACATAGTACATGCTCTGTATAATCTCATCTCGAGGACAACATATATAACAGTTGCTCTGTCACAACATATGCTGAAGTAACATAAAATCTTGAGGCATACAAGCCAAAATCTCATATCGTTCATGAAACCATTACGTACTGACTCCACGGACCTGAGAATATAGAGACGATACTTTGAACTTCTATATATAAGATACAATAGACAATACACTCAACATGAGCTGTCACTACTGTCCCAACTGTTGTTCTCCTTCTGTAGAAAGGTCTCTACTGCCTCATGCATGTCTTCCTAAAAATTGCGGATCCCACGGGGTGAGAAAATTGTCCAAATGAAAGATATAATGCTCTGTCGACTATATTATTATCACAGTTAAGTAGTATAAAACTGAGTAGAGGTTCTTTTTATATTAACGTACAAGATTAATCATTGTTATAAGTAGAATAGAGTAATCTCTTTGCTTAAACATGATGCATCTATCTATGGTAGAACAATAAATTATTTATTCACCTTGCAAGGAATGTAAGGAAACATGAATAACATCTATCCAACTAACATGTATAAAAGGAGTATACATCAACCAATGTCTTTCCATATTCAATCCTTAAGCAAATATGCTACACAACTGATTACATATTACAATCACACTTATGCCGTGAGGAGATGAAGTATACCGTTCATGCTCCAACCGACCACTAGTAAGTCAAAATTGGTACAATACAAGGTCAATGGCAGAGGTGGTTGTCAAGATCTCACCTGTCTTGGTTAGTACAAGACCACTTAGATTTAGTAGGACATCTTGTGTTAGCTACTGGAAACACATCTTGTGTCATCTACAAATAGCATGCCGGGGTATAGCAGCATCTTCTCTATAGAGCTATTGTCGTAGCATGTACTCTCTTCAGGAGAAGACCACTTAGCCTTCCCGGATTATAAGATTAAGGAAGATTATACATCAACTCCTCACCAGTTCGGGAGATTTTATACTTCAATCTTGATACCACTTAGAAATGAATAAGGATTTATACATCAATTTCTTATTTGGCCGAAAGATTTACATCATACTGTGATAAATGAGGAATGTGTGACATCGATTCTTCATTGGGACGTTTGGATATATTTCGTCCTTCACCCCCGCATATTCGAAAATATGCTCTCTAAGTTAAACTCATTTCACCATCAGCAATTTCTGACATAGAATGGATCTATGGTTAGGGAAGTACATGATCAGATTTAACTTGATTAATTAGGTACATTACAATATTCTTTTAGCATCAACCAAGTTTCAAACATGAATTATAACAAATGCTATAAAGAAAGGTGTAGTACTTTTATGATCTTTGGAACACTTTGAATGTATAACACTTGGGATCTCAGTCCCTTGTCACAATACTGGGAATTCTCATCCTTTCACATCATCATCATAATGATTACTAGATCTAGGTATTCAAACCCTTAGATCATCCCTTAGCATTGTTATCTCTATAACAGGTAACTATTACCTATAGGTCCTCAGACCAAGGTATTCAAAACATTTGTTGTACAAATGTTTCACATAGCTCACACGGTTCATTAAATATCTTGTCACATATCACTAGGCAACAATTATGTTTTAAGATATCATATTGTATAATCATTATACTTGTTGCACAGATGTTTAACATGGCTCACAAGGCTCATTTAAATATGTACCATAAATCATCATAGTTCATACATGGCTATGTTCATCCTTTTGTGATTCTTGAATAGTTTGCATTTCATGATAAAAACCCTATCAATATATGTCATCACTATGCAATTCAAGAGAAATACATCCTTCCCATTATTAGGGTTAGGATTGCCTATTTTAACCAAATAGGGTTTTAAATTTACATCATCACTATGTGATATAAGAGAAATATATCCTTCCCATTATTAGGGTTAGGATTTCTCAATTTAACCAATTAAGGTTGTAAGTATATAACATCACCCTTCATTTAAGATTTACCTTTAATAATCACTTAGAGTTTCAAAGTCACAAAATGAAAGGTTAACCCAAATTCATACTTCTTTCATACCAGGAGTATCATTATATACTCATTATATGAGTATCATTCGAATCTTAGATTCTCTCTCATCCCCTTCTAGGATATTGAGATAACTTAGTTACAACTATCCAGTTGCATTAATTTATTCACCTTAATGTTGCATTTAATTCCATCACACATCATATGCCACTTAGTCAAATATATTGAATTGAAAGTATTCCTACCATATCGGGCAGCATAGAGTGTATGCTACCATATCGGTTTTTAAGACACACCTTACCACCACATTGTGTATCTATCTCGGGCATCATGGTGTAATCATATGACCATGTTGGGTTTTAGGGTGTATCCCCTATTCCATATCGTGTACCCATGTCGGGTTGGCTATCACTTAGTACTTATCACCTCAAGTCATTCTCATATCATGTATGAGCTAGATGCTTGACTTTATATCTAATATAATGGTATCGTTGATATAATATCGTGCACTAGATGTATACCATATCAGTTTTCTATCTTGGGTTGCCATATCAAATTCCTACCTTAGATTACCATATCGGTTTCCCATCTTGGGTTACCATATCAGTTTCCCATCTTGGGTTACCATATCAGTTTTTATGTTGGGTATCGTATCTGATTACCTATGTTAGAAAGACCCTTAAGATCATACCCTTTTATACTTTCAAGGATTCGTTCCATCATTATAGTTACATGAAAATCTAGATACCTAGTTGCTCTTCAACCCATCACAAGATATTAGGGTTATGTCGGGTTTTAAAGGCAATTCATCTTGGGTTCCCTTTCTTCATCTAGGGTTTCAACCATATCGGGTAGAGTATGCCATATCATTCATGAGGTATGAATTTGACCTCATATTATTCTCAAGGTGGAAGTAGGTTCTATTCCTATTGTACATGAAATTTCAAACATATCTTCCATGTGGTATCACTCACCACTATATCGGTTTACCCATCATCTTGGGTTTCATATCACCATCTAGGTTTCAACCCATGTTGGGTTAGGATATAGACCTAACATCATATCATGCATAAGGAGAATATATGATCACATATCTTGCTCAAGGGTTGTATATGTATTACTCATATCTCCTGTGAAGTAGACACTCCTTACCATATCTTGTTTATGGTGTGTACATATCAATATGTTGAGTTGCTTATCACCTAGGGTTTGATATACCGGGTGGAGTACATGCCTGACTTTATATACTGCATGGGGTGAACACTTGACCTTATATCGTGCACATGGTGTTTTCTTGACAATATATCATGTACATGGTGTGCACCATATCATCATATCGGGTAAGAGGTACCTACTCATTATCATATCAAGTTAATGGTGTGTTCATTCCATCATATCAAATTTAGAGGTGTTTCAACCCATATCGGGTTGGACCTTGATGATGTCATCATCATCAACCTCTAGATTCTTGTTCTTACTATTCTAGAATATGGAAAAAAGTCCTAATATACTTTTGGAACTCAAGTATCATCAATTTATCAAAGGAATTCGAAATTGAAAGTAGATCAACAAGTTCAACAATATTGAAGGTGAATAATAACATAGTTGGGTTCAAGTTATGTAACCTGCCTTATGAACAACTTCAAAACTCCAAGCTCCAAATCTTCAGGTTCCTAAGGTTGAATATGAGCTTATCCAAGGTCCAAGGCTCGTTCACAACTCCTCCATATACAAGAAATCATCGTAGTTAAGAACTTGGTGAAGAAGAAAAAAGAGGAATATCTATAACCTGAAATCATGCTTCAAACAAGGTTATAGATGACCAAAGCCTTACCTTAAGCTTGGTACTTGAGCTCCCCTTGCTCCTTGAGCTACTTTACATGATATCTAAGAGGGTATGCATGATATCTCCAAGAAAGGGAGTTGTGGGATTTGTAAACTTCCATTAGTAGGTGAAAGGTGAAGTATATATACTTGAGGTTCATGAAAGAGAATGTATAAGAGGTGTCTTCACCTTATGCTACTAGGTGACACGTGCCCGTGCATCATTGACACATGTCAATGCATTCAAACACACTTATATTGACATGAAAAATTCTAGAGGATAATCTAGGGATAATATCTCAGCCATTCCTTATCTTGTTGGATAAGATGTCTCATCTTTGTCTCACAAATAATGCAAACCAATAAACTTTTTGCAAGGAACATCTAACCCGTCATGGATTTCCTCCCTGAGGTTATTAGGTCGTCATCGACTTTTCCAAGAGTGAACAAACCGATAGGAGACTCCCTCTATGGCCCCTTGGTTGATAGGGACTGCCATTCTTAGTCTACAACTCGATATAGCTCATACAAAGATTTCAACTATACAACTTCCGTGGTCTTTTCATCACTAAGAGTACCATCACTCAAAGATGGTTCAATCATAGCATATCCTTGTTTCTCTCTCCTCTAAATGATACATATATGTAGACGGGACACACTATAGTGGCAATTTGCATATCAACCCTATAATTTGGGTAAATTACAATTTGTACCAAAATTGGTACACAAGGCACTAGCATTATTCAAACAAGTTCAAACTTGGAATTTAGGCTTTCCACAAGCCACAACTTAGCATCATTCTCTCTCCTATGATACTTAAAACACTTAGGACACATTCAACATGTGACATATTATAATGTAACCCTTTATCTTGGGTAAATTGCACTTTTCACTCAGACTATCATATAATGCACAAATAGTTTGCAATTAAGTTCAGACTTGTAAATAAACTTCACAAAGAGTCTTAATTACTTTTCAAAATATTAGGGAAAGTTTGTAAATAACTTTCTTAAGCAAAACTTTTAATGTTAAGCCATAACCCACGTCAGAGGTGTTACAATTATAAACCCCTATTAAGGATTTCGTCCCCGAAATCCCGAATGAAGGAAGATAATTGTTATTCATGCATCATATCATCAAGTCCCCACATACATCTTAATGTCATCAAGGTGCCATAGAACTTTGACCAGTACAAAGTCCTTTCACGTAGGGTCATCATAGAATCTATCATACATGACACACATTCAACTGTCCTTTTCATTAATGACTGTAGTGTATATTCTGTGTCAGGTAACACTTTCTAAGTCAGAGTAGTACTGTTCATACTTTGAATAATTCAGGTGTCAAACCGTACTAAATTTTCACCTTTTCAACTTACATCCTTTATGTAATAAGATTCTTGACCTTGGGAGTCTTCCATACTCCTCACTTAGTTTAGCATTTCTCTTCTAAGGAAAGACTAGAGTTCATTCTATCACTCATTTGGGACTACAAGTCTTATCATACTTCTATTGTTCCATTCGAATCTGTTGAAATAGTACTAAACTTTCTTATGACTTATTTTAGTTGTCTTATTTCTTGTCATAAGGAAAGGCTACTTATTAAAATTGAACGTATCTCAGAGATATCTCTAGTTGTTATGTATAAACTTCCTCAACAGATCTACATAGGGATATTCTAAGGAATTATTTTTAGCTTGATAAGCTTTTTCCCAAAAAGATCCTATAATTGTTCCTTCAATTGATACATCCTTAATGATGTCATGTTTATGCAGAGCATAAACCCATAACATATGATATCCATAGTATAGTTATCTCAAAGATGGCTCTTCTAGGTAACAAAACATGATTCATCTTATCAGGTGTCATGTTCTTATTTTATTATACAATTGAAAGTTCTTGCATACTAGGATTCCTACCTTGGTATCCATTACATGTGCCATAAACACATCATACCCTCATTATATCCATCTCTCTTGTTGTTATTACCAAATCCAAACATATAAATGGATCTTTCTTTCATCTTGGGACATTACTTATCATATATAACTTTATCTTGGAACCAAAAATCTAGGACTAACTAATAATTTTCTAGGTATCCATCAAAAGAACACTTATAACTCATGCACATCAAGTGTCATAAGACTTACATAATAATCATGTCCCTATATGGAAATAACATATGGAAACACATTCCTCTTATCACCCCATCATCACCCAGTGTTGTTTATCAAAGAGAAGATAGAAAATATATACCATGGACAAATATAGCCACATTATATACCATTTTGATTGAGAGTATTCAAGAATCCTCTGATTAGTGCATGAACTTTCAACTGTTCATGAGTTGTTTTCTGACTTTATTTATTTCCACATAATAGGAAAGATCTTTACTATTCACACAATCTTTATAGAACAAGGATCATCTCCCTTGTTCCTTTTCTCTTATCATGAGGATTACACTTTTTACTTCCTCATACACACATATTGATCTGAGATCATCTCAGATCCCATTTTACTGCACTTAGGATGTGATAAAAATATCCATGCCGTATTTCCAATTTCATTATACTCACTAGATTGTCTCAAAATGACTACTTGATCAGAGTAATCAGAAAGATAACAATCTATGAGTTCCATACTTACCTTGTCTTCAATAGTTGAATACCTAGCCAGGGTATAGGGTAGAGTATGCCATATCATAAGACCTCATATTATTCTCAAGGTAGAAGTAGATGCTATTCCTATCATCCAAAATATCAATCATATCTTCCATGTGGTATCACTCACCACTATATCGGTTTACCCATCATCTTGGGTTTCATATCACCATCTAGGTTTCAACCCATGTTAGGTTAGGATATAGACCTAACATCATATCATGCATAGGGAGAATATATGACCCCATATCTTTCTCAAGGGTTGTATATATATTACTCATATCACCCATGAACTATACACTCCTTACCATATCTTGTTTATGGTGTGTACATATCAATATGTCGAGTTGCTTATCACCAAGGGTTTGATATATCGTGTGGAGTACATGCATAACTTTATATCGTGCAAGGGGTGAACACTTGACCTTATATCGCGCACATGGTGTGTGCTTAACAACATATCGTGCACAAGGTGTGCACCATATCATCATATCGAGCAAGAGGTCCCTACTCATTATCATATCGAGTTAATGGTGTGTTCATTCCATCATATCAGATTTAGAGGTGCTTCAACCCATATCGGGTTGGACCTTGATGATGTCATCATCATCGACCTCTAGATTCTTGTTCTTACTATTCTAAATTATTAAAAACAGTCCTAAGATACTTTTGGAACTCAAGGATCATCAATTTATCAAAGGAATTCGAAATTGAAAGTAGATCAACAAGTTCAACAATATTGAAGGTGAATAATAACATAGTTGGGTTCAAGTTATATAACCCGCCTTATGAACAACTTCAAAGCTCCAAGCTCCAAATCTTCACGTTCCTAAGGTTGAATATGAGCTTACCAAAGGTCCAAGGCTCGTTCACAAATCCTCCATATACAAGAAATCACCATAGTTAAAAACTTGGTGATGAAGAAAAGAGAGGAATATCTATAACCCAAAATCGTGCTTCAACCAAGGTTGAAGATGACCAAAGCCTTACCTTAAGCATGGTGCTCGAGCTGCACTTGCTCCTTGAGCTACTTTGCATGATATCTAAGAGGGTACGCATGATATCTCCAAGAAAGGCAGCTGTGGGGTTTGTAAACTTTCATTAGTAGGTGAAAGGTGAATTATATATACTTGGGGTTCATGAAAGAGAATGTATAAGAGGTGTCTTCACCGTATGAAACTAGGTGACACGTGGCCATGCATGGTTGACACATATCCATGTATGCACACACACTTATCTTGACATGAAAAAGTCTAGAGGATAATCTAGGGATAATATCTCAGCCATTCCTTATCTTGTTGGATAAGATGTCTCATATTTATCTCACAAATAAAGCAAACTGATACACTTTTTGCAAGGAACATATAACCCATCATGGATTACCTCCCTGAGGTTCTTAGGTCGTCATGGCCTTTGCCAAGAGTCCACAAACTGATAGGAGACTCCCTCTATGGCCCCTTGTCCGATAGGGACTCTCATTCTAAGTCTACAACTCGATATAGCTCATACAAAGATTTCAACTATACAACTTCCATGGTCTTTTCATCACTAAGAGTACCATCACTCAAAGAAGGTTCAATCATGGCATCTCCTTCTTTATCTCTCCTCTAAATGATACATACAGGGAGTAGGGACACACTAGAGGTGGCAATTTTCATATCAACCATACAATTTGGGTAATTATATTTTGTACCAAAATTGGTACACAATGCACTACCACAATTCAAAAAAGTTCAAACTTGGAATTTAGGCTTTCCACAAACCACCACTGAGCATCATTCTCTCTCCTATGATACTTAAAACACTTAGGACACATTTAACATGTGACATATTGCAATGTAACCCCTCATCAGAGGTCAATTGCACTTTTTACTCAGACTATCATATAATGCACAAATAGTTTGCAATTAAGTTCACACTTGAAAATAAACTTCACAAAGAGTATTAATTACTTTTCAAAAGATTAGAGAAATTTTGTAAATAAATTGCTTGAGCAAAACTTCTAGGGTTAATCCATAACCCATGCCATGGATGTTACAATAGTTGATATGTCAACTTAGATCTCTAGTTATATCTTTTTAAGGGGTAGAGAGTTGTACCTAACTACTGCATTAATGTGTCGATTTTGAGGATGAAATCAACTTTAAGGAGTAGAGTGTTGTAACATACCAAAATTTTGGTACTAAATTTAATCTTGATCTATAATCTATAATCCTTTGAATTTGAATTTTTCCTTTGCTAAATTTCATTCATAATTGAACTTCATTCAATTCTCTTGAAATTTGAGCACCAAAGTGCAGATTTCCATATTTTGATCTATCCATCCCATTTGGGACCCAATATTGAAAAATTAAACTCCATTGTAAACACTTGGAAATGGAATCACAAAAAAAAATATGATTTGCATTATCAACTAATTATGTTGGTATTAACTAAGAGATTGAACTAATTGGCCACCTTGGAATCCTAAACATTAGGGTTGGTTTTTAGAATTTAGTTTGTTGCAAATTCATCATATGGTGAAAGTTTTAGGATAAGAAGGATATAAACGCATCTTAGAGAAATTGATGAAGAAATGAAATTAACGAAAATTATATGATGTTCTATAGTAGAGTTACAAAAAAGACAAATGCACTCGCGGGTCATCCCCTCTACTAGACCTGATGTCGTTACCCTAACATTAAGCAACGATAATGAAGAAACCTTAGACTGCACCAAGGAGTTCCTCTCTTTTGTCTGCCTTATCACGGAAGTGTACGTTTTTCCTCCCCTCTCACCCAATGCCACCTCTCGACAAACTACCCCAAAAACCCTTACCCCTCAACTTGCATAACAAACTGGACACCGGCCACCACTGCCGCCTACAAAGACCACTCCTTCCTTGCCTACTAAATAGTCATCCACAACCCTGCTCAATCCCAAACAAACTAACCTTCTCCTTGCTTTCAGTCACCCTCACCATCACAAATTTGCAACACAACTGGGTAATTACCATGACTTAACTCGACGGGAAACCCACAACCTGAAATAGAGGTCGCTGATCCTACAACACCATGTTTTGTGTCACGTCAACAGCCTGCAAGCACCACTTAAAACCTCCACAATACTCCACACCAACCATGATTGCATCATCCTATCACTGATCTCCTCACCCCTCTTCTTTTCTTTACCATTAAAGCCTTCACCCAGATTTGGTGGTGCCGCCAAACCCAACACTAGTTTTCTCTCACCATTACAAATTTGCAACAAAGTCAGGGATAAGGAATGCTAGATCTCCATGATATGTCCCTCCTACTCACAACCTGTAATCTGGAGGTACTCCTGGTTCCTTGCTTCCCTAGAACCTAACCTACTACTGACTACAAAAGATCTGGTCTCTGTCAAACACTATTGAAAGGATCATTCATGACCCTGACTGTAGCCTAGAAACACCAACACCCCCTCAAGTCCTCCTTTCCACTTCATCGGACTCATTAGATCATCCTCAAACCATCAGGTATTCAGTTCCAAATCTAAACACCATTAACGACCTTTGTTGAAGCTTCACCCACCCTATTTTTCCACATCTAGAACCCCTAGTGGATAGACAATTGACCTTCTACTCCACCCTTTTGATGATTCTGGAACAAAATCAAAACAACTCACAAATGTAGCTCTAGAGATCACCTTTGTTGGGAATGTAAGGAATGAGTTCATGGGGATAATGTGCTATCATCAAGGGACATGTTGCATACTCACATGAACAATGCTCCCTCCTTCTATTCGATTGTAGAATATTGAATCAGACTTAGATATATGGAGACTCATAAACTATGTTGATTGTATCTGATCATAATAACTACCTAAGACAAGTAATACTCTAAGCCTATGCGTGCATACACGTCCAATATAACAAATAATGGATATATGTGGCAGCATGTTTATGATGTAAACACTATTATATCAAATAAGTGAGTTAGCTAATAAGGTAAGGGTAAAATATAAAAATATTATGACAACCTGGAGTAAAAAGTCAAGAAACTCAATGATTCCTACTCTAATAGACATATTATTGTATATCTATATTTAAAAATAGGGAAAACCTAGTACTAATTATGAAACTTGTTTTATGATATACAATTTTGACCTAGGATAAGGATTACTCAACGCACAACATGAAGTTAGGAAACACAAAAATATGTATATATAATGACCTATAAAATGTTAACCTAGAGAAAATGTCTAACTAAGAAATTAGTTTTGTTAAATATGAAAACAAGTGCTTAGATAACTTGATATTACCCTTTTTCTATATTAAATAGATCAATTTACTTTATATATTCATATTTATATATTTATATTTTATATATATATATATATATGGTACATGTTTGAGACCTAAATAAAACATGTGTATATGACACATCTATATTTAGTATTGATAGTCCCCTAGTATATTATGGAATAATATATATATATATATATATATATAAATATATATATATATATTTTTTTTTTTAATTATTCGACTGGTAAAAAATGAGTCTTTACAATTGGAGGGGCTAACAGATCAGATGGTGGACCCAACTGACTGTCTGGAGGTGTTCAGACATCGGTTGGGTAGGAGGACATACGATCCTTCCAGATGACCAACCAATCGGCCATGAGGAAATTTGACCAGTTAATAGGTTGAACCGATCAACCCAGATTGGTAAACACAATTCGCACCAACAAAGGTTCATACTTGTGATGTAGATCTAGGTGGTAGTAACTCCTTATGGCTCCAAGGAATTACAATAATATGGCAATAACCATCAGTAATGTTTTATATTGCATGTTGATGTTGTGGGATATAGCATGTATATGACACATACTATATGTATGTGGTGATTAGTTATATGATTTATGTAAATACTAACTCCCTCAATTAAAATATTAATTTTAAGATACTTTCCATTAACAACACACATGAAAAGCTTGCTCAACCAAGTGTGGGAACCCTAAGTGTTGTGTAATGTCTATCTCGTAGAAGTGTGACGGTAATAATGTGGGTCTGCCAAGCTAGGTGCATTACTATCGTGTTGACTACTGGGTCAGACATAACTGTGTGTCCTTAATGAGATTAAGTACCAGAATCATATATGAGTATGGCAAGGAGTTGTGCATGTCATCTATACAAGATTTGCATATGATGCAATTGGAAAAAGTTTCCTAACTTAATAATTGACTATGTACGCTGGCGTTGATCGGGTAATAGTTGAATTATTTTGGATCTTGTCTCACTATAAGCTTGTACATTGGAATCTTCTGGATTGATATGTGTAGGCTATCAATTTGAATAAAATAGTGGGAGTGATAATTAATTAAAGACCTAAACAATATCATCAAATTGATCAAATCAAATAAAATAAAAAATATGTTTTCCACAAAATTGCAAATTCTTTTATAGAAACAAATGGCAACACACAACAACACCTTTTCTCCGGAATCAGTCGTTGAGAAGGACAAGTTAAATGGGAACAACTTCCATTACTGGTTTAGGAAGCTAAGAATTATTCTCACATAGGAGAACAAGCTCTATGTCCTGGAGACACCAGTTCCATAAGAACCTCTTCCCACTACAACTAAGGCTGACAAGGATTCTTACATGAAGCATACTGAAGATGTCGTTGATATCAAGTTCATTATTCTATGCTCCATCAACTATGAGTTGCAGAGACAACATGAGAACATGGATGTTATTGAGATGGTCACACATCTTAAGAACATGTTCCAAGATCAGGAAAGACATGAGAGATATGATGTCTCTAAGGCGTTGTTCAAATGTAACATGGAATAAGGAGATTCAGTAGGTTCTCATGTGCTCAAGCTAATTGGGTAGGTGGAGACCCTATCTACACTATAATTCCCCTTCGGTCTCTTTGTCTAAGCTGCCGATAGGTCTGGAGATCTAGGGTTCTCTCTGTGCGACGCTCTGGCTTGGGGGAGAGGGTTCGGCTGCCAGGGATTGCCACCCCTATCCCCCCAGGCCTCTTCCTTGACCGGCTTCTATTTGCTAAGTTAGGTGGAGGGCGGATCCCTACACTTTCCTCAGGTCCCTTAACTCCTAGCGGTGGCTGTGACAGATCCGGTTCCTATATCTGGACCTGACGATGCTTGGCGTGGAGCTTCACGGTAGTGGGCGCGGGGCTCAGCTACTGGGGCATTTCTGTGTTGCAGACTACCTGAGAAGTCGGCGCTTTGTTCCCCACTTCCCCTCTCAAGCAGCGTTTCAGGCTTTGGGTCCTTGATTCAAGTTTCGTACGACGTCCAAGGGGGAAGAGTACCAGTTGTTGCTGCGGTTTTGGTCGAAGCTTCTAGCATCCGACGAGGCTGCGTTTGGTAAAGCTGTGGATTCCGTCACTGACGCTGCCCAGCTTTGGAAGAGGCCTCCTAGGATCCCGATCAAGAGCCTTTCGACCTCAGCGGTGGTGCTGGGGGCGGCTTTTATTGGGGACGACGAGGAGACGATGGTCTTTGGCAGGTGTGGGGCTGGGTGGCGGGTGGTTGTTTTTGAGTTTTCTTGTGTTGTTCTTCTGGTTAGGTCAGTTCTGTTAGGTTGTTTTGTTAGTGGCAGGTGTCTTTGGGTTTTTTAGTCTCTTCCTGTAGGTGTTTTCTGTGGTCGTTTGTTGGTCGTGTCGTGCCTTGGGTTCCTTCTTAGGCGGACGGTGAGCTCGGGTGCTCCTTGGTGCTCCAAGCAGAGGAGGAGAAAGTTGGGTTTTGGGCTTCGTGTGGGTCTTCCGCCCCCTGTTCGCAGTGGTGGTCGGGAGTGGTGGTGGAGTTCCCGACACCCTCTACTCCCTGCCTTTGTACTCGTATGAGCCATCCTTCCTCTGTATCTGCATCGCTGGGGTTTGGCCTCCTTCTTGGGTTTCCTGGTTGGTGTAACTTTAGTGCTAGTCACTGGTAGTTGTGTTTCTCGTCCTGTTTTGTGGGACGTTGTGTAGTTAGGTCTCTGTTGTTGCTTTGTGGTCGAGTTCTTTGTCTGGTGATCTTTCGTTGTCTTCAGGATGGTTTTCTCTGTCAGTGGTTTTGCAAACTCCTCACCAGATGTACTCTTAGGCTTTTGTAGATTGTTGAATTCCATCCCAGATAGTTATTTTAGACATCCACTACAAGAGGTGGATGGTGCAGAAGCGTACCTATCACATCCCAATCTGAGCCTTGTGCTATGTCTTTTAGTAAAAGGAGTTGCTTCTTGGTTACTTGACGAGAGATGTCTATCTTGTAGATGTCGTATGGCTTTCTTTTAATGATATTGAGCTATTTTAAAAAAAAAAATTCCCCTTCCGTAAAGAGTTTCCCACTGATGTGATTTTGCAATCTTTTCTAGAGTGATACAATTAGTTTGTCATGAGCTAAAACATGAATAACTTTGACAAGCCATTGACAAAGTTTTTGGGCATGTTGAGAACAACTGAGACACAAATGAAGAAAGACAAACCCAAGTCTAGGATGATGATCAACAAGACAAAGGAAAAATCTAAAGGCAAAGTCAAAGATAAGAAAAGTTTTAAAGCTAACCAGAAGTTGAAGTCTCCAGATCTCAAGGCAAAAGGAGGAGTAAAGAAGGGAGGCAAATGACACCATCGTCACCAAGATGGATACTAGAAAGGGAATTCCCTCTCTTCCTGGATGAACTAAATAAGAAGAAGGAAGATGTAGATGCCTATACTTCAGGTAAAAATGTTATATGGTAAATTTGAATACTTCTTTGTCTTGGTCTATGATAGCAGATGTGGATCTGACATATGATGACGTGCATGATCTAACAAGAAGTAAAGAGTTTCTGAAAGGACAAAGATGGAATGTGATGTGCAAGAGTTGCTGCAACTTCGTTCTACATCTAGATTCCATCTTAGCCGACAACACATGTAATAGAGTTAGTTGAACTGCTATTTCATTATGCCAATTATAGAAATATTTTACTATATGAATCTTGTAATGACAAGGATGGTTATAAATAAATATTTGTTAATTTTTCTATTTCAAAGATAGATTTTGTATGGAAATTCACTAAATGTCTTATGATCATTACGAGAATGGATCAAAAGGTTGAATGTTTACAACGTTGATACCTAATAGATTATAATGGATAACCCAAACAGTAAGTATCTATATCAAAGTCATATAGAGAATACATATGAGAAATGCATTTTCAGTATCCATATCTACTCCTTTTGGTTTTTGATATGTAGTGATAGTGTGACAAATTCACCCTTATATGTTTTATATCCATGAAAGTGTACCATGCCCTTACCTTTGTAGTGCTTGCTATGGTTTTCTACATTATAACTTGATTGATGCTTGAAGATACTAAATTGGCATAACTAAACAAGTGAAATATAATCCTTGTAGTTTTCCATGTACCATAGATCCTTTCCATTCAACCTTATTTGTTGGATTGGTTAAACGAGTTTTACTTAGATTGCATATTTGTGAATATGCAGGGGTACAAGTCAGGTATTACCTTGTATTCCTAATAACATGATGTGTGAGACATCCATGTGTGATACAATCTTGGTGTGTTATGGATGGCTATATGTGAGCCACTCCTTCTTGTTAAAACGGCCATGCATGAGCCTGTTCTTCTAGCACCATTACATGTACCAAGGTGGGCTAGGTGTTTTTATATGTGGATGGTCATGCATGAGCCAATCCTTCTACTGACTATGAGTCTCTTTTGTAGTTGACTAACATGTCTCTATAATGTTACTCTCTTGCTAACTGGGAGGTGTGGGAGAGGTCATAGATTTCAGCTCTTCCATTGACTTTGTATGGCACTGATTTTCACTTAGTAGTGGTTAACTGGATTTGGGTGGTATGACCCAAATCCTCGAGGTAGTAATCAAAATGTGTAATCAGATGTGTAACATGCTTGCTTAGGATCAAACACGAAAACATTGGATGAGGCCTTGCTTTTCTTTTGTATAGCTTGGTTGGTACAAAATATACATGTTCTTCATATTCCTCCTTAGTTATAAAATGTTCTACTACTTTGTTATAGCTAACTGGTCTTCTTAGATGATAATAATTTCCCTATTTACATCAGTAATTGAATCTTCTTAACATAGATGTAGTTTTACATCTATTCTTTAGTTACTTTACTTGTTCTTTAATAAAATTGGTGTAGAGTGATATCTCTTGTTGGGAGATTTGGTCTCACCCTGTGGGTTTCCACATCTTTTAGGTGGTCGTACATGAAGAGGTAGAGATCATGCAGCTAAAGAGGAGCAACAACAAGACTAGTAGCTAACAAGGTTGAGTGTGTTGCTTATTGGTCTTTTGGTTTTAGAGTCCTTGAGTCATTCATGTACACTCAGTTCTTGGGGATAGTTCAATGTGTTTTGTGGTTGTGCTATCAATATGAGTTTTGGCTTATGTGCCCTGTTGTTGTATGTGGTTGGCTGATGTACATGTATATGCAAGAGAAATTGATATCATGTGTTATAGGCATATTTATGGAACTTGTTGTAAGAATGCCATTTTATGAGATATATGATAAATATGGCAGTTATGGATCTTTATGTCACAAGTTTTTTGATGTTGGTGCCCTATCCAATCAGTGTTAATTTTTGGTGTCTTTCGGTAATCTGCATGTTTAGTAATGTTTTTGCATTTGGTTTTGGGTAATCTCACTTTGTGTGGAAATAGGTGTCACATTTGGTTGGTATTAGAGCTTTAGGTTCATTGAGACTATTGGGACCTAAGACTAGCATTTGTGTCTGTTCCACTGTCCTCTAGTCTGTCTTATAGTGACTTTTGCTTGTGCAGAAGAAGAAGAAATAGTTGAAAAGATGGCCGGAGAACACGAAGAACACGTTGCTACGAGTGGTGTTTTTGCACCAGGTGGAGGTGCAAGGAGTCAGGATGTTGAGGAGAGGGAAGCTAAGATGTCCCAGATAGACCATGTAGTGGTGGCCAATCCCAACTCTTCATTCCTTGTTTGTATAGTTTATGGCCACAATTACACATACAGAGCACAAAAACAACGTTCCTCAAATGAGAGCAGCAGTCCCCAATGTGAATCTTTGGTCTCGGGGAAAACATTTCAACGGTTGAGGTGCGCAATAGTAGTGGAATACGCTGGTATGGTGGATCCAGTAGATGTGGATTTCTAGTTGGCTGAGCTAGAGAAAGCCTTCAAGATCC
Organism: Alisma plantago-aquatica; assembly: GCA_963693085.1. NCBI lineage: Eukaryota > Viridiplantae > Streptophyta > Magnoliopsida > Alismatales > Alismataceae > Alisma > Alisma plantago-aquatica. Next base: position 894,838,259 of record OY856411.1, read on the forward strand.
TTAGTATCCCAGAGTCTAATAAGGTCAAGCATGCAATATACATTTTGAAGGGGAGTGTTGGCCATTGGTGAGCCATAGAGGTGGAAAAGAGTCCAAGTGTTGTGATCGGTAGGGAGGAGTTCTGACATGAGTTCATTAGTCAGTACTTTCCTCTAACGTACATTGATGAGAAGATCAGCCAATTTGAGAGGATCCTTGTCCGACAGGGATCCATGATGATCAATGAGTATGAAGAAAGGTTTATGGAGTTGTTGAGGTTCTATCCTCACATGGACACGATAGAACAGGAGAGGATCAGACATTTTGAGAAAGGGTTCAGTGCTAAGTCAACAATGTCAGCATCATCCCTAGAGAGAAAAGAGTATTTTGCTACATTTGTTGAGTTGGTTCAAAGGATAGAGAGATTTTTGGTTGAGAAGAAAGAGAAGAGTGCCAAGAAAAGGCATGTAGAGTACTAGGGATAGTCTTTGGGTGTCTTTAAGGATCCTAGGTTGTCAGTACCACCAACACAATAGAGGTCTATAACACCGATATAGTGGTCACCAAGTAAGAGCAGGAGCCATAGTTTTCTACCTGTAGGAGGCCAGAGTGTTGAATCAGTGTCTGTGACAGTGATGCCTAGACCTTGGTATGAGAATAAGACGTGCTATAAGTGTGGACTAATTAGGCATACTACATTGTTTTACCCTGTGAAAGATGATGAGGTGACCCAACAGTCGAGGCAGAGCCAGCAGGGCTCGCAGAGACAACATTACAACAACAATGGAAGAGGTCATGGACATACATCAAGGTTGGTTCCTCTGGATAATCCAGTGGAGGAAGAGGATGGTAACAGGTGATCACTCTACTTTAGGCCTTGAGTCAGCCAGAACAATAGGTCAATCCTAGAGTTGTGACAAGTTAGACGAAGTTGTTTCAATATGATATGTCTACATCCATTTTTTATTTATTATGGGTTGACCTTAGTAGGGGTTTGAGATAGGGATGAGGAAGTTGTTATGACCCACTCCATGATTAACCAGTAAGCACAACGATTAGTGCATCATCATGGTGATTAAGTTGAGTTAAGTACTCATAGATGCAATTAGTGCTTTGATCTAGTGTTACAGTCTAATTAGCATGTTTTCTTGCCTTGAGGTTGTAGTGGATTTTTTGCTTGGAATTTTGCAAAAGGAATCACTTCAATTGTACCTTTGAGGCAAAAGTTATGCCATTTTCAAATTCTTTGGACCTATAGTGCAATTTACCCATTAATTTGGTTAACACCTCTTTCCCTTATCTCCTTCCCCTTTTACCTGATCGGTGCCAGACACCATTTAGTTTAAGTGACAGATACCTATGCTTAATTGGGCAGCAGGGGAAGAGGAGAGGCGGGGTGATTTCGAGCCCTAGCTTCATTTCCAGTATCACCTTGCTCCACCTTCTCCTTCCTCCATCTTTCCCTCCTCATACTCACCCTAATATGCAGCCCAACCTAGCTGCGGCGCCAGCGACCAGCTGCAGCTGTTGTGGCAGTATCTAGGAGCCACCTTGGGTGTGCAAACCTCCAGGGAAGGGTACCATCGAGCTCGGTCGAGAGCCCAAGGCAAGAATCTGTAGCCAATAGCCACGAGCAGCACCTAGCAAGCTCTAGCATGCCCGAACCAGGGCTGCTGGGCGCGAGCTAGCACTAAGAAAACACCACCTTGACTCTGGTTTTGAGGTTTGTCCATGAATCTGCATCCATCTAGCCTTGATTTAGCACCTAGCCAAGTCTTCTTCAACATGTACGTGTGTGAAGCTCCTGTTGTGTGTAGCAGGCTCAATTCCAGAGCAATTCCAAGGTAGAAGAAGACCTGTTGATGTCCGAAAACAGGACTCTGGACGTGTTTCCAGTTGAATTGCGGTCACCTCACCCGCTGTGAGTAGAATTTCACTCTCTAACGCAAGTATAACTCTAATAATCAAACGTTTTGGTTGAAATCAGTATCATTTGCAGATGTCAGTGTTTACCCAGGTGTCGAGCAGTTTCGGCGCCACTCGGTTTCTAATTTGCACATTTTATTTATTAACGTTTGCATGACGCTAATTAGTTAATTGATATGTGTGATTTGTATTAGTGTAAATACATGAATGATCGAAACTTGAATTGCTCGATTAAATGTTGAACTCAGTAGCACATGACCAATAACAGTACAGTTTGGGTATAAACCCAGGCTGTACGTTTCTAGTAAGTTAATAGATGCTCGATTTCAATGAAATGATGATGACATTAAAAATATTCAAAGAAAGCCTAATGGTACGCTCTTTGTTATGTTTAAGGTGAATGATTTAATATTTACACAAATTGACATGTTCCTCAAAGATATCATTTGAAATTCCCAATTATTAGTAATAATCCATGCCATGATAAGTAATTAAAACTTAATTAAGTTATGTGATGCATAACTCAAGATTTGGGGTTGATGTGCTCGTTTTTACAATTAAATCTTGTCGTGTCAAGTAAATTGACTTTTAATTGAGTTATGTGATGCATAACTTAGAATTTGGGTTGATTTGCACATTTTTCGAGGAATTATAGATAATTTATAGATGTTACTGATGACTGCTCATATGTCAAGCAATTAATTTTTATCAGTCTATTAAGAGGTTCAATTGCATGAATTTAGTGTATAAATGTTAAGTGGACGTGTAATGTATTTATTTAAGAATGTTAGTCTTCCTCCAAGTATAATAATGTTGATTTCTCAGTAAATTACAATGTTTGAATATGTTGCTATGTCAAGTTAGAATGATATACATGTCATAGTGTAACATTCAATTAAATAGACGTGGTACCATAGAGATACTAGTGTTAAGTATGAATCAGAGAAAATATTATACATTTAAGGGCCCTGAAACTGTAGAACCCATTATGTGAGGTATGTGCCTTAGGGGTGAAATGACCTAACTGTGGAAGTGCGTCCAGTATATGGGGGTCGGAACATAAATAGGTGGTACGGGGGATGAAGCCCTAGTAGAAGTCTCCTTAAATTATAGTTTACAATGTCCAACATCAACCAGAAGTCCTGGTGGCAGTAGAGTAAAGAAAAGTGTGTCCAACATCAACCAGAAGTCCTGGTGGCATGGATTGACTCTCTTCCTGTGTGCTCAGGTTAGAGGAGGAGTCCAGTTTATGGCACAATAGGTGTGTCGAGGCCAGAGAGCCAGTTTCCCTATTGCAGACCAGGAGAGTAGTCAGACTTAGCTGTCCCGGGGTGTCGGCTAGGTCTTGTATGGTGGGATCGTATTTCACTACAAGTCTTCATATGTAGAGTACACTGCATATGATCAAGGCATAAAATAAAATATGTTCATATAGGTTCACAAAGTTTATTATAAGTTAAAGAGTTAAGAAAGATTTGACTTAGTTTCACAATAGTTGTCCTTTAAATGAAATTTTAGTATTCTCTATTATTTAACTGTATCTACAACTTTGCAACATTTGTTATCTTAATGAAATGTTGACATCTTCTGTTGTTTAAATTATGTTGTTTAGATCTACTCAGTATAGTATTATCTTGTATTTTATTCCAATTAATAAACATAAAATGAGTAATCTGTGATGGTTGGGTGAAATTCTATTCACTGAGCTAGTAGCTCACCAACCTATTGAAACATTTTTCAGGTCAGTGTCAGCAGGGGGAAGCTGAAGGATCATATCACCCAAGTTCTTAGAAGGTAGTTCGTAGTTAGTTTGAGGTCTCTTCGTCCTTTCCCCTCGGTCCTTGGGCATGTGGTGTGGTAGTGAGATAATGTAATGTAACATGCAAACTAATTTTAAGTTATCTATTGCGCTTTATATTCCGAATGAAAAATGTAATATGATGTGTAAATCTGCTTTACCTACTTAGTAATGTAAATAGTAGTTGCTTCCGCAGTTTAGTAAGATTTCAATTTATTCCAAGTTATAAGACTTTCTTTTAAGTTAATTCTAAGTGATTAAGAAAAAAAATTAAGGGTAATCTTTGTATTAAGTGTAATCCTCATAGTCATGCCCTAATCTCATGACTAGTGTAAATTGTGAGATCAGGGCGTCACAAGCATTTGCTATCAGAGCAAGGTTATGAGAGCATAGGTTGAGTACGTAGTTACTCTAAGTCAATGCCAGGAGACGATAAGGAACCAATAGGATTAGGACTTAGGTGTCTTCCTTCTAACTGCAATTTTCTAATAGGAAGTGTTCTGTTATACTATTACAGATGGCAGGAATAGGACGTGGTCACGAGGACCAATGTAACATCCCAGGAATGATTGGACTACCCATATCACCAAGGTGCACCTCCTTTTCCGGGAGCCCATCTCTAAGGAACTCCATAGTTAAGCGTGCTCAACTTGGAGTAGTACTAGGATGGGTGACCAGTCAGGAAGTTGATCATGGCTTGCGCATGAGTGGACAAAAGTGTGCAGTTAAGGCTAGTGGTGGTCTGTGGGGCCAGTCGTCATTCCTGAAACTCTACTAGAGCCTTGGGAAGTGGGCCCGGGCATTAGATATGGTATCAGAGCCAATTCCCCTCCAGTAGGTGGGGCCCACATGGGCATGGCATGCCAGTCTTGAGCTGTGCGGTCCAAGCATGTAGGAAAGGGTTGTCCATGGTTGATGTAGCCACCCTTGTGATGGTATTCCGTGATCAGGAGTTGGGTGTCCATGGGCCATTGTGGGTCTACACTGAAATGGGGAAGAGATTATAAGGACTTATAGTTGAGCCTTGATGAGGACGTCAAGAGTCTAAGTGGGGGAGATTGTAACATCCCAGGATTTGAGGCCTCAGATAAAACACTCTTAAAAGGAATGATTGGACTACCCATATCACCAAGGTGCACCTCCTTTTCTGGGAGCCTATCTCTAAAGAACTCCATAGTTAATCGTTCTCAGCTTGGAGTAGTACTAGGATGGGTGACCAGTCGGGAAGTTGATCCTGGCTTGCACATGAGTGGACAAAAGCATGCAGTTAAGGCTAGTGATGGTCTGTGGGGCCATTCGTCATTCTTGAAACTCTACTAGAGCCTTGGGCAGTAGGCCCGGGTGTTACAACCAAGAAGAGAGCTTAGGATGAGTTGTGAGGGACCATTAAGTTAGTAAGTTAGAGTCATAAGTGTGGCAGATAGGAGATGTTATGATGTTAGCTCTGGGGACTTGAGTATTTGGATATCCTGGCTCGATATCTAAGTACTTGGATCAACTAGTATCAAGCTACTCTGTCTATTCGTTCATGTATACCCTGTATACAGTGGAAGTATGGGCTAGAGAGAAACCCTAGAAATATTAGGGTTAGGAGACTGAAAGGTAATGAAGGAGTAAGATCTTAAAGATATAATTTGCTACAACTCTTGCTTTATATTGCTTCTTTGATTGGAGGTCAATAGAAATGCTCTTATATATGAATTCAAATTATCAATTTGCAGAATATATATGGTTCTTTATTATTGTTGTGTATTATGAAGTGATTCAGTTATTTTTTAGATTCTTTATTTAAATGTGTTTGCCTTAAGTGGATATTCTTTCCACATGTTTGAGATTAATAGGAGTTGGTTGATCTTGAGTAGCTCTTAGCTTCAAGATTGCAAGTTTGGCCTGGTCCGGCTGACAAGGTGCGTTACTAGGATCTAATGACTCCTATTAACAATATGATAAGAGTAGACTCTCGATAAATTATACCCCCATCATAGTGAGAATGTACATACACTAAGATGTTGAAACATATGGGAAAGATTAGAATAGCTAAGAATCAGTTGGAACTGATATCTGAGACCCAACTTTGGGGCCTCATATGAGAAACCCTTAATCGAGAATAAAGGAACATGACATAAGGTTTAGATTAAGTTTAATGATTTGTATTATATGAACTCTAAATATGAAATGTGGAAAAGATATGAGAAAAGTACGTAAGGACCAAGATAGTAAGAATCAATCATGAGGAATGGATTATATAATTGAGTACAATGTTTTTATGTACTCCAAAGAAAAGGGAGAATAGAAGAAAAGAGTTAAGTATTCGATAAGTACATAGAAGTGAAGAGTCTTCAGAAATGTTAAAGTGAAGAGAACTAGATGAGCATGTAATTCATAAAACTAGGATAAGAAACTTAGTTGAAACAAAGAGAAATGTTGGAAATAATGAGCTGGATTAAGGAGTGAGGGTTATGATATAATTGAGAGCATGGAATGTATACCTTTATTATGAAGTTAATACATTCATCCTTACTGCCTTTGGATTCTAAGTCTCTATATAACAACAAACTAATTTCTAAAAGAAGAACAAAAGTTTAGTTAAATAAATGAATAAGTCATACAAAGGTAGACTATATTCAGGAAGGAAAAACTTGATTGAAAGAGAAACTATGTTTCACCCATGCATGAGTCGTTTGATTTAAAATGAAGAATATGTAATGTATTAAACATGAGGTGAAACTAGTAGAGTGATTATTGATTTAGAATTTCAACTTCACTTTAGTAGAAGGATAAAAAGGAAATATATGAAACATGATATACATGATCATACACATAAAAGAATCAACATGATCATAAGAGAAAACTAGAAGTTAAAGATGACATGTGAAATAGTAGTATATGGTAAGGGGATTATGAAAAGTATGGAAGGGTTTGAAACATAATGGAGTAACATAGATTATAAAAGAAAGAGGTTGCAAGATTAAAAAAAAGTGCTACTTAGTCAAGTATCCTTGTTGATAATTAATTAAACCTACATATGAGAAATGTATTGATGAATGTTTGAAGATAAGAATTTTAAGTCTCAAAATCATCTTCTCTTTCATATCTTCCTTAATGAAAGCAATGTGGGAATGAAGTGATAAGAAAACGAATCATATATGATGCATAACCACTGTGGTAGAGACATCTAGTGACTATAATAATGACACACAATATGATGATGAAACCCTAGCAGGGTAATTGCGAATGTAATCTATCTAAATGGCCAAGTAAGAGAAAGGAAATTCAATCGAAAAGATAAAGAAGACATTAGTAAAACTTGTGAGATCCAAAGATTGAATTTCAAATTAAGAGAGTAAAGTCACATCATAATAACGTCATGCTACTGGTAAGGACCAAACCCTAGAATGTTTAGAGTTATAGTAGTTCAAGGGATGTGACTAGTGATTTTACCTTGAATACTAGCATCTTTATAAAATAAGATCATAATATTTGCACTATGAAAAGTAAACTAGCACTGATAGTAATCTAGGGTTTAAAGATAGCTAGTCTGAAAGGCAAATAAACAATATGGAAATGATTCAGAGTAAAGAGTAAGATATAAATTTGAAATGTAACAAGTGTGTTTTGAACAAAAGGAGAAATACGATATGAGTGAAGTGTGATATGAGATAAATTCTTATAGTAATAGCAAGAATGATGAATAATCTATTTGTACCTTGTATGTTTTAATTTTAGGGATGTTTAATCTACATGATTAAAATGAGAAGGATAAGTAGCAAAAAGTAAGTAGTAGTGAATGAGGAGAGAGATAAGAGAAAACAATGGCTTTTAGTAATATGTGGATTTGCTTTTAGAAGTATAATTTGTTGAAGGTATATTAAGGGATGTAAATTGGTTCTACGTATGATTTCAGTGTACATGTGCAAGTAATATGTTAATTAAAGGTGTTTGATAGTTGTAGTCATTCATACCAGTAATCCACTTAGTATTGTACAATTGTGGTATAGTGATATGGGTTGAATGATGATGGAACAAATGGAGGGTTACCCTGAATTAGGTAGTCTTACCTATTCAATCATATGAATAGAAGAGAAGATAACCATATTATATTGATGTGTAACCCTAATGAGGTATAGCTTGTTATACCTAGCTTTAATATAACTAAGTGATGGTAATTGGGTACGAATAGTCCTTGAATGACTAATACAATCATGGAGTACTTTGTTACATTTATTGAAACCCTAGTATGCTATAACCTGATGGTTATATCTTGAGTTATGTGTGGGTTCCTACTTGAGAATAATATGGAATGTGATGGTAATGCTACACCTTATGCATCCATGATGCAATGGGGATGTCGTGAGTAGTATTGTACAATTGTTGTTGAATCTATTCTTTTAATTCAAGACTATTTTGCTATTTGAGTAGCACAATAGTAATATTCAAAACAACATGGTGAACTCTCTTTTGTGACTTAGAGGTAATACATAACAATAGTACATATTGAGCCGTATGAATTGAGATAGTTGGATCGGATTATCAATGTTGAGGTGACACCTCAAGAGTATGAAAATATTGAAATGTCTTTTTCTTTTTTTTCCTATGATTGATTGTGGCATAGAGAATTCATTTGTTATCATTGAGAAAAACTTATTTAAACATGTTGTGATTAGAAAAGAAATAAATGGCTTAATGTTGAAGTCAGATTTTGAAGAAAAATACAAGAGTAACAAGTTTCATTGAGAGGATTGGACTTGTAGCCTACAGGTTGGATTTTCCATCCGAGTTGGCTAATTTACATGATGTGTTTCATGTATCAATGTTGAAGAAGTGTTACCCTGGTACAGAGAAGATAGTGGACCCAGAACCTGTATAGCTCAGGAAAGATGTGTCCTATGTTGAAGGACCAATACAAATGGTTGATCGGAGGATCAAGAAGCTCAAGAATCACGAGATACCGTTAGTGAAAATTTTTTAGAGGAACCACAACCTAGAGGAAGCCACATAGGATCTTGAGTCTGAAATGTGAAACAAGTTTCTTTTTCTCTTTTAAGAATTTCGAGATGAAATTCTTATAAGGGAGGGAGATTGTTATGACCCACTCCATGATTAACCAGTAAGCACAGCGATTAGTGCATCATCATGTTGATTAAGTTAAGTACTAATAGATGCAATTAGTGATTTGATCTAGTATTACTGTCTAATTAGCATGTTTTCTTGCCTTGCGGTTGTAGTGGATTCCGTGCTTGGAATTTTGCAAAAAGAATCACTTCAATTGGACCTTTGAGGCAAAACTTATGCCATTTTCAAGTTCTTTGGACCTATAGTGCAATTTACCCATTATTTGGGTTAATACCCCTTTCCCTTATCTCCTTCCCCTTTCACTTGATTGGTTCCAGGAACTGTCCAGTTTAAGCGGCGCATACCTGTGCTCGATTGAACAACAGGGGAAGAGGAGAGGCAAAGTGATTTCGAGCCCTAGCATCATTTCCAGCATCACCTTGCTCCACCTTCTCCTTCCTCCATCATTCCCTCCTCATCCTCACCCTAATTTGCAGCCCGACCTAGCTACGGCACCGGTGACCAGCAACAGTAGCTGCAGCTAATGCGGTGGAAGCTAGGAGCCTCCTTGGGCGCACAAACCTCCAGGGAAGGGTGCCATCGAGCTTGGCCGAGAGCCCAAGGTAAGAATCCCCAACCAATAGCCACGAGCAACACCTAGCAAGATCTCCTCTTCAACCTGTGTGCGGGCTGCTTGTAGTAGGTCCGAACTAGGGCTGTTGGGCACGAGCTTGCACTAAGGAAATGCCACCTTGACTCTGGTTTTGAGGTTTGTGCACGAATCTGCATCCAGCTAGCCTTGATTTAGCACCTAGCTGAGTCTTGTTCAACTTGTATGTGCGTGAAGGTCCTACTGTGTGTAGCATGCTCAATTCTAGAGCAATTCCAAGGTAGAAGAAGACCTGCTAATGTCCAGAAACTGGACTCTAGACGCGTTTCTAGTTGAATTGCGACCACCTCACCCGTTGTGAGTAGAATTTCACTCTCTAACACAAGTATAACTCTAATAATCAGACGTATTGGTTGAAATCAGTATCGTTCATAGAGGTCAGCATTTACCTAGGTGTCGGGTAGTGTCGGTACTGCTCGGTTTCTAATTTGCACATTTTATTTATTAAAGTTTGCACGACGCTAATTAGTTAATTGATATGTGTGATTTGGATTAGTGTAAATACACAAATTATCGAAACTTGAATTGCTCAATTAAATGTTGAACTCTGTAACACATGACCAATAACAGTACAGTATGGGTATAAACCCAAGTTGTACATTTTTAGTAAGTTAATAGATGCTCGATTTCAAAGAAACGACGATGACATGAAAAATATTCAAAGAAAACCTAATGGTATGCTCTTTGTTATGTTTAAGGTGAATGATTTAATATTTTCACAAATTGACATGTTCCTCAAATATATCATTTGAAATTCCCAATTATTTGTAAGAATCTGTGCCATGACAACTAATTAAAACTTAATTAAGTTATGTGATGCATAACTTAGGATTTGGGGTCGATGCGCTCATTTTTACAATTAAATCTTTTTGTGTCAAGTAAATTGACTTTTAATTGAGTTATGTGATGCATAACTTAGAATTTGGGTTGATGTGCATGTTTTTCAAGGAATTACAGATAATTTACAGATGTTACTGATGATTGCTCATATGTCAAGCAATTAATTTTTATCAGTGTATTAAGAGGTTCAATTGCATGAATTTAGTGTATAAATGTAAAGTGGACATGTAATCTATTTATTTAAGAATGTTAGTCTGCCTGCAAGTAAAATAATGTTGATTTCTCAGTAAATTACAATGTTTGAATATGTTGCTATGTCAAGTTAGAATGATATACATGTCATAGTGTAAACTTCAATTAAATAGGCGTGGTACCATAGAGATACTAGTGTTAAGTATGAATCAGAGAAAATATTATAGATTTAAGGGCCCTGACACCGTAGAACCCCTATGTGTGATATGTGCCTTAAGGGTAAAATGACCTAACCCTGGAAGTGTGTCCAGTATACAATGGTCGGAATGTACCAATAGGTGGTATGGGGGATGAAGCCCTAGTGGAAGTCTCCTTAAATTATAGTTTGTAGTGTCCAACATCAACCAGAAGTCCAGGTAGCACTAGAGTAAAGAAAAGTGTGTCCAACATCAACCAGAAGTCATGGTTGCATGGCTTGACTCTCTGCCTATGTGCTCAGGTTAGAGGAGGAGTCATGTTTATGGCACAATAGGAGTGCCGAGGCTAGAGAGCCAGTTTCCCTATTGCAGACCAGGAGAGTAGTCAGACTTAGCTATCTTGGGGTGTCGGCTATGTCTTGTACGGTGGGATTGTAGTTCGCTACAAGTCTTCATATATAGAGTACACTTCATATGATCAAGGCATAAGATAAAATATGTTCATATAGGTTCATAGAGTTTAATATAAGTTAATGAGTTAAGAAAGATTTGAGTTAGTTTCACAGTAGTTGTTCTTCAAATGAAATTTTAGTATTCTCTGTGATTTAACCGTATCTACAACTTTGCAACAGTTGTTATCTTAATGAAATGTTGACATCTCCTATCGTTTATATTATATTGTTTAGATCTACTCAGTATAGTATTATCTTGTATTTTATTCCAATTAATAAACCTAAAATGAGTTATTTGTGATTTTTGGGTGAAATTCTATTCACTGAGCCAGTAGCTCACAAACCTATTGAAACATTTTTTAGGTCAGCGTCAGTACGAGGAAGCTGAAGGATCGTATCACCCAAGTTCTTAGAAGGTAGTTCGTAGTTAGTTTGAGGTCTCTTAGTCCTTTCCCCTCGGTCCTGGGGCATGTGGTGTGGTAGTGAGATAATGTAATGTAACATGAAAACAAGTTTTAAGTTATATGTTTTGCTTTATATTCCGCATGAAAAATGTAATATGATGTGTAAATCTGCTTTACCTACTTAGTAACGTAAATAGTAGTTTCTTCCTCAGTTTAGTAAGATTTTAGTTTATTCCAAGTTATACGACTTTCTTTTAATGATCAGATTAATGATCATGGCCTCCAGAGCTCCTGACGGTGCGAGCGATAAGGCAACCATGAGGGCGACAGAACTTCTTCGGTCGCCTCCCTGGGGTGATTTATGGCGGAAGGAAAATCCAAATGGTGACAACCTAGTTCAATGTGATTCCAACACTGAGCTAGAGAAGAATCTTCTCAAATGGGAGAGCCTCAAGCCAAGAATGAGAAGGAGTGATACTGATCTGAAGAAAATTGACATAGAGATGTTGAACAGAAAACTAGTGTATCAAAGGTTGGAAGAAGAAGAGAATGCAGACAAGTGGAATAGATGTCTATTAGGGTACATCATTTATTTCTATCCACATATCCCCACGCTTGTGAGCAACTTCAACAATATCTGGAATGTTAAAGGGTTCTTTGAAGTATTCGATATAGGTGAAGGATTCTTCCTGCTCAGGTTTGAAGATGTGGAAGACCTGGAGATCGTCTCTGAAGGGGACTAGTATGTGAGAGCAGACCAATCATGTTTAAGAGATGGAAATTCGGGGAGAAGCAAACCAAATCCACTCTAGCTGACGTTCCTATCTGGGTCAATATAAAGAAGATGCCGATGGAACTATGGAACCAGAGGATGTTCAATAGAATTGACTAATTCTTTGGAAATCCAGTGAAGATGGATGAGGCGATGAAGAACATGCAAAGACTAGATGTAGATCAGATTCAAGTTCTGAAGAGTAAGGTCGTAGAGTTTTTGAGAAGTATTACCATAAGGAGTGATGAAGGTGCTGAACATGTGATTGAACTTGAATATGAATGGATCCCTTATGTATGTAATCAATGCGGGTTCATGGGGCATGATGATTGCAGGCCTAGTGATGAGAATGTTGTGAGGAGGACAAAACCTATAAGATCTATAAAGGTCTGGGAACCGAAAAAGAGAAATCCAGGCAATGTGTTCGAAGGAAATCCAATAGAGGCTCTAAAGAATACTATTGAAGGTATTATTGAGGAAGTAGAAGATGAAGCTGAAATTATGGAAGGTGTATCTATTCAAATGCCTGAAATTCTGATAACTGAAGATGAGAATTTGTCCCAAATAGTGAATGAAGGGTTTTATGATAATCTGAAGCCTAACTATGAGGTTGATGAAGAAGCTACTGAGTCTAACACTGATAATTCTGATGTCAGAAAGGAAGGGTATGTACAATCGATATCTAAAGTTGGACTTGCAATGCCTAATCCTACTATTGTCATTCCAAATGATTCTCCTATTAGTGATGGAAGTTCATAGGCGTCGTCCAGTTCTGTGAAGTGAAAAGCAAGCATTATCGATCAAAATGAACCACCTAAATGTCAAGGCAAGTTAAATATAGGTATCAGAATTGAAAATCTAAAAACTGCCCCCACCCCAAGGGAATTGGACTTAACCTCTGAAAGTACTGAGGTTGCCAGTTCAACATCTGAGGTTATTAAATGAGTGCATCTTGTACCATATCCTCTTGGAATGTTAGGGGTATTAGTAATAAACTCCTAAGTATATAAGAGGTTGTAAATAGGGCAAACCGTGATGTGTTTGTCCTTGTGGAGACAAAACTCATAAGTAAGAAGATTGAAAAAGTTATGAGGAAGTATTTTGGTGACCACAATTGGATTTCTAATAGTAATTCTCATGTTCTGGGTCGGATTGTTGTTCTTTGGAAGGAGGGAAATTGTAAAATTATCAAAATGGATGAATCTGACCAGACCGTCCATTTCTGTTTGGAGAAGGATGATATTATTCTCAATGTTACTACTATTTATGGGCATAATGACGATTATGATAGAGAAAGCCTATGGAGAAACTTGGAGCATATTACTTGATGAAATCTGGACCTTGGCTCATTATTGGGGATTTCAATTCCCTTAGGAAAAATGATGAGAAGAATGGTCTACAACCACCATCCAAAAAATCCATGGAGGATTTCAATGATTTCATGTTGGACAATGGTATGTTGGAGATGGATCTCCTTGGGCCCTATTTTACTTGGAATAATCACCAAGATGGTAATGACTTTATTGCTACTAAGATTGACAAAATCCTTTATAATATGGAGTTTCAATCTAAGCATGATGAGTTTCATGGTGAAATCATCACTAATACTATTAGTGATCACAACAGGATCATGCTTGTCATTGGGAAGCCTAGAAAATATAAGACTCCTTTTCAGTTTATCAATAGCTGGGTTGATCATGGTGATTTCCATAGTATTTTGGTTGAAAGTTGGAAGATGGAGGTGGATGGTCATGCTATGTATAGATTATGCAGGAAGCTTGAGAACCTAATTTTTTTTTAATGGAGTGGAACAAGAGGGCGTTTGGGAATGTTATGGAGAATGTTGCCATGGTGAAGTTCAATGCTCTTAAAGCTCAGAAGGCTGTGAACATGAATCCTAATGATAATACTTTAAGGGCTAAAGTCAATAGCTTAAGAAAAGAAGCTAGAGAGGCTTCGACCACAGAGGAAGCTTTGTATAGACAAAAATCTAGAACCCTTTGGCTAAATGAAGTTAACATGTATACAAAATTATTTTATGCTTCGTTGAAATCTAGAAGGGTTAGGAACTCCATTAACTGCCTCAATATTAATGGAGAGGTTTCGAGAGATCATAATGTGATTAAGGACACCATTTCCAAATTTTATGAAGATATTTTCTACAAGGATAATTGTGGTGAGGTTTAAAAGGGAACCTAGAATGGACCTAAGCTTACTCAAAAGAATAATGAGATACTAACTAGGTCTGTTACTAGAAAGGAAGTTGTAGATGTTATTTTTGAGTTAAATGGGGATAGAGGCCTTGACCTGATGGTTTTAATGGGTTTTTCTACAAGGTTGCTTGGAAGGCTATTGGGGATGACATATTTTATGCAGTTAAAGAGTTCTTTATAAATAGCAATTTACTGAAGGAAGCTAATAAAACTTATATCACCTTGATTCCAAAGGGTTCTGACAATTCCTTGATTGTAAATTAGAGGCCCATTGCTCTTTCCAACATGTTCTATAAGATTATATCAAAGATTCTATCCAAAAGGTTGTAGAGTTGTTTACCTTTCATTATTGATAGTAACCAGTGTGCTTTTGTTAAAGGTAGATGTATAAAAGATGCTACTCTTTTGACGAATGAAATTATTAGTGATGTTGTGAAGAGAAATGGGAGGAATATGTGTATCCAGGCTGATAACTCTAAGGCCTATGATTCTGTCAGTTAGACATACATCTTTTTTGTTATGTGTAGAATGGGGTTTGCTCACAAATGGATTCGTTGGATCAAAGTGATCTTCAGAACTACTTCTTATCAGGTCCCAGTTAATGGTGACACAACTAAAACAATCTTTCCTTCTAAAGGGGTTTGGCAAGGTGACCCCATTGCTCCTTATCTGTTTACTTTTGCAATGTAGGGGTTATCTAAGTTGATCAAGAATGACATTTCCTACTGTCCTATAAATGCTTCCAGTAGTTTGAGTTGCACTCATCTTATCTTTGAGGATGACTTAATGCTTTTCTCCAAAGCTAATAAAGACAAGTTTGTGGGTATTAAGAGTCTTCTGGATCAGTTTGAAGCTATGTCTGGGTTAAGTGTGAAAAAAAACAAAAATATGATTCTTATGAACATGAGCAAGGAAGTAGATGATATTTCCAAGGTGCTAGGTATTAAGATTGGCATGTTGGATGACACTAAATATCTTAGGATGCCTTTATTTGCTGGGAAATTGAATAAAAAGCATTGTGAAAAGCTTGTGGATAGGCTCAAGAGAAGGATGGAAGGATGGAAATCTAAGATGTTATCCATTATAGGTAGAATTGAGCTCGTTAAATCGACCCTCTCTACTATGCATCTATATTGGACTATGTCCTTTCCTAACCCTATTTCTACTCTTTATGAGATTGACATATTATGTAGGTGTTTCATTTGGGGCAAATATAAAAAGAAGGAAAATACTCATCTGATGAAATGGGATATTATCATGTTACCCAAGATTGAAGGGGGTCTTGGAATTAGAAAAAGCAAAGAAGTGGTTGATGCTTGTCTTGTTATTAATGCCTGGGACATTGCTAGAAAAAAAAGATTCCCTTTGGGTCAAGTAGATTAATGAGAGATACCTAAAGAAAGACACTTATTGGAGAATTGACAATTCTACAAATTTCTCTTGGATGTTTAATTGTGACATTCGTATAAAGGGCATGCTCCTCAAGTTTTTTGAGATTAAAATTGGAAATGGAAAGCTTGTTGACATATGGGGTGATCCCTGGTTTAATGGCAAGTTCTTTTATGAGATTTTTGAGAAGAATATATCTATTCAATCTGGGATTCCTAAGGGTGCTAAAGTGAACTCTATTATTAAAAATGGCAAATGGAGCATTAAAGATTCCATATGCTCCCAGATGATCTTAAACAAGCTGAATGAAGTTAGCATTGACAATGACAAGGAAGATAGATATTTCATGAGGGGTTTGAGTGAGGTTAAGTTTAAAGGATGTGTGGAACCTTATTAGAACTAAAGAGGCTGAGAATATGACTTTTGATTGGCTTTAGAAGACAAAAAGTAGCATGAATACAAAAATCCACACTTGGAAGTTATTCATAATAAACTCCCCACCACTGACTATTCGAGAAGAAGGGGGATTCATGTGGTCTCTATTTGCTTCTTATGTATGAATGGCTATGAGGATACTTGTCACATTTGTGTCAATTGCAAGGTTGTAACTTATTTATGGAATTGTGCTCTAAACAATAAACTAAATGACATTATTCCAGACTGTTGGGAAAGTATTATTAAGATGAAAAGTTTGAAGGTAGGTGTTACCATCCCTACTGTTCTTTATCATCTATGGCTTGAAAGGAATAGAAGAGTTCATGATAACACCTATAAGAAGATGAGTACTCTTTGGAAGATTATTGAGACTGATATAAAGATTATTATTGATTGATTCTTGTAGATCCTTCTCGGTTCTGATCTTTTGATCTCTCTGGTTTTTGTTTTTGCTTTTCCTGGTGAAGGTTGAGTTTTTGCTCCCCTCTCCTAGGGTCTTTTTTGGTCTGAAGGCTAGATGAGTGGTGGTTACTCTGTTCCTTTTTCTATGGTTTCCTATTGATCCTCGGGGTGATGTATGGTGTGTTCTTTGATGTTAGGGCTGGTGATGGTTGAGTTTCTTTGTTCCCCTCTCACCTTTTTGGTGGTTTTATTCTGGTGACGGTTGAGTCCCGATGCTCCCCTCTCACCAGTTTATGGATTTTGTGATGCTGAGACATTCTTCTCTATCCTTATCAGTGTTGTTATCTTTTGGTGGGTGTGTGGATGTGACCTACTAGTTGGTGAGAGTGAAGGGTTTTGATGGTCCGTTTTGTTCGTAACCTCTTTTGATGTTTGGTTCTATTTTATGAAGATGAGTTGGGATGGAAGTTTTCTTTTCTTTCCTTGGGTGGATGAGTTTTTTCCAATTTTGGAGTGGCGAAACTCACTCAATGTGTTGATATTTTTCGTGTGGCTGTGGGGGTGGTGGATGTGTTTCTTCCTTGGTCTCTCTGAGCTTCTTTAGGCATGTTATGTTTGCTGCTTCTTGGTCCCTATTATGCTGAGGAGGTTGTCTCTGTGTTGAGTTTTATGAAGATGCTTTTGTATAGCTTCTTCTTGGGATCCTTTTGTTGGAGGTTTTTCCTTTATCTGGTTCTGGTTTGTTTCTTCTGGCGCTTGAGTGGATGAGTTTATCCAGTTTGGAGTGGCATGACTCGCTCAAGTGCTCTTTCTTGTCTATCATTTTGGTGGATGAGTTTATCTAGTCGTGGATGGCAAGGTGTTGATGGTTTTTCTTGTGGATGAAGGGGTGGTAGAGGTGTATCTCTCTTTGAACTATTTTGGATATGGTGGTTGTTGAATGATAGATTTCTGGTGGTTTCTCTTCTGCCTTGATATATTTATCTAGGACAAAGTTGTGCTGCTGTTGATAGTTGACAAGTTGCTGCATTTCATCTGTCACTTTACGTTTGGACCTGTGTTGGCAGTGTTCTTCTTCTTCTTCTTTTGTGAGCTCTGAGTTTAGAGTGCCTGCATGGAGGATGGTCTTTGTTGCTCTGATGTTGTGGGTCTTCTGTTCTCTATTGGTTGCTTGAGTGGATGAGATTATCATAGCTTTGGTGTGGCGGAGATCGCTCATGCTACTTTCTTTTCGAGTTGTGTTGATGTCTTTTGGTGGTAATGTTCACCCATCTGTTGGTTGTTATGTTGGTTGAGTTCCCTGCTCCTGTGAGCTCTGGTAATCTTAGTTCCTCTTTTGTTTGTTGATTGATGTCTACTTTAGATGCTTTTATTCTCTTGTTGATGAAGTCTCTAGAGATGGTTGAGTCCTCTTCTTCGCAAGGGTGTTGATGCTCCCTTCTCTCTAGTTTTTTTTGTGACATCCCCAGATTTTCTAAAACTTAATCTGATGTGTGACGTCCAAATTGAAACTGTCACCTCAGTGAGAAACCCAATTTAAACACCCCACACCAGGCTAAGAAAGAGAAAATCAAGGGAGTCAGAAGGAAACACAGTAGCACATGTACATGAACAATAATAAAACCATACACACATGTTCACCATTCAACATATAATTACAACATGAATTGTTAAAACATTTGATATTACATATTGAGCAGTAAACTATAACATATACATGTACTACCACTAAACTACAGAATCTAAATACAATAGGTCCACCTGTACATCAGCTCGCCAAACAACTCTCACTATCTTGGATCTTCGAGAGCATAACCAAAACCTAAACAAAAGATTACATGCGGTACATGTCAGCACAATATTTCAAGAATATTGTACTGAGTACGCCTACGTGTCTTTTATATACCTCTCATCATATCTTGGCAATAAGATAAAACTAATACTTGGCAGTAACAGAAGAATATAAGGAAAAGTGTATACTTACACAAAGATATTCATTAACAAAAGAGAACACATATTTTAAGCTTATTTTCCATTATATACCAAGGCCTTTATGATCACTACCAAAGAGTTAGATCATTTGTACAAGGTGACCACTACCAAAGAGTTAGGTCAGACCACTACCAAAGAGTTAGGTCATATGTACAATGTGACCACTACCAAAGAGTTAGGTCACTTCCAAGCACACTACCAAAGAGTTAGTGCTTTCATATAATGGAACAGATATATTATGTTTGATGTGTTCATAGTAGTAATCATGGAAAATCATGCAACATATCATACAAGAACAATCATTTCATCCAATATCATATGCCAATTATTTTACTACACATATAACACAAGCATATTGTATAATAAGCCAAGTAAGACGTAATGGCGTACCTTCCAAAGAGATATTCCTAATCATCACATATACTTCGGATGTCAACTATATCTTGGTCAACCCTGATTAAGACAAGACCATGTACTATTATCACATTCTCATCATCTATATCTCATGTTAACCCTAATCGTGTTCATTAGGGCTTTACTTAGTCTCTTAAGTATATGTACTTTATTACTTGTCTTATCATCTGGTTATTAGGTTACTGATGTTATATTCCAGATTGGGGTACATAATCTGATTATCATGTTCTATATCATTATTTATACATATTTACCCTAGGTTACATGCATTACTCAAATTAGGGTTTCATCGTATGTATTAAGGTTCATCTTAATATAAAATGGATTCTATGCATCATCTTGATCTCATAATCAAAACTGAGCTACCATATACTGATATAAGATTACTCTATGAATTTCATCATTTATTGAGCATGTATGTAATTATTGCATATTAATTAGTGTTATTAGCCCGAATTATCCATATTATGCAAATTACATGATTTCGTGCATCAACATCATGATTACAGACATCATATGGGTTAAAAACATTATTATGGAGTTACTGACATTTTCCCATAATTTTATATCATCATTTGATATTTATTATTCAAGAAATAAGAATTACACATATTAAATGATATCATTGATATTAATGCATCAAAAGCCTGATATTATTGTTCCATCTTATGCTATGCATTTTTCTGAGAATTTCGGTACCTTATTTGTATTTTTCTGACATTCATACTATTTTCTATGATTTATACAAGGTCTGCATATATTTGAGATTTTACCTTTGAATGGCCAACTGAGGGCTGCCACATGGCTCTAGGGCTGGTGTGCACCCTTTACTTGCTGTGCGCCGGTCCATGATTGGTTTGCTATTAGCTGGGCGGTTCAGGGGCCGGTTCGCTTGGTTGGTTCAACATTGAGTCGTTTGATCTGAGGGTTGAACTGGTCTGGCTTCTTTCTTTCTCCTGAGTCCCCTCTGCGTTCTCGCTTAACGCACGCGATGTCCGCCCGATGCCCGTAAGCACCGTTGTGGCTATGGGCTTCGGAGATAGATCCTTCTCTAACGCCTCATCCTCGTCAGGACCTACTACCCCCAAGACCTTCGATGGACCCTCTATCGCACCTCCGGCCTTCTCAGGATCGCCGCTGGTGGTTCTCCTCCTTGCGAGTCTGCCTGAGCGCCACCGCCCGCTGGGGACGTGCGGACCGCCGCCGCCGCGGTGAGATCTAGAAGGATCTCCTTCTCGCATGATGCCTTCGTGCGTCTGAGTCCCAAGTGAGGCTCAGTTCTCATGGCTTCCACAAAGAACGGCAACGAACTGGCGCTCCCCACCCGTGTGTGAGTCCATGAGGATCTGCTCTCATGGAACGCCGGCGTGCGTGAGAGCCGTTGTGCTTGACTGGAAGAACTCCTTTCGGGATCATCCACTACTTTTCCTCCTCGTCGTCCAAGGTTCAGGCGCCGCCGCCTTGGGAAAGTCCTGCGAGAAATCCACATAGTTCTGGTTCCCCACTGAAGGCCTCTAACGAACGCTCGTGCGACCGAAGGTAGCCGCTACTATGAAGCTCGGCTCTGACAAGAAACTGGCCAGTTGATGGCCTCTCTTACGCCTTCTAGTCTTCCTATACAATGCTGCCGTAAAGGGCTCGACACCTCCTGATCGTCTCTTCCGGTTGCCTGCTTGGAAGCCTGGTGGCACCTCGACGACACTTCCAGGCTAGAGGGCTGCCGTGGAGCCTCTTCTCTTCTTTCTCACACCCAACTGCTTGTTGTAAAAGGGGAAGGGGAGGGAAGGAGGTTTTCTCTTCCTTGTCAGTTCCACAGTGACCACCAGTTTCATATTGACGAGCAAAGACCAACTGATCGTCCACCAACCACTCTTTCACATACCACGTTCTCCAAGCCACTACATCATGAACGATCGCTACCTATTATCAAGCCATTCGTGGCTTCAGAAAAGGATGCCTAGTCGTTACTCATTGGAAGCGTGGCTTGTAAGATATGGCTCTAAGTCATAAACCAAAAACCATTCTTGTAATTATCAACCCTTCCATTGCATACATTAATTTATCATCCAAAACCCCACCATTTCTCTCTACGATCATCCCAACAAAAAGGAACTTCAACCATGGTTTCAGAACCATGCCTTCTACATTTGAGGTGCCAAGTTATCACTAATTGACCAATCAATTAAATTCCTCAAAATAACTCAAGCACATAGATCCATCTATCTCATTAGGTATTCAAAATACTTGAAATGTTCACTCCATCACATCCTACACACCTTAAAAGATAATTTTGTCCTCAAAATTATGCCAGAAAACCACTTTGTCACATCATATACATCTTAAAAGAACTTTTGTCCTTGAAAGTTAACCATACTCGCACTCCAAGGAAAACTACCATGTCTTCATACACTTGTAGACACTATTCTATGTGTATCACATCTACAAAGGTTACCTAGAACCATGTATCCAAAGCACTATTAGGATGTTTTACAACCATCTTGGGTGCACAACCACTTTGGTTATTTCATTACATATCTCATGCATTAAGGTTGCAACTTTATCTTTATCCATGCATTAGGGTTCCCGCATCATATTACCATGTTCTAAAGGAGTTAACTAAGATTAAATCATTATATCAAGGTGTCATCAACATTAGGTTGTGCTAACTACCAAACTATATTTTTGTTTTCATCTTTATTAAGCACTAAAATGAACACCTCATGTAACATGTTTCATTCTTTTGATCTCATTTCATTTCTTATCATAATAAATTGCAACATTTACAAGTGATTTCTTCACAAGATTAGCCATCATTTTCACTTTATTCATGTATAAGGTTAACCATTTATGTACTGTTGTCTATTAAACCATCTCTAGGTTTTCCATTATATTATGTCTATATATCACATCATCATATCACATTTTTATCTTTGTTATATCACGGTTGTACTAAACCAACTTATACAAGTGGCTCATATATCAAAACTTTACTTAGGCCAAAAGAGGTTCCTCTAACCCATACCACGAGGGTAGTGTCATGCTCAGACACTCTATGCTAACTCAATTCTATGAGTATCTCACATGCATATACTTTATCTTTCCTCTCTTAGTCTAGGGTTCTCGGATAACCTCATTGGCACTAGTGATAGCTTTACAAGCTCGAGCCACCTAAGAACCAACCAAAACATGCTATGACATGATGTTCTCATCACATGCCTTCTACCCATGAAACATGCTTACCCAGAACTCTCTTATATACACCACTAGATTCCTATGTGGGAAACCACCAACCCGAGCATGAGGCTTCACAGAAACTAACATAGCTACCTCCTCCAAGGTCTTGGGCTCTCTCCCTCACCCGGATGGCAGGCACTCATATTCATGTTCACATGCACATATAACGAGCCTCTCTCTATCTTTGGGGTTTGGTCCTCCCAAGGACATCTAAGGTTCAACAAGACTATAGGAATCATGCATTAAGCAACACAACTCATTCACTCAGGAGTAGTCTAGTTTAGGACATATCATCTCACATATTTCTTGTATATCTCATATCTTGGAGTTTAGGTTCTCTAACCTTCTCCCAATATGTCTCACTCTCTCTAGAGTTAACCCCGAAACTGGTCCTAACACTAGAGGTCCTCCTTCGTAAAAGAGATTGAGGCTCATGCTGTCTCACATCCTTGTCTTAATTTAGCTTATCTTATCTCATAAAAGAATGCATACTTGCATCATCAAAACTTATCTCAAAACCTCAAAACTGAACTTAAGTTCTCAAAGACAAACATAGATCATCGTAACCATCTTATATCATCTATGTAAGATTTACATCATATCATCAAAACTTATATCATCTATTCCATCTATCATATGTATCAAAAAGGCTCTAGACATCTAATCTAGAACTACTCTCTCTTCTAGACTGATGTCATTCACTTTCACTTAGGTTACATGACCACCTCCTACTCGTACATGTGTGGGGACGTATTTTTGTAATACATATATATAATAAAATATTATATAGTTTTTCTCTGATAAAACAAGCATCAGAGAAAACTATCGAGGTTCGATCCATTTGGAATCAAAAACCAAATCCTAAAAATGAGTGTCCCATACATAGTAGAGAGTCCAATGTCATGAAAACTAGTGAAAAGGGTGAGAACATGGTGTAGACTAGCGTAGCTACTCTAGACAACGAGCGCCATATGTCTAGGGTTTCTCTTCCCTTGATGCACGTCATTTCCAAATAGTGCAACGTCCCATACCGCTGCACTATAAGGAAAGAACGACATCTCAGGACCTACTACTCAACAAGCACCAGTCCATACCTAGTTCTCGAACATCTAGGTGTTAACCTAGAGGGTAAGGTCAAATCTAGTCTCTTAAAGACGAATAATCTAACCCTAAAGATTATTAAGTTCAAGGTTCTTTGGTTTTAAGTTGCATAATGAGCAACTGACAGGCTTTGCTATTGTTCATGCTCTGATACCACCTGTGATGTCCCCGGATTTTCTAAAACTTAATCTGATGTGTGACGTCCAAATTAAAACCCTCACCTCAGTGAGAATCCCAATTTAAACACCCCACACCAGGCTAAGAAAGATAAAATCAAGGGAGTCAGAAGGAAACACAGTAGCACATGTACATGAATAATAATAAAACCATACACACATGTTCACCATTCAACATATAATTACAACATGAATTGTTACAACATTTGATATTACATATTGAACAGTAAACTATAACATATACATGTACTACCACTAAACTACAGGATCTAAAGACAACAGGTCCACCTGTACATCAGCTCGCCCCACAACTCTCACTATCCTGGACCTTCGAGAGCATAACCAAAACCTAAACAAAATATTACATGCGGTACACATCAGTACAATATTTCAAGAATATTGTACTGAGTACGCCTACATGTCTTTTATATACCTCTCATCATATCTTGGCAATAAGATAAAACTAATACTTGGCAGTAACAGAAGAATATAAGGAAAAGTGTATACTTGCACAAAGATATTCATTAACAAAAGAGAACACATATTTTAAGCTTATTTTCCATTATATACCAAGGCCTTTATGATCACTACCAAAGAGTTAGATCATTTGTACAAGGTGACCACTACCAAAGAGTTAGGTCAGACCACTACCAAAGAGTTAGGTCATATGTACAATGTGACCACTACCAAAGAGTTAGGTCACTTCCAAGCACACTACCAAAGAGTTAGTGCTTTCATATAATGGAACAGATATATTAAGTTTGATGTGTTCATAGTAGTAATCATGGAAAATCATGCAACATATCATACAAGAACAATCATTTCATCCAATATCATATGCCAAGTATTTTACTACACATATAACACAAGCATATTGTATAATAAGCCAAGTAAGAGGTAATGGCGTACCTTCCAAAGAGATATTCCTAATAATCACATATACTTCTGATGTCAACTATATCTTGGTCAACCCTGATTAAGACAAGACCATGTACTATTATCACATTCTCATCATCTATATCTCATGTTAACCCTAATCGTGTTCATTAGGGCTTTACTTAGTCTCTTAAGTATATGTATTTTATTACTTTTCTTATCATCTGGTTATTAGGTTACTGATGTTATATTCCAGATTTGGGTACATAATCTGATTATCATGTTCTATATCATTATTTATACATATTAACCCTAGGTTACATGTATTACTCAAATTAGGGTTTCATCGTATGTATTAAGGTTCATCTTAATATAACATGGATTCTATGCATCATCTTGATCTCATAATCAAAACTGAGCTTCCATATACTAATATAAGCTTACTCTGTGAATTTCATCATTTATTGAGCATGTATGTATTTATTGCATATTAATTAGGGTTATTAGCCTGAATTATCCATATTATGCAAATTACATGATTTCGTGCATCAACATCATGATTACAAATATCATATGGGTTAAAAACATTATTATGGAGTTACTGACATTTTCCCATAATTTTATATCATCATTTGATATTTATTATTCCAGAAATAAGAATTTCACATCTTACATGATATAATTGATATTAATGCATCAAAAGCCTGATATTATTGTTCCATCTTGTGCTATGCATTTTTCTGAGAATTTTGGTACCTTGTTTGTATTTTTCTGACATTCGTACTATTTTCTATGATTTATACAAGGTCTGCATATATTTGAGATTTTACCTTTGAATGGCCAACCGAGGGCTGCCATGTGGCTCTAGGGATGGTGTGCACCCTTTACTTGCTGCGCACCGGTCTATGATTGGTTTACTATTAGCTGGGCAGTTTAGGGGTAATTCACTTGGTTGGTTCAGCATTGAGTCATTTGATCTGAGGGTTGAACTGGTCTGGCTTCTTTCTTTCTCCCGAGTCCCCTCTGCGTTCTCGCTTAAGGCACGCGATGTCCGCCCGACGCCCGTAAGCACCACTGCGGCTATGGGCTTCGGTGATAGATCCTTCTCCAACGCCTCATCCTCCTCAAGACCTACTACGCCCAAGACCTTCGATGGACCCTCTATCGCACCTCCGACCTTCTCAGGCTCGCCGCTGGTGGTTCTCCTCATTGTGAGTCTGCCTGAGCGCCACCGCCCGTTGGGTCTCCGACGTGCGGACCGCCACCGCCGCCGCGGTGAGATCTGGAAGGATCTCCTTCTTGCATGACGCCTTCGTGCGTCTGAGTCCCAAGTGAGGCTCAGTTCTCATGGCTGCCACAAAGAACGGCAACGAACTGGCGCTCCCCAACCGTGTGCGAGTCCACGAGGATCTGCTCTCATGGAATGCCAGCGTGCGTGAGAGCCGCTGTGCTTGACTGGAAGAACTCCTTTCGGGATCATCCATTGCTTGTCCTCCTCGTCGTCTAAGGTTCAGGCGTCGCCGCCTTGGGAAAGTCCTGTGAGGAATCCACATAGGTCTGGTTCCCCACTGAAGGCGTCTAACGAATGCTCGTGCGATCGAAGGTAGCCGCTACTATGAGGCTCGGCTCCGACAAGAAACTGGCCAGTTGATGGCCTCTCTTGTGCCTTCTAGTCTTCCTATACAACGCTGCCGTAAAGGGCTTGACACCTCCTAATCGTCTCTTCCGACTGCCTGCTTGGAAGCCTGGCGGCACCTCGACGACACTGCCAGGCTAGAGGGCTGCCGCTGGAGCCTCTTCTCTTCTTTCTCACACCCAACTGCTTGTTGTAAAAGGGGAAGGGGAGGGAAGGAGGTTTTCTCTTCCTTGTCAGTTCCGCAGTGACCACCGGTTTCATATCTATACTACTATAAAAAGAGCGAGTTCTCCGAGCAGTTCAAAAACACCCTCCCAAACTCATTGTGACCAATCACACAACACCATTTTGCCAACGTGTCAAAACGTTGCACTCTCCTTCATTCAATTTGCTCTCACGTTTTTTCAGCTTTTTTTACTTTAAAAAAATGATTAAATTTGAATTTCCTGAGCACACTCTTTCTGAACTGTCTCACATTTGAATTTGAATTTCCCATGTCCTTCCCTCTCTCACCCATACCCATTGGTCAAACACAATTTCTGCCAACACAAAATCTAAAAAAGGTGGGTTGCGAAGTAGTTATCTCCATGTTTTTACATTGAGATAGTCTTCAACAACTTCTGTAGAATGTGCCATGCCACTCTCCTCAGGCTGAAAACGTGGGCCTAATCAATTAGTTATATTCCATTCCCACCTCCCCCAGACCTTGACACATGCCACCGTTGTCAGTGTGATCCACCTTTTCCCTGTTCCATGTTTAATATCTCCGACCACACATTATTCTCTCATGCCATATGGAAACGATTTAAACTTTTACTTTTCATCTACCTCCATTACTTCTATGTGTTTACTTTGGCTTGGAGTGGCCGCAAGGAAGGTTTCTTGAAGATGCAACTGCAGAATGCAGAAAATATTTGCAGATAGCAGGCCACTGTTGTTCTTGGCAGCTGGGCGCGCACAACAACTTTGACAAAAAGGTAATCATTCATTATTTAAACTCCTACCAACATGTCTTTGTCATTGATGGTGCCTCTCTCCCATTTTGTATAGCCCGTAGCAATATATTTTGGAAGCTAACTGGCATCTCACATGAGATCACGGCTCCAAGGTTCAATGGGGCATGTGTATTACTCGACGATCCAAACCAAAAGACTAAGATCATGGTCGTGGTGCATGCAGTGTGGATGTATCCTGGAGACCTAAAGGAAATGGCTTCCTCACATGGTGGTAAGTTTCTTGATCAGAAATTAAAATGAATCATGTAAGTTACTCTGCAAACAACCGTGCAGCTTGATTGTTGATATTGCTGGTAGCTGGTTCTAATTTGTTGATGTCGATTAAATGATAACCATACCAACTGTCCTGGGTGTGCTATTATCCATTCCAATATGTTGGATATAGTTCTATCTATCTTAACTTCCTCTCTCTTTCCTCTTCAATATGTTGTTGTGTGTCTGCATGCCTATCATTTTTCTGTAATATGTTATGCTGGTTTTGGTCAGATATATACTTTCTCTATAAGCCACGTGATCGTAGCAATTATTGAGCCCCCCTATGAACACATGAAAGAGTTCAACAAGATCATGCCGCCAACTGGTAAAAGAAATCCCGCACCACTGTGATAGCGCGCCAGTGGTCTCAATGCTTTGGGCCGACATCGCCAAGGTTTGTACTATTTAGCACTTGTACTAGCCAGTATTCTTGGCTCTCGTGATCGAGGTAGAATCAAAAACTCAGTGCATATCTAGAGAAGCATATAAGTAAGAGGCGGTCGTACCCACAGACATAGTCTCAATTTCTAACTGTACTACCGATCAGAGAAAAGAGGTGTACCCATCATCGGCCTCCAGGGGGTGTTTTCCCGATGTTTAAAATGAACGACATGTCATAGAACTACAACATGGTGTTGGGGTCATATTTATACATGTTTATATCTTCATAATTATGTGTGGATTTCTTCATGCCAGAAACTACTTCCTCTTTATGTGTGGATTTCTTTATCTTATGCATGTCGTTGAGTTGTTTCCATATAAAATTTCTTCCAGCAGTTGAGGCTGAATTACAACCATCTGTTATTAATGATATTAATTGTACTACTTTCTTAGTATTCCATGCTGCAACTACAGAAGATATCTTTGCTACTATGTGATCAAGGTGCAACCATAGAGGATGTCATTGTTCGCAGAGTAAATGATTGCATCATCTAAGCATGTACTATGTTCATAGCTATTAGACTGAGATATAGATCATATATACTTTCTTTGTACTCCATGTGTCTCAAAGTAAAGATGATGTTATATTGGCATCTTAAACGAAGTGTGTTAAAAAGCAAATGAATTGCAGGCCTGAAATGTTATTTTATAATGCATATTGTTGATAATGGTATAAATATGGTTAGAAACATGTCGTATATTTATTATTTCTAACTTTTACACAAAGAATGTTTATGAAAAATATCATTTATAATGTGTTGAAAAATGTAGATCTATCAACTCCTGTACGAATGCCAATTTTTCATATCCTTGTAAAAGATGATTTTACACTGTTAGGGCATCAAGTAATCGGAATCTACAACTGTTAAAATTATAAAAATATAATTATGGGTTTGGACATTGCTACAACGTGTCCTTGCAAGGAAGCAACAAGAAGGAGCCAAGTAGCAAGACGGAGCCACAAGGACAGAAGCATCATCTCTTTAGAAACAAAAGGCCGTCCCCTATGCAAGATGACGTTATTTTGAAACTTCTATCTTATGGCACCAACAACATCAATACAAGACTCATGTCGGCGCCTCCCTAGATCCTTCATAGATTTTAATCTCTGACTCCTACATCACAATACAAGAAACCAATCTCAGCACTTCTGGGAGCACTAATCTCTTACCAACATTCTAATGTTAGGGTTGTTCCATTGTTGTATATAAAGGTTCCTGAACTCTGCCTTCTTTGTTTTATTTTTCTAATTGTATTTAGGATGATTTAGCAACTATGCATATGTCAAGTTAACTATGTTGAAGGAGGTGATTGTTAATGTACATACAAATTAATATCCTTAACTTTTTAAAGGGTAAACATGGAAACACTTATTATTTAACGCAATATATTACTTATCTTCACACCAATAGGACCTTAAATGATTAGAGGATGAAAACCGGGCACCTTGTCCAATGTGAAATACTCCATTTCTCAAACATTACAATGAATTGGGGCTTCCTTCAACGATGTCCCATACCTTTATAAACCAAATTAACCCCCTTTATTCGTTACTATAAAATTACATAATATCAATTTGCTTATTTGGATGAGGTCTTTTCTGCATTACATAGGAATTTTGTCTTCTGTATATACTTACAGTTCTCCCTCATTATGCACAAATTGTTTGCAAAGTGAAACACGAACAAACATAAACATGTATGCTCAAGCAAGTACTCATATTTGACATATATCACATCTGATATAATCAATTATTGTTTTGTATATATTTACTTTATTGGCATCCCTACGTGAATATAGACAATAAGTTGGCATATATTGTCTACATAGACATCCATTTTTATCTATGCACAAAAAGGTTTCTTAGTCACTATCTAATACAAATTTTAAATAAATCTATATACTTGAAAATTTCCTCTGTCTCCCAAACTCTCTCTCAATATATATATTTCTTTATGTTTATGTTACTAATTCAACCATGATAAAGAATATTATAATTTTGTTAATGTTCTACAAAGGCCAAAAATTTTCTACGCATATGATTCTTAATCACTTTTATTTTGTTTGTATGTTTAAAATGCATGGGAATTGAAAGGTCAATATTGGGGAATGAAAGGGATAGAGGATAGGAGGGAATGTTGTCTTAATATTTTATATTTGGTTAGCATTAAATAATCATATCAAAATCTGTGTGCATATGTTTTATTTACATGGGCTTGTGTATATATTTACGATAGAAAACAAAACACCAAATATCCTTATCATCTCATATTCAAAAAATGTATAACCCTTCATTTTCAACCATCCCAAAAATATCTTACTATGTATTTATCTCATGTCCATATTTTTCAATTTACTTCTCTAAAAAAAATTATTCATTCGAAGCATTCCATTATCCATCCCACCATCTCATGCTCTCATTCCTTCTATTTCAAACCTTGAAAGTGAGCTATTCCTCTCTTATCCTAAAAGATAAATGATGTTTGTATCGACATATTTCCTTTAACAAAGAAATGATAGAAGATTTTTGCAAATAGCTTTCACATATATACACAACTATTTTTATCACTCTCTTACTCATCTATCTTTATAATTACCTCTCATTATAGTTCAATACTAAAAAACAAATAATATATATAATTTATCCCATTTCTTATCTAGATTTTCTTCTATGCACAAATCATATCTTAATAAAATCGCATAACAATTTCAAACAAATTTATAGATAAAAAATTATCCATGTTCCTAAACTCTTTTGTCTACTTTTATTTTTTTATGTTTATATTATAAATTCAACCATTATAACAAATAATTGTAATTCCATTATTCTTCATTAAAGGTCAAAAATTATCTTTACATATGATTCTCAATCTCTTTCTTTTTTCTTTTTATGTTTGGAATGCATGGGATGAGAAAGAGGTCAATATTGGGGACGGAGTGGATAGGACAAAGGAGGGGATGTTGTCTTAATGATTTTATATTTGGTAAGCATTGTGAGTGGATGCGAATATAATTTATTAAAATCTAACATAATTTTATTCTCCTAAAAAGAATAGAAAATTTACCACATAAGTTGACAGTCTAGGAAATATCTCCTTTACAATGCATGCCAATAACTACATACATAGTCAAAGTAAATCTATTTGACTTTTAACTTGCCCTCAATCTCTTTGTATATATATTTATTTCACATCTAATATAAAACACTCTCCTACTCAACCACATCTTGCCAAATTACTTCTGTCACCTCTTGCAACAATTTATAATAGGTATTGAACATGTTTTTGGGTCATGTTGTCTACACTTACAATAATCCCCTTCTTTGGTATGCATCTCTCCATGTTTATCCTATTTAATAACATGATACTATTACTCTCTCTTTCATATATACCCAAACATTTTGTCATTATCTTCCCTATCAAAGAAAAAATGTAAATTCTAAAATTTTTATGGTATCTCTTTATAATTTCAGCGTGCATAATTTTTTTCCTTTTAGAATTAATAAATTTCTAAGTTATATATATATATATGCTACTACGTAATTATATAGATTCAATATGACACGTGCATGTGCACGTGTATGTTTACTAGTTGATGAGAAAAGACCAACTGATCGTCCGCCATCCACTCTTGCATGTACCACGTTCTCCAAGCCACTACATCATGAACGATCGCTGCCTATTATCAAGCCATTCGTGGCTACAGAAAAGGATGCCTAGTCGTTACTCATTGGAAGTGTGGCTTGTAAGATATGGCTCTAAGTCATAAACCGAAAACCATTCTTGTAATTATCAACCCTTCCATTGCATACATTAATTTATCATCCAAAACCCCACCATTTCTCTCTACGATCATCCCAACAAAAAGGAACTTCAACCATGGTTTCAGAACCATGCCTTCTACATTTGAGGTGCCAAGTTATCACTAATTGACCAATCAATTAAATTCATCAAAATAACTCAAGCACATAGATCCATCTATCTCATTAGGTATTCAAAATACTTGAAAAGTTCACTCCATCACATTTTTCTTCTAAGAAGATTTTGGGTGGTTCTTGTATGTAGATTTTGATGTTACAGGTCTAAAGGTTTTTCCCTTCCTAATGCTGCTAGTTGGTTGTGGGTTCCTCTTAGCTCACCTCTCACTTTTGAGGAGTGATGTTTGAGCTCTTTCCTGGCCGTGCAGTAGTAAGGATTGGTGGTAGCTCGTTTTCTTAGAGGCTCCATTTCTTCGGTGATAGTTGTGCCCTGATGTTTGATGGTTTGTGATAGGGCGATGATGGTGTTGTTGATATTCTCTTTGGATGGTTGATCTCTGCACTGGCTTATGGCTTGGTTTGTTTATTTTTTGTTGGATGATCTTTTGAAGCTTCTCAAGTTATTCAATCTCCTATTCTGAAGAAAGTCTCTGAAGCTTAATGGGTGGCCTAAGGAATTGTTTCTGGCATTCTTCATTCTTTTATCCTCATATGGTTTGTCTTGTCTATCTCTAGTGTTCATAGAAGAGGGTATTACACTTGATTCATTCTTTCTTTACACAGTTTCTCCTTTTAGATGTATAGATAGAGTTTCTTCAATTGGTTATCTTTTTGGGAACTAACAAGCATTGTACAATCAAAACAAAAATGAAAAAAAGCAACACGAGTTTTTGACGGACCAAAAAAAAGACTTTCTTTTATGTTAATTCTAAGTGATTAAGAAAAGATAAAGATAAGGGCAATCTTTGTATAAAGTGTAATCCTCATATTCATTCCCTAATCTCTTGATTAGTGGAAATTGTGAGATCAGGGTGTCACAGAAGTAGTACTCATATCTTTTTTGTTTGGATTTTGGGGGCAGAATCCATGTTAGGGGTTTATGACTTGTAAGTCCCCTGACTTGAGTTTTTGGGGTAACCTTGTTTGATTTGTCTTATTCATCTGCTTAGAATCTTTTGCTAATTTTTTGAGATGTAATTAGTGCTTGTGGAGAACTAAGTTTTGACTTTGAGCTTGTTTGGATGAAGTTTTTGCTTTATGTGCTAGTTTTTGTGCAAATTGCAATTTACCCTATGTAGGGGTCGATGTGCAATTTTCCACCACTAGAGTGTTCGCTCTCTTTTGTGACATCATCTAGAGGAAATAGAAAAAGGAGGGTGCCTTATTTGAGCCTTGGTTGAGGAGTATCACCCCAGGTGGTGATTAGGGTGGATGTGTGTGTTGAGTACCTTGGCCATGTGTGTTAATTGTGTTGTCTCGACCTTAGTCACTACCAAGGTTGGTTTTGAAGGGTATCATGGTCAAGACACCTCCTCTAGGTGTTTGTGGTCACAGCCTAGGTAGTCTAGGGTGGTCTCAGGGTTGAGATGGTATCCCTAACATAGGTTGTCTCAACCTAGAGTTGTGGAGGTGCTTTGTCACGACCAAGATGTGATGTTGGTTGGTGGTGTCATGACCATAGATGGTGCCCCATGGATGGGTCGCGACCACAACCAAGTGGGTTGGCATGATGGTCAAGACACTACCTAGAGTGTATTACCATGTCTTGCATGTCATTCTTAGGTGGTTTCATGTGGTTGCATGTGTTGTTCTTGGGTGGACAAGTGTCCCTTTGGTACCTTGGAGTGTTGACATGTCATCTCTTTCCTTCTCACTCATTTCCCATCTATATAAACCCTTATATCTTCTTTCTTATAACCCTTTTCGTCCACCTATCTTCTTCCTCCTTCTTTGCTTGTTCTTAGAACTTAGTGGAGCAAAGAGGCTCGTCCTTGGTGCTTTGTGGATGAATCTCCTATTTCATGCGGTGGTGATGGTGATCTGAGCTCGTCTTCCATCCTTGGTAAGTGTTTGACTTCTATGTTAATGTTTCTTTTGATCTCCTACCTTCATCTTCCTCTTTCTTGTTTCTCAGCCCTAGACCATGGTTTTTCCATGGTGGTCACACCTATCTAATGTAACAGTGGAGCTTAATTCATGATTTTTGCCGTCTTCATCTGTGTGCCATTACAATAGAATTTAAAATTTCTTAATTACCACATATTGTTAAGATAAATTTCCAAAGTCTAAGACAACACCAACTAGAGGAAGTGTATTGGTTAGTCATCTTGAGGACACTTAATATGAATGAAAATCTTAATTTATTTTAGAATTGTGGATGATATTGTGGATTGAGATCAAACTGACCAAACGAGTAATGGGACCTTAGGTGAGACTTTTAGAAAGGAACTCTAAGGTTACCATGTACACATGTTGATAGGAGAGGGACATATCATAGTTTAATATAGTCATTATCTCTTAATCATGTGATTCCACCCACTTTTTATTAAAATTCCACAACCACCTTATGATGATCAAGCAAACCAAATTGTTTCCTCTTAATTGCATTGCATAACATAATAGGTGGCATGATGATTAATATTTTTATTGCATTATTTAGAAAATTTAAAATAATAATTGTGTATCAATTAGTTGCATGATAAATTTCATATAGATCACATATTCTTTTATACATCATTCGTTCATCATGTATCTATGTAGCTTTTTCCTCAAATACAAAGTTAAAGGATACACATTCATACCCCTCTAAATTTGGAAAAAAAGAGATAAAATGCAATTATATGTTGATCAAAGGTTGAACATAATTCGTAAATCATTTTATAATAAGAGGGAAAAAAGAAGAAGAAAATAAAATAAAATAAAAAATAATACCAAATAAGGAGGGAGAACAAATATGCCTTGAACTTAAATATGAATTTCACTTCAAATAGAAGTGGAAATTGATACATGGATGCATTCTTTTGTTCCACTCTCATCAATCAGATGAGACCTTCAGTGCATGCATCATTCCACCAAAATAGAAGGCATTAGGATTCATGCATGTTATAGGTTAATCATATTTTGTTTTGCGTAATTGATTCATATGTTACTTGAGATTCTTGTTCACATCCACCTACTTCTTTCCACTCATTGATATTTATAGTAGTCCACATATATGATTCATCTCCTCATTTGCTTTTATGCATAGAACTACTTCCAATGTAGTTGGAAGGTTGATAAGAGCAATAGATAATCACATGGTGCATCAACCAAATTCCCTATTGACTATAATATTAACTACTCTTTTAATAGTGTTTCATTGATCTAAGGGTGGACATCTTTAATGAAAATGTGTGGTCACTATAGAGTAGTTATTTGTTTAGTGCTTGGTAAGAGTAGGTTTATGACTATTAGGTGGGGGTATTTGAGAAGCTTAGTTCATGTTGTTTGTCCTTTTTTTGACTAGTATCAAATAGATCCAAATGTAGTGTTTTTCAAGGGCAAGCAACATTTAAGCTTGGGTATTTTGATGTATAGAATTTTATCTGCTTTTCATAGGCTATTTTGCTATGTGTTTTATGCCTAATTGCTCGTTTATTTATCATTTAAGCATCATTTATCATTACTGGCCTGGGAAATACTATTACATCAATTATTAAGTATTTCTACTGAGTTATGCCAATTTTCCATATTTTATTTAGACTTATGTTAGTTTTTCCACATCTTAGGTATTCAGAGCACTTATGAGGCATCTTGATGCTACTGACCCCAATGTTAGTAGTATAGACTTAAGGTGGAAATACAATAGGTTGATCAAAGAAATCTTTATGTTGTCGAGAGTAAACTTGATGCCACCAACTTAATATTTGAGACCACTGCGAGTTAGTGATATCGACTCATGGTCTAGAAAGTAATAGGAACTGTGTTTATCAACTCAATGTTGTCGACCTACTAGTCGGTAGTACCAACATCTATCAATAGGAGAATTCAAAAACCACAAAATAGGAACTAGGTGTAATCGACCTACTCGTCGGTAGTACCAACATAAAACAAGGGTTTTGAATCAATCAGAGACTTAGTGCCACTGAATTCCATTAGGTGGTATCGACCCACCATGATCATTGTAGATTTTAGATTAATCCAGATTTGAAGTTCAGGACTTAATGATGGCTAAAGTCCAACTTATGACCTATGAGGATTTTGGCTAGACCTACCAATCATGTTTCAGTCTATTACAACCAAGCACACAGCCTGGAGAGGAGATGACAAAGGAGACGATTACCTCTTAGGTGAATCAGACACTTCAGGAGAGTGGAATTGTAGTTGCAATGTTTTAGATAAAGATTCTATCTGGAAGGGAACATCTGCATGAGTTTCTTCATAGGTTACATTAGTTTTCTCATGTTAGCCATATTTTTCTTATTTCCTTCCATGGATATGGCAATAGAAATCATGCGAGGATAATCCCATTTGTTTCTAATGACCTGGGAGTAGCCCAATTTTGCATTTCAATCGACTTCAATGAACTAATACATATACTTTCCCTAATATGGACATAATTCTATGATAGCTTAATGAATTGTATGAGCTTGATCACCAAAATAAATTAGTTAGACTGTTAATTGCTTGGTGTGAGGGATTAGGGGTTAAATAAATCATAGAATTGTATACTTAATATTGTGCCATGTGAGAGGGACTACAACTATGAATGGAATAGTTGAGAGATGTCATTAGTGAACTTATTTAACCCTTAAATCACTACATAAGTGGGATTCACTTTACTATAGGTGGAGTATATGTGTTAATGGATAATATTTTCCACATGTCCCTTGGTCCATGATTTAGTACAAATAGTTATCAATGAATTGGAGTAAATTACAATGTAAGACAATGTGAAACTTAATTCCTAAGGAATTAATCTAATCTTTGGTCATAATCCACTTAATTAAGTTTTCAATTCTTGTGATTAGTTTAATCAAACACTCAATCACTTGTTAATTAAGTCTAGTTTATTAGGTTACAGTTAGTAGTAGTTTCTGGATTAATGTTTCCTTGGGTTTATCGTTCGGACCTGATAGTCCTACACTACTTGATGTGTACACTTGCTTTTGCACACATAGTTTGGGTGTGTCACTCAACCAAGTGACTATCAAGAACATGAACCCTTTGCCATGTATTGATGATATTTTGACCACCTTAGGACTATAAAAGTCTTCTCAATGATTTATTTGAGGAGTGGCTACCATCAGTTGAAGATTCAGAGTTCTGATATTAAGAAGACAATATTCCATACTAGATATGGGTATTACAAATTCTAAGTGATATCTTTCTATTGGTATGTATACCTAGAGAGCCAATAATGTGATGATTGTGATGGAATAATAATGATAAAGGATTTGAATAGATCATAAAGGTAGGCTTCTGATTTATTCTATTTCACTCAGGTATGAGATAATGAGGATACATAATGAATGTCTAAAGAAAGATATTACTCAATGGCATATGTCTTACAATGTATGACTTGAACAATGTGATCATATGGATGTTAAGAGTATATACATTCTTGTTATGTCACTAGTCAGACATTACTATGGAAGGTTGTTTAGTTAGAAGTAACACATCAAAATGGAGTGTGTGTTGGATGATGATAGAATCTTATCAGTCTAAGCACATAGATACTTGTTAGAGAATAGTGTATCAGACAGACCCACCTTGAGAGTGACACATGTAAACCATAAATGGTTCTCATAGTCATCTCTCACAATGAATGTGGTGATTGTGGTTCTTAGACCTAAAGTTATTGCACTCATTACAAGTCATTCAATATCTTTTGAAATCATCCACTGTGATCTCGAATAAGGGTATTCATAAAGGAGATGATCAGATATGTTGTGACACTTAGGGATGACTATGAATGATGTAGATGGGATTTATCCCTCCTACTGGAGTTTGATATCCAGGTTACTTGATAAGCTAGACTGAGAAAGGCATGTGCATGCATATGTGGATCAATATCTAATATTGAGGTCAAATATATCTCAGACAACTTCTCTAGATCAAGGAACATGGATTGAACATTGAAGAAGATGATGATTCCATGCCTTAAATTCATTTTGGATATTATAGACAAAGGAATTAGACAATCACTATAAAACCTGAAAGATCATAGGTTGAAATTGTTCTCCAACTTTCCTGATTATTTGGGTAGCAATAATGTGTGATTAGGCACTGCTCTTTGTTTGTGATGACATAAAGAGGTTATGGACATTCACTGCCAACATAAATAGGAACCTATGGGGTCACACACATAAGATACATCTAGAAGAGGAGTTTAATCATGAATAATAATTAAATTGACTGCCAAAGTGTTTAGGTGTTCAAATTCAGCAACGAATCAACTGACTAGACTCCCAACCGATTGCTTTAAGTGTTGAAACAACTGGTTGAGTGTCAGGTTGATTAGAAATTACATTGGTTGAATTCTGCATGAACAAGGGTGTTGAGAGACTTATTCACCTAGTGAACCGATTAGTTGGAGGTCATGAATTGAACTGCTCGTGAGGGAAAGACGCCCGGTTCATGGTGCATTTTGATTATATAAAGGATTAGTACTGATGTCATGTCGTGCATTAATTGGATTAGAATTGTCAATTCATATGTGATTGGAAAACATGATAAATGATTGGTTCACTGGGTGAACCTATCAAATTGCATGGCAACCTATCAGCTCGTTTGTGGACTGACCATTTTCCCTATCACATGTTGCAAATTTTCATGAAATTTCGGTCATTTCCATTGCCACACAAACTGGGAACCCTGACCCTAACCCCCCATAAATGGAGGGGTATTGAGGGCTTCTCAGACACAATAACTCAATTGCTTCTAACAATTATTGTCCTCTCTGGTTGTGGTAACCAATATAGAGACCGAGCAAGTCCTACCTGATAAAGGCAGGGTTAACAATGGAGAACAATTGTGATAGTGCAAGATGGTGACTAGTACACCAACAGGAGGAACAACTCCTTCCTACATGTTCTAGAATAACAATAAGAGTTCTAGGTGGTCTGTGTAGAATACCATAGAGGCATGGATACCTTTCCCTCTAGGAGGTAACATCAACGTGTTGTCCATGGTGGAGACCATGAGCTTCTGTAAATGTCGTTCCAGTGCAACTAGAAAATAGCTACACCACTGCAACAAGGAATAATCATTGGATATGCTCCAGGACCAGGTATGACCTTGTTTAACCATCTTCCCATACATTGTTGTTGATGCAATCTTGTTGTTGTGGGGAATATGGATAGAAATTTGTTTGTTTAATGTTGCCTATCTAATGTCATGTTTTCAAATAGTGGTATCAGAGCCATGTCAATTTACTATGTTTTGGGATAATTGGTGTGATCGAAGTTTTGTTTATCACTTTTATTTATTTCATACGATGTGAGTATTTAAAATGATGTGCATATTGACCATCCTAAATCATATGTCCAAAAAGGAGCAGATATAGAGTAGTCGGACTCTTAAAATAGTAACTCGACACTTAAGCCCCCCACAACTATTATACGGTGTCTGACGTAGTAATTGGGGTTGAACTATAGGGACAAGGTTAACAAGTGTTAAGCTCACAAGGTCTCAGACTCATATACTCTAGATAAAAAGGGTAGCTTGAACGGGTGTTCCCAAAGGAACGATGGTACTCAAACCAAAGTAAAGAAAATAAAACAAAGATAAGAAGAACAAAGCACAATAAAAGAACATGTAAATGAAGATATGGAGGGAAACTTGGATTGGGTTTCACCTACTAAGACTTCTCACCAACATGCAACATTATCTCTCCCTCTCATATACTCCTAGAAAGATTACAAGCAATCATACATGGTGTCTATTCCCTTCTCTCTTGAGATAAGGATAGATCTAATTCTAGGGGTAACCTCTCGCTTGATATGACTACACAAAAACATCATAACAGAATGTATCATCTCAAGCTTTAACATTCCAAAATTCTCATGTATTCATACTACTCCATAACACATGATAAAAGTGATATTACTCTCTTGAGATATCAACAATCAAGCATCACAAGATGGTTGCTAAGCATACAAGTGAAGCATTAAAATTGATGCATGGAGATAATCTTGACAAGAGTATATATATATATATATATTCAAAATGGAGAAACAATATACATGTTGGGAGAGCCTTAGTGACTACTCCCAACCCAAGTTAAGATGTTTAGCCACACATGTTCACGAGCAGCATAACAACATTACAAGAAGATAGATACATCAAGTTCCATGAAGTGATGAGGGAAGTACATTGAGATGGAAGTGATAGATCTAGATGGAGCGAGAAGAATGTGATACAACTCAGTACTTCTTTGGAAATAGATCCAGAAGGTCGATGGTGCAGACGGTCTTTTTCCCTCAAAGAAGATGGAGCCTTCAATCTTCTCTCTTCTCAGCTTCTACCTTTGGAGATTCAAGACTGATTCGATGGATGGATGGAGATGAGTCTGGAAAATGGCATCACTTCATGGTACTATCAGATCTGATATATGATCCTCTCTGATTTGACATGACAGGTGGGTGGCATATTTATAGGTACATTCCACTGACTTAACCCCTTGACCACAATCTAGGTCTGGTCTCCGGTGAAACTCGATCGTGGTAGAGGCTTCATTGCCATTCTTTCCTCAGTTGAGGTCGGTGGAACCCCTTCCTCAGTCGCGGTCTATTTTGCTGCATTCTTGGCTGAGGATCGCAGTCGAGGTCGACTTAGCAACCCCCTCAGTTGCGGTCTAGTTGATGTGGCCATCTTTTAGGACCATGGTCGAGGTTGAGATGTTCCTTTCCTTGGAGACCTCGAGGTTACAGTCTTTATGTCGGTCACGGTTTCCATGTTGATCGCGGTCGTGAAGAGCTTGGGGTGCAAATTGACCATGAGCATAGGGTATTAGGGTGAACTTGGAGACCTTGACCATGGTGAGATGGTCTTTGTTTGATGAATGATCATGGTCGAGGTGATGTCCGTGACCTGGGCTAGATATGTACCTAAAACCAAAGGGTATAATGTGTAAGTGAAGTAATTAACAGAAGATGCTAAAATAGTGGGGAAATTAGCAAAAGATATGCTAGGGAAGGTATAAAATGTATGCAAAAGTGTGAAAAATAAAGTGTTATCGACTTCCCCAAACTTAGAATCAAGAATGTCCTCAGGATAAGTGTAGGCTCAAGATCATAGAGAGAAGTAGCAGATATGTGTGACAAAATTTAGCAAAATGGTACACTACTAAGTTATCTCATTCTTGCATCAAGATTGTCGCAGTATGTTTTCTCAACCGTTAAAGTCTCATTCCTCCCTCTTATATCTAGAGTTGCACAAGTTCTAGTTCTCACCATTGCCTTAAATTGTAAAAGGTTTCTCCTTCTCAACATATCACCCCTTCCCTTTAGGTTACCAACCATACTAGTAAAACATATCCTTGAGGAGTAGCTTTCACACTCTTTCTTTATTTTCAGTTGGCCCTATGCTAATGTGTTCAGGTACACTTTATGCTTTAAGTGTTTTCCTCTTCTCCTGATCTCCCTCACCCACAACTGTTGTAAGGACAGTGTTGCCCTTTTGGGCATCTTAATTTAATTCAGGAGGTTTCATGAGTTTCTTTTTGGATCGGAGGTGGGTAATTTTGGCTTCAAGGTTCCACTTACGGGCTGACATATCATCATTCGTGAGTGTAGTAATACACCGACTGTGTGGAAGCTTTTGGCATCTTTTGTCCACAACTCTCACTATATATATATATTTTTTCTTCTTTTTGGCTATTTACACCTCCTTTCTGGCTTGGGTGAGAGGGATTTAAGCAGTCTTCTGGGCGGCGAACCCTTTTTTTAAGCGGGTATGGATTTACTTGAAAGGGTAGCTATTTTCTTCTCTATGGAGATAGGGATTTTCTGGTTGGAATCGTAAGGTAAGGGTGGTTGGTCAGGAGTATGGATAGGTGAAGTTCTCTAGTTTCCAAGGGTTTCATGAGCTTAAGGTTATTGCATACACAATGTCTTATTGCAAGAATGAGATAGAGTAGTATTTCTATGTTTCTCATTTTACCATTATGTGTATGAGATGCTCGTATATTTCTCTCTAGGAAAAAAATAGTAATACAACTTTTAGCATGAAAATAGACTAGATTCTAAATTCTAAGGTAACTTCACAAAAAACATTTAGGCAAAAGGGCAAGAGTAGTCTGGCAGAACTAAAATCTGCACATGTAAAGTTTGTGGAAATATGGAAATTTCAAAAAATTGAGAGGTAAAATGGTGATAAAATTGTGCCTCTCTAGCCCGTTTGTGACCCCTCCCCAAAACTTATCCTTCACCCCGACTCGGGGTGTCAAAATTTGAGTGAGACGTATAAATGAGCTTTCTTTATTCTGGTTTATTGGTGATGAAGGCCCACTTGGACTTGAGGAGCATACTCTCATACACTCCTCATAGCATATGATAATGCTCGTATTGCATCCCCTCCACTTTTGTGTTCAGGTTGGCTAGGGTTGTCATCCAGGCCAGGCAGTAGAAGCCACAATCATTCGATAGAGGCACCTGGTGAGGGTCCTATTGCATAACTGTGTCTTCTTTAAGTCTTTTCCTGCTACATGCTTGTATCCTTTGCCGTGACTTTTCAACATATCAACAATCGCCTCTGTGCATGTGACATCCTTTTCTTCTATTGGAGTCTTTGTGGTAGTCATGTTTGTCTTCTTGTTCAACCTACAGGTTGCGTCTGAGCTATAATATAATACTACAATCCTTTCTATGATGTTCAGCACCAGAAAAGTCCAATGATTATCATAAAGAATCGAAAGGAATATGTAGTCTGCGAGGGATGTCACGAGGCATTATTGTAGGCGTTTCTTCTCGCCTGATCTTTTATCTTTTATGATGTCATCTACCAGTAGGAAGTATGTCATATGTGTGTTTGGCAAGTTGTCCCTTAAGAGGGCTTGGTAGACTGACATTGTGCTTACTGATACATACCCTCCTATTCTCAACATTTCCCAAAGGTCATCCTTCAGTAAACATATACCTTCTCTTCCGAATACAGCTTCTTCCGACATGTCATAATCTTTCAAGGACCTCATTATGATGTTTAGTGATTTTGTAGATAGGTTGACACAACTCCATCTGTCGAAGTCCTTGAATGTGGGTATTATCTCCCTTGCTAGTTCGTCTAGTCTT
The DNA here is from genome assembly GCA_963693085.1 of Alisma plantago-aquatica. Lineage (NCBI taxonomy): Eukaryota > Viridiplantae > Streptophyta > Magnoliopsida > Alismatales > Alismataceae > Alisma > Alisma plantago-aquatica. The sequence goes on from OY856411.1 coordinate 894,881,148, forward strand.
TCTTCTGACAGATCATCTTCTTCTACTTCTCCTTCTTCTGGTTGTTCTGGTGAAGGTTGTTCTGCTTTGTCTTTAGTCATTGGAGGTTGTTTAGGTTCTTTTCCCGGTATGCTTGCTGCACCTGCTCCAATATATGCATTCCAGCTTTCTTTCCATGCTTCATCCCTAGCTGGTTCTGTTGGATCAACCCATAGGGTTCTCAGTTGTTCCCTCCAAGTTACATTTTCAGGTAGAGGGATCTCCTTATTAAGTCTTCGTGATATTGCGTCTGAAGGCATTGTCAGGGCGCTAAATAAGTGGCGATCGTGGATGACCTCCATTGTGTAAATACTACACAACCCATGTACATCTTCAGTGCATAAGTCCTCTATTGGGATGCCTTTGTTGATGGCTTCCATCATCCTAAGTACGACGAAGGTGCAATCCCCCTGAGCCAGCCTCTTCTTGTGGGACTTTCTTACAGATAGAAAATAGTTTCCAGATGTTGTTGAATCTGTTATTTGCTAATTGTATCACTTTCTACAGATGTAGCGGTATTTTTAGGACATATCTGGCTTCTTTCCTATTATATATCAGGGGAGTGTCATCCAGTTCGGCAGTGCAGTAGTTATCACTATCGTCTTTCGCTCATATAGATTGACAACGATCAGATCCCAATGCTTTACGTTCCTTATAGGTAGGATTATGAACTTTGTCCCCTTTCTAGGCACTGCTTCTTTCAGATCAGTCACATCAATATCCTTGTAGTCCTTGTTATATAAGAGGCTTGCTAGATGTGTGGTGCCATTAAACACCGGTTGGATCTTGTATAAGTGTAGGAACTTTTTCAGTAGGGTGATGTAAAACACTTTAAATAGTTTCTTGTGTACGCGTGCCTTTTTTAAGAAAATCCCTCTGAAGTGTTCTCTAGTTAGACTTCTACCCTTGTTGTGATATATGACATCGGCTCTGGGTAGATTATCGTCAAGGATATCTTATATGATGTGGACATCTCTGTATGTGATTCTTGACAGTGTAGTCATATCCATTCATGTCATCTTGCATGGCAAAGGGGGATCTACACCTAATTTTGCATCTTTAATCGATGTGCTCCGCTCTCTGGCGGGCTCGTTCGTGAAGAAAGCAGCGAGCCTGCCTTCCTCATCGTCTGAGGTTCCATCCTGTGTTGTAGGGATGGTTGTTTTTTCAGTTGTATGTGGGCCCTCTGTGCTTGTTGGGATTGGTGCAGTCACCTTTTCTGCCACCTCTGGAGAAGCTTCTCTAGCAGTTCCATCTTTAAAATTTCTTTCCTCAAATGTGTGACCCAGCTTGGCAGTGGCCAGTTCTGCTAGAGTTTTTTCCATTTTCCCGTCATCGATGCGGTCTTTCTACTCGATGTGAACTGGGGATTGTAGGAAGCCACTACATAATTCCATCCCAGACGTCAGATCATCCAACAACGTATCTATATCTCTGATGTCTCTGAACATCATATCTTCTATCCTTATGATTTATGCTCTGGTGATGACTTCTTGTGTTGGTTTTTCTGATGCAGGCTTTCCTGTGGTCAGAGTAGTTTTGTCTTCTGTTGGTTCCCCCTTTTCCTTATTAGCTCCTATTTTGTCCTCTTCATAATTGTTGTTTAAATCTAGCTCCCTTGACAACGTAGTAGTCTTCATCTTTATCTCATTTTTTTTAGCAAGTCCAATGCTGGTGGTGCTTCCTTTGCCTTAGGTTCAGCTGCTAAGGTGGTTTTTACATTGGTGCTTTCTTCCTTTCGCATTGAACCTACATCTGTCCCTCCCACATTATCGTCGTCGTCATCAGGGTTCAGATGGATCGATGATGCTTGTGATGTGGAGAGCCCTTGCTCTTCTTTTTACATTGTTGGCTATCAAACTACTTGCATTCGGCTTCCATCTTCTGCCGGTCTTCTTCCAAATGTTGATGCTCCTGGTCGAAGTCGTTCATCGATGCCTTGTATCCACTTGTTAAGTGGTCTCTATCAGCTTACATTGCATCCCTTTCTCCCCTGAGGGCTGTCATTTCCTCCGTGAGGGCCTTCAACACTCCCATCATCGCATTCTGGGTGTTTAGCACCTATTGCATGAACTAGGGTAGTGCCTCGGTCCTCTTGTTCAGTGTCTGTACCTACATAGTTAAAATACATAGGTTGGAGGTTATGCTCAAATTAAATTCAGATGTTTGATGTGTGTGTTGTCACATTGCATCAAACTTGTTACCTAGTATTTCTCTGAAGGTTGGAGGGTGTCGTGTTTGTGACTCGACATGTTTCGTGGATGCTTGTGGTTACTTCGGTAGTGGCATTGGCAGTGTCAGGATGTGAACTCTATGCTCCAACTATATCAACATTTAAGGATCACTTCTGGGATTGTCATTTCATGTACAGCTTCGGAGTCCTTGCCCTACTGGTGGGGGTCTTGTTTGTGCATCACTTATTGTTTGATGGTTGCCGCCTTAAGGTGTGACTTTTTCTTATTGTATTGACTGGGTTCACCTGGACATCCTGCTCTATTATTTATTCATGATGTTGGCACCCTCGCCCACTATTGTTTCAGTGGCTATGGTGAGGTGAGGTTACCTTCAGAGCTATATGCTTTTCTATCGCTTCCTTCTTCTTCCTTATTGCCAACTTTTTCTTCTCTTCTGGCTTCTTCTCTACTTCTACGGATTTGTCTTTATTGACTTCTTCATCAGTTGCCGATGTCTTATCTGTGACATTGCGGATGCCCCCTAAGTACATCTTGTCGATGTTTTCTTGGCTGGGCTGCAACTTGTGGGAGTCGTAATATGCCATATATGGGAGGGGAAGGAGTTTCTTTGAGCTGTTGTACTTATAGAACAACTTATCTCCTTTTTGAACTAAGATTCCTATGTTGACGAGGGACTTAATGTCGATATTTGTCTATCCCTCGATTGCTTTATATTTCTTCAACACTTCTGTATTCATAAAGGTAGGGTATGTTAGTTATCTGACCTCCCATGCAGAACTCTTGGTTCCGCTTGGACTCCTCTCCCATAGTTGCTGACAGCCTTATGATTAGTATTTTCCCTATTTTCACATTCTTCCTTTTCAGCATCGACCAAATCATGAACAGATCTCCCTTTATTACTCCCCCTATCTTTGACCTTTTATATATCGAGTTTTCCATTATCTTTTGTATCACTCTGATAAAGCATGAGGTGATCAGGTTAGCGTTTGAGTTCTTGGAGTGATGCTCATCTTCTCCCGTCAGGTCTTCCCACATCTTGTGACTATCATATCCGATGGTCTCCTTCTGTCCCAGAGCAGCAGAGTAGGCTTTGGCTTCTACTATTGTCTTCATGAAGATAGTATTCAACATCACTTCTGTGATTATGTGAGACTTTCTCCCTAGTCTCACCTCCATTTTGTAGTCTCCGCCCCCCTTTTTGTGTTCTTCTTCATATACTGGGAGCTTCTCCAGGGAAGACATGAATTTGTCCATCAACTTCTTCGAGGATGGGGCTTCAGAGGTGCATAGGGTGTACAGGGTTGCTCCCTCTAAGAAATTGACGACCCTATCATAGACTCCCATCTTTTTGAAGTCGTCTACGTCCAGGTACCTAGATCTTGACTTCTGACTTCCAGTCACATTGTGACTGGTGTACAATGTCTCTTGGTACAAAGGTAGGCCCACTCTACTCTAGGGCTACCTCTTCAGTATATTCTCCCTCCTTGTTGGTCGTCTCTGTCTCTTATCCTTTTGTCTTTTTAGCAGCTATCACCTTTACCTTTTTGCTGCTTCGTGTTGCCTTGGGCTCAGCCTTCCTTTTCCCAAAATCCTTAGCTCAGACTCCATGGGTTGGTATTCTGAGGTTCATGTCTGTGTCGTGCTTTGTGCAGACTCTAATCCTTCTAGTTTCTGGTTCCCCAGAATGTTCTAATATTATTCCATCTGTAGATGTTGTTGAAGCCTCCAGGCTGGTGGCAGGCTTGTATTAGTTTCCAAGGCTTTTGTTAGCTTCTCCACAATCATCTCTAGTTCTTTCAATGAGGTTTCCCTCTTTGCCAATGAGTCGTTAGTTGAAGAAGACAACCTAAAAACTTTCAGATTGATTTTATAATTAATATATCTTTCAATTCATCAGTGATTCTATTTAACTTTTCTCATATGTATATGTATGTTGTATGTTTTCAGCCATTTCCCTAGGACCTCGACCTACGGTCATCACTCATGAAATGAAGAACACCGTGAATGTGGTCCAAGATGAGGAAAATGAAGCGGTCAAACTCAAAAGGAAACAACTAAGGGAGACCATGACTTGAGGTCTCCACCGCGACCGTAGTTAAAATTACTCGATTTTTAGTTATTTGTGGGCACTGCAACCCGGGGATGAAAACTAGTGCGACGGCCCACTGTCAAGGTTCTTACACCGCGACTGCAAAGTTGGGGTTTGACCTGTTCCATTGGGAATGATGGTTGGGCAGAGGGTCGAGGCATTGATTGGAAAATTGTTGGAGGTAGTTTAAATGTTGATGCCCTTGAGATTGAAACACACTCAAAAAACTGCCCTAGTACGGGCAGGGGCGCCGCGAAAACACTCGGTGAGTGGGAAGGGAAAAGATGATCGGTGGATTCATTGATGATGCGGTGAAGCTCAAACCAGCAGAAGGGGTAAAGGCATGTGAAAATGTCAAGCGAAAGAGCAAACTAGGTCTAACAATGGTTGCGGCAGTGGGTAGTGAATCGAACAACTAGAAAAGGTGTTTAGAAGATTACCTTAGTGGCGGAAAATTGACTAAACGTGGGGGTGAAGGGCTAGTAGTGGCGGCAATTTGTGCTTTTTTTGCGGTGACGGAGCAAACTCGGTCGGTGTCGTAGGTGAGAGGGTTGACGATTCATTGTTCTTGATGAGAAAACTGAGATTTTAGGCAAGAACAACAATTTACTAAGGGTTTAAGAATATATAGGAGAGACACCGTGACTTGCGGCGCAAACAAGAACTGCAGTGGCGATCGTCCCTCTCTATAGCATGTAACTCGGGTCGTGACCTAGTTGGTCTATAGACAATCACCACGGTTGTGGTACATCTGCGCCACGATCACAGTCATGAATGCGACCTACGCTCCACCCAAACCAATTAAACACTTGAACCAAAACATAAACTTGATCCATTAATCAAACTATCTTTTTCAAAGAAAATATAAGATATATACAATCTTACTAGAAAAGGGAAAATTAACAAAATAAAGAGCACAAAATTCAAAAGTTTTAAAACAAAGGAAAAACATAAATTCAACAAATCAACAAAAACTTAGGTGGCCTCCCAAGAAACGCTTGTTTAGAGTCTATAGCTCGACTTCCTAATCATTCACTTTTCACCTTCCCCAGCTGATTGTGGTGTCCCCTCATTCTTTTCATTTCCTGACCGGATGGGTTCCTACAAACTAATTTTTGACCTTCTTACAAAGGCTTCATCTTCATAGAATCTCTTTACCCTATGTCCATTAACCTTGAAAATGCATGTCTTTTACCCTAAAATTTCCATCATTCATGATGGGTATATCTTCACTACTGAGAAAGGACCTAACCACCTCGTTCTTAACTTTCCTGGAAACAGTTTGATGCTCGAGTTAAATAGGATAACGTTATCCCCTTCATGAACATCCTTGTTTTTTAAGTGTTCATGCCAGACCTTAGTCCTTTGTTTATAAATTCTTGCATTCTCATAGGCATGTAGTCTCAGTTCCTCTAGCTCCTGAAGATGTAGAAATCTTTTTTGGCCCGCCTTGTCAAGGTTCATATTCAGGAATTTGATGGCCCATAGAGCCTTGTGTTCAAGCTCAAGTGGTAAATGATAGTACTTTCCATAAATAAGCTTGTAGGGTATTGTCTCTATAGGTGTCTTGTACGCAGTTAGATAAGCCTATAGAGCATCATCTAGCTTCATTGACAAACCCTTTCATGTATGACTCACTATCTTCTCCAGAATTTGCTTGATTTGTCTGTTTGATACTTCTACCTATCCCGATGTTTGGGGATGGTATGGTTTGGCGACTTTGTGTTTCACTCCATATTTCTTTAGCAGCGATTCAAACTGTCTTTCTTTGAAGTGTGATCCTCCGTCATTTATGACTGTGTAGGGCACTCCAAAGTGCGAGAAGATGATTTTTTAAAAGAGTTTAATCATGGACTTGGAGTCACACGTCTGAGTGACAACTGCTTTGACCCATTTTGAAACATAATCGACAACAACAAGTATGTATTGATTTCCTTTTGACAATGGAAACGATACAATCAATTCCCCAGACATCAAAAATTTTAAATTCCACCCATTCCACCATGGGCATTTCATTTATTCTTCTTATGTTCCATGTGAGCTGGCATTTCTTACATGCTTTAACAAAATATGCTACATATTTAAAAAGTATGAGCCAATAAAACCCAAATTGTAGTACTTTCGTTGTAGTTCTTTCTCCACTGTGGTGTCCGCCATAGGGAATAGAGTGACACTCTTTTAGAATCAAAGGAGCCTCGTCCTCTGGTATGCACCTACGGTATAGACTATGAGAATACCTCTTGAACAGTAATGGGTCATCCCAGTAATAGTTCTTGATGTCGGTAAATAGTTTCTTCTTCTGGTGGTATGTAATTTCCAATGGAAGCTGGCTACAAGCTAAATAATTACAGAGATTGGCAAACTAAGGTAATCTCTGCTCATCAAACTGAGCCATCATTAGAGGTTCATTGGGATAATTGTCGTTCACGGGTAAGTGATTATCTTCATCGTAAACCATTCTAGACAAGTGGTCTATGACCACATTTTCTTTCCCCTTCTCATCAATTATTTCATGATCAAATTCCTACAACAGTAGAGCCCACCGCAAAAGCCATGATTTCATATCCTTTTTCTACATCAGGTATTTAATTGCTCCATGTTCTGTATATACCTTCACCTTTGATGCTATTATGTACGACTTGAACTTGTCAAAAGAAAAAACTATTTCTAACATCTCGTTCTCAGTTGTGGTATAGTGTACATGTGCCTCATCTAATGTGTGATTGGCATAGCAGATTACATGGTTCTTTTTGTCCTTTTTTGACCTAGGACAACACCTATTGCATAATCACTAGCGTCACACATGATCTCAAATGGTAACTCCCAATCAGGGGCTTATAGGATCAACACAGTTGTTAATGCTTTCTTTAGGGTATTGAAAGCCTCCAAACATTCATTGTTGAAATCGAATTCAGTGTCGTTGAGTAAAAGATTGGATAAGGGCTTTGAAATCTTCAAGAATTCTTTTATAAAACTCCTACAATATCCTATGTGACCAAGAAAACTTCTCAGTCTCGTTATAGACTTTGGTGGTGGTAGTTTCTATATGACTTCTATTTTACTCTCGTCCACTTCGATCTCCTTTTTAGAAATTTTATGTCCCAGGACTATTCTATTCTATACCATGAAGTGGCACGTTTCCCAATTCAAAACCAAATGTTTCTCTTCGCATTTTTTCAATACCAAGGACAAATTTCTCAGACATGCATCAAAATCCATACCATAAACTAAGAAATCATCCATAATGACTCCCACTATATCTCCCATGAAATCGAAGAACATCGAGATCATGCAAAGTTGGAATGTTGTGGGTGTGTTGTATAATCCAAATGGCTTTCTTCTGAATGCATACGTGCCATATATGCATGTGAATGTCATTTTTTCCTGGTCATCCGGGTGAATGGGGACCTGGTAAAAACCTAAATAGGCATCCAAAAAGAAAAAATAGTCGTGATGAGCCAACCTTTCTAGAACTTGGTCAATGAATAGTAAGGGGAAATGATCCTTCCTTGTGGCAACATTCAGTTTCTTGTAATCTATGCACATTCACCATCCTGTAATAGTTCTAGTAGTGACTTTGTCACTATTCTCTCCCTTCAGTACTATCATTCCTCCTTTCTTAGGCACGATGTGAATAGGACTCACCCAATTACTATCCTAATCGAGTAGATAATTTCGGCGTCTCACAGTTTCAGGATTTCCTTCTTTACAACTTCTTTCAACATTTGGTTTAGCTTTCATTGGGGCTGAACTAGCGACTTAGCAGACTCTTCCAAATATATTCTATGCATGCAGATAGCTGGGCTAATCCCTTTGATGACCTCTACAGAATATCCTATCACCTTTCTATGTTCTTTCAGCTCCTTTAGTAGTCTTCCCATTTGTTCTTCAGTCAGGCTTGCATTCACAATAACATGGTTCCTCTCCTCATGGTCTAGAAACTCATATTTTAGCCCTTTCGGAAGTGGTTTGAATTCAGGCTTCGACTTAGGTGTCTCTTTCTCTTTGGGAGATTGTTCGAGTGAAACATACTTAATTGTTTCGATAATTTCTTCTTCATTACTAAGGTCTCCTTCATCCTAATTTAGATAATCAAAGATTTCAACCACCTCATGGTCTTCTATAGTTGGATTGGGTTTGTTCAAGGCCTGCATCAGGGGGTCCATGATTTCCTTTTCTTCTTCCACTTCCTTACAGTACTGGTTGTAACTATCCATAAAGTAGACTAACTCGAAAAGAGATGGTCCCTTCATGGCATCCTGAACTCGGAATTCTACGTGGTTGTTTCCCACACGTAGGGTCATAATCCCCTCTACGACAACTATCAATTCTCTTCTAGTTGCCAAGAATGGTCTCCCTAATATCATCGCACACCTTGGGTCTTCAAGTGTGTCAATTACCATGATATCGTAGGGAATAAAGAATCTTTTGAAGCGAATGGGTACGTCTTTGACTATTCCAACAGGTCGTTTGAAAGTGCGATCAACCAATTCAATCCTCATGTTTGTTTTAACCATATCCGTCAAACCAATTTTTTGGGCTAGACTCAAAGGCATAAGACTGATGCTTGCTCCCAAATCTGCCAAACCTTTTCTCTCTACATTGTCTCCAACACCAGATGGTATATTGAATTCCCCAGGGTCCTTCTTCTTTGGTGGCAGCTCTGCCTGGACGAAAGCACTTGACATATTAGCTAACTACACTGTCTCGATATGGTCCCCTCTCCTCCTTTTGGTGATGAGATCTTTGAAAAACTTGGCATAGGTTGGCTTCTCCTCTATAGCATCCATGAATGAAAAGTCCATATGTAGTTTCTTTACCGCTTTCATGAACTTCTTGTATCTTCTCTTCAGGTGTGCTTTAATGAACTTATATAGGAATGGGACTCTCAGTGCAAATGGACTCTTTTTCTTGAAAATCTCCTCAATAGCATCATGTTTCCTAACTTCTTTGTCTTTCTCCTTGCTTTCTTCCACTTTTTCTATATCAACAGATTTTTTAGGAGTGACCTCTTTCTCAGGTGGTTGTTCATCATCTCTTTTTTCCTCATCATTGCTTCCAGTTCTTGAGTTACTTAGCATCCTCCCAGATCGGAGGGTAGCCATCTTTGCAGTTTTGGTGTTGGATGGATATTTCCCAGAAGGATTCTTTACCATCTCTGCCAACTGTGCTAGTTGTTGGTCAATTTGGCATTGATGGGTCTGCATGTCATCCATTTGAACTTACATAGTGGTCAAAACTCTAGAGTTAGAAACACCACTTTGAGCTAACTAATCGTTCATCGTAGCTTGCCTTTTAGCAAAATCAAATAGTTGGGCGACTAGATCCGGTTGTTTGTTATTTGTTCCCTGACATGACCCTTGGTTTTGGTTCTGCCCTTGACTTGGTCATGTGTTTTAATGATTCATATTTTTAGTTTGACCCTGATAGTTGTTCTTATTTGTCTGATAGTTTGTTGTTTGTGTATATTGGGTATGTCTGCTTCTCTTTTCAAACCCTAGGGGTGGTTTTTGTGAGTTGTTCAGTTGGTGTGAGTTCTCAACTGCATCTTTGTTTCCATAACTGAAATGGGGGTGGTCTGGACTCTTGAAGTTGGCGTAGGAAACATAATACTTCTCCTCTTCACTTTCACTTTCATCACTTTCCTTGGTCCTGGTCTAGATACAATTATCAAGCCCATGCCCCCCTTCTCTACAGGTGACACACTTCATGACCTTCTCAGTATGCTTCTTGTCCTTAACTCCAGTATATTTCAGCTATTTTACATCAGTTGCTATTTTCTGAATTTGTTCCTTTATGGTCTCTAAAGCCTTGGCTTCAAAAGATGGTCCTTCAAACCCTACTTTCCTCATTGACTCTCTGTCATTCCTATCATAGTCTATGCATGCATGCAGTGCAACCATGTTGCCTATTATCTTTATGGTTCTACTTGGCTTCTTCCCAAGGAAATCACTGCTAGTGGCTGCATTTAATGAAGTCCTTTCCATAGGAGTTATACCATTATAGAAAGTGGTCACAAGGAACACCTTATGATAATTGTAATGTGGACAATCTCTTTGGTACTCTTGGAAATGTTCCCATGCTTTGTGCAAGTTCTCTCACGACTTCTATGCAAAACAAGTAATCTTCTGCATGTTGTGGATTGTCCTCTATGTAGAATAAAGCTTAGTAACAAAAGCATATGCCAGGGGTCACCACCCATCTATTGATGGGTGAGGGAGATTGAGGTACCAAGATAGAGCCTTGTCCTTCAATGAGAAATTGAAGCCTTTACATTATATCACCTCTTACGGAACTCCCCTCATCTTGATGGTATCACAAATATTTTCAAATGCATTGAGATGATGGTATGGGTTTTCACTCCTCAAATTCCCACAAAAAGGTTTATTTTGTATCATCGAGATGATAGCTGGTTTTATCTCAAAATCTGCTACGTTGAAGTGTGGTATGATGATCGGGCATCCAGATTTGTTGGCCCTTGTTGCTACCAATTCTCTAAGAGTCTTCCCTTCTTCATCATCCTCATTGTCGCTATCCCGATCATCATGCTCTCACTCATTGTCACGATGGTTGCGGTGGTGCCTTCTTCAACGTCTATAGTGTCATTCTTCATCGCACCGGTCTTCTTCGTGACGATCGTCATCATGATGATCTTCATCCCTACATTCTTCTTCATGCTGATGAGCTTCATTGTAATGTCCATCTCTATCTTTGTCCGACCCTAGTGGTGGTGGGGGTCATGTTGAACCCTCACATTATGCTCATCACCAGTGAGAGTATCGTCCATGCGAGGCTACATGGTAACTCAAGGTTAAGGAGCAAATTCAAACGAGTCTGCTTCCTCTGGGGTTCCTGAATCGACGACATAGTCAAGTTAGTAAATTGAACATGTTAAAGCAAACTATTCTTCACAAACACAGGGTAGTAGACTTAAAGTAATGGTGTGGTCAAGGTTATTACTAAGCTTGAGGCACGGGAGTATAGTTGTTGGACTCAAGTTCTTAACAGTGACGTTTTGCCTTGTCCCTCGCAATGGTGCCAAAAAGTTGACCAGCCTAAATCACACATCCAAAAAGGAGCAGATCTAGAGTAGGCAGCCTCTTAAAATAGTAACCTGATACTTAAGCCCCCCACAACTATTATATGGGGTATGATATAGTAATCGGGGTCGAACCACATGGACAAGGTTAGCAAGTGTTAAGCTCACAAGGTCTCACACTCATATACTCATGATAAAAAGGGTAGTTTGAACGGGTGTTCCCAATGGAACGATGGTACTCAAAGATAAATAAAGGAAATAAAACAAAGATAAGAAGAATGAAGCATAATAAAAGAAGATGTAAACGAAGATATGGGGGAAACATGGATTGGGTTTCACCTACTAAGACTTCTCACCAACATTCAATGTCATCTCTCCCTCTCATATACTCCTATCAAGATTACAAGCAATCATACATGGTGTCTATTCCCTTCTCTCTCGAGATAAGGATAGATCTAAGTCTAGGGGTAACCTCTCTCTCGAGGTGACTACACAAAAACCTCAAAGCAGAACATATGATCTCAAGCTTTAGCATTCCAATATTCTCATGCATTCATACTACTCCATGACATAAGATAAAAGTAATATTAATCTCTCAAGATATCAACAATCAAACATCACAAGATGGTAGCTAAGTGTACAAGTGAAGAATTAAAGCAGGTGCATGGAGATAATCTTGACAAGAGTATATATATTCAAAATGGAGAGACAATAAACATGTTTGGAGAGCCTTATTGGCTACTCCCAACCCAAGTTAAGATGTTTTTCCATACATGTTCATCGGCAGCATAATGGTGTTATAACAAGATAGATACATCAAGTTCCACAAAGTGATGAGGGAAGTACAACGAGATGGAAGTGATAGATCTAGATGGAGAGAGAAGAACGTGATACCACTTAGTACTTCTTTATATCTAGATCTAGAAGGTCGATGGCACGTACGGTCTTCTTCTCTCAAAGAAGATGGCGCCTTCAATCTTCTCTCTCCCCAACTTCTGCCTTTAGAGATCCAAGACTGATTGGATGGATGGATGGAGATAAGCCTAGAAAATGGTAGCACTTCGGGTACTATCAGATCTCATATATGATCCCCTCTGATTTCACAGGTCGGGTAGGTGGCCTTTTATAGGTACATTCTACTGACTAAACCCCTTGACCGTGGTTGAGGTTTGGTCTTAGGTGAAGCTTGATCATGGTAGAAGCTTCATTACCATTCTTTCCTCAGTCGAGGTCGGTTGAACACCTTCCTCGGTCACAGTCTAGTTGTTGCATTCTTCATTGAGGATCACGATCGAGGTCGACTTAGCAACCCCCTCAGTTGCAATCTAGTTGTTGTGGTCTTCTATTAGGACCGTGGTCAAGGTCGAGGCATGACTTGCCTTGGAGACCTCAAGGTCAGGGTCTTTATGTCGGTCACGGTTTCCATGTTGATCGTTGTCGTGACGAGCTTGGGTGCAAATTGACCACGAGCGCAGGGTATTAGGGTGAACTTGGAGACCTTGACCATAATTATATGGTCTTTGTTGGATGAATGATTGCATTCGAGGTGATGACCGCGTCCTAGGCTAGATATGTACTTGAAATCTAAGGGGAAAATGTATAAGTGAAGTAATTAACATAAGATGCTAAAATATTGGGGAAAATTAGCAAAAGATATGCTAGGGAAGGTATAAAATGTATGCAAAAAGTGTGTAAAATAAACTATTATGACATATCCATTTGAAGACCACATACCATCCCAAACTTATATATGTTGCCCTAAAATTGTTTTTGTTGGTGGATGTGTAGCATGGTTATGGCCAATAACCCACAATATCTATGTGTGGTTGGATGGTTTATTTTATACCTATTTTATCTTGATTTATATACTGAGCCTCAACCTCTTCTTCTCAATGTAAAAGCATTATTCTTTCCTACCTTTTCTCCCTTGAATGTAGCTCAAGGCTTCTCATTACCATGTAATAATTTTAATAGCAATAAGATAGTTTCTTTTCTTGCAATGAAGAAGATGGTGATCAAGCGTCAGGTGATCTGACTGTTTCACGTGACAAGCCAACTGCTCGGAGGATCAAGGAGGGAAGAATCCAAAAGAACAAACTGACTGACTAGTGGACCAAACTGACCATTTGGAGGTGTCCCAACATCGATTGGATAGGAGGCCAGACGACCACTTCTAATGACCAATCGACCGTCCAAGTGGCGAGCCGACTGGTTTAAGGATTTAACCTATCTACTCAGATTGGAAAGCACAAGTATACACCAACAACAGGTTCATTCATGTGATGTTCACCTTGGTGGTAGTAGTTCCTAGTGGCTCCAAGGAATTATAGTAGTATAGACATAACCACCATTAATGTTTTATATTGCATGTTTACATTGTGGGATATAGCATGTATATGATATGTACCATATATGTGTATTTGGTAATTGGATATGTTGTTCATTTAATACCCACACGGGTATCATAGCTATGCTACCCATTTTCAAAGGGGGAATTTTCATAAATACTGATTCCCATTTCCTTCTATTTGTCTCGTGCTTCCTTTTTTTCTTCTCCCCCTTCCTTTGATTATGTTGTCTTCCTGAATAGGTTGATCCCTGATTTCCCACATCTAAAGATGGCAAACATTGATGGCGTCGATGATGATTTCCACACCCGAAGACGGTGAAGATCCCTAATTTTCCGCTTCCCTAATTTCTAGGTTTGAGGGTGTTTTGTTGGTGGTCAGAGGAGGAGGAGTAGGTGGCCTAGATTGCAATCATCGATGACGAAGATGTTGCTCAGGTGACAACCAGGTAAGAAACATCCCATGCCTCTCCCAGACCTTCTCCCTATATATGACGGACTATCAACCTATTTCGGGATCTGGTTCTCAATGTTATCATGTTTCATTCATGTATCCTTTTTCTATCTAGCTTCCTCTTGCATTTCTATCTTTTCTTTTCTTAATCTGAAGACAATTCCATTTATTCATCTTGAGTACCGTTCACTCTGTCGGTGCTTCAATGAAACCTGATGCATATTTAATTATCAAAGTCAAACAATTAGTTCTAATATTTAATTTTGTTTCATTGAATTTACTTTATGTAACACGCAATTGCCTTTGATTACCAACAATTATTGTATTTGTTAAATAGTTACTTTTCTGTTCACTAAGTGAAAGTAAAATCTAGATAATTAATTTATAGTTGTTGTTGTTGTTACTTGTTCTTGTTGGAATCATTTTTAGATATGTAGTGAGGTCCAGATATGTGTTTTCTAGTGGTTTATACACATGGGGAACATTTCACTAAAATAGTATTGAATATGATTAGTAATTGTAATGTAGTTGTTGGAATTAAATGTTGTAATACATATAGGTAGTTATTGAATTCATTATTCTTCTATCGTCTGAAATGAATTTACAATTAAATGTAGTTGAAGGAGTATGTACATGAAATGGGTGTCTTTTCAATATATTTTATTAGAACAATACTCATCCCTTTTTATGTTTTCTAAAATGGATTTTCATATGCCTGTTTATCAATCATTTATGCATTGTTTTTATGTAGGTTTTCCTATAGCCTAATTCTATTATGGATCATAGTCTCGATACTGATTCTAATAATGATATGATTTACTGTGATGATGATAATGTTCAATCTTATTCATCTTTCGACGCTGATACTATGTCCTCAGCTAATATCCCTAGAATTGGAATTGAATTCCAAAGTTTAGATGATCGTATATCTTTTTATTCTAGATATGCTGATAAGATTGAGTTTCATGTTAGGAAAGATGACAACCGTAATAAATGAGGTACCACGATTTTTCTTGATAAAGATGGTCTTTTGAGCCATGTTTGTGATGAAGTTGGTAATCTACATGATAAGTTGTCCGAGAAGCATAAGCATTCTTTGAAAAGGTGTGGTTGCAAAGCCATGTTACGATTTACACTAGACAAGTCGTCATCTAAATGGGTTGTTACTGATTTTGTTGATGAACACAATCACGATCTTGTAGATGGAAATCACTTGCGCTACTTGAAGTATAATTCTTCTCTTCACCAAACTCAAAAACTGATGCTTTCTATATCAAAAGCAAACATTCTTGTCTCTAAACAACTTGCGTTGATAGCATTTGAGTCTGGTGGTTATGAAAAGTTGACATTTACAAGTAGACAAGCTCATGGACACCTCAGTAGAAAGAGGAAGGAGTCATCTAAATATGTTGTGGATATGGTGTTATGTCATTTTGCAAGCTTCAAAGTCTTGGATTCTAAATTCTTTTATACGCATCAAAAAGATTCTGATGGTTGCTTAACACATCTATTTTGGTCTGATCTAGTTTCTGTTGATGATTGTGTGTTCTTTGGTGATTCCATTTAATTTGATAGCACTTATAGTACCAATAAGTATTCAATGTTTTTGGAATGTTTGGTGGTGTTGATCACCATCACAAAACAATGTTATTTACTTCAGGCTTGTTGTCAGATGAGAAGTACGAGTCATTTCTATGGGTTTTCATTCAATATTTATTATGTTTTTCCAAACAGCCAGTCTCCATCATAACTGATCAAGACCCAGCAATGAATGTTGTGATCATTACTACTTTCCCATAATGTCATCACCATTTTTGTACTTGTTACATTCTATAGAAACTCCCCTCTAAACTTGGTGGAGTACCTAACAAGGATTAGATCATTAGTGCTTTGAATGATTTTGTCTAGAATGTAGATGATATAGACAAATTTGAAGAGAGATGGAGTTCGGTAGTAGAAAAGAACGACTTATTATCCATTAATTGGTTTTGTGATGTGTATGTCATACGGTGGTAATGAGTGCCATGTTTTATGCATGATTCTTTCTTTGTTGGCATGAGGACAACCCAAAGAAGAGAGAGCCTTAATGCATTCATTAGAAGCCACATCAACAGTAGCAAAACACTCTTTAAACTTGTTTCTAGCTTGGAGACTTCTTATTCTCATGTGCGGGAGATAGAAAATTTAAAGGATTTTGACAACGTGTACAACAATCTGCCTTTGGATTTATTGTGTCCTTTTGATGAGCAAATGAGAGGTTTATATACCAAGTCTATTTTTATGATCTTTCAATCTAAATTTCATCAAAATATTGTGTATAATGTGAAGGATACTTCTGATGAAGGTGTTTTTAAGGTCTATTGTGTTGGAGGTACTAGTTGTCCCCATGTTTTGAAAAAAGATTCATCTACTAATATGATATATTGTAATTGTTTCATGCTAGAATTCAAAGGAATTCCATGTAGGCACATTCTTACTTATCTAAAGAGTCGTGATTTTTGCACTCTTCCTGAGCCATATATATATGAGGTGGAACAAGGGATATAGAGATCACCCTTTGGTTTTCGACAAAGTATATGTTATGCATTCATCCATTAGAAGTACACTTCAACCAGTATCTACTAGCATGCAGAAACAATGCTATAGATATTTGACATGATAGGTTCATTGCTTTGCAGAAGGATTGTCAGAATTAGGTGTTGTTGATGTTGGTGTAACTAGTTCTAATACAGCTTCTTCTACTGCTATCAAGATCAACATTCCTAGTATTTCCAAAACTAAAGGAAGACCTAGAGCGACTGATATATGGTATTATGTGGAGTTGAAATTTCTCAATCTAAAATGAGACAATGTAAACGTTGCTTACAATACGGTGTCAATCATGATAATAAAATAAATAGGTGCATGTATTACCTACTAAGTAGATTTATTTTGCAAATCTACATAGTTGTTGTATTAACTTTCTATTTGTTTTGTCTCTATGCATGAACTGAGCATGCTATTTCTTGAATGTTGTGGTTGACGATTTTGTAGTAGTTCATCTGTAAATGTTTCTTTGTAGTCACAGTTCAGAACCTTTTGTTACATTTTCGACCCAAAGTTACTTTATATGTCCAATAAGTACTTCCCAGTATACGTGATTACTTTTTAGTTCACATATTTATTTTTCTATTCTCATGCTTACTCTTCTATTCACATCGATACTTTTCTAGATTTTGGTGTTCCTGATTGATATGTTACTTCCCTTGGATGATCTATACTGATGGTCCTTGCTCCACGGTATTGTTTCTACTAATGTTTCTTCTGATGTTGGCTTCCTGATGCGGATCTACTACTACTATTTCTATTGGAGTTGATTATTGAGTTGTTTTAGTGTAATATTATCCAATTGTTTAGTGTGTGAGTCATGTCAAAAGTTGATTGAAGTGTAATGGTTTAGATGTACTTTGACAAATGTAATTCACATTTGATTATATGTTGGTTTTATTGTTACTCTTTTCCATGGAGCTGGATTTGTATCGAGTTCAAGTCTATGTTAAATATTCTTCACTGTTTGGTGGGCATGTGATATGTTCTTCCATTTTCTATTACATATCACATTTGTTAATTTGTTTCTCGTATTTCCATTACTTAGTATTAGATTTGAGAAATTCTTCTTACTACAAACTAGTCCTTACTCAAGATCAGACTCATTCTTTTACTGTACAATCATAAACTTACTTTTGTGTCAAAAGGTTACTTTTTGTACTATGCAATTACTCTTTGTGTCAATGCGATATGTTATGGGTGCACCTATTACCCTTGATGTTGTTTGTGTTACTTTTAGTCATATAGTTACTTAAATATTCAAATATTGACTTTATAGATAGAAATATGACACTTTTTTATTTATCAGGTGCATCACAATAATTATGTAACTCTATCTTCATATAGTTACATTTTTAATAAAGAGAGGCTTGTTTTACTTTCTGTAACTATTTCTTATATTTGTGAACCCAAACTTAACAAATATGTCTGATAGTCACATTGTAATTTACACAATTACCTTTTGGATTCATGAGTTACCTTCTAGTTCAATGAGTTATGTTTTACATGATAAATTTAATTTTTTTTTTCAAAGTGTTACTTTGTAGTTGCCACATTTACATTTTTGTTAACATTGTTACTTTATAGCTAGAATTATCACACTTTATTGTTTAGCAGCAGTCCCAAGAATGTGTTTAACCTTATCCACATTTTGATCATAATGAAAGTCATCATTCTCAAATATATAGCTCAGATGTAAAATAGGATCGTTCTAATTGAACACCACCATTCTAAAAAGAGAAAGAATCACTTTTTGTTACATTGTGGAACTCTACATTACTCATGTACCCAACGTTACATAATAAATTCCAGTAGTTACATTTTCGTCCACAATGTTACTTTCGATTTTATATAGTTACTTGGTACATCATGTTCTTACTTATAAGTTGACAGAGTTACTTTTCAGTTCACATAGTTACTTTATATCTTGAACGAACATACTTTGTTATTTTAGCCTGAATATCACAAAAAATGCTAAACCTTATGTTTAAATAGTTGTATACTTATTAAGAATTCCTTAGTATATACATTTCAAAATATTTTGTTAATATTTTGATGAACTATTACTTTATATATTAGTTAATGACTATATAGTATATAGAATTACTTTTCATTTCATATTGTTACTCTATCGTTCTCATAGTTACTTTTCAGTTCAAGTACTGACTTTATGTTTCACATATTTACTCTTCAGTTCAGGCAGTTATTTATTAGATGGAATGAGCACCTTTTGAAGCTAATCATAATCATTATCTTCATATATATGACTTGTGATACAACATGTCATCATAGTAATTTGCTTCCATATGATCACCAACTAGATAAAGTTAGTAGACCATCCAACAAACATCAAACTAATAGGTTCAAACTTCATACAGAAAGCATCAAACCCATAAATATTATTGTAATTAGAACTGTAATATCTGCATAAACATAAAACCCATAGAACTTCTGTTCTCAACTGACTCTAACTATAATTTTTTGTTCAACCCAAAACATACTTCAGACCCGAACTGTATTTTCCATAATTTACATATGCATTTTCTCAAGCCTCATTTCAAAATCACATTATTTTACTACATTATTTTCTAAAAGTTGTACTTAATCTGACACAAACCATGTATTCAGGTTTGGCATAACATCATCAGACTTGTCTTCATTCTGCTTGTCACATGTTCCTTCTTTTGACTCTTCATGATCTCGAGCAGGTTCTGTTTTTGGCTGCAGTCTTCCCCTATTCATCATTGCTTGCAAGATCTCTGCCCTAATTGTAGGGATGTCTTTACTTGTGAAGTTCATTTCTTTTTCATTCACCAAGCATTCAAGATACTTCATAACGTATACTCCATAGTAAACACCATCATCTTCTTACTGGGGGCATTCAGGGTACTCTATTTTCCATTAAGACATTTGACTTCCACGCTCTGGCACACCCCTGAAGAACTTATGAACAAATCCCACCTGCATGCAAAACCAAATATTTTTAAGTACAATGTAATCAACACCATTTTCTTTCAAAAGTGAATTAAACAATGTTTGACTTTTCTTACCCATCTAATGACTTCTTTGCTAGAACTAGACTTCCTAGACATTGAATTGTAAGTTATATGCACCCCATATCTGAAACTTGACTCAAGAAAGTTCCAATGTGTAACATACCGGATCTTGAACCCTACCCTTGAAGCTTGACCTTTTGGGCTTAGCCAAACAAAGTTGAGGTTAGATCTAAAAGGTGTTTGGTATAAACCTAATGAGCTAATGCATCTATAAATCACCCTAATGTAACCTAATGTTCTCACATTAATCTTTGAACAATAATAGACACATAAAATATGTCACATGAAGTAATATAAATTTCATGCTAATAATCCCACATAATTCCTTTAGTGGTAATATGAAAAGATGAAGCATAATTGGATGAATAATGGTAGTAATAATAATAATAATGAGCCACAAATAATCATTGTGTCATTAGTCATTAAGGGAAACCCCAAAAGTTGAATATAAGTGAAAAATTGTGTTCCTTAGGTCCCAATTTCCTTGGGAGTCAAGTTTCACATTATTCATATAATAATAATAAATTAATTCAATTTGGAAAATAAGATATGTGTTCTCCCGAAAGTATCAAATAAAATAATAAATGACTCCAAAAGAGGAAAATAATCTTAGAATCATAATCTCCATAATAAATATAGCCTTTGGATGAATTTTCATCCAATTTGGAAGATGTTTGATTAAAAGATGAAATTAGGAGAGATAAAGTGTATAGAACCTTCAAAATATTAAATAAATGCTCAAACAACTCCAACATAGAAATTGATGGCAAACTCATATCCAACACATTAAATATGACTTATGGGTGAAGTTTCATCAAATTTGGATAATCCAAATGCCATTAATGAAGGAAGAAAGAGAAAATAGGAATGGATTAATTTAACATATTAAAAGTCCTCAAATGCAAATCTAATTGCATAATCAGACTCTACATGTTTTAATTAGCCTCTATGTAAAATTTCACCTAATTTGGGATTCGTTTGGGCCCTCAAAAGGGGAGAGAGAAAATTAGAAATGAATTTAATGCTCCACTTTATTAAATCCCATTGTGTCTATGGTTCTAGATTATTTATCTATCACCCACTATTTTTCTTTTCTTCACACTAATGGAGGGTCGAGATTGACACGCGTCTTGATCAGACAGTGGGTGGATCATCTCCTAGCCCAAGTCAGGATGGGAAACAGATATGGATCGAACAACTAGTATTTTTCAGGATTTCTTCCACCTTGATCCATCTCCGTTCGAGATTTCTTCACCATTAGGTTCCTTTTCCAATTCTGCACACACCCATACCTTGCTTGAAGATTTTTGTGGAAGATTCATGAAACGCACAATTCTTGTGCAATTGGGATCTCGACCGACTTGAGTTTTGGACCCGAATCAAACCCCCATCTATAAATAGTGTTACCCCCAGCATCGTCGAAACCTTTGAAATCATTGCCTCACACCAATTTGCTCTTAGTTTCCTTACATGGATACCACGATCACATTTTTGGCTCTGAGCTTGCGGCTGGTTCTATCTCTCCTCACCACCTCTGTGCAAATTAAAGGTATGTCCATGTTCGTTTCCGTTTGGGCTTTCTCCAGTAACTCTTACTTTTAGTTTGGTTTGGGATCATGGTTTTACCTAAAATCACAACCTCCCATTGCTCAGGGTTATTGCAGTCATGGTGGAGGGTGAAGGAGGAGAGATCCTCACAACGAATTCTTACTTCTACCCCCCTTCTTTCCTCTTTTCCTTGTTTTCCTTGCGAGGGGCAATTTGTTCTTTTGCCTGAAATATCTTTGCTTTGGGGTGAGTCAACTGAGACATTGATCTGTTGACTTGGCTGGCATCCATTGGGCAAAGTGGTGCGGGCCCGACCCCTTCTCTTTCCCTCTCTTTCTCGCCTATGTGGATTTTCATATTTTTCTGATTGGTCAAAATTCTAAAATTCATAACTAATTATTTGTTGGGCCAAAAATACAAATAAGTAGTCGTTGGACTCAGAAAAATAGGAGCTTTTTTATCATATTGGTTTTTTTTGCCTAAATCCAATGATGAAAGCATGTAATTTTAATGGATTTTCCTAAATAAGTAATATCTTGTTAAATTCATAACTAAATATCTATAAGTTAGAAAAATATAATAAAATATTTTTTGAACGCAGAAAAATAACTTAAAACATGGAATGGTATTGATAACCTAATTTACTATTAATAAAAAGGAAATTTTTAGGGTTTGTGAAATCAATGTAATTCTAAGCCTAATTTCACATACATGATAATAGGTGCTTTGGAAACCTTGATTTGTATCTAGAAGTGACCTTGCGTTGTTAGACTCTGAAGTTTTTTTTTTTAAATATTTGGCCTTTCTATTCATCCCGTGGCCTGGGCTCGATCCTGGGACCTCTCACTAACAAACTGAGTGTCTAACCATCTTGGTGTCTTCTGTTAGACTGTTAGACTCTGAAGTTGAGGTATGTTTTCATCCCCTAGTATTCTAGGTTTAGAAATCAACCTATATTCTCTTTCTCTTGGTGCTATGGACAATAACCTATACACAATGTCTTTTCTTTTGAAAATCGTGGTTCATGTGAACTATCTTATTTATTATTGATCTTGTGATCATGGATATTGTCTTGGACTCTTTTTCATATGCTTGGTGCATGTTGGACTTAGTTGATGATATGTGACAACTTTGTAGCATATGTTGCTTCTTTTCCCACCATTGTAGTGGATGTTACTTTTATGGCACATTATTCTTTTATTCTTGTTTATCTTTTGATATGCATCATGTGGTGACTACTAGTATAATGTTGAATGTTCTTTTATGTGGATGTGAAAATTCCCATATATGAATGCAGATGAGAAAATTCTTGCATATTTATAAATTATGGAAGATGTGAAAATTTCTGATCAACAGATGTTGACTGACCTTGCCACCACCCTATTATAGAGCATATGTGTACAAGACCCGGCTCACTATACATTTTTGGTAGATGTGTATTTCCTACCTACATGATATATTATTCTAGTATTATCACAGGTGGAACACATCGATGACTCGTTTATATACTCTTTTGCTTCATTATTATTTGGTTGTTCATATTCTTTTATGTCTGATTGGGTAGTACATTACTTTCAATGGGAAGCCTTTTATTTTGATGTCCTTTATTCTTTTAAACTGCTCAATTTTCTATTTAGTATGCACATACCAGCCTTCACTGATGTCCTCTATTTTTCTCTTCTTGCTGGGGTATGCTTCCAACCCTAGGTGAAAGACTTGGTTGACATGGCATGAAGACTTGGACTTAACTTAAACAGGTAAATCTTGGAGACAAAGTGGTTGTGGTTTAGATTTAGCTCTACTAGATCCTTATGATGTACCCTTTATGTAAACCCTTATGGGAGATGATATTGAGGTACTTTTATAATCTAATGATAAATTGAATATAGTCAAATATTTTCTTCCGCTACTATAATTTTGTGTTATTATACATTCATGTTGAATAAATTGGTTTCATCCCCTTGTCAAAAAATTTATGTGGTGTTTGGTTCAAGGGATGTTGTCATTTTATTTCTAGTAGGGAGTGGTTCCCCTCTGGGATCCCACTCCTTACAGCATGTATCAGAGCTCATGGTATCAAAATATGACTATTTCAATTTGGTCTCCCTAACTAGAACCCTTACCTTGCATAGTTTCCCTCTAGGTGAGATGTTCACCCAAGAACTGATCTACATTAAATATGTGATGAGATTTTAGGAGATCTTACCCTATCATACAGATTGTTTATGATTTGTATCTCTTGATGCTATGAGGTTTGACTTGAAGATGCATTCATGTGGAGGAGGCAATAGGATGAAGAGTTCTTATTATGGTATATTGTGACTTGGTTTTCACTTTGAATTTTGGCCAACTTGTTGATATTGTTCGCAATGTTTCTTATCAAAAAAAATATTTTTATTATACTACTATATTTACAACAAATTTATTTGATTTTTCGATGTTTTCTTGAACTAAGTCACAATGAAGAGATATGTGAAGTTTCTATAGAGATACTCTAGAATTAGTTGACATAGAATCCTAACCCTAATTTTGACTTTGAAGATGTGACTAGGGATATGTGGATTGATATAAAGGTGTAGTGGACCAACCCTTTGTACCCTATGACCTTTTGGATCTTAGGGTTGATAGGTTATAGATGCAAGGACCTAAAACTCAACCCTAGTAGGTTCTAACTTGTCAGTTGGTTACATGAACAACATAAATATCTTAAAACATTCACAATTAAAAGATATGCGGGTAACCCTAAATGTTGTTTAGTTTGACTTGTTAGGTTAAATCTTTTTAAGAGGTGAAGATTAGTTTGTTGTTGGTGTTTGGAAAAATAGATTTCACATATGAAATCCTTTTAAGGGGTGGAGTGATGTAACATATCGGATCTTGAACCCTACCCTAGAAGTTTGACCTTTTGGGATTATCCAAAAAACGTTGAGGTTAGATCTAAAAGATGTTTGGTATAAACCTAATGAGATAATGCATTTATAAATCACCATAATGTAACCTAATGTTCTCACATTAGTCTTTGACTAATAATAGACACATAAAATATGTCACATTAAGTAATATACAATTCATGCTAATAATCCCACATAATTCCATTGGTGGTAATATGAAAAGATGATGCATAATTGGATGAATAATGGTATTCATAATAATGAGACACAAATAATCATTGTGTCATTACTCATTAAGGGAAATCTTAAATTGTAATATAAGTTAAAGTAGTGTTCCTTGGGTCCCGACTGCCTTGGGAGTCTAGTTTCACATTATTCACGTAATAATAATTAATTTAATTCCATTTGGAAAGCAAGATATGTGTTTTCCCCAAAATATCTAATAAAATAATAAATGACACCAAAAGAGGAAAATAATCTTGTGGTTGTAATCTACATAATAAATATAGCCTTTGGGTTAATTTTCATCCAATTTGGAAGATGATTCACTATAAGATGAAATTGTTGACTCAAGGTCAATTAGGTCAATGTTGACTCACGTCTAAATTGACTAAACCCATGTTTTGATGATGACTAACCATTCCACATATTGGTGTCTAATGTCTCTACTTGAGTAATTTCAGATTAGGTATAGACACACTCCAAATGCCCTAACTTGCGCATCTCAAATTGGAGAAAAGACAAGTCAAAGTCATACAAGTGCACATTTTGGTAATATCATGTATATCCATTAGAATCATGTTGTAAATCACTTGTAATGATTGTATGACTTGTAATTAAGCTTAGAAAAATATTAGGAGCACTTAGATCGAATATTAGAGCACTTTAGATGCAACTTTGAAAATCAATTACAGGCACTTGGTCGGTCGAGTTTCCCCAGCCTGAAACTCGACCGATCCACCTTGGTCGATTTTCTGAAGATTGCATCGGTCGAGTTGTGCACTCACAGAACTTGACCGATTGGGTAGTAGGCCATTTCCAGTTGAAATGGACGGTCGAGTTTCCTCAGGACAAACTCGACCGATCCTTTGAACATCGGTTTTCCTCCTACTTGATTGGTCGAGTTACACCCATAGAAACTCGACCGATTGCACTGTACGGAAAAGTGCAGAAAAGTGCTACTAGCTGTTGTGGAGTTGCAACAAGTGAGAATAGATCCGTTGCAAACCACAAAACGGCTAGTTTTCATTCTTAAGTGTTCCCAAAGGCTAAGAGGCATCCCCAGCTATAAATAGGACCCCTTGGGCTTCATTCCAAGGATGAGCATTCATTGCAAACTCTTTGTGAGGTTCCTATTCTATAGTTGAGTGCTTCCTATAGCCTCCTCTCTCTCTCTCTAAGCTTAATCACTTGCTACATCCATTAGAGTGAGTAGGAGATTTGTAAGAGAGATAGTTCTACTTGTATATCTTGTGAGGCTCTCACTTCCACCACCTCCCCATCTCTCATTTGCAATCATGAAGATGAAGGTTCTCTCTCTTGTCCAAGAGAGGTGAAGAAGAACAAGGGAAGGAGTCCCTTGGTGAAGATCAAGGTAGAAGACTTGGAGCTAGAGTGGGTAATCCCTTGGAGAAGGCAAAAGACTCAAGCTCAAGTAGGTAAGACCTTGGTGGAAGCTTCTCCGAGTGAAGGTGAAGTCAAAGGCGGAAGATCCAAGAAGAGTGGGTAATTCCTACAAGGCCGAAGACTTGTGCAAGAGTGGGTAAGTCCTTGGAGAAGGCCGAAGACTCTTATAAAGTGGGTAAGTCCTTGGTAAGGTTGAAGACTTTTGTCTTGGATAGGTAAGTCCTTTGTTGGTCATGTATTGTAAGTCTTATAAGTGAATATAAGAGTGCAATTGTTGGAAGTCCTAGAGGTTGACCTCTCTAGGAAAGTGGACTGACACACTTCTAGTTTGAAGTGTGGAACCACTCTAAATAGCTTGTTTAATTGGTGCATGTTCAATCTCTCTCATCCTTGCTATGTACGTTTTAGTTGCATTCAAATTACCTATTTAGCAACCTTATCTTGTGATATATCTTGAAGGTTTGATGAGTTTTGTTTAAGTGCTTTCAGCTCTATTCACCCCCCCTCTAGAGCATCTAATCACCCATTTAGGATCCAACAATTGGTATCAGAGCGGGTCTTCTCCAAGCATACTTCCACAAGTAGGAGAAGACGGGTGACTACCAAGGAGGTAGAATCAGCCTACCAATCTTTGATGGAAGCAATTTCCTCTATTGGAGAAGAAGACTTCAATTCTACATCCAAGGATCAAGTCTCGAGATGTGGCAAATGGTGAACAGCCCATACATTCTACCAAAGAAAATTATTGAAGAATGGGATGAAGCCACCTTGATGAAAGCAACTTTGAATGCTAGAGCCATGCACATCCTATATGCCTCCATGACCCCCACCGAGTTCAACCGGATTTCCTCTTGTGAGACGGCCTATGAGGTATGGAGAAAGCTTTGCATCACTTATGAAGGGACAGATCAAGTGAAGAAAAGCAAAGTCTACATGCTCAAAGGGTTGCTTGAGAACTTCAAGATGGGAAAGGAGGAGAGCATAGCCAACATGTACTCAAGGCTCAATACCATCTTGAATGGTCTTTCTATTCTAGGACATCCTATGTCTAGTGGAGAGATCAACTCAAAGATCCTTAGAACTCTCTCGAAGAGGTGGGAATTCAAGGTGACTTCTATTGAAGAAGCAAGGTCTCTTAGGGATATTCCTATTGAAGAGCTCATTGGAAATCTACAAGCACATGAAGCCACACTTGACAAAAGGGAGGAATTAGAAAGACAAGAGGAGAAAGAACTCAAGAGAATGAAGAAGGCTGAAATCAAAGCTCAAATCAAGGCTATTGTTGGTCAAGCTTCTCCATCCTCTCAAGTTGAAGAAGATGCCATGTACTCCAAGAGTAGACTCTACAAAGGCAAGTCCTCCTCCATCCGGTGCTTCACATGTGGAAAGAAGGGTCACTACAAGGAAGATTGCCCACAAGGCAAAAAGACCCATCTTCACAAAAAGAAATGGAAATCAAGCTCAAGTGGCTCCTCCAACTCAAGTTCATGTGAAGGATCAAGCTCAAGCTCTAGTGATGAAGGAGAATTCCATTTTTCCCTTATAGCGTCAACAAGTGAAGACTCAAGTGAGGTAAATCTAGACTCTTTAGATAAAGAATCTTTAATTGCTATTATTCATGATATTTGTGCCTCTTATAAGTCTTCTAAAAAGAAAAAGAAAAAGCTTGCTAAAATTGTTGATAATTTGCATATAGAACTAGATGATCTTGAATATGCTAATTCTTGCTTGCTTATTGATAAAAATGATTGTCTTAGCCAAGTAGACTCTCTTAAACTTGAAAATGCTAGTTTACTTGATAAGATTAAATTTCTAGATGTTCAACCTCTCATGCCTAGTTCTAATTAAGAGCATACTTTAATTATTGATTCTCTCATGCATGATATTGATGTTCTTAAATCTGAAAACAAGGACAAAGATTTTGTTTTGCATGAATTAGAAATAGAAAATGCCTCCTTGCTTGCTAAAATCAATGGGCATGAATCTTGTTCTAGTTCTACTAATAGAGAGAATGATGTTGCTACTCTTCATATTAATAGAGATTCTTGTTTAACTAAAGCTCTTTGCCTAGAAAATGATCTTTTACATGCTAGAGATAATATCAATAATTTGTCTTCTACTGTTGCTTCTCTTAAGCATGATAATGATAGTTTGAGATCATCCTTGCCAAGATTCTTAGTTGGTAAAAAGAGTCTTAATGACATCCTACATCATACTACTAAACAAATTGGTAGACATGGTTTAGGGTATGATAGTAATCAAGGGAACAACAAAGATAAAGGACCTCTAATATTCCATGGAGAATGCTCTAGTTCCAAGACTATGGGCACATGCAACTATTGCAATGAATTTGGTCATTATTCTACTTGTTGTCCTTTTAGGAAATCACCCAAGAGCAATAGAACTTGGGTTGCTAAACTAATCCCTCCGGACCCAAAAACATGATTGGGGACCATTTCATCTTTCTTCTTGTAGGTACTTGCAAATGGATTGAATTGAGCTATTGAATTGCAAATTGACTTCTCAATCCACATGAAAGAAGAAAGGTGAGACGTGTAGAGGGTGACAACAAATGGAAAAAGAAATGGTAAGCACAAAGGTAAAGGTTTTATTGTTTATAACCTATCCTAACTTGTTTTTGTCAAGTTAGTGTGCACTATACATATGGTTTTTGAGTCAAAAGTGGTATTCCGTGTTTATCTTCACACTCTATCTCAAAAATTGTTTCTAATGCTTCTATAGTGCATTACTAACTTGCTTAGACATGTTTGGATATGGTTTGTATTTTAAGCATGCCTTTAAATATGTTTTTCTGATATATATGTGCTTTTTGACAGCTGCTCTGTCATTCGAGTTTGCCCTAGTGAAACTCAACCGATAGGCACCAATGGGTGTTGCCAACAGCTGTCATCGGTCAAGTTGTCAATGCTCATAACTCGACCGATAACACTGTGCACAGAATATACATTTGTCTTATTGGATGAGAATTTCTCTCTCAACTAGATTTTCTCAACCAATAGCCTTATTCTTTGGCACTCTCATTTGGTACCTTTATATATGCATATTGTCATGTTCTAAATTGCCTATCTTGCTTACAACTCTATCTCTCTAATTGCTTAAAATTGGCATATCTATATCTTGTAATTACTTGCTTTGAGTTGTTTTGCAGGTTTTGATGATGATCTCTTTGGATCTCTTGGTTGTGTCTAAAATCGCTTCTGTTGTGCTCTAACTTGCTACATCTATCTAGGTGTATATCTTGTTTTAATACAACTTTGACGTTCTTAGTGATAATCATCTTATGGTAAGGATGCATATCTTGTGAGTTATATCCTTTCATGCTTCTAAAATTGCTTATCTCTTTGTTTGGATATATCTCTACATCTAATCATAGTTTGCTTTATCTTGTGTATCTTTTGGTATCTCTTGCTATGATCTAGATCCTACTAGTAGTCCTAACTTGTGATATAATCTACTAGTAGCTCATATACATGTAGATCTTTGCTCATATATATGCTATGCTTGTATCTTGTCTCATACATGCTCAAGATTGTTCCTTGAATTGCATATCTACTATCTTGAGTTGCTTGCATAACATTGTGATGTAGGGTACATAGATCTACATTATATGTAGAAATTGAAGTATTTTTTTTGGATTTTATGCAGCTTTTGCTCCAGTTTCAGTTTTTGGTGCAAGACTAGTGTTTTTCATGCAGAAACAACCTTCTGAGAAAGACTCATCGCTTCGCCATGTGCTCCGAAGGTTTTTGGTCAAATTCCATCATCTTGAGGGTCAAAATTGCGATTTATTGTTTTTCTGCAGCACTTCATCTTGCATTTTGGGTTGTTCAAGTATATGTTTTAACTTTCTTTTCGTTCTATGCTTGGACAAGACCCTATCTGTGGTATTCTACTCTCCTTTTATAACTTTTATTATCTCCTTTCTCTTAACATATTTTTGTTTCTTATTTCTTCATAGCCCCACTTTTTAAAATGACAAAGGGGGAGAAAGGTAATGTCTTCTTTTAAAAAGAGGAAGAAGGCTTGCCTTACATGAAGAGGAGAAGTATGTCCATGTAAAGGGGAGAAGGTAAAGGGGAGGAGACATATATGTGTCGACATATATGAGTAGAAGACATATTTTCTATAAATGTTATGAAAGCTAACCATGCAGGAGAAATAGCATCAATTGAGGGGGAGTATGAAAACTCCATGGCATCAATTGAGGGGGAGCATATGAGCTTAGTCATATTGAAACCCCTAGGTTTCTCCAAAGGTATGATTTTACTTAAAATCTTTCAATACATTTATGGAATGGTTTGTCATCTTCAAAAATGGGGAGATTGTTGACTCAAGGTAAATTAGGTCAATGTTGACTCACGTCTAAATTGACTAAACCCATGTTTTGATGATGACTAACCATTCCACATATTGGTGTCTAATGTCTCTACTTGAGTAATTTCAGATTAGGTATAGACACACTCCAAATGCCCTAACTTGCGCATCTCAAATTGGAGAAAAGACAAGTCAAAGTCATACAAGTGCACGTTTTTGTAATATGATGTATATCCATTAGAATCATGTTGTAAATCACTTGTAATGATTGTATGACTTGTAATTAAGCTTAGAAAAATATTAGGAGCACTTAGATCAAATATTAGAGCACTTTAGATGCAACTTTGAAAATCAATTACAGGCACTTGGTCGGTCGAGTTTCCCCAGCCTGAAACTCGACCGATCCACCTTGGTCGATTTTCTGAAGATTGCATCGGTCGAGTTGTGCACTCACAGAACTTGACCGATTGGGTAGTAGGCCATTTCCAGTTGAAATGGTCGGTCAAGTTTCCTCAGGACAAACTCGACCGATCCTTTGAACATCAGTTTGCCTCCTACTTGATCGGTCGAGTTACACCCATAGAAACTCGACCGATTGCACTGTACGGAAAAGTGCAGAAAAGTGCTACTAGCCGTTGTGGAGTTGCAACAAGTGAGAATAGATCTGTTGCAAGCCACAAAATGGCTAGTTTTCATTCTTAAGTGTTCCCAAAGGCTAAGAGGCATCCCCAGCTATAAATAGGACCCCTTGGGCTTCATTCCCAGGATGAGCATTCATTGCAAACTCTTTGTGAGGTTCCTATTCTATAGTTGAGTGCTTCCTACAGCCTCCTCTCTCTCTCTAAGCTTAATCACTTGCTACATCCATTAGAGTGAGTAGGAGATTTGTAAGAGAGCTAGTTCTACTTGTATATCTTGTGAGGCTCTCACTTCCACCACCTCCCCATCTCTCATTTGCAATCATGAAGATGAAGGTTCTCTCTCTTGTCAAAGAGAGGTGAAGAAGAACAAGGGAAGGAGTCCCTTGGTGAAGATCAAGGAAGAAGACTTGGAGCTAGAGTGGGTAAGCCCTTGGAGAAGGCAAAAGACTCAAGCTCAAGTAGGTAAGACCTTGGTGGAAGCTTCTCTGAGTGAAGGTGAAGTCAAAGGCAGAAGATCCAAGAAGAGTGGGTAATTCCTGTAAGGCCGAAGACTTGTGCAAGAGTGGGTAAGTCCTTGGAGAAGGCTGAAGACTCTTGCAAAGTGGGTAAGTCCTTGGTAAGGTTGAAGACTTTTGTCTTGGATAGGTAAGTCCTTTGTTGGTCATGTATTGTAAGTCTTATAAGTGAATATAAGAGTGCAATTGTTGGAAGTCCTAGATGTTGACCTCTCTAGGAAAGTGGACTGAGACACTTCTAGTTTGAAGTGTGGAACCACTCTAAATAGCTTGTTTAATTGGTGCATGTTCAATCTCTCTCATCCTTGCTATGTATGTTTTAGTTGCACTCAAATTACCTATTTAGCAACCTTATCTTGTGATATATCTTGAAGGTTTGATGAGTTTTGTTTAAGTGCTTTCAGCTCTATTCACCCCCCCTCTAGAGCATCTAATCACCCATTTAGGATCCAACAGAAATCAGGAGAGAGAAAGTGTATAGAACCTTCAAAATATTAAATAAATGCTTAAACAACACCAACATGTGAAACTGATGGCCAATTCATATCCAACACATTAAATATGACTTATGGGTGAAGTTTCATCAAATTTGGTAATCCTAATGCCATTAATGAAAGAGGAATGAGAAAATAGGATTTGATTTATTTAATACATTAAAAGTCCTCAAAAGGAAAAACAAATTGCATAATTAGAATCTACATGCTTTAATTAGCCTTTGTGTAAAATTTAACCTAATTTGGGATTCGTTTGTTCCCTCAAAAGAGGAGATAGAAATATAGAGATGAATTTATTGCACCACTTTATTCAATCCCATTGTGACTATGGTTCCAGGTTATTTATCTGTCACACACTATTTTTCATTTTTTTTGCATCGATGGATTCATGAGATTGATGTGTGTCTTGATTGGATGGTGGTTGGATCGTTTCCTAGCCCGAGTCATGATGGGAAATAGAGATGGATCGGTCAACTGGTATTTTTGAGATTTCTTCCTCCTTGGTCCATCTCCATTCAAGATTTCTTCACCATTAGGTTCATTTTCCGATTCCACACATGCACATACCTTACTTTAAGATTTTTGTGGAAGATTCATGAAACGTCCAATTCTTGTGCAACTGGGATCTCAGCCAACTTGTGTTTTGACCCCAAATCGAACCCCCATCTATAAATCGTGTTACCCCTAACATCGTCGACACCTTTGAAATCATCACCTCATGCCAATTTGCTCTTAGTCTCCGTGCTCAGCTACCATGATCGTGTTTTTGGCTCTGAGCTTGCGGTGGTAGGTTCTATCTCTCCTCACCACCTCTATGTGAATTAAAGGTATGACCAAGTTCATATTTGTTTGGTCTTTCTCTTGGTACTCTTACTTTTTTGGTTTGGATTGGGATTACAGTTTCACCCAAAATCACAAGCTACTACTTCTCTGGGTTGTCGCAGCCATGGCAGAAGGTGAAGGAGGAGCAATCCTCTTAGCGAATTCTCGCTTCTTCCTCCTTCTTTCCTCTTTTTGGTGCTTTTCCCGTGAGTGGCAATTTGGAATTTTGCTTGGAATATCTTTGCCATGGGGCGAGTCAGCCGAGCTCTTGACCCGCTGACTTGGCCAATGTCCATTAGGCCAAGTGGTGCGGGATCAACCCCTTATCTTTCCCTCTCTTTCTCACCTATGTGGATTTTCAAATTTTTTTGATTGGTCAATATTCTAAAATGCATAACTAATTATTTTTTGGGCCAAAAATTACAAAGAAGTAGTTGTTGGATTAAAAAAATAAGAGATTTCTAATGGTATTGGTTTTGTTGCTTAAATCCAATGTTGAAAGCATGTGATTATAATGGATTTTCCTAAATAAGTAATATCTTGTTAAATTCATAACTAAATATCAATAAGTCAAAAAATATAATAAAATATGTTTTGAACTTTGAAAAATATAACATAAAATATGGAATGGTTTTGATAACCAAATTTACTAATATTAAAAAGGAGATTTTTAGGGTTTGTGAAATCAATGTAATTCTAGCCCTAATTTCACATACATCACAATAGGTGCTTTGGAAATCTAGATTTGGATCTAGAAATGACCTTCAGTTGTTAGATTCTAAATTTGTGGTATGTTTTCATCCCCTATTATTCTATGTTGAGAAATTAAACTATATTCTCTTTCTCTTGGTCTTATAGACAATAACATATACACAATGTCTTTTCTTTTGAAAATCATGATTCATGTGAACTGTCTTATTTATTATTGATCTTGTGATCATGGATATTCTCTTGGACTCTTTTTCATATGCTTGGTGCATGTTGGACTTATTTGATGATATGAGCCTACTTTGTAGTGGATGTTGCTTCTTTTCCCACCATGGTAGTGGATGTTACTTTTATGGCACATTATTCTTTTATTCTTGTTTATCTTTTGATATGCATCATCCGGTGACTACTAGTATAATGTTGAATGTGATTTTATGTGGATGTGAAAATTCACACATATGAATGTAGATGTGAAAATTCGTACATATTTATAAATTATGAAAGATGTGAAAAATCCTGCTCAGAAGATGTTGACAGACCCTGCCACCGTCCAATTATAGAGATGTATACAAGGCCCTGCTCACTCTTAACTTTTTAGTATATGTGTATTTCCTATCTACATGATATATTATTCTAGTATTGTCACAGGTGGAACACATGGATGCCTTGTTTATATACTCTTTTTCTTCATTATTATTTGGTTGTTCATATTCTTTCATGCCCTATTGGGTAGTACTTTACTTTTCTATGGGAAAGACTTTTATTTTGATGTCCTTTATTCTTTTAAACTACTCAATTTTATATTTAGTATGCACATACCAGCCTTTGCTGATGTCATCTATTTTTCTCTTCTTGCTGGGGTATGCTTCCAACCCTAGGTGAAGGACTTGGTTGACGTGGCATGAAGACTTGGACTTAACTTAAGGAGTGAAAGCTTGGAGACAAAGTGATTGTGGTTTAGATTTCCCTATACCAGGTCCTTATGACTTACCCTTTATGTATACCCTTATGGGATATGATACTAAGGTACTTTTGTAATCTTATGATAAATTGAATATCGTCAACTATTTTCTTCCAGTGCTATACTTTGGTGTTATGATGCATTCATGTTGAATAAATTGGTTTCATCCCCTTGGCAAAAAAAATTATCTGGTATTTGGTTCAAGGGATGTTGTCTTTTTATTTATAGTAGGGAGTGGTTCCCCACTGGGATCCCACTCATTACATAGTGATTGTCATTGTTTGGTGTTGTAAACACTGAATCCATTGTGAAAATTTGGGGTCGAGTACATTGAACAGAGGTGATAGCATGTCGATCTTCTTTATTGTAATGTCAGCCACCATCATGTTCAGCTTTTGCTATAAATAAACATTCCAAATTACATTTTTGTAACCTTTATTATATTGTGATAACTTTATCTAATCTAGTGTGATAGTGGTTTCTCTTACCAGTGCAAAAGTGCTAAAACATAGCCACGACAATGCCTTCTTCCTCTTTTTGCTTGTTGTTTCTTTCAACATTTGAACAAACTAATCCATAACCTGAAAATCCACACTCTTAAGTTAGCAATCCATAATATAGTGATAAATACTTACAACTTCAGTTCTTACAGGTGACTGTATCATTTTGTCTTTGAATAGTAGTATTGATAGATCCTTCCTCGTGCACCATTTATCTTCTCTAAATCTCCATTCTCTTTCAGACCTGCAATTTTTTTGATTTCAAAAAGTTTTATTCTAAAGATGTGACCTAGAATGTGTAATATGAGAAACTATTATATACAAGGAATGTATCTCTTGTCTCTAATAAGTAGCTATTATAGTCAATGACAAAGTTATTGGTACACATATAAAGAGTAATTATAATGGAAATTGTGAAACAAATGTTTAGTCTATGAGTACAAAAAAGTAACTCCTTACACTTCATCAATATTCTGAATGAATTCATCTACATCCTCTTTCAATTATTTTGTTTTGAAGTGCTCAACCC
Source organism: Alisma plantago-aquatica (assembly GCA_963693085.1). Classification (NCBI taxonomy): domain Eukaryota; kingdom Viridiplantae; phylum Streptophyta; class Magnoliopsida; order Alismatales; family Alismataceae; genus Alisma; species Alisma plantago-aquatica. The sequence goes on from OY856411.1 coordinate 894,916,502, forward strand.
TATTAACATTGAACTCTTTTGCTATTTTTGAAGTGTAAAGTATGTTAGTTACTTATCTAAAAGATACATAAAAGTTTATATATTTTCTTCCATCGTTTACCATTACTTGTGCATGACCTCTGTTTTTGATGTTTTCCTCTAAGCTGCCAATGTCCGTCTTCATATTCCTTTTCCTCTTTCTCATTACCATTGGTGTTTTCTTCTCAATTTTTTCTGAAGTTATTCTAGATTCTTTTTATTTTTCATTTGTCTCTAATTTTGTTTGTTCAACTTCAATTTCTACATTCATTGTTATCTTTTCTATCTCAATTTCTTCTGAAGTTATCCCAACCTCTTATTCTTTTTTAGTTGTCTCTAATTCTATTTCTTTTGCTTCAGTTCTACATTCATTGTTTTCTTTTCTATCTCATCTTCCTCTTTCTATGTTGGAATTTTTAATCTAGTCTGAGCATCTTCGAACAAAGTACATGAATCTTCTTGCATTGTAGATGAACCTTGTTTATTTTGTTTCTCAACCACTTTTCTCTTCAGATATAGTTTGCTTGATCTTGGTTCTTCTTCCTTCTATAGCTTTTATTTTGTTTCTCAACCACTTTTCTCTTCAGATATAGTTTGCTTGATCTTGGTTCTTCTTCCATATATAGCTTCTTCAAAATGCATTCTCTTTGGTCTGTATCTAGCAGCTTCTTTCTTAGTTCTTGCGTCCTCTTTATAAGTTTATTTTCTATCAAATCTGACCTATCATTTACAATGAATCTGGGAGGTGATGTATCAGTAGCTTTTATATGCCTTTCATTTTCATTCCCATTCCTCAAGCTTCTATTTTCATCTTTTATTTCTAACAGTCTTTTCATCAATCTGTCGTTTTCTTCTCTTAAAGCAGAAAAAGCTTCAACTGTTATTTGACTATAGGCCTCTTTCTACATACTTAGTTCATCCTCAAGAACCTAGACTCTCTTCTCCAAGCTATCTTTCACTTCCCAGATCCTGTCAACTGATGCAAGTACCCTAGTAGTCACTTGTTTACTCTTTGCACAATTTACTACAAGGTAAAATGTCAAGTATTTTGCTCTCTTTATAGCTTCCCATTTATCCATGTTATCCTTTTTTAACTTTGTCAAAACCAGTTCTCACCAAACATTATAAACTCAATAATGTATCATTTGTATCTTATACATTTTATCTAAATTTAGATACTGATTGTCTTCAATAACATTCAATCTTACATTTCCAGCCTCTAAATTGCTTCGATCCTTTATCTTCTAAACATGAGCATCCCATTTCTTTATCCTTGGCTTTGCTTCATTCAATGTTGTCTTTGCTACTCCTGTAATTTCATAAGCCCAGACTTGCATGGATATGAAAAGTTCAATTTTGAATTTAGATCTTCATATATATCATATTAATGAAAAAAAATATTAAACAAGTTACTTACACACATGCACATGACACATCATGTCATGTAGAATGTGTTTTTATTGCTTTCCCCTATTTTCCTCTTTTTTAGATTCTCTCTTAATTCCTACATCCCCTTGAAGATGTGATAATGGATTGACTTAGCCCAATTTAACTACCCTATTGTAGTTACATCATCCAAGTAGTGTAGAAGGAAAAGTGGGGCCCAATAGCTTGTATCTGGCAATAGGAATGTTACCAACAAGTACAACGTCCACACTCTACACATTTTTGGTGGGTTTCCTCTGCATCATTCTTTGCAAATTCTTCCCACAACTTCCCTAAGTTGTCCTAATGTAATACTTGTTTCTCCCTTCTTATCTTATCTCCTTCACCACTTTTATCTTCTACCTTTTTCACAATAGTCAAATCCTCCCAAACCTTCACTACTATCTGTGATTTTTTTCTTAGTTCAATATCTATTCTGCTACTAGGTAAACCTAGTATCACTGCAACATCCTCTACTCTCATCCTAGCCTCAACCCCTGGTGCTATCATAAATATGTCTTCCTCAATATATCTTTCAATTCGATCTTCTAAAAAGGCCACATCTACACTAAAATTAGGCATGGCTATAAAATTTACAAAAGCAGTTGTCCTCACCATTTCCATTTGATTTTTGCCAAGGGATAAGCTATTTTGGATGATGTTATAACTCTTAATGTAACATTTTTGGTAATGTTTTTGTGTACCTAAAAAAATATCAAAATGTCCCTTTTAATTTCCTTTCCTACTTATTTACCATGTTACATTGTTACTTTTGAGTTTATAACATTACTTTCCATTTGAAATAGTTACTTTCACTATGTGAATAGCTACTTTCACTATGTGAATAGTTACTTTTTGGTTTACATATTTACTATTTTGTTTTACACAATTACTCTAAAATTAACAATGTTTGTTTTGTTTAGTCATTTTAGAGAAGGTGTAGGTGTACCACATTAATGTGATTATGATGACTTAAACGTACACAAATTTGAGTTTCAGATAATAATATTTTATTATCAGTTCACACTATTACTTTTCAATTCAAATACATAATTTTCCTTTCATATTGTCATTTTTTAGTTTATACAGATACTTTTTGTTAACATTATTTACTTACCTATCTATATAGTTACTTTTTATTTTAGAATGTTACTTTGTTGCTATCCAACTTACTTTTTAGATGACATAGTTACTTCTCCAGTCTACAAATTACCTTTTCCTTAGCCGAGTTATATTTTTTTATACACATATACTTTCTTATTAGCCAACTTACTTTCCAGTTGATGTAGTTACTTTTACAATTTATATGTTATCTTTTCCTTAGCCTAGTTACATTTTGGTTTATATTGTTACATTTTAGTTCATAGTGTTACATTTATGTAAACAAGTGTAACTTGCATTATTAGAATGATAGTTAGTAGTCTACATTACATTCTATAATCTTTTTTTTACCTTTAAGTTTCGTTTCCTGCTTTAGAGTCTGCTCTTGATTTCTTTTCTGATGTTTTTCTTCTATTGATCTTGAAATATATCCTTCTTCAATTGCTTCCAGTTCTTCACTCTGACACACATCAAGTAATTCTTCTTCAACAACTTCATGCACAACAACCCTTTCTTCATCATCAATGTCTGCTTCTGGTTCCTCATTCTCATGTTCAACAACTAGCTCCTTTTTAGCAGCTTCACACACAATAGGTTTTGGTTCCCTGTTCTCACTCACAACAACAAATTCTTCTTCAGTGACTTCAGTTGCATCGGTCGCAACTGAATGATTCTCATCTTCATCAACAGTACTAGTCATCTACCTGCTTTGCCCATTCGTCTTAGTTTTCTTTGCATTTTTGTTGCACCTGGTACATTGTCCTCTTCTAGACCCTTGTCCATTACATCATCTCATTGCACAATATCCACAAATTCTTCTTCTATAATGTTGTCGATAGGATCATAGTGTCTTTTTGTCAAATCATCATCTCCTCTCACCTTTCTGCTACCCTTAATCGTTGCCTTCCTTGTAGGTACTTTCCTCAATTTTGTTCTCCCCATTTGGTCTCAACTACAAACACCAACATGGAATGAAGACCAGCAGCAGCGGCACAAGTGGGCAATGGAGACCAACAGCAGCGGCACAAGCAGGCAATGGAGACCAGTAACATCGATGCAAGTAGATAAAATCATGACCTTATAGAAGCAACAATGGCACAGCAGTGGACGTCAAGAATGTGGGAATCTAATTTGGGGATTTTTTGGGCAGAGAAATCATTGCTCTCCCCTTCTCTTTCATTTTTCTTTAGTACGTTGAGGATATTACAAAGTCTGCTGTGCCCTTTTCCATTATTTATTGAATTTCCATTGCACCCTTAGTGACGGGTAGCGTTTCTACAGTAATCACGTGAGTATTAAAAACAATCTATATATATATATATATATATATATATATATATATATATATATATATATATATATATATATATTATATATAATAAAAATCCCTCAATCAAATATATTCAATTTAAGATGCTTCCCATTACCACCACACATGAAAGCTTGATCTACTAAGTGTAGGTTACACCCTAGCGTGGTGCACAGTCCATCTTGTGGAAGTGTGAGGGTAGTATTGTAGATATGCACAAGCGGGGTGCATTATGATTGTGTTGGCTTCTGGATCAATCTTAACTGGGTTACCTTAATAGGATTATGCATCTAGAAGCATAACATATATCCAAGAATTGAAGATGATGATAATTCTATGCCTCGAGTTCATTCTGGGTATCAGAGACAAAGATATTAGACAATCACTGTAACACGAGAAGTTGTCCTACAACTTTCTTTATTATTTGGGTAGCAATGATGTGTGACTAGGCACCTCTATTGGTTGGCGATGTCATAAACATGTTATAAACATTCACTGCAAACATAAATAGGAACCTATGGGGTCACTCACATAGGATATAGCTAGAAGATGAATTTAATCATGAATGTAACTAAATTGATTGTTAAAGTGTTTAGAAGTTCAATTTAAGCAAAAAATCAACTGACTGGACTCCCAAGTGACTGTCAAGCGTTGAAATGGCCGGTTGGAGTGTCAAGTCGATTGGAAATTACATTGGCTGAGTTCTGCATGAACAAGGGCACAAAAAGACCGATTCACCTAGTAAACCAATAAGTTGGAGGTCGTGAGATGATCGGCTCGTGGGTGAGATACTCGGTTCCTTGTGTAATTTGATTACATCAAGGATTCTTGCTGACATCATTTCATGCATTAATTGGATTAGAGTTTCCAATTCATATGTGACTGGGAAACATGATGACATTATTGGTTCATTGGGTGAACCGATTGGCTCATATGCCAACCGACCATTTCGCTTGCGAACCACCTAATTTTCCTATCACAAGTTGCAAATTATTGTGAAATTCTGACCCCTTCCACTCCCACACAGACTTAGAACCCTGACCCTAACCCCCTATAAATAGAGGGGTATTGGGGGCTTCTCAAACACAACAACCCAACTGATTCTTAAAATTGTTGTCATCTTTGGTTGTGGTAACCAATGGAGAGCTCGAGCAAGTCCAACCCGATAAAGGGAGGGATAGCAAGGGAGAACAATTGTGGGAGAGGAAGTTGGTGACTAGTTACCAATGGGAGGGACTACTCCTTCCTATTTGTTCTAGAAGAACAACATGAGTTCTAGGCATTTTGTGTGGACTACCATAGAGGCACGGATACCTTTCCTGTTAGGGGGATAGAGTCATCATGTTGTCTATGCTAGAGACCATGAGCTACTACAGACGTTGTTCCAATGAAACTAGAAGATATCCTCACCACTACAACTACGAATATTCATTGGACTTTCTCCAGGACCAGGTATGACCTCATTAAACCATCCTTCCCATTACAGAGTTGTTGATTCGATCTTTCTATAATGGGGAATATGGATAGAATTTTTTTGTTTCAGCTCCCTATCTGATGCCATATTTTGCAAAACTTTCTACCTTATTCCTGCTCCTACTATCTTTATAAGATCCCTGACCTGAGTTTTGGGGTAACCCTATTTTCTTTGGATTTAATATGTGCTTAGATCCTTTCTTTTATCATTTGAGATGTGATTAGGGCTTGTATAGAGCTTAAGTTTCAAGTTTGAGCTTGTTTGGATGTTGTTTGTGCTCTATCTACTAGTTTTGGTGAAAATTGCAATTTACCCAAAGTAGGGGGTTGATGTGCAATTTTCCAACTCTAGAGTGTTTCTTCTCTATCTTGACATCATCTAGAGGACATAGAAAGAGGTGGGCACCGTTTTTGGACCTTAGTTGAGAGTTTCACCCTTAGTGGTGATTAGGGTATCTATGTGATGTGTATCTCAACCTAGATGTACCTAGTGGTGGTCTTGACCTAGTTAGCAACCTAGGGTGTGCTTTGGTGGGTGTCACTGTCAAGAAACCCCCTCTAGGTGTTCAATTCGTGACCAAAGTGGTCTTGTGTGATCTTTTATGGTTTCCTTCTTATGGGATGTCTTGACCTAGGGTTTGAGGAAATTTCTTATCTTGACCAAGTTGTGATGGATGGGGTGTGTGTCACGACCATGGATGGTGATACATGTAGGGTCGTGAATGTGACCATGTCGGTGATCCAGGGTGGTTGAGACCCAACCTAGAGTGTATCACCATATCTTTCATGTTAGGCCTAAGTGGTTGCATGTTGGCCTCTTGAGTGGAAAAGTGTCCCTTTGGTACCTTGAAGTGTTGACACCTCATATCCTGTGTTCTCTCTCTTTTTCTCATCTATATAACCTATTTTCTCTCCATGTTTATAACCCTTTCAACCTTTAATATTCCTCTTTCTCTTTTTCTCATCTTGGATCTTGGTGGAGCAAGGCGATCAGACCTTGGAGCTCTTAGTGACCACCCTCTTCTTGCATGTGGTGCTTGTGGGGACCATAGCTCATATTTAACCTTAGTAAGTGTTTATTTTTTTTGATGGAATTTCTTTTGATCTCCTACCTTAATCTCCTTCTCTTTTCTTAGCCCTATACTATGGTTTCCCCCATGGTGGTCATTTTGGAGGGACACTCCCCATCACAAGGGTCATAGACCATGTTTTGACAAGGTACACCCAAGTTAGAGGAAGTTTTCTCCTCTCTTTCTTCCTTTTCCTTTTTGGTTTAGCGTAGAGCTTTTTGCTCTCTTTTATTGGGCTAGCTTTGACCTTGGTACCTTATTCTTCTTGAGGTTCTCTTATGACTGAGAGTTGAGCCTTTGGTGGACCTTCTTCAACCCTTTGATTGTATTCTTGGAGCCCTTGATCTTAGAGCTTGGAGTCTTTAGTGGTGATCTTCCTCAGGAAGGTGATATAACCCTTACCCTCTCTATTAATGCATATTCCTTTGCTTACATGTATATGTCTCTCTCTCCACATCATATTTCAAGTATACTAGTAAGTAATGGCATGCCCTAGAACTCATTTGATGGAGGTTATCTTTCTTGGATTAGTAGAAATATGAAACCCTAATTTATATACCCGATTATTATGATTGTGTGTTGTGATGATATTCCTCTATATTTTGGCCTTGGTCTTGCTTTCATTTATGGTTTCCTCTTACCTTGATGTTGATGGAAGTTTAGGTTCCATTTTGGGTACCTTGTCCATGGTTTTCTTTCCCTTTGATGAGATCCTTTCATGGTGGTTTCATGATGCTTGACCTAGGGTTCTTGGTAATCATTTGCATGATCTTTTCATTCTTAATGATTATGCTTTTCCCTTAGACTTGTTTCTCTTTTCATACCAAGACATCATCCCTTAGGGTGGTCGAGAAAACTAACTCATGGTGGTCTCCACCACAGTTATCTTGGCCGAGATGTTTCCCTTTTGATGTGTTGTACCTAGTGTTGATGGAAGTCACTACACTTGGTGATTGAAGGTTAAGTTAACCCCCATTTTGGGTATGTTTTTGCCCTAGTTTTGGTCGTGACATACCCTTGAGAGAGGTCACAACATGTGTTCTTTGGTCGCGACATGATGCCAAGGCTTAAGGTTGAGACAACCATGTCTCTTTTTGAGGTCGAGACACCTATGTTTCTAGAGGTCGCAAAAAATGCTATGCTTCTAATGGAACCCTAACCCTAAGTGTCGTGGTCGGGACACTCTAGGTGTTATAGTCATGACAAGGTTTAGGTTGAGTGGTGTCTACCCAGTTGCTTGAGTCATTGAGACATGATGATGTTTGTTGCTTGAGGGGTATGCTTAGACACATGATGATAGCCTTGTATGAGTAATACATAAGCCATGTAATGTGCTATTTGATAACATCTAATCTACCCTAATTATGTTCTTTAAACCTAAGGATGGTCCAAGATGATGGGAGATGATGAACCTAGTCATGGTGGTTGAACATAGCTTCAAAACCCTAATCATCTATGGGGGAAAACCTTAACCCTAATGATGAGTAATATGACATGTTTGCATCTCTTTATTGGAATGGATATAATGATATGATTATTTCCCTCTTTAATTGTGAACCCCTAACCTTGCAGGTTGAATGCATGCTAATGTTTGGGGATGATGTGGTGTTGTTTATGTGTAATTGAGGCATATGGAAATAATGATGTGACATATGGATTTAGGAGGATTTCTCTTTCTCATTTATCAATTTCTAACCATATAGGTGATATGAACTAGAATATCATAGCTCGTGCATGCTATGATGAGTATGATGTGACACTGGTTGAATGAGCCTTTATGAGTCATGTTGTAATACTTGTGATAATAGAATGATGTGAATGGGTCCTATGACCTGGTGGTGGCATAATGTCCATTGTGATGTGTTACCCTCTAGTGTTATGATTAAGGGATTGATATCCCACATTGATGTGACATTAGTGATATCCTTCAGTGGCTGTGCAACAATGATGATGGTGTGAATGGTAGTTTTACAAGTGTTATGTGGTGATAGTATGACAAGTTCATACCGTGTATGTAATATATATGCAAAAGTTGTATAATGCCCTTATCTTTGTAGTGCTTGTTATGATTTTGTACATTATAACTTGATTGGTGCTTGAAGATACCTAATTAGTATAAATAAAAATGTAAACATAATCCATGTAGTTTTCCCTATTCCATAGATCCTTTCCAATGTCTGCTTTAATTGATGGATTGGTGAAATGAGTTTTACTCGAAGTGCATATTTTTTATTATGTGGGGGTACAAGTCGGGTATCTCCTTGTATCCCTAATTATAGGTTGTGGGGTATGCCCATATCTGAGCCGATCTCATTGTAATATGGATGGCTATGTGTGAGCCACTCCTTTTTAGAACAGACTTGCATGAGCTTGTTCTTCCAGCATCGTTGCATGTATCAAGGTGGGATAGGTGTTGTTGTATGTGGACGATCATGTGTGAGGTGATCATTCTTTTAACTAGAAGTCACTTTGTAGTTGACTGACATGTCTCTGTGTTGTTACTCTCATGTTGAACACGAGGTGTTGGAGTGGTCCTGGATTCCGGCTCTTCCATTGACCTTGTATGGCACCAGTTTTGACTTAGTAGTGGTTGGTTGGAATTAGGTGGTATGACTCAAACCCTCGGGGTAGTAATAATAAAATATGTAATCATTTGTGTAGCATGCTTGCTTAGTATCCAATATGAAAACATTGGATGAGGCCTTGCTTTTCTTTTATATAACGTGGTTGGCAGAAAATATACACGTTCGTATTACTCCTTCTTAGATTACTATATGTTATGATGTTCAATGAAAAGTGCCCAATACTACTTAAATTGCCTCATCTATTATATACATATCATTTAACTTAATCTACTCATCATGCTTAGTACTATATATACCTGTTTTAGTTTAATTGTGCTTTAATAGGGTTGGCGGAGAGTTATATCTTCTTCTGGGATGTTTGGTCTCACCCTGTGCGTTCTCCACATCTTTTAGGTGACAGTGCATGATGAGGAGGTGATTGTCTAGATGAGGCAGAGAAGAAGCTAGAGTAGTAGTTGAGAAGGTTGGAAGTGTTGCTAGTCTTTTGGTGTAGAATCCTAGAGTCATCCCTATACACTTAGGTCTTGGGGGTGTTTTTGATGTGTTTGTAGTTGTGTTATTGTTATGAGGTTTTTCCCATGAGTGCCTCTTATTGTATACAGTTGGCAGATGTACATGTATTTGTAAATGAGATAGATATCATGTGTGTCTATGGAACATGTTATAAGAATGACATTTTGTGAGATATATGATAAAGTTGGCAGGTTAGGGATCTTTATGTCACATGTTTTGTGATATTGGTACATTGTGCAATATGTTGCAACTTTATGATTACATGAAAACAATTTTAATTTCTTGTGTTTTTTGGTAATCTTCTTCTTGATAGTGTTAATTCCACACTTCATTTTGAGTAATCTCGCTTTGTGTGACAAAAGGTGTCACATTTGGTGGTATACGGGCTTTAGGTTCAATGAGTATACACAGACCTAAGAATAGGGTTTGTGTCTATTATAGTGTCCTCCAGTCTGTATTATAGTGACTTCTTCTTGTGTAGAAGAAGAAGAAGAGTTGAAAAGATGATTGGATAACATGAAGAACACATTGTTGAGAGTGGTGTCACTGCACCAGGTGGAGGTGCAAGGAGGCATGATGTTGAGGAGAGGGTGCCTAAGATGCCCCAGATAGACCATGTAGTCGAGGCCAATCCCACTTTTAGTCCATGCTTGGATAGTTTAAGGCCATAATTACACTTATGGTGGATAGAATCTTTAGTCTCGGGGAAGATGTTTGAGCAGTTGAGGTGAGTTGGAGAGGTGGAGTATACTGGTACAACAGACCCAGCAGATGCAGACCTCTAGTTGATGGAGCTAGAGAAAGCCTTCAGATCCTTAGTATCCTAGAGGCTGATAAGGTGAAGCACACAATATACATTTACAAGGGGAGTGTTGGACATTGGTAGGCCATAGAGGAGGGAAAGAGGCTTGGAGTTGTTGTTGGTTGGGAGGAATTCCAACGTGAGTTTGTTTGTCAGTACTTTCCTCAGACCTATCTGGATGAGAAGATTAGTCAGTTTGAGAGGATCTGATAGGGATTGATGTCGATCAATAGAGTATGAAGCAAGGTTTATGGAGTTTTTGAGGTTGTATCCTCACATGGTTGCTACCAATGAAGCGAGAATACGACATTTTGAGAAAGGGTTGAATGTTGAGTTGTCAACATTGGTGGCTGTCTTAGAGAATAGAGAGTGTTTTTCTATGTTTTTGGAGTCATCTTAGAGGATAGAGAGGTTTGTGGTTGCGAAGAGAGAGGAGAGCGTCAAGAAGATGCATGTTGAGTACCAAGGACAGTTGTCAAGTTGCTTTAAGGAGCCTTGGTTGTTAGCACCACCAGCACAATAGAGGTTTAGTGAACAGACTTAGAGGTCACAAAGTAAGAGCATGAGTCATAGTTTTCCACCTACAGGAGCCCATAGTGTTGCATCAATGTCTGTGATAGGGTTGACTGGGCCTTGGTATGAGAACAAGATGTGCTATAAGTGTGGATAGATTGGGCATATATTTGATCATTTTGCTATGTGAAAGATGATGAGGTGAGCGACAAGTAGAGGCAGAGACAACAAGGCTCGCAAAGATAGTAATACAAAAATGGTGGAAGAGGTCATGGATAGGCATCACAAGTTGGTTCCTCTGGACAGTCCAATGGGGGATGAGGACCACAAAAAGTGATGACTCAACTTTACGCCTTGAGTCAGCCAGAAGGGGAAGTCAACCCTTGAGTTGAGACAGAACATATGAAGTTGTTTCATTCTGATATGTCCGCATCTGTTTTATATATGTTTTGGGTTGAGCTTAGTAGGGGCTTGAGATAGAGAGGCAGAGGTAATACATGTCTCTTTTCCTTTAGATTTCGGGGGCAAAATCCTTGTTAGGGGTTTATGGCTTGTAAGACCCCTGAACCGAGTTTTGGGGTAACCATATTGTCTTTGGCTTGAACATGTCCTTAGAATCTTTCTCCAATCCTTTGAGATGTTATTAGGGCTTTTTGAGTGCTTAAGTTTCAATTTTGAGCTTGTTTGGATGTTGTTTGTGCTTTATGTGCTACTTTTGGTGCAAATTGCAATTTACCCAAATGTGCAATTTTCTACCTCTAGAGTATTTCTTCTCTCTCTTGACATCATCTAGAGTATATAGAAAGAGGTGGGTTCCTAGTTTGGACCTTGGTTGAGAGTTGGCACCCTTAGTGGTGATTAGGGTTTCTAGATGATGAGTGTCTCAACCTAGATGTATGTAGTGGTGGTCTGGACCTAGGTCACGACCTAGGGTGTTCGTTGGTGAGAGTTGTGGTCGATACACCCCCTCTAGGTGTTTAGGTTATGACCGAAGTGGTTGGGTGATCTTGGGTCGAGATGTTTACCTTCTTATGGGATTTCTCGACCTATGGTTTGAGGAGATCTCTTATCTCGACTATGTGGTGATGGATGGTGTGTGTGTCGTGACCATGGATGGTGATCCATGTTGGGTCACAATCAGGACCATGTGGTTGAGCTAGGGTGGTCAAGAACCAACCTAGAGTGTATCACCATGTCCTGCAGTTTAGGTTTACATGATTGCATCTTGGCCTCTTGAGTGGACAAGTGTCCCTTTGGTACCTTGAAGTGTTGACACCTCATATCTTGCCTTCTCTCTCTTCCCCTAATCTATATAACCCCTTATCTCTCCATGTTTGTAACCCTTTTGGACCTTCATCTTCCTCTTTCTCTTTTGCTCATCTTATAGCTTGGTGGAGCAAGAAGATATGACCTTGGAGCTCTTAGTGACAAACCTCTTCCTGCATGTGGTGTCTGTGGTGATCATAACTCATCTTCAACCTTGGTAAGTGTTTCTCATTATGATGGCATTTATTTTGACCTCCTACCTCCATCTCCTTCTCTTTTCTCTTCCCTAGACCATTGTTTCCCCCATGGTGGTCATTTTGGAGGGAAACTCCCCATCACAAGGGTCATAGACCATGTTTTGACAAGGTAGACCCAAGGGTGAGGAAGTTTTGTCCTCTCTTTATTCGTTTTATTTTTTGGTTTGGCCTAGAGAATTTTTTGGTGGAGTGTCCAAGAGTGGAGCCTTTGGTGGATCTTCTTCAACCCTTAGATCGTGTGCTCAGAGCCCTTGATCTTAGAGCTTGGAGTCCTTGGTGGTGATCTTCCTGACGCAGGTGATATAACCCTCACCCTCTCTATTAATGCACATTCATTTTCTTTCATGTTGATGTATCTCTTTTTAAATCATGGTTCCAATATTCTAATATGTAATGACATGCCCTAGAACTCATTTCATGGTGGTTATCTTGCTTAGATTGGTATAAATCCAAACCCTAATTTCATATACCTGATTTTGGTGACTGTGTGTTATAATGATTTTCCTCTATCTTTTCACCTTGGTCTTGCTTCATGCATGGTGTTCCTGTACCTACATGTTGAGGGAAGTTTAGGTTCTATTTTGGGTACTCTGATCATGGTTTTCTTTCCCTTGGAGGAGGTCCTCTCTTAGTGGTTTCATGATGCTTGACCTAGGGTTCTTAGTAATCATTTTCATGGGATTTTCATTCTTAATGATCATGGTTTTGCCTTAGACCTATTTTTGTTATGAGACCAAGACATCATCCCCCTCAGGGTGGTCAAGACACCTACCCCATGTTGGTCACGACCATAGTTAATATTGTTCTGAGATGTTTCCCTTTTGATGTGTTGTAGCTAGTGTTGATGGAGGTCGCTACACTTCGTGATTGAAGGTTAAGTTAACCCCTGTTTTAGGTAGGTTTTTGCCCTCATTTTGGTCATGGCATACCCTTGAAAGAGGTTGTGACATGTGGTCTTGGGTCGTGACATGATGCCATGGCTTGAGGTCAAGACATCCATGTCTATTCTTAAGGTCAAGACAACTATATTTCTAGAGGTCTTGATTGGTGTTATGCTTTTGATGGAACCCTAACCCTAGGTTTCATGGTCAAGACACTCTAGGTGTCACGATCATGACATGGTTTAGGTTCAGTGGTCTTGACCCAGTTGCTAGAGTTTTCGAGACATGATGATGTTAGATGGTTGAGGGGTATGCCTTGACACATGATGATATTCTTGTATGAATATACATATGATATGTAACATGCTATTTGTATAATATCTAATCTACCCCAATCATGTTATTTAACCCTAATGACACTCCAAGATGGTGGGAGATGGTGAACTTAGGCTTGGGGGTTGAACTTAGCTTCAAAAACCTAATCAGCTATTAGGGGGAAACCCTAACCCTAATGATGAGTAATATGACATGTTTGCTTCTATTTCTTGGAATGAATATTATGATATGACGATTTCCCTCTCTTGTTGTGAACCCCTAACCTTGCAGGTTGAATTCATGCTAACGTTTGGGTAATTGGTACGATTCTTCTCAAGGCCACACACTAACAACTAAAGGTGGCTAGATGCAACCCCAAGGGAAAACAAAAAGATCTCTCAAAATTGGTGTAAGGATCTAGTCCAACACACATGCTCAACTAATCATACGTACCTGCAAGAGTACAGGGTCGTGTTGTAGTATAGGCTAGTGGTAAGATTAGAGTCCATCCTTAGGGAGAGGGGGCACTAGATCTAGGTTTGTGTTAGTTATGTTCCTAATGCAGAGTCTGGGCTTCGAGGGTTTAAAGTTAGGTTTTGTTTGATTATGCTACGATTGTAAGTAATAAAGAGTAAGAAAGAAACTAAGTTAAAAAAACCTCTAGATTACTCTATTATATAAGGCTATCAAACTAAGCAAGGAAAGCAATTAGGCTAAAGCAAGGAGTTACACTACACTAGCAAGATAAGTTATCAATTAAGGTGCAAGCTAAGCAATTAGGCAAGAAAGACCCTAAGTTATCACTAATTAGCCAAATTAACACAAGCAAAATCAAAGGAGCCCTAAATAATTAAGCAAGAACTAACTATCAAGAACTAGGCAATTAGCTAAGAATTAACCAAGGCAATTGACTACACAAGCATTTACATGATTAGAAGGCAAAGATGGATTTTAAGCAATATGATGGATAGGTGGGCCGTTTGGGAACATAACTTTATACTAGTTGGGGGAAGGTCAACATAGCATGCAAATATCCCATTTCAATCTAGATTAACAAACCAAACAACAAGGCAAGTGCTATTAGAATATACCCTATACTACTAGTTAGAGAACTAGGTCGAGGTGTAATTCTAATGGGACTTGGCAAGTCTAGGTTTCTAGGGTAAGTGGTATTAGGGAAATTGAGAGCCAAGAGTAGGAATGGGAGTATAGATGAGAGTGTTTCACCTCATGTTACTTGCCATCTAGCCTTAGGAAACTCTACGGAATTGCAGTAATCACACATACATTAGCTACTAAGATCTCACACATACTTTATACCAGAAGGGAGACGTATGTAGGAACAAAGGGGGCTACCTAAGGATCCACTAATTGGACCTAATTGGACTAGGAACCATTCCTAAGATTGCCACATACCTTCCAATTTCTCCTAGAAGCTATAACAAGCAATTTATGTTTAAAAGAACAAACCACATGCAAGATAACGGGAAATGAGATAGAAATAAGAGGCAATCATCATAGAATGAAATTATGTTCAATACAAATTATTTTCCCCCAACATGGTATCAAGGTCACATTTTTTCCCCAAACAACCCACCACTAGGGGCTTAGCTAGACATGCTCAAAGAAAAGATAAAGGAAATGTGAAGAAGGGGATAGGACTCCATGGAGCTCAAAGTATCTTCTTCTTATTCACCTCCTAGATGTAGTAGAACGTGGCTCCTCCTCCAAGGTGGGTGAAGGACATGGAACTGAATGGGATTATGGTAGAAAACCTAGAAAACTTGGTTTCTATGGTGGAAATGGTGGATAGATGGCTTGAATGTAAGGAAGGAGGAAATGAATACTCTAGAGTAGGTGGAGGGGAGCAATGGTAGCTAAGGGGGGTTAACTTAGTGTTGTGGTTTCCACCCATGTATATATAGGTGGTGGTGAGGCACTAGGGTAAGTAATATCAAAGTGAGAAAATAGTGGTAAAATAGGTAGGTCTCTGTGGTCACCACAGTCATGTTGAGGTGCCACAGTCGTGGTGGGGGTTGCATGGCATGGTTGTGGTTAGTGGAACAACCAAGGTGGAAAGTGTAATTGAAGTGGTAAGTGTTTATGGTGGCCACGATCATGGTGGGGTGCCACAGTCGTGGTGGGTAGAGGTTACCACAGTCGTGTGGGGTACCACGACTGTGTGGGAGGAGGAGGCCATGGGTGAGGTCGCTTTGAGTTTGTTGTGTCTTCAGCTCGCCAAGGGCTTGGTGAGAACCATGGGAGAGGTGGACTTCATGGGCCATGGTTGTGCTGATGGCCACAACCGTGGTCATTCACGTGTAAATTAGACCAACTCCCTATTGATTTTTGGGATCTTCATGCATAAATTGCCACGGTCGTGTTGATGATCATAGACAAGGTGGAAGGCGTTGTCCAAGGCTGTTCTAGGGGCCACGATCATGGGTCTTCAGTGACCATGGTCGTTGTGATGACCACAGCTGTGGTCATTCATGTGTAAATTGTGCACCTTCCCTGTAACTTTTAGAACATAATTCCCCACAACCTCGATGATGTGGCACATCCGTTTTGGGGCTTCTTGGTGTTGATCTTCACTTTAAGTTCTTCATCTAGCCTCCTTTTTCTTTAAATTACTCTTATGCATCCAAGGGAAGCATGGGGAAGAGATACGTCCACTATTGGGGTATAAGACCCCATAGACTTTCTTCATCTCTCTCCCATGCATCAATGCATGCATAAATGCCCTGATATACACACAAAAGGAGGCATAAGTGCATTTACCATAAAAGATCATATTGGAGGGAATAACTTGTAATCTATGTTGTTCAGATGTGATTATCATGCAAAAAGGCACAAGATGAGGCCCTAAAATAGGGATGCATCACCAGCCCAAGCTTAAAACATACTTGTCCTCAAGTATGCTCCATCTTAATCTCTCTCTACAATTTATTTCTATCAAATAAGAATGAAAAAATGCATTGCAATAGAATATTATTGACTAAGTGGTCTTAGAGGTGACTATGTGCATGTGTTCCACCTCTCTCCTCTTTGATTTCGTAAACCAATCATGAAAAGAGCACTGAGCATATAAACTTCAAATATAGAGAATAGAGTATGCAAGCTTTTCATGTATCCTTCATGTAATTATAGGTAAACCATTTCATGTTGGTGTTAGTCAATGATGAATAGGAGTGTCGTTTCACTTCCATGCATTCAATCTTATGTCTCAAACCACATCAAATGACCCACATGGATGTAGAAAAGGGTAAAGTGAGCTAGCTTTAATGTTTTCTAGCTCAAGGGGTATGAAAAAGGAAGAAATGATTGCGGTAAGGGGTTGGAGTGTTTTTGCACACTCATCTTTTCTTTATTTCGATTCTCTTAAACATGAGCATCTTTATTTTCTTTTTTCTTTTTTCTTTTCTTCTTTTCTTTTCTTTTTCCCTTGGTGTAGGTAGGGCTTATGGTGGATAGAGTGAATTGGGGAGATGTAGATATGACCACCCCAAGCTTTTAGAGGTGGCCAAGGATGAATATGAGCACTAAGGCATCCTTTCATGGGGCGGAGAGGTATGAAGATGGTGAAAGAAGAGTCGAGTCAAAGGGGGTTCATTAGAGTAGTCCTCAACATAAAATCTCCTGCATGAAAACTAATCCAACACTTCACCAAATGATATCACACCACATGATTGAACATCATGAGATTCACATTTATATCATGCAATTCGATAGGCTCTAAGCATTTACAACTTTCTCAAATCACAATTCAACTAAGGCATTCGCAAACTTGAGAGGTGATACACATGTAAAAAGTCAACAATTAAGACCATATAGCAATAGACTCTAGAAATGGTCCATTCATTTATCAAAGAACATCATTTGAAGTTCAAAAGGTGGATATTAGGTTAAAACATGCTTTTAGGCAAGAACATTCAAGCTTGGGCAAAATTGGCCAAAATGGTGCCAATTTGCAATCAACCACATCTGAACCTACATTTAGGGAAATGAAAGCATAAAGCAACAAATCCTAATTAAAACACACAAAAAATAACAAAATCTACATGAGAATGCAATGCATGACATGGAAGAGCAAAAAGAGATTTTTTTTTGAAAAATTAAGCAAAAATGCATGAATTTAAACTATATGTATGCATGCATGCTAAAAATAAGAAATCTAGACTAACAATAGTGAAATCAAGAAATTACAAAATCAGGTGGGATGATTGTAAACAAAATGAGAGATAAATACAGGGTTGTGTATACCGCCCTACCACCCCAGACTTTTTAATCATGTTGTCCTCAACCTAAAACTCAAGTTTAGGGCTAGTATGGTGAAAATCATGGCTGCATGTGTTGGGAATCAAAGAGATGGTTTCCCTACTATGGCTGATTAGGCTGCTCCGACTGGTAATGCTGATGAGGTGGAGGTCCTGGATGGGCTGGAGGGAACTAGTAATAATGGCCACAATAAGTGTCCTAAGTTGGGGGTAGGTCTCCTGATATCTCGAAATACCACCCCAGAAGTTCTCCTGATATCCCAAAATACCACCCCAGAAGTCTTCACCCCAATCGGGGTTTCACTGTGCATGGTGGTAATGGTACAAGTGGTTGAAATGTTTGCAACTATTGTTGGTCCTGCCACATGTACTGTTGGACAAGCTGCATGTCCTGTTGTGTCTTCTAGATCCCCTTGAGTTATACATGGATGGATGGCATATAATATGCATTCATTGAAGGCTCCTGCAGTTGGGATGTTGCCTCACTCTTCAGGATTGTCTTCTTATCTCTCCTCCATCTTCTTCTTGTTGATGTGTATTTGATTCTGCCACTTCTTCTTGTGCAACAGCAGGGTTGAAGTTTTCCTGAGGGTTGTCTCTCTCCCATGGTATGATGTGTTCTCTTTCTAACTCTGGGGGTCCCAAGGTGGAGAGATGAGGGTAATCATGGTAGGGACACTCAAACTTTTGTGTCGGTAAGGATTTCACATTATACATCATCCTATTGTTCTTGATTGTGATCATTTGAAGGTGCACGAGGTACTTTAAATCAACAAATTGAGCTCCTTTGGCCTCCTTAATTCCGGTGACATCAAATCCTAGGGATATAGAAAATGAGTTCACAATCCCTCCCATAATAAATGGGGTTTTTCTTTTGAAGGGAATTGTCCTCATGTGGTCTATCAAGAGAGACCCTAAGTTGATGTGGAATTTCTCATTTATACCATGTAAAATAAGGAGGTCCTTTGGTTAAATGCTACCCTGATTATCATACATCCTCACAATAGTGTTGGCTATGACTTTCTACACATATCTATATAAGGGATTGTTGATCAACATCATCCTTGACTTGCCAGTAGTGTATCTCTACGTCCCTGTCAACTTGAACCACAAGTCACCATAGTCCAAGTCAACCTCCTTCTCAATTAAGCCATTATTCATTTTTTTGTCTTCTTGAGGGTCCTTTGCAATGATACAATTTAGTTCAAAAGTTGTCAATGTGTGCATTCTATTGAACATTGAGAACTTGATGGTTTCCTCCTCTTTGACCTTGACATTATCTTGTGTGACGAAGAACTATTGGGTCAACTCTGTGTATGTGGTTTGTGCCATGAAAAGCACCTTCCACAAATCTAGTCTCTTTAGCTTGTTTTCCACCTCTGTTTTAATGCTCAAGTCTGCAATTACCTTCTCACACCCATGTGTTGTGGAGACAACTCTCCTTGACCTGCACTCAGGATAAATGGGTGTCATTTGCATCTTACTCTTCCCCTTGTTATATGAAGTTCCCTCAAAATCCTTGCCAAAACCTTTTAGTTTGTCAGTGTCCAAGTATGCCAAAGTTTCCTCCAGCTCAAAACCCATCTCCTCCACAATTGTGTCATCATTGTCTTCCTAAACCTAGTAGGATCTTGACCCCGAACTCCTTTGGTGGTACTTATTGCTCGGGGTATCTCCGTGGGTGATCCTCTTCAATCATCAACTTCCTCCTTGTTTGTAGTTGTTGCTATGGTCTCTCCCCCAATGAGGAGGTAGAGTGGTGTGTTGGTGTGGTCCATGGAGGCAGCCTTGATGAAGATGGGGTTTGTAGCCCCCTTGCCCCTCTTTTGGCATATTGTGATCTCCAGATCAACCTCAATAATCATGTCATCGAGGTTCTCTTCAGATGCCTCCTCCTCCTCCTCCCTATACGTCTCATCTGTGATGTGGTGGCTATATGATGACTGGGTGTGGGATTCACTCACAGAAGCCGAACGATTGTGGGATTTGGAAATGGAGTTCGATGGTGATGGGGTGTGGGATGGGATGGAGACTTGGGAAGAGGCTCTCTTGGTATGCACCTTGCCTCGGGTGATCACCTCAAGGCTCTTTTGAGCCCCCTTCTTCACAACATTGATAATTCCCTTCATTGTGTGGATATGGTTGTGGTGGTATGGCATTGATTTTTGGATTTTTGTGGAGGAGGCAAAATGGAGGTTGAGTGGTGGGTGGAATAGTCTAGGATTGTTCCTTGGACTTTGGAGGATGGATTGGTTGATGGTTTTGGGTGAACATTGGTGGATTTTGGTGAGGTTTTGTCTGGGAAAGTTACAAGTGAGGTGGATAACAAAAATGGAGATGGTGGCTCAATTGGTGCAGGTTTTGGGGTGGAAACAGTAGAGAGAGAGGTGGTGGAGGTGTATAAATTGATCGGAGGTCAATTTATTGGAGGATTTGGGTTGGAGATGAGAGATTGGAGGTGTTGGAGGTGGAGCTCGTCACCACACCCTAGGAGGACTCGAGCAAATGAGTTAGAAAGTGAAGGGGTTCGTGGTGTTTTTTATATTTTAAGTGAAAAATAGGTGGGGTAGGGTCCCGCCACAGCCGTAGTGGGTCTCCATGGTCGTAGTGGGGGTTTGGCAATACGACCATGGCAGGTGCGACAATTGTGGTGGGTGGTAGAGATGGTTTTAGATCGACCCTCACTACGGTCATGATGGGTGCCATGGTCATGGAGTGCTCCTCTTGCCTCGGTCGTGTCACCACAGTTGTGGTCGTTCATGTACAAAATCACCTCCATCCCTGTAACTTCTTCAAATTTTTGCACTTAAATCACCACAGTCGTAGTGGTCTCTATGGCTGTCTTGCCTTCATGTTTCCACGTCTGTGGTGGTGGACACGGTCGTGTTGTCTAGCATGGGCCACGTCCATTTTGAGCTCCACGGTCATGCCCAATCCTTCACAAAATTGGGCATGTGACTATAATTTTCTTTAGATTTTGCAATTAAATCGTCATAGTCATTTTGAGGCCCCACATGCTTGGTGGTTCTTTATTCAGTACTTTGTCAATTTCATTTTAAAAATTTTGTTATCTTTGCAAAAAAAAATGGTTCTTTCCCACAATTTAACTTCAGCAACCATGTCTTGCCCCCTCTCTCTAACTTGTTACATGCATCTCATTGTAGTGTTTCAAAGGATTGGCTTTGCCATCCAGAAAGGACTAGCAGCGCAGCTTGTTGCCCTCTTGTCTCCTATTTTGATGTAATTCAGATTTGGTTATAAAGTTTTTATAAATAGGAAATCGTATAAAACAAAAACTATCAAGCACAAGTATGTGTGTGTGTTTTATGGAAAAGAAAGTAAAAGTATCAAAAATGAAGGTTGGGTAAAATAGTTCCCAAACCTAGGTGGGTTGCCTCCCACTAGTGCTAAATTTTATGCTTTCAGTCAAGATTATTGGTTCTTGGCCTCTTTCATCCTTGTGGAATTCTCAAAGCATCGTAGAAGTAAATAACACTCTCATGTTCATTCAAGCACATCTCTTCATCCAGCTGGTGTTACTCAACTAACATCACAATATCAAAACTTTGATTTGATCTATCTGATCCAACTTAAACATCTGCCTTCAATATTTGTCCATTCACAGTAAACTCTCTTACCCCTTCTTTCTTACATATCACAATAGCTTCAAATGGGTACACATTCTTGACTAGGTAAGGTCCTTCCCATCTAAACCATAGCTTCCCGGGAAATAACTTCATCCTAGAGTTGTATAACCATACCCATTGCCCAGGCTCAAAATCATTCTTCTTGATGAACTTGTCGTGAAGAAACTTTATTCTTTCCTTGTAGCTTTTGGACAACTCAACTTTCTTTCTAATCTGATTGTGTCTCCATCCATATCCACGTCTTTCAAAGCCCACAAAGATTTGTGTTGCATCTCTACCAATAAATGACAACTTTTCTCATAAACAAGCTTGAATGGTGTGTTGCCAGTCAGGAATTTATATGCAATACTATAAACCCATAAAGCCTCATTGAGATGTAATGAACAATCCTTGTGGTACAACCTCACTGTCTTCTCAAGAATGATCTTTATCTCCTTATTGGCTAACTTGACTTGAGCACTCGTTTGGGGGTGGCAAGGAGTAGCCACACGATGATTCACTCCATGTCTTTTAAGCAAACCTTCAAATGTGTGTGGATGAAGTGACTTCCATCATCATTAATCATGTCTCTTGGCACACCAAACCAGCTAAAGATATTTGATTTCACAAAATCACACACCACTTTGTGACCATTAGTTCTAGTAGTAATAGCTTCAATCCATTTTGATACATAGTCGACAGCCACTAAGATGTACACATATCCAAAGGAAGGAGGAAACAGACCCATGAAATTAGTTCCCCACACATCAAACACCTCTACCACAAGAATGGGTGATTGATGCATCATGTCACTCTTTTAGATAGTGCCCACCTTTTGGCACTTCAAACAAGTGTTGCAAAAATCATGAGCATCCTTGAACGTGGGCCAGTAAAATCCACTTTGAAGAATCTTGACGGTTGTGTGTTTCCCGCCGAAATGACCTCCACATGCATTGGAGTAGCACATGGTTATGATCTCTTGCTCCTCGCTTTCCAAAAAACATTTTCTAATTAGCTAATTGGGAAAATATTTGAAAAGATGAGGATCATCCCAAGCATAGTTCTTTACCATAGAAAAAAGTCTCTTACTCTCCTCCCTTCTCCAAGTACTCGGTATCCACCCACTAGCTAAAAAGTTAGTGTTCTTGTACCACAACCTTTGGGTGGATGAAATCAAGATGAGCTACTCATGTGGCTTTGTCTCTTTGATGTGGTTTGTATCATCATATAGTGCTTCAATGCAGGAGAGATGGTCAGCTGTAGAATTTTCTACTCCTTTTTATCAACAATATCTATATTAAACTCTTAAAGCAATATAATCCATTGAATCAATCTCGGCTTGGAATATTTCTTCATCATAAGGTACTTCAAGGCTGCGTGATCTGTATAAATTACCACCTTGTTTTGTAGGAGATAAGAACAAAACTTGTCAAGAGAAAAAATCACGACAAGAAACTCTTTTTCGGTGGTAGTGTAGTTCCTTTGAGCTTCATCAAGAGTCTTGCTCGCATAGTAAATGGCATGTGGAATCTGGCCAATCCTTTGGCCCAGCACAACCACCATGGTCATATCTGATGCATCAGTCATGATCTCAAATGGCAAGGAGAAGTCTGGGGGCTGCATGATAGGAGCAAAGACGAGATTGTGCTTCATGTGGTTGAAGGCTTCAACACACTTGTATTTGAAATGGAATTCCATATCCTTTTCAAATAAATGACAAAATGGTCTCAAAATCTTAATGTAGTCTTTAATGAACTGATGGTAGAAACTTGCATGCCCCAAGAAGGATCAAACATGTCTTACGGTTTAAGGAATGGTGAGAATGGATATCAGGTCCACTTTAGCCTTATCAATTTCAATTCAGGCTTTAGAGACTCTATGAGCGAAAACAATGCCCTCGAGCACGATGAAGTGGCTTTTCTCCCAAGATAGAACTAGATGAACCATGACACGCCTCTCAAGAACAGTTGCTACGTTAAGCAAGAACTCATCAAAGGTCTTACCAAACACAGAAAAATCATCCATGAAGACTTCAAGTGACAAATCAAGCATATTGACAAAGATTGGTGTTACACATCTTTATAATGTCAAAGGTGCATTGCACAACCCAAATGGCATCCTCCTGTAGGAAAAAGTACCACTTGGGAAAGTGAGCATCATCTTCTCTTGATCGGTAGGATGGAAAACTATTTAGAAGTAACCAGAGTATCCATCAAGAAAGCAATCAAAACTCTATCCAGCTAATTTCTCCAAAATGTGATCAAGGAATGGAAGAGGGTAATGGTCTTTCTTGGTCTTTTCATTCAATTTTTTGTAATCCACACACATCCTTCATTTGGATTGTTATCTCACGGGCATCAATTACCCATCTTCATTCTCATACATTGTGATCCCACCCTTCTTGGGCACAACTTGGATGAGACTCACCCATGGACTGTCAGAGATGGAATATATGATCCTGACATCAAGGAGATTCACTACCTCTTTGGAGACAACCTCTTTCCACTTGAGATTCAACCATCTTTGCATTTGACGGGTTGGTCTAGCATCATCCTCGAGATAAATTCTATGCACACAAATAGATGGGTCAATACCCCTCAAATCATATATAGACCATCTGATGGCTTGAATGTTCTTCTTTTGAACTTCCATCAATGCCTCTTATTTCTCCAAAGAAAGAATAGAAGAAATGATCACTGGGAGAGTGTCATTGGAGCCTAAGAAAGCATATTTCAATCTTTCAAGAAGAGACTTAAGCTTAAGAACGGGAGGCTCTTTGTGGGAATTCTTCAATTGTTCAAAAATGGATGGGAGGTCTTCACTTGCATCCACTAAGGCCAGCTCTTCTTCCTCATCATCATCCAGAAACTCCACAATGGGATCTAGAAACCTCTCCCTTGTGTGTCGATTTGAATCCATGCTAGTAGACACTCTTCCACTATCTCATCAAGGCACTCAATCAAATAACAATCCTCTTCTGTAGCACCTATCACCTGGGCTTTAGAAGAACACTTGAAGATGTTCAATTGGATCTTCATGTGCATGAAAGTCACATACATGGTGTTGATTCTCACAGGAATCACTGTGTCAGTTGTGTCCAAGAAGGGTCTCCCCAAGATAATAGGTACCTTCCTCGAGTCCTTTTCCATGTCCAAGACAATAAAATCAGCCAGAAAGAATGTGGAGGTCTCATCATCAAGTCTAACCAACACATCATCAATACGCCCTCTAGGCATTTTCATAGATCTATCAGCTAACTATAAGGTACAGTGAGTGGGACCCAGTTGTCCCATTTGTAGCTCAGTGAACACATCATAAGACATCAAATTTACACTAGAATTCAAGTCAAGAAGAGCTTGGTCTATGTGATATGCTCTGATGTAGCATGAGATGATAGGAGCACCATGACCTTTTCTCTTCCTTGGCACAGTGTGTTGTAGAATTGAGCTCACTTTCTTAGTGAGCTTAACCTTCCCTGGTGTCCTTACGGTGGTCTTCCTCTTGAACGTGCATAAGTCTTTCAAGAACCTGGTGTAAGATGGAATTTGCTTGATTGCATCAAGAAAAATAATGTTGATCTTGACCTGCTTAAAGGTCTCCATGATGTCCTCAGTATGTTACTTCTTCCTTATTTTAATTGATGGCTCTTCAAGTGCATTGGAGAAAGGTGGGAGTTGTGCTCCTAACTGACTTGAGTCAACAATATCATCAAGAGGTATCAATGGAATCACGGTATCAACTCTTGGTATCATGATATCAACTATTGGTATCACGGTATCATTATCATGAATCTTAGTATCAACACCCCTGATCACTGTATCAACCATGTCATCACTGGTTGTTCCATCAACAAAAGTTCCATGTGGCTGCTGCAAGGTCTTTCCACTCCTCAAAATTATCACCGTCTTTACATTCTCAAGGGTAGTGGAAGAGGAGGCTTGTGGAGGTGGTTGTGGATCTTGAGGTGGTGGTGGCCTTGAGTGTGGTGGATTTGGGTTTTGGAGGATAAATTGTGGTTGTTGTTGTGTTTGTCATGCTGGATGGGGGTGATATTGTGGAGGGGGTTGTTGGTACAAATGAGGTGTAGGATATCGATAGTTGTAAGGTGGTTGTTGGGGTGGAGGAGTATATGGATGCAGTGGTCCTTGGTATAGATGAAGTGGGGGTAATTGTCCTTGTGGTGGGATATAAGCACCTTGAGTAGTGCTCGCATAACCACCATCATTGTTTAGGTTGGCCATGCATTGGGATGGGAGCCTCCCCTCTTCACTGAGGGCAAGTGAAAGAGAGATTTGGTCAAGCCTTTTCTCGAGGAGGATAGTTTTTTGTCCTTGAGATGACACCTCTTTCTTCACTTCATTGAGGTTCCTTAGCCTTTCTAGGACTTTTTCCTCAAACTTGGAGTTGTACTTGGTGTTGCCTTGGTTTCCCTTGCCCCTCCTCATTTTATTGCTTCCATGAGAAGTTTGGATGATTCCTCCACTCAAGAGTGTAGGTGTTAGACATTGGGCCTTGGTTTTTTTGGTTTCCAAAGGTATGCAAAGCATGAGCTTCTTCTTCCTCATCTTCAATTGCCATAGTGGATTGACTAGAAGAACCACAAGCTTGGTTCTCATCATATTCATCATATTCGTCATCATTTTCATCATGTCAGGGTTGGTTGTGGTCTAGGGTGGAACTACAGGAGGAGGGGGAGGAATGTAGTTCCAGTCACAATGTTCCCCTTTTGTAGAAGCCCGATGGTGAGAATTCTTAGGAAGGTTCTCAAACAATGACCACGATTCCTCAGGTGGCTTTGCCATAAAGGTGCCTCTACATCACAAATCAACATTGTTTTGGCTCAACTGCCACAAGGGTACCTCATGATGGGGAAACTCACGCAGGTTCTTTTGGAACCTTTCCCACGCTTTGTGGAAAGGTTCATTTTCTTTTTGGGAGAAGGTGGTGATATAACATTGCATTTAGGTCATCTTAGCAATTAGGAAGAACTTCTTGAGAAACTCATTCTTTACCGTGTTCCATGTCACCAATTCTGTCTTGGATATGTATCATTCCTTGTCCTTTTCTTTTAGAGAGAATGGGAAAAGTGTTCTCCAGATGGAGTCATCAGTGGCGATAGGTTTGCAAAAAGTGGAACAAGTTTCAAGGAAGGCATCGATATGGTGGTATGGGTTATCAGTATCCATCCCATAGTAAGTAGGGAGGAGTCCAAGAAGTGCGGGTGGAATGGAGAATTGTTGACCAAGCATTTGGTCAACAACAGTGGCAATGGGGGAATTGTAGTTCCTCGGGGTGAAGTATTCATGGAGAGGGCAGTTGGGCTGTGGTGGAATATCCCCGAGAAAGATTTGAGCTTCATGGTCACCCATCACGGCTGCTTGGTGTTGTTTGCGGCGGCTTTGGCATCTCCTTCTACATATCTTGGTGTCGTATAACACCAAGTCAGTACAATTAGAACACGTACTATGCATGCACAGTTGTCACCTGCACAATACACTAACAAGCAGCAAAAACCAAGTTAGAATGAAAATATGTAAAAGTAAATAAAGAATAAAGAATAAAAATGGTGAGGGCAGTAAGAATATCTAAGCTAGCTAATTAGCTAGGTCGAGCATCTCACTCCCCGGAAACGGCGCCAGAAAGCTTGGTGTGATTCTTCTCAAGGCCGCACACTAACCAACTAAAGGTGGCTAGATGCAACCTCAAGGGAAACACATGGATCTCTTAAAAATTTTATAAGGACCTAGTTAATGAGTAGGCTCAACTAATCAAACGTACCCACAAGTGTACGCGGTCGTGCTATAGTATAGGCTAGTGGTAAGACTAGGGTTGATCCTCAGGGAGAGAGGGGGTACTAGAGCTAGGTTTGTGTAAGCTATGTTACTAAAGCAGAGTCTAGGGTTTGAGGGTTTAAAGTTGGGCTTAGTTTGATTATTCTACAATTGCAAGAAAGAAAGATTAAGAAAGAAACTAAGTTAACAAAAACTCTAGATTACTCTAGCAAGTAAGGCTATAAAACTAAGCAAGGCAAGCAATTAGGCTAAAGCAAGGAGTTACACTACACTAGCAAGCTAAGTTATCAACTAAGGTGAAAGCTAAGCAATTAGACAAGAAAGAGCCTAAGTTATCACTAATTAGCCAAATTAACACAAGAAATATCAAGGAGCCCTAACTACTTAAGCAAGAACTAACTATCAAGAACTAGGCAATTAGCTAAGAATTAACAAAGGCAATTGACTACACTAACATTAACAATCTTAGAAGGCAAAGGTGGATTTTAAGCAATATGATGGATAGGTGGGTCGTTTGGGAACGTAACTTGATATTAGTTGGGGAAAGGTCAACATAGCATGCAAATCTTACATTTCAATCTAGATAATCAAACCAAACAACAAGGCAAATGGTATTAGAATATACCTTATACTACTAGTTGGAGAACTAGGGTAGGTGTAGTTCTAATGGGACTTGGCAAGTCTAGGTTTCTAGGGTAAGTGGTATTAGGGCAATTGAGAGCCAAGGGTAGGAATGGGAGTAGAAATGAGGGTGTTTCACCTCATGTTACTTGACATCTAGCCTTTAGGAGACTCTAGGTAATTGCACTAATCACACTTACATTAGCTACTTATATCTCATACTCACTTGTATATGAAGGGATATGTATGTAGGAACAAAGGGGGAAATCTAGGGATCCACTAATTGGACCTAGGAACCGTTCCTAATATTTCCAAATACATCCCAATTTCTCTTAGAAGCTAAGTGTCATCAAGCATCACAAAACAAGCAATTTATATTTAAAAGCACAAACCACTTACAAGATAATAAGAAATGAGATAGACAAAAGAGGCAGTCATCTTAAAATGAAATCATGTTCAATACAAATTATTTTCCCCAAAATGGTATCAAAGTCACATTTTAGCCCCAAGCAACCCACCACTAGGGGCTTATCTAGACATGCTCAAAGAAAATAGAAAAGAAATGAGAAGAAGGGGATAGGACTCCATTGAGCTCGAAGTAGCTACTTCTTCTTCACCTCCTAGCTATGGTAGAACGTGGCTCCTCCTTCAAGGTGGGTGAAGGGCATGGAAATAAAGGGGATTATGGTAGGAAACCTAGAAATTAGGTTTCTATGGTGGAAATGAGGTGGAAATGGGGGATGGATGGCTTGAATGCAAGGAAGGATGCAATGAATGCTCTAGAGTAGGTGGAGGGGAGTAATGATAGCTAAGGGGACCTAACCCAGTGTTGTGGCCACCACCCATGTATATATAGGTGGTGGTGAGGCACTAGGGTAAGTAGGGGCAAAGTGGGAAAAATAGTGGTAAAAATGAGTAGGTTTAGGTGGTCACCATGACTGTGTTGAGGTGACACGACCGTGGTGGGGGTTGCATGGAACGGACGTGGTTAGTGGAACGACCTAGGTGGAAAGTGGAATTGAAGTGGTAAGTGTCTATGGTGGCCACGACGGTGGTAGGGTGCCATGGTCGTGGTGGGTAGAGGGTACCACGACCGTGTGGGGTACCACGGTCGTGTGGGAGGAGGAGGCCACAAGTGAGGTTGCTTTGAGTTCATTGTGTCTTCATCTCACCACGGGCATTGTGAGCACCACCTGCATGGTGGCTTTCATGGGCCACGATCATGCTGATGGCCACGACCATGGTCATTCACGTGTAAATTGGACCAACTCCCTATTGATTTTTGGGATCTTCATGCATAAATTGCCACGATTGTGTTGATGACCACGAGCAAGGTGGAAGGTGCTAGCCATGACCATTTTGGGGGCCACAGTCGTGGGGTCTTTAGTGACTACGGTTTTTGTGATGACCACAATAACGGTCATTCATGTGTAAATTTTAGCACCTTCCCTATAACTTTTAGAACATAATTCCCCACGACCGTGGTGATATGCCATGGCTGTTTTGGGGCTTCTTGGTGCAAATATTCACTTCAACTTCTTCATCTAGCCTTCTTTTGCTTTGAATATCTCTTGTGCATCGAAGGGAAGCTTGAGGAAGAGATAGGTCCACTCTTAAGGTGTAAGACCCCATAGACATTCTTCATCTCTCTCCATGCATTGATGCATGTATAAGTGCCCTGAAATACACACAAAAGGAGGCATAAGTGCATTTATCATAAAAGATCATATTGGTGGGAATAACTTGTAATCTATGATGTGCATATGTCATTATCATGCAAAAATGCACAGGATGAAGCCCTAAAATAGGGTTGCATTAGGTATGCTATGGTGTTGGTTATATGTAATTGAGGCTTGTGGAGATAATGATGTGATACATGGATTTAGGAGGATTTCTCTTTCTTGTTTATATATTTCTAACCATGCAGGTGATATGAACTTGAATATCATAGCTAGGGCATGCTATGATGAGTATGATGTGACACTGGTTTATAGAGCCTTTATGAGGAATATTGAAATACTTGTGATACCAAAAGGATGTGAATGGGTCCTATGACCTTGTGGTGGCTTGATGTCTATTGTGATGTGATACCCTCCAGTGCTATGATTAAGGAATTGATATCCTAGAACAATGTGACATTAGTGATAGCCTTGAGTGGCTATGAAATAGTGATGATGGTCTTGTGAATGGCAGTGTTACAAGTGTTATGTGATGATAGTATGACAAGTTCATACATTGTACGTTTTATATCTGCAAAAGTTGTATAATGCCCTTATCTTTGTAGTGCTTGTCATGGTTTTGTACATTATAACTTGATTGATGCTTCAAGATACCTAATTAGCATAACTAAACAAGTCAAACGTAATCCATGTAGTTCTCTCTGTTCCATAGATCATTTCCAGTGTCAACCTTAATTGCTGGATTGGTGAAATGAGTTTTACTCGGAGTGCATATGTTTGAATATGTTGGGGTACAAGTCAGGTATCTCCTTGTATCCCTAATTAGATGTTGTGTGAGATAGGCATGCATGAGTTGATCTCATTGTGATAAGGATTGTCATGCGTGACCCACTACATTTTTGAACAGCCATATGTGATCATGTTCTTTTAGCATTGTTACATGTACCAAGGTGGGATAGGTGTTGTTATATGTGGACAACCATGCGTGATCAGATACTTCTTTTCACTATAAGTCACTTTTGCAGTTGACCGACATGTCTCTGCATTGTTACTCTCGTGTTGACTGGGAGGTGTTGAAGAGGTCGTGGATTCTGGCTCTTTCATTGACCTTGAATGACACCAATTTCTACTTAGTAGTGGTCGGTTGGATTTGGGTGGTACAAATCAAATCCTTGGGGTGGTAAATAAAATATGTAATTAGTTGTGCAGCATGCTTGCTTAGGAATAAATAGAAAAACATTGGATGAGGCCTTGCTTTACTTTTGTATAACTTGGTTGGAAGAAAACATACATGTTCTTAGTATTCCTTCTTAGATTAGTAGATGTTCTACGATTCACTGACAACTGCCCAATATTGCTTAAATTGCATCATCTACTTAATACATATCATTTAATTGAATCTACTCAACCTGCTTAGTACTGTATCTACCTTCTTTAGTTTAATTGTGCTTTAATAGTGTTTACAGAGAGTTATACATCCCACTGGGACGTTTAGTCTCACCGCATGGGCTCTCCACATCTTTTAGGTGGTTGTGCACGATGAGGTGGTTTTCATGCAGCTGAGGCAGAGTAGTAGCCAGAGTAGTAGGTGAGAAGGTAGGAAGTGCTTCTAGACTTTTGTTGTAGAGTCCTAGAGTCATCTATGTACACTCAGATCTCTGGGTGTTTTTGATGTATTTGTAGTTATGTTATCATCATGAGGTTTTTGGCATGAGTGCCTCTTGTTGTATATAGTTGGAAAATGTACATGTATATGTAAGTGAAATAGATATCATGTGTGTCTATGGAACATGTTATTAGCATGATGTTTTGTGAGGTAGATAATAAAGATGGAAGGTTATGGACGTTTATGTCACATGTTCTGTAATGTTGGTACATTGTTCAATATGTTGCAACTCTTACGGTTATGTGAAATCGGTTTAAATTTCCTATGTTGTCTGGGAATCTGTTTGTTGATAGTATTATTTCCGTGCTTGGTTTTGAGTAATCTCGCTTTGTGTGATAAAGGGCATCACAATCTTATGGATCTTATGAACATGATATTTCATCAATTCCTTGATTCATTCATCATCGTGTTCATTAATAATATTGTGATCTATTTTGACAATGACCTTGACCATCAAGAACATCTTCATATTACTTGAGACATGCGTACGAAGAATGAGTTATTTTGTAAGCTATCTTAGTGTAAATTTTGTCTTAGAGAAGTTATGTTTCTGAGCACATCATCCTTGGTGGTCACATAGCAGTTGATCCAGCTATGTTGGAGCATGTCAAGAACTAGTTTGTTCCTAAACTCCTACATATATTTGTAGTTTCCTCGGTCAAGCAGGTTACTAAAGGTCTTTCATTCATGACTTTTTTTCATAGAAAGGCCTTTTACCCAGTTGACTAGGAAGGACTTTTAGTTTGTCTAGAATGAAACTTATGAGTATAGTTTCCAAACCTTGAAGGATACATGGATATCTACTAATGTACTTGTCTTTCTGACTGATGATCATGGCTTTGTAATGTACAGTGATGCTTCAAAGCATGGCTATGCAAAAGGACATAGTTATCCCTTATACTTCTCAACAACTCAAGCTGCATGAGGAAAACTATCTAACATATGAATTAATCTACTTATGATAGTCTATGCACTCACAACTAAAATTTGAAGAATAAAACATCCATTCCAAAAAGGGATATTGGAATAGGCAAACTTTTCAGATCTTATATAAAGGTATACAAAACAACCAAAGTGTAGTTGCTGAATAAAAGTAATGACTATATTCAATTCACCACAAGATTACAAAAGTACATCATAATCTCCCATATAGGGTTTACATGGATATTCATCATTAAGATCTAATAGAGGGAAATCTAAACCATATCAAGATTGTCTCCAAGCTTTAACTCATTAAGCTAAGTCCAAGTATTTATGTCGTATAATCCATGTCCTTCACCTAGGGTTGGAAGCATACCCCATCAAAAGGAGAAAAATAGATAACATCAGCAAAGGCTTGTATGTTCGTACTTAAATAGAATTGAGCAATATTTGGAATAAATGGACATCAAGTAAAGAATACTTCCCATAAAAAAGAAAAGGACTACCCAAAGAGGGTATAAAAGATTATGAATTTCAAAACACCATAAATATGAGAAATGCTTGCCATTAAACAATCTTAAAAGATGAGCCACACAAGCACTTATAAAATGATTGACATAAAATCCATATCAATGATAAGAACCTTCATGCATGTGAGATAAACATAGCACAAGAACAATATAAATAAGAAAGGTGGCCAAACCTCATAAACTTGAAACTCGGGTATGGGGCACATAAACTACATCCCAAAAATATAATAAGGTCATATAACTGATGCAATTACACTACTCTAGGGCTACTGAGTCATGTAAAATACTTAATAGAGAGGCAAGTAAAAGTATAGTCAGATTAAATAAGATTTGTTGCCACATAAATGACAATATAAACAACCACCACAAAAGTGGGCAAAAAGAGCATGTATTTCCAAATAAAGTTCCAACATGAAACAATATATAGGATAGAGTCCAAAAGAGTTTTCATCATAATAAATTGATCACAAGATCATAAACAAATAAGGTACTCCACAAGAAATATGTTATAAATAGAAAAAGGAATATTGTGCAGGTTGATTGTCCATAGTACCAAGAGAAAGAAGAAAATAGGTTAATTGCTCAAAAGGAATAATAGGGGATGCAAACATACCTCACTTTAGAGTCTAAACAAGTCCAAATCTAGATCTACATCCAAGGCTAGGCTGCCAAAGAACCTATTAAGCATATATTTAGATTTAGAGTAAATTTCACATTGATTAATCAAACCCTAAAAATCACCTTTTCTTTTTATGTGAATTAGGTTAACAAAACCATGCCATGATTTAGATTACCTTTTATGAGTTGAGAACATATTTTGTTATATTTTTCTAACTTATAAATTATTAGTTATGAAATTTGCAAATTATTATTCGATTAGGAGAGTTTAGATCACATATTTACATTATCAGATTTAGGTGAAAAAATTAGAACCATTAGATAGGTTATATTTTTCTTATTTTAAAACATATTTTATTTTATTATTTTGAGCTAGGAATAATTAGTTATGCATTTTTGAAAATCAACCAATTAGATAATTCCACATTAACAAAAAACATAGAGAGTGGAGGAGAGAGAGTGAGATGGAACTCACACTGAGTTGGCCCAATCATGAGTGGCCAACTCAGTCGGCCCCATAGGAAACCTGATATCTCGCCTAAGAACTGAACAGAAGCAAGGGGTCATGAAAAGACCAAAACACCCTTCAAGCAAAAAATCAAAAATGAAAGGAAGGGTAGGCAAATAGGGAACACACCACCCTGATTCTACTTATTCATCCCCCAAGATGAAAAAAAAAATTCAGGGGAGATCCCTTCCCAAAATAAAAACCACGAGACCAAACCTTGCAGTAACCAGCATCATAGACGAGTTCATCTCAACAACATGAAGTCGGCAACCTAAAACATGAGATCAACCGGTAATAGAAAGTGGAGGAACATCCACGTAGGTCATCTCTGAAATCACAAAGTAGCACTACAGAATATACCTGGTGATGGGAGAAAAGGTGAGTGAAGATAGCTTCACGAAACCAGACTAAACTCAAGGGTGTCCTTCCCACGCTGCATTGATGTCGGGTGCCTGTTGTCGATGAATCTCTGATGACCCGCCGACCACAGACTAGGAAAGAATAGTCTCATGAAACCCACACCAAACCAAAGTGCCAAAAAGATCAAGGATGTTCTTATGAAGGTTTGTATGAAAACAATTGGTTGGAGGAGCTTCCAGCAGAGAGTTCTCTACTCAGGAGAAAACCAAGGAAGACGGAGTAGATTGAGTAATATGGAAGGGCCTCTGGGTGAATTGATCCAAGCACTTTGTTTTGGAGAGGACGTGGATGCTCTAGAACCATATATATATATATATATATATATATATATGAGGTTAGTGCAGCGGATTTGGAAATCAAGGGTAAGGAGGATCGAATTATAGGTTTACGGTTAGGGAAGAAATAGATAGGGAAAGTAGGGATTGTGAGATTCAAAAATCACTCATGAACCAAACACACCAAAAATCAAGTGAAACGGTGGAGCAAGGAGGGAAGAAGGTTCGCAAGAAGATCACATGTACAATTGACAAGCTTGTCAGACTCCTACTAGAACTAGGATATGACTTCACAACTGTTAGATGGAGATCCAATGATAGAAAAAGCTAGTCACATAAATGAAATCTATAAATCAAAAGAATAAAGTGTGACAGTGACAAAATACCAAATTTGATTTTTAATAAAGTGTGTATATATATTATTTCCTTTTCAATTAAGGGTTCAAACCTTATCCAAATTAAGTGAAATTTGCACAAAGGCCAATTAAGGCATGTAGATTTCAATTATGCATTTAGATTTCATATTTGTAAAGTTTTGATGTATTAATTAAGCAAGTCATGTTTTCTCTTTACTCATGCAATAATGACCTTTGGATTTTCCAAATTTGGTGAAACTCCATCCACAACTAATCTTTAGTGTTTTGAATATGAAGTTTCTCTTATTTCCATCTTTTGAAATTATTTACCATGTTATTTATCATTTATGGCTTTTACACATTTTCTCTCTCCTAAACTTAACCTAATTATTCAAGGTTTGTCCAAATTAGATGAAAATTGACATATAGGCTATTTTTAAGTTGTAGATTATGAATTCAAAGTTTGTTTCCTCTTTTGGGAATTTCTTTTTTGAGACATGCCACATTTATTATTTGGGGCCTATTATCCTTTTAGTTATCACATTTATCATCACTATTACCTTCATTTATCCAAATAAGTTACATATTCTCATATTAACACTAAAGGAATTATGAAAGATTATTTTACAAGAATTATTATGTATTCTTTTATGTGACACATTTTATGTATCCATTATTAGTCTTAGACTAAGGTGAAAACATTATATTATATGCATTAACTCATTAG
This sequence comes from Alisma plantago-aquatica, assembly GCA_963693085.1. Classification (NCBI taxonomy): domain Eukaryota; kingdom Viridiplantae; phylum Streptophyta; class Magnoliopsida; order Alismatales; family Alismataceae; genus Alisma; species Alisma plantago-aquatica. Next base: position 894,952,046 of record OY856411.1, read on the forward strand.
GGTTAATCTAAACAACTATTTATGTCTAACCTCAACCTTGTTTGTCTATGTCTTAAAGGTAAAAGTTCTAGGGTAGCGTCCAAGACCCAGTATGTTACATTTGAGGTGTTATTTGATCATAAGAGCCTCAAATATACCATGTCATAGAAGGACCTCAAAATGAGGTACCATAGATGGCTCGTGTTCATCAAGGACTATGATTTCTCGATCACTGATCATCGGAGAAAAGACAATGTAGTGGCTGACTCTCTAAACAAAAAGAAGGATGTTAGTTGTGCTTGTATTTTGGTTGCTGAATGGAAGATGATGAATGTGTTGAGAGAGTGGAGAATTTTGCTTGTTGAGGTCAAGTTTAAGTTTGCATGTATCATGATCAAACTGGATTGGACTTATGAAGTACACAATTGACAATAGTGTAGGCTCAACTATCCATATATGTCAGAGCTTCATGAGAGAGTCGGGACTATACTCTCTAAGGGTAAACATGGTCAGAATCCAATGAATGTCATATTGTGGATATCTTGTGATGAGCTAAGGCATAAGATTATTTTTGATACACATGGCACTAGGTACACTATTCATCTAGACTCTAAAAAGATGTATAGGATATAAGGAAATCCTTCTAGTGTGAAGGTATGAAGAAAGATATAGCAACTTTTGTTTCCAGATGCCTGACATGCCAGTAGGTGAAGGATGAACACCAAAGGCCTGGTTGTATTCTCCAACCCCTTGACATTTGAGAGTGAAAGTAGAAGAAGATAACCATGAAGTGTTATTGGTTTGCCCAAGACTAGGAAAAGGCATGATTCAACTTTGGTAGTGTTTAATCGTGTGACAAAAAGGGCACACTTTCTAGCTTATAAAACCATTTCCAATGTTTATAATATTGTTGATTTGTATATTTAGGAGATAGTACATCTACATAGTGTTCCCCATTCTATTGTTCTTATAAGGACCCAAAATTTACTTCTAACTTTGGAAATAGGTTCAATATGAGTTACTAACTCAACTTCATTTCAATACATCTTATCACTCTCATATAGATGGGTAGTCTAAAAGGACTATTCAGAATTTTGAGGACATGTTTATATCATGCATTCTTGATTGGGGAGGATCTTGGTCAAATTTCATGCCTATGCCTGAGTTTGCTTACAATAATAGTTTTCACACTAGTATAGACATGCCACCTTATGAAGCTCTTTATGATAGGCCATGTACGTCACCATTGCTCTGGAGTGATGTTGGTGAAAGGAGCTTTATCTGAAGTGATGAGTTGTAGTTCTATACATATCAGGATTGATCTTATTAGAAAGAGGACTAATAATGCACAAGATAGAAAAAATAATTATGATGACACTCATAAACCTGACCAAGAGTTCAAGGTGGGTGTTCATGATTTCTTGAAAGTCAAACTCATAAAAAGTATTGCTAGATTAAATATCAAAGGTAAGCTTAGACCTCTTTATATTGTTCCTTTGTAGATCCTTGATAGGGTGGGGGAGAGTGGTTATTGGTGAGCAGTACCACTGGCTTATGAACTAATATATAATGTATTTCATACATCCTTGTTTAGGTTGTATATCAAGGATATATCTCATGTTCTTATTCATGAGCCTATTGAAATTAGGAAGGATCTTTACTATGAAAAGTTACCCTTGAGGACTTCAGATGTTCAAACCAAGAAGTTAAAGAACAAGGATATTGTTCTAGTTAAAGTTTTATGGAGTCTTGAAGAAGCTACTTGGGAGATTAGATATGAGATACTAAATAAATACCCAAATCTTTCCAAACCCTAAAGTTTCAAAGAGGAAACTTTTATAAGGAGGGGAGGATATTCACATCCTCATTTTATTTAGGTATTTGATTTTAGTGCTAAATATTTACACCCCTTTATTAGATCAGAATGATTACTGTGTTAATTATGCCTCTTGAGGGTATAATAAGTGATATGTTAAAAATCATGATAAAATAAGCATTGTGGGCAATTTATGCAAGATAATGTTATTTCTAGGATTTAGTATGACTTAGGGGGTTCTAAACTAATCAAATTTCTTAGAATCTAGGTTTAGAAATTTACAAATTTAATCCCACAATAATGTCCTACATGTTAATGGGAATTTGTGGTTAAATTTTAAAAACTTTTTGGCCTTGTTTAACCCCTCAATTTTGGAAGTCTCTATATAATGAGGACCTAAATATCCTTGATTTTTGGTTTAATTGGATCGATTTGATACGATTTTAGACTAATTTGAAGTCATACTGACATTTCTCACATATCTTTGATTTTGGCTAAAGTTCTGGTTATATCAGGATGTCATGTGCACAATTATGAGTCTAAGTCAGATTGTGCTACCCAGGAAGAGACATGTAGCTTGTAGATTCATCCCACGGCTAAGGGGTCTCTTCATCACCCATTTCATAGTCCCGTTGGGACTCCACGACAACTATTGGGTGACACCCTAAATTTTCTCATGAGATAATGATTAGTGTTGGGTATTGAGTGTCCCAATGACTTTAGGAGAGGTTTCTGAGTCATTAGAACCCTGGTTTGATGCCCTAAAAACCTATATATAATATATGCCCAATGTCTCTCTTTGCCCACTCCCTTCATGGTTTTCCTCTACATTGTGTGGGTCTTCTCAAAGTCACTTCAAACTTTAGGAAGCATCTCCAATTACTGTGTGCTACCAATTTGGGACGAGGGGTCTAGTTTCACTACTGCAAAAACAACATTCTTCTCCAGAGTCACATCCCAAATTTTTTTATCTCCATCCACACCAATGAAATCGTAGTGTTGGTAAGTTTCTTCGACATGGCCTCTTCTTTTTCTGTGAGGTTTTGGACTTTGTTTATTGTCTAGGTGTGGGACTAACATATCTGAGGGTTGTCTACTTTAACATATCTGAGGGTTGAACTACCAAATTCTCTTCAACACTTTCCTCTTGATTTTCTTTTCTCAAACATCGGGATGATCGTGGAAAAGTCAAAGTCGCCTCCACACTCGATTTCATCTTGGATTTTCCCCATTTTCAATCTCAAGCTCTTTACCTTATTTACTTTCAAGCAGTAGGCTATCACAGCAGCCTTGAGTCACCACTTGCGGGGTTGTCTAGCCCGACAGGCAATGTTGGGGCCACCAGAGTGAAGAGGCAAGATGTAGGGGACACAGACACACTATGCTTGGATCTGGTTGTCTTCCGTGTTGGATCCATCCAATTTGAGAAATGGTAGTGCGGTTCCAGGAAGAAGGTGAAACTGGGTTTTAGGGGTGAAGGAAAGGATCATGTGGGTACTATAGCATTATTGAGTGTCACAATGACATTTTCACAACTTAGGTCTTTAGTGTATTTAGTGTGATCTAAGGTATGATTCTTTATGTGACCAATTTTACAAAGATACCCCATGTCATGCATATGTTGCATGAATCAGAGCGTGTTCTCATCTTTTAACTTTTCATTTATTCAATTCCAGGAAACTATTTAAGGGTTTTTACGTTGATTTTTAATTGATAGTATTATAAATTTATTATATTTTTATTGGTGTCTCCAATAGGGTCCAATAATATTTGGTTTTAATCAATTATTCAAGATCTAGACATTGGGCTAGGTTATGAGACATGATTCTCACTCTGATTTCTCAAATTTCAAACTTTAGCCTAATTAGGGTTTACGAGAGAATGATTAGCATTTGGGTTATATTGATGGGAAAATAAAGGATTTGGGATTAGGAATCCAAGAGTATTTATTCCTACTAGATTAGATAAGTGGTTCATGCCTTGAATTTCAATAAAATGCATCATTAATTTTTGCTCACTTAATCGTGTTTAAAGTTCATACTATATGTTATCATGTGAGTGACTTAATGTTTTAATATGTATTTATATATTAACACCTTATTAAGATTTACCACATTAAGATTGATATTAAGATCAATTCAGATAAAATAATATACTTTTTTTGTTTAAAATCAGTAATGCAATTATGGGTGAAAACCCTAAGTAAGATCAGATAAGATCGTATCAGATTAAGAATAAAAAATTAGACCCTACTCCAAAAAAAATTATGAAAGGTTGGTACTTCATGAGCCCCCTTCGTTTTACAGCTTCAAGCCCAGATCTGTTCACTTTTAGTGTGTTCAGTATGTTTATATTTATTGAGTTCAAGCTCAATGTTGTTCACTTTCAGTGTTTGCATGTGTAAGCCTGCACACCTCTTATGTGTTGTGATATAAGATCAGATTAGGTTCATTGAGTAGGTTCCATAGTATGAATGATTAATCAAGTTAGGAATGCATCCTTAAGCCATAATTAATGTACATGCAAGTTCATATCAGTTTTAAGCTTTATTTAGATTATATTAATATATTTACCAAACCCAACCACTTACAATGGTTTTGTGACATGCATGGCTATGTGTGGACGCACATAGGTGGTGGACATTGCTAGAAGTAACCACAACATCAGTAGTAGCAGGAGGTGTAGTCTGTGAAGCTTTTGGATCCTACCCTAAAGGGGTGTCATTCTAGAGTGTCCTCTATCTTATCTTTATATTCATGTTTATATTAGGTTTCTTTCATGTTCTTAGGACGTTAGACATTTTATTATTTCCCTTATGTATGTATTATGACACTACAAGTGGATGTTTTAAATTTCTATGGATTCTGCTTAATCAAAGGTACCATGTCATGGTTTTTCTGTGATCTCTTATGTATGAAAATTCTTATGTTATGCTTGGATTATGTATGCTATGAAGGTTGTAACACAAGATCTATTCCCACTCCTTGGATGAGAGGGATAAGGGAGATCCTTAAATTAAATTAAAAATAACATTTTAAATGTGTTTCTTTATAAATATTTCAAAAAAAAATTACATCTCTCCAACCATAACTCTGATTCGCATTAAATTTTATTGTCATGTTAAAAAAAAATCTCTAATTCTCGCACAAAGATTTTGGATCCAAAAAGATGATGTTGAGGGATTTCAATATTCAAAATTCATGTTCAAAAGTATAATTATACAATCATCACTTAATCAAATATGCTCAATGTGACATTCATTTGCATAAAGATCAATTATTAAGCATAATGTGACTCAAAAACATGTAATTAAGGGTGATAGAGACTATGGAATACAATTGATCATATTATGACACTAGATGTACATAATTGTAAAATAGATAAAAATTAAGTTTGTTACATCCTCCCCATCATAAAAGGGATTTTGTACCCAAAATTAATGCAACCCTTAAATTGAGATTGAGACTTCATATTACAAATCATAATTGTATAGGTAATCCAACAACATTTCATCAGTACTACCTTATTCGAAAATTGATGGATAGACCATGAAGGTCAAAGCATGGACACATTGATCATCAAAGTGGAAAGATCATCACATAGATCACCAATTTGGAGAGATCAAATTTAGGTCAAATGTATAAAGCTCATGGAATAAAGAATAAAGAATGAGTTTCATTCTCAACATTTATGGATCTATCTTCTACATTTATCTTATGTGAGGTTACACATCCATGACTATATTTCATATTTCAACAGTTTTGAGACAAATATCATATTTCAATGTCATGATTTCATGTCCAAAATGAATAGATCTCTTTGAATTAAGAGTAAAGAATGAGTTTTGTTCTTTAACATGTAGCGTTGTAGATTCTACATTGGCCTAGGTGGGGTTATACATCCATGACTGAGATTTAATATTTCAACAATTTTAGACAAAAATTATATTTGAATATCATGATTTCATGTTCAAAATCAATGGAGGCCCCCACCCTAGACCACATGATATCTTATACATAATTCATTACTTGAGAGGTCAACATAATCATCATTCCATTATTATTGATATTTAGCAACATGAAAGCCTCAAATATTATATTATGTGATCTCAAGTTCCAAATGGGATGATCATACGAGTTGACCCAATATCAAGGTCAATATTCATGAGTCTATATTTTATGAATTAATGTCGATATCCAAAGTTTAGACATAAAGGTCATAGGTCCAAACATTTTGAAGCTAGGGTATAAGAATCCTACTTATAGCATTGGTGTGTTCATGGTATTCTAGGTTGGTGAAATCTAGATCTAGGTCATTATAGGAACTTAACCACAAGCCATAGTCAACAACATCATATTTAAAGATCATTATCATATCAAAAATCAAGATCGAGTGTAATATCATCATACATATGACTTATTAGATACTTAGGCAAAGAAATCAAAATTGTATGAAAGAGGATTACCTTTCCAAACTCTAAAATATCAACAAGATGATATTTTAGAGGAAATCATAATAGGGACATGACCAAGGTTTGGGGAGTCATAAATCAAACTCCCACTTCATATTAACACATTTATTTCATAGTCACAAACCATTTCAAGTATATCAACATAGGGAGTGTATCGCTTATCAAATCATATTTCACAAGGTCATGAGGTCAAAGATCAATATCGTAATAGAGTAACCATGTTTCAACATTTTGAATATTCAAGGTCACAATTTATTTCCATTCCTTTCATGGTCAAGGTAAGGGTATATTTGAAATCAAATAGCCAAATTGGGGACTCCATATGTTAGAGCATAATAGGGAAATATTGAGATCCATATCCATTGTATGATTCAAAATCTTGATCATCAAAATGGCATAGTAATAATTTTGGGGAAAATGCCTTTTGTTCACACAATCTTTCATCATGATTCTAAGAGTCAAAGAGCATAGTCATTTTAAAGTATGATTACAACACATAATTAGGGGAAAAGTTTGTTTGGTCATGATTAACATGTGATCAATAATAGGGTAACATATACCTAATAAAATAGGAACCTCATCAACCATGAGTTGTAAGTTATGAATCCTCCTTATTTCATCATATCAATATTATTATTGTTTACCTCAAATAGAGGAAGCACTAAATCTAGTTTTAGTTTAGTTTATTTTTCATGATTTGAGGGTTTATACAAAAGTACTTAACTTCAATAATATTTCCAATTTAATATCAAATGATGGCATCATTAGCATGTTAAACAACTTTTACACTTCATTAAAGTTTTATTTTCCCCATACATAAGCTAACTTAATCGAAAAATTAAGAGAGAAATTTGTCATTAGAGTAAGGTCACATTTGGAAGATAACTAATCATCATCTAATGGGTGGCTTAGGGCAGTCCTTAAAAAAGACATGAGATTACATAAGACTCTCTAATCTTTTTGGGAATGATTGCTTAGTCCAATCTTTGATTCACTTCATCCAGGTAGGTATACAAAGGAGACCTCAACCACCACACCTGGGTGGATAGGTGTATCACCCCCCTTATACAGACTATCCTAGACACCTCATTTTCACCATTATGGAGTTATTTTTTCCTAGGTTCATATGAATGATTGGGTTAGTAAGAACACATGAGGACATGTGATTAGATCTTATACCATTAGTCACAAAACCATTTATTACCCAAATCCTCAGTCATAATGACCAGACAGCTAAATTCGAGAGAAGTCAAGTGTCCGTCCTAGAATGAAACACGTCACATAATATATGCATGAATGAAACCACAATCAACAACATATAAGAATCAAGATGTGAAACAACACAACATATGAAAAGAAAATAACTTGTACCTGACATCAAGATCTCATTCCTTATATTTCAAATGAATGAGTTCCATTTGCATGTGCTTTGTTCTCATAAGAGTAAGACCATCATATTATCATAAAAGAGTAGAAGGCACGATCATTCTGATATTCTCATTGTGATCTTGATACCCAAAATCACAAAATGGGCACACATCAATATAACTATGTTGAGTTAGCTATAAAAGACACGAAATTTCTGATTTAAGAGAGCATATATTTCTTTGGAAAAACTTAATACACAAGTGTTTTTAAGTTTGTTTTCCATTACAACAACAATATCATCATCACTAATCAACTTTCCAAAGGAAGGACTCTTTTAGGGTCATTAATGACAATGCTAATAATGAAACATGTTTCTATGTGATGGATGACCAAAGTTAAAATTAGCCCCTTTTATCAACATGATCCTCTCTTGATTGACAACCCAAGTAGGATGCTAGACCTTGTGTCTTAAACCTGTACAATATATGAAGGTGCAAAAGATTCTTATAATGGACATCTATGATTATTTTTGCACCTTTCTTTCATGTATAATAAGAAAAAAAAAAGTAGCAATCATAGGGGTCAAGTATATCAAACAATTATCTAAATCCAAGAACTTTGGATCACATACATTCAAGAAAGTTTCATAACCACTAATCTGGACAATAGGAGGTCAAATCATACCTTGATTAGGTAACAACACCAACAACTTGATTAGTGATATCTGACTTAGAAAATCTTGACAACATCTTGGTGAACAAGTCGACAAAGTGATTCTGAGATTACAAGTGAACATAATCTGATTAAAATTAGCAATATTTGTTATTAATAATTATCTTGGTGTTTGGATGTGTCACCTAAATCTAGGTATCATATATTTCATCATCAATCATAGTTCATAAAATGTCATTATCAAGATACATCATACAACATAAATTCAATAGAACCTAGGGTGTCACATCACAACAAAAATTAGGGAGTCTTGACTATAATAAAAGATCTTAGAGGGATAAATAGTGGAAAACAAATGGTAAAGTTGATGGTGTGTGATCTAGCGGTCACATGTTCGAACTCCCTTAGTGACAAGATGAATGATTCACTAATTTAAAAAAAACATAGACAGAGGAATCATAATATTAGAGTGAGAGGGTCCACATAAGGATCAAAACTTTCATTTTAAGTCATTTTATAAAAGATAGTCATCACTAAATCATAGATGATATCCACTTGGATTAGGCATCACAAATATCCCCAAGATACTAATTTTTATGCATTATATAACATGGATGATCATTAGGTAGAGGTTTACAAAAGGTTATATATTTAATTATCAACATGCATCATAGGTCATAGTTCATGTCACGATTAGGCCAGTTAGTCCTAATAGTGCATAGAAATGATCCCACAGAATTTAGGGGTACAAAGAATATAAAGATACTAATATTAAGGTCATATAATACATTTGAGTAGAATAAGATCAATATTCAAACAATGTTCAAGAGTTAGCATCCAAAACATAAATAAAGGCATATTTCATTCATTCTTACCATCAAGGAAAAATATTGTACAAGCACGAACATGTTTGAACCTTGGTATAACATGCATCAAAGTTTACTAATTTAGGGTCTCATAGATAATTTGAGTCATATAGGTGTAGGGAAATTCATCGCATATATAGGCAGCGCAAAGAAAAAAATTAAATGCATGTTTCCCAAAAATAGCAAGATCATGTCAACAACAATGTATCTAGGAAGGAAGGTTTGCAAGATTATATCTGATCCTGGCCAATGTCCAGAAATATTACCCTTGTAGTAGCATCATGCTTCTTCTTCTTTAGGCAACAATACACTCCTTTAGCATCAGCATCACTTGAACAATCATCTCCATCGGCCTCCTAGTGCAACACCACAGGCAGTGGTTGATGATGTCCTCCAAGTGACACACAATGGCCTCCCTCCTCTAGAGTAGTCTATGTAGAACATTGGGAACACCATGTTGCGCTACTAGAGCCAACGAGAAGGATCTGTCCCCTTCTAACGGCGTACTAGTCACCGACATGCTCTCCCACAATTGTTATCAGTTGTTCTCTTCCTTGCTATCCATGTCTTTAATAGATAGGACTTTCTCGGGCTCTCTTTAAATTTTTCAACCAGAGAGAAAAAAATCCTCAGAGCAAATGATTCTCAATTGTGTGTATTGGGAAGCTCTAAGTACCCTTGTATTTATAGTAGAGGCCAGGATCAAGGTTTCCAGTATGTGTGGGAGTAGAAGGATCTGGAATTATGAATTTTATAGAACCTACAAATGGAAAACCAGTCAGTTCACACACCCAACTAGTCAGTTGGTGCATGAGCCGGTAATTTCACTAAGTGAATCAGTCAGTTCACATAGTTTCCTAATATGTATCACATTGGTATTCAATATATGATTAATGCTAAACATGACATCAACATCAATCCTTGTTCCAGTCAAATTGGCAACTGAACTGGGCGACCTAGAGGGTCAACAGATCATCTCACATAGTGAAAAGTCATTTCACATTGTGAGACGATCGATTCACAAGTGAAATGGTCATTTCACTTCTATATTTTAGTTAAAGTTCAACCAATATTGATCCCAATTGACTTGACACTCCAACTGATTGGTTCAACACTTGAACCGGTCAGTTCAGAGTCCAGTTGTAACATACTAGATCTCAGATCCTACCCTGGAAGTTGACATTTTAGACATAGCCAAACAAGGTTGAAGGTTATACCTAAATAGATGTTTAGTATAACCCCAATGAGCTAATTCATGTATAGATCACCTTAATGTAACCTAATGTTCTAGCATTAATCTTAGGTTTATAATGGATACATAAAATATGGCACATAACTCATTTTGATGGTAGTATGAAGATAACGAACTTAATTGGATGAATAATTTAGATAATGGGTTGTTAATGGGCCATATGACATATCTCATAAAAATAAGTATCAAAAGTGTAAACAAACTTCAAATTCAAAATATACATATCAAAATTAGCGTACATGTCAAATTTCATCTAATTTGGACAACCTTGAAATATTAGGATAAGTTTAGGAGAGAGAAAATAAGTAAAAGACATAAGTAATGAATAATATGATTATATAACTTCAAAATATTCAAATAATGTAAAATTAATATTCAACACATCAAAGATAACTTGTGGATGAATTTTGGTCCCATTTGGATGTTGTTTGTGCAAGTTATGCAATTTTAGGTACATTTTGGACTTTTCTATAATTTACCCAATTGGGAGGTTTTCATTGCAAATTGTCACATACATTATAATGCTTATATATTCCCTTACCATTCTCGATATTTTGAACCATAGGGATCCTAGTTGCACCCTAGTTTGAAGGTGTTTCTTTCCAAAGGCATTTTAGGGATTACTCTGTATAAATGAGCTTATCTTTAGAAGCTATCAACCAATGGGATTATTTCTTTGATTGGAGGTCAGCTGGGATGTCCTATAAGTGTCCATAAAAATTACATTTGATATTCAATAAGACTCTATGAGATGTCCTCTTGCATGGCCATGAAATCACTAGGCTAAGGACACACGGAAAGCTCCATGGCCACCTCATGCTTGATTTCTTCCTTATCCATAAAGGTTTGCATGTCCATAGGCAACCTTAGCATTGGACACATGGAAAGTAACTTGAAACCTCATTCTTGACTTCTTCCTTATCCATAAAGTCTTGCATGTCCATGGACACCCTTATACATGACACATGGAAAGTCTCATAGACACCGCATACTTGACCTATTTCTTTATATAGCCATATCTACCCCTTCCCAACTCCATATTCAAAACATCTTTCTCTCCTTTATTTCCTATAGCTTATAACATCATTCCTACTCTATTTTGCCACTAAGGTTCTATCCCAAGGTAAAAGGAGGTGCCTAACTTGGTGAAGAAGGATCCTAGGGTTCCAAATATCTCTATATAGGACTTCTTAAGCTCCTCCTTCGTGATTTTAACCAAAACAATTAAGTTTTATCCTTTACTTCCCTATTTTCATGTTTTTAGTCTTCCTTCCACCTTCCTCCAGATTGGAACCAAGGTCTTCCATGTTTAAACCCCACCTAGAGCCCTTAAACACCCCATCTCCATGTTCTTTTGTTAGGGTTTTTCACCTCTAAAGTGGAGAAGGGGATTTTTGCTCGAGATAGGAGCTTTGTTGGAGAAACCAGCCTCTCTAATCTTGGGAACCTTACTTATTGGACATGTAAACCTTCCCTAGAGGTTCTTTGGAGGCCTAACCTTTACTTAAACTGTTTACACTTTGAAGTTGAGGTATGATGTATCCCCTATTCTTCTATGTTGAGCAATTCACCTATGCTTATTCATTCTCCTTGTCCAATGGACATTTTCCAATACACAATGTCTTTTCTTTTGAAAATCATGGTTCATGTGAACTACCTTTTTTGATATTGATCATGGATATTCTTTTAAACTCTTATCTTATGCTTTGTTCATGGTGAAACTCTAAAAGATGACATGTGATGTCTTTTTCCCACTTATGAGGTGGATGTATATGTTGGTCACTTATGTGGTGACTAGTTTATATATTTTGACTATACTTTCTACTTGTCTCTACATTTAACATGCTATGTGATTCAGTAGCACTAGAGTAGTGTAATTGCATTGGTTTTTATGGAAGATGTGTTATTTCCTGTCGAGCTAATGTGATATTTCCTGCTCTTTTGGGCTGGAAAGGAACCTCATACCCAGGGCAAGATGTGTGATTCTTGGCCCATTTTTTATATATTTGGGAGATTGGTAGTATTCTTTTCTCTATCAGATTTCAAGTTTATGAGACTTGGATGCCTTTGTGTTTATATTATTCTAGGGCTATGTTTATCTCACATGCATGCAGGTTGATGATATGGGGTGTGTGCCCTAATTCTTTACATGTGCAAGTGTGGCACAATCTTTATGTTTTATTAATAGCAAGTATTCTTTTATTATCATATCATTTCAATTCATTTCTCTTGATACCCATTTGGGTGGTCCTTATCCTTTCTATGGGAAGCCTTTTATATTTGATGTCCTTTATTCCATATATTGCTCAATTTCCTATTTAGTATGTACACACCACCCTTTGCTGATGTCATCTATTTTCTCTTCTTGCTGGGGTATGCTTCCAACCCTAGGTGAAGGACTTGGATGATAAGGCATGAAGTTTTGGTCTAGCTTAAGGAGTTAAAGCTTGGATACAAAGTTATTATGGTTTATATTTCCCTCTACTTATATCCTTATGTTGTATCATACATGTAAACCCTTATGGGATATTATGATGTACTTTTGTAATGTTTTGTGAAAATTGAATACAGTCATTATTTTTATTCCGTTGCTATACTTTGGTTGTTTTGAATACCATTTATTGAAGTTTGAAAATTTTGCACCTATTCCAGCATACCTTTGAGTGTTTTCAGAATGGATGTTTTATTCTTCAATTTTGTTAGTAAGGGGGTGATCCTGCACTCCTTAAAACATGGTATCAGAGCCCATGGTAGTTGGAATCTGACTATTTCAATATTGTCTCCCTAGTTATAATACTTGCCTTACCTTTAGGTGACATGTTTTCCCTAGAGTTGATCAATAGATGATGAAGGGTTGATTTAGGATCCTATAGTTTCACATTATAATAATGATGAATAGATCACTAAAATACTTATAACTAAAAGATGCATAAGTAACCATAGTAGCTTGAGGTTGTTTATCTTGAGCTTTAGGAAGCTACTAGTACATGAAGTTGAAAGCAAATGTGTCTATAAAGGATGAGGGTTTGGGGGCTGGCAAGATTTTCCTCTTCACCACTAGCTTAATTTACGAGGACTCCTGAATCCATATGATACTGACCTGGCCTAAGCTGATATGAATTGTTCAAAATCAACATGATTTTAGGCAATAGTAGCCTTAGACATGTATATGATTTATCTTTAGGGACCCTAATATGTTGAACTAGTCTCCCAGGTGTAAAGACTTGTTTGGGGATGGATAAGAGAAAGTTAACCCATATTTCATAGTTAGTCGTTACAAGTTATGTTTTTTTGCATGATGCTTATGTAGTTGGATGTAAGGAAGTGTAGTTGAACCTTTTGTACCTAAAGAGTTGTTTTGAATTAATAAGATGAATCCTTTAAGGGGTAGTGAAGAAGTTATTTTCTTATATGTGGATGTTTTGATTTCATGGATGAAATCCCTTTAAGGGGTGGTGTGTTGTAACATACTAGATCTCGGACCCTACCCTGGAAGTTCACATTTTGGACTTAGCCAAACAAGGTTGAAGGTTATACATAAATAGATGTTTAGTATAACCCCAATGAGCTAATTCATGTATATATCATCTTAATGTACCCTAATGTTCTAACATTAATCTTAGTTTTATAATAGATACATAAAATATGCCACATAACTCATTTTGGTGGTAATATGAAGATAAAGAACTTAATTGGATGAATAATTTAGATAATGGGCCGTTAATGGGTCATATGACGTATCTCATAAAAATAAGTATCAAATGTGGAAACAAACTTCACATTTGAAATCTACATATAAAAATTAGCCTACATGTCAAATTTCATCTAAATTGGACAACCTTGAAATATTATGATAAGTTTAGGAGTGAGAAAATGCTAAAAAGACATAAGTAATGAATAATATGATTATATAACTTCAAAATATGGAAATAATGGAAAATTAATATTCAACACATCAAAGAAAACTTGTGGATGAAGTTTGGTCCAATTTGGATGTTGTTTGTGCAAATTATGCAATTTTAGATACATTCTGGACTTTTCTACAATTTAACCCAATTGGGAGGTTTTCTTTGCAAATTGTCACATTTATTATAATCCTTATATATTCCCTTACCATTATCTATATTTTTAACCATAGGGAGCCTAGTTTCACCTTGGTTTGAAGGTTTTTCGTTCCAAGGCCAATTTAAGGGATTACTCTCTTTATAAATGAGCTTATCTTTAGAAGCTATCAACCAATGGGGTTATTTCTTTGATTGGAAGTACGTTGGGATGGCCTATAAATTTCTATAAACCAACATTTGATATTCAATAAGCCTCTATGAGTTGTCCTCTTGCATGGCCATGAAATCCCTAGGCTACGGACACATGGAAAGCTCCATGCACACCTCATGCTTGACTTCTTCCTTATCTAATAAGGTTTGCATGTCCATAGGCACCCTTAGCATTGGACACATGGAAAATAACTTGACACCTCGTGCTTGACTTCTTCCTTATCCATAAAGGCTTGCATGTCTATGGACACCCTTATACATGACACATGGAAAGTCTCATGGACACCTCATACTTGACCTCTTTCTCTATATAGCCATATCTACTCCTTCCCAACTCCAAATTCAAAAAACATTGCACTCCTTTATTTCCTCTAGCTTAGAGCATCATTCCTACTCTGTCTACCTTGGTAAAGAAGGCTCCTAGGGTTCCAAATATATCTATTTAGGATTTCTTAAGCTCCTCCTTGGTGATTTTGATCAAAACTAATAAGTTTTCTCCTTTCCTTCCCTATTTTCATGTGTTTAGTCTTCCTTCCACCTTTCTCTAGGTCATAACCGTGGTATTTCATGGTGAAACCCCACCTAGAGCCCTTAAACACCCCATATCCATGTTCTTTTGTTAGGATTTTTTACCTCTAAAGTGGAGAAGGTGCTTCTTGCTCGAGATAGGAGCTTTGTTGGAGAAACCAACCTCTTTAAACTTAGGAACCTTACTTATTGGACCTGTCCACCTTCCTTAGTGGTTATTTGAAGGCCTAGGCTTGACTTGGACTATTTAGACTCTTAAGTTGAGGTATGATGTATCCCCTATTCTTCTATGTTTAGCATTTCACCTATGCTTATTCATTCTCTTTGTCCTATGGACATTTGCCTATACAGAATGTCTTTTATTTTGAAAATCATGGTTCGTGTGAACTACCTTTTTTGATATTGATCATGGATATTCTTTTGAACTCTTATCTTATTCTTTGTTCATGATGGAACTCTAAAACATGACATGTGATGTCTTTTCCCACTTATGAGGTGGATGTATGTGTTGGTCACTTATGTGGTGACTAGTTTATATATTCTGACTATATTTTCTACTTGTCTCTACATTTAACATGCTATGTGATTTAGTAGCACTAGAGTAGTGTAACTGCATTGGTTTTTATTGCAGATATGTTATTTCCTAGCGAGTAGATGTGATATTTCCTACTCTTTTGGGATGGAAAGGAACCTCATACCAAGGGCAAGATGTGTGATTCTTGGCCCATTTGTTTATATATTTGGGAGATTAGCAGTATTCCTTTCTCTATCTGGTTTCAAGTTTATGAGACTTATCCGCCTTTATGTTCATATTATTCTAGGGCTATTTTTATCTCACATGCATGCAGGTTGATGATATGGGGTGTGTGCCCTAATTCTTTACATGTGCTTGTGTGGCGCAATCTTTATGTTTTAGTAATGGCAAGTATTCTTTTGTTATCATATGATTTCAATTCCATTTCACTTGATACCCGTTTGGGTGGTCCTTATCCTTTCTATCGGAAGCCTTTTATATTTGATGTCCTTTATTCCATATATTGCTCAATTTCCTATTTATTATGCAAATACCTGCCTTTATTGATGTCATCTATTTTCTCTTCTTGCTGGGGTATGCTTCCAACCCTAGGTGAAGGGCTTAGATGATAAGGCATGAAGTTTTTGACTATCTTAAGGAGTTAAAGCTTGGAGACAAAGTTGTTACGGTTTAGATTTCCCTCTACTTGTATCCTTATATTTTATCATACATGTAAACCCTTATGGGATATTATGATGTACTTTTGTTATTTTTTGTGAAAATTGAATATAGTCATTATTTTTATTCCGCTGCTATACTTTGGTTGTTTTGAATACCATTTATTGAAGTTTGAAAATTTTTCACCTATTCCAGCATACCTTTGAGTGCGTTTGGAATGGATGATTTATTCTTAAAATTTTTCAATAAGGGGTGATCCCGCACTCCTTACACCATTCAGTCAATTTTGATCTTCAATTGTTCAATTGAATACCTAAACACCTTTAGTAATCAATCTAAACATAATTCAAGAATAATCTCTTTTAATCTAAGTGTATCAAATGTGTGTGTCCATATAGGTCCAGAATTACGTTGGCAGTGAATGTCCATAACCAATTATGACATCACAAGCAAAGAGAGTCACATGTCATTTCTACCCAAGTAATTCAAAATTTTGGAGAATATATTCAACCTACAATCTATGATTATTGTTACCATGACTGTATATTTCCTTTGTTTCTGATATCTAGATTGAACTCGAGGAATGGAATCATCATCCTCTTAACATTTAATCCATGTTCCTTGAACTAGAGAAGACTGTCTGAGATGCATGTGAGTTCACATATCATATATTGAATAACATGAGTACGGTCGTATAATTCTCAGGCTCGCTTATCAAGAGGCCCTAGATATCAATCTCCTGTAAGAGGGACAAATCCCATCTACATTCAATACCCATTTGTCATAGCTACCCAATCATCACCGTTATGGCAATCCTTATTCAGGGATACATCAGATGATGTCAAAGTATACCGAATGACATATGATGAATGTAGTGACTTTATGTCCAAGAACGACAATCACCACTATCACTATGACAACTTATTTTGACTACCACTACATAATCTCCATGTATCACTCTCATCGTGGGTCTGTCTAATACACTATTCTCTAACATGTACATGTGTTCTTGACTTGATATCACATATCATGATTAATGAGACTATGTCATCAGTCAACACACACTTACTCGTATGTATTAGTGTTGTCTATTTTGCTTCCACAATAATATTTGACTGGGGACATAACAAGAATGTATGCACACTTATCATTCATATGATGTCATTGTTCAATTCACTTACTTGAATACATACGTCATTGAGTAACATCATTCCTTATACATCTAGTATGTATGTTCCATCATCTCATGACTGAGACAAACATTATAGATAGAATTACCTTTATTATTACCAAAATAGGTATAGAATGCCACACTTCAATCATCATATGATCGATTCTCAGGGCATACATACCAATAGACTCCCACTTATACTTAGAGACAATCACCTACAAATCTTATTCCAAGTGATCTTAACATGTCCACCATGTTTATGCTACACAAGTGCTTTTATAGAAATGTTTGCTTCCAGTCGTTATTATGGAAATTTCACATATCTTTGTTGTACGACATCTCGTATGAGATGGAAGTGTCATAGTATTCTATCTAAGATTCATTACTTAACCAGTAGCTCCATTGTTGTCATAGTATTTCTACTGTGTCATCAATGGTTGAAACCTCACACAAGTTCACCCATATGAACTTCTTGATCCATATAGTATCCTCTTCTATTCTCATAACATAGAGATACTCAGCTTCTTTTGTAGATTCAAACAACTCTCGTTAACTAGGAACCCTTTCCATCTTACAGTTCTTATTTAAGATCAAATATAAACATATATTGTGATCGTTTATTTGTCATTTTCGAAGCTTGCATCAGGGTAACTATTTACACCCAACTCTTCCTTATTACCATACTCAAGGAACAAATACTTTAAGTACAAAAGAACCTAAGGATGTTCTTTATGGTAGTCCATTGACTCTCACTGACATCTGACATATACCCTCTCATCATGTCCAATACATACCAGATTTCTAGATAAGTATATATATATATATCCGATCATCATGTCCAATACATATGAGATTATTGGATATCCTCTCATCATGTCAAATACATACAAGATAGCTAGATATCCTCTCATCATGTCTAATACATACGAGATAACATGATAAGTACATAACATTGCACTCAAGATATATCCAATTGCGAATGCATATGACAATAATCCATGTGTTCCTATTTTTCACAAGAACTGGGACACTAGGCTCTTGAGAGACTAACTCCATGGAACATGGACATACTTTTTCTCATTGAGTCTTACATGATGAACTCTTTCAACATCTTGCCAATGTATATGCTCTTTCTTAGGTCAAGAAGCTTTCTAGATCTATCTATATACATCTAAATCCCTATCACATAGGATGCCTTACTTAAACCATTCAGATAAGGTACTTTCCTTGCCAAGTTTTAATATTTGTAGGATATGGATGTTATTCTCCATCATTATATATAATACAAATATGCTCCTGCTAAATCTTTTGTAATGACAAATTTCATCTTCATTTTGAGCCAAGTCAAAATCTTTGACTATCTTATCAAAATAGAAGATTCCAACTCTGAGATGCTTGCTCCAATATACAAATTGACCTTAGTATCTTATAGACTTTATTTCATTCTTGGATTTATAAAACCTTTTAAGTTGTTTCACGTACACATCCTTTTTAACTATCTAGATAGGGAATGTGGTTTTAACATCCATATGCCAAATCACATAGTCATACTAAATAGCAACAATAAGTATGATCCAGATGGATTTAACCATGGTAACTGGTGAACGACTTCATCATGTTCAACACCTTTAACTTGCATGAAACTCTTTCCAATCAATATACTCTTTCATGTTGGTCTTCTCCCAAAGACCCAAATGCACCCTATGAGTTTTACCCCTTTAGGTGGATCCTCGAAGGTCATACCTTGTTTGTTTACATGGACTCCATCTTCTATCTTATGGCCTCAATCCATTCTCAATCTTTACTTCCTCAATAACTTCTAATTAGTTGTTGACTCATCATATATGACGAACTAATCTCCTTTTGATCCATATGATGTCGTAGTATTTCAAGCTCAATGTAAGGACCCTGACCCATTTCTTTGGATAACCTTGTTTATTTTTCTTAAGTGAGTTTCTTAGATCCTTTCTCTAATTTGAGATGTAATTAGGGTATGTTGGAGGTTTGTGTTCCTTGTTTGAGCTTGTTTCTTGATGCTTGTGCTTTGTGGTGACGCTTTGGTGCAAATTGCCATTTTACCCAGAGAACAGGTTGATGTGCAAGTTTGCCACCTCTAGAGTGTTTCTTCTCTCTCTTGGTATCATCTATAGGAGAGAGAAAGTGTTGGGTGTGTTGTTTTGGACTTGGTTGAGTGGTGATATCCTTGGTGATGTTTTGGGGACAAGTTTGAGGTGTTTTGCTCATAAGTGTGTTGTCTCGAGATTGAGAGCCTTGGTGAGGTCATGTATCAATTTTTGGTTGCCTTAAGGAGGCTTGGTATTGGTTGTGGATGTCTTGAGGGACATCCAATTGGTTGGTGGCATCTTGAGGATCACCATATGCTTGTGACCTAGGGTTTCATCCCTATCGGTTTGTGAAGGAAGGAGGAGGTGTGTATTAGCCATGACCAAGGAAGATGACCATGTTGGTGAGACTTAGGTCCTATCACCTTGTTGCATGGTGTGGCATGTGTCCCTTCTTCTTGGACAAGTGTCTTATATGGTCCTAAGGTCATGACACCTTCCCCTTGCTCTCTCTCTCTTTATCCATGTATATATACCTCTTCCTTCTCATGTAAGAGAACTCATTTAGCAATCCTTTCTTTCTCTCCTTGGTGGCCAACCTTGAGCTTGAAGAGCACTCTCCCTTGGAGCTTGGTGGGTGAGCCAAGAGCTTGTGGTTCTCTATTTCATCTTCTTCCTTGGAAAACCATGATTTTCTAGCTTTCCTTCTCTTCTTCTTTCTTCTTCTCAGCCATGTACCTTGGTACCTTCTTTTTTTCTCTTTTTCTCATCCTTAATCTTGGTTCTACCTTCCTTCTTGGAGGTGTTATGGAGATTGAGTTAGGAGGATCTTCTTCTACCTTGAGCTTGGGAAGCTTGGAGCCTGACCTTGGAGCTTAAAGCTTGGTGGTTGTTCTTGAGGTGGGTTATATAACTTTAAACCTACTTTGTTATTATCACCTTTCTACTTGTTATCTTTCTAGTTATCTTTATATCGCTGTCTATTGCATAGTAGATTTTCTTGATAGCCTTGTGTTCGGTTTTGAGGTTAGAACTTGTTAAGTTGCTCTTTTCTTTTCCCTTAAAGCATCATCATCTTAAGGTATAAGATGAATAAATCGATATGATGTGTAAATTGATATGATGTGATAAACCGACATACATGCAAACTAATATGCTAGGATGAGATGCACTTTTATAAATCGATATACCCCTTATGATGTTGGCTTGTCATGATCTAGTGGTGACTAGTGAAGATGATTGTTGAATCTCCATGTTTTTAGTCGAGTATGGAAGTCGACATGGGTAACCCTAATCTGATACATGTGTAATCTGACACACCCTTACCCGATTCACCTAGAGTTGGTGAGGGAAACATCTCCTTAGAGGCTCAACCGATATAACCAAACCCTAGTGGTTGATATCCTATGGATATCTATGTGGTCGATACCCTAGTTGAGTGGGTAGGTTGATACCCTAGATGATGGGTGAGGCCAATACCCTAAGTGATAGTGAGGTCGATACCTTAAGAGATGGTATAACAGATGCACCTTGTCTTGTACCTCTAGGACGATACCCTTACTTGTGCCTTGGCCGACACACCCTCATTAGGGTATTGAGCCCGATAACAAGTGATGATAAATTGATACTCATCCTTGAGTTGGTAGGCTGATACCCTATCTAGAGTGGATGCCAGATACCTAAGCTAATCTGATATCCTACCTTAGTGTAGTGGTCGATATCCTACCTTAGTGTTGTGGTCGATACCCTACCTTAGTGTTGTGGTTGATACCCTATTATAACGGATACCCTATGTGATGTGTAGTGATACATCTTGTTGATTCTAGGGTCACATGGTGTGATGTGATACCCTATGGTGTAATTATGTGTATGATGTTGAAAGCTAGATCTCTCTACTTGCTTCATAATAATGATAGGAATATGCTTCCACATCTCTAATTATACTTCATAACAATGAAGGAAGTGATGATATAAAGATGCTTGATGATCCAACGATGTAAAACCTAATCGGGTAAAGTGAAACCCTAATTGTTATGATGTGAAATGTATGATGTAAATGTATATCATGAGTTCTATGATATGATTATGATTTTCCTTCTTGTTATTAGTTTCTAACCATGTAGGAGATACTAATTGGTGTGCATAGCCTTGTATGAGCTATGGTGGTTATGATGTGATGGACATTGGTCCTTGTGATGGACATTGGTCCTTGCGATGGACATTGGTCCTTGTGATGGACACGTGGTCCTTGGGATGGACATTGGTCCTGGTGATGGACATATGGTGAATAGTAAGCATAAAGAGACATAATGTGATGAGATCACACTTAAATGTGAATCAATATATTCCTGTGATCAGTTATTCCATGTTTATGTAGATCTTTTTTAGAGGTTATACGTTGTAACTTGATTGATGCTTGAATATGTTAATGAGTTTAACTCAGAACACATATTGTTGAATATGATGGGTGCAAGTTGGAATACCACCTTGTATCCTGAAAGTAAATGTATCACAGGATTGACTATAAGTCATACCTAGAAATGTATCATAGGATTGATTGTAAGACCTAGAAATGTATCACAGGATTGACTGTAAGTCATACCTAGAAGAGCATTGTTGTAAGTTGTAGCTTAATTTCTCTAGCACCGTGACCAGTATCAAGGTGGG
This sequence comes from Alisma plantago-aquatica, assembly GCA_963693085.1. NCBI lineage: Eukaryota > Viridiplantae > Streptophyta > Magnoliopsida > Alismatales > Alismataceae > Alisma > Alisma plantago-aquatica. The sequence continues at coordinate 894,974,365 of OY856411.1, forward strand.
CTAAATATGAAAAGTTAGACTAAAATGTCTCTAGAAGCAGATGAATCATGATGTCATTGCATGTTTACTCATGCTGACTAAGGAAGGTGAGTTCGTGGATTCTGACTCTTCCATTAGTCCTTGTATGGCATTGACATCGACTATATACATATAGTGGTCGATCAAATTTGAATGGTATGATGCAAATCCTTCAGGCATAATGAATACGCAATCATCAATGTAGTATAATTGCATAGGATCAAATATGAAAACAATGGTTGAGGCCTTGCTTGATCTTTATGCAATGTTGTTGATAGAAAATATACATCTTGTTCATTATCCTTTTAAATTATTAAGATGTTACATAAATCAATATAATTGTTCTTCCTATTATTTATATTGCTGCTCAGTTATCTTATATGTGATAATAATAAAGTTGGCAGAGAGATATATCTCTCATTGTGACTATGTGTCTCACCCCATTGATTAACAACCTTTTTAGGTGGACGAGCATGAGGAAGTAGAGATCATGCAGAGGAGGTTGAGTAGAAGCCAGAGGAGTAGTAGTTGATAAGGTTAAAAGTGTTGTTGGATGTCATTTGTTGGTAGAGTCCTAGAGTCATCCCCGTACAGTTGGGTCTTTGGGAACATTTTGTAGATGTTTTGCAAACATGTTATCTTTATGCCCCCTTTGTATATTAGATATGATGGAATCATGTATATGTGTTCTGGAAGATTACCTTCATTACAGGTTGACACATGCCTTGTGAATTCTTTGAGGCATGAAAGTACTCCCAAGTAAAGATTCTTGCTATATGGTTGTTTTCCAAAAAAAAGATTTTCTTTTTAGTGCTTTCTGCTAATAAGTATGTTAATCTCTTTTCCTCGGTTTTGTTTTGAGTAATCTCATTTCTCTATGGAACGAGGCATCACACTCAAGGTGTGTTGTACTAGAACTATGAGTCTTGTGTGTTACATAAGGAACTTTAAATTCCACACTAGCTTATTATTCTCCTTGTTACTACTGTAGCTCTTTAGCTTCAATGTTTTCTTATTTGTCTCAAACATTTTGAGTTCTAATTTTACTCCCACTGATTCCTTTGGAACTAAGTTTATCTTCAAGAATACAACCATCCAGATCAACAAACAACTTTGTATTAGAACAAGAGTAGTATTTTAACAAAATAACATTTATGTGATTTTGTGGAAAAATCTTTTCAAGAAACTATTTTCTTATATAAGCATCCATCTGTGGCGTCCCCTGATTTTCTAAAACTTAATCTGATGTGTGACGTCCAAATTGAAACCCTCACCTCAGTGAGAATCCCAATTTGAGCATCCCACACAAGGCTGAGAAGAAGAAAATCAAGGGAGTCCAGTAGGAAACAACCAGTAGCACATGCACATGAACAATAATAAAACCATACACACATGTTCACCATTCAACATATAATTACAACATGAATTGTTACAACATTTGATATTACATATTGAACAGCAAACTATACATATACATGTACTACATCTAAACAACAGGATCTTAAGACAACAGGTCCACCTGTACATCAGCTCGCCACATAACTCACAACTATCCTGGATCTTCAAGAGCATAACCACAACCTAACAAAAGATTACATGCGGTACACGTCAGCACAATATTTTAAGAATATTGTACTGAGTATGCCTACGTGTCTTTTTATATACCTATCATCATATCTTGGCAATAAGATAAAAGTAATATACTTGGCAGTAACAGAAGAATATAAGAAAAGTGTATACTTGCACAAAGATATTTATCAACAAAAGAGAACACATATTTAAACTCATTTTCCATTATATGCTCGTGCATCCGCCTACCAATAGGATAGATGCATTCAGGCCTTATGATCTGCTTACCAAAGAGATAGATCATTGTACATGTGATCTGCTTACCAAAGAGATAGATCACTCACTAGCACTATGCTTACCAAAGAGATATAGTGCTTTCATATAATGGAACAATATATTATGTTTCATGTGTTCATAGCCATAAGTACGGAAAATCAGGCAACATATCATACAGGAACAATCATTTCATCCAATACCATATGACAAGTATTTTACTACTCATATAACACAAGCATATTGTATAATAAGCCAAGTAAGAGGTAATGGCGTACCTTCCAAAGAGATAGATCATACTAAACACATATCACTGATGTCAACTATAAGCTTGGTCAAACCTGATCAAAACAAGACCATATACTATCATCAGGTTCTCATCTTATTATATCTCATCTTAATCCTAATTATGTCCATTAGGGTTTCTCTTATCTCATTATAGTATTCTCATGGTTACTCGTATTCTTATCTTATGATTAACTCACTGATGTCATTTTCCAGATTACATCTTATTATTAAAGTTCATCATCTGAACATTAGGTTCCATACCCTTTTTGTGCACATATTAACCCTAGGTTACCTCATTAACCTAGATTAGGGTTTTATAACACGTATTAAGATTCATCTTCATATAACATGGATTCTGTTCATCATTATGATCTCATAATTAAAACTAAAGTTCAATATACTGATATGGGCTAACTCTGTGAATCTCATCACTTATTGAGCATGTATGTATTTATTGCATTTTATTAGGGTTATTGGCCCTAATAAGACATATTAAGCAAATTATATAATTTCGTGCCTCAACATAATCATCACTGACGTCAGGTGCACTATAAACATTATTATAGACTTTTTGGCATTTTTCCATAATTTTAGAACATCATTTGACATTTATTATCCATCAATTAAGCATTTCACTACTAACAAGATATCACTGATATTCGTGCATTAAAAGCAGAATATTATGCTTCCATCTTGTTTTATGCATTTTTCTGAACATTTTGGTATATCATATGTATTTTTCTGATGCTCGAGCTAATTACTATGAATTAAACAAGATCTGAGAATTATTCAGGATTTCTTACCTTCAGGCCAATCAAAAGTTGCCATGTGTCCCGTAAGGGCACGGCTTTCAGCTTTTGGCTTACACTGAGTCGCGGTTCACTGGGCCTGGTTCAAGGCACTCTTGGTCTGCTCGAACTGGACCGGCCGGTTCAGGGGTCTCTCTCTCTCTCTCTGATTCCATGCGACGCAACCCTGTTCTTCCGTGAACAAGCACCGCTGCCGCCGGGTTGCCTCGCTTTCTTGCGATTCCTCATGATCTCGGCACTGGCTCGCTGGCGTGAGATTCCGCCCAAAGCCGCTGCCGTGGAGCAGAGCTCCAGCAAGGGATCGACTCCTCTGTCCTCCTCCTCGGTCCGCTCTAGTGCCCCTGTTGGTTGCCGCTGGCTTGGCTCCACGCCGCCAGCCTTTCAGGTGGATCGCAACTGAACGGTCGTCATCGTAGTCATCATAACCCCATTGTTGGTTAGCGTCACCGTGAGGTTCACCTGCTGAGAGTGCCACCACCAACCGCCGTCATCTTTGCTGTGATCTCCGCCATTGGCACGGTCTGATCTGTGCGCCTAGCTCTTCGCGGCTCCTCCCTGTCTCGTAAGGGAGCCCTCCAAGTCAAGTTTGCCCCACCGCAGCCTGCCGTGGTTCTCTGTCCTTTCTCATGGTCTTTTGATTTGCGCATAGCTTTAGATCATACGTGATGAACCTCTGCCTCCATCTAGTGAAGATTCTGCCGCACGACTCTCATCCGGCGAGTAACTAGTCGTGCTCCACCACTGCTCGTGACTAGCCTGATGCGTGAGTGCCAGTTCCCGGTCCTTCCGCCGCCACTGTGAATCAAGTCAGCAGTGGGGAACCAGCGGTCGGCTGCTTCTCCTATCGCTTCTCACAATCGGCGGCTGCAACGTTGTGCCTACGTGCTTCATGGATCAGCGCCGCCGGCTGGTCCTCTGGTGTATGATCGTATACGGACTTCCTCCTCGTGAGTCTGTGCTTTTGTGCGCCACTGGTTAGGTTCTAGTGCCAAAGACAAGTAGATCTCCCTATCTACTCCAACTGCCCTAGATGAGGGGTCGGCTTGCACGTATAAGTGATACGAGGAAACTACCCACTTCCTTTACTTCACTGATCCACGACCATAATGTGGGAATCAACCATGGTTTGAATCATGTTCACCATAATTGCTATGAGGAGGGCGACATCCTCATCCATTCAATAACATCCAAAGGTCACAATAGGACCATGTCAATATCCACGGATCCTCAAGCCAGGGAAGCGTGACACTAGATATTGATTAGCAACTTAGGTCCACAAATCATCAAATGTACACATAAATTCTCAAAAAAAATCAAACCTTAATAACTCTCTCTAGGACACTCCAATTGCCACCAAATTTTAACCATATCTTCCTCACTACTCAAGGTACCTTTTACATGAATTTGGTGTCAAAACTCAACTATTAGATCAATCAATTAAATTCCTCAAGTAGGCTTAAACTTATAGATCTTAATCATTATATAAATCTCAATCAACATTCCAACTTTACTAAAATACTTGGGATTCTCAAAACAACTCATCATGCATGACTTTACTTGTGTCATTGCACATTTTAGGAATCCAAAAGTCTACTTCATCACACCATCCCTAATCACTATAAAAGACATATTAGGATACCTCCCATGCCATATCTCATATGGTGTCTTTTGAACCATTTTAGATGGTACATTGTTTGGTCTTAAGCATGTGCTTGAAAGAAATTAGCTAGATTTTATTCATAATAGTGCCATGACTAACAATGCATGATTCCTTCTTTCCAATACATTCTCATGATACACTACTATTGTGTTTCAGGTGGAGTTCATCATGATACATTATCATGATCCCCCAGAAGGCTCTCAAACTCTTATTTTAAAATATTTCAACATCGATCACATTGAAGTTTCTTAATACTTTTACCAAGTTAGTTACATACTTCATTCGCAATCAGCTTGAACACTTCAAGAGATTCATGTGTGTATATCATTAAATACAAATTTCATATCTACATATAGCATAAACAAATATAATGAGGTACTAGTAAATACCTTTAGCATTTATTCTAAAAGGTCTATAGACATCAGAATGTATAAGTCCTAATAACAGTCTCTCTCCCACTACATCTAGTAAAGATGCATTTTTCATATTGCACAACAAATAATATATTCATGTATCTATTGATTCAATAACAAAAATAGTCTAGATAATAGTCATATGGATTCTATAGATTCATTTCACATTTATGTTCTCTAGATGACAATTCTATAGGCATTCATTTTTTGAGTCATCAAGTAATTCAGTATATGTGTCATATACATTTGTCTTCACAACTATCACATATAGTTTGTGAGACATAGGCATTGCCATGAAACATGAATTCTTGTCCAGAAAAGATATATGATGTTTTCATCAATGGTAGGTACATAAGAACAATTCACTAATTCTATTATGTGCCCATGAATGACAACTTCCAACTATGGTGGTAGCAACTCTTGCTCCTTACAGTTCTAGCTTATATCTTATTGGGTCTTGAAGTAGGGATCTCTATTTCTTTCTTCTTCCTTTGTTCCTTTAAGTGAAAAGGACAAACTCCTTTGCACTTACCCTTTGCCATAACTTGAGTGTAGAAGAATTGGACTTAAGCTTAGCCTCATAACTCTTCTTGGCCTTGCCTTTTCCCTAGGACTCACTTCCACTGATCACAATCACCATGCTTTGACATCAACATGCCAAACATTTGATAAAATTTCTATATGACTCATGCAACAAATTGTAGGATCATACCCATGGCAAATCTTAACCTAATAGAAATCCCATTCACTCCACATGCCCAATGATATTGAGAATATGGGGCTCTACTATACCTCCCTTTGTTAGTTTACAGTCAAATAGCACTTTGGAGTCATTATACCTTGTTTTCTTTACATGATTCGTAAGATTTGTTACCATCTCAAGAATGTCCATGTTATCATGTTGTTCATGCAACTCGTAGCTCATAAAGCAAAGAATGAGGTACTCAATGTCTATGGAATCATTGGAATGCTTCCAGTAAGCATCCATTTAGCCGTAGGCACATTTGGAGTGGGTTGATCTGGCGTTGGTCTTTCAAGGACTTAGAGCTTTTACTCATGATTGAGAACAATTCTCAAAGTCCTTCACCAGATGTGGAAGGAAATATTATTTTGTTTTGTCCTTCATAAGGACTGATCACAATTATAACATATTTGTATTTGACATTTGATTCAATAAAGAAATATTGCAACTTTTCAAAACATTTTTGATTTGTTTGATTTGATAAGTTTAACGATATTAGTTAGGCCTTTAATTAATTATCACTTCCACTATTTTATTTAAATCGATAACCCTCATGTATCAATTTGGAAGATTGCAGTGTACAATCTTCTAGTGATCCAAAATTCAAAATAATTGAATTATTACCCGACCAACGCCATCGTCCATAACCAATTATTAAGGTATGCAAATTTTTCCAATTGCATCATATCGTCCATAACCAATTATTAAGGTATGGAACTTTTTCCAATTGCATCATATGAAATTGTTGGATACATGACATGAACAACTCTTTGACATAGTCATACGCATGCCTCTGGCTCTTAATCTCATTAAGACCACACAGTTAAGCCTGACCTAAAAGCCAGCATGATAATAACGCACCCCACTTGTCAGGCCCACATTATTACCTTCACATTTCCACAAGATAGAAGGTGCAACACCCTTGGGGTGCCCATGATTAGTCGATCAAGCTTTTCATTTGTGCTTCTTATGGAAAGCATCTTAGACTGAATATTGTTTTTGAGGGATTTTATATATAAATACATATACATATCCAATCACCAAATACTTATAATATGTATCATATACATGCTATAACCATAGACGAGAGCATGCAATAATTTAAACAAGCAAGTGATGGCTATGGCCATAATATTGTAATGCCTTCGAGCCACATGGAATTACTACCACCTAGGGTCCACATCATATACAACATGTTGTTCATGAAAATATGTGCTTGAACCAATCTAGGTTGATCGGTTCAACTCTTTAACCGGTTGGATCTCCTCCTGGTTGCTCGGTTGGGCTCTTGAAACAGTCATCTAGTTCTCAGGTCCAAGTGAAGTATGGACTCCTCCATCTGATCGGTAGGCCTTATGTCGGTTGGTTCATCTCACGAGATGGTCATTTCTCCTTTGTGCAAATCATCATCACAAGCCAAAACATTAATTAAAACTATCATATTTCATATTAAATTGTAAAAGGGAAACCTCAAGTTACTTTTGAGGGGAAATAGGAAGAAGAGTCTTAATTTACATTCAGAAAGAAGTTGGAGGCTCAGTACACAAATCGAATATCAAAAGAAATAAATAACCACAACCAAGCACACACAGATCTAGGGTTATTGGCCATAACCATGCTAAAATTCCACCATCAAAACTGATTTTAGGGTGACGTGTAAATTGCATATATATATATATATATATATATATATATATATATATATATATATATATATATATGTTTGCAGAGCAATAAGTGGGATTTAATTAGATATACACAGTAATCATTTTAATATTCACATTGTATGAAATAAAAGAATGAAAACTAAATCCAATCACATCAATTTAAATCCCAGATACACTATAAATTAGCGTGGCTCTGATACCACTGTAGGGAAATCGAGCGCAGATATAGGCAGCGGAAACAAAAAAATTAAATGTCAGTTTCGCAAAATAGCAAGATCACATCAACAACAATATATCAAAGAAGGAAGGTTTGCAAGGTTATACCAGATCCTGGATCAAGTCCAACGATATTACCCTTGCAGTAGCATTGTGCTTTTTCTTCTTCAGGCAGCAACACACTCCTTCAATAGAAGCAACACTTGAACAATCATCTCCACCGGCATCCTAGTGCAACACCACTGATAGCAGTTGATGATGTCTTCCAAGTGACAGACAATGGCCTCCCTCCTATAGAGTAGTCCACAAGGACTGCCAAGAACTCCATGTTGAGATACCAGAGCCAAAGGGAAGGAGTTGTCCTATTCTATCGGTTTTCTAGTCACTGACATGCTCTCCCACAATTTTTCTCAGTTGTTCTCTCCCTCTCTATCCCTCTCTTTAATGGGTAGGACTTGCTCAATATCTATTTGTTACCATAACTAGAGAGGGAAACAATTATTAAAGTAACGGATTTTCAATTATGTCTACTGGGAAGCCCCCAGTACCCTTCTATTTTTTGTAGAGGCCAGGGTCAAGGTTCCCAATCTGCTTGGGAGTAGAGGACTCCAGAATCATGAATTTTTTGGAACCTACTAATGGAGAACTGGTCAGTTCACACACACAACTGGTTGGTTGGTGCATTAGTCGGTCACTTGACTAAGTGAACCGATCGTTTCCCATAGTTTCTTATTATGAATCACATGGGTATTCAATCCCTGATTAATTCTAAACATGGCATAAATCCTTGTTCCAATCGAATTGGAAACTTAACTGGTGTAAGGAGTGGGATACCATAGGGATCCACTCCCTACTAAAAAGAAAAAGGCAACATCCCAAGCCAAACACCAACATAAAAGTTTTCTCAAAAGGGATGAAACCATTTTATTCAACATGAATGTATCATAACACCAAACTAACAGAGGAATATAAATATGTATCTAACCATTACAAAGCTTGTTATTAGCACTAGACTTTCACCACACAGGGTGATATAAAAGAAAAACTAACTACATAAAGGGCTAGCTAAGGTTCACCTAATAACTTCAATAAGGTCTCCCACAAAGATCCAATTCACCTTATTGTAGCCCTGGTCCAACCTGGTTGTCTCCTCCTTGACCTAATCCTGGGGTTGGAAGTGTACCCTGCAAAAGGAAGATAAAAGATAACATCAACAAAAAGTTGGTATGTGCTTGTTAAAAGGAAATTCATAAATATAATGAGATTAGGACATAAAATAAAAGTCTTCCTGTAGAAAAGTAAATGATTACCCAATCAGTCATAAAAGAAAAGAATCTTGATAAAAGAGACAAATAAAAGAAAAGTATAAACATAAATCATCCATGTGTTTCACCTGTGACAATACTAAACAATTTAAGCATGTAGGTTGGAAATAACACATCTACCAAAAACAATGTGGGGTGAGCAGGGTCTTGTATACATCTGCTCTAAAATATGGGGTGCCAGGGTCTTATATACATATGCCTTGGTACGTCTGCCCTAATTATTTTCATATGCAAGAATTTTCACATCTGCACGCATATGTGGGAATTTTCACATCTGCATAAAAATAACATGTAAAATTATACTAGCAGTCACCACATTATGCATAATAAAAGAATAAGCAATAATAAAAGAGAATAAGAAAGATGAGAACATTCAACAACACAATAACTGGGATCTCATGATCCTAATCAACATCTACCATTAAATTGGGCAAAAGACATCACATGTCATCATGTGGAGTTCCATCATGAACCAAGCATGAGAAAAGACCAAAAGAATGTCCAAAGATCAATAAAAAATAAAGGGTACTTCACATGAAGCATATTTTCCAAAAGAACAAGACATTGTGTAGGCTAATGTCCATATGACAAAGACAAAGAAGAAAATAGGTTATACCTTAAAAGGAATAATACGGGATGCAAAAAAACCTTAAACCAAGGTCCTAGAAATGCTCTTCACCAACCTAGTAGTTTCCAAGATCAACCTTACCTAAATACAAATTACATGTATTAGGGTTTGAGATTCATATATATGTAATGAAATCCTAATTCTAGAACGTTTTACAAAACATTGGATTTTGGACCCCAAACCTGAACCAATCGACTTATTAGGTTTTTCTGAATAAAAACATATTTATTTACTAAATTTGGAGTTCATATGAATTAGTTACCAATTTTAGGGCTTTTTATATTAATTATTCAGATCTTTAAAAATCCATCATTGAAAACATGGAAATTAATGTTTGAAACTATTTTTATGGTAAAGATCACATTATTCTGATTCCAAAAATATTTTTACTAAATTTTTGGACAACTAGAGCAGAAGATATGATTTTTACAAAATCGGCCAATCAAGAACAACCACATCATCAGACACCTCAGGAGAGAAGGAGAGAGAGTCAGGCCCAGTAGACGTGGACAAACCACACGCGATCATGTTCACGGTCAAAGCTTGGGTAGACTCACTCAAAACAAAATGAACAAGGGGGAAAAAGACCATAATGCCCTAGGGCGATAAAACAACGAAAGAAAAAAAGAGAGGGGTAGAGCTGAGAAAATGTGAGGGTACATCTTCCCCTCCCTACAGGCGCTCCATGGACACTGCTCCAGGCGGAGTAGCTTGGACAAAATTGGGGGAAATGATAGCAGAGGATAAATGAGGGTTTCAACGGCCATTTTGCGAACAAGAAGGGTCCAAGGTTCTTACCGCTAGACCAATTTGGCCCAGGCTGCAAAATAGAGAGTGACGAGACCCCGACTAGATCCTCCACAAATTGAGTTCTTGGAACAGATCACAAGGTCTCTGGGAAAATTGGTGGTGGGGAAAGATTGCATGAGGTGTGGCATAGCTAAAGGTGTAATCGCCTATTTATGTAGTTAGGGTTTCGGCCATGTAGGGGGTACCTTCGAAAAACATGGAGAGGGAAATTAGGCAAATCAAGAATATTGGAATTTAGGGCTCGTATAAGGAATCAAATTGTTTAGAATCTCCTCACAAATTCAATGCAAAAGAAATCACAAAAAATGATTTAGAGCTAAGTAAAAAAATCATAAGAAATCGGCTTAGAAAACCGCAGTCACTGTTCAGCGCAAACAGGTCTCCTACGCAAGGTAGGAGTAAAAATATCTACCCTTCATCTTTTTATCGGGCGGTCCTCATCGCATGCGTCCGTGTGACACATAAATGAAATCTCAATCTGATTAAACTAAAGTGCACATTAAATTTATTTCCCTTTTTCTCTCTCCTCATTTGAGGGTGAAAACGAACCCCAAAATTAATGAAAATTAAAACATAGACTATTTTTTATATGATGAATCTGTATATACAATTATATTTTCCTTTTGAGAATTTTAATGTATTAAATAAATCAAATATTATTTTCTTTTTCCTCCATCAATAATGGTTATAAGATTCTACAAATTTAATGAAAATTCACCCACAAGTCATATTAAGTGTTGGATATGATTTTTTCATCAATTTTACATGTTGGAGTTGTTTGTACAAATATTTAATATTTTGAAGGTTCTACAGACTTTCTCTCTCCTAACTTCACATGCATATTAAAAATTATCCAAATTACATGAAAATTCACCCAAAGGCTATTTTTAATGTACAAATCACGAGTCCAAAATTATTTTCCACTCTAGGAGTCATTTAATATTTTATTTCATATTTTTAGAAAAAATCACATTTTCTTTTCAAAATAAAATAGATATAATTATTATCCTCCCAAAATTAGGAAACTTGGCCTCCAAGCCAAACCAAACCCATGGAAAATGAATCTCAACTTATCTTTAATCAATTAGTCTTCCTTTTATGAATTTTAGTCCATTACCCATTATTACCACAATTTCTCTTATAAAATAATTCAATATCACATTACCTTGCTTAAAGAGTTATTATTTATCTTTTTATCTCTTCCTTGTTAAAAAAGGCTAAGGAAAGATCTAGAACGAATTTACCCTATCATTATCTCAGATAGGTTTATTTATTTTATATTTTATTTGAATTATATGTCATTATCCTCATTTATGGACATCTTGTCGCATTATGTACATTATTACCCCCATGTGACATATCTTGTGCACTCTTTACTGATCTTATGATTAATTGGAAGGTAGTAGGAAATATTTGTTTATATTCTACATGTTAGGGTGACTTATTCATGTATTAACATATTTAGGATTTCACTTAAACCACTAATGAGCATACTTGTATCCTAGTTTGGCTAAGCCCAAAGTCTAAGATCTCTAACCTTTTAACCTTGGAATAGGAATAAGTTCTTGATTTTGGTATGTTACAACATACCACCCCTTATAGAGTTTTCACCCTCAAAAACTAACATAAACTATTTACCACCCCTTAAAAGGGTTCATCTTATTAAGTCAAACTACGTTTCAGATACAAAGGGTTCCATTATACTTCCGTACACCCTCTACAAAAATTTCACGTAAAAAGAAAAGACAACTTGTAAAGTCTGACTATATAACTATGGACCACCTTGTTCATGTTCCTCCTCATGAAATTCTTCACCATCTAAAGTAGGGGTGAGTATTCGGTTAATTTGGTTCGTTAAACAGTTAATTTGTGGTTTGAGATTTTAACCATTAACCTAACCAAATTGAGTCGGTTAATTCGGTTATTGTCCAATCGGTTAATGGTTAATTCGATCGGTTAATTTGGTTAACCAAATAACACTCATGTAATAATATTATTTGAAATAGTCATAGAATTTGGGACAATATTGTTATATTATAGTAGTATTGTTGTAAATTTAATTTTGTATGGCTCGTAAAAACTTGATAACTATATATATGGGGAAGTATTTTGAAATAAAAGTACACTATATATGTATATATGCATGTGTAGGACATTATTTATGAATAAATTCTGACTATTCAGTTAATTCGGTTAACCAAACCAAAAATATCTTTAACCGTCAAATTAACCATTTAACCGATTAACCGAAATAAATTAACCAAATTAACCGAATTAACCAAATTGACCCAATAAAATTAACCACTCAGTATTAACCGTTCGGTTAATCAGTTACTAACCAAATTCTGCTCACCCCTAATCTAAAGCAAAAACTCTTCTAGATCTTATTTCCATGGGTCTTCTATCGTTATTGTTACCATTATTCTCATGACGTGCTTGTTGTTGAGCTGGTGCTTGACCATTATGAAGCTTGGGGCACTTAGGGTGAACATGTCCTGGTTTATTACATTGATGACATATTGGTACCCTATCCCTTCTTCATGCAATAGGTTTCTCTGGTCTATGATCACCTTCAGGGTGCTTCCTTTTATGATTGTTCTCCTTATGTGACTGGAAACCAGGATATGATTCCACAGCTAAAGCCTTATCCACCATCTGCTAAAAGGTTAAGGTTAGTTGTAGAATAAGAGCATGTCCCACATTTTAGTTAAGCCCTTGAAGGAATAGGTCATCCCTATTTTCCTAAATCAATCCATCTGCATAACGTTCCAACAGTAGAAACTTTTGTACAAATCAAGAAACTGATAGGGAACCTTTCTGCAAACTATAGAACTATGTTTCCTTCTTCTTTAATGCAGCAATGTAGATGTACTTCCAACGAAAAAGCACCAAAAACTTCTCCCAGGTCATGGTTGAGATGTCTCTAGTCATTGCAATTCCATTCCACCAAGCTCGAGTAGGTCCATCAAGAACATATGAAGCAAATCTAACCTTCTGGTATGGAGGACATGCCATTCCACCAAAGGTCCTCTCAATGGCTAGTACCCAATCATCATCTTTATCCACCATCTCTAGCTCTCCTTCGCCCTTGAAGTAGGGTTTTTGCATTTTCATGAATTCCATTATGGAATAATCCTTAGGCTTTTCAGGCGCAAGTGGGTTGTTGATCTTTCCTGTCATAGTTGTGGAAAAAAGTTGTTGATACATGGCCAGCTCTTGATTGAGAGATTACTATACCCGTATTAGCAGAGGTTGGGGCTAACTGACCTACTGATGGTCCACTTCAAGTCGGAGGAGTACCTTCATTAACTGGAGGGGTAAAGGGTGGATCCATCCTTGGCATCCCAAACCTAGGGTTTTGGGGTGTCTAAAAGCCATATTGGTTGTCAACAGTCGAGTGATCTCCCACCATGAGGGTTTTGCCTGTACAAGGCAAGGATACTAGGGTTAAGCAACCTATGGACAAAGGTAAACATCCTAAGCGAGACAAGATTGAAATAGTTAGATAATCGACAACAATTGTCTCAAATACCATGTTGTAAGGAGTGGGATCCCATAGGGATCCACTCCCTACTAAAAATAAAAAGGCAACATCTCAAGCCAAACTCCAACATAAAATTTTTCTCGAAAGAGATGATGCCATTTTATTCAACATAAATGTATCGTAACACCAAAGTATAAGTAGAATATAAAGATGTATCTAACCATTACAAAGATTTTTATTAACACTAGACTTTTACCACGTAGGGTGATATAAAGCAAAAACTAACTATATAAAGGGCTAGATGAGGATCACCTAATAACTTCAATAATGTCTCCCACAAAGATTTGATTCACCTTGTTGTGGCCCTGGTCCAACCTGGTTGTCTCCTCCTTGACCTAAACCTGGGGTTGGAAGCGTACCCCACAAAAGGAAGAGAAAAGATAGCATCAACAAAAGGCTGGTATGTGCATGCTAAAAGAAAATTGAGCAATATAATGAGATTATGACATAAAATAAATGCCTTCCTGTAGAAAAGTAAAGGATTACGCAGTAGGGCATAAAAGAAAAGAATCTCAATAAAAGAGACAAATAAGAGCAAAGTATAGGAAATAATACATCTGCCAAAAATAATGTTGGGTGAGCAGGGTCTTGTATACATCTGCTCTAAAATATATGTTGGCAGGGTCTTGTATACATCTGCCTATGCACATCTGCCTTAATCATTTTCATATGTAGGAATTTTCACATCTGCATGCATATGTGGGAATTTTCATATCCACTTAAAACAACATGTAAAATTATACTAGAAGTCACCACATAATGCATAATAAAAGAATAAGCAATAATAAAAGAGAATAAGAAAGAGGAGAATATTCAACAACACAATACAGGGGATCTCATGATCCAACTCAACATCCACCATAAAAGTGGGAGAAAGACATCACATGTCATCATATGAAGTTCCATCAGGAACCAAGCATAAGAAAAGACCAAAAGAATCTCCAAAGATCAATAACAAATAAAAGGTACTTCACATGAAGCATATTTTCCAAAAGAATAAGACATTGTGTAGGCTAATGTCCATAGAACCATGAGAAAGAAGAAAATAGGTTATTTCTCAAATGTAATAATAGGGGATGCAAACATACCTTAAACCAGGGTCCTAGAAATTCTCTTCACCAACCTAGTTGTTTCCAAGATCAACCTTGCCTAAATACAAATTACATGTATTAGGGTTTGAGATTCATATATGTGTAATGAAATCCTAATTCTAGAACTTTCTATAAAACATCAGATTTTGGAGTCCAAACCTAAACCAATCGACTTATTAGGTTTTTCTGATTAAGAAAACATATTTATTTACTAAATTTGGAGTTCATATGAATTAGTTACCAATTTTAGGACTTTTTATATTAATTAATTAGGTCCTTAAAAATCCATCATTGAAAACATGGAAATTAGGCTGTGAAACTATATTTTTGAAAAGATCGCATTTTTCAAATTCCAAAACATATTTTTACTAAATTTTTGGACAACCAAAGCAAAAGATATGATTTTTAAACATTCGGCCAATCAAGAACAACCACATAATCAAACACCTCGGGAGATATGGAGAGAGAGAGAGAGAGTCGGGCCCAGTGGATGTAGACCAACCATGTGAACATGTCTATGGTCAAAGATTGGGTAGACTCACTCAAAACAAAAGAAATAAGGGGTCAAAAAACCGAAATGCCATTAGGCAATAAAATGACGAAAGAAGAAAAGAGAGAGGAAGATCTGAGAAAACATGAGGGTTCATCTTCCCCTCCCAGAAAGCACTCCATGGACACTGCTCCAGGCAGAGCAGCCTAGCCAGAATTGGGGGAAATGATAGAAGAGGATAAATGAGGGTTTTGACGGTCGTTTTGTGAACAAGAAGGGTCAAACGTTCTTATCACTTGACCAATTTGGCCAAGGCCGCAAAACTAAGCGCCATAAGACATCGAAATGATCCTCTACAAATTGAGTTCTTGGTGGCAGATCACAAGGTCTTTGGGACAATTGGTGGTGGGGAAAGATTATGTGAGGTGTGGCGGAACTAAAAGTTTAATCACTTATTTATATAGTTAGGGTTTCAGACATATAGGGGGGTAGCTTCGAGAATTGTGGAGAGGGAAATTAGGCAAATTGAGAATACTAGAATCTAGGGATCGTATAAGGAATCAAATTGTTTGTAATGTCATCATGAATTCAATGCAAAAGAAATCGCAAAAAATGGTTTAGAACTGGGCGAGAAAACCACAAGAAATTGGGTTAGAAAACTGTGATCACTATTCATCGCAAATAGGTCTCCTACGCAAGGTAGGATACAAAATCTTTGTCGTTCATCTTTTAATCGGGCGGTCCTCATCGCACGCTTCTGTGTGACACATAAATTGAAATCCCAATCTAATTAAACTAAAGTGCACATTAAATTTATTTCTCTTTTTCTCTCTCCTCATTTAAGGGTGCAAATGAACCCCAAAGTTAATGAAAATTGACACATAGCCTATTTTGATATGAGCAATTGGAATTTTCAATAAGATTTGCCTTTTGAGAACTTTTAATTGTTAAATAAATCAAATCTTAGTTTCTCTTTCCTCCATCATTAATGGTTATAAGATTCTACAAATTTCATGAAACTTCACCCACAAGTCTTATTAAGTGTGATGGATACGAATTTGTTATCAATTTTACATGTTGGAGCTGTTTGTACAATTATTTAATATTTTGAAGGTTCTACACACTTTCTCTCTCCTAACTTCACATGTATATTAAATATTATCCAAATCACATGAAAATACACCCAAAGGCTATTTTTAATGTGTAGATCATGAATCCAATATTATTTTCAACTTTTGGAGTTATTTAATATTTTATTTCATATTTTGAGGAAAACTCACATTTTCTTTTCAAAATAAAAGAGATATAGTTACTATCATCCCAAAATTATGAAACTTTGCCTCCAAGACAAACCAAACCCAAGGAAAATGAATCTCAACTTATCTTTAACCAATTAGTCTTCCTTTTATGAATTTTAGTACATTACCCATTATTACCACAATTTCTCTTATTGGATAATTCAATATCACATTACCTTGCTTAAAGAGTTATTATTTATCTTTTTATCTCTTCCTTGTTCAAAAAGGCTAAGGAAATATCTAGAACAAATTTACCCTATCATTATCTCACATAAGTTTATTTATTTAATGTTGAATTATGTGTCATTATCCTCATTTATGGACATCTTGTCCCATTAATTACATTATTACCCCGTGTGACATATCTTGTACACCCTTCATTGATCTTATGATAGATTTGAAGGTAGTAGGCAATATTAATTTATATTCTACATGTTAGGGTGATTTATTCATGTATAAACATATTTAGGGTTTTAGTTAAACCAATAATGAGCATACATGTATCCTAGTTTGGCCAAGCCCAAAGACTAAGATCTCTAACCTCTTAATCCTGGAATAGGACTAAGTTCTTGGTTTTGGTATGTTACAATAGGGTGACCTAGAGCGTGAACCAATTGTCTCACATAGTGAAGCGGTCATTTCACATTGTGAGACAGTCATTTAATTAGTAAAATGATCGTTTCACTTGTCTAGTTTAGGGAAAGTTCAACCAATATTGATTCCAATTGACCTGACACTCCAACCAATCGGTTCAACACTTGAACTAGTCAGTTCAGCATCCAGTTAGTCAATTTTGAACCTCAATTGTTTGATTGACTACCTAAACACATTTAGTAATCAATCTAAACATTATTCATGAATAAACTCCTTTAATCCGAGTGTATCCTATGTGTGTGACCCAACAGGTCCAGAATTATTGTGGTAGTGAATGTCCATAACTAATTATGACTTCACAAGTAAAGAGTGGTTCCTAGTTGCACATTACTTGTGATGTCCCATGCCACATAAAGTGAGATTAATTAAAACAGAATTGCGGAAGAAAGTTTAACGAACATATTACTAAAAAACTAAAAATTAAAACCTTCTTCATAAAACATCCAAATAGTAAGAACATTCACATATAAGTCCTTTCATGCCTAAAAGTATATACACGGCATGTTGTCAACCTGTAACTAAAGGACTGTTCCAGAACATATATACATAATTCCTCCCTATCTGGTATACAAAGGGCACATAAAGAAAACATGTTCGTGAAACATCTACAAAATGTTCCCAAAGACTCGAGTGTACATGGATGACTCGAAGATTCTATCAACAAAAGACATCCAACAACATTTCCAACCTTATCATCTACTACTCCTTTGGCTGCTGCTCAACCTCCTTTGCACGATCTCTACCTCCTCATAATCGTCCACCTAAAAAGGATGTGGAAAACCCATGAGGTGAGATTCCAAATCTTAGTGGGAGATATAACTCACACTAGTACAGATATCACCTTTGACGTTGGTTGAATAAGCCTTTTGATGTCGATTTCCAAGCGACACCCAAGTCGGTGACACTAAAAGTTGATGTCTTAAGCATCGGTTACAAAACTAACGACCTAGATCTGTCCTCGATTGCAACCAAAAAAAGAACCGCCAGCAATGGGACCATAGGCGTCAATTATTCATATAAAACCGACGTCATTCTCCATCCCGAACAAAAACATTTGACTATAGTTGTCGATTGTTAATAAATAACTGACTCCGTTGACCACCTTTATTGACAGTTTTTTTATAACTAAAAAATAACCGCCAAAAATGGGACCATAGGAATCGGTTATTCATACAAAAGTGACGCCAGTATCCATCCCGAACAAAAAATTGGCCCCCGATTAGACCATAGTTGTCAGTTGTTAATAAATAACGGACTCCATTGACCACCTTTATTGACGATTTTTTATAACTAAAAAATAACTGACAACATTAGAACAAAAGATGGAAGTTTTCTATAGTTAATTGATGATTTGGACATTCGTTGTCGGCTTTTTTATTTTAATCGACGACTATGTTTTTTTCCTTATCAACTTGCAGGACTGCTGTCTGGCTGATCAGTAGGATGCAGAACTTGCAATTCTAAACTACAAGTTTACAACGTCCTCTAATTTCAGCCAACAACAGGTCACAAACCTATAATATTAATAATATGGACAATATTATATATATATAGATCATGTGATTCACACATGTACAAGGACATTTAATTCATTCATATGATTCACACACATGTAGCAACCTGTAGTTCCATTCATTCTCTTTTCACATTCATACACATGTAGAAGCACATCCATTCATTCATATCTTTTAACATTCACACACATGTATATGCACATTCAGACATGTATATATAAGTGTGTCTTTCAAATTTTAACATGTCATCAAATATAGAAAAATATTATGACATCAAAGTTTAGAAATGTCATTCTTTTTCATCATTGTCATCGTCATCAGTACTCCAATAATAATAAAAATTCCCAGCACTTCTAAAGCTTTTTCCTATTATTCTCTTATATCATCTAATAATTCCATCGTATAGAGACTATGTACATCTAATAACTTTTCACCTGTAATGAAGTCACTAGTTTTGAGCACCTGCAAAGAGAATGATGTACATATATAATTAATAAAATTGATATATTTCATATTATCTAATGACACTATATAATATATATATAATTAATAAGATTGATATATTTCATATTATCTAATGAGACTATAAAATACCTGTTATATGTTATGATATCACTCGTGCATCATATCTAACAATCAATTCCATATATCACATCACATTTGCACATGCCTAGTCGTTATCTTTTATAGCACACTATAAATTTTAACATACAAAATATTAATAAATAAAAACAAGCATAATTCACATAAATAATATATACATTGGAGTCACAAAACTACTTTCACGTTCTTCCAAACTAACAGTTTATTCTTTGTCTTGCACATGTTTCCTCTAGATATTTTGAAATCTTTTAAAGCCCTACATGGTAATATAACATATCAAATTGCATTACCAAATAGTAATGTAATAATAGATGTTAATGGATATAAATATGAAAAATTTCTCACATGAATAATGGCCTTTTCATTACGTGTCCATGTATGTCTAATTGCTTCCCCTCAGGATCTAGATAATAAATAGTGAATGTCTTAGAGACAATAACCAGTAACTCCCAATGCTTACCACTAGAGATAAGAAAGTTAAAATATATAATTCAAAATCAACAATAAAATGTAATTTTCTTAAGTCCAAATTATAAGCAAAGTAAACTTACTTAACATTGAATGGAGATATTGCCACACTCTTCTTTTTTTTACCAAAATACTTAAAAGTGATAGAGCAGTATAAAGTAACTGTTGGAGGGTCTTTATCTATAAGATTGATCAAAGATGGAATCAGAAATCCCACATGGGTATATGAAAATTTTGTACAGATCTTATGTAGGTGGCTGCAAAACATATATTATGTTTGCATTAATATATAAGAAACCAGATCACCATATATAAAACAAGGTATATATATAAACAAGATCTCACTATATCCATATCTCTATCATAGATGCATTCAGCCAATCATACCTAAACTACTCCAAAATATCTTGTATAAATATCGTGTTATCGTATGATTGGCCTGCAGCATCTTCGGAATATAAATATTTATAGGACACATTTTGTTATGTTCACCTATCCATATTGCCATACCCCTACAATTAGGACCTATCGAGTCGTATAGGTCCTTTGGAAGGCAACTAGATACTACAGGAGGAGGTGGAGGTAGTGGTGGATTTGTAGTAGGTTTCTTCCTTTTTTCCTATATATATAATTTCATATCAATTGACTTGTATATACACGCTAACAAATTAATTTAATGTTAAATTTATCATACATGATCAGTATAGACGACATGTGTTTCGAGCCACAATATCACTCTGTCTTCTTCTTCACCAAGTGTTTCATCATCTAGGTGGGGATAGGGCAATGGATGCTGCCTCCAATGAGGGAACACAAGCATCAGGCTCACACGAACATAACCATCAGGTACTGGAGTGCCATGAATTGTGTGCCCTAGAAGGTGTGGGTAAGCCTCAACCTCTACAATGAAGAATTATTTGAATCTTAGGCGGCATGACCTCAAACCCTATAAATTTACATAGAGTGTGTTATATACATAAAAATAAACATATCATCTTGAAAAGACTAGCTACTATATCATAAAAATACTTACAGAGGATGTGCTAGGTGGTGGGTCTACAAGATTACTCCCAACCACCTCTACCATAGGGGAAGAGCGACACGAAAGAGGTATTGTCTGAGTGGTAGCATGAGATGTCTGCCACCGACTCATTACTTCCTGGACTCTCTTATGAATTAACTCATCTACCTATACATGGATAAAAGAAAGGCTAGCTTTTGATCATTGAATTCCCTGCAATAACATTCTAAAGAAAGAATAGGTTACCTCAGCTTTATAAAATCCCACTTTTGGGACATGTTTGCGTTGTGATGGTCCAAAG
The DNA here is from genome assembly GCA_963693085.1 of Alisma plantago-aquatica. NCBI lineage: Eukaryota > Viridiplantae > Streptophyta > Magnoliopsida > Alismatales > Alismataceae > Alisma > Alisma plantago-aquatica. The sequence continues at coordinate 894,995,767 of OY856411.1, forward strand.
AATGTTTTTATGCCCACACCAGCGCCTACAACCCTAACACGTCCAGGATTCTCTGGGTTACCAAGAGCAATTATGAATTCATCCCTTGTACCCTAAGGGATGAACTTGCCTTGCTCCCTCTACTCGTGAAGCTCTCACTAATCACCATCAATAGAAATTGGTAAGTAAACATAACAACTATCAATATTGAATGCTCTGAGAGTTGAATTTTACCATTTTTACAGCCTCCTCAGTAGTTGTGGGCTTAGTTATATCTCCTTTTTTGTTTTGCCTCCCATCTATCCATACAACATGGCGAGGCAGAGGTGCGGAGTAACAATAGAGGAATCACCAATCTCCTCAATATCAGCAAACTTAGCATCAATAACAATCAGTATTTTTTGGTGAATGCCTGCATAGCCACTTGGACCCATCGTGTGGTCATGCACATTCAGTGCATGCCTTGCACTTTGATCGTCATCGATAGCCTTGTTAGTAACCACATTGAATTGGTTAGTAACACTAAAGGTCAATAGTGAATAGGTGAATAGGTGAATTCATAAGAATTGGATAATATCTTGAATTCATCGATATTTCTCCTAGAAACAAACGCCTCCCAGTCCGCTCAGTGGATGACTTCTTCACGTTCTCAGCATCTTGAATGTATAGTGGGGTGAGATTTTTCCTATAGTTCCTTAGGACCCTCCCACAGCACTGCATCACCTTTTTACGATGTAGGCTTTCATCCAGTTCAAATATACTCTGCAAAATGTCATAAATTTAATAGACTAGTATATCCTAAAAATTAGTATTTTGCAAAATAGAATTGCAAATGATAATAACACACACGTAGTTCTTTCCATATTAAGTCTTTCTTCCCTTTAGGAACATTATTCCAAAAAAATCTAAATGAGGACTACAATGGCTACGAATAAGAACCCCAAGATATGAAATAAACTAGTTGTGGTTCACTCCAACTAGATTTTATGCATGGTCAAAATCCACATCCAGTTTTGGTCCATTGCCCCATTTTTGTATTAACTTGTTCATCATAGTGATGCCCCTCACTTTTTCAATTTTTTTTGCTTCTCAACAAGTGTATCAAGGTTTTCAGCAGGTACATCCTCAACCTAAAAATTGGTATATTATAAAAACACTTATAGGATATAACTTCTAAATGGACATATAGATAGATATATATGATATATTTTAAAACTTACATTGTAAGGCAGCACCTCATTGATATCCTCACCCTCACGGTAATCATCATTACAATCATCATACTCATGGTCAACCATCTGAAAGTGTCATTAAAAAATCATACATTGATATAAAAAACATATAAAAAACTACAAGATAATATAACATTGTAAAGTTCACATCGATATAAAAAACATATAAAAAATAAAAACATGCTTCTAATACTATGATCTTTTATCAATTAACATTCCTTTTGTGTGATCTCCACACACATGTAAGTCATCGTTAGCTTCAATTTTTGGTGTTGTCAACCCAACTGAGAATGGACTCGAGTCATCATACGTATCATAGTGCTCTTCTTCATTTATAGGATCTTCAATGAACTGTCTTTTACCATGAAGAACAACTGACCATTTTTCATTTGCAAGATCATCGATATAAAATACTTGTTTCTCCTGTGATGCCAATATGAATGGTTCACCCTTCTCTCCAATCATTTCAAAGTTCACTAATGTGAAACCCAATTCATCCACTATAACTCCTTTGGTGTTATGAACCAAATTACATTTAAAGAGTAGAATTTTGAAATCTACATAGTCAAACTCCCATATGTCTTCAATGACATTTTAGCTTCACGTGGACTCTTATCCTTTGCACTGGCTAAACAATGAAGAAACTTGAAGGGTGACCCCATTGTTTTGGGTGACGCTCTTATCATCTTGATGCTTTGTGTAATATGAGAACCCATTTATGTCAAACCCTTCATAAGACATAACATTCATTTTTTGTTTAAAGGTGAGGCATTTGATATTTTTAGCAAGATTGTTTTGTGTTTGAGATAGTTGATGTAAGACTTTATCTTGAAACCACTTAATAAATGTCTTGTTATGCTCTCTAGCAAGCCACATTGAATTGGCTCAAGGATATTATTTCTTAATGAAATTGGTATGTTCCTCGATATAAACACTCACTTTGTCGATGTTGTGTAAAATATACAAGTGAGCTTGTTCCAACAGCTCACGGTTGATTACTTTCATATGTAGTATTATAGGTGGATACTACATCACCTTCGCAAGAGAACCAATTTTAGACTTCCCTGAAGTCATCATTTTATACCTTGACGCACCACATTTTTTACAATATTTCAAATCCACATAGTCCTTTTGAAATAAAACATAATCATCTGGGCATATGTGTATCTTCTTGGCCTCCATTCCCATTGGGCACAACAATTTCTTTAACTTGTATGTTGAGATTGGCAGCTCATTCCCTTCAAGAAGAATTTCTTTCAACAAAGACAACAATGATGTGAAGCTTTTATCGCTCCAACTATTGTTAGCCTTCAGCTTATACAATCTCAACATAGTGCTAAGCTTCGTAAACGGTCTCACAGTCCAAACGGTCTTGAGGCCCCAAATGGTCTTGAGGTCCAAACGGTCTCCAAACCGTTTGGACTTCACTCAAAGCCTATAAATAAGACCCCAAGGGTCCTCCAAAAGGGGGATCTCAGACGTCCAAAGGCTGCCCCAATCGTTCTAGAGCTCTTGCCACTTCCATCCTCTGCTCTGGGGTTGTCGGTCTGAGGTCCATACTCCATCCTGAAGCTGCTTTCTCCTTCTTCGTCAAGAAGGTGGGAAGGGGAGACCTCCTCATCGTGCAACCTATGAAGACTGGTGGATCGTTGCTCTCTTTCTCCAAGGGGTTGACCTTCTTCCATCCTTGTGGGGATGATGCTATCTCTCTCTTCTCGCCTCCTTCTTGGTCTTAGTCATGAGGGAGTAGTCTTCTTCACTAGGGTGCGGGGAGTAGCCCCGCTACCCATACTTTCATATCATGTAAAATGTAATCCTTAGGTTGTAATGTAGAGTTCTTATCTTTGTCAGTTCAACATCAAACGATTAATGAATACTTGTTGCTTGATCTCCAACTTGTGTTATCTTTTATCTTTTAGTATGAATTGTCTACATTTGTACTATTAGATTCGAAACTCGTTTGCATGTTGGTTCTTGATGCATGTATCCACCATGTATCTATTTCGGTATCTAGAAGTGTATCTCAAGAAGTGGAGTAAACTCACTATCATCCGTTGCACTTTCATACTATGAAATGGAATCAGTTGACGTATGGAAGTGCAACCTTGGTAAGTCGAGGAACACACTTTGCGGGGGGAATGATGTAAAGTAATGTGACCATTTGATCGGGAATGGCTGGCGTTGCAACATTCCCGCACTTCTCGTAGCTAGGTTATCCGAAAGGAGACTAGGTCTACAAGGATACTAACTGACCGAACTCTTTTTGCAGTTTAAGTTTTGCTTTACATGTGTTGATCGATGTGTAGTGGCGGTGAAAAACCGATCACACCCTAGTGATCTTTATCATAGTTTAACTCTTAGATTTACTTGCTTTCTTTACTTTTCATGTTTTAGTTTAAAACCATCAAAATCCAACTTTTCGATATAAGTGCCAACTAGTGAGTAGCTAAGTGAAGTTCTATACGTTTTTCATCTTGTTGCTTGCAACAAGACCGTTGTCTTTTGGGTTCGATCCTAAATATGTACTATGATAAGGCTTCCATACTCTTATGGGGTTGGAGTTGTTATCTAAGCACCAGTTCTAGGTAAACCTAGAGAGAACATCAACTCCCTAGGGTTTTTGGTGCATCTTTGGGACTCCCATTGGAAGAGTGATCTTTTAGTGTAAGTCCTAGCTCCATCAAAAAAATGGCGCCGTTGTCGGGGACAACGGAACGTTGTTATTTCACTTAGTACCTTTCTAGTTGGTTAGGATTTTACACTTTCTTTTTGAATCATAACTCTATATCTTCTTGAAACTTTCATATTTTCACTATTATCTAAAAGGTGTTCTCTTTTCTCTATTCAGGTAGAACACGTGCATGCAATCACCACATAGTCGCGGATTCTCCGCTGATCCGGAGTTCGACTCCAAGGTAGAGAGAAGTTTCCACCGCCAAATCCGTCTCTATCGCCAACACGCTAGATAAATGGCTGACGAACAGCACCAAGCTGCTTTGATAATGGATAGAGTTAATGCTGCCATCGCCGCACAACGGGCACAACTTATCGCAGACACCCGTGCCCAAATACAAGCGGAGATACGAGCAGAAGAGCAAGCCCGCATAAGAGCGGAGACCGAGGCTGCTCAGCTCGAGTTACGAAACAAGCAACTGAGGGACTATGCAGTCCTGAAAAACTACGAGGACAACCACCCGGTCCGGCCTCCGATCATCAACATCCCAAACTTTGAGATCTGGACCCAGTGGATCCAGATTATGCAAGGAATCTCCTTCTATGGAGGTTCAGGAGACGATTGCATGGACCATTTGAAAAGGTTTAAGGCATTATGCCGCCTGGTCCCGCAAGCCGGTATCGCTTTCGATGCGATAATGCTCCACCTGTTCCATTTCACCTTATCTGGAAGGGCCTTGAGTTGGTACAACTCATTGGACAGAGAACCTATTATAACCACTTGGGCCCCTCTAGAGGAAAAATTCCTAGAGAAGTTCTTCCCACCCTCGTTGACCTATGAAATCAGAGGGCAAATCAATCACTTCTCCCAGCTACCTGGGGAAACCCTCGCTGAGGCATGGGAAAGATTTAAGGAACTTCTACGCAAATGCCCTCATCATGGAATTTCACAGAATCAACTGATAGAAACTTTTTATCGGGGGGTAAGCGATGATATTAAACAATTCCTAGATTCCTCATCTGGAGGAAATTTCATGAGGAAGAACTATGAGGACGCTTGGAAGATTGTTACTTTAGGAGCTGAAAACCAGTCCAACTGGGGACGGTCAGCTGGAAAAAGTGTCCTTAAAGTTTTTAAAGATGAGGAATCTATGGAACTGAAGTCAATAGCCGAGGCATTGAAAACAATCGCTCATAAATAGCAAGCCCTTGAGACAACTCTAGGGGAAATTGATAAGAAGAAAACCCCGCTAGTTCATCAAGCCAAAGCCGTCACAGGATCCTGTGAGGCTTGTCATGCTTCGGACCATCCGACTCTCTCTTGCGGAATGCTCTATAATGTGATGATGGATCTGCATCCACCACCACAACCATATGAGTCCATCACCAATCAGGTTGAAGTTCAGATTTCGGAGCAAGTCAACTCCATCCATACTATTCTCGGACAAGTTTACTATAATCCCAGTCAACCAAGGAACCATTCTGGGTTCCAGTATGAGAATCCTTCCGGAACTACGAATCCGCAACATCAGACACAAGGGGGATTTGATAGTAGGCTTCCTCCAGGGTTTCCAAAAAATTTTAACCAAATTCAAGGGAACCCAAGGAACAATTTCCCTAGGGCTAACTACCCTAGAGATCAATCAGCCTACTATCAGTACACTCATCCCCCGCTTCACCCGCAGTTGCATACTCAGCAGCCTCAACAACAAAGCCCTCAGAAAGATGCTACTGCGCAGCCGGAGGATGAGATATCTTCGATAAGACAAATGCTACAATCTCAGCAAACCATGCTGGCCAACCAACAAGCCCAACAGAAGGCAGTTGAAGCCCAGCTCGCCCAGATTGCTGCACAACTAAAACCTCAGGCGGGCACTTTTGCTGGGCAGCCCGAGTCGAACCCTAAACATGGGCTGAATAGACATGAACAATCAAATACTATGCCAGCAGCATAACTGTGTTTTAACTTCGTCGAGCCAGCGACATAAAACCAAGGCGCTACTTGGGAGGCAACCCAAGACTTCTACTCTATGATCTGTTCTTTAATTTTTCCTTAAGCTTTATCTTAAGAAAATACAAAAAAAATCTACATAACTAAAACTATCAAAAATAAAATAAAATAAAATAATCAAAAACAAACAACATAAAAATGCATAAATAAAAAACAAACACAAAAATATAAAAACCTTTCTGCCTTTGCCCTCCCAAGCGGTCTTGAAACCGTTTGGACTCCAAACGGTCTCCAAACCGTTTGGAGCCAAACGGTCCTCAAACCGTTTGGAGCCAAACGGTCCTCAAACCGTTTGGAGCCAAACGGTCTTCAAACTGTTTGGGACCAAACGGTCCTCAAACCGTTTGGGACCAAATGGTCCTCAAACCGTTTGGGACCAAACGGTCTCCAAACCGTTTGGGACCAAACGGTCCTCAAACCGTTTGGGACCAAACGGTCTCCAAACCGTTTGGAGCCAAACGGTCCCCAAACCGTTTGGGACCAAACGGTCTTGAAACCGTTTGGGACCAAACAGTCTTGAGACCGTTTGGATCCTGACGGCATCGAAACCACTTGGAATACAAAGGGTCACCAACCGTTCCCTATAAATATTAACCCTACCCCTTCGTCTTTCTCTCTTCGAACTTTCGAACTCTCCAGAGCGCTTGTGCGAATAACCTTCTTGCTGCTTCTGTTGCTCCCGCGCGATCGCTCTTCCGTCCACCAACCACCTGCAAGGTAGTCCGGCGACCTCAACGCACGCCACTAATCTTCCTTTCCGCCTTCATCGTCACCGTCTGTACCGCCATCGCCACCTTCTTTGCCGACGGCTCTAACGATCGTCCGCAAATTTCTGTCGTCTCCCGCAAGTTTCTCTTCCTACCGCAACCATCAGCTTTGTCCTCCGTCACCGATTTCATTTCCGCTATCATCGTCGTTTTCACCATCGTTTTCACCACCACTGTGGTCATCAGCGCAACCTCCGCCTACGCGCCGGTTCATCTTCGTCTTCACCCACGTTGGCGACCCTGCGGCTCTTCGTTTTCCAAACGGTCTTGAAACTGTTTGGGACCAAACGGTCTCCGAACCGTTTGGGACAAAACGGTCTTGAAACCGTTTGGGACCAAACGGTCTCCAAACCGTTTGGTCTCCACATCCATTAATCTTTCACAAAATTACAAAAGACATAACTACAAATAAAATCTAATTTGTTTCAAATCTTTTGCTCTAACTCATAAACTCTTATTTTTCAGAAATGGCATCACTAGCAAACAAGACCACCGGCTCAGGAGCTGCTCCCTCTCAGACAAGGGAGAAAATGATCGAAGAGTTGGACAGGCTCAAGAAGATCAGAGATGTCTTCAACACCACCAGAGCAGTCCCACCAAAGACTAAAATGATGGATGTCTTGTGTGAGATTGCCCGCCTCACCAAATTTCTAGCTGAGGCATCTGAAGAAGAAGTAGAAGAAATCTCCTCTGATGACGACGAAGGTTCGAATTACACACCGAATCCTAAGGAGGAATCTGCCGCCGAAGATCACAAGGGGAAACGTAAGGTCTTGGAGACTGCATCTGGGCAACCCTCCAAGAAGCGGGCAAGAAAACAAGTTCGACCCGTTTCCGCCATGGACCAACCCCTCGCCAAACCTCCCATCCCTGCAGCTACCATCACTGCTACTACCACTATCACCACCATTCCTACCACCACTATCCCCATCACTACCACCACTTTCATTCCCATCACCACCACGATACCACCACCAGAGAACCTCTTCATCCAAACCACCATCTCCACCGATAAAACCCTAAAACCTACCAAGTATGTCTTCTCCAGCATACTAAACAAGATGGGAATATATGATCGTATCTTCAATGTGCTAGACAAAGTCAACCTCACCAGGTTGTGTCTAATACCTGAAGTATCTTACTACGAACCCACCACAGAATTCTTCTCCTTTCTGACCAAGGAGCCCGTTGACAGCACGGATAAGTCTCGGGACGGGGGTGACAGAAGGCTTGTCACCCAAATTTTTGGCAGCAAGGTCGTCATAACAGAGAATATGCTGAACTCCATCTTTATCGACGACCAGGAGCAGCTGCGAAAGGCTAAAACAGTGGGAACCGATCATCCAGGATTCAACAGACATACATTCTGGAAATCTTTAACCGGGATCCCCACTTACGATGCAAAGATGTGCAAGGCGTCAAACATACACTCTGGTTTCGTGCGCACTGTACACAAAATCATCGCTGGCGCACTCTTCCCCAGGACAGAAGGGGGGAACGTTATAACCTCCGATCTTTTTGTTCTCTGGTCTATTCTTAACGAACGGCCAGTTAATATCGGCCGTCATCTGATCCAAAAATTCTCAATCTCCATCCTGGGGAAAGAGATTTGCATGGGGGGTCATGTCACATCTATCATCAAATATCTTAAGATGGACAAACCTTTACCCCGCTGCACGCAACTAAAGGGCGACATCCTCACCAACGAGCAAACTCTGAAGAACTCGTTCATAATCAAGGAAAAGGATGGAAAACTACACTATGTATTCTGCCCTATGGTCAAGTCATCAAGGACTCTCCTCCCGCTCCCGGAGTTAGCATACTATGATATGACACAGCTCCTCTTCTCTGACGAGGAGCTTACTCATCCGCTAGCTTCGGTTAAAAAACTTGAAAAGAAAGCAACAGTGAGTCAAACAGAGATGAGTATCACAGCCCCGACAGCTCAATCTACAAAAATTCCTGTCAAACGGCCTTCTAGAAGGCAGTTGCAGGCCCAACAGCTGTCGGGGACACCAACATCTCAGCCAAATCCGGAGGTCGAGCAGTTCCACGAAGAAGTCTTAACAACATCCTCCATCGACTCTTTTATCCAGAGTCTCCACGAGCAGCTAACCACTGCCACCACCACTCCGCCTTCCATCATTCCAACATCTACCACTCCCTTCCTCCCCACATCCACGCAACCATTCACATCCACTTCTTCACCCATTTTTACGTCAGACTTCCCTTTCTCCATCCCTATGCCCGACTTCACCACCCTTCCATTTACTCCCGCAGTTTCCACCCCATCATTGTCGCTACCACCACTTTCGCCTCAAATACCACCACTTTTCACATCCGCCACCACCCCGACACCGCTGGTGACTACATCCAAAGTCACTACGCAGCTCGGGGCATCATCAGTGTCTCTTCCGCAAGACACTAACACCGTCCCACACAGACCCCAGTCATCTCACCCTTCCGCTCCTGGGGTCCCTTTTACTAACATCGGTGAGGAATTCGGCCGTCAATTTGACGCTATCCGAAACCTCCTCACCGATCCTTCAAACATATTAAATTCTATTTTTTCTTGTGTATAGGATTTATCATGACAGGTAACCAAGATCGAAGAACAACACTGAGCCTTGCCTACCTTCCTCCAAGGCATCCAGCAACGACAGGACGAAGTGGCTAAGCAAGTTGAGCACATCAACAGCCACACCAACAACCTGCCGGACCTGGTCCTTGGAGCAACGCGTCAGTAAGAAGCTACAGCACAAAAAGTCGATGAGATCTCTAAACAGACTCAACCTCTGCCAGAGAATCTCCGCAAGCTTGAGCAACATCAAGAGGCCCTGAGCACGCGCTTGGCCACCATTGATGGAACACTTACGTAGCTACATCATCACCAAGAGGAGGCAAATAACGATGAAACCCAACAGCTACGTGCCCAAGTCACAGAACTGACAGCATGTCTCCTCTCCGCCGAGGGCAGATTCATAGACCTCAAAGAAGCCCACGATGCACTGCTCGAAAAACACGAGCATCTGCAAGTGGCTTTCGACGAGCTACAAGCCACTCATCGGCGGTGTAAAAAGTCTTCCAACAAAAAGCAAACAGACGAAGCTGCGGATGACAAAGATGACGATGATGAAGAAGACGACGACTCTGACTCATCTGCTGACTCCAACAAAGATACATCTTCAGACGACAAGCATGATGATGGAGAAGACCCCGGGCATGTAGCAGGACCCTCCCAAAAAGGGTCCGACAAAGGTCACTAGGACAGTGACCATCACCCCAAGTCCCCACACAACGACAATGTCAACATGTCATATGGGGATCAATTCTTTGACTATTCAGCTATGGGGTCCATCGGGGAAGCTGCCAAGGACGCGGCCTACGCTGAGTTACAACAATGCATACTAGGAACCAGCGCCAGCCCGCCAAAAACCTCTGCTCTCTTCTCAGCACCTTCTCCCCCTTACCATGATGAGGCAGACCGAGTAAGTCTAGACACGGACGAGGATCTTGACTCTGCCTCTGACTTGGATGATAATCTAGAGGGTCATGTAGAGGCCTTCAAACAACCTGCTTCTCCTCCACCACAAGAGCTTCCCCCGCCACCTCCTCTGCCGCACAAAATGCACGACCTAGATATGGCAGCCATCTCTACTTTAGATGCTCAGGTAATTTTTATACTGAACACTATAGTGGACGATACAAAAGCGGGGGAAGACATAATTTATCATAACACCAAAACCAGGCGTAAGTTGACACGCGAAGATTTCTGTTGCATCCTACGACCTCGGTCCACGGTGCCAATGGCGATCTTCCGTGTCCTCCTCGCCAACTGTATAGAAACATATAGAAGTCACAAGCGGCAACAATCGGTTTTTAATGCTTCGCCCGCTTTGTCTTTTGGCCTTTTATACAAAGACATACGCGAAAAATCGGTTGAGCGGTTGCGTGTCGGTTTGGCAAGAAGGGCACGTTATCTTACAATGCCCTTCCAAGTCTCGGACCACTGGCTTTTTATGATAGTGGATACTGAGGCTCGGGATGCCAAAGTATACAATTTCTATAGCGCTGAAATACCAGCCGGCACAATAAATTTCATAGGAGAAGCAGCAGGAGAAGCCAGGTGTATACCCTTCTGGTTGCTTAAATTAATCTGGGCTGCACGCCCATCTCTTCGCCAAGACTGGAGCCAACCATGGTTCAAAATCATAAACCCTCCAGTCCAAGCCACCGAGGGATCTGGGGACAGTGCTTTCTGCACTATCCAACACATCCAAGCGCTGAACCAGGAAATCCCATTCAACGACCTGGTAGCTGAAGAATTTCATTCCCTACGAGGACGCTATGCCATGGAGCTCATCTGTGATAGACGATTCTTCAACGACCCAACTATGTCACCAGATGATGTTCCTCGGTACCTTTTCTCAGCTGTCTAGCGACGACAACGACGACCTTTCCGACAAATTCTGAAAAAGTTAGAACAGACCAAGTCGCCAAAGCCAGATAAAAGCAAGAGCGATCCTGCTTACACCATCAACCCAACATTTCCTAATTTTGATCGTGATGCTTGCAAGGGTCTTAACGACCTCGAATTGTGTACCATTATGGCGCGACTCTCCGCAGACAAAGATGGCCTGGTATACATGTCTCGAGACATACTCGTAATGGCAGATTCACTGCGAGAGACTCTACAGGATAAGGGATCCCTTTCTGTCAGCCTCATGGCCGCCTACCAGTTTCTACTTGGCCAAACCAACCCAAACACATACATGGCGTTTCCATATATGAAAGATGATCTCCTAAAGCTCAAGAACTTCGGCACAACCGACGCACTAATCTCTTATCTCCAACACACAACGCCGAAGTTCATCATGTTACCCATCCTGTATCATGAGCATTGGATTCTCCTGGCAACAAACCTCCCAGACGGAACAACCACAATATACAACAGTTCCGACAGCCAGTTCAACGCTCGACAACGACACTACGTCGTGACGCCAAAGATGCCAACAGAAGTAGTGGCAAAGGAGTGCGCTGAGAAATTAATCGATTTTTTGAGTCAGCATACAAAGGCGTACGACAAAGAACATTTCCATCACCCCACCTTCTGCCACAAATGCCCCCAGCAAATACGACAATCGAACGATTGCGGCTTCCACGTCCTCTACTAGATGTACACCATCATTGCTCTTCAAATACCAGTAGAGGAAATGACTGACATGGACTACCACGCTTTACGAGGACAGTTCGCATCCAATCTACTTCGTTCTCCGGGGGCAAATGAAGATTTACCTTAACCCGCAGCCCTTGTCCTAATGACTTCTCAACCTATCACTTTGCCACTCTGGGGACAGAGTGCACGATAAGTTAGGGGGGTACATTAGACAAGGGCGAGGTATCAATTTCTACACTCCTCTTTCTATCTAACACTTTCCATACAATTCTTTATTCTTAAATTTTCTCTTAAATAATTCTTTTTACAATTCTTTTTACTTAATTTCTTTTTCAAAAATAGTCACCTCAACTAACTCTAGAATCATGTTAGTCCCTATAAGTAAATAGCACTTAGACATCGAATGGCGATTTATCAATTTCCACCCACTAGTGATTTCATATTTTTGCTTCAATTCTTCATCTGACTCTCCACAGGTCAAAATCAAGGCAGAAATAAGCCAAGATCTCGAGGATGAGAGGGAAATCAGGCAACTTCCAAATCAAAAAGTTCTGCAAGTGGACCACAAACCAAATAAGTGCACATTGAAAAACTTTAAGAACAGCTTTCCTCTCTTCAAAATAAAAGAGGCTTGGCCGCCCAAAATAAATTCTCAAAAATCCCAAAACCCAAGCCTGTGAGTTATTGAATAAAAGCCAGAGAGACGAATAAAACTATGAGAGTTGTGCCACGCATAAGGATCTATACGAAGAACTGACGAAGGTCTCACCCGGCCGGCACATTCCGCTGCCCTCACAAAGGCAGATGTGTCGTGCCCGGTAGTGAAAACCTAAAGTTTCCAAGTATATGAAAGGCTCATAAAGGACTCGCCCGACCGGTACATTCAGCTGCCCTCATAAAGGTAGATGTGTCGTGCCCGGTAGTGAGATTCTAAAAAGCATAGACAGCCCCTCCCCCACTTGAAGGGGGAGCTACACTTCAAAGCCTTTAGCCAACCCTCATACCCTCTCTATCTTCCAGTAGGTTTTTCAGAGAGGTATAAAGCTGATTAGAGTCAACAACATGCACAAAATAAGGTGGTCTCAATGCAAACTTTGAGATACAGAAAGAACCTGAGATCCAAGCAACTCTTGAAATCCGAAAGAATCAAGGCATGCAATCAGACTTGATATGACCCCAGGGGAACTCAGGTCAAGAATTGAAGCAAGAGTATGGAAATCCTAAATAAAATCGCCTCACCATTACATGTCTCAGCTCTATCTAACTTGAGGACAAGCTAGACTCTAAGTTAGGGGGGGTGATAACCTCCTATTTTAGTCATTTATCTTTGTCTTTTTCCTTAGTTTTCCATACTCTTTTTAAGTTTAAACTATACATAATCCTAATTTTACCCCTTTTTGTAAATACACCATCAGACTAACTTTTTCCTTTTATATATGCAGAAAAAGCACAAAAAAATCATAAAAGAATAACCCAGCCTCAAGACCGAGTGGATTCAAACGGTCCCAAGACCGCATGAAGCCAACCGGTCCCGAGACCGCATGGAGTCAAACGGTCTCAAGACCGCATGAAGCCAACCGGTCCCGAGACCGCATGGAGTCAAATGGTCTCAAGACCGCATGAAGCCAACCGGTCCCGAGACCGCATGGAGTCAAACGGTCTCAAGACCGCATGAAGCCAACCGGTCCCAAGACCGCATGGAGTTCAAACGGTCTCAAGACCGCATGAAGCCAACCGGTCCCGAGACCGCATGGAGTCAAACGGTCTCAAGACCGCATGAAGCCAACCGGTCCCGAGACCGCATGGAGTTCAACCGGTCCCGAGACCGCATGGAGTTCAAACGGTCTCAAGACCGCATGAAGCCAACCGGTCCCGAGACCGCATGGAGTTCAAACGGTCTCAAGACCGCATGAAGCCAACCGGTCCCGAGACCGCATGGAGTTCAAACGGTCTCAAGACCGCATGAAGCCAACCGGTCCCGAGACCGCATGGAGTTCAAATGGTCTCAAGACCGTTTGAAGCCAAACGGTCTCACAATCCAAACGGTCTTGAGGCCCCAAATGGTCTTGAGGTCCAAACGGTCTCCAAACTGTTTGGACTTCACTCAAATCCTATAAATAAGACCCCAAGGGTCCTCCAAAAGGGGGATCTCAGACGTCCAAAGGCTGCCCCAATCGTTCCAGAGCTCTTGCCACTTCCATCCTCCGCCCTGGGGCTGGCGGTCTGAGGTCCATACGCCATCCTGAAGCTGCTTTCTCCTTCTTCATCAAGAAGGTGGGAAGGGGAGACCTCCTCATCGTGCAACCTATGAAGACTGGTGGATCGTTGCTCTCTCTCTCCAAGGGGTTGACCTTTTTCCATCCTTGTGGGGATGATGCTCTCTCTCTCTCTTCTCGCCTCCTTCTTGGTCTTAGTCATGAGGGAGTAGTCTTCTTCACTAGGGTGCGGGAAGTAGCCCCGCTACCCATACTTTCATATCATGTAAAATGTAATCCTTAGGTTGTAATGTAGAGTTCTTATCTTTGTCGGTTCAACATCAAACGATTAATGAATACTTGTTGCTTGATCTCCAACTTGTGTTATCTTTTATCTTTTAGTATGAATTGTCTACGTTTGTACTATTAGATTCGAAACTCGTTTGCATGTTGGTTCTTGATGCATGTATCCACCATGTATCTGTTTTGGTATCTAGAAGTGTATCTCAAGAAGTGGAGTAAACTCACTATCATCCGTTGCACTTTCATACTATGAAATGGAATCAGTTGACGTATGGAAGTGCAACCTTGGTAAGTCGAGGAACACACTTTGTGAGGGGAATGATGTAAAGTAATGTGACCATTTGATCGGGAATGGCTGGAGTTGCAACATTCCCGCACTTCTCGTAGCTAGGTTATCCGAAAGGAGACTAGGTCTAGAAGGATACTAACTGACCGAACTCTTTTTGCAGGTTAAGTTTTGCTTTACATGTGTTGATCGATGTGTAGTGGCGGTGAAAAACCGATCACACCCTAGTGATCTTTATCATAGTTTAACTCTTAGATTTACTTGCTTTCTTTACTTTTCATGTTTTAGTTTAAAACCATCAAAATCCAACTTTTCGATATAAGTGCCAACTAGTGAGTAGCTAAGTGAAGTTCTATACGTTTTTCATCTTGTTGCTTGCAACAAGATCGTTGTCTTTTGGGTTCGATCCTAAATCTGTACTATGATAAGGCTTCCATACTCTTATGGGGTTGGAGTTGTTATCTAAGCACCAGTTCTAGGTAAACCTAGAAAGAACATCAACTCCCTAGGGTTTTTGGTGCATCTTTGGGACTCCCATTGGAAGAGTGATCTTTTAGTGTAAGTCCTAGCTCCATCAATAATGGTCTCTTAGCATCATGCACAATGTTCCTAAACATGGGAGGTGGATCGGTGTGTTGTACCCCACAACTATCTAGCATCTCATCAATGATGTCTACTGGAACTAGTTTGTTCACATCTACGTCATCGGAGGAAATTTCTTTTTCCACACAAACACTGCTATCGACATCTACTGATTTCAGGTTTGAAATCTCACCATGCCAGTACCATTTTGTATAGTCGTGTACAATCTCGTTGCACATGACATGACTTTTGATTTCTTCACCAGTGCTGACTTTCAAGTTGTTACCACAACGCCTACATGGACAGTAGAACTGACGCAAATTTACCATGCGTAGAAATGCAAGTGAACGCGTCGAGTAGTACAGGCCTTTGTGAGGCCCGAGTCGAACTCAGGGATACGTGCAATCGTCGGGGACTCCTACTAACTACTCGCGATCAGCTAAGCCGATTAACAAGTTGAGGGTTGTTGTTGAAATTAAAAGAAAATAAAAACAAAACAAAACAAGCAATCGATTAAATGTTGGTTTAATCAATTCAAAAGGGAATCTTTAGGGTTACGGTTTCACCACGGGTATTCAATGTATTAAACTCTATATAGCTACTCAATTTTATCTCTCTATCCGGGTAGTGGCCTGAAATCAGAATTGCCCACTGTCGTGGTACAATTCACTACCTATGTCTAGGTCGGTTCCACCGTCATAGTAACCTATACCCTAAACTAGGTGCATTATAAACGATCTCTCGGTATCCACAATTAATCTTACACCGCCTTGTTCAAGGGATTTATTAATTAATGTAGATTCCATCTCTTTTCAACCGTTAATTCTTCTTTCAAATGAGTTAAGGGTATTAGGTTATTATTATGGTGATCAAGCATAACAATATATTGGAGAACACGAAATTATACCACAGATTTAAGAGATAAGATATGAATGACTATTATAAAATTGTCATACAATGAATCCCCAGGCTACTCCCGGTCCTAAAGACAAAGGGGATTAGCCCCGCATGTTCATCTCAGAGTACAATGTAGTAGAGAAAAGGGGAAACATGAGAAAACGAAATTGAGTGGTGAAACCCCTGAACGGAGAAGGTCCAATCGATCCTTGGCGTGGAATCCGCGTTCTGCCGCCTTTCGGTGGTGGAATTCATCTTCTTCGGTGTCCGGATCGGCTGGAACGTGCTCTCATGCTCCGTTCTTCTCTCCTTTGCTCTACGGGATGTGTGCAGCAACTAATGACGTGATTCCCCAGTCAAGGGCGTCGTCATTAGGTATATTTCCCGAATTAAGTTGCCAATTAACCACAGTCATCTGATTAAGATCAATCTGAAACAAACTCATATCTGACGGTGTCGATACCATCGACGCGGGTCGATGGTATCGACCTAGTGTGATAGCGGAAACCCTTCTTTCCTTTTGTCTGAGCGCCTGATGTCGTCTCGATACCATCGACGTGGGTCGATGGTATCGACGAACCTGTAGCGACGGTTTTGTCGTTTTGTGTCACTGTAGCTCCACCAGTCGATAGTATCGACATTTTGGTCGATAGTATTGACGCACTTCTCACCAGCAACCTGATGGTGTCTCGATACCATCGAAATCCCTGTCGATAGTATCGACTCTCTTCTGGTCCTTGCGGCTGGCAGCCTGTGGTCCGGTCGATGGTATCGGCCCCCGTCGATGGTATCGACGACAGCAGATACTTGTTTTTCCTGAAATTAACACAGAACCATATAAATCCACACAAAATATATTTTTTCGATAATTAATGATAAAAATACTTAATAAAGGGAATTTGACATAAAGATGTAGCATAGACCAAAATGAATGAATTATGCAACATTAACCATGAAAATGACTAATAAATGCATAAAACACATATCAAACCAGTCTATAAATGCGACTCAAAATCATCGCATCACACTCCCCTAAGCTTGAACATTTCTCGCCCTCGAGCAACTATTTCTTAGAATAGAATTGCCAGAGTCAACTAAAGAACAAAGCATCACAACAGACATCCCATATGACTCCCACAGGACATTCACATACCGGCCCTCGCTAACCACAGAATGATAATTACCCTGAAGGCGACAGTAATCATCCATAAAATGTATTAACCTCAAAATGATGAACACTATCACATAAGGCAGTTAACATAATAAAATTCTCCGGTCCAGGCTTAGTGCATCTTGTGATCTTCTATACAACGTTGCTCGCTCTAACTACCATCTACATGGAAGCAGTTCTCCTGATATTCATTAGTGAGGAGAAATTCACGGTGGCCTACCAATCCGAGCAACGAGTGGATGAAATAGGTGGCTCATGGAAGAAGTGGAAGTATTATACAATTTCAACATGCATAAAACAAAAATGCCCTAAATGATGCAAATGCACATGAAAAATGCCCTAATGCCTAAGATCGGGTGGAATGATGCATGCACTAACAATCCTATCTCAACCTGAGATGGATATCTAATTCAGCTACATCATGTACTCACTTATCTTGAAATACAGGTGAAATTATGTTCCTTTCTCCTTCTTATTTTTGTTGCTTCTGCATAATCCTTTTTTTTCAATTTCAGATTTTTTTTCTTTTTCTTTTTTTTTCAAACCCTTATATCCATGATTGACAATGAATACTTATTGGGCTTATTTTTTCCTGCATAACTCAATATTTGCACTATTCGGAAGGTATGGAAAAATTAAATTCACCATTGAAGAATAAATAAGGTACATGACATACTTTATGCATAAAAGTTATGAATTTAACTACATGACATGCACCTAAGGGTAATGTGCATGTATATCTATTCTAATCTTTTTTTTATTATTTTTTTTCATGCAAACATAAGAAAAATTGCAATGCAAGTCCTATCTACATGCCATGCAATCAAGAAGAGTTAAAACCGTACTTTACTTCCAAATCTTGGGTGGATTGTGAAAACAATGAGGTGGACAGATCACAAGACTAGTTGACTGAACCTTAGAAAAATATTATGTGTCCTTCCTTACTGACCTGTGTAGTAGTTAAGAGGTGTTTTCTCTCTTACTTCAAATTAAAGTCTCGTTACCATTTGGTCAGTTTAGGCTCAACAACCAAATTCCATCCACTTTCATGAATCATTAGGGATATACCATTGTGATTTTCTGTTTTAAAGTTGACAAAACCAATCATTTTCTAAGTTAAGTGATCAAGGTTAAACAACACTCAAGCTTGTGAACACTCAAAAAAATTTAAGTTTCCCTTCATTCCCATACACATGCAACAGAGATGACACAAGATTAAAGACATCCACGATTACACTAGATAGAATGTGGATCCTACAACAAACTAAAATTGCAAGAAAAAAATGACAAGAAACAAAAACAATAAAACTAAAAACAGAGAAAATAAGGATAGAACTGTTCCAACTACCCCCCAAGCTTGAATTCAACTATGGCCTCATAGTCAAAAACAAACTCAAAGGTTGGAACAGTGATACCGGTTTACTCTTGTGGTGGAGGTGGGTACTGTGGAGCCGTAGGATCCCAAGAAGGATACTCCCCCTGGAAGCTTGGATCAAACTGGGCCCTGGGTGGAGGTTGTGGATAGCCTCCAAAATAATTTTGGCTCCAATAGTGGTCGTAGAAGGGCTCCTGCTACATCTCCATTCGTTACAACCGATCATGTATCTGTTGTTGGTTGGTGAGGAGAAGACGCTCGTTCTCGAACATCGCCCTTTGGTTGTCCAGTATCCGGTTCGTAGTTTCTTGAATACCGGTATACATTGCCATGTGCTGCTGCTGTGTCTGCTGGATGTCTTGCAGCATCGTGCACATGCCCTGCATAGAATAGGCATCCTCGCTTGGCTGCGAGGGCAGTGGTGGTGGCGGTGTAGGTTGTGATGATGAAGATGCACCCGGATGCATCCGAGGACGCTTCTGTGGTGCCACTCGTGCTCAAAGAGGTGTAAATGCCTCCTCTTCCTCCTCAGCCTCATTGTCATTTCCACCGTTGTCGCCTTCTTCATCGGAGTCGGCGATGGATATGATTGGCCATCGAAAGTGTTGTGCCCCATCGATGTCGAAGACCGGATCAGGCAGCAAGCACTCCTGGTAGGCGTGGTTGACGTGGCAATGCGCATACGCCATACCATCTCGAAGAAGTAGGAGATTGGAGTGGTGTAGATGTTGCAAGTTCACCTTGCTCCTAGTAGACAGAGGAGTGAGGGTTTGGAAATTCAAACCAAGGTATGAAGCCAGCTAGGTGATGAGCCCGCTGAAGTGAATCGGCGCTTTCCTCGTACTCCTCTTCACCGCCAATACTCTCTACAGAAAGAAGGCACCCCAATTGCACTCTTGACACTTCAGGAGCTTATACAGAAAGAATAAGTCCGTCTCCTGAAACTTGCTGAGGGCCAAGTCACCCTGAGCAAATAGTGTCGAACTGAGCATCCGGTGTAGAACTCAGATGAAAGGGTGCTCGAAGTCAGCTACCACAACATTATGGTAGCTAACGAACTTCCCCGGCGGTACTGTAACCATCTCGGCGAAGATGGCATCGTAGTCGGTGCGGTTGTCCGGGCACCGGTAGTCGTTTGGTGAGTGGTTCCAGTTAAAGATTTCATTGAACTACTTAAGTGTGAGGGTATAGTCGTTGTTGAATAGCCGGAACGACACCCGGCCTTTGATCCACTCACAGTTAGTGGCTATTACGTCGTTGGGCACGACGCAGACGTCCAGAGACGCCATGAACTTAGCTACCAACTCCTTATAGGTAGGCGAATCGCTGAAGAATGGCTGGCCATCAGCATGATACTCGAGCTCGCCAGGTCGTCGGCTCGTGTGGCGCGCCTGTCCTTTCAGAACGTATGCCAAGTTGGCCTCAAACCCTAAGTCACGGATCATGTTCCATTCGACATAACGGGTTGTCTCTATCTTCCTCTTTAAGATCTCCTCGTAGATCTTCTTCACCTCCGTGTATGGATGAATCAGCCGCGGGCATGCGATGGATGCCGTCGGAGGTGGCACAAACACGGGGATCTCCATCGGATTGGCGCGTGAAGATGACGCACCAGCTACGTGCACCATGTTTGCGAGAGAGAGAGGATTAGAAAGGAGATCGGTGAAGATCGGAGAAGCGAATCTCCGCTCGATGAAGAACTAGCTCGTTGTTGCTCGTAGACGGGCTTGTACAGCTCTGGAACTCGCTCGGCACAAGTGAAGGGGAGTTGCACTGAAGGTGGGATGTCATCTGACGCAACTACTTCCCATATATAGCCGTGGCTGGCGCTACTGTCTACCCGTCGATACCATCGATGCAAGTCAATGGTATCGAATCGGGTAGCACGATCCGTACCTTCGCTAGTATCGACGGTCGTCGATGGCTGGATCTGTGGGGTCCAGATTGTTGACGTGTCGATACTATCGACGCGGGTGGATAGTATGGACCCATCCCTCGGATCGACTTTGTGGCTGATGCAATCGTCGTTGATCTTCCTTCGTGGATCGTTGACGTGGCGCGTCGATACTATCAACGCGAGTCGATAGTATCGACTCTCTGAATAGGGCAAACCCTCGCGAGGCCCGACCGCCGCCATCTTTACATGAATGTGTCAATACCATCGACACACCCGTCGATGGTATCGACTTTCCTGAGTTGATTTCTTCTGTAAATCTCCAGAGATCTCGATGGTATCGACAGGCATCTCGATACCATCAACCTTGATTTTGCGATCTTCCTGTATGTAGGTCGATACCATCGACGAGGCCGTCGATGGTATCGACGCAGTGCGATTCTTGCAGTCGCCAACCTGTACCATGGTCGATACCATCGACACAAGGGTTGATGGTATCAACTCTTCCTCAGCCCTACACATGTAGCAAATGATCACGGTTTCTTTTTTACACTAAAAACTAAGTAAAAACAAATTAAACTACGAATGTAAATGAACTAATCTAAGGTACCAATGGTTGGGTTACCTCCCAACAAGTGCCCTTATTTAACATCATAGGCTAGACGACTTGAATCACATCATGCATCCAAAAGTGAAATGAGTTTGACCTCATTCACCTTCCTTATGTAATCTTCTCCAAAATATAGCTTCAACCTCTATCCATTCACTAAAAATGTCGTCTCACCATCACGCACCAAGATTGCGCCATGTGGCTTGACTTCTTCCACCATAAATGGTCCACTCCACCGGGATTTGAGCTTCCCGGGATGCAACTTTAGCCTTGAATTGAACAACAACACACGATCTCCCTTCTTAAAGGTTCACATCTGAATGTGACGATCGTGGATCAACTTAGTGCGCTCCTTGTATATCCGAGAGTTCTCATATGCAGTCATGCGCAGCTCATCCAATTCATTTAATTCAAGCAATCTCTTCTTCTCCGCCTCATCATAGCTCAAATTGAGCTTTCTTAGCGCCCAATGTGCTTTTTGCTCTAACTCCACCGGTAAGTGACAAGCTCGGACGTATGCCAACCTAAAAGGTGTGGTGCCTATAGGTGTCTTGTATGCCGTCCTGTATGCCCACAATGCATCCGGCAGTAAGGCACTCCAGTTCTTCTGCGTGGAAGCTACCGTACGCTCCAAAATCTTCTTAATTTCGTGATTGGAGACTTCCACCTGTCCTTGAGTTTGCGGGTGATATGGGGTACCTATGTTATGGTTTACCCCATATTTCTTCAACAATGCCGAGAACTTGTGATTCTTAAAGTGCGTACCCCCGTCACTGATGATCATCCGGGGCACTCTAAACCTGTAGAAGATGTTTTCTTTTACGAATCTGCACACTACAAAAGAATCATTAGTCCTTGTGGGTATTGCTTCTACCCACTATGACACATAATCAACAGCTAAGAGGATATATGAATTCAAATTTGAAGACACAAAGGGTCCCATGAAATCTATACCCCATAAATCAAATACCTCCACCTCTTGGAGGACATTCAGGGGCATCTCTTGTCTCTTTGAGATGTTACCTGCTCTTTGGCAGGAATCACATTGTCTCACGAACTCATAGGCGTCTCGGAACAAGGTAGTCCAATATAGGCCACTTTCCAACACTTTGGTAGCCGTACGAGAGCTCGCGTGGTGTCTGCCCGTAGGTAGAGTGTGGCAGTGACGAAGAACACTCTTGTATTCCTCCTTAGGTACACACCTGCGTAGAACACCATCCCTGCATTGTTTTAAAAGAATGGGGTCATCCCAAAAATAGTATCGTAGAGAATGGAAAAACTTCTTCTTCTCTTGATATGTCCAATCTTCTGGGATGATCCTGCAAGCAAGATAATTCACAATATATGAAAACCAAGGATCTTTAGAATTCACTTTCAACAATTGTTCATCCAGAAATGTCTCGGTTATGGGTATGTGTAAATCTTTTTCATCCACCCTCTCTAACCTAGACAAATGATCCGCCACGACGTTTTCAATCCCCACCTTGTCTTTAATTTTGATATCAAATTCTTGTAGGAGTAAGATCCACCTAATCAATCTAGGTTTGGCATCTTTTTTCTCCATCAAATATTTAATAGCGGCGTGATCAGTCCAAACAACTACTTTCGATCCTACTAAATATTGCCGTAATTTTTCAAAAGCGAAAACAACGACAAGTAATTCTTTTTCAGTAGTTGTGTAATTTAATTGAGCATCATTCAAAGTATTAGAAGCATAAAAAATAACGGCGGCTTTATTGTCCACCCGCTGTCCCAACACAGCTCCTACAGCAAAATCCGATGCGTCACACATGAGTTCGAACGGCTTAGTCCAATCCGGTGTTTGAACAACCGGTGCGGAAATCAATTTCTCCTTCAGCACGTTGAACGCGTGTAAACACTTATCATTGAAATCAAAAACGACATCTTTCTCGAGAAGCTCAGATAGAGGTTTGGCAATTTTAGAAAAATCTTTTATGAACCGACGATAAAATCCGGCGTGTCCTAAGAAACTTCTTACCCCTTTTACCGAATTTGGTGGGGGCAATTTAGAAATTACTTCAATTTTCACTGGATCTACCTCCAAACCTTTGCTAGACACCTTATGTCCTAGCACTATCCCTTCACTCACCATCATATGACATTTCTCCCAGTTGAGGACCAAATGTGTGTCCTCACATCTCTGTATTACCTTATCCAAATTATAAAGGCATTCATCAAATGAAGCACCATAAATGGAAAAATCATCCATAAAAACTTCAAGACAGTGTTCTACCATATCAGAAAAAATGGCGAGCATACAACGCTGAAAAGGCGTTGGTGCATTGCATAATCCAAAGGGCAAGCGGCGATACGCAAAAGTTCCATAGGGACAAGTGAAAGTAGATTTCTCTTGGTCCTTAGGATCGATTGAAATCTGATTGTATCCCGAATACCCGTCTAGAAAACAGAAATGAGATCGGCCGGCTAAGCGCTCTAGAATTTGATCAATAAATGGTAGAGGAAAGTGATCTTTCAGCGTAGCGGCATTAAGACGGCGGTAATCAATACAAACTCGCCACCCGGTTACCAAACGGGTAGTGACAGGTTCATTTAAAATGTTTTGAGTGATAGTAATACCCCCCTTTTTAGGGACTGCCTGCGTGGGACTTACCCTCGTTGAGTCTGAAATCGCATATATGATACCTGTGGAGAGAAGCTTAATCACCTCTTTCTTCACCACCTCCATCATACTCGGATTCAGTTGACGTTGCGGTTGGATCACCGGCTTGGCTCCTTCCTCGAGCTGAATCTTATGCTGACACAAGGTAGGGGAAATCCCCTTGATATCTGCAACAGACCACCCAAATGCTCCCAGGTGGTTCTTCAGCACTTTCAACAATTGGTCTTCCTCTTCCATACTCAGATATGCAGAAATGATCATAGGTAACTTTTCTTCCTCCACTAGAAAGGCGTACTTGAGATGCGGCGGCAGTGGCTTTAACTCTAACTCTGGTGGGCTGATTAATGATGATTGAAGCGGAGGGGGAAGTTCGCCTAAATCTTCATAATACCTCACATAGAAACATGGAAGCATCTGAAGCATTTTGGCACACTCCTTGATTGATTTGCTCCTCATCCAATCATGAGTGATGTTAACTAAATAAGCCTCCAATGGTAATTCTGGATATGCATCAAAAACTGAATTTTCTATAGCAACCTCCTCTGTAGAGGGATGAATGTCCTCATCCTCATCATTCGGGAACCCGACAGCCTTGTACAGGGAGACCACTTTGGTCTACTCCATGATGTCTACAACCAACGTCCATTTGTCCACCTTCGTCATTACATGAGTCATATCCAGAAATGGCTTCCCTAGACAAAGTGAGATAGTATTATCAATATGTTTCATCACATGGAATTGCTCCTTGGATTTAAGTGAAGTGACGCTGGAAGGCATGACCATCTCAAATCGGTCATCGGCTATACCCAAGGTCAACCGACCTCTCCCCATCTCGAGTATCATGTCGGCTGTAGCTTGGAATGGTCTTCCGAGTAGTAGCTCATTGCCTTGTTCATCTTGTATCTCCATTATGACAAAATCTGCAGGAAATACAAATCTATCCCCTTTCACAAGCACATCTTCACAAATCCCATATGGTTTCACTACAAAATTATCCGCCAATTGAATTTTCATGTTGCTTGGCCTTGACTCCTTCAATCCCAACTTTTTGAATGTAGAAAGGGGCATTAAATTGATGCTTGCTCCCGAATCACATAATGCTTCACCAAATTTGACTTTCCCGATATAGCACGAAATGTTGAAACAACCTGGATCTTGCCTCTTTGGTGGCAATGTGCCCATGATGAAGGCACTCACCTTCTCTTTAAGCACAACTACTTCCGTGTCCGGAATTTTTCTCTTCTTAGTGATGATGTCCTTTAGAAATTTCCCATAGGACGGGATTTGCTCAATAGCTTCCAATAGAGGGATGTTTACTGAAAGCTTCCTGAAACTGTCTAAGAACTTTTTGAACTGGTCATCTACCTTCCTTGCCTTAGCACTATTCGGATAAGGGATCGGTAGAGCATGTGCCCTTTGATGCAGTGGCACATAGGGTGTCTTTTTATGAGGTCCTTCCTCCTCTGCAATAGGGTCTTTAGTAGCATCCACAACTATGTCATCGACTGGTTCTGTGACCGGTGCGGGCAGCTCCTCAGTGACTTTATCTTCTTTTTCAATTTGGGGTTTGCTTGCTTCATCGGCCCTGTGGTTTAACAATTTCTTGCCACTTCTTAGCAAGATGGCCTTAGCTTGTTGGTTCCCTCTTGGAACATTAGTATTTCCCAGGAAACATGGATTTGTTGGCTTCTTCAAACTGGCTATCTCTGCAGCCATCTGTGCCATTGATGTCTCTATTGTCCTCATTTGAGCCCCATGGCTCTGCAGCGTCTGCCCGAATTGGTTCATGAACTCCCCTTGTTGCTTTATTTGCTGGCTGAAAGTAGCCATAAGTTCTTGGTTTTGTTTTATAACTTGATTGAGTAGCTCTGTGCTCTTATCCTCTGCAGTTGGTTGGGGTTTAGCATCCGGATCCTGCAAGAAGTTATTGGGATCCTTCCAGGAAAACTTCTTGTCTTTTCTCCATGAATAGTCATTGTTCCTGTAACCTGGCAGATGCCTCATAAATTTCACTTGAGCCTTGTCCTCGGACTCAGTATCCTCCTTTGCAAGCAATTTCTTTGCGAGAAGATCCATCTTCTCATTCAATTCTTTTATTGCCTTAGATTCTCCTACTGCTCGAACCTGCTCCACGGCGCCTCTTTCGCCCCATGATTGTTTCTTTGCCATGTTCTTTAAGATCTCCCAGCATCTAGTGTCTGTGTTATTCAAGAAGAATCTGGAATCGGTTGAATCTAGGTTGCTTCTATCATGCTCGGAGAGAGCAAAATAGAAGATCTTCACTTGGGTCTCCTTATCCAGCCCATGATGCGGGCATCGCCTGAGCATGATCTGAAATCTCTCCCAGGTCTCATTATAAGTCTCGCCTACTTGTTGAGTGAAGTTGTGGATCTTTCTTATCATGTCATTGGTCTTTATGGGCAGAAAAAACCTCTCGAAAAATACCTCCACCATGTGGTCCCAAGACTCCACATATTCATCATCTAAGTTATGTAGCCATTCACGCGCAATTCCCGCTAGTGAACTCGGGAAGAGCTTCAAGTAGAGCACGTCTTGTGGAAATCTGTCGATTTTTACCATGTCACAATTCTCCACAAACTGACTTCTGTGTGCGACGGGGTCTTCATTTTTTAGCCCGTGGAAGGCATTAGACTTCACCAAGTTGATCAACGCTGGATCAATCTTGTAGGTCGGAATATTCAGCGCTTGCTTCTTTATAGGCCCCTTGGAAGTGGACGAGGAAGAAGCTTTGATCTTCTCCCATATTGTCTGTGGCTCATCCATATCTTCTTGTTCATGTTCAGAAATTAGATCATCCAGCCCATCTTGCTGGTATTCGCCTTCATCTTCTGGTCCCGGAAGCGGAACCTCTGGTGTGCGACTCGCGTAGTCAGTACTACGCGTCTGCACCATGCACAGTACCTGAAAATAGAAAAATTAAATTTAGTACAGTGCTTGACGATTGCAAATACTTAGAAAATAGGTTATGAATTTTTGGAATGGATAAAAAAAATAAAAAAAGGTGGCCTAAAGTGGCCTCTCACAGCACTCGAAGTGCCAACAAATTGTTGTATCCCCGGCAACGGCGCCAAAAACTTGATGCAAATTTACCGTGCGTAGAAACGCAAGTGAACGCGTCGGGTAGTACAGGCCTTTGTGAGGCCCGAGTCAAACTCAGGGATACGTGCAATTGTCGGGGACTCCTACTAACTACTTGCAATCAGCTAAGCCGATTAACAAGTTGAGGGTTGTTGTTAAAATTAAAAGAAAATAAAAACAAAACAAAAAAAGCAATCGATTAAATGTTGGTTTAGTCAATTCAAAAGGGAGTCTTTAGGGTTACGGTTTCACCACGGGTATTCACTGTATTAAATTCTATATAGCTACTCAATTTTATCTCTCTATGTGGGTAGTGGCCTAAAATCAGAATTGCCCACTGTCGTGGTACAATTCACTACCTATGTCTAGGTCGGTTCCACCATCATAGTAACCTATACCCTAAACTAGGTGCATTATAAACGATCTCTCGATATCCACCATTAATCTTACACCGCCTTGTTCAAGGGATTTGTTAATTAATGTAGATTCCGTCTCTTTTCAACCGTTAATTCTTCTTTCAAAGTAATTAAGGGTATTAGGTTATTATTATGGTGATCAAGCATAACAATATATTGGAGAACACGAAATTATACCACAGATTTAAGAGATAAGATATGAATTACTATTATAAAATTGTCATACAATGAATCTCCGGGCTACTCCCGGTCCTAAAGACAAAGGGGATTAGCCCCGCATGTTCATCTCAGAGTACAATGTAGTAGATAAAAGGGGAAACATGAGAAAAACGAAATTGAGTGGTGAAACCCCTGAACGGAGAAGGTCCAATCGATCCTTGGCGTGGAATCCGCGTTCTGCCACCTTTTGGTGGTGGAATTCATCTTCTTTGGCGTCCAGATCGGCTGGTGCGTGCTCTCGTGCTCCGTTCTTCTCTATTTTGCTCTCCGAGATGTGTGCAACAACTAATGACGTGATTCCCCAGTCAAGGGCACCGTCATTAGGTATATTTCCCGAATTAGGTTGTCAATTAACCACAGTCGTCCGATTAAGATCAATCTGAAACAAACTCATATCTGACGGTGTCGATACCATCGATGCGGGTCGATGGTATCGACCTAGTGTGATAGAGGCAACCCTTCTTTCCTTTCATCTGAGCGCCTGATGTCGTCTCGATACCATCGACGCGGGTCGATGGTATCGACGAACCTGTAGCGACGGTTTTGTCGTTTTGTGTCGTTGTAGCTCCACCAGTCGATAGTATCGACGCACTTCTCGCCAGCAACCTGATGGTGTCTCGATACCATCGACATCCCTGTCGATAGTATCGACTCTCTTCTGGTCCTTGCGGCTGGCAGCCTGTGGTCCGATCGACGGTATCGACCTCCGTCGATGGTATCGACGACAGCAAATACTTGTTTTTCCTGAAATTAACACACGGAACCACATAAATCCACACAAAATATATTTTTCCGATAATTAATGCTAAAAATGCTTAAATAAAGGGAATTTGACACAAAAGAAGTAGCATAGACCAAAATGAATGAATTATGCAACATTAACCATGAAAATGACTAATAAATGCATAAAACACATATCAAACCAGTCTATAAATGTGACTCAAAATCATCGCATCAAGAACCTACCTCCAGGATATTTCCTATGTTCCTCTGCAAATCTAATAAACTAATCAAGACCAAAAATAAACTCTAGGGTGCAGCGATTTCTACTGGACATCCATGATCTATCCATTTTATGATCAAAGAGAAAACAAGTATATATTAGGGTTTAGGGTTATAAGATCAGGATTTAGGGTTAAAAGATTAGGGTCTTATATATAATAAATATGTACCATCTATCCCATTCTTAATCACCTAATCTATATAATAAATATGTACCATCTATCCCATTCTTGATCACCTAATCTCACTAGTAAGTGTATAATGTGTATTCAATTTTCAAGAAAATTTCAGCAGCGTTTCCCCCCAGTTCTTCAAGTACACCGATGTACATGGGCAAATGCCCACCGACGTATGTACTTCGAGAACAAATGTGGAACTGCTGACAAAACATCATGAAAACTGAATATACATTATACACTTACATCTTAAGTGAGATTAAGTGTTCAAGAATAGTCCCAAATCGGGGACTATCCAAGATTTACTCCTAATGAGTAAATCTTGGACGGGTTTCTAGGCCAACAAAATATATGTATGTTGTCATTCCTATACATACAATCCTAGTTTCATTGTTTATATCCTAGGTTTTGTATAACATCATTTAATTCAATACATTCTTCCATTTGGGTAAGTTCATTCATTCATCATTAACCCTAATTAATCATTATTAATCAACTACACAATTTTGAAGAGCAATTATTGAACTAAGTTAAATCAATCACTAACAAGAGAGAAAGAAAGCAATATCAATTAATTAAATCCATTCATGCATCATTAACCCCTATTAATCAATATTAATCAACTACACAATCTTAGAGAAACTAAGTGCAAATCTAATTAATTAAGTTCATTCTTGCACCATTAACCCTAATTAATCAATATTAATCAACCATCGGCAAAGCAGGCTATGGTGGCATCATTAACCCTAATTACTCGATGTTAGTCAATATTAATCAATATGGTGGCATCATTAGGGGTGAGCAAATAACGGTCTAGACCGCAAAATCGGACCGGACCGCTCAATTCGGTTCGGTTCGGTCCGGTCCATTTCAATTTCGGTCCGGTCCGCGGTCCGGGAATTTCAATAAATTCGGTCTTCGGTCCGGTCCGGTCCAAAACCGGTCCGGACCGCAGACTAACTTTTATATAAAATCCATATATATTTGAAGGTGTATTCTATAATAACTACAAATAAAGTACATACATAAGCACTACTAGTATAAATGTTTGATACTAAAGTTATATAATTGTTAGAAGTGACAAAGATTATCAACTTTGTACAATTAAATAATTTGTAAAACATGTAAAAAAGGCTGATTGCGGTCCAAACGGTCTGGTCTGGTCCGGTCCGCGGTCAAAACGGTCCGGTCCCGGTCCGGTCTGACCACCAAATGGTCCAGTCTACGGTCCAAAAATTATTGATATTCGGTCCTCGGTCCGGTCTGGTTTTGGACCGATGCTCACCCCTAGGCATCATTAACCCTTGATAATATGCTACTGATTAACCACTCACCACACTGGTGGAGCAGGCTGTGGTGGCGGAGGTCGGAGTTGGAGGTGGTCGGGATGGAGGTGAAGGTGGTCAGGCTAGAGGAACAAATGATGGTTGGGCTGGAGGTGAAGAAGATGATGGTCAGGATGGAGGTGAAGGTGGTCAGACTGTAGTTGATCGAGTGACGCTCAGTGGCGGTGGTGGCGTTGAGCATAGCACCTCAAACAGGCGGCGGTGAGCACTGCGGTAGCTCATCGATGTCCTCAATCAGGCGGCGGTGAGCATGCAGCAGCTCGCCAGTGTGATCAGAAGAGGTGGTAGGAGAGCAGATAAGGAATGACGACACACGGCAAACGGATGGAGTAGCAGAGCTCTGGAGGCGGCGACATGGGTGAATTGCCAGAGACCTAGCATGAATTCGATCAGGAATGAAATAGAGAAGGGGAAAAATCTAGTTCGTGCGGGTTCTATTATGTTAACTATCAACGTCGGTTATTACAAAAATCCGACGCTTAAAACCAATAGGCATCAATTTTACAAGAAAACTGACACCTATCACCAACTTTAATCAAAAAAATTTGCACCTGATCGGGGTGTTCGTCGTCTATTTCTAGATATAAAAACTAACATCTATCCACATAACATGACAAACAAAAATTGTTCATCAGTTATGATCATAATTTTCCGTTGCCAACCAAAAACCGACGCCGAATAGGCAAATTTGGGGGCAATATTTTTGCGAGGACAATGCGTTAAGACACATCCTCGTCGACTCTTTGAGAAAAATTGAAGCCACATGAGGGAATGAATTTTCTCTCACAAAGGATGTTTAGTCGTGGTTCCTTGTCAAAATCTGACGACCACATAGGGATAAAACATTTCACAGGGCTTGGCGCGAAACATATGTCATCAGTTTTGGTACCACCGATGCTGAATTGAAAACTTTTGGAGGCAAATTTTCCCCCCTGAAAAATTATATTTCATGGGTGATTTTGAACGTCGGTTTTGATGTCAACAAACTGACATTAAAGAAAAAGTGATGCTTGTATGTTTTGTAAATCGGCTGGCCTTCACATATAGGTGACAGTTGTCCTCCTTAGACGACATCGTAGTTTATTTCCGTCAGTTTTCAAGCTTATACCGATGCTATCAAATGTGACGTGCTATGTCATTTTTGTAATAGTGTCAACACCAACTCTATTATTATCACAAATAAGATAAACTAAACAACAATATGGTTACAATTATGTGAAGTAAGTAATGATTATTAACAGGAAGAGCATTTATTGTTGAATTATGAAACATCTTAATAATTTAAAAGGAATATGAAGGACATGTATATTTTCTATCACCAACATTGTATAAAGATCATGAAAATCCTCAACCGATGTTCTCATATTTAATCCTATACAATTATACTACATGGATGATTACATATTTCATTATGTCCCGAGGATTTGAGTCGTAACATATATATAAATCCAACTGACCACTTGATAAGTTGAAATCGATGCCACACAAGGTCTAATGGAAGAGTCAGAATCCATGACCTCACCACACCTCTTGGCCAGCACAAGAGAAAACATCATAGAGACAAATTAGTCAACTACAACAATAACATATAGTCAATTTTAGGGATTGACTCACGCATGGCCATCCACGTATATAATCATAACTAGCCCACCTTGGTACAGGTACATCGCTCAAAGAACAGGCTCACGCATGGCCGTTCTAACAAAAGGAGTGTCTCACGCATGGCCATCCATATCACAATGAGATCGACTCATGCATGGTCATCTCACACATCATGTATTTAAGGATACAAGGAATTACTCGACTTGTATCCTGCATATTCAAAAATATGCACTCTGAGTTAAACTCATTTTACCATTCAGCAATTTGTTGACACTGAATGAATCTATGGCACAGGGCAAACTACACTATTGGATTTCACTTGATTCATAGATCAATTTAAACATCTTTAAGCATCAATCAAGTTACAACGTATAATCTCTAAACAAGAGCATGACTCATCACCAGAACAAATTGAAACATATTAGGTGTGATCTCATCACATCATCACCTTATGCTTGTCATTCATCATATGTCCATCACAATGACCAAATGTTTGGGGTAGCAACCCCTCATCTCATCATTGAGGAAAAACATCTCATGTAAGGCAATAAGTCATCATCAGGTCATAAGACCACTTCCCTCCTCTTTTTGGGTCACCATCTCACATGTTCCTTACAAGGTTTGTCAAACAAACATATCAATATCATCATAGCCCATGCATGACTATGTGCATCAACTGATATTACCTGCATGGTTAGAAAAATGTAACAAGGGAAGTAATACATTATTAACACTATCATCTCATATGATTCATACCATAGATTTCACATTATATCAATTAGGGTTTTACTTTACTCGATTAGGGTTTACAAGGTTGGATCAACAACCACCCTTAGATTATCATTTTCATTATCATTATGAGATGTATTATGAGGTATAGAAACATAGCTCTCAACATCCTTATAAACATGTTATGATGTATAGAAACATAACTCAACACCCTTCACACAACTATTCCATGGACCATCACATCATATTGTGCGACCTTAACATCAACACGGTGTATCATAAACACCACCACAAGATATCAAATAAGGTCATAACATAGGGTATCAGATTGTCCTTCAAAGATATCAGGCAACCATACCAAGGTAGGGTATCAGACTACCTACCCAAGGTGTGTATCGGTTTGACATCATAAGGCATATCAATTTGTCACCTCTAGAGAGTATGATGATCACCACCATTTAGTGGGTGATAGTCAACCAAACCATGTCGGGAAACACACAAAGGGGTACATCTGATAGATAAGCTTGAGGTATCGGTTGAACACTACAGGGTGTCAGGCAACCTTCTTAGGGGTGTACTATCTCAACATTTAAGGTTAGGGTATTAGCCACCACACCTAAGGAGAGGGTGTCAGACAACTTAGTCTGACGGGCAATGCCATCCCAAAACAAAATGGGTGTCTCAGTTTGAGGTGTATCAGGCAACACCAGCCATGATCATGTATCGGCCTCTACCTAAGAAGAGTATTACAATTAGCATTTGAACATATATCAACTCCTCTAGGTACGCTTTAACCATAACGGGCTAACATCCTACAATGCACACCAGTCTCACCATCACATGTATCGGCCTAGATGTACAAGTGGATGACTAACTAGACATTCACCAAGTCATGACGATCTATCTCTTGGTGTAACAGTCCATCACCTACAAGTCATAACGGCCTGGGGGCATCACAGGTCATGATGACAACCTCAAACATATTGTCCACAAAAGCATATCGGTCCCATCATCTCCTACCTCAAGATGACATTACTATCAAGGAAAAAGAGAGTAAAACATAAGCAGCAACTATGTAAGGTTCGTTGTTCCAAAACAAAACACAAAGCTACCAAAGAAAAGTACTAGCATGCAAGTAATAATGAGCCATTGATCAAGAGTAAGATAACAAGTAAAAGGTGATAATAACAAAGAGGGTTTAGGGTTATATAACCTGCCTCAATGATCACCACCAAGCTCTAGGCTCCAAGGTCAAGCTCCAAGCTTCAGGAGCTCAAGGTGGTAGAAAATTCTCCAAGCTCAATCACCACAACACTTCCAAGAGAAGATAAGACTAAGGTTAAGAGATCATGAGAGGGAAAAAGAAGCAACCAAGGTCCATGGCCGAGAAGAAGAAAGAAAGAGAGAAGGAAGCTAAGGATCATGTCTTACCAAGGAAGAAGATGAAAAGAGTACACCACAAGCTTAGGCTCATCCACCAAGCTCCAAGGGAGAGCACTCCTTAATCTCAAGCTCATCCACCAAGGAACATGAAAGCAAATTTGGCCAAAGGATTCTCTTGCATGGAGAGAAAGAAGTATATATACAAGAGAGATGAAAGAGAGAACAAGGGAAATGTGTCACCACCAAAGAACTATGGATGATACATGTCTGTAAAGAAAGATCCACATGAAACACCATGCAACAAGGTTATAGGAACCACACCTCATCCTCTAGGTCACCTACCTAGGTCATGGCCGATACACATCTCCTCGTCCCTTCACAAACCAATAGGGATGAAACCCTACAGCCACAAACTAATATGGTGTATCTAGAGACACCACAAAAATGATAGGAGGTCTCCTCAAGACATCCACAACCAATACAAGGCCCCAACAAGGTTCTCAAGCCCGAGACAACACTCCTAGGTATAAGGCACACCCCAAACATGAGTGCAAAAACATCACCAAGGACGTCACTACTCAACTAAGGATCAACCAAGGTGCCCATCTCTTTCTCACTCCTCTTGGTGATGCTAAGAGAGAGAAGAAACACACTCGAGGTGGCAAACTTGCATATCAACCCCTAACTTGGGTAAATTGTAATTTGCACCAAAACCTCTCCACAAAATATAAACATTACCCAAACAAGCTCAAACAAGAAACTCAAGCTTCCAACATGCCCTAATTACATCTTAGAGATGATTAGATCAAGGCACTAAGCAACATGATTAAGAAAAACAAATAGGGATATCCCAAAATGTGGTTCAGGGTCCTTACATTAGTGTTATCCAAGTAATTTAGAAATTTGGAGAACAACTTCAACCTACAATGCATGATTAGTGTTACCATGATCGTATATTTCCTTTGTATCTGATATCCAGATTGAACTCAATGTATGGAATCACCATCCTCTCAACATTCAATCCATGTTCCTTGAACTAGAGCAGACTGTCTGAGATGCATGTGAGTTCACATATTACATATTGAATCACATGAGTACGGTCGTACAATTCTCAGTCTCACTTATCAAGAGGCCATGGATATCAATCTCCTATATATAGGAGGGACAAATCCCATCTACATTCCACCCCATGTGTCACAGCTACCCAATCATCATCATTATGGCAATCCTTATTCATGGTTATGTTGGATGGTGTTAAAGTATACCGAACAACATGTGATAAATGTAGTGACTTCAGGTCCAAGAACCATAATCAACACTATCACTATGAGAGCTTATTCTGACTACCATCCCATGGTCTCCATGTGTCACTCTCATGGTGGGTCTATCTGATACACTATTCTCTAACATGTACTTGTGTGCCTGCCTTGATATCATATAAAATGACTAGTGAGACTCTGTCATCAGTTAACAAACACTCTAGTCTTATGTATTACTGTTGTCTATTTTACTTCCACAGTAATATTTGACTAGGGACATAACAAGAATGTATGTGCTCTTAGCATTTGTATGATCTCACTATATAAGTCACATACTTTAAGACATACGTCATCGAGTAACATCATTCTTTACACATCTAGTATGTATGTGTCATCGTCTCATGAGTTTGACAAACATAATAGACATAACTACCTTTATTAGTATCAAATTAGATATTTAATGTCACACTCCCATCATAATATGATTGGCTCTTTGGGCATATATACCAACAATATGGTCAACTTTAAATATCAAAGTAGTGATTTTTAACATGAAAAGTCCATAATAGGCCACTTTAAGTGACATAAGATCATATTAGAGTTCACATGATGATCAAAGGTAGAATCCTCCTACATCGGGGGTTCAAAATATTGATCTCAGGCTAACATAAAATGTTGGAGATGAAAGATCAAGATCATGCATTTAATAGCATAAACCATTTTAAAATATTCTTAAAGCAATCAATTTAGGATATCAGTGGAGATTTGAGCATAAACAAGCATTGAAGGTATTTTTAATGGATAGATCTTATTTTTTTAATCAAAACGACATATTGAAAGTCTATGCTTGGTTAAAGGAGTGATTTTTAGATTTTTTTTAAAGATTTACCTCAAGTTAGATGATGTGGACCCTTAAAGCTAGTTTTGAGGGTGAATATAGGGAGAACATGGGTGGTTGCCACTATAGTTGGGTTGTCCCACTAGTCATGCACAACCCTCTAGGATAAGGCCCATCCACAAAACAAAACCTTAGAGAGGGTCGCGTCTATCATGCTTTCTCAATGAACCATTCTATGCTAATCCAACAACAATCACGCCTGCCCCATGATCCAGTAGAGTCGAGCTCCGTGCTCCATCTAAACAACAGTTCTCATGGTGTTTTTTTTCAGAGACTGTATCCAGTGATGAGGCATAAGGTGCATGATAATGGAGGGGAGCGGGGAAGAAACCACTCGGCCATGCCATAGTGCAATGGACTCAGTGGTGAATCATGAAAGTCCAAAGGGGGTCTCATGGATAAATGCCCAAAGGGGCTCGGGTGTGGTGCCACCATGCATGAAGGATGAAGAAGAAGGAAGAAAAGAGGTGCTAGGATGTGTGAAAATGAAGGAAAAAACATGGGAAATGAAGGGAAAGAAGAAATGAAGCAAATAAGAGCATTAGTTGGCGGTGAGGAGGCCCAAGTTCTCTAGAGCAAAAGTTGTTTTTCCTTTCTTGATACAAGGTAGAAGACAATCCCCCCACCATTGAATATGTTCAAGGGTGTGTGTCATGGCCCAAGACCTCTTCCTTATCATTGGTCGATAGGGAGAAGGGTGGATCCCTGACTTAAAACAAACAAAATTTGAGTTGTGCTTCTACATAAATATTACAAAAAACATATCTCTCCAACCATAACTTAGGTTTACATGACAAATTTTCTTTACTTTTATGCAAAATGTTTGGATCCACAAAGATATATTACAGGCATTTGATATTCAAAATTCTTGTTTGAATGTCTAATTAAACACTGAACTTTAGTAATATAAGCTCAATGTGATATTTTGTCACATCCAAATCATTTATTAAGCATAATGTGGCTCAAAGTCATCTAATTGAGGGTGAGTGAGATTAATAGTATCATTGAGCATCATATTAGTCTACATTTACATAATTGGAGGAGTGAGAAACATTGAGGTTGCTGCAACACCCAACATGATAGAGTAATTGGTATTTGTAAAAGGAATTTTTATGACTCTGTGAGTTTTATAGAAATATACTATTGTAAAATATATTATTAAACTGAATAAAAGATGGAATCTTTAAATATTGTGAGGTCTACAAAAATATTGTATTGTTTAATATACCAATTTTATAGTCTAGTCTCCTTTATCAAAATCAATTTAATATTTATAACTAGTATTCTTGAGTTAATTTGAACATGTGGATATTTATAATATGAGCTTTCTCTTTCAGAATCAATATAATGAGTCATCACCATTCTAATAATTTCATCTATTAAATGATGTAAATCATCTTTTGAAAAGATATTGACAAAATGATTCACGATACTAGTCATGCCAGTTTGATAGGAGACCATTTCAAATCATGTAATAAGTGATCTGACATTTTGAATGTTAACAATATATTCATATTCAGGAAAATTGTCATCAGTTATTTTACATAAAAAGCAACTCCTCAATTTAAAGCTTGGTATACGTTAGATTTGTCAACAAGATGAAATATTTTCCCACAATTTCTTTGAAATAAAATGGTCTGCGTACCATTAATTTTGTTAAATTAAGTTGACTTGTTTATTCTTTGAAATAAAATGGTCTGCGTCCATAATAGGCCACAATTTCTTTGAAATAAAATGGAACTTTGGACTTTTCAAGATTATGTTTCAAATATTTATCTTTCCTTTTTCCCTTAGAAGCATATGATTCTATTCAAAATTTGTCTCCGCTTTGTCCCTTTCCGAGTCCCTATTCAAATCGTCAACATCATATCTCTGCCTTCTTTATTTTTCTCCCGTGTATATTTATTTCTCTTTTCTAACTCTTTACATCTTAACACTTGCCTTTCACACACATGTAGAGGAGTATAGATATTTTAGACTATATTAATTATTTTTTGAATTTAATATTTTCATTATCGTCAAGCCTAATTTTTAGTGATATGTCTACCTAAGCTCACTCACTCTTTTTAAAGTAAAACTTATGTACTGAATGTATTCCTAGTTCCATTGATTACAAGAAGAAGAAATGATGATGGAGATTATATTGTGGGGTGTACGAATTGTCCAAAAAATCAAACGAGGGGACATAGACGACATTATAGTGAGTTGGGGAATGGTGAAAATAAGTGGGAGCAACGGGGTGGGAGAGTTCCAAGAAAAGTAAGGACTTAGTACCCAAAACGACGCATCTTAGGGCACGTTTTGTTCATTGGATTCAACTGGATTTTAGGAAATACAGAATTTGTTTTATCCAGGTTGAGCTGATTACTTGGATTAGATAAATGCAGCAATAACAAACTTTATGTTTGGTTACATTGGATAGACCTCATGTACTCGGTCCGGTTCTCTTCTTCTTCATGCTTTGATGGTGGCAGTAGCTCGTAGCTCCTATGTACAGCTGATCGTGTTAGTATAGAGAGATGAGGGGACCACATAGTAGTTGGGGAGGGGACCACGGAGCAGCTGGGAGCCTGGCTCGGAGGAGGGAACGAGAGCTGTTCGTCCAGCTGTTTTGAGATGAAAGGTAAAATCCAGCAGATACCGTATAATCTAAAAGTCCTGGATTTTTATGATTATCCCGCTCCATCAAAGCAAACATAAATTTTCTTCTATTAGATTCTTGATTGCAATCCAATCCAGCCAGATACAGGAAACCAAACGTCCCCTTATTGGGCCGGGCGTTTAATTCTGCGTAATGTAGAAATTGTCTGACAATAATCCCAGTAAGGTAAGAAACCGTCAGAATTATCCCTAAATGAAAAGGCAGGAATTTTGCACTTAAGAGTAGCAGTTCAATTGTTCCGCTGTCGTCTGTCTCCTACTTCAATCTATCAAACCGTAAATCATACAATAGTCCAGTCTTTCCAAACCACATTAAAAATTGTAATTCCTAGTATAAGACGAATCGACCATTAAATTCGGGAAAAGTGTGAATACGACTTCAATTGGGATTGACGACGCGGGTCTCAGTCATATAAATATTGGCAAACTCGGAAGCATAGACGTATCCCTTGCAACCTCGCCTCTTCCTGTTTGCCCCTGCGTTGCGTTGTCCCTTCTACGCCCGGCTTAATTTGTTTCCCCAAGTTTCTGGTTAGATCTCTTCTTGTTCCTCCACAGCTGCATTAGAAAGATGTCTTCGGGAAAGACGATTACTCTTCGTAGCTCGGACGGCGAGGTCTTTGAGATCGACGAGGAGGTTGCTTCCGAGTTTCAGACCATCAAGAACATGATTGAGGACGACTGTGCAGAAGGCGTCATCCACCTACCGAACGTCACCGGGAAGATTCTCGCCCTGGTCGTCGAGTACAGCAACAAGCACGTCGAGGCCGCCAAGGATGAATCTGCTACCGCGGAAGCGGATCTGAAGGCTTGGGAGTTGGGATGCTGAGTTTACCAATGTCGACCATAGCACGCACTTTGAACTCTTACTGGCAGCGAACTATCTGAACAACCAAAGCCTACTGGGCCTTGTTTGTCAAACTGTGGCGGACATGATCAAAGGAAAGACCCCCGAAGAGATCCGTCAAATGTTGAACATCAAGAATGATTTCAGCCCGGAGGAAGAAGAGGAAATCAGGATCGAGAATAAGTGGGCCTTTGAATGAATGAGTACACAGAAGAGTAATCCTTAGTTAGGAAATAAGGAACGAGAACTAGTGGGCCTTTGAATGATAACATAAGAGTAATTAGTATTTAGGAAACCTGTGCTTGTCTTTCTTTCTCTCAGTGTGTAAAAAGATATAATGATATGGGCACAGATTACTGGCCTTTGTTTCTTACATGTAGATTTTAAATACGCTCTTAAGTAACTTGAGATATATCCATTAGCATAGCAATTTTTTAATGAAAATCAAATCAAGTACCATTGCAATTAACTAGAAGGCAGATCTTTTGAATGACAAAATCAATCTTATGAAACACTACATCCATTAATCTAGATGTCTTAATGTTATTATTCATAATTTTTTGAACAATTTTGAGAAACTCCACAGCCTTTGGGTACTAAGAATCCAAACATAGGATCGAAGTCAATGCAGTACATGTCCACTTGCGTGCTGCGAAATACACACATGTCTCATGTTTTACCAAAGTTTTAGGTTACATTTGATATTTGGTCAATCATGTGGAAGTAACTTGCTTAGTATCGTAATTATCATTGTTACATTCGAGAGACCATCTAGGATGCAAAAAATATAAGGCAATCTAAATCAAATAATTAAACACAGATTGATATTTGTATAAGTGAGATCATTCTCCTACCCACCAGTCTTTCAGTCAAGAAAGCCAATACACAGACATAGTTTTGCATCCAAATGCATGCAGGTCGACTTGTGTGCTGCGATATCCGGGCGTGTCTCTAAGAGACTTAGAATCAAGAATCAAGACTAAAACAGATTTTGCCAAAGTTTTAGACTGCGTTTGTTTGGTCTCCATAATAGAAGGATGGAGAATCTATACGGAAAATTCGGCAGGTTCTGTCCAACGGAAATATGATAAATGAAGCAAAAAATTTCTTTCAAGAAAGCTAACTCCACATTAATAGATACTCAGAAAAACTTTTTCTAATTATTTCTCTTCTAGGTAAATATATTTCCCTTTTATGTATTTTTTATCAATAAATTTTAGTTTTGGCAGAATTCTTTTCTTCAAAATATTATTTCTCCATCTTACTTTCTCCAACTAATTTTTTTCCCTACAAGATGGCCTTTTTCAAGTAAAAGTATTTCAGCACCGTTAAAGAAAATTAATTTAAAAATGTATTTCATTTCTACTTTTTTTAATCAACGATTTGTTGTTCTTCCACGAATGTCATGCTTCCTCATTAGGAACTTCCATCCATTTTTTACATAAATATGTACAACGAATAAAAATTTTGTCGTGTAAAGTATATTTATCAAAAAGAAGTTATGGGCATATTTCGTAAGAGCCTTGAAAGTAGTAACATATATGTGTTTATCATAATATACAAAATAAACTAATAATTATAAAATATAATAGTTTACCAATATTAGTAGTAATGTCAAATTTATGAGTAGTGTGTAAAAAATAGATACAACACAAGATAATATAATATAGTATGAATATTAAATCAATACATAAAGATGCATTACATAATAAAAGATAATAGAGATAATTTTTAAAATGAATAATTTAATAAACGGAAACACACATGAAAATATGTATGAAAGAATCATATAATCAAGAAAGGAAAATAAACTATATATTACATGTAGTTTGTGATATAAGGTATATTTAACCTTTTTCTTATATAATTACTATCCATCAAAATAATACATAACAACATATGGATAATAGTATCTAAAATCATATATGTGATAACAAATAATGTAATAATAACATTGAAAATTACCCACATGCAAAAATGTTAATACCACTCCAATTAAATACAATATATAGTATAACCAATCCAATATAAATTGGAAGTAACAATATATCATTTAAAATAAATGATAAAATATATAAAACCAGTATCACTTGTTATGTACAAATATCATTTTGTGTTAAAATATGCAATTCTATTTTCTTCTCAAACGAAGGACAGTGCTAAATACATAATCTAATAAATTTAAACGTGAATTAGGGTTGTTAACAATCCCAATACATATAGTATTACAAATAGAGACATGGAATCATAACAAAAACAATTAAGAACATGCATCACTAATTGAGACACACTAGTCGGGCAACACATGACTTCATACATACAAAGCTTCCCCCGTGAGAACACATTGCTCTACAATAGTGATGCTTTCTTAAACCAAGTCACCACTAGTATATGTCTAAAAATGGTTTTTTTTATGGTCTGTATAGTATATGCCTTCATATTATATGTCTACAAAATGGTTTGGGTTTTATTGATGCTTACTCAAATCAAGTAACTACTAGATGAATCCAATAATGAAAAAAACTTAGAGAAGAAAAACACCGTACTAGTTATATAGAACCTTGAAACCCTAGACCTAAGGGCGGAGAAATGAACTATAAAATATATATCTACTTTAGTTGACTTACCCCTATAGATTATGTCAAGTCATAGATAATTACATTATAAGGAGTGGAGTCTTATACTTGAGTAGCTATAATGAATAAAAACTTAGGATCTTACCTTATTTCATGATAAAAAATCTTGTAAGATTTGGTTTTCAGTTTTGAATAAATAGAGATAAAAATTTAAAACGCATTTACATTATAATGTGCCAACATGGGGATGGGAGAGGAGATGGCGGCTAGGGTTCCCTCCGCGAGCATTGGAGGCGATCCCGACAACAAAGGCGACGGGGATACTTGTTACGACCCCACCTCCCGATAACCCCCAATTAAGGGAGACCGAGAGGTCGAAGCCACACCCATAACTTCCGGATCAAAGGTTCGGCAATTAACCAAGAATAATTATTAAATTTTAACATACTAAATGGGAAAACTGTAAGAAAATAAACTTTTGCATACCTTTTTGAAAACTTGGATCTCTAAGCTTCGATCCACTTATGGATTCTATTCTAACTAATCCTCCTTGTATTTTACTTATGTATTTCACAATATGACAATTTAGTATTTGTCCTTTTGGCTTGTACCTAAAACGCCGACAAACAAAACGTCGATCAGCCGAAGCTGGTATGTGGGGCAAACAATAAATGTGCAACTATGATAACAACGTAATCATTCAATTAATCATTTAACAACTAAGATTACGTATTAAATATAACTCCGCAATCCATGAGTACCCTATCCTCTGTGCTATCCCTGCAGTGGACCTGGATACTACCTTCCTTATGGTAGATCCCCATTAAACCCCTCATGTCCCACCTATAGGTGAACCAGTTTCTAGGGTTGAGTCACATCGCACTACTCGTAAGTAGCCCACTCCTTAACTCGTGGCAGGCTAATGGGTCTCATGGCACTATACTTGGTAGCCCAATTTCTAACCCACGATAACCTAGACCTTACTCTAGGTTACCCCTTTTTAGCCTTTACAAGCCACAGAGGTGGACCCGGATCTAGCCAGTTATACATGTATATTCATAGTGATAGTCATAGTCACTCTATAGTTGCATGAAATAAAATCATCCAATAGTTATTTCAAGCCATGAGGGAAACATCGATCAAATCCTCAGAAAACTAGTCGGGATAATCATAAGCTAGCGTAACCACATACCTGATTTGATGATTTCACAAGCATTAAGCAAATCCAACCAAAAAATCAATCCAAGCAATTCAACAATCACATAATTCCTGAAAAGAATATGTACTCTATTTATTACACACTTTATCAAGAATCTACTTTACTGACTTGGATTCACTTTCTAGGGTTTTTGTATCCATTTTAGGGTTTCATTTTGCAATTAGGGTTTCCCTTCATCTTTTACCATATTAGCCCTAATTTTATGCCATTACTCATAAACCCTAATTATCTCATTTATTCTTCAATATTATGGTTATCCTAACAACATATAACTCTATTTTCATATTACAGGCACATTAATCACCAATTAATTTCATTAAGCTTCTCTTACATTAAAGATATTATTTTTATCCTTTTAATCCATGACAAGATCATTATGCGCATCAATTCAATGTCCATTATGATTTAATCACATATGAACTCAATATATCATTAAATCCACCTTTGATTCATTAGAAAACCCTTATTACTATACTAAGGGTATTTACCCATAATTAAGGACTTTTGTATTCAAATAACTTAGAACCATCATTTAACAACGCATTTTCACATCTTTCCAATTATATATGATCTTATCCTCTTTTACCCTAAATTAGGGTTTTTAAATGCTTAATTATTCTCATATGGGGTAAAAACCCTAAATCATGCAATTTTACATCTAAATTATATGTCCTGATCAAAATTCATATATTATATGTCCTAATCAGAGTTACCTATCTTTGGTTATGAAATAATAAAGGAAATAACTTTTTGGCCAATCAGAGCGCGCCACGTCGCTCACTTTCCATGCAACGTTGTTGCTTTGTAAATAGAACTGAATTACGATA
This sequence comes from Alisma plantago-aquatica, assembly GCA_963693085.1. Lineage (NCBI taxonomy): Eukaryota > Viridiplantae > Streptophyta > Magnoliopsida > Alismatales > Alismataceae > Alisma > Alisma plantago-aquatica. The sequence continues at coordinate 895,039,818 of OY856411.1, forward strand.
GTGCCCTCGCGTAAGTGGATGTTTCTTCATACCCCGGAAGGGCAGAACGGTCCAATGCACCCTCTCTTCTTCTTCTTCCTCGAGCCACTGGTTTGCAGCCGCCCTAGCGGCCATCTTGCAGCCTTGGCGCGGCTCCCGTGCTTAGCTCCAGGCCCCATCTTCATCGGGAAAGCATCCTCCACCTCCGCCACGCCCATGCGCACCCAAGGTGATTCAGATCCATGGCCAAGCTGGCCGGTATCCGCGCACAAAGGCAGAAGAACGCGGCTGCTCTTGCAGCCGTGCTGCTACTGCTGCACATGACCAGGGAGGAGGGATGACTACCGAGCCTTTCCCTTGAGTTCGTGGGAGTAGCACGGTCCTATTGTAGCCTCTCCACGGCCCCTCAGATCCAAGGATAGGATTATACCGTTTTTGTTAGGGTAAGAATGGAAAGAAGAAGGAGAAAGGGTGGTAGTGTGTGAAACTTCTCTGGATCTTGCCCAAGACTTTACCCCTTTTATAGGGTGAGAATCCACACGCCATAAGGCTTGCCCTCGAAGCAACAATCCCTCTTCCAAATAGGAAAGTGCTTCCTTCACTACTAAGCAAGTTTCTCTCTCATTATCATCTTCTTAAAACAACATATTCATTGGATTTTTAGAAATACGAAAATATTCTCCCTTATTCTCTTTTGACTTGCTTTATAATCCATTAATCACGAAATTATGTTTTCCTTAAGTAGAAAATACCTCTTCTTTAACAAAGCTACCAAAAACCATTAATGATGTATCATATTATACTCTTATTTTGCAATTTTGGTATTTCCTCTTTCCTCATTGGGGCTCCTTGGAGCCCAACAAACTCTATGATTTCGAAATTCCTTCATAAGGATACTTATTATCTTTCTAGATGCATCTAAATGCATTATTTCTCATTATCATGGTTATTTCTTATTAAAATATTTCCTTTTTGAGGAAATCCCCTTTATTTCTCTTTTAGTTTCCTCATTGGTATTCCTTTTATCATTAGGAATCCTTGGGATACGAAATTCCACAAAGGATAACTCAATTATACCTCTTTTCACTTGTTTTCCCCATTTTGTCATTATTTTCAATTTCTTTCTTAATAAAGAAATATTTAATTGATCTTTTCTTTTCTTATTGCACTCTTTAAGAAACTTTGGACTCCTTGGAACCCAAGGAACCCAAGAGGCATGAAATCTCTCTTTAGATTTGCCTTCTAGAGGTTTCCACATTTTTTTCTTTTCTCCAGATATTCAATTATTCATTTACTAATTGAATTTCCTTGTTATTTGGGCCCAATAGCCAATAAAGCCCATAACACAAACATTAAGGCTATTGTAAACAAAATCCATTTATTTAAACCAAATTATATCATTTTTTGTTCAAATATCTTTAATATGAGAAATTGCATTTCTCACCAAATGAATCAAAAAATTGGGGTTGTAACATCCTTCCCCTCTTATAGGAATTTTATCCTCAAAATTCTATCAAGCAAACAAACAATTCAGGATAATACTTTTCCATGTCCATCATTGTCCCCTATGTGGATTTACCGCACTCATGGATCTCCCAAAGAACCTTTATCATTACATATTCTTTTCTCTGAGTTCTTTCATCCTGGCGTCTATAAACTGCACAGGTGACTCAGGCCATGTCGGCCTCCCTTGGGGCTCACTAGGTTCATTGTTCAGCACATGGTCGGATACCTCACATAGTACTCTAAATTGGACACATGGAACTCATCACACATTACTTTATCTTGAGGGGTAAGGTCAAACTTAACCTTCTCCACCAGTCCATCTCAATGGACCCATGTATCGGGGACTCCTCTTTCTTAGCTATAGCTCAGAGGGGTCGGATTTTCATATCACATATTCTCCCACAGTGAACTGCATGTCATTCTACTTTGCATCTGCTCATGACTCTCGTCATCTCTAGGCTCCTTTCAGCCATTACACGATCAAAGCGACTTCATCTACACGCATTGTGGACCTTTTCTAACCATCATGTGGTCCTTCCACCAACATCACCTTACTGAAGTGGTGACCGACACAACCTCCCTTACAGAGCTTCTTATAAAACCCGATACTGGCTATGGTGGTCATCGTCACATCTTTCATAGGATAAGAACTGTCTCTAGATATCACCCTGAACAAGCACATATGCTCTCATCAGACCCTTTAGTCTGGATCATACTAACCATTACTTATGTGTGATGAACTATACTGACATCGAGTCCTTCATGTACCTACTTCCCACTTATGGAAGTGAACCTTTAGGATATACTCAAGGACTTTTGAACTCGATTCATGGTGTAGTTGAACCATCTATCTCATGAGTAGTTCAACCAAATCTGTCTCGTGACAGAAATCTCTTCTTTCTCATGTCATCTAGGTAAGGCGATCTACCATAACCCATATTGCATCTTGACCTTCCTTGGTCTAGGGGAGACTTATCACAACATCCATAATGATGAACTCCCATTCCCTCTCAGTGACTCTTTTGTCCTCTATATCGATACCATTGGGGTTCGTCCTTTACCTCCTGGCTTGCATGGCCATATACCACATGCAACTTTATCCAAAGTCCTACTGTCACTTATCATCTTGGTGGTACGGTGTATGGTGATCTTAAAATCATGATCTCCTATATGTCATGATTCCTCAAGATCGATTCCTCAGAAACCCTAAACCACTCTAGTCGGGGTTTCATCACCTTCTTTTCCAAAGAAGTGCATCCGAGGTTTTACCACCATCCTTTCATTGCATCAAGGACTAGACTGGCTAACCAAACAACCATTAACTTGTTCAACAGATCTCATTACATCGGAGTATTAGACAAACATATCTCCTTTCCAAACTTAGGGTTATCCTAACAACCTCTTCTAGCTTCTAGCCAAACTAGTCAGATACATCTCAACTAGAACATCCATTACCTTAGGTATTAGGTAACATTGAAGACATACACTTCCACACATTTCACTTATCATCTCAAACTCGAATTCTAAGTCTATCTTTATTGAGAACACTTTGAGCTCATATTCTTGGTGATCAAACTCAATCTTGTACCACTTGCAAATTCCTCATAGCTCGTGTTAAAACATCCTCACAAGATGATTACCTTAATATTCTTACTGTTTGTAAACCATCCATGTATTATTCACTCCACAAGGGTATGTTATCATCTCTGTCCCCATATCTCATGGAAACGTTCCAACCCACATCAGCTTTATCCTTTGTGTATGGCATGCGTACTGTCCTATCTCTCTCTCCCATAACAAGAGGAAATAAGCATTTGGCTGCAGTCCAAATACAGAGTTCTTCCTGTTCCAAGAGTAGAGATGGTACATCCCACCTTGCCAGTACACCTTTAAATCTAAGTTGAAACTTGCCGTTTATGCCTCTATATTACAATCATCTTTCTATCAAAGTTACCTCCATGGAAAATTGGTTTCGAACCTACTTGGGTCACCACACAATCCTTGGTCATCTCCTCTAGGTCTATAGGGTGCCGACACTTTTAGGGTCATCCCTCTTCCCTTATGCATCCAGAGAGTGCCCAATGTTGGTTTTTAAAGGGAGACGGAAAAGGCAGCGAAAACAAAAAATATTTCTCCCCAAACCCATACCGAGGAAACACGTCAACGTCTATATATTAGGAAAGGATGGTTTGTGGAATCATACCTTGTCCCGAGGCTTGCTCGACGACAATACCTCGCACAATGCACGGTCTTCAACTCCAGTCTTGGACGGCGTATGTGCAGCTCCTGGTCGTACCGGGACTGACTCCTCCTCCTCCTACCGGACTGTCGGATGACAGTTGTCCTCCTGAGCGGAAGTGTCCTCCCACCTCTGTAGTAGTCCATACGGACCACCTGGAACTCCACACTCCTTGTCCCACAAGGAAGTGGAAGGAGTCGCACCCTCCTGTTGACGTACTAGTCGCCAACACACTCTCCTGCCTCCAGTTGCAACTGCAATTTTCCTTACCTTGCTGCACCTCCCTTTGCGGGAAGCACTTGCTCGGGCTCTCTCTCAGTTACCAAAACCAGAGAGAACGACAACTTTGCAGAGCAATTGGTTGCACTGAGTTGTTCTTTGAGAAGCCCCCAATACCCCTATATATATAGGAGGGTCATGGGACAGGGTTCTCTGTCCCGTGTAATATGGGACTAAACGCAGGAGTAGAAGGGTTCAAGATTTTCCACAAAAGCAACCAACTCACAACCTGAACTGATCGTTTCACAACTGAAACGGTCGGTTGGGACCTTGAACCGATCGGTTCACAAGTGAACCGGTCAGTTGGGGTTCCTAATCAGTTCCCGATTGACTTTCCTTCTTTTGTTTCCAATTGGTATCGAATACCAATCCTATTTCCCAATCAAATTGGGCAATTTGAAATGAAAGGAAAATTCTCACCAATCCTACTTTCCCAAGTTGCTCGATTGCACCAGTTGAATCGATTGTTTCAACACTTGAAGCAATCGGTTCACCCTGGACTTGAGCCAATCGGCTCAACACTTGAGCCGACCGGTTCACCAACCTTAGCCGACCGGTTCAACACTTGAGCCGATCAGTTGGGAGTGCAGGTTGTGCAGAATCAGTCAATTGCGATTTTAATCAATCCGATACTCCAATCAATGGGTCCAACACCTTGAACAATATGATATTGAGCTATCGATTAATTGAGTGTTTAATTGAACTACTAAACTCCTTTAGTAATCAATCTAAACATTGCTTGTGGACAAAACTCCTCTTCCAGGTTAAATCCTATGTGTGTGACCCTGCAGGTCCATTTCACGTTGGCAGTGAAAGTCCATAACACTTATGACTTCACAAGCAAAGAGAGGTGCCTAGTCACACATCATTGCTACCCAAGTGAAAGTAGAAAGTTGGAGAACAACTTTCATCCTACAATCCGTGAATGGTGTTACAGTGAATGTATAATTCCTTTGTCACTGATATCCTGAATGAACTCAAGGCATGGAACAGTCATCCTGTCAACGTTCATTCACTTTCTTGATCTCAGAGTAGATTGAAGGAGATATGTATGACATCAATATCACATACCGATTCACACATGCGTGTGCACGCCTATCTCAATCCTACTCATCAAGTGGCCTTGGATATCAAACTTCCTCAGGAGGGACAAATCCCATATCTATCACTCACCCCTCAAAATCCCCATGTGTCAAAGCCACCCAATCATCACCTTTATAACAACCCATGTTTCAGGACTGCGTTTGATGATGTCAAAGTGTGCCCAACAACATGTGTCGAGTGTAGTGATTTTAGGTCACAGAATCACACTCACCACCATCACTGTGAGTACTGACTGTGACTACCATCTCATGGTTCCATGTGTCAAACTCACGGTGGGTCTGTCCGGTACACTTGTTCTCTAACAAGTACCTATGTGTTTGGTTTGATATCTCTATATCATGACTAATGAGATTCTATCATCAACCAACACCACAATCTAGTCTTGTGTGTCATTGTTGTCTATCTACCTTCCACAATGACATCCGGCTAGGGACATAACAAGAATGTACAAACTCTTAGCATCCGTATGATCTCATCGTTCATGTCATGAACCTGAAGGCATACGTCATTGAGTACTGTCATTCTCTATACATTCAATCGGTTCTATCACTATCTCATATGACTGAACCAGAAAGAATTGGAAGCTTGCCATTGATGTTTATCAAATCAATATTAATGCATCCCACCAATCATCCCATGATTGGATCTCATGGCATACATACCAACAGACTCCCACTTGCACTGCGAGCCAATCACTCTTGAATCATATTCATAGTGTTATTCAAACATGTCCCACATGTTACTGTGCTCTAGTGCCAACATAGTGAGTAATGGCAACACCTTGCCAAAGTCAGTATAAATTGCATGTCTCTCATCTCTTCGTTGTACGTCGCACGTATGAGATGGAGTTGCCGTAATATGGGATCTAGTATTCCATTGCTAACCTTTAGCCACATTGCATGATCAAGGATTCCAGACTTGTCATCAATGAGTGGAATATAAGTTCATCTCATGAACTTTCAGATCTGTATAGTAGCCACTGCTGTTCACTAACACACAGATACTCGACATTTCCCTTTTAAATGGTTTTATTGGAACACTTCCAATTATCAACAAACTTTCACTTTTATACATCCTATGTATATTTTGCGATTAATTTTCTGTCCTTTTGGAAGTTCGCATCAATGTAACTCTTTACATCAAACTCTTCCTTATCTCCATAGACCTAGTACTTAACAAGTACTTATCAAGTTCTCATGGTATTCCAGTAACCCTTACTGGAAGCAGACATACATCCACTCGTCATGTCCCACATACGAGTTATCAGGATGAGCACATCATATTGTCATGTCCTACATACAAGATGATGAATGCATTTTATTCTTGCCATGTCATACATGCAAGACAATGGGATGATTACATACATGATAGATCCATATCTATTCTTAGTGTTCCCATTCTTCATAAGAATTGGACACTTGGCCTTGGGATACTAATATCCATATATCATGGACAAGTGTTCTCCCACTGAATCTGTGCATACTGAACCCTTCAGTACAGATTGCCAATGAATGCTTTCTCTTTCCAGGTCAAGAGATTTTTCGAGAACTATCTCTATAGATCTCTATTCCTATCATATAGGAAAACATCTCTATCTTCCTTAAAGATAATTTCCACTTTTGGATTTCCATTTTAGAACATTTCCATTTCACATCAACATGTGGAATGTGAATATGCTCCCACTAAATCATAGATCCCTTCTTTATCTTTGACATATCAGTCAAACCCTTTGACTATATCATCAAAGTAAAGATCCAATTTTGAGTTGCTTGTACTCAATCAATCATATTGATTAGTCCATTGTAACTTTTAGACTTCATTTGCATTAGTGGATTCATAAACCTTATAGGTTGTGTCACGTACACATCCTGGTTTTATTCCTCATAGGAATGCGGTTTTAGTATCCATATGCAAAATGTCTTAGTCATTAAGTTGCAATTAACAAACATCATCCTTCTTAAAAATGTTATCCATGTGTCTTAACACTTAAGACTTATTTGCACTTATGGATATGATCCAATGAGTGCTACCATCAAGGTCATACCTTATGGCTCACATGGAAGTCATTTAGGATGTAATGGTTTTATACCATAACTCAAAATATGATTCCTCATATTCATCTAGATAGTTGACTCATCATATGAACAATTCATCACATAGATAATTGAGGTGTATCTATCAAGGATATACAAACTCACAACTCCTTGTGATTCTTAATGTCCTTTATTAGTGTGGGGTATTCTTTTATTAAGAAGAATTCAGTTATTTTGATAATCATTCTCTAACTCCTTAGAGTATGATTCCTTCTTGATTTAGACATCACCATGCCTTAATCATGAGTTCACTATGATACACTATCATAATCACTCATAAGGATCTCAAACATTTGGTCCAAGTATTTCATTCATTGATCTCATCAAGAATTAATACTTTACCAAATTTGTACTTCATCTATGATAATCTTGAACACTTCAAGATATTCATATTGGTATTTCTCTAAACACCATTTGAAGTATTAGCATTTGTTCCAATAGGTATGTAAATACATCACATGTATTATACCTAATAGGATAATCATTCTCCCACTATATTAGTGAAGATTGATTAATCATGTCCAAGATATTCATGTCTCTTACTGGTTCTCTAAACAAAAGAGTCTAGATTTATCCATCATATGGAAACTAGAAATGAATTTCTCATGATTGATGCTAATTTGATTGTTTGAGTTATCTATAACTTTTAGGTATCATTTTATCTTATGCATATCAAATACCACAAGATAAACAAGGCATTTCCATAAAGATCATATCTTTGAGACTGAAACATCAACTTTATTAATTGCCATAATTGTCATACAATATGCAAAAATAAAGTGTTTCTATCTATTGGAAAAATATGAAATAGTAGTTCTCAACTCTATTTCTTGCCCTTTAGGCTGAAATAAACTGAAAGATACTCCTATCTATGGCAGCAACACTTGCTCCAATGATGGGTGCTTCTTTCTTGGTCCTTTCACAAAGGCCATCACTTCTTTACAGATTTTGCATATCATATATGATAGATCTATATCTTGGTATCATATACCTCAGATAAAGAAGCAGTTCATTTCATGATACCTTAGGTGGAGATCTCCATCCCCTCCTTCATCTTCTTTTGTTCTTCCAGATATAGAGGGCAATCCCTCATACACCCTTTCCCCATGTGCCTTGAGGCTGAAGACGGCTTGGATTGCTGGCTTGCATCAGAATACTTCTTTGCTTTTCCCTTATCCTTGCTCTTAAGAATTACCTTTCTCTTTGATCACTTCAAAGATTATGGTTTATCTTTCTTCATCTTTGCCTCTACTATCCTCAACATGTCCAACAACTCTGTCAACGCTTGTCAAAGTTGTTCATGTTGTAGCTTGTCATGAATTGTATGATTCTCGCAACTTTTGCAGTATCATACCAATAGCCAACCCTTGGCTCAGAGGGAATCCTTCTTAGTCAGGTTTTCCACATACCCAATCACATTGAGTGTGTGAATACCTTACTGATCTCCTTCTTCCATGACATACTAGGACAGTGTCTTGGAGACATCATATGTCTCATGTTGTCTCTGCAACTCATAGTTCAGAGAACACAACGTCAAGCACTCCTCATCAATGTCATCCTCGGTATGCTTCCATAAGCATACTTTCAGCCATTGATGTGGTGGGATCGAGTTCATCTGGTATAACCAGGACTTAGAGCTTTCGCTCTTTGATTGAGAACACTTCTCATCGTCCTAACCAATCGTGGAATTATTTCCATTTAATTTGTTGGTCTCTAAGACCGATCGCAAATAATGTGATTTGTTGATTAACCATTTATTTTAACAAAAGGAAATATATGCAATTTTAGTCCAAAACTCTTTTGACTTGTTTGATTGATTTCAAAAGTTGACGATAAAAATTAGGCCTTTAATTAATTATCGCTCCCACTATTTTACTTCAAATTGATAGCCCTCACCATCAATTCGGAAGATTGCAGCGTACAATCTTCTAGTGGGTAAGATCCTGAAATCCTCTACGTCATGAGTCAGCTAGGGCTGATCGCCCACAACTTAGATCTCTCAGGTAGGAAACTTTTGCCAATTGCATCATATGCAACTCTTGATAAGATGTCATATGAAACTCCTTGCCATGAGCATCTCCATGCGTCAAGGTGCTAGATCCTATCTAGGTCACCTTGTTAAGTCCGACCCAAAGCAAACACGATGAACATGCACCCTGCTAGGGCAAACCCACACATTCATCCTTCATGCTTCCACGAGATAGACGGGGCACCATGCTAGGGCGTGCCCACACTTGGTCGATCAAGCTTTTCATGTGTGTCGCATTTGGAAGGCATCTAAAACTTAATATTTAATGAGGGATTTGGTTTTATATACATATACATATCCAATCACCACAATATATAGTACGTATCATATACATGCTATATCCCACAAAACATGCAAAACGATAAAAGCGATGATTATGGCCATCCTAATGTGATTCCTCGAGCCAAGAGGAATCACGATCATCTAGGTCTACATCACATGCAACCTGTACAAGATGAAATCTGTGCCTTTGCCTTTCGAGTTGATCAACTCATATTATGAATGATCTGCTCTCTCTGGCCGGTTGTCTGGGTGCCACCAGCCGATCGGTTGGCTCCTCCAACAGATCGGTTCGCCTGGTCGTCGTACATCTCTTCATGGCCGCCACCCGCTCGTCTCGCTCCTCGAACCGGTCATCAACCGATCGGTTCACTCCTTGAACCGATCATCTGGAACGTCAACCGATCGGTTCACACCTTGAACCGATCATTTTAGCTGTCATCAGATGTCTGCCGGTCTTCGAAATAACAGGAAATAAAATCTATCCTATTTTTACATTGCTTAAAAGGGAAACCCCGAGTTACATTCGGGGGGAGCAAAGGTAGGAAAGAATCTCGAATTATTTCGAGTTACATCAAGAATAGGAGAAAGGGAAGATCGGTGCACAGACCGAGATGCAAGCAACCACAAACAACCACACACAGATAGGGGTTTATAGGCCATAATCATGCTATACATCCACCACAAAACTTGTTTAAGGGCAACACGTATCAAGTGCATTAATAATAGATATCATATATGTAATTGGGATTTGTGGATTTAGGATTGGACATGCATAAAGCCAATATTATTCGCATCGCATGCAATAAATAAAGGCGACAAACCAAAATCGATCATATCGATATTCCTAAAATATAGAGCAGTTGACGTGGCTCTGATACCACTGTTGGGTTTTAAAGGGAGACGGAAAAGGCAGCGGAAACAAAAAAATTTTCTCCCCAAACCCATACCGAGGAAACGCGTCAACGTCTATATATTAGGAAAGGATGGTTTATGGAATCTTACCTTGTCCCGAGGCTTGCTCGGCGACAATACCTCACACAATGCGCGGTCTTCAACTCCGGTCTTGGACGGCATCTGTGCAGCTCTTGGTCGCACCGGGACTGACGACTCCTCCTCCTACCGGACTGTCGGATGACAGTTGTCCTCCTGAGCGGCAGTGTCCTCCCGCCTCTATAGTAGTCCACACAGACCACCTGGAAGTCCACACTCCTTGTCCCACAAGGAAGTGGAAGGAGTCTCACCCTCCTGTTGACGTACTCGTCGCCAACACACTCTCCTGCCTCCAGTTGCAACCGCAGTTTTCCTTCCCTTGATGCACCTCCCTTTGTGGGAAGCACTTGCTCGGGCTCTCTCTCGGTTACCAAAACCAGAGAGAACGACAACTTTGCAGAGCAACTGGTTGCACTGAGTTGTTCTTTGAGAAGCCCCCAATACCCCTATATATAGGAGGGTCATGGGACAGGGTTCTCTGTCCCGTGCAATACGGGACTAAACGCAGGAGTAGAAGGGTTCGAGATTTTCCACAAAAGCAACCAACTCGCAACCTGAAGCGATCATTTCACAACTGAAACAGTCGGTTGGGACCTTGAACCGATCGGTTCACAAGTGAACCGGTCAGTTGGGACAGCTCAACCGATCAGTTCACAAGTGAACCGGTCGGTTGGGGTTCCTAATCGGTTCCCGATTGACTTTCCTTCTTTTGTTTCCAATTGGTATCGAATACCAATCCTATTTCCCAATCAAATTGGGCAATTTGAAACGAAAGGAAAATTCTCACCAATCCTACTTTCCCAAGTTGCTCGGTTACACCAGTTGAATCGATTGTTTCAACACTTGAAGCAATCGGTTCACCCTGGACTTGAGCCGATCGGCTCAACACTTGAGCCGATCGGCTCAACACTTGAGCCGACCGGTTCAGCAACCTCAGCCGACCGGTTCAACACTTGAGCCGATCGGTTGGGAGTGTAGGTTGTGCAGAATCAATCAATTGCGATTTTAATCAATCTGATACTCCAATCAATGCGTCCAACACCTTGAACAATATGATATTGAGCTATCGATTAATTGAGTGTTTAATTGAACTACTAAACTCCTTTAGTAATCAATCTAAACATTGCTTGTGGACAAAACTGCTCTTCCAGGTTAAATCATATGTGTGTGACCCTGCAGGTCCATTTCACGTTGGCAGTGAAAGTCCATAACACTTATGACTTCACAAGTAAAGCGCGGTGCCTAGTCACACATCATTGCTACCCAAGTGAAAGTAGAAAGTTGGAGAACAACTTTCATCCTACAATCCGTGAATGGTGTTACAGTGAATGTATAATTCCTTTGTCACTGATATCCCGAATGAACTCAAAGCATGGAACAGTCATCCTGTCAACATTCATTCACTTTCTTGATCTCAGAGTAGATTGAAGGAGATATGTATGACATCAATATCACATACCGATTCACACACGCGTGCGCACACCTATCTCAATCCTACTCATCAAGTGGCCTTGGATATCAAACTCCCTCAGCAGGGACAAATCCCATATCTATCTTTCACCCCTCAAAATCCCCATGTGTCAAAGCCACCCAATAATCACCTTTATAACAACCCATGTTTCAGGACTGCGTTTGATGATGTCAAAGTGTGCCCAACGACATGTGTTGAGTGTAGTGATTTTAGGTCAAAGAATCACACTCACCACCATCACTGTGAGTACTGACTGTGACTACCATCTCATGGTTCCATGTGTCAAACTCACGGTGGGTCTGTCCGATACACTTGTTCTCTAACAAGTACCTATGTGTTTGGTTTGATATCTCTATATCATGACTAATGAGATTTTGTCATCAACCAACACCACAATCTAGTCTTGTGTGTCATTGTTGTCTATCTACCTTCCACAATGACATCCGACTAGGGTCATAACAAGAATGTACAAACTCTTAGCATCCGTATGATCTCATCGTTCAGGTCATGAACCTGAAGGCATACGTCATTGAGTACTGTCATTCTCTAGACATTCAATCTGTTCTATCACTATCTCATATGACTAAACTAGAAAGAATTGGAAACATGCCTTTGATGTTTATCAAATCAATCTTAATGCATCCCACCAATCATCCCATGATTGGCTCTCAGGGCATACATACCAACACCCTACTCATCTGCCATTTGGGTCCCATGAGTTCATGAAGGTGATCAATCTCCTAACCCAAGGCCCTGAGACAATGATAGTTGTTACCTCCCGACCCTATGGTCTTGTGGAACTAGGGAATTAGGCAACTACCACCTCCATCGGTCTTATCCCTACCTAACCCTAGGATAGACTTAGGATTCCATTTATAGTACATGTCCAACTTAGAACCTTACCCAAGCCTTCATCATCTCTCTTTGTATATATGGGTAGACATTCATCCTCTCATAGGGGTCATGGTGGCCTGCCTACCTTGGTCAAGCCCCATACTGGTTACCTCCGTGGTAACACATCCAAATGCACTTAGAGATGGATATCTATGGGTCTACAGGTTCATTTTCATACCATGTACTTTTCACCTAGCTTCTCAAGATCCTATGAGACCTCTTTAGGTTACCTTAAACCAACAAAACTAATATAAACCCTACCAAAGGGGTCTCTCTCCCAGGATGGGAGGAAAACTATCTCTTGACAACAAAGTCACAAAAGCTCTTAGGTCTAGGGTTTACATCCACATGAGCCTAGTTAACCCTAGCGAGCTATTAAGGCATAAGAAGATCACCTACTGAACCATGCTAGGTCATACTTGTCCTCTTTCCTCCATGCTGGATCAAGATCATACCTTCCTTTATCATCAACCTAGCTGTGAGGGGTTCATCAAACATACCTTAAACTTAAGGGGCTTCCCTTTTCCTCTATACATGAGGAGTACCATGCTCGAAACTATATCAACTTAATTCTCATCATGAGCATTAGGTATACCACTTCCCCTCTTAGGCCTAGGAACCTTAGGTTCACTTTTAGGTGTCCAACTGCATGCTCTATCTCTTAACCATGAATCAAGCTTGCAAAAGGCATGACATACAATTCCTGTCATCCTTCAACTCGAGCAACACTTAGAGTTGGATCCTCCTTAAGGACAAACAATACGGTACAAGGCCGCATAACCTGTTACAAATCCTCTTCAGGGTATACAGAACATATTCTTCCTTTCTCAGAAGGTAAACACTTATACCATAGGCACATAGGTGCCAGAAACCTCATCCTCCCTCTAGGGTTTGGTCCCTCCCATGGCATCCAAGACATCATCAACCTCTAGGGATCAAGCATGTGGTGACCACTATACTCCACTTAGGTCGCATCATCCTCAACTCTCAACTTCTCCTCATATCTCAGAGTCTAGGATTCTAACCTTCTTGTTGGGTTTCCTGCTCTCTCTCTAGAACTAACCCTACAACTAACCTCACCATTAGAGGTCCTCTCTTCATGAAGGACCAACCTCGAAAGCATGCCCCTACCTGGTTGAAGCCTATGTTCAACTTATGTTCGGTCAAGGTTATCCATAGTTATTTAAGCTTATTTCATAAGCCATCCTTCACTCTCTCCTGGTTAGGGTTTCAACCCATTGCTCACACTACTAGCATACTTTGGGTGCATGATATGCCCTACTCGCATAAGCCCATAGAGTTTCTACAGGTCCTTCACTAACATCATCATCGAAGGAGCTATCCATTACTCTAACATGCACGACCCTTCCCAGGGTTGGGTTACCAGAGGTATTAGGTCATCCAACCTCTCATGGCTCATATGTCATCCAATGCATGTCCATCCAAACACCCGATCGACCATGACATCTAACTCATCATGTCATCTCTCTCTCTAACCTTCACTTAGGGTTAGGGTTAACATCATCCTAAAAGGATGTGCCATGTCTCTACTTTTAATGGGGGCCTCTTCCTCTAAGACTAACTCTCTCTACTCATCCTCCCGACAAGGAGGTCTATCCTCAGGTCTCTCCTGAGGGCATGACAACTTATGTCATACGACCTAAACATGTATCTATTCTTTAGTTTACACTTACTCTATTAAGCTTGTGTCTGTGACATCTTAATTACATGCTTTTCATTAATTTGATGGAGGATTCCTTAGACCCTATTAATCTTATCCATACCTCAAGAGGGTGAGGAAAAGAGAGAAAACCCTAATCCTTAATGTGACATCCCCGACCTGGGTTAAGAGATACCCTAAGAGTTTTGCATAAATATGTAATTAAACACCTGTGATTAACTCTTGGCATGTAATTAATTTCCTGAGGAACATGCTTTCACTTTGCTGCCCTTTTTACACAAGTTTTAGTACTGTTTTGTAATGCAGGGACCTATGTGCAAATTACCCAATCAGAGGGGTTAACTTGCATTTTTTTCACATGTTGAGATGTTCCTCAGGTGATGAGACATCATATCGATGAATATGATAAGGTATGATGTATCCTCCAAGCTTGGGCATCGAGATGCAGCTTGTGGAGCAATCCTTGTGCCTGAAACCCTAATTTTGGTGTAAAGTGCAATTTACCCAAAATGTGGGGTGCAACTTGTAAAATGAATCTTCTAGAGTATCTTGTGTGATTCTTGACATCCTTTATAGTAAAAATGATGAATATGGCACTTCACTAGTTAATCAGATAAGATGAATAATTTTGGTAAAAAGATCGCCAAGTTTTAAGTAAGAAACCCTAAGTATGTGTACCTTAGTGATAAGGTGACCTTTTCCTTGCCTTTGGACCCTTGTTTTAATAAGGTTTCTCACCTAGTGAAGGGGGAGGGACGTGCAAGAAAGAAAGGAGGGGCCTAGTTGAGATATGGAGGAAACTAGATGTCCTTTTGGTGAAACTTGTCCTAGCTATATATACAACCTTCCTTGCAAACAAATGAATGTTCCCTTCATTCCTTCCCTTCCCCACCTCGTTTGGTCCATCCAAGGTAGAGATTGGGAGCTAGAGGAGACGACCATCTTGTTCCAAGGTAAGGAGAGACCATCTTCTAGCTCGGTTCCATGGAGGAAAATGGTTCTTAAGGTTGTTTTTGTGGTCATCTTACCTAGGTTTCTTGTTCTAGCCGACCTTCCCCAACCTTTCCTTAGAGAAAAGTCTTTCCCCGACCAGTGGAGCTCAAGGTGCCATTAAATACTTGAGATCTTGGAAGCTTGGATCTCTAAGGACATCCATAAGGCGGGTTTTATATCTCTAAACCTCTTGTTTCCTTAATGCATATACTTGTTCGTATTAGTAGTAGCTAGTTCTTCTTCTCCCCCAACTTCTTGGCCTTCTTGTAAGCAAATCCATAGAGAAAACCGACATGTCTTGAGGTTCAAGACAATGGGCGTGAATACCTAGGTCACTTTACCAAATGACCTTGGACCATTTGGTCCAAACGGTTTGCAAACCGTTTGAAATCAAACAGTCTCACAACCGTTTGATTTCATGCGGTCTTGCAAGACCGTTTGGAATCAAACAGTCTCAAGACCATTTGGAAGAGTTGACCAAGGGAGGACCATTTGGAGGTCTGTTGTACACATATTGAATTAAATAACTCCAAAGAATTGAAGCCTAATTGCAAACCAATCTCATGTTGAAGGCACTTCAACCCTCTAATCCCTAATCGATTGAAATTGCTGAATTCAAGGATAGGTTTTGGTGAACCTTGGGTTGAAGGGCCCAAACGGTCTCAAGATCGTTTGGGGGTTCATCCAAATGGTCTCAAGATCGTTTTGTGACAACCCAAGACCGTTTGGTGGTCTAGGGTTAAGGCAATTTGATGAATTTATGACCTAATCACAGTAGATTGAGTAATTGAACAAAAGTGCTGATTTTAGACCTAATTAGGGTTCAACCCGCATCAACTTGACCTATATTTTGGTGGCACTTTGGGCAAACGGTCTCAAGAACGTTTAGAGGGTGTCCAAACGGTCTCAAGACCGTTTGGGCCAAGTTTGGGCCCAATTGAGTGCCAATTGATAGGTTCAACTTCATTTGAAACCCTAATTATCAATGTTGAAGGTTAATTGTTGATAAACCCTAATTCAATCGGATTCAACCCCAATTGGTTAGCAATTGAGGGTCAATTGAGTGTCCAATTAGTTGAGGGTAACCCTAATTAACTCAATTGACAAGTGGTTATCAAGGATGTGGCCAATTGGAGGCTTCAACATGAGAAACCCTAACCAATTACAACCTTGGAGACACTTTGGAGGTCCATGCGGTTTTGAGCCCATTTGGACCAAACGGTCTCAAGACCGTTTGGGCTCAAACGATCTCAAAGTCGTTTGGACCAATCGATCTCAAGATCGTTTAAGATCAAACGGTTTCAAGTCGCATAGCTTCAAATGGTTTGGAGGTCAACTTTCCCAAACGGTCAACGCACCCATGCGGTCTTGGTGATCCATGCGGTCTTGAAGGTCAAACTATCCAAACGGTCAATGCCCCCAAATGGTCTCAAGACCGTTTGGAGGTTGAAGGTTGAAACCGTTTGGAGACTTTTAAGGTTGATTTTGCTTAATCGTTTGAAGGTGTAATTGGTTCAATGGTGGTCTAATCTAAACCCTAATGGTACCCTAGGACATTAAGGGACTAAGTGACTAATGGATTGACCCATGATGGTGATCAATGGTGTACTTTACCATTATGCCCTTAAAGGGTTCAACTAAAGGATACCTTGTTTTAATCAAACCCTAATGACATGATAGTGGTGATTTGGCTTATGATAATCAATGAGGACTTGACCCAACCTGGTCTAGAGTGGTGTAATCACCATCTATTAGTAAGAGGAGAGAGAAAGTACCATTTATGGTTGAAACTCAAGTAAAGTACCTTCAATGTGTATAATTGTGCATGATTAGGGTATGATCCACCTATGTGAGATCATGGAAACCCTAATTATGATAATTGATGAATCTTAATCTAATCTGAGGGCATCAATGGTGATGTTCCTCATACATGATGATGTTATGAGTTCAATTCACCATGAAATGAATAGTAAACCCTAATTCTAGGGTGATAACATGTAATGTGAATAGTAAACCCTAATTGACAAGAAATCAAGGAACCTAACTCTTGTAAAAGTATGAAGGTACAACTCCTGATATGAATTGTTTACTGTTATTAGTTGGATTAACCATGCAGGTTCTTATATGATGATGATCATATCCAGGTAAGGATTATGATACCATATTCATTGAAAGCATGTTATTAGCTTTAAGAATAGTGAAATACCCTGTTGCCTGGTAAGTGGCATCACATGAGATGATAGGCTGTAAGAGACATGAATATCATCAAGGTCATGATAAATAGATGACTTGTGATGAAATGATAATTAATGTGAGTTAGGCTTGTTACATTTAGTATTCTACTTTCATAGCTGCTATGCTAATGATTAATGTTTGAGAACATGTATGATGTTAAAAGAATACTGAAATGTACCTAACTAATCAAGTATAACCATACCATGTAGAGCCCTGATCATAGATCCATCATTGTCAGGTGTAAAATGATGGTGAAACAGGTTTTCCTAAGGGAACTCCTGGAGCGCATACTTTTGAGTATGTGGGGGAGATGGACGCATATATCCTTACGTCCTAGTGTAGGGGTTGATGTGGATGTCTCATAATCCATCAGAACTACACTATGTGTTTATGCCGGGTTGATGTATCACTAATCACCCGAGGAATTTGTGATGCCACCTCGATGAAGATAAACATGAGATCTTTTGATGGTGAAGAGAGTACAGAACGCCACTGTGACTCTAATAGCGAAGGACCAGAGTACCCTGGTGAGCTATAGTGGAAGAGACAATGGATGTCCTACATGTTGAACCTCAACCTGGATGGGGAAGTTGAAGGTCATGAGAATCTGGCTCTTTCGATGACCTTGTATGATACCGAGGCGACTTAACAGTGGTCGGTTGGAGTTTGAGCGGTACACCTCATCTCCACAGGGCATAATGTTGTTTGTAAAACATAATCAGCCGATTAGTATAATTGCTTAGATTGAACAACGAAAAGAAATGATTGATACTGCCTTGAATATAATGTTTCTGCTGCCTACTCGGCATACATGTCTTTCATATTGCTCCTTAGAAATAATTGCTACTTATCTACTCCTAAGTCTGTCTTGTAGGATAAACTACCTTGCTTATGATGTTTTCCTTTTCTAGAAAGCTTCTGGCGTAGAGTTATAACTCTCGCTGGGACAATTATCTGTAATTGTCTCACCCCGTAGGTTTCACCCTTTTAGGTGGTCATCGAGGACGAAGAAACCAGTATGTAGGAGAGCAGTATCAGGAGCAACATCAGGGGAAGCAGTGAGCCTCAGGTGGATACCCTGGTTGATCAGTTAGTTAGATAGAAGTCTTATGTCGTCTTTGTACACTCAGGTCCCGGGAGTTAGATCTGAGATTTTGAATTTTGGAGTCTTGATATTTTTTGTATGATTTGTATATGTTCACTCAAGAAGTGACTTGTCAGAGATGTAAACTGCTTATCGTACTTTTATGAATGGTGGGTCATGCTTTCAGGATCTTTTCTCGAAAAGTTTTAAATTTTTTGTGATTTTTCGCATTCCGCCGTTAATCGACTCACTTCCGCTATGTTATTTCATGTTTTGGAGTTCAGAGCCTACAATTAAGTGGTATCAGAGCCCTAGGTTCGCTGAGTCTACAGAGACATAGGACTTAGGGTGTCAAGTCTATCCTTAGTGTTCCTTCTTATCTAATAGAGTCTTCTGCTCCTCAGGAGAAGAAGATATATAAGGATGTCTGAGCCACATTAGGAATCTGAAAGCAAGCATAGCGTAGCTGCACCTCAAGGCAGTGCAAGGGTTCCAGCGATAGAGCAGCCAGTGTCTGAGCCACCTATACAGCCACCCCCGTTTGACCTGGCAGATATGGCGAACCCGGCTGTTCAAGCCTTGTTCAGGCAGTTCTTGGTTGCCATGACACATATCACTGACAGGATGCCCATGCCTGCACCCAGGGCACCTGCTCAGCACGAGGGCCAGAGTGTCGGAAAGACGTTCGAGCGGCTTCGCAGAGTCAGAGCGACCGAATATTTCAGCATAGCTGACCCTACAGATGCGGACTTGTGGTTGACCGAGCTGGAGAAGGCTTTCAAAATCCTGACCATCCCCGAAGCGGAGAAGGTGAGACATGTTGTCTATCTTCTCAAAGGAAGTGCTGGCCACTGGTGGAATATGGAAGAGCAGAAGCGACCTGGAGTAGAGGTTACCTGGGAAGAGTTCCGCCGGGAGTTTGTTAACCGATACTTCCCAAAGACCTTCCTGGATGAGAAGATCTCTCAGTTCGAGAGATTAAGACAAGGAATGATGAACGTCAGCGAGTACGAGGCCAAGTTTATGGAGTTGCTGTGGTTCTGTCCGCACATGGCTGCCACAGAAGAAGAAAGAATCAGGAGGTTTGAAAAGGGTTTGAATGCCGACCTGTCTACTCCCGTGTCCGCTCTTGAGAACCGGGAGAGATTCGCTACCTTCGTTGAGTCAGTCCGAAGGATAGAGAGGTCGGTAGTCGAGAAGAGGCAAACCCACAAGAGGTACCCACAATTCCAAGCGTCTTCATCTAGAGACTTTAAGAAGCCTAGATCCTCTGCACCTAACCCTCCACCACCCAGATCTACCCCTCAGACTCAGTGGTCCCCAAGTAGAGGTAGAGGACGGAGTCTACCACCTCAAGAGACCCACATTTTGGCATCGGTATCGGTCACCGGACCCTCTAGGCCTCAGCAAGACAGGAGCTGCTACAACTGTGGGAAGGTAGGTCACCTGATGAAGGACTGCAGGTCCAAGCCTGTCAGTGTGACACAACCTCAAAGACAAAGTCAACAGGGGTCTCAGAGAAGACAGTTTCAGGGAACATCTAGGGGACGTGGACAGGCGTCCCAGGCCGGATCGTCAACACCAACCCAACCTCAGGCGACAGCGAGGTTCTATGCTATGAACCCACCAGATGCAGTGGTCAATCCACGGGTTGTGGCAGGTCAGATGGAACTTTTATATTCTGATATGTCTAAATCCTGTGTTGTATCTGTTTTGATTGACCCAGGTGCTACGCACTCCTTTATCACTCGAAGAGTGATTCGTAATTGCTATATGACAGTTAGACATAGGGCTGATAGTTTGTTGCTCGAGACTCTGTTGAGTGGGTCTGCTGTGTTGCGGGAGGTATGCTCTCCCTGCATCCTTTTCTTTTCTGGTCATCGCATTCAAGTGGACCTTATACCACTTGATATGCAAGGATTCGATATAATCCTTGGGATGGATGCCTTGGAAAGGTATAGGGTTGTCTTGGATTGTGAATCCAAGAAGGCTGTGTTTGCTGATGATAGCAACACATGGATCTTTCAAGGAGAGAGAAAGATTCTGCCCACCTGACTTGTGTCAGCTTTGGTTGCTGAGAAGTTGATGAGGCAAGGATGTCATGCATTCTTAGCCCATGTGGTAGACACTACCATGGAGGGCCCCACCCTTGCTGAAGTTCCTATTGTCAGGGAATTCGAAGACGTATTCCCTGAAGAACTTCCTGGTGTACCGCCGCCTAGGGAAATTGATTTTGAAATCAAGTTGGTTCCAGGTACACAACCCATAGCCCAGACACTGTATAGGATGGCGCCCGCTGAGATGGCAGAACTCAAGAAACAGCTTCAAGAGTTGCTCGAGAAGGGTTTTATCCGACCAAGCGCTTCACCTTGGGGTGCTCCGGTCTTGTTTGTTAAAAAGAAAGATGGGTCAATGCGCCTATGCATTGACTACAGACAACTTAATAAAGTAACGATAAAGAATAAGTACCCTCTGCCAAGGATTGATGATCTCTTCGACCAGTTGCGTGGATCGTCCGTCTTCTCGAAGATAGACTTGAGGTCTGGATATCATCAAATCCGTATTAAGGACAGTGACATACCCAAGTCTGCCTTTAGGACAAGGTATGGTCACTATGAGTTCACAATTATGTCGTTTGGTCTAACTAATGCACCAGCTGCATTCATGGAACTCATGAATAGAATCTTCCGACCCTTCCTCGATCAGTGTGTTGTCATCTTCATAGATGATATTCTGATCTATAGTAGAGATGCCCAACAGCATGAGAAATACCTTCGCCAAACTTTGGCCTTGCTTAGAGAACATAAGCTATATGCTAAGTTCAACAAGTGTGAGTTTTTGCTGCCAGAGGTATCTTTCCTTGGACATGTGATATCCGCCGCAGGAATTCGTGTTGACCCCGAGAAGGTAGAATCTGTTCTACAATGGGAACAACCGAAGACACCGACGAAGTTCTGTAGTTTCTTAGGGTTAGCTGGCTACTACCGGAGGTTCATTAAGAACTTCAGTTCCATAGCCCTACCCTTGACGAAGTTGACCCGGAAGGATGTTCCCTTTGTCTGGAATGATAAGTGTCAACAGTCGTTTCAGCTGTTGAAGGAAAGGTTGACAAGTGCACCTATACTTGTGCTGCCCAGGCAGGGAAAGGGCTATGTAGTGTTCTGTGATGCCTCCAAGAATGGACTCGGGTGTGTGCTGATGCAGATAAGAATGTGATTTCTTTTGCTTCCCGAAAGCTGAAGAAACACGAGGAAAACTACCCGACACATGACCTGGAGTTGGCAGCTGTAGTTCATGCCTTGAAGATCTGGAGACATTATCTCTATGGAGAGATGTTCCATATTTTCACAGATTACAAGAATCTTAAGTACATCTTCTCGCAGCATGAACTTAACATGAGGCAACGTCGTTGGATGGAGCTGACCAAGGACTATGATTGTACGATAGACTACCATCCTGGGAAGGCCAATGTAGTTGCGGATGCTCTGAGTAGGAAGTCTGCAACACCATCCTCGGATAGGGCACAACTAAACTCTTTGGTATGCCCTAGGAGAGATATGCTCATCTCTTTAAGACAAGACAATGTGCAGTTGAAGGTGTCATGGATTACCGGGTTGTTGGCAGAGATGCATATCAAACCTACCCTAAGGGAGCAGATTAGAGAGGCTCAGCTAGTTGATGTTGCGGTTCAACAAATCAGATCGGAGTATCGAGACGAGAAGAGAGATGGTTTCCATGACTAAGATGACCAGGTGGCATGTTATCATGGTAGGATGATAGTAGCGGATGTGGATAACTTGAGGAAGTTAGTCCTAGAGGAAGCTCATTCTTCGATGTATGCCATGCATCCTGGGAGCACCAATATATACCAAAACTTAAAAGATATGTATTGGTGGTCTGGGATGAAGAAGGATGTTGTTGAGTTTGTCCTGAGGTGTCCTGTGTGTCAGTAAGTGAAGGCTGAGCACCAGAAGCCTGCAGGAACGATGCAACCTTTACCCATACCATAGTGGAAGTGGGACCATGTGACCATGGACTTTGTTGTTGGCCTACCTAGGACCAACAAAGGACATGATTCCATCTGGGTAATCGTTGATAGGTTGACAAAGACAACGTATTTCTTGCCTGTCAAGACAACCTATTCTGCCAAGAAGTTGGCACAGTTGTATGTTCAAGAGATAGTTCGTCTGCACGGAGTTCCTGTTACCATAGTATCTGACAGAGGTCCCCAGTTCACGAGTCATTTTTGGGAACGTTTGCACAAGGCTCTAGGCACCCAGTTAAGTTTTAGTACATCCTTTCACCTGTAGATTGATGGGCAGTCAGAGAGGACTATACAAACTTTGGAGGACTTGTTGAGAGCATGTGTTCTCCAGTTTACCGGGAGTTGGGACCTACACCTGAGCTTGATAGAGTTTGCCTATAACAATAGCTATCATCATAGCACCGTCATGGCACCTTATGAAGCTTTGTATGGTAGACGTTGTAGATCACCAGTGTGTTGGTATGAAACTGGTGAATATCAGTTGTTAGGCCCTGAACTGGTGCAGCAGACTACAGAGAAGATCAAGGTAATTCAACAAAAGATTAAGACTGCACATGATAGACAGAAGTCGTATGCCGATAAACGTTGTAGACCCTTGGAGTTCCAGGTTGGTGACAGGGTGTATCTCAAAGTTTCGCCTTGGAAAGGAGTTCTGAGGTTTGGAAAGAAAGGGAAGTTAGCTCCTTGATTTATGGTACCTTACCCAATCATTGAACGGGTTGGAAGGGTAGCCTATAGACTAGAGTTACCCCCAGAGTTGCAGAAGTTACACCCTGTGTTTCATATTTCCATGTTGAGGAAATGTCACCCGAATACCGAGTCAGTTCTACAACCTGTGGAGGTAGAATTGAATGATGATATAACCTATGAGGAAGGACCAGTGTCGATCCTTGATAATAGAATTAAAAAGCTAAAGAAGAAAGATATAAGCCTTGTGAAAGTCCTCTGGAATCATCGTGGTGTCGAAGAAGCCACTTGGGAACTAGAGGAAGAAATGAGGAGGAAATACCCTGCTCTTTTCCCTTAACATATCTTATCGATTTCGGGGACGAAATCCTTGTAAGGGGTGGATGATTTGTAACATCCCTGACCTGGGTTAAGAGATACCCTAGGAGTTTTGCATAAATATGTAATTAAACACCTGTGATTAACTCTTGGCATGTAATTAAGTTCCTGAGGAACATGCTTTCACTTTGCTGCCCTTTTTACACAAGTTTTAGTACTGTTTTGTAATGCAGGGACCTATGTGCAAATTACCCAATCAGAGGGGTTAACTTGCATTTTTTTCACATGTTGAGATGTTCCTCAGGCGATGAGACATCATATGGATGAATATGATAAGGTATGATGTATCCTCCAAGCTTGGGCATCGAGATGCTGCTTGTGGAGCAATCCTTGTGCCTGAAACCCTAATTTTGGTGTAAAGTGCAATTTACCCAAAATGTGGGGTGCAACTTGTAAAATGCATCTTCTAGAGTATCTTGTGTGATTCTTGACATCCATTATAGTAAAAATGATGAATATGGCACTTCACTATTTAATCAGATAAGATGAATAATTCTGGTAAAAAGATCGCCAAGTTTTAAGAAAGAAACCATAAGTATGTGTACCTTAGTGATAAGGTGACCTTTTCCTTGCCTTTGGACCCTTGTTTTAATAAGGTTTCTCACCTAGTGAAGGGGGAGGGACGTGCAAGAAATAAAGGAGGGGCCTAGTTGAGATATGGAGGAAACTAGAGGTCCTTTTGGTGAAACTTGTCCTAGCTATATATACAACCTTTCTTGCAAACAAATGAACGTTCCCTTCATTCCTTCCCTTCCCCACCTCATTTGGTCCATCCAAGGCAGAGCTTGGGAGCTAGAGGAGACGACCATCTTGTTCCAAGGTAAGGAGAGACCATCTTCTAGCTCGGTTCCATGGAGGAAAATGGTTCTTAAGGTTGTTTTTGTGGTCATCTTACCTAGGTTTCTTGTTCTAGCCGACCTTCCCCAACCTTTCCTTGGAGAAAAGTCTTTGGGCGACCAGTGGAGCTCAAGGTGCCATTAAAGACTTGAGAGCTTGGAAGCTTGGAGCTCTAAGGACATCCATAAGGTAGGTTTTATATCTCTAAACCTCTTGTTTCCTTAATGCATATACTTGTTCGTATTAGTAGTAGCTAGTTCTTCTTCTCCCCCAACTTCTTGGCCTTCTTGCAAGAAAATCCATAGAGAAAACCGACCTGTCTTGAGGTTGAAGACAATGGGCGTGAATACCTAGGTCACTTTACCAAACGACCTTGGACCATTTGGTCCAAACGGTTTGCAAACCGTTTGAAATCAAATGGTTTCACAACCGTTTGATTTCATGCGGTCTTGCAAGACCGTTTGGAATCAAACGGTCTCAAGACCATTTGGAAGAGTTGACCAAGGGAGGACCATTTGGAGGTCTGTTTTACACATATTGAATTAAATAACTCGAAAGAATTGAAGCCTAATTGCAAACCAATCTCATGTTGAAGGCACTTCAACCCTCTAATCCCTAATCGATTGAAATTGCTGAATTCAAGGATAGGTTTTGGTGAACCTGGGGTTGAAGGGCCCAAACGGTCTCAAGACCATTTGGGGGTTCATCCAAACGGTCTCAAGACCGTTTGGTGACAACCCAAGACCGTTTTGTGGTCTAGGGTTAAGGCAATTTGATGAATTGATGACCTAATCACAGTAGATTGAGTAATTGAACGAAAGTGCTGATTTTAGATCTAATTAGGGTTCAACCCGCATCAACTTGACCTAGATTTTGGTGCAACTTTGGGCAAATGGTCTCAAGACCGTTTGGAGGGTGTCCAAACGGTATCAAGACCGTTTGGGCCAATTGTGGCCCAATTGAGTGCCAATTGATAGGTTCAACTTCATTTGAAACCCTAATTATCAATGTTGAAGGTTAATTGTTGATAAACCCTAATTCAATCGGATTCAACCCCAATTGGTTAGCAATCGAGGGTCAATTGAGTGTCTAATTAGTTTACGGTAACCCTAATTAACTCAATTGATAAGTGGTTAGCAAGGATGTGGCCAATTGGAGGCTTCAACATGAGAAACCTTAACCAATTACAACCTTGGAGACACTTTGGAGGTCCATGCGGTTTTGAGCCCATTTTGACCAAACGGTCTCAAGACTGTTTCAGGCCAAACGGTCTCAAGGCCGTTTGGGGCCAAACTCAAATGATCTCAAGGTCGTTTGGACCAATCGATCTCAAGATAATTTAAGATCAAATGATTTCAAGTCGCATAGCTTCAAACGGTTTGGAGGTCAACTTTCCCAAACGGTCAACACACCCATGCGGTCTTGGTGACCCATGCGGTCTTGGTGATCCATGCGGTCTTGAAGGTCAAACTATCCAAATGGTCAACGCCCCCAAACGGTCTCAAGATCGTTTGGAGGTTGAAGGTTGAAACCGTTTGGAGACTTTTAAGGTTGTTTTTGCTTAATCGTTTGAATGTGTAATTGGTTCAATGGTGGTCTAATCTAAACCCTAATGGTACCCTAGGACATTAAGGGACTAAGTGACTAATGGATTGACCCATGATGGTGATCAATGGTGTACTTTACCATTATGCCCTTAAAGGGTTCAACTAAAGGATACCTTGTTTTAATCAAACCCTAATGACATGATAGTGGTGATTTGGCTTATGATAATCAATGAGGACTTGACCCAACCTGATCTAGAGTGGTGTAATCACCATCTATTAGTAAGAGGAGAGAGAAAGTACCATTTATGGTTGAAACCCAAGTAAAGTACCTTCAATGTGTATAATTGTGCATGATTAGGGTATGATCCACCTATGTGAGATCATGGAAACCCTAATTATGATAATTGATGAATCTTGATCTAATATGAGGGTATCAATGGTGATGTTCCTCATACATGATGATGTTATGAGTTCAATTCACCATGAAATGAATAGTAAACCCTAATTCTAGGGTGATAACATGTAATGTGAATAGTAAACCCTAATTCTAGGGTGATAACATGTAATGTGAGTAGTAAACCCTAATTGACAAGAAATCTAGGAACCTGACTCTTATAAAAGTATGAAGGTACAACTCCTGATATGAATTGTTTACTGTTATTAGTTGGATTAACCATGCAGGTTCTTATATGATGATGATCATATCCAGGTAAGGATTATGATACCATATTCATCGAAAGAATGTTATTAGCTTTAAGAATAGTGAAATACCCTATTGCCTGGTAAGTGGCATCACATGAGATGATAGGCTGTTAGAGCCATGAATATCATCAAGGTCATGATAAATAGATGACTTGTGATGAAATGATAATTAATGTGAGTTAGGCTTGTTACATTTAGTATTCTACTTTCATAGCTGCTATGCTAATGATTAATGTTTGAGAACATGTATGATGTTAAAAGAATACTGAAATGTACCTAACTAATCAAGTATAACCATACCATGTAGAGCCTTGATCATAGATCCATCATTGTCAGGTGTAAAATGATGGTGAAACAGGTTTTCCTAAGGGAACTCCTAGAGCGCATACTTTTGAGTATGTGGGGGAGATGGACGTGTATATCCTTACGTCCTAGTGTAGGGGTTGATGTGGATGTCTCATAATCCATCAGCACTACACTATGTGCTTATGCCGGGTTGATGTATCACTAATCACCTGAGGAATTGGTGATGCCACCTCAATGAAGATAAACATGAGATCTTTCGATGGTGAAGAGAGTAAAGAACGCCACTGTGACTCTAATAGCGAAGGACCAGAGTACCCTGGTGAGCTATAGTGGTAGAGACACTGGATGTCCTGCATGTTGAACCTCAACCTGACTGGGGAAGTTGAAGGTCATGAGAATCTGGCTCTTTCGATGACCTTGTATGATACTGAGGTGACTTAACAGTGGTCGGTTGGAGTTTGAGCGGTACACCTCATCTCCACAGGGCATAATGTTGTTTGTAAAACATAATCAGCCGATTAGTATAATTGCTTAGATTGAACAACGAAAAGCAATGATTGATACTGCCTTGAATATAATGTTTCTGTTGCCTACTCGACATACATGTCTTTTATATTGCTCCTTAGAAATAATTGCTACTTAGCTACTCCTAAGTCTGTCTTGCAGGATAAACTACCTTGCTTATGATGCTTTCCTTTTCTAGAAAGCTTCTGGTGTAGAGTTATAACTCTCGCTGGGACAATTATCTGTAATTGTCTCACCCCGTAGGTTTCACCCTTTTAGGTGGTCATCGAGGACGAAGAAACCAGCCTGCAGGAGAGCAGTACCAGGAGCAGCATCAGGGGCAGCAGTGAGCCTCAGGTGGATACCCTGGTTGATCAGTTAGTTAGATAGAAGTCTTATGTCGTCTCTGCACACTCAGGTCCTGGGAGTTAGATCTGAGATTTTGAATTTTGGAGTCTTGAGATTTTGTATATGATTTGTATATGTTCACTCAAGAAGTGACTTGTCAGATATGTAAACTGCTTATCGTACTTTTATGAATGGTGTGTCATGCTTTCAGGATCTTTTCTCGAAAAGTTTTAAAATTTTCATGATTTTTCGCATTCCGCCGTTAATCAACTCGCTTCCGCTATGTTATTTTGTGTTTTGGAGATCGGAGCCTACACTTAAGGTCCTTAACAGAATTTGTGATGAGAAGGGATGAATAATATGAGAAAGTCTTGTAGGTATCTTATTTCGATTCATACCCTAAGACTTTGGCCAGGCAGTCACATGAATCCGGGAGTCCTCATATTCCGACTAGCGGTGCAGAGGAAAATATTGCCAGCCCCAGGTCGTGATCCTTTTCTAGACACCTCCGTCTTTCAGATAATCCTCTAATAACTCCCTTGGGTTCTATGGAGTGTGTAAAATTTAATAATTATTAACGGTTAAGTGAGGAACCTATGCTCTGATACCAAATGTTACGACCCCACCTCCCGATAACCCCCAATTAAGAGAGACTGAGAGGTCAAAGCCGCATCCATAACTTCTGGATCAATGGTTCGGCAATTAACCAAGAATAATTATCATATTTTAACATACTAACCGGGAAAATTGTAAGAAAATAAACTTTTGCATATATTTTTGAAAACTTGGATCTCTAAGCTTCTATCCACTTATGGATTCTATTCTAACTAATCCTCCTTGTATTTTACTTCACATATTTCACAATATGACGATTTACTATTTGTCCTTTTGGCTTGTACCTAAAATGCCAACAAACAAAACGTCGATCAGCCAAAGCTGGTATGTGGGGGAAATAATAAACGTGCAACTATGATAACAATGTAATCATTCAATTAATCATTTAACAACTAAGATTACATTTTAAATATAACTCCGTGATCCATGAGTACCCTATCCTCTGTGCTATCCCTGTAGTGGACCTGGATACTACCTTCCTTATGGTAAATCCTTATTAAACACCTCATGGTCCCACCTATAGGGGAACCAATTTCTAGGGTTGAGTCACATGGCACTACACGTAAGTAGCCCACTCCTTAACTCATGGCACTACACTTGGTAGCCTAATTTCTAACCCACGATAACCTAGACCTTACTATAGGTTACCCCTTTTTAGCCTTTACAAGCCACAGAGGTGGACCCAGATCTAGCTAGTTATACATGTATATTCATAGTAATAGTCATAGTCACTCTATAGTTGCATGAAATAAAAGCATCCAACAGTTATTTCAAGCCATGAGGGAAACGTCGATCAAATCCTCAGAAAACTAGTCAAGATAATCATAAGCATAACCACATACCTGATTTGATGATTTCACAAGCATTAAGAAAATCCAACCAAGAAAGCAATCCAAGCAATTCAACAATCACATAATTCCTGGAAAGAATATGTACTCTATTTATTACACACTTTATCAAGAATCTACTTTACTGACTTGGATTCACTTTCTAGGGTTTTTGTATCCATTTTAGGGTTTCGTTTTGCAATTAGGGTTTCCCTTCATCTTTTACCATATTAACCCTAATTTTATGCCATTACTCATAAACCCTAATTATCTCATCTATTCTTCAATATTAAGGTTATCTTAACAACATATAACTCTATTTTCATATTACAAGCACATTAATCATCAATTAATTTCATTAAGCTTATTTAACATTAAAGATATTATTTTTATCCTTTTAATCCATGACAAGATCATTATGCACATCAATTCAATGTCCATTTTGATTTAATCACATATGAACTCAATATATCATTAAATCCACCTTTGATTCATTGGAAAACCCTTATTACTATACTAAGGGTATTTACCTGTAATTAAGGACTTTTGTATTCAAATAACTTAGAACCATCATTTAACAACGTATTTTCACATCTTTCCAATTATATATGATTTTATCCTCTTTTACCCTAAATTAGGGTTTCTAAATGCTTAATTATTCTCATATGGGGTAAAAACCCTAAATCATGCAATTTTACATCTAGATCAGGTTCAAATCTAACATTATCATTCAACAGGTATTTAATACTTCAACTAACCCATTAAGCATACTAGATTCCACCTTTAATCACAAATAGGGATTTTAACTTAAGTTTAATGCACTTTTCATCAACTTATTGTACTTTTGTAATTAGGAACGGAATCAACCTTTAATATCATTTTTCTTGGATTCCTCTTGTTCTCCTGATCAAAATTCATATATTATATGTCCTAATTAGAGTTACCTATCTTTGGTTATGAAATAATAAAGGAAATACCTTTTTGGCCAATCAGAGCGCGCCACGTCGCTCACTTTCCATGCAACGTTGCGGCTTTGTAAATAGAACCGAATTATGATAGTGCCCTCACGTAAGTGGATGTTTCTTCATACCCAGAAGGGCAGAACGGTCCAATGCACCCTCTCTTCTTCTTCTTCCTCGAGCCACTGGTTTGCAGCCGCCCTAGCGGCCGTCTTGCAGCCTTGGCGCGGCTCCCACGCTTAGCTCCGGGCCCCATCTTCATCGGGAAAGCATCCTCCACCTCTGCCATGCCCATGTGCACCCAAGGTGCTTCCGATCCATGTCCAAGCTGGCCGGTATCCGCGTGCAAAGGCAGAAGAACGTGGCTGCTCTTGCAGCCGTGCTGCTACTGCTGCACACGGCCTGGGAGGAGGGATGACTACTGAGCCTTTCCCTTGAGTTTGTGGGAGTAGCACGGTCCTATTGTAGCCTCTCCACGGCCCCTCAGATCCAAGGATAGGATTATACCCTTTTCGTTAGGGTAAGAATGGAAAGAAGAAGGAGAAAGGGTGGTAGTGCGTGAAATTCTCTAGATCTCTCCCAGGACTTTACCCCTTTTATAGGGTGAGAATCCACACCCATAAGGCTTGCCCTCGAAGCAACAAGCCCTCTTCCAAATAGGAAAGTGCTTCCTTCACTACTAAACAAGTTTCTCTCTCATTATCATCTTCTTAAAACAACATATTCATTGGATTTTTAGAAATACGAAAATATTCTCCCTTATTCTCTTTTGACTTGCTTTATAATCCATTAATCACGAAATTATGTTTTCCTTAAGTAGAAAATACCTCTTCTTTAACAAAGCTACCAAAAACCATTAATGGTGTATCATATTATACTCTTATTTTGCAATTTTGGTATTTTCTCTTTCCTTTTTCCTCATTGGGACTCCTTGGATCCCAAGAAACTCTATGATTTCAAAATTCCTTCCTAAGGATACTTATTATCCTTCTAGATGCATCTAAATGCATTATTTCTCATTATCATGGTTATTTCTTATTAAAATGTTTCCTTTTTGAGGATTTCCCCTTTATTTCTCTTTTATTTTCCTCATTGGTATTCCTTTTATCATTAGGAATTCTTGGGATACGAAATTCCACAAAGGATAACTCAATTATACCTCTTTTCACTTGTTTTCCCCATTTTGTCATTATTTTCAATTTCTTTCTTAATAAAGAAATATTTAATTGATCTTTTCTTTCCTTATTGCACTCTTTATGAAACTTTGGACTCTTTGAAACCCAAGGAACCCAAGAGGCACGAAATCTCTCTTTGGATTTGCCTTCTAGAGGTTTCCACATTTTTTCTTTTCTCCAAATATTCAATTATTCATTTACTAATTGAATTTCCTTGTTATTTAGGCCCAATAGCCAATAAAGACCACAACACAAACATTAAGGCTATTGTAAACAAAATCCATTTATTCAAACCAAATTATATCATTATTTGTTCAAATATCTTTATTATGAGAAATTGCATTTCTCACCAAATGAATCCAAAAATTGGGGTTGTAACAATACTGGACGTCGTGCGACCTATGCTAGCCGACGAACGGATGGGCAGCCCCTGGCTTCATCCCAGACCTCCATGGACGTCAACACTGAGTAACACCCTGACTCCTTCCTACCACTCCACTCTATCAGATAGGATCAAACCTACCCCCTGACCGCATCTGGAAATTCCTACCGCGACTCTTTGGGGGAAATGATCTTTTGTTAACCCGCACAATTTCATCATGATTGATGTTGAGACTAATGGCGTGAACCTGCAACCGACTGATATAGAGATCTCCTCCAAATAAGGGTACCCTGCGTTTCATGTCCGGAGCGAGGCCATGGAAGATCTACTCCGACCTTGGAAATATACAGTCATCGTCAAGCTTCTCTCAAGGGATATTGGGTATCTAATGTTGCGGGGTCGTATAGCCAAGCTATGGAAGCCGATAGGCGGCTTCAATCTAATTGATGTGGCAAATGAGTTCTTCCTTGTCCAACTCTAGTCAGAGGACGACTATATGACTCCACTTTCGAGAGGGCCCTGACCTATCTTTGGCTCATACCTAACAGTCCAACGATGGACTCCTTGCTTCTTACCGGATCGGGCCACACCGCCAAGACTGGTGGCTTGGGTCAGAATCCTGAATCTGCCCATCCATCTCTACCAAGAGGTCCTTCTTACACAAATCAGTGACCATCTAGGGAAAATCGTTAAGGTAGATATGAACATGACTCTTTAGAGGAGAGGCTGCTTCACACGTCTGGCCGTAGAACTTGACATGCAGGTGTCACTGATCCCCTTCATATGGATAGATGGACTAAAGTACAATGTGGAATATAAGAATATTCCTTTCATCTGCCTTCACTGTGGTTGAGCAGGCCATCTTGAAAAAGAGTGCACGAAGAGGATTGAGGAGGAGAACGCCTTGTGCCACACCAACGTTGAGGCAGGCAGAGTTGTGCCGGACAACCCACAATGACGTGAGGGGTTTTTTGAAGCCATCCATGCATATTCCACCCCTCAGAGGTAGAAGAAACCTATCGCGGGAGTCGTAGTACAGAGGTCCAACCAGGAAATCAACTGATTCCAAGGGCTGCAAGATGCTGAGGACGGGGATGACATCACATAAATATTGGATGTGGACAAGGTGGCAGAACGTGTATCCAGTATTGACT
The DNA here is from genome assembly GCA_963693085.1 of Alisma plantago-aquatica. Taxonomy (NCBI): domain Eukaryota; kingdom Viridiplantae; phylum Streptophyta; class Magnoliopsida; order Alismatales; family Alismataceae; genus Alisma; species Alisma plantago-aquatica. Next base: position 895,073,143 of record OY856411.1, read on the forward strand.
GGAACTTAAGGATGAAACAAAGCAAGCAAAGCAAAACACTCAACAACAAAGAGACAACCATGCAAATAAAAGAAACATTAAACCCCTCTATTCCCACACAGGCCACCTGGAAGGATCCCAATCACACCATTGCCAAACCCTCAGGAGATGAGGTGTTAACAGGGAGGGGAAACCAGGAATACCCGGTTGTGATGACTTCCTTCAATGTCGGGACTAGCGACATTCCCCCTACAAACTATATCACATATAGAAGCCTGACCAAGGGCTCACCAGGCATCCATCTGAGGAACCACAAGATTACGCATGCTGGTGACCCGGGGAGAGCATCTGTGAGAAAGCGTGGTAAAACGTCTCTTCTCCAGGATCTTGAGAAGGAGGCGTAGGCTATGGGGACTTCCACCTTCGATGAAGGTGATAAATGAATCTTATAATCTGGAATGTTCAAGGTATCTGTGATGATGATACCCAAAACTCAATCAAAGAGCTCATCAGAAAATATGGAGTTTTGATCATCAGATTATATGAGACCCGGTGTAGTGGCACTAAAGCATCTTCTATCATTAAAAATTTGGGATTTCCTCACTCTCATCATGTTGAAGTAGTAGGGTTTGATGGTGGTATATGGGTACTCTGGAAGGAAGTCATCAATCATGAAGTAATTGCTTCCCACAAGCAATTCATCCACTACCGAGTAGACCAACACTTCCTCTCCACGTTTGTGTATGGAGGAACCACGAGGAACAACAGGCATTTCTTGTGGCACCATCTCTCAGACATGTCTTCCACCAATACTGACCCATGGGTGGTAATCGGTGATTTCAACACGATCATGTATCAATCTGAGAAATTCAGCAACCCTTTCTTTGATAAAGCTGGTAGCAAAGAATTCGTTGACACCATGACCCAATGCAAGCTTTCTGACCTTGGGTTCAATGGAGCACGGACCACCTTCCGACGAGGCCTGCTACATGAAAGGTTGGATCGGGCCCTGGGCAATGACCCCTGGCTTGAGGAATCGCACTCGCTACCGATCTAGGTCCTTGAGAGTAACAATTCTGACCATGCATCACTCCTTCTCTCTAATAAATCTCACAAACGTAGAGGCCCAATACATAAGAAGGCGTACGCGAGATGGGAAGAGATAGCAGGATTCAAACACTTCATATCTGCAAATTTGAATACCCACATCCTCCTTAACCAAGCTTGTGTTTGGTTCATTATCAAGGCAGCAACTTAAGACAAACAGGAGAATCAGAAACGCCATTGCAGGAAGGATTAATGAAGCAACAAAATCAAATGGAACCTATTTCAATTAGCCTTGGATTACAATAGGCTAATGGCTAATGAAATGATCTCTCTCCAAGTCAAACTTGATAGCATCCTGAGACAAGTGGAGACTGACTGGAAATAGAAAGTACATTGCGATTGGATTAAATTGGGGGATCTTAATACTAGACATTTTCAATCGATTGTCAAGTCCAGGAGACAAAGGAACAAGATTGTGAAATTAAAAAACTCAGATGGTTGCTGGGTTGACAATGAAGATCCACTAAAACAGCTGGTCCTCTCCTTCTTCTCGAACATGTACCAAGAGTCAAGCCCTCATGATCGCCAACAAGCTAGCATGAATTTCATAGGTAGATTCCCTCTGCTTAATACATCTGCTCAAGAACAACTAGGTCAAGCACCTTCTCCTGATGAGATATGGGCAAACCTCCAATCCATGGTGTCGCTCAAGGCTCTGGGCCCGGACAACATTGATGTGTTTTTCATCCAGAGGAATTGGCCCTTACTTAAATGCCAGGTATGTGACTTCATCATTGATACCTTCACAGGCTCTCCTCTTGCACAAGGCTCTACAGATTCCACACTCATCCTAATACCCAAGGTGGCGGTGCCGAAATCTTGTTCCCAACTAAGTCTGATTTCCCTCAACAATGTCTGTACCAAACTGATATCAAAGAGCATCACCTCCAGAATCAAACCTTATATGGACAGCTGGGTTTCCCCATTTCAATCGAGTTTTGTTCCTGGGCGGAGGATAGATGACAACATAGTTCTCATTCAAGAGATTGTGCACTAAATGGAGTCCAAGAAAACTAGAAAACACTCCATGGAAATCAAACTAGACCTCATGAAGGCCTTTGACAAACTTAGCTGGCCATTCATTGAGGACACCCTCAACCGGACCTCTATCCCCAAGAATATCATCAACACTATCATGAGCCTAATCAAGTCGGGCAGTACCTCAGTTCTCTGGAACGGAGAGTCAATTGGCTCTTTCAAACCTTCCTGTGGTGTTAAACAAGGCGACCCACTCCGACCTTACATCTTTGTGCTCTTCCTTGAGAGATTCAGTCAGCTTATCAATGAAGAAATTAACAAGGGCTCATGGAAGCCATTGAGGTTAACCATGAAGAAGATGCCTTTCTCTCATATTAGCTTTGCCGATGACATCGTCCTCTTTGGGGAGGCCTTGAATCGGCAGGCCATAATCATAAACCACTGTCTCAAGCAATTCAAAAAAGCTTCTGGCCAATTCTTATCCCATGAGAAGTCCTCGGTCTTCTTCTCACACAATACACCGAGGACCAACAGATCCCGGATATGCCGCCATCTGAAAATCAAGGAAACTGATAATTTGGGACGCCACCTGGGAGTTCCTATTCTTCATAAAAGGAAGAACAAATCACATTACCAATACCTCATCAACAAACTTCATCAACAAATCTCTTGTTGGCAAAATAGGTTTCTATCTCTTACAGGAAGAGTCACGCTTACAAATTATGTTCTCCTTTCACAAGCATGATACACAATGAAGATGATTCAACTACTGTTCTCTGTTCTAGATCGCATTGAACAACTGACAAGGAACTTCTTATGGTCAGGATCCACCATGATGAAAGGAACACACTTGGTTGCTTGGAACCATGTCATGAAACCCCTAACACATGGTGGATTGGGGATCAAGAAAGCAAGAGATTTCAACATGTCTCTCATCATGAAATTAGCTTGGGACTTTGTGAGGTGCAGATGAGTCCCTTGGATATAGTTGTTGAAGGCCAAATATCCTCGACATCATGGGGGTAAAGCCATAGGCTCACACATATGGAGAGGTATCAGCTCTGTGATTCCATTTATCATGGGCAATTCTAGAATAGCCCTATCCTTAGGACTACAGACATCCGTCTGGTCCGACGCCTGGGTTGGTGTCACACCATCCCTAAAACCTGGTCTCTTGATTCCAGAGGAGATCAGTGACCTACATGTGGCCAGCCTGGTAATGGATGATGGGGCATGGGATGCAGAGTTCTTGAATGCCTGGTTTACCGATGATTCTGTTAGGGAAATTATTTGTATGCCAACAACCCGTCGGGAGAATGGTGATGATGACAGAGTTTGGCTGCATTCTATAGAAGGGGAATACACTTCCAGATCTGCATATCCTGTATTTCTAACATGCATGATGGAGATCAGCCCAGATCACTAGCCTGGTTATGGAAAAGGAAGATTCAATAGAGAATGAAAGTAACCCTCTGGCTTATCTTCCATGAGCAACTGCTCGCGAACACCATGAGGTTCAAACGTAAATTGACTGATGACCCACAATGTTCCAGATGCCAACATGAGGAGGAATCAGTTATGCATGCCTTGAGAGACTGCCCAGAGGTCAAGCAAACATGGTTGTGCATGATACCCAATGCCGCCATCGCGTTCTTCCTTCAAAGCTCTACTAAAGACTGGCTAGATTTCAACCTCATACATATGCACCAGACGGAAGAATGGGCATAGCTCTTTGCCATTACATGCTGGTGGTTATGGAGGAATCGCAACCTCTCAATCTTCGAGGGTCGCGGATCTGCCCCAGTGGTGTTGGAGTCCAATGCAAGGGTGAGTTTATCCATGGCTAAAACCGCCTTCAGCAAGCCTACGAGCAACATGAACAGACATCCTCGACCCTCTCCCACATCCTTGACGATACACAATCCCTCTATAGTCATGCAAGTTGATATTGCGGTGAATTCTTCCAAAAACCTTAAATCTACCAGTATGGTTCTACGAGATGGAATCAGGCAGTGGATAGCAGGCCGAGCACATTAACACTCGGGCAAAGACTCGATGGATGGGGAGCTGAGGGCCATCCTTGATGGTCTTGGCTTTGCCACAACAAGAAATATATCTAACTACTTGGTGATCAGTGATTCTAGCAATGTAGTTCAATGGATCACCAGGAAGAATCCAACTCCGATCAAATACTGGCTCCAAGTTCAGACCATCCAACGTTTGCTTCAGCGGGATGCCTCAAACATCATTTACATGTAGTGAGACCAAATTAAACTAGTGCATCAACTGGCCAAGCGACACCTCAAGCAACCAGAACGAGAAGGAAGCTAGGATAGCTGCCCTGATTTTCTAGTCCCCCTATATCTCCATGAATTAGAATCCTATCCTACCCCATTTATCCATGATGAACCCATGTAATCAGTCTTCTAGTAGTGGTTGTTTTCAAAAAAAAAGTGCCAACATCTAATATAATCATGAAATATGTTACATGTATTTTCTTTACTGACATAATGGCTAAATAAAAAATTAATAATATGCTTTGTAGTAACAATTGGTAATTCCATGTCCAAAAATATTAATAATGTTTATTTAAATAAATATGAAATTAATGGATTGAATATGTAAAAAAAGTAAAATGTAGAATTTTGTGCAAATAATAATATATAGCTCTTTTAAAAATGTATTAAACATAATAAGACTCCATTGACTGGATGTCCATAATACAGGTGTAATGTTTTGATAAACATAATGATAATAAACCAAACATTTTCATGTTGCCATAACACATAAAAGGGAATTTTAAAAGCAAAATATAATGATAAAAATGTGTTCCCTGGGTCCCAATTGCCTTGGATGCCAAGTTTCACATTGTTTGCATAATGATAACTATTTTAATTCTATGCAGAGAAGAAAATAAGATTAAGAGTGAAAAGTGTTAAATAAAAATACTAAAAGTCTTCAAAATTGGAGATAAGCCTCAAATCCAAAATTTTACATGCCAAATCAGTTTCTATGTGAATTTCCACAATATTTGGACATTCTATTGTTGTTTAGGGGAGAGAATGTATATGAAAGCCTAGAATTTTGTACAAAACACTAAACAACCACAACAAGAAGAATTAATTGTAAAATTATTTTCCTCATATTTCTAAAAATATTGAATTTGTTATTAAAAAGAAAACAACTAATATATTAAATGAATAGTGTAGACCAACTTGTATGGATTGTAATAAATAAAATTATGGTGTAACATAATGGAAAACAATGTAGTACATGCATAAAATATTATCATAAAAAAATCCAAAATTTGTTTTAGAAACACTAATTAATACATATTTAAAGAATAACATCACACTCGTACATACTAAATAGTTATATCTAAAATGTTAGTAGTTGAAAGAAGTAAGAGAATACAATTTCCCCATTTTGATTATCTTTAGAGGATGCTAATAATATTATGAAAACAATTAACATGGCATGGGAACCTAAGTGACTGTTATCCAAAAGGAAATTAGAAATAAACATAGTTGAGGATAATGAAGAGAGATTGAGGAATTTAAGTAAATATAAGATATTCTTTACTTCTCTCATGAATGGATAATTTTTACAGAATCATAAATACCCAATATAGTAAGTAAAAGTTCATGTATATGAAATAATCCACTATAAAATTTTAAATAAGAAAGTTATGTAAAATTTGTTTCTTATGTATTAAGGGGTCCAATTACCAAATTCCATTTTAGTTATATAATACTAGTATCCATAAACAAATTATAAAATAAATTAGCAAGATAATGTTAGAAATATGCAAATAAAGTAAATGATATATTAAACATTCCAAAAATGAAAATTAATGTAAAATTCGAAGTATACATGTCTTAATTAACCTATGCCATGATTGTTTAACTCAATACATTCCATTTGATATGAGTTCTAGTTTTCTTCCTATCACGTTTTATTTTTCTTTTTATTTTACGTGTGATACTCTTTTTGTTTTCTGATTCCTTCTCTCCCTATCCCTTATTCTTTTTCCTTCATAACTTTTCCTTACTTTCTCCCCATCTAATAAGGGTCTACTTGAAGCATATTGTGGCATATTCTAGAAATGCTTAAAATTTGGGACACAAGCATCTCTGAGCCCCATCATAGAAACCCTAGGACGTAACCATATAAATATGGGACCTTGTCTCTAATTTTTCCGCCCCTCGCTTAGACTTTTCCCTCTACAAATTTGTCCTCTAGTCTCATGATCTACCACCGGGAACATGGTGGATCTATTATGGGCATTGTGACATGTATTTCTACCATTGCAGCCCAATTCCACCCATGGTTGAATTGACTTTTGACTTAGAGGATTAGAATTCAATCTATGACTTAATACTCAAGTCAAGGTGTGTATATCTACTCTATTCAAATTAGGCATAATATTATGAGTAAATTACCTTTTTCTCATATGAGGCATTGATTACATTGTGAACATTCATGCCATTTTATGATGGTTCTCTTCCTTGTGAATATCTCCCTGATTTGTTAACATTGATATGTGAATGCCAAATCGGTGGTCATTTGACCAAATTATTTGGGTTCTTTCACTCCACTTGTTTACAACTTGTATTTCTTATCCTTTACATGAAAGAAATTTTATATTATTTTTTCCTGCCCTATTAGCATGAGTGATTGCCTAGTCATAACTAGAAGTAGTGACACCATGTTTGAAGCACTGAGGTTTTAAACCTCCTGCCAATGCACTTAGGTTTTAGTCCTCCTGCAATTTATATTTTAGGCACTAAGGTTATAGTCCTCTTGCCAATACACTGAGGTTTTAGTCCTCCTACATTATTATATTTTAATTGACACTGAGGTTCTAGTCCTCCTATCCTTGATATGATATTCATGGATTCTCATCCTACTTTTTAGTATATGCTAGTCAATGTTTATATATCACCATGCAACTATTTATCTTTGTGATTATGTTCAAGTGAATATGGTAAGAAAACATTTTATTTACCATATCCTTATTAATAATTGCCTCATCTTTTGATCATGTTAAATCTTTCTGAGGAACACATCTCTATGAGACATCCCATTATTGACATCTCTTTATTTCAAATCTTCTCTCACATTAATTACTTCCCAATTACTTTATTGTACATTCCTAACATTTGCTGACATCCTTTCTTTTTATTTTCCTTTTCTTGGGTGTTGTTTTTCAACCCACCAAAATTTAGCACAACTCTAGATTCAAGGAGAGAAGGACTCAGCTCAGGAGAAAGTGCTAGGATGATTTCCAAGATGGAAACATTGTTCACCATAATATGATCCTGATAATTAGATTTATAATTTACACTTTGCCTATAAGGCCCAATGTTAAGTGGAGCAATGAATTTATGTAATAGTTGGATTTTTATTTTCCGCCTCCACAAACTATGTTTTTGTACTCATATATTTGAGAGAAAAATATTGTACCTCTTTTACTTGGCTATTTTTGTGATCATGGGGTTATATGCAAATTATTTTCTTGAATTAAGTAAGGAGTGGTCCCCTACCATGCTCACTCCTTACAGTATCTTAGGAGGGTAATTCAACTTAGGAATTGTCAATAATAGATGCATTAAAAAGTTCTTGGGAAAATGTTCCTCGATGTGTGCCACATGAATAGAATTACTCACTAAACTAGGTGAAAAAAGGTGCAATCAGAATTATGTAAAAAAAGGTTATGTAGGTGTTACGTGGGTGTACTGTAGGGAAAAAGTCTCGTTTAAAGGGTGGAGTGTTGTAACATACCAAACTATTGGTAACTTACTCATCCCTCCTCTTTACTTAGACCCTATTCATCAAAATAATATGAATCATTTTTCTCTAGAAATTATAATACTTTAATATGAATATGAATTGGTGTCAGTTTTAAAATATTTCACTCATATATAAATAAAGGGGTCTAGAATCAAAATATTCATCATAAAAATAAATAGTAGGACTTCATGTAATAAAATCCCAAAAATAGGTTTGAATATCTAAATATCCTAGGAGTATGAGATGAAAGAAAACAAATTAATATGTAATAATTTCCATAAATGACTATGAAAGTTTGATTGATAAATTAAATGAATACTTTATGAAATACCATCAAACGTTTTCAAAATTCAAAGGAAGTGATAAATTTGATTTTCTTATATCATAATTAGGTAACCTAGTGACTTTCAAGTAAATAAAATTTTAAATGATCACCTAATTTAATTAATAAAGAAACCCATAGTCAAACATTGGTTTCATTGGTCAATTAATTGGTCCCTCTAATTTCCTTAATTTTTGACTTTTTTCTTTCTTTGCAACCATGACTTATTAGGGTTTGTCTTCTCCACCCCAGGCGACATAACCAACGGTCACTTCCCCCTCTTTTCCTCATGTTTCCTTCTCTCTCCCCATTTTCTCTTCTATATCTTCTTTCCCATATTCTCATGGACTCTCCATGATGTTACCCACCAAACCACCTTCTCCTTCCATGGCCTATTAGAGAGTCATCACTAGGGTTGGAAGAGAAAGTGATGCATACTTTCCCCCTATGGTTCCCCCACTTCGTCCCTTATATCACTCCTCTTCTCTTTCTCTCTGGTCCTTATTCACCTTCCTTCTTCTTCACAGACCTGAATAAAGACCTATATATGGTTAGTGATAAAAACCTTTTGTTGACACCACGAGTGTAGCTAGGAATTTCAACAATCAACTAGGGCTAAGAAAAGTTCTTCTCTATATTGGTTGGCCTTTGAGTCACTACTCATGACAATACATTGCGAGACCAGTTATGCTTGGAAGTCGACCTATCCTACCATATTAACATAGCCTCTTCTCCCTTTCATGTCTCTCCTTCCAGTGATTCTCGAATATGAATGTCATCTCAAATTATCTTAAATGCATTGGTGATCCTATGATTGTAGACTAATATATAAGGGTATTCTTGTAACTTAATGATGGTTATGATTTATAATAAAATGATAAGTAATGTGTAAAGAATAGAAAACGTAAGAACATGCTTTTGAAATTAGAGTTCCGCATGATTTATTGTTGATATTTCTAGGTCTTAAATTTAAGCTTATAATAAGGTAAAAGTTAGGGTTAATAAATTCAATGACGTAAAATATAAATGATACATATATATGTGTCAAGGTGAATTATATTAGAGTAATACTAGATAAGTAGGCCTAACTTCAAGGTATGCACATATTTCTGATTTTATTTGGGCTTTAAACACTGAATCCTAATTGTCATCATTATGACATATATTTTTTGTTATACTCCTCTTTTTGAATTTCTTGAATTTCCTTAGAATACCAAATATTATCCACATATTTCTATGGTAATTATAAAAATCCTACTTCTCATATATATGGGTCCTTTGACCCCAATGTTTATATGTTGGATGCTTCCATCCTTTTTGCACGTGATTATTAAATTAGATTACAAGAATGATTTTTCCCATTCTATTTGCATGTGAAATTTGGACTAGTGTATATAATAGTAAATTAAGCATATTTTGGGAACAAAGGTTTTATTCCTCCTTCCAAGCACTTGGTTTATTACCCTATCACATGCGACATTTATATGCACTAAGGTTCTATTCCTCCTACTAGGAACTAGGGTTTTATTCCCCCACCATGCTTTATATGTTTGAAACTGAAGTTGTATTCCTCCTATCACGGGTTGTGGTTTGTGGTTCCCTATCCCTACTTTATTTTATTATAGTCTTATTTAATCTAGAAGAACTAGAATATGTTGTTAATCGTGATTACAAGGCAATAAACACTTTGTCATGTGATTGTTTCTTTAAGTTGAAATGCCTCAATCTTTTGCTCCTATTCTCTTCTAAGTATTTTATTCAATACTTCCTCTTGAACTACCCAACTTATATGGAACTCTTTTATTGGGATCTCTCTTTCATTTAATTGTATTCTTTTAATGCTAAAATACTTTAACTAATGCACATACACCAATATCTCTGATACATGCCTATTTTCTTTCCCTACCATGTGTTGTTCCTAACCCCCTAGGGTTTTACCAGTCTATAGAACCATTTGTTGAGGATCTGGACCAAATATAAACCTTCAAGATATTGCCAAGATTTCTTTATGCTTCCAATATACTTAGTTTTACTAAATAAATTAGCTTTATTAATGTCTATAATTTACCAAGTTGTTAAACATATGTTTCAGATGTAATAGTTTAGTTCTTTTTTGGATCAAATACTCTATTTTTTTTACTCCGCACTACTCTGAGTGATATTATTCAACCTTTTTTTTCTCTATTGATGATAAATTTTGGGTTGTATTGGTTATTTTCAAATAAAAGTAAGGGATTATTCCATTGCTGCGAGCCACTCTTTAAAAATGCCTCCAAGTGGTTTCCCTCCTTTGGTTGTATATGGATATTTATGACACCACTTGGAAATGGATTGTCGAATGTTCCTTGATTTGATCAAGGCCATCAAATATATATTATTGCTACTCATTCCTTCTCTTTATTACACTTTGGGGCTTTATTTGTGAGTGCCGCCAATTTGGGCCGGCTATACCAAGATGCATTTTGATGCTGCCTTTCTTCATCTAGATCCTTCTTTGTCATGATGTCACACTACATCTTCTTCATGACATGTCCATGTCATTGGCTTTGTTCTATTTTTACTTGATCAAGTCTGCAATCTAAGAAACAATATATTAACATAATAATAGAAGAGGTAAATTTGGCATAAATACACCTAAAATTGATAGCATTGATGCAAAAGGAATGTTTTAAGAAAATTTAGGAAAATATTCATAAAGAACATGAATATGAGAGAAATCATTCTTAAGTTATGCCTAATACCAAAATGTTAGTAGAGAAATCATGTATATCACCACCAACAAGTAGCCATGCTGCTCACAGCCACAACCATCATGGGAAGTTGCCGCCTGATAACTATGGGCATGTGCAACCACAAGGCATAATGGTTGTTCAACTACTTTTCTATGCTGCCACAAGGTTCTTATGTGAAGCTAGGTGCATACTACTCTCTATGTATGCCAACACTATCTTACTATCTACTTATATATCATAGGAATCCATCGCTGCTGACTGTATGAATCTCCAAAATTTCCATTTCTACCCTGTTTTTACAAATTTTATGCATCATCTCCTAGTGAAAATTGTTCTTTAACCCCCAAGAGTTCGAAGGCCATCTACAAAGGAGGACCTTCACCTCTATATTCAAAATCAACAATGACTCTCTATCTCCAACTTTACCACCCCAACAATTCTCATGTGTGCATCCCTTGACACATACAGTGGGGTATTATTTTTTTTCACACCAACTAGTCACTCACGACATTGTTCGTGTGTGGGGGAGGATAGAAATGAGAGAGTGAGACTATGAGGAGGGAGATAGAATGTATGAAGAGTGTGTATGAGGAGAAAAATATGAAAGAGATGACATGTATTAGTACATGCTATTCTTGTAACACACATCAATCCTCTGATGTCTTTGAGGTTCCTCATTCCCAATAATAGTTGTGCCTTAACTGCATCATTAGTGTATATCTTTCCCAATGACATTGTGCTTCTTCATGCTATCAATTCATCATTTTTGTATATTTTTCAAATGACATTGTTCTTGTTCGTATTCATATTATCCCAATATGCACATAGGTTGTCTATCTTTGATTTGCTTCTTCTAGTTTCCTACCACTTCATGGAAGTTGAAGGATCTCAATTTTATCATTAACATATGTTTGGACAAAGCTTGTTGTGCTTATTTTAATCTTTTATTCTTGTTGGCGCCAATCTCTGATGATCCTTCTGCATCTCGTAAGATGGGTGGTTATTTTTTAGAGCTCATCAATATCAAGCCTACAAATATTAAACCTACAAGGTTGATGATTCAAACAAAATTTAACTTCACTGAGCTATTTTTGCATGTCTTCTGGAAGTTGCGTATTCAAGTGCATGGATTGTTCTTCTAGCAATCTACTTTAACTTTCCTTGATGGTGTTTTTATTTCCCTCAACCTTCAGAAAGTCCCACCTAGATAGACCCAAATTGACAATATTCATCACCTCATAAAATATGTATTTGAAGATATATATGTCGCTACATCACTGGATGTGTTGATTGTGCTTATTCCAATAACATGTTTCTTTCCAGGTAATTTGTCATTGTCATGGTGTTTGTGACCATTTTTTTTTCCAAATTAATGATCATGTTCTTCATTCCATATGCACTTTATAAGATCTTCTCCAAACCTCCAGTATTTATGTCCTGCAAAACATAACTTCAAGGGATACATCTTTAAATCTTTTATTTGTGGAGAGTCATGTTTATGGAGGAGTGAAAATCTTGTATGAGGAGTTGACATTTTGATTCTCTATTTGTCTTATCATCTACTTGAGTCTTGTACGTCCAAGATAGATATGTGTTTCACCCATACTCCAGCTTGAGGGAGTGTGTTAGAGTTATTGTTATCTTCTTCTCGACATAAAATGGGCGGGGGATCTCTATTTGCTTTCAATGGCTGCTTTGGGAAGGGTTCTTATAATTTCTTAATTTTATGTTAATTTGTAGGATTTTGTACCAAATTTTCATCTTCAATGGTAGGTTTGAGCTTAATATATCAACACCAATGTAGGATATATTTGAATAAATGGACACTATTTCCATTGACACTACTACAGAAGTGCCTTTTAGTGTCGGTTGTTTAACCCCCTTTGGCGTCGGTTTCTGAACGACGCCTATGTGGGCGCCGCTAAAAGGTTGGACACTTCAGCGTCGGTTAAAATACCGACGCCTATTTAACATAAAGGCGTCGGTTTATTATAAAACACCGACGCCAAAAGGGTTCGCGCCACAGAAAACAGCGTCATCTAGGACGCTTTCTGCGTCGGTTATATACTAAACAACCGACGCAGAAAAGTGTCCTAGATGACTCCCATTTCCTGTAGCGCGAACACTTTTGGCGTCGGTGTTCAACAAAAAACTGACGTTGTAAGTCTGTGCTGACGGTTATCGGTAAATAACCGACGCCTATATCTATTTTTTTTATAAATCTGTTTGCAGGCCTGCTGTGGCTGGTCAGCAGGATGAGAACCTGCAGTTCAGTTTTCTGAACTGCAGGTTTACGACATCCATTGATATCAGCCTACAAACAGGCCACAAACCTGCAAAATTAACATAAAAAGATTCACACAAGTAGATACATTCAGACATCAATTCAATTGTCACGTTCACACATATAGAATCATTCAAATACATGTTTTAACATTCAGAAACATTCATTTACAAAGTATCATTCATCATCACTATCAACATCCCAATTATATCTAACAGTTTATGACCCCACATGCCTTCCTCCCCAGTTCCTGCTGCTAGACAACCACACAATGGATCCAAGAGGATATGCAGGCGTTCGCCAAAGACTATAGGCTGAGTTAACTATTGAGTTAACTCAGCCTATAGTCTTTGGCGAACGCCTGCAATCCTCTTGGATCCATTGTGTGGTCGTCTAGCGGCAGGAACTGAGGAGGAAGGCATGTGGGGTGATAAACTGTCAGGACTAGCACAACAAGTTGTGATGGAGGTGGAGACGATGACGACGGTGGTGCTTCAGGCGACGCCTTCTTGGCCGGGTAGGGCTCGGCGAAAGGGTTCAACTGCGGCATGGCTTCGATGTAGTAGAGGGAAGGGAGGGGTTCAGAATCCTACGAGAAACGTTTAGAGATGAGGATATTACTGCGGAGGAGGAGGAAACAGTAGACGATATCTCGAGTTGGAATGTCCTCTCCGCGCATCAAGTTGCTCCAGTGCTTCAGTGGGTACATGTGCATCATCAACCTAAAATTTGACAAAAATAAACACACTGAATTAGGCCAATATAGAAATATAGGATATATGACATAACTAGAAGATAATGAATTTTATAGAAATACAGGATATGTTTTTAGAACTTACATTGGTATCCTCGCCATGCTCGTCATGGACAACATGCTCATCATGGACTTCATGCTCATCATGAACATCATTCTCATCATGGTCAGCCATCTGAAAATGTCATAAAAAAGGCAAACATTTAGCATTTGTATCAACTAGAAAAAGGAAAACATTTAGCATTTGTATAAATTAGAAAAAGGAAAACATTTACCATTTGTATAAACATACATGTCTCTAAAATTGTGATCTTTTATCAATTAACAATCCTTCATTGTGATCTCCGCGCACATATAAGTCATCATTAGCTTCAATATTTTGTGGAGTTGGCAACCCAACTGAGAATGGACTGGAGTCATCATACTTATCATAGTACTCTTCTTCATCTATAGGATCTTCAATGAACTGTCTTTTACCATGAAGAACAACCGACCATTTATCATTTGCAGGATCATCGATATAGAATATTTGTTTTGCCTGTGATGCCAATATGAATGGTTCAGCCTTCTCGCCAATCATTTCAAAGTTCACCAAAGTGAAACCCAATTCATCCACTATAACTCCTTTGGTGTTATCAACCCAATTACATATAAAGAGCGGAATATTGAAATCTATGTAGTCAAACTCCCAAATGTCTTCAATGACACCGTAATATGACATTTTAGCTTCACGTGGACTCTTATCCTTTGCACTTGCAAAGTACATAGTTGACGCTTGAAGAGTGACCCCACTATTTTGGACGACACTCTTATCATCTTGGCGCTTTGTGTAATATGTGAATCCATTAATGTCAAACCCTTCATAAGACATAACATTCGGTTTTGGTTTAAATGCGAGACATTTGATAGTTTCTGTAATATCATTTGGTGTTTGAGATAGTTGATGTAAGACTTTATCTTCAAACCACTTAGTAAAAGTCTTATTATGCTCTCTAGCAAGCCACATTGAACTTGCTCGAGGATGTTGTCTCTTTATGAAATTGGTATGTTCCTCGATATAAACACTCACTTCGTCCATATTATGTAAAATATACAAGTGAGCTTGTTCCAACTGCTCACGGCTGATTACTTTCACCCGTGATCCCAAAATTCCTTTGCCCTCCTCAATATTCTTGTCATTATCAGGAGTGTCATTACCACTGAGAAAGTCATTGCAAAAATCCATAACCTCTCTCGCCACATAACCTTCAATAATACTCCCTTCAGGACGATAACGGTTTCGAACATCACCTTTAAAAACGCTCATGTATCGTTCAAAGGGATACATCCAATGCAAGAAAACCGGTCCCAAGATTTTCACTTCCCTAGTCAAGTGGACAACAAGATGTACCATGATATCAAAGAACGAAGGAGGGAAATACATCTCAAGCTGACATAGGGTAACAACCACTTCTCTTTGCAAATTATCGAGAGTATCAGGGTCAATAACTTTGCTGCATAGACTGTTGAAAAAGAAACAAAGTCTGGTAATTGCAAACCTTACATTCTTCGGCAATATAGATCGAATTGCCACGGGCAATATTTGTTGCATTAGAGTGTGACAATCATGAGATTTAAGACCTATCAACTTCAGATCTTTCATTGATACCAATCTACGGATGTTGGATGAGTAACCATGTGGCACCTTAACATTTACCAAGCATTCACAAAAAGTTTTCTTCTCCTTTCTAGACAACATGTAACATTTACCAAATTCATTGACAATGTCTTTTACTCTTTCATAAACAACATCCCCTGGTATAGGTTTAGGTGCACTCCGTTCATCATTCCATCCATTGAATGCTTTGCGCTTCCTACGATACGGATGGAATTTTGAAAGAAACCTTCGATGACCAATCTATACAGTCTTGCCGCCATATTTTAGTCTTATTGAATCAGTGTTTTCTTCACATATAGGACACGCTTTAGCTCCTTTGACACTATATCCAGACAAATTCCCATATGCCGGAAAGTCATTAATAGTGCAAAACAACATAGCATGCAAACGAAATGTCTCTCTTGCTGAAGCATCATAGGTCATCACACCTTCAGCCCAAAGTTTCTTTAAGTCATCAATCAAAGGTTCAAGATAAACATCGATATCATTTCCGGGTTGTTTAGGGCCCGATATCAACAATGACAACATAACGTACTTATTTTTCATACACAGCCAGGGAGGAAGATTGTATATAACAAGCATGACTGGCCAAGTGCTATGTTGGCTGCTCAATGTCCCGTACGGATTCATCCCGTCTGTACAAAGCCCAAGTCTTAGATTCCTGACTTCTTCACCAAATTCAGGGAACAATACATCAATCTTCTTCCACTGTGGGGAATCAGACGCATGTCGTAGGATCCCATCATTATTTTTCTTAACATCTGCATGCCACCTCAAATTCTTCGCATCTTTCGGATTTGCAAACAAGCGTTGAAACCGTGATGTTATAGGTAGATACCACAACACCTTGGCAGGAGAACCAGTTTTGGACTCCCCCGAAGTCGTCAATTTATATCGTGACGCACCACATTTTGGACAATCTTTCAAATCTACATAGTCCTTTTGAAATAATACACAATCATTCGGGCATGCGTGTATCTTTTTGGCCTCCATTCCCATTAGGCACAACATTTTCTTTACCTGGTATGTTGAGATTGGCAGCTCGTTTCCTTCAGGAAGAATTTCTTTCAACAAAGTCAACAATTCAGTGAAGCTTTTGTCGCTCCATCTATTGTTAGCTTTCAACTTATACAATCTCAGCATAGCGCTAAGCTTCGTAAACTTAGCACAGCCTGTGTATAACGGTATCTCAGCATCATGCACAATGTTTGTAAAGATAGGAGGTGGATCGGTGTGCTCTACCCTACAACTATCCAGCATCGCATCAACAATGTCTACTGGAACTGGTTCGTTCACATTTACGTCATCGGAGGCAATTTCTTCTTCCACCCAAGCACTGCTATTGACATCTACTGGATTCGATTTTGAAATCTCTCCATGCCAGTGCCATTCTGTATAGCCTTGTACAATCTCGTTTCACATGACATGACTTTTGATTTCCTCACCAGTGTTGAGTTTCAAGTTGTTACCGCAATGCCTACATGGACAGTAGAACCTATCTGTAGGTTTTTTCCTATGTTCCTCGGCAAATCTAATAAACTGATCAAGACCAGATATAAAATCTGGGGTGCAACGATTACGAATGGACATCCATGATCTATCCATTCTATGATCAGAGAAAGCAAGTATATATTAGGAAAGAAAGTATATATTAGGAAACAAGTATATAAGCAAGTATGTCGTATTACAGTTCATCATTAAGAAAGATATAAGCAAGTATGTCGTATTAAAATAGACTAAACAATAAAAGAATTTTTTTTGAGGCAAGACAATATGAGAAAATAGTAGTGTAATCATGTAAATGGGAACATTCATGGGAACACACACTTCAGTTATAAGCATTCATGTAGCAACTTACAGTTCCATTCATGGGAACACACACTTTAGTTATAACAATAACTAAACAAAGGGGTTGGTGTACCCCTAAACATGCGCATAATTAAAAAAACTATTAATACAGACAAGTCTAGATAGATAGACAACTAAATACTACATCAACATGGTCCCGCATGCATCAATAACTTCTTTTTGATGATGAAGCTGTGTCACGAAGCTCTCCAATCCAATCACGCCTCAGATTCAGATTCCGATTCCTCATAGATGATATCCGACGCCGTGCGCTCATACCGCAGAAGATGATCGAGGGTGTCGCAGTTGTTGTTGGTTATCCAAACTTTGATGGAATTATCGCCAACTGGACGGAGAAAAAGCCTATTCCAACGGACCAGATACAGCTCTCCAATCCAATCACGCCAACCGGATTTTGATACAAGATTTCCCGCCAAATCATACTCAACCTCTATTACATGTGAATAATTTCCAAAAGTTAGGGTCACTTTACCAGGCATGTAGTGTCTTCCTTTTAGAAAATGCCAATGTTTGGGTATGACCAATTGGTTTAAGGAACGATCATCTAGGATGATGTCCAATTGTTCTTCAATAGGGAACGTTAACATTGACATAGAGGCCCAATTCATAGTCATTGTTATGGGAAGACAGAGACTGCACAATATTAGTATTAACAAAGTGTAAGTACATATAACGATGTTATATATTTTCAGAAAAAGTTGTATAACATCAGTTAACCTTTTAAACAAGTATATATTAAGAAACAAGTATATATTAGTCAATCTTGGACGGGTTTCTAGGCCAACAAACACATTTGATGTCAATCTTATATATAATAAATGTGTACCACCTATCCCATCCTTGAACACCTAATCTCACTTAGGATGTAAGTGTATAATGTGTATTTGGTTTTCAAGAAAATTTCGGCAGCATTTCCCCGTTGTTCTCTAAGTACATATGTACTTAGAGAACAAACGGGGAAATGCTACCGAGATTTTCTCGAAAACCCAATACACATTATACACTTACATCCTAAGTGAGATTAGGTGTTCAAGAACAGTCCCAAACTGGGGACTATCCAAGATTTACTCCTACTGAGTAAATCTTGGACGGGTTTCTAGGCCAACAAATAC
This sequence comes from Alisma plantago-aquatica, assembly GCA_963693085.1. NCBI lineage: Eukaryota > Viridiplantae > Streptophyta > Magnoliopsida > Alismatales > Alismataceae > Alisma > Alisma plantago-aquatica. The sequence goes on from OY856411.1 coordinate 895,091,730, forward strand.
ATGTGTTGTCATTCTTATATAAACCCTATAATTCATGAAATCATTCTAATTCAATTTAATATGTTGGGATCACATAATTATATAATGACATCAGAATATATAGAAGAATCATAATTAACATGATTAACAACATGCTCATCAAACTAGGGTTTTCTTGAATATCATCTAATAAATCAAGAATTTCATAGTTTCAAACATGCAATAATTCACAATGCAATGTTATAAACTATAGGCAACATGGATAGATGAAATAAATAAACATCCAACATCTATCACTTATTCAATCTTCAAGAAACCTTGACAAACATCCAACATCTATCACTTATATAATTTGCATGTATATACACCCTAAAGTGCCACAAATCATATAATAAAACTATCATGTTATGATATTAGGACCACTTAAAGCAGATTAGGAACATTAAGCAAGAAGAGTAGGGAGCCAATTTCGTGCAAGCAGATTAGGCAAGCAGATTCGGTCAGCACATAAAGAACCAATTTCGCGCCTGGGTAGGTCTGCAGGTACCTGGGCAAGAAGAGTAGGGTGAGGTCGAGCTGGTTGAGTACGTGGGTGGCGGCCGACGAGCTCCAGAACCAGCGGCAGTGACTCCGACGAGCAGGAGCGTCAGCTGCAGCAGGCAGGCAGGCGGCCAGGCGGCGGCAGGCAGGCAGCGGCCAGGCGGAGGAGAAGGAGAAGGGGGTACGGCGGCGCCGGTTCTCAGGCGTGGCAGGCAGGTGGGCACCAGGCGTTGCGGCGGCGCCGGTTGTCAGGTGTGGCGGCGGCGCAGGCGGTTGGAGCAGCAGGGCGGGCAGTAGGGGTGCCAGAGAAGAAACGCGTCGGAGAGGGGCGCCGGAGAGGGGACGCCGGAGATGGGGCACCGGAGAGAAGCGCCGGAGAGAAGCGCCGGAGAAAAACTAGTACCAGCAGCAGAGAAATCGCCGAAGAAATCGCCGCAATAGGGAAATAGGGTAGCAATGAAACATAAGAAAGGGGAAGAGTCGGGCGATCGAAGGTTATGAAGTTCCCCAATAGCGTCGGTTGTTTACAACAACCGACGCCTAAACATCTTTACCGTCGGTCGTTCGCAACATCCGACGTCCATTTGGACGATATTTTCGTGAAAATGTTTGGCGGGAACCACATTCAGCGTCGGTGATTAAAGGACGACCGACGCGGAAAAGGACACTTTTCGCGCAAATTTCCATCGCACATAAGCGTCGGTGTTTTAACTACAGACTCGACGCCGAAAGTGACATTATTTTTTTCGCTCGAAAATTGGATGACATTATGCGTCGGCTTTGTATAAACAACCGACGCTGTATACAAAGCGGTACCCGTGTTTGGCTGGTCTTTGAATATAGACGTCGGTTCTTCTAAATAACCGACGCCTTTAATATAAGGCATCCGTGTTCCTTAATAACCGACGCCCAGAAAAGCAACACTGAATGCTATTTCTGTAGTAGTGTGATTTGTCCCTTGATTAGTTGATGACTTCATCAATTGACACCGCATGGGCATAGACCCCATAAAACACCAATGGACCCCTCATTTATGATGATATACCTTTTTTAGGGTGGGTTTGCATTGCTCTTCTATTCCATAGGTTGAGAGCCAGTGGAGGACATTCCACTAGTTTATGTCTTTTTGTCCTTCCATCAGTTTGCATTACTCTGCTCATCCTTTAGTTGACCAAAGTCTACATTTTGATAGTCACCCAATGCTCATCCATAGATGGAAATTTGATGTATGTCTACTAATGGTTGTCCAGACTCTGTCTATGAATGGATGATCTGCAAGAAAAATCTATAAAGATTCTACATGCATCTCTAGATGGAAGTTATGAATTCATCTACGATGGTTTTCCTACCTTCACAACCAACAAAACTGTAGCATCAACCATCTGATGGGAAACTTGAATCAACCTTCCTATGGTATTCCATCTATCACCTTGTTTCAGAACCTCTGACTAGCCTACTAATGGATGTCCTGATGCTAGGTCTACCCATGGTAATATTCAACTCCAACAACCCATCATCTTCATCATGCATCTTCTTCCTCTTCTCATTCATTAAGACTAAGACTTGACTGCAAGGTAGCTAGGAGGGTTCCAATGCCAAACCTCCATTTATAAATACAAGGCCACTTCCTCCAGGAAAAGAATTTACTATTGTTTCCACTAGGATTTTGTAATCCACACTCATCCCCCATTATGTCTGTTGTTTCTAATTATTGATGACCTATTTACCGATGAAGCTTCCATTTTCGAAAAGTCTTGAAGGTTCTACCTCTAAAGAGACTCTTCTACTGATGTATTCATTCCATTAGTTGACAAAAAACTTCAGCATGTTGTGAGCCTACTGGCTCCTTATCTATGATGATATACCTAATGCTTAAAAAAGGAAGAACAAAACTCCAAGTCTACCTATAGTAAGAATCTAGGGGTAGACCTTCTACTTCCTAGTATACCATCTATCTCCAGCATGAAGACAGGATTCTACACACCAAGTCTATTCTTTCATCTTCTACTATGATGATGACTTTCATCGTCTCTTCTATTGTTGTTCTTATTATTGTTGATATGTGCAAGTAGTCCTTTCATTAGGACAGGAGGAGTATCCATGCTATCCAATTATGTTCTCTTTACTACTTCTATTATTGTATGAACCATGGTAAGTCTGTAATCAATCATTTCATACTTGTATTCTTCCTTTGTCAGCAACCTTACATGTTTATTAGATTTTTAGCATGCATAAGTTTGAACCTAAGATCTAGGTTATCAATTGATATCTAAGAAATTATTGATGAGAATTTTGGTTAGGTGTTTTCTAAGGCAATAGATGCATGATCTCTATGTAGCACAATGGCGATCTTTGAGTCATATGTTTCCGGGTTTTAATCCTAATGCTAAAAGGGGGATTTTCTAACCTCAACATATGTATCTCCATGCTTAATATAATCCATAGAGATATTGAATTATAAGAGTGGTGGTTAACCCATCTACCCTAGTATTTCAATCCATTGATTAATTAACATTAATCCAACTTCGGCTACTACAATCTCAACATAATCCAACAACAACCCACATTATATGATAAGTACTAGTTTTTTCTTTGTATTAATCATATTACTCTTAAAATCATTATCCTATGGGTTTGATCTTGAACTATAGTACAATAAGATTAGTCTTCTTGACCATGGTGATTATTGTAAGTAGTCTAGGTAAAAATCAATGGACCTTTCCCTAGGTAAATTTTCATGTGCAATATCCACACATCATGGTTCTACCTTGTCTAAGGATTTTATAGTTGATACCCCTCTTCCTATACCTATTGATAGGAATTTTCTAGAGCCTTTTGTTTTTCCTAAGGTTTACCAAAGAGGCTACAAGATTACAAATCCTTCTATGTCCCCTTCCTCAACCAATCCTCCATCGTTGTCAGAAGACCATGACACCACTCAAGTACATTCTGGCTTGGATATCCCATTATGGATTACAAAAAGGGCGCACTCTCATAATTTACATCCTAAAAGTAATTTCTAATATGAAGTTATTCATAGGTCAAGTTTTACAAATGTTATCGCTACTCTTAGCAATGTCCTTGTTACAAGAATTATGGTTGAATCCATGAAGCATCATGCATGGTTTTGTTCCATTGAGGTGGAAATGAAATCTCTTCATACATAAAATACACGAGACACAGTATATGCCCCTACCCATGCTTCTCATGTGGGCCATAGATGGATCTTTATTATCAAATATCAACATAATGACACAATTCAATGCCTTAAGGCTTGCATTTTGTTGCTAAAGGCTATACACAAACTTACAGTGTAGATTATATTGAAACTTTTTTTCCTTTTGATTGTCTTAGCTCTACATGTGTACTTATTTTTGTTACTTCCAATAAATGTTGGCCTCTATTTGAATGGAAGTCAAAAATCTTTTTTTGTATTACAACTTTCATGAGGAGGTGTATACTCTAAAACCTCCCCGATTTGATGCTTAGTGGGAGTCTTCTAAAGTTTTCTACCTAAGGAAAGCCATTTGTGGACTAAAAAACCAAAGAGCTTGATTTGATAAATTAAATCATTTTTTGCTAAATATTATTTAAAGACTCACAATTTGATCATTCACTTGTTTGTAAAAATAATTAATGTTGGGCTAGTTATTATGAAAGTATTTGTGGAAGATATCATCCTTTTTCAGAGTGACCATCAAGGTATTCAAGCGATATTGGGATATTTAAAAAAACACTTCAGTACTAAAGATCTAGGAAAATTACACCAGTTTTTTGGGGATGGAAGTATTACATTCTCTTATGGAATATTTCTATCTCAGCACTAGTGTAACCTTGATCTACTATAAGAAACATACACGTTGGGCACCAAGCCAGTAAGAACACCTCTAGATTCCAACACTAATCTAGAAGATGATTTTTCTTCTTCATATCTAGATAGCAAGAAGTATAGGATACATGTGGGTAAGCTCATTCACTAGACTGTTACTTGAGTAGATATTATATAAATTGTTGGACTTTTCAGTATGTATCTTGATAAATCTTGACATCATGATTGGGATTTTTTGTAGATTCTCAAATACTTAAAAGTATCCCCCATATAATGTCTTCTATATAAACAATGGGACACTACAAGATTACTAGATTTTTTTATTCTGACTATATCGACACCACAGCTTATCATAAATCTACTTTTTATTACTACACCTTTATAGGTGGTAATCTTGTCACTTGGAGAAGTATGATACAAATTGTTGTGTCTAGATGAAATTTGTAAGGTGAGTAGTGATCCATGGCTCATAGTACTACTGATCTGATGTGAGTTTAAGGATTGTTAAATGAATTTGAAGCTGTGATTTTGATGCCATACTTATGTAGTGTGATAAAAAATGATCTATCTTAATTGCAAAGAATCCTACTTTCCCTGAGTGAACCATGCACATTAAGTTTGAGTTTCACTTTGTCAGGGAATCTATTATATCCAAGCACATATATGTTTCATATGTAAGGCTAAGGACCAACTTGATGACATCTTTACAAAATCATTACCAATGAGAAGACTCATCGCTATGGTGGAAAAGTTGGGCATGCATGATATATATTATCTAGCTTTGGGGGGTCTAATATAGTTTTTTTATGTTATTTATTGTGTGATTTTTAGTATCTTGTGTTTTATCCCATATTGGTGACAATTATATTTAGTGACCTCCCCTCTCTTATATAAGGAGAGGTTATATACTAGATTTAATCATATAATAATACAAATGTATTATATTTCTTAATATGTTATGTCTTGCACCTTGTCATGCTCATATATATAATATCAATTGTTGATAATCTCTTATCTTCATCCTTTAGTGCACTATTGCGTCTTTGTGGTGGGGTATTACATTAATTTTTTTAATGTCAAAAAACTAAATAGACAGCCACAATTGATGTCTTCCTATAGGAGACAATAATACATCTAATATGTTTTGAATCATTTCCTCATCTTGATGTGGCCAATAAACATGAAGCAATTTAAATATTTGAAAGGACTTACTTCCTTATTCTATTAAACATTTATTTCCTACTATGCATTGTTTCTAGTTCTTGTCTACCCTTTTTGGTGGTTTTTGTTAAAATATTTTGACCCGTATGAACAAAATAGCTATGTGGTGGTTGTTCATGTTTCAAATAACATATTTGATCATATTTTCATATTTGGAACTAGTTTTTGTCTAGTCTCTGATATGTATTATTACTAGGTCTTTTCTAGTCTCTATTGATTTTTTCATGGGATTTGTAGTGTTTGTTTTTCAAGGTAAAAGAATCTACTTCAACCTAGTTATGCATAGACAATAATACTTTTTGACCCGAAAAGAAAATCAACCAAGAAAATGCCAACCAAGGTCTGCAACCATACATGTCTATTCAAACTTATGAGGGATTTCACATGCATCATGGTGCCCCAAGAAGAATTCTTTTGCATGTTTCATAACTTATATACTAACTTTGGTCTTTTATGTCTCTAGGACTAGGTTTGTAATGTCTTCATACCTATCAATTGCAATTTCCTTCTTATTCTTGGATTTATATATTTACTAATTGCATTTATATATTAAATGTTTATTGTCTACTTTGACATCGTATGTACTTATAAATCATTTAGAATCTATGTTGATAGTTTTCACATGATTCTATGGGGATTCCATATGTCAATTGTGTCACCATTTTCCACCATGGATATAGAAATTATAAAGTTTACAATAGATATTTCCTAATGTTATATCTCTTCTTATTGCTTTTCATTTGTACTTTTCTTGAAATGCTACTAATTTATTTTCATTTATCTTACATTGAATTTAGATAGTGTAACATCCTCACAATTTAAACTTATGAATGAATCCTTAATTGAAAACCTTAATCTTTCAAAAATATAATTGTCATCCATCAAATAGAACCTTGTGTGGGTTTTAGACCCAAATATAATGTTTCAAGCAAAGTCCAATAAATTAAGCAATGTGTACTCTCTTTTTATGATGATTAATTTGATATCCTTTATCATTGAAGTGTAATGCACTTTCTCTCTATTTTCAGTATAGCCTGATCATTGTACAAATAAACCCCAATTGGTAGAATTTTGCCTAGTGCACTTAATACAACTAAGATCATCCTATGTGACAATAGGTGGAAGATTTCACTATATAGAGATCAATCACAATGTATGATATGCACATAAGTGATATTAATACAATATGGTAATAACTCACCTTTTTATCATCAAGTTTGGGAAGAAACAATATAATAAGGTAGTAGACCCTAAAATATACTTTTGGTCAGAATTTGAAACTAATCCAAGTTTTTTTGACCCCTCAGATCAATTTGCAAAGGTTCCAAATAGTTGTAACCCTAAAACCCTTGTTAATGTAATGATATAATTTAGATGCACCTAAGTCCACAGATTACTTATGTGTCACGCAGGCCAACATCCCTAATTGACCCGTTCTGGGTAAGGTTCCCGTGTTTGTGGGTTGAACGTTTGTCTCCCCCGCCCAGACCCTTGTCTTGTTGGGACTCTACAGTCCCTGGGTAACTCTCCCTCCTGATATATCTTTGTACAACATATCATCACAAATGAATTTCCTTTTCGCAATCGTCACATCTATCTTAACACCCCCATATCGGATATTACATGGTTTAGTGACCTAGGATCCCAAGTCGATAAGGATTTATCATGACTCTCTGAGGGAATCACGCTTCTCCCAAGCTTAACATGTATATATAAGCCCTCTCTAACATCCTTCGGGATCTAGACATCAGAATCCGATGCTATTTTTCCCTGATGCTCGATCGCACCTCACATCCAACCTCCACCTGCGTCTCTCTACCAAGTCGTCTCTTCCCTAATGATGGTGACCTTGGAGGCACCTTCCTATATTATGTATTAGTCTAGGGGTCTGCACATAAGCTTCATGCAGGGTTAATTCCTCCCACAATCACATGTATCCGTTTTCCCTCTTTTATCTCTTTGGGACCTTTCGATCAATGTGAAGCATCTTGCTACCTTTCCTTCTTGTATCTTCACCCATGTGTTCGTCAGGAGTCGTGGAACTAATCCCAGCATCTAGCACCTAGAGTTTTTCTCTATTTTGGTGTTTACCCAAGATTCATCAAGCTTCACTGATCCTACCTCTCCCTTTCATGGAAGTGGACCCTTCCTAGACTACGGTCCCCCGCAACAACCAAGTTTGGGCTCACTAGGACCGACGATGATGGCCGCACTTCACGATGCCTCTAGTTTTCATTGATCAGGGCAAGATAAAGTTTTGATTGTGGGGTTTTGCTAAGGATTCAACATGTTCATCGTCTTGGTCTGGGTTGTCGATTGAATAAAGGAAGAGGAATATATATAATCCCCTTTATACCCACACAGTCTCAATCGAATTGTTTATGATAGGGGAAGTCTCGGCCTGTGAGGATTCATTTAGTGCACTACTACTGTTATGACGCGTACTAGGTGGCAAGCCACTATAGGGCCATCTCAGAACATGACCCAACTAACGAAATGAATTACTTTTGTGGCTTTTTCTTCAATTCTGATTGGTCTATTCATTATAAATTCACAATAAATTAAATACTCATCAGAAAAATCCATGAAAATATTCATTGGAAAACTCTTTCAAAGAGGAAGCTGATTTTTAGGTTTTCAAACCCTAAATTGAGAGTTCTTAACCATGTTTTCCTAGAAGATGCAGATTAGGGTTTAGGATGGCGTTTAAAGTGATAAATGATATAAATCATGTAAATTTCAAGAACATAGGATTTGATCAAGACCATGGAGACTAAATTAGGGTTTGCCTTGCTCCAGGTAAGCACGTCATGCAACTATGTATATGTACTTTGTATGAATTTCATGTGATGTATAATTAAAGATTATGCTTTAAATTCCAAGTTAATGAATGATATTAAGATAATGGTGATGCGTCAAATTTTATTATTGCTTGTTGATTGGTATATCATAAAGTCCTATGCTTATCACTAATTCTCATTAGTTTAATGCTATGATCATGTAATGGTTATGAAATTGAAGAAATAATCATGTAAATCATGTAATGATAATTTCAAGATTAAGAGGGAGAAATCCCATGATGACTAAGATAATGTACTTAAGTTTTGAATGGTTCCTCTTTATGTTATTTTGTCTTTGTGGCATTGATGAACACTTTGGTGCAATTATTGGATAAGGAAAATTTACATTGATGGCAAGATAAGAACAATGATGTTAATGATTAAGATAATAGAATTAAGTAACTTATTATATGTTTCTCGCAATGATGGACCTTTATGGTCGTTATGGGCTTCCTAGTAATGATGGGCTTTCTGAGCATGATGTGCCCCACGTGGGAAGTGATGGAGAGAACACATATAGTAATGTTTCTTAATTCATTTATGTAATGAAAGCTAAAGTGTAATGAGAGTTCTTAATGTTAACTCATGTCAAGCTTATTTCTATTCAAGTATATATGCTTATTTGTAGTTCTTATAATGTGCATAGTGCATCTTACTTATGTTGTTGCTTTCTTTCGCATGGTCGGGGGATGAGATGTCCCTAGATCAAGGAGCAAGAGGGAATTGAAGCGAGCCTTCAAGTATAGCTGACATCAAGGAGACTTTAGCTTGGTGGGGTGCCATCTACCACTCAATAGATTCTTTAGCCTAGTTTATTTCCATGTTTTAGATTTTCTTAGTTTAGATGTATTAGGCTTGAGATCAAGATGAGACAATTTATGTTTTTCCCTTTTAAAGAAACAATGTATGAATCTATTTTTGAGTTAATGCATGATGTTTCATTTATCTTATTCCAATGTATATCATGTTTTGTAATGTTCCTCCGAGCCAAGTAAGACATGTTATGGACAACATAGGGTTTGCTTCCGCTGTCATGTATGTTCTTAGAGGGGCGTTACAATATGGTATCAGAGCAACGAGTAGATGGCCACTAAGCTAAAGATTTACATTGTTCTAAGCCCTAGGCATATAAGATTAAGTTATAAATATGGGAAACCAAATTAAAGGTCTAGATAAGAGATATAAGTTCAGATGAGGATTAGAGTTATGTGTCTAGATGTTTGGACTCTTATGTTAACTCTAGAATTGTATATAGCATGCTCTCTCTTTTTCCCATGTGTTTGTGGTATGGGACACATGCTCATGGGGTTTTGTAGAGAGAATGTTATATGCATAATCATACTTGTCTTGTCTTTTCAAGTGCATGTGGTATGGGAAATGTGCATGAGGGAGGTACTAAGATAAGCATGATAAGATAAGTCACCTTTAAATACATGAGCAACCGACATGTATCCAAAGGCGACAAATAAGAGTTGGCATTATAAGTTTAAGGCATATAGTCACCTAAACCTTATCAAACACATAGGAAGACCAAGCATGCATACAACGAGTAGATTTTTGATAAGTAAGTAAGATCCATGGTAGAATCAAAACCCCTAGAAAAGAGGAAAGAGAAGCCCTTTGCAATGATAATAATGAGGTGAAATAGAACCATTGATAGTATACCCACAGGTTGGTCTAAATAATGAGGTTCAACAAGGGTAATGAGACTTAAAAGTGTTTAGGGTACATCAAATATGTAAAATCCTAAGGTGGGTAGCAATAAGAAAATTTTGAGGATGAAATTTATTTAAGGAGGGTAGAATTGTAACATCCTCAAAATTTAAACTTATGAATGAATCCTTAATCAAAAACCCTGATCTTTCAAAAATTTAATTGTCATCCATCAAAAAGAACCTCATGTGGGTTTTAGACCCAAATATAATGTTTCAAGCAAAGACCAATAAATTAAGCAATGTTTACTCTCTTTTTGTGATGACTAATTTTATATCCTTTATCATTGAAGTATAATGCACTTTCTCTCTCTTCTCAGTATAGCCTGATAATTGTACATATAAACTGCAATTGGTATAATTTTTCCCAGTGCACTTAATACAACTAAGATCATACTATGTGACAATAGATGGAATATTTCACTATATAGAGATCAATCACAATATATTATATGTACATAAGCGATAGTAATACAATATGGTAATAACTCACCTTTTTTATCATCATGTTTGGGAAGAAACAATACAATAAAGTAGTGGACCCTAAAATATACTTGTGGTCAAAATTTGAAACTAATACAAGTTTTATTGACCCCTCAAATCAATTTACAAAGGTTCCATATAGTTGTAACCCTAAAATCGTTGTTAATCTAATGATATAACTTATATACACCTAGGTCCACAGATTACTTGTGTGTCATCTGGGCCATCATCCCTGGTTGACCCATTCTGGGTCGAGTTCCCGTGTTCGTGGGTTGAGCGTTCGTCTCCCCTGCCCGGAGCCTTGTCTCGCTGGGACTCTACAGTCCCTAGGTAAATCTCCCTCCTGATATATCTCTATACAACATATAATCACAAACGAATTTCCTTTTCACAATCATCACATCTAGTCGAACACCCCCATTCTGGATATCACAGTGTTTAGTGCCCTAGGATCCCAAGTTGATAAGGATTTCTCCTGTCCTGCCCTTCTCTGGACTCTCTTAGGGAATCACACTTCTCCCAAGCTTAACATGTATATATAAGCCCTCTCTAACATCCTTCGGGGATCTATAGGACACAATTTTTCCCTGATGCTCGGCCGCACCTCGTATCCAACCTCCACCTGTGTCTGTCTACCAAGTTGACTCTGCCCTGGTGATGGTGACCCTGGCGGCACCTTCCTATACTGTGTATTTGTCCGGGGGTCTACACACAAGCATCATACTAGGTTAATTCCGCCCACAATCATAGGTATCCCTTTTCCATCTTTTATCTCTTTCGGACATTTCGATCAATGTAAAGCATCTTGCTACCTTTCCTTCTCGTATCTTCACCCATGTCTTTGTCCAGAGCCCTGGAACTAATCCCAGCCTCTAGCACCTTGAATTTTTCTCTATTTTGGTGATTACCCAAGCTTCATCAATCTTCCCCGATCCTCCCTCTACCTTTCATGGTGGTGGAGCCTTCTTGGACTATGGTCCACCGCAACAACCAAGTTTAGGCTCGTTGGGACTGATGATGATGGATGCACTTCATGGTGCCTCTAGTTTTCACTGATCATGGCAAGATAAAGTTTTGATTGTGGGTTTTTTCTAAGGCTTCAACCTGTTCCTCATTTTGGTCTGGGTTGTCGATTAAAAAAAGGTAGAGGAATATTTATAATCCCCTTCTAACCCACACAGTCTCAATAGAATTGTTTATGATGCAAGGGTAGTCTCGGCCTTTGTGGATTCATTTAGTGCACTACTGGCTGTTATGACACATACTAGGTGGCAAGCCACTATAGGGCCATCTCAGGACACAACCCAACTAATCAAATGATTTACTTTTGTGGCTTTTTCTTGAATTCTGATTGGTCTATTCGATATAAATTCACAATAAATTAAATACTCATCAGGAAAATCCATAAAAATATTTGTTAGAAAGCTTTTTCAAAGAGGAAGCTAGTTTTTAGGTTTTCAAACCCTAAATCGAGAGTTCCTAGCCATGTTTTCCTAGAAGACTCAGATTAGGGTTTAGGATGGTGTTTAAAGTGATAAATGATATAAATCATGTTAATTTTAGGAACATAAGATTTGATCAAGACCAGGGAGACTAAATTAGGGTTTTCCTTGCTCCAGGTAAGTGGGTCATGGAACTATGCATATGTACTTTGGATGAATTTCATGTTATGTATGATTAAAGATTATGCTTTAAATTCCAAGTTAATGATTGAGATTAAGATAATGATGATGCCTCAAATTTTATTATTTCTTGTTGATTGGTATAATCATAAAGTCCTATGCTTATCACTAATTCTCATTAGTTTAATGCTATGATCATGTAATGGTTAATAATTTGAAGAAAGAATCATGTAAATCATGTAATGATAATTTCAAGTTTAAGAGGGAGAAATCCCATGATGATTAAGATAATGTAATGAAGTTGTGAACTGTTCCTCTTTATGTTATTTTGTCTTTATGGCATTGATGAGCACTTTGGTGCAATTATTGGATAAGGACAATTCACATTGATGGAAAGATAAGAACAATGATGTTAATGATTAAGATAATAGAATTAAGTAACTTATTATATGTTTCTCACAATGATGGATCTTTATGGTCATTATGGGCTTCCTAGCAATGATGGGCTTCCTAAGCATGATGTGCCCCACATGGGCAGTGATGGAGAGAACACATATAGTAATGTTTCTTAATTCATTTATGTTTTGAAAGATAAAATGTAATGAAAATTCTTAATGTTAAATCATGTCAAGCTTATTTACGTTCAAGTATATATGCTTATTTTTAGTTCTTATAACATGTATAGTGCCTCTTACTTATGTTGTTGCTTTCTTTCACATGGTTGGGAGATGAGATGTCCCTAGATCAAGGAGCAAGAGGGAATTGAAGTGATCCTTCAAGTATAGCTGACATCAAGGAAACTTTAGCTTGGTGGGGTACCATCTACCACTCAGTAGATTCTTTAGCCTAGTTTATTTCCATGTTTTAGATTTTCTTAGTTTACATGTATTAGGCTTGAGATCAAGATGAGACAATTTATGTTTTTCCCTTTTGAAGAAACAATGTATGAATCTATTTTTGAGTTAATGCATGGTGTTTCATTATCTTATTGCAATGTATATCATGTTTTGTAATGTTCCTTGAGCCAAGTGAGCCACATTATAGACAACATTAGGTTTGCTTCCACTCTCATGTATGTGCTTAGAGGGGCGTTATATATTGTGTCCAAATCAGCCAAACAATATAGACTATGGATATAATGTGATGAAGTACATGAAATACATTGTTGAGATGAGAATGAGATATATTCCTAAAGGTGTAAATTAGATATTATATATTTCAATTTTTTCAAACTTTATATTGATGTATTTTACATATAATTGTAGTACTATCAAAGTTATAATAGTTTTTACTACAACGAAGAAGTGATTGATGAAGTTTGACATGAGTGGGTGGTTTGTGATATTTCAACATAAGACAAATTGTTTGACATGATCAAGATCCATGCATTCTTTAATATATCACAAATATCTCAAACTTTTGTATCTTTTTTGGTTCGAGTGAAGAGTGTATATGTGACAATCTGTCATGCTAAAAGAGATTACTCAAAACCAAAACACGTTCAATCACTAATTAGTCTCATCCCTAAGTAGGGGAAAAATTGAAACTAATTTGATCAAGAACATTTACATAAAAGCCCAACATATTTCATAAATTCATGTATCAAACTTGGTTTCCTTCACAATTTCTCCATGACCTCAACCACAACATATATACAACAAGAGTTATCCACATATACATCATATAGACACATCAGACAGCTACCTAAATCTTGAGTTGATTGAAATATCATATACAAACTTTCCCACAGGGACCTGAGACTACATGAATGACTCTAGGAACACACTAGACATCTAAACAACTCATATAATAGGATCCATCACATACAACTCCTCATCATTACCACATGTTTTTTGTCATTTTTTATGACCACCAAAAAATATGTGGTGACCCACGAGGTGAGACCCATGTCCGAATAAGAGATATAACTCCCAACAACATTTGTTGTTCACAACAGATTATAGGATTAAACAAATATAGTAGGTAATATAACAATATGGAAATATTAGATATAAAAACTTCCTTAAGAGAAGTTCTAATCAAGTCTAATTTGTAGGATTGAAAAGTTAACATTATTCTCCAAATCAGGTGTAGCTAACATCATAAACATATCTACTTTCTCTTGTTGTGTTATACATCATTGATATATGAAAGGAGAAAACAAGGGTTATCATCAAATGTGAATCACTATATAACCCTAGTCAGATATGATACACGATATGATTACATATTTTATTAAGCCCTAGGGAGTTTGAGGTTTACCACTACAAATTCTAATTGACCACTATGAAGCACTATTCACTTATGTACAAGATCTAGGAGAGCCAAAATCCTTAGATCTTTCCCCCTCGGTCAGTACGAGTCACTGCAATGACATATCCATCAAGTTGCCTACATGGACAGATAGTCAAGTTGTAATCAATCAAGTCTGCCCTTAGTATATAGGTCACAACACTAGAAACCAGGGTATACAATTGTATCATCCGAGATACAACTGTATCTATCCTCAATCACGTCACATATACATATATTTGAGACATGACCTCGACCACTCTCAATCTGAGGCATTTTGGATCTATCCTTCGTACCTTGGGATCAAGATGTCAAGGACATGTCGTCTCTTGCACCCGCATATACTCAACAATATACAACTCTGGGCTTCCCTTCTAGATTACCCATTTTACCATCCGGCAAGTCCTGACACTAGGATGGTTCTACAATACAAGACACTACATGATTAGGGATTCACTTGATTAGTTACTTCCGATTGGGTGAATTAAGGCTACTTCAAACAAGTTTGACATACAAACCCTAATTCATTTCAATCAAACAAAGTTACATAACAACTCCAGAATATATACAATGTATGAGACATATTCCTAAATACAAAATCACAATATATAAGTTCATTCTAATCCTTGAAAGGAAACCAACTTCCGTTAGTGTCCACAAAGGGTTCACAACACCCCACTATTTCCATTCATGAAGAGGCTATATTCTCATTAAGGCTCAAACATGCTCAAAAAGCCACTCAAGGAAAAAATAGTACCACTTCCTCAGGTACAACATTATCCTTCCATTCCTTCAAAAGGGCTCAACATATCATCAAGACACTCATTTCCTTCTAACCCATCATCAGGGTTCATCAATCATAAGAATAATTTTGACATTTTGAAGAGTAACATATCAAAGTTACCTTCATCAATATTATTGGTGTCTATTCCTCAATTCAACATTAAAGGAAGATACAAATGTTAAACCACAACCAATTAATCATTATAAGAATGATTCATCAATTGTAATTTGGGTTTACATCACAAATCTATAATCATAGATAAACCATCAGTTCATTATCACCCTTAAGTAATACATAGGATAACCATTGTTTAATTTGTACACTAAGGTAAGCATTCGGTCAAACAATCATTTCCATGACACATTTAGGTAGGCACATAAATAATGAATCATTTTATTAGTTTACTTGAGTAAACACAAGTAAATCATCAGTTCTTTAACTCACTAAGGTGACTCATCTATTCTTTTAACTCATGTAGATAAACCATTGGTTCATCAAAGCACTCAACCAAATCCAAGATTTTTGAGTTTTCAAACTACATAATCAAAATTAAACCATTGAATCATGGGCAACAAGGTCGTCAACTTTCTTACTTAGTCACAATCTTTAGGTTATTGACTTACTTATCCATTGATTCTTTTATTGTATGAAATCGGAAATTAAACACTAAGTAAAGACCACCAATTTAGAGATAAAGTTGAGTCATCACTAGGAATAAAAATATCTTCATTTAGTTAAGTAAAGTCATTATTTCAAGGATAAAGAAAACCATCAGTTTATTTACATAACATAGTTATTGGATTATTGACATGCATAGTCATGGGTTCATATATCAAGTAGGGTTAAAGTTTCTCACTCTAGGTAACTCCATCATCATCTATTCTTTGACAAACCATTATTCTTGACACATGAAGAACCATCATTTTATAGACTAAGTATGACCATAAAATTTTGCACCAAGTATCACCATTATTTTCTATACCAAGAGACAAATACATTATTCATATTAAGTAAAAACCATACTTTCTAACATAAAAAACCAAGGTAGTTCATCTTGATACTAAAGGGAAAGTTCACATGATATAATAATAGCTTAACAACACACACAATATCATGCATGTATCTAATGGAGTGCACATATGATCATTTCTTTCTAGAACACCACGTTTTAGGGAAAGATCTATATAGAGCAAGTTAAAATCTAGAAAGAAATGGGATGAAAGTTATATAACTCACCTCAAGATGAATATGAACGTCCAAATAGCAAGTAGACTCAAGAAAAATCCTAGCTTTTCCATTCAAAGCTCCAATTGTAGCTCCTTTCTTCAAGAACAAAGTAGATCTAGGTCAAAGAGAGAAGGAAAGGGTCTCTTTAGCTACATGCACGACCTTCCACCAAGATCTTCTAGAGTTACACACATGGATAAGGAGATAAGGAAGAGGACAACAAGAAAACTAGAGTTGAGAAGAAGATATTACTTTTTTATGGCAAGAAAATGGGTTAGGAAGCTTCGACCATCCTTATAGAAGCTTGATCCAAACCCTAGGGAAACATGCATCCATGATCTCTACAAGCTTTGGCCTCCAAGAGATACTCCTTCACAAAATGATGGCTTAGGGTTTCTCTAGGATTAAGAAAGAGATTCGAGAGGAAAAAGGTTCATTTGTTGGAGTGGTGGTAGGTATATATATATATCCAAGGAGGGAGAAGGAGGTGTCAAAAGTTGAAAAACTAGCTTGACATGCGTCAAAACTCAAAATCCATCCTTATCCATGCATGTCAGAGTTTTCATCAGATCTCTACTTGGTTTTCCATTATTTCATGCCTTATAAATATTATAAAGAACTACTATTAGAGATCCCATCAAATCATTCATATGTATCATCAGAAAGCCCATCGAGTCATCACCATACTTAGTCATTTTACCAATTCTGGCCATGAATCAGATTGTGCAATTCAACTAGAGTCTTCATTATATTATGGACCTCAAGGGAAGGCCATCAGATATTCTTCCATAAGGAGGACCATCAAATCATTAATCACAAGGTGGAACCATCGAATTCCTACCATACTTCGAAAAATCATCACTTGGGTGAGAAACCTTAATGTTCTCAACCCTAGAAGGATAAAGATATCAATCTGATGGTGCATCTAGGAATCCATAGGTGAAACTATATCAAAAATTATGAAGAGTGTTAAGAAGAACAACATGCATATGTGAAAATTACTAGGAAAAAACCCCAGAAATGGGAACATTCCTCAAAATCCCTTAAATTAAACAAACAATGTTTAAACTAGACCAAACTTAAAACATAGCTTAATATCATGATATGAAATAATAACTTTGGATTTTATTTATGTAATTAAACATTCAACTAAGATAATCAAGCATGTTTAACCACTAAAGTTAGGTCAGGGGTCCTACAATATACTCATTAGTTTATGCATTTGTATGATACTTATTTGTATGTCTTGATGTTTGTATGGATGATGAATATAATTTTTTTGCAAGATTTTTGTAAGGTTTGAATCAGATTATGTTCAATTATCTGATTCATTATGACATTCAAGATGTATAATCCAATATTTATTACAAATTATTTAAATCTAGTAAATCTATTTACAAATCTTGTTTGACAGGTATAGACAAAATGAAATATATCATAAAAATTAAAGACATTCCACGTTGTATAACAATAGAAAACACTTATTGTATAAAGAACCTCTGTTACTATGGGAAAGTGTAGGGAATTACAAAACACATTCACTCTAGTATCAAATCATGTTTTATAGAGGACAACACATGATGTACAAAGTGTACTATTTTATTTTGAAAAAATTTCAAAACGAAGCTATATAACAAAATGAAAATTCCAAAAGGTATAAGAAAAGTGAGTGGAAGGAGAAAATACCACCCAGAGCAAAATTAAAGTTTTTCTTATCTAGAGCAAAGCTTAAATATAGTATGAAGGGAAGCAAAAGGTGAGGATTGCCAAGGGGACTTGGTAGCTCAAAGAATGTCTAGATGAATGGAATATGTATGAGGGCTAGGACATTGATTGTTGGAGCTTCACAGTGTACCTACTGATAAGGTAGTTTTGAAAGATCAATGGGGCATTCATTTTTCCTTTCACCTCGCAATCCCTACAATATGATCCATGGATCTTCCTTTGATAGTGAATGATGTGTAGGTGATGGATGTGGTTGGGGGAGTTTGGTGGGTGTTTGATAGGTAACATGTGCAGTACCAGATGTACAAAATTAGGTAGAGGATAAAGCTCTATTTTCCCTCCATCAATTTGATTTGATTATAGGAAAATTGGTGATGATATAAAAGGAAGAAAAGGATAAAGTCAAAATCACAAATATTCTTATTCTCCTAAAAAATCATGCAATCAACATTGGGGTTAGTAGGTTTCATTGTTGATATAGCATGTAAATCAAGCTCTTCCATACAAGGTCTCCCCAAGGGTTTAGGAGGGAAGAAAATGGGGACATCCTCCTTGGAAACAAGGAAAGAGGGTATACAAACTTCTTCCAAGAGTGGTGTCTCCCCTTCAAGATCAGCCATATGTGGAATGGGAATTGGTTGTGACAAAATGTGAGGATTTATTTTGACAATAGGGTTGGGTGCTCATTATCTAGAGTAGATTGAAGCATAGAGGATTGGTTACTAATAATCTCTAGATTAGTGTCAATGATGGAAAGAGTTATTGGACATCCAGGATGAGGATGCCTCTCACACTGTGACTTTTCATGCTCAAGTCATAAAGCCACTAGAGGAAGTGTTGAAATACCAACATCCTCATCGTACAAGGAATATGACCCCATGGTTTGTGCTATTTCTTTAGGATCCAGCATATATGACACAAAAATGGGATCATCATCATCATCATCCTTGGGAAAAACTATCTTGAGTTGCTCCAAAACCTTCAGGGGTCTTTGTGATTGTGCCTTTAATAAAGTGGCTAACAAGACTTGTCAATTTTCTAAAGATTTCTGACGCTATTCTAAAATCTCTTATATCTTTGTTTCTTGTCTCTTTAAGAATCTAATCCGCTCTGATAGAGGTGTATATTGATTTGCATGATAAGGTTGATAACCTTAAAAAATTGGTTTGTTACCCTCAACATACCCCTATAAGGATCTTGGCCATACTACACCTCATTTTGTTTGTGGCATTGCTCCTCATAATAGTCTTTGAGAGATGATGGATTGAAATTTCCATTACATTCACCTTGGTGGGAAGACTCATTAGAAGGAGCATATTTTGACTTTTTGGATTCTTTGACTTGGCTACTTGCAAAGCATTTATCAAGACTTGATGTGTGTCTAGTTTCTTTTGGCTTTCAAAAGTAGATCCATATTCTCCAAAATTTTGTTGGTCATACCCCCATTAGAATATGGATAGCATTATTCCTCATAATGGACCTTGAGAATTTGTGGGTTAGAATTAATATCATACCCTCCAGGATCAGGAAGACTTGGGATCATAAAAAGTACTACCATAATCTTGGGAGACATTAGGCAAATGTGGTGGCGCATGGTTGTAATAACCATTCCATTAATATTGTGAACCATAATGTATCACCCATCTTATTTTTGAATTTTTATAGTGAAACAAAATTAGAAGAAACTAAAAATTATGAAAAGAAATAAAACAAGATAAGGGGTTAGTCAGAATTACAAAGAAAATAAAAAACTACCAATCTAAGAAATCATGAGATAAAACTAAATGTTACAAAAACAAAGTAGAAAATGGTAGTTCCAAAATACAAACTCAGTAGAAGAAGGAGGTACACTACCAGAATGGGACTCGGCAGATAAATTAATTATAGAAATTTAAGAAAAAAATTATGGAACAAAATTATCGAATAATTTCAAAAGTTATACAAGTTAGGAAGTATGAACAAGATTGTACAAGTTATACAAGTAATTTGATTAGAAAAACAATGTGTGTCGTCCCTGACGCTAAATTGATGGTTACACATCCAGAATGGTGCTCGAAATGCAGAAAGAAGTTTTTATTCAACAATTTTTGGGGTTCAAAAAATAATTCGTTGTCCCCAACAACGACACTTTTGATACGTTTCATTTCACAGACCAAAAGATAGGTGGTTACTCCTAGGGTTTATCCTTTCTAAACAACAAAACAACAAATTAAGATAATTTATTAATAAAAAAGAGTCGATCCACGTACAATGTTTTTAAGATTCAATTTCTACACAAATGCTTTTGCACAAAGAGACACAAAAATTAAAGATCCAGAGTTAGTGGTTTGACTATATTAGAACAAAGAATTTAAGGTTACAAATAATTGAAAGCTACATTGAAAACCATTTACGAAAAGTATTATGCTAAATAAGAGTAAAGAAGAATTATTCTAAAGACGGAATTAATATTGCAAGAATGTAAATTAGATATTGATGGATCGCGGGTGAGGAGGGCGAGGGAGAGGGCACGATGGAGGGAGATTCTCCAGGGATTTCAATGAAGCAGGTGATGGTGGCAGTTCTCAAGGGTCGGCGTCTACGTCGTCCCCTCTGGTGGGCCCACGAGTGGTCAGCGGAGAGGAGATCTCTCAGATCCTGCAAAATCGAGGGCCCTCGAATAGTTCCTCATCTCCCTCACCCCCGATCCCTAATTCCTCTTCCTTGATGCAAACTCCATCCAAGGATAGAGGGGAAAAGGCATCATCGTCGGAGTGCGATTGGGTGTACACCAGCCGCCCCAGGCAAGAGTGCTTCACCCCCAAAGTCATGGAGTTCATAGAGTCGACCATCAGTAACGGGTCAAAGGTCTTCGTCATCTAGAGCAAAGATGTGGTCATGCCATCCTGGAGTGAGTTTGTCTTGATACGCTTCACAGCGAGGAAGCCTTTTAAGAGCCAGCTCCATGGCTGGATCAAGCGGCATTGGAGGTTGAGCGACGACTTCCAGATAGTGGCGGAGGAGCCAGAAGGTTTCATCATCAAACTTATGACTGCTAAAGAGAGGGAGAGAGTGTTGGACAAAGTGCCATGGATGATAGACGGAGCTCTAGTCATCATCCATCCATAGGAGCCTGGAATCATCCTCGAGCCTCTGTCTTTCCACAAGCTTCCGGTCTGGGTCAAGATTGAGAATCCCAGTCTTCCCTGGATGATGAACAACTTGAATGGAATAGCCAACCTAATTGGGAGGTCGGTAGATCCTGATGATTCAACTCTCACAATTAACTGCCTCAAGGAGGCGTTGGTCTGTGTGGATCTTCCAACAGATGTCAGTTTCCCCCAGGATGTCACTGTGGAGATGGGTGGAGCTCCAAGGAAGCTTAGACTTGATTTCATATCGAGGCCTACCTTGTGCTCCAGGTACTGCTATTTCGGCCATAGGCAGTCCTCTTGCCCTTTGATAGTTGGACGTAGACTAGACTTCAAAGAGCTACAACTACATGTTGGGAAAGCCAACAACACTCAAGGGGTTTGATAGATGGCTAAGGAGAAAAACCTTGTCGTGGGGTTTGGTCCTAGAGTCACAAAGGCGACTACTGCACATGTTGAGAGAAATGTTGAAACTAGAAATGGTCCTCCATGTTTCCAAGAATCGAAGATGGTTTGTTCTTCTTACTTGGAGACTATGGAAGGCCTGATCCTAGACTGGGAATTATCCCTGGCCAACATGAATATCTCCTCGCAAGGAGCCAAGAACCTGATGTAAGCATCAAGGATCCACCTGGAATACTCCACGATAACGAACAAGGACACTGACGAGGAATCTTGTTGCTCCTGCGACCTTGAACCGGATCCTTTGGTGGACTTCAGGGTCAATGGCTGTCCAAGGCAGAAGAAGGAAAGGAAGAAGCCTAAGGCAAAGGGAGGAGAGGTGGGAGACTCTTCCTAGCGGGATGGATGTGGCAGGAGCTGTCCCATATGCTACATTCTCGTTTCTTTCTTGTAGGATGAGACATGGAGACTATGATGAAGAAGGGAGTTCTGACTGAGTTCTTCTTCCATTTTTGTGGGTGATCGTTATTGTAGAGAAGGGGGTCTCGATTGGCCTTCAGTCCAAGTCATTCTTTTCCTGGCTGATTAGTGGTGGTTTGGATCTAGTATGGTTTGCCATAGGTTCTCTTGAGTTACTATTTGCTGGAATTATTCTTATTCTGGAGAAGTTCTGTAACCATGGGTGTATGCAGGGGGCCTATCTTCTGTGCTCCTTTTACCTCTAGAGACACGATGATGGGGGAGTTGTGGTCCTCATATTGTGTGGGTATTATTAGTGTCATTGGGAGCTAGGCCCTTCCTCTGTCATATCATTGTTTGTTTGAGTTGTATGGAGGATTATCTCTTCTGTATGTGCCCATGCGTGTTGTCTTTTGTACCTTGATACCCTGCTGTTTTGGAGTATCAAGGATTATATTTTCTTTTAGGGGCACTCTTTGTACCTCAAGTTTTTGGTTTAGTAACACACATTTTAGACCGACCAAAAAAATTGCAAGAATGTAAGGGAGGCGGCTGAAAACAACGATTGGAGAAAACAAGATTGAATCAATGGGAAAAGATATCAAGGCTATGGGTTTTACCACCACCGCCGACGTAAAATAAGATCGATTGAATCCATGCGATAAAATAGGATAGAAGTGGGCATGTAAAAACTTTCACAAATGTGTTTACAAAAGACAAGCTCCTTATGGACACATTGGTCTTGACATTCATAATTCCTAACCGATCATCCTAATAAGGATCTTTCTATGGTCACATCCGGATCCCTATGAACTTGGTTTGGTTGTTCTGAGCCTTGTTTTTACGATCACATCCCCAAGATTAACTTTTAATAAAAATGAGAGATCATATCGTTTAAACTGGGCAATTATCCAAACTAAAAACCAACTATCGAATAAAATCATATAGGAAAAATTAATCTTTGTAACACTATTTCTGTAGGATTACTTCACATGCCTCGATATGAGAACTACTCACTAGTCATAATAAAGGGAGGAGAAGCAACAGAAGGAAGAGAGAAGGTTATAGGCTAGAGAATGAATGTTCTGAAGGATCTTCAGCTAGTGACAATCAAACAATCTTCACTCTTAGTTCCTTGCTCCCAAAGAAGACCAGAAAGAAAAAGACATGAATTGAATCTTGAGAATGATTACTACTTTATTAAAGAAATAGAAGATTACAATGTAGGAATTGAAATAACAACGCTCATAGTAAAGGTGCAAGTATAAAAAATCAGATCTATAATGATAAAAAAAAAGATAGGAGAAGAGATTACAAGATGATTTCTCCCCTCCTTTTATGGGGAGAAAGGAGGAGCAAAAACCTATAGGAATGGTTGGTGGTGGCGGTTGGATTTCTTCCTCTTTGGTGTCGGTCGGTCAACAACATTAAATCACTTGCATCAACCCGATGTCAAATTTCAACATTGACCACATTGAATATTTGATCGATCCTTCATTTGAAGTCCACCACATAAGAGGATATGGAAATGCCCACCATTCCTAATCAAAGTACATAACTTTTAATTTCTTGCCCACAATGGTTGAATTTATTGAGTTGTCCTTTTTAATGCAGATTTTTGTAATAGTGATTTCTAGTGGAATTTTCTCCGATCAAAAACAAAAAATGGCATAAATAATAGTATTTTATTATAATAAATAAAATTTTCTTTCCAACGAGTATTTCTGTACACAATTTGGAGTTCAGATACAAGAGTTATGACACTTTTGGTGTCGAGTATATATGAATTTCAAACACTTCAAAGAATTATGTAAAACCTTCCAAATGAGATTTTGGAAATAATTGTTCTTTGAAGTAATTGTCTTTCTCCTGCAAAATATATAATAATTAATTGAAAACTCCAATTTAAACAATAATAGATAAACTAAGACAATTATGCTGAAACTATTTAATATTTAATAATTTATTATCAATTCAAGATGAAAAAAGTACAATTAAAAGTGATAAGTTTGCACTCATCACCATTTTTCCTATACAAGTGAATGCAACACGTATGTTTTCCTATAATATGAAGAGAATAATGATTAGACAACCTCCTTGCTTGTCTACTAAAAAAATGTAGGCATTTTTCATTTACAAAACCTAGCTCTCGAGAGAATACTATGATTGACTTTAATTTTCTTACAAACTAACTCCGTTAAAGAAAATTTAACCCATGTAAAAAATAAATTATCCATGTCAAATTCTTATTTTATCAAAAATT
Organism: Alisma plantago-aquatica; assembly: GCA_963693085.1. NCBI lineage: Eukaryota > Viridiplantae > Streptophyta > Magnoliopsida > Alismatales > Alismataceae > Alisma > Alisma plantago-aquatica. The sequence continues at coordinate 895,116,239 of OY856411.1, forward strand.
CATTTTCAATGTACAAAGAAGTCGATGCATTTAAAAGTGGTAGAATATCTAAGCATACTTGTTCTCGAATGTGAAAATGGAGTGTCAAAATATATAGATTTGATGGACTCAAAGTTTTTTTGTAGTAAACTCACAAGAACTTCAGGATGACTTGTTATGGATAAAAAATCGATTGATCAATCGAGATATGAGACTGACATGACTATGAAGTCGAACATCTATCTGCCCAATGGAAATGGTATTGTGGCAGTAGTTTTCAGATAAAATCAAACAAAAACGGCAATAGAAGTGAGGCAATGTGGATATGGCTGTGACTAAAAACAAATACAAAAAAGGAGTGAAACAACTTATTTTGTTTCTCTCACCTTGACAAGGTTATGCATTTGTTTCACCACAGATCCTCCTTCATGAGAAAAGGGTGAAGAGGGCGGTTTGGTCTTCAAAGGTTGGAGACTAAACAAGACTCATGATGCTTCAAGAGAGGGGTTCTGTCATGAACTTCTCCAATATTGAAGTCGAAGGAGACTCTAAAGGTTTCACGAGAGAGGTTCTTTCTTAAACTTTCTCTACAGTCTCCACTTTGGGTTTCTCTCTCTTCACTGTGCTCTGGGTTTATCTTTCACTCTACCTACCTGACCGACTAACTGACCTTGGATTTTCTTGAGATCACATGTCTTATAACTTATGGGGGGAAATTCCATCGCTTCCCTCTTGTGTGAATGGAAAACATGGATACTTTTTCTTGATTTTGAATCCCAATAAGGAAGCATTCTCCGTGATTGTGACTTAGTACCAAGTCAGTGTTTTTTTCATGAGGGAGGATCTCTCATGAAAAGTGGTCACTGAAATCTTATGAATAGAAAATTTTCGTGTTCTCTCTTATATGTATGGGTGATGTGAAGATATTTTATGAACTCCCATTGTCCATGAGAGAGTGTATCCTACCATCATGACCAAGTATTGGACAATTAAGTCTTGATTGACTAAGTCATTCTTAGGAGGGAGGATCTCTCCTAAAAACATGTACAATGAGATTAAGAGAGAAAATGATGAATGGAGTGTGAGAAGACTGTAAAAACATTAAATAATATTAAAATCTTCATGATGGAAGACATTTGGTGAGAAAATTTAATACTAAAATAATATTGTCATGATGGGCCATGGTATTTAATGAGTGTACACTAATATTAAATTAATACTATTTAAATTATCCTTGATTGATTGGGCTTCCTGATTAAATTAAAAATATTTAAATAATATCACATTGGTACTTTGTGAAGTATTAAAAAATGATTTGACTTTTTGAGCTATCAAAATAATATTAACATAATATTTAAATAACTCCCGAGGGATTAGGTGTGGTGAGCTAAAATATAATAAATTAATATTAAACGACTTAGGTTCCATGTCAAAATTGATCCCCTAGCAGAGTCTTTGTCTTGGTTTAAGCCTAACACCCATTTTTTCAAAGATCACTCTCAATCACGAGAATTCAATTGGACACATTGGAAAAATTGGTTTGCCTCCACTACCATGAGTTGCCTAAGATATGTAGGCCTTGAAATAAAAGCATTGGATGATAAGTAACAAACACAACAAACCAGGTCTTTAAAGAACAAGGATGCACGAAAGAATCAATGTAAGAAACAATACATGTTCATTTGACAAACCAATGATAGATTCAAAAGATAATGAAAACAATTTGTAGTTGCAAGAATAGTAAAACATATTACCTGCTAGGCAGGTTGTACTAAGACACACATTTTTGGACCTGGTTGTTGGATGCATATGAGGGAATTGAATTCGATTAACAAAATAGTACGATCAAATTATTTGCCTTTATGATGATGATTTTTGTGTTGAACTTTATCAATATGATTTTTTTATGAAAAATTGAGTTCATTGATATCATATTTGTTAAAAAGATAGAAATAATTGATTTTATATTGAATTTTTCAGTGAATTGAGTGTTATGTCATATGTGTGAGCATGACTTAGTTTTTATGAGATTAGTTGTCTTGTGATTTTTTTGAAGTTTCTGCTGATGTGAATAGGGGTCTCTTGCACTTTATTAAGAGTTCTTTTTATGAGACTAGCTGTTTAGTGGAGGTTTTTTTTGTATTTCAATGTTCTTTATGAGACTACCAGTCCTGCGAAGAAATGTGTCATGTTTGTTATTTTAGTTTTTCTAGGTAGGTTTTCTTTAACTAAACATCTTTCACGATGGTGCAAAATTTGTTTCACTAAATAGGGTCTCTTGAAATTTCTTTTAATGAGTATCACATTTCACGAGAGAATCTCTCTTGTGAAATATTTTTTTTATCGAGAGAATGTCACTTGTGTAGTTTTTTTACGAGCACCATGATTTCATGAGAGAAGGTATCTCATGAAATATTTTGCTATTTTTTGAGTGAATGTTTTCACAAGAGAACGTCCCTCATGCAAAAAAAACTGTGTCATTTTTTAGTAGCACCACCCTCCATGGTGATGCACCATGTTTTTCATGAGAGAAGTATTCTCATGAAGTTTTTTTAACTAGAGATATGTTTTCACAAGTGAAGGCTTCTCATGATGTTTTTACGAGTATCATGTTTCCATGAGAGAAGCTAAGTCATCAAGTCTTTACTTTTTTAAGAGAGCCACATGTTTTCACAAAAGAAGCTCACTTGTACAAGTTTTTTTATAAGATACATCTTCCTTTTTGGTGGTGCACTATGTTTTTAAGAGAGAAGGCCGCTTGTGAAGTCTTTGTTATGTTTGAACTACATTTCTTTAGCAAAGATACATTATGCATTTCATGAGAGAAGGTCTCTCATGAAAGTGTTTTCTTTTTCATTTATTTACAAGTGTCATGTTTTTGTGAGAGAATATCTCTCATGAGTGGTTTTTTTTCTGAGCATGTTTTCATGAAAAAATGTCTTTCCTATTTTTTAGACGTGTTGCACTATCTTTATGTCAATGCACTGTGATTTTGTGAGAGAAGGTCTCTAGTGAAAATGATGTTTTTAGAATGTGTTATCATGGTAGAAGGTCTCTCATGAGTTTTCTCGTGAAAGGGAATTCTTTAGATATATTTTCATGATTGAAGGTTTTTGGTTAAGATTTTCTTTCTATCGGTGCCACTCTTTGTGGTGGTGCATTTTTTTCCCAGAGGTGCCACCCTTTGTGGCACTGCACTATATTTTCATGAGAGAATGTCTTTCTTGAAGTTATTTTGAGGACATTGAATTTTTGGTGATGACTGTGTTTCACGAGGGAGGGTCTCTTATGAAACATTTATTATTTTGTTATTAATTTTGATCTACACTTCTATTCATAGTATCACACCATGTGTTATATGAGACATGATCTCTTGTTGAAATCTTTTTTCTTAGCAGCACTGCCTTCTTGGTGAAGCACCATATTTTCATGAGAAAAGGTCTCTTGTGATGTATTTTTCTAAGAGCTAGAAGTTTTATTTCTTCATAGATTTCCTATAATTATCCATATATGATCAGATAACAACAAAGGAAAACCACTTCTTATTATACAAAAAGGAAACAATGATCATTAGGGCATATATTTTTGTACAAGAGAGGATTCATCGTGAACTCTACAATTTTCCTTTTGAAGAGTGAGGTTTTCTCATGACACATGTGGTTCCTAACGAGCAATATTGATTTCTACTCCGTACTACTTTTGATAGGGGTAGTTCTATTATGAACCTAACAACAACTTGTCTTATTTTTCACAAGGACCATCTACGACTCTTATTGTCATTCTTTTGATGAGGGAGGTTCTCTCGTGAATTTGGTGACATCTGACAAGTAGTGTCAACTTTTCTTCATGTCGTGCTTTTAATGAGGAAAGTTCTCTCCAGGATCTGGTGGAATCTCACAAATGGTGATGACTTTTCTCTCTATCCTACTTTTGATGAGGGAGGGTCTTTCGTGAATCTGGTGACGTCTCATGGGGGGAAACAACTTTTATCCATGTACTAGTTTTGATATGGGAGGTTCTCTTATGAATTCTGCAACACGTTGTTCCTGAAAACTATAAACATTTTGGATCATGTCCCAGAGCTGAAGGCGAACCAAGGCAACCTATTAATTGTTCATATACAAATTGTCTACATGAAACCAGACGAATTCATGAACATGAATAATTATGGGATTCACAAATTTTTTATTGACTTGGCGTATCTTCCAGTAGCAATAGAGATGATGGTTGTAGCCATGCAATTTAGAAGAAAAGACACACATACATTCCATTTCAAAAATTTTGTTCTTTATGCCTACACTTGAAGATTCGAATTGATTACAAAATTGAAGTTGAACGGCTGATGGTCATAGATCAATCAACATTACCAATGGAAAACAGAGCTCACTAGACATCTAGAGGTGAAGAAGTAGGTTCTCAATGAGTTCATGGATGCTGACCATCATAGAATAAATATTACCTCATTGTTCAATATCTTCAACCATAAATCACCATATGATAAACCAAAGTAAATAAAGGATTTTTTTTCATGCATTTCTAGTGGTTTTATGTGGTGCAATATTTTTTTGACGGAGATAATGGATGTATCAATGCTGAAATTGTATCTATGGTTCCTATCATCTTAAGGAGAGAGAATGTCATCCCATGAATACTGAGTGAGTTATATGAATGTCTTGTTGTATCCAAAGACACATGTTGCATGTCTAGGCCATTTTGTGTATTGAAGGTCTACTTTAGCATGAGGCTTAAATTTGTTTATTTTGCTGTCAACTGTAATCCCAATCATAGTGTTCCGCAAAGCTATTTGAAGAGTGACAACATGATCAACTTACCACTGTAGAAGAGGGTTGAGATAATGACGTGGCTTGCAAATATTGAAAATGGTGATGCTCATTGGAGATGGATGGCTTGTGGGATAGACACATCATGTATGGAATCTCGATGACTGTCTCTGGAAATTTGTATTCCTTCCTTGTTTTTTGCACGTTCAAGCATATGATCTTGTAACCGTGTTGCATAAATTTGGGCAACATCATATGGCATATGAGCCAGGCAATCTAACTCACTATTATTAGCATACAAATGATGAAGGGGACTGCCATATGCCAAGTAAGTTGGAAGGGATGTGAAAGAACTACAAAAGGATGACATTGAAGGAGTTTTTCAACTAGATTGGAATGTGCACTAAAGTACCATATTCAACACCAAGCCTTTAATCATGTACAAGTCTCTTGTGATCTAGACGGCCAACCTCGAGATTAGGCAGATCACAATTATGCATCTCAATTATTATTTTTATTTTCTTTCTTTTTAGGATGGGGTGAGTTGTGTTACGGAATTTGAATTACTTATTTCAAAATATTCCCTTGGTGGATAGAGTGTGGTTCAAATTTAATATCATTTTATTTCACAAAAGAATGGATTTGGTCAAGGCTTATTATTGTTTTTTGGTGTTTACAAGAGAAGATGCATGGTGTAGGTATTTTTTTTCTTCTTTTTTGTTATTTTGGTTTAATTTATTTGCATAATAAACTAGTATGAATATGAAAACCACGATAGTGACAACTTATGGAGACAAAGTGGATATGTAATCATGTTCCCAGTTCATTCAGGCTCAGAACCCAAGTCATATATAAGGATATTGTTGCCTTGGCCTCAATGTCAAATAAAGTAACTTGTTTTAGTGATAGTGTTCAAGAAAAGAGAGGTTAGAAACATGGGGTTGATGATGAAAGGTGTTTCAAATTAAGATATGCAGAGATGGAGCAAGCGAGCTATGTAACTACTCAACCATACAGAGAAATATCCATGCCTTTCTAGATATTAGTAGGAGGATATTACCATCAAAGACAATTTTTATCATGAAAGCACTTCTAATATTTGCAAAATATGGTGGAGAAGTGGAATCAATGCCCCACTGAATCTTGACATCATGCTATTAGAAACTTTCCGATAGGACCCAAATGATTCATCACAAGCACATATACCTTGTTTGTATATTCAATAGAAGGACACTGGTGCTCATATCCTTAGGATGGGATATCCACTCATTAAAGATATCTCTGTATCTAGTCAAATGCTTTTAACATTGATTTTCAATGTTGTGGGTGGCAATAATAAAATTAAATGTATTTCCATGGGTTCAAGAAATTCGTCCGAAAGATATATCCAACATAAATGTAGACTCATTGTAGGATAATGGTGCTCAAAACCTAAGATGGGGGCTTGTTTTAAAAGAAAGAAAGAATGAATGAGAGTTGTTTCTCTTATCTTATTCTTTTTTTTCCCACAATCAAATCATGAATAGTTTTGATATCGTCTATGATAGATTGCAAAGAAAGACTAGGAATATGTTGCAAAATAAGTTAACTAGCTCATTCTCTTCCATACATGTTGGATATGTCTGATGAGTGAAGTAGTCAGAATGTTCTAAAAGTGGTGGTGAAGGTGCAATGCGATCTTGAAAGGTTACTCAAATTCAATATGAGGTTATTAGCTCGAGTGAACCTTTGAGAATACAATCTCCTATGACCAAGAAGGAATATAAAACCATCATCTCTCAAGGATCATAAATAGTGCACCCAACCAATACTTGTCTATCAAAGATTCTATCATCTCTAAGATCCAAATTTTTAATACATGATGCTCTTGTTTTGATTATAGATCAAAAGAGGCTTTGTTTTTTTGTAATTGGTTAGTTTATCATTACTAATTAATTTGTTTAATGTAGGATCACCATGAATCTGGTTATGTTGATCATGAAATCTTGATTTTGTTTATGTGTTCATTGACATTGTTATTTTCCTGAAAGATGTCGTAAAAGATGATCAATCAATTTTTTGAATGTGTTGTATATTATGGAGAAATTTCCTTACTTTTAGATTATGATGAAGATTCTTTAAGTGACTCGATGTAGGATAAGAGACTTCATGTGATTCCTTATTGGGATCATTCAGAAATATTACAACTTGTACACAGTTGGAACTAATGGAGGATATGTGTACATTGTGGTCCATGTCCTATATAAGAAGATCACCACTACCATAGAAGTCTTGGATGATGTAAGGACCTTCCCATCTTGGATTGAATTTCCCAAGCATGTCAAAGTTGATGAGAATGTGGAGAACCATATCACTTTTCTTAAACCATTTTGGATGAACCTTCTTTGAAAAGGTTTGATTCATCCTAGAATGATTGTATTAAGTATGATTAGGAATCGTAGTCAATGATCTTCAAGGGTATTTGGGGTGTAAATTTAATCTTGCACCCAATATTCTTCTGGTATGTCTACCTCTTGTATGATGCAAAGAGAAGGCTTTCCAATTTCAATTCGGTAAAACAACTTCTATTATGGACCAAGGAATACAGTGTAGCTCATGATGAAGTTTTGATGATAGTCCTATATTCTCATAGGGCTATTGGAAGTTTCTCTTGCCAATCTCTAGAAGATGTGATGGTCTTCATCAATATTTTTATAAGATTCTTATTTGCATCTTCTACTGCAAATTCATTTGTGATTGGTATAGATATATGATGTTTTCTGCCAAAGGAATCAATGTACTCTATCACATATTTAGACACAAAATTGGTGCCATTGTTAGAATTAATCTCATGTGAAACATCATATCAAGTAGCGGTGTTATTCTAGAGAACCTTGATCACAGAAGATACTAATCCTACTGATACAGTTATGGAATCCACCCACATTGTAAAATAATCAAGTGCAACTAAGATGAAGAAATGGCCATTTGATTCTATAGGTTGGATCTTTCCAAACCTATAAATTTCCCAAATTACAAATGGCCAAGGCACAAATATATTATACAGGTGATTTGGTGGTGAATGAATATGATAAACATGTAGGAACATTTGACACTTGCAAACAAATTGACAACTATCTGTCTCCATTGTACCTCAAAAGCAGCCTAATAGTTTTTTTTTTAAGGTAAGCTCAATGTCATTAAAAGAAAGCCATACGACATCTACAAGAAAGAGATCTCACAACAAAGAAACTAACAACTACCCCCTTTGAGGACCAACATAGCACAAGACTCAGATTAGGATGCGATAGGTAAATTTCAGCACCGACCAACTCTTGTAGTGGCTATCTAACGCAGCTATCTGGGATGGAAGCCTTCAATCTGCAAGAGCCTTCGAGTATACCGGGTTGGGAGTTTGCAAAGTTGTCAGCAGAGATCAACATCATGAAGAGGCTAGAAGACCACCTGAAAGGAAGAGAGCTCGACCGAACCAAAGACACAACAGGACGCCAAATAGAAAAACACACTACAGCCAAGCAGCTTGACCCCCGCTGCAACCCTCAACAAAACAACAAAAAGAACAAGGCCAGAAGGGGACCAAACCAAACCCCAAACAAAACACACAGACAAAGCAAAGATGAGAACAGGATCACCACCCGGACAAAGATACAACCTAGCAAATAGAAAAAACACTCAAGAAAGCAACACACCAGACAACTCACACAGACAAAACAACAAACAGGTAGGCAACACCCAAGAAGCAGGGCAGACAGGAGGCAAAAAATCCCAACAGAAACAGCCGCAAGGAAAGGAGGACTAAGACGTATGAGATAGTGGGGGGGTAGGGAAGGCAGGGAACCCCACCACCACTCCACACCACGCCGGCACACCCCTCCACCCACAAGCTACAGCTTGAGGTGGACGAAGGTGGCCGAGGATAGGAGCACCCGCCAAAGATCGAACCCCGCTTTACTCCTCCCTGCAAGGTGTTCGAGGCCGCCGACGCCGGCCGCTCACCAAAAGAGGGCAACCCGACACACACGAACACACAGAAAACAAAAAGAAAAGGAAAAGCAGAGAAAGCGCGTGTCCACCAGAGTTAGACGACCGACACCAGGCCATCGTCGACGGTCGACCACGGAAGAAGCCCCAGCAAAACAGTGCAAAACAGAAAATGCCAACACAAGAAAAAATGAAAGAAGAGGGGAAAAAAGGTACACGACCACCAGGGAGCCGCCGACTGGAGGACAGAATCACCCACGAACGGCCGTCCACGCACAACACCACCGGGATGAAGGCAAGCACACCCAACACCTCAAACGCCGCCACCACCAGCCCCAAAGGCCAAACCGCATCTCCGTGCAGAAGGGCAGATGTGGGAGGAGGCGAGGCGGAGCCTCCAGCCGACAAGGCTCACCGGGAAAGTCAAGGATGGAGAAAGCCCAGGGGGAGAAGGACAGAAGCGCTGCGCACCGAGGCAGCCTCCCCCCCCCCCCCGAGCAGGGTCGGTGGTGGGCGAGCCCTAGGTCGCTTTCGCGATCGCGAGAGCTCCGGGCGAGAAAGAACTGCTAAGATATAGGAAAAAAGCAACCTAATAGTTAGATCTCCTTTAAAGTGTCACATTTCCCATATATGGATCACATATACTAGTGTGATCATCCTTCATGATTTCTTTAGCTTCTTCCTTAGTCACACATTGAAGAAATGTCTGATTATAAGAACGTCCACAAAATCATCCAAACCCTATGGTATATTGTGTAGACATGTGTCTAACTATTTGGAAGATACTTCACGAAAGGGATTGCCCTCTAGGATTCATTTAATGTCATAGAACTAAATATGACCATTGTTGATTTCACATTTTCAATCTGCATACAGTAGGGTGGTTGAGAAAGAATCTTAACCTCCACTGATAAGATTTGTGGTCCTTCTATCTTGACCCAGGATGCAAGCACATTGAGGGCATCATCATATGTGTTGTGATGTCTTTTTCAATGTTTGAACTTGACTTCTACAAATCCCTTGGCATGATCACTGAGATGCTCTTTATAATGGATAACATGGCCCTATTTAGTTTTCCATTCTCCATGAATTTGTGATACAATTAGGAGTGAGTCCTTCATGACTTAAAATTACAAACTCCCATATCCTTTGCCACTTGTAAGCCTAAGATGCACGCATCATATTTAACCACATTTTTTGTGTCTTCAAACTCCAATCTTCTTGAAACTTGAATGTGATCTCCATTAGTATCTATAGGACCATGACTACTCCATTCCGATATTGATTTACCACTCCATCAAAATATAAGGTCGACAAGTCAGAACCATTTGAATAATTACTAATTGAATTGTTAATCATTCCAATGTCTTCATCTGGTAATCAAACTCTTATTCTACTAGTTTTGTAGAAGGATTATCAGCTAGTTGTCCTACACGTTCTTGATCTTAAACTACTTCTATTGATACATATGTGATGTAAAGTTCAGATAGAAGTACTTGCCAATTTTTGCATCTACCACTAAGATAGGATGATCAAACAAATAGCATAGAGGATCATGATGGGCCACCAATTGTATGAGATATAACATAAGGTAATGTCATAGTTTATGAGTGACGTGGACTGATACTAAATAATGTTTTTCAATAGTGGTATACTTTGTCTCAATATTTTTGAATTTCTATGAGAGGTAGTCTATTTCATTGTCTTCATTTTGAACCTTTTGTGTATGACACCACCCATAGATCTGTATGACACAAACAAGAGTAGGGTGAGTGGGTACCCTATAATAGATGGCTTGAGCATCAGAGGGTTAGCCAAGTATTTTTTAATCTTATCAAATGCAAACCTGTGATGGATCTCATCTTCAACAAGTTATAACAGGTTCACATACTTATGTTAGCTTGCAAATGAATCTACTGAGGTACTCGAGAAGTCCCAGTAAGCCCTAATTCTCCTTCTTAGTGCAAGGTGGTGGAAGATCAATTATTGCTTGAGAATTATGTGGGTACACTTCAATACCGCGTTAACAAATAATATATCCTATTACAAATTTCCATAAGTGACATTGAATATGCACTTGTTCGGATCTAGTCATGGTCCAAAGTGCGTGGTCCTATCAAAAGAGCTTTCCCAAACATGTTATATGATCATCAGGGTGTTTAACGTAGAAATCATATCATTAACATAAACTTCAATTTCTTTGTGCATAAGATCATGAAAGAGATCTATAATAGCTCATTGGTATATAGTCCCAGGATCATTTAAACCAAAAGGCATTACTCGATAGAAGGAGACTCCCCACTTAGTAGTAAAAGACGTTTTTTTTTTCATGTTAGAAGGTTCCATCTTAATCTGGTTGTAGCTGGAAAACCTATCAATAAAGCTAAGAAGACCATGGCTAGATGCATTATCTACCAAGACGTCAATGTGAGGTAACAGAAAATCATCCTTAGACTTGCCTTATTAAGATCTTTGTTATCAACAGACATTATAACATGAACATCCTTCTTAGACACTAGAATAATATTAGCTAACCATGTAGGATAAGAGAATGGATATTATGAACCCGACTCCATATTGATTTTCTACCTCCTACCTGAATTTTGGGACCCCATTTAGGGTGAAAACTGTGAGCTTCCTGTTTGATCAGACACACACCTATAATTTTTTAAAGGTGATGTATTGTAATGGATTCACCTAACTCGCTCATATCAGATAACCACAAGAAAACATATTAATGTTTCATCTAAGGATATCTATGAGGGATTTCTTGACAGATGCATGTACAACTTCTACAATCTTCACAAGAAGTTTAATAGGACCCTCTGCTAATGTTTATTGTCTTAGCCTCATCAACAATATGGAAGGGTTGATGTTCCCTTAACATATATTCTGGAACCTGGATATTCTCATAGTTGGGAGATGTATTTGTGGATACCTCAACAATACGTTGATTTTTTTTTCTTATACTTGCAGTGTTGATGAAAAATTTCCAACTTTACAGTGTTGGGATTGATGCTGGTTTGAAATTTGGTGGTGTCTAAAGGACAACTTTGATTTTTTAGGAGGATCCTGGTGCAAAAACTAGGATGGAATCTCCTGACTAGTTATTTATGACTTCTTGAACCACATGGAGCAACATCGGGTTTGCTGGAAGCACTTACTTCTAACATAAAATCATTGATAGTCTCTATAGGTAAAAGTCTCTATATACCGCCTTGAGCTGATATCTCATCTACTGATTTGAATATCATCATGATGTCTCATTCTTCAACTTCTTCATAAGAATCGAAGTCATTTTTTCTTGATTGCAATTCCAAATAATAGTAAGGAGCTTTAGACTTGCCTTCATAGGGTTTGTCAGATATTGCTGACAAATTTTTGTAAAGTGGATATTAGTCATAGACTTGATTCCTACTTTGGTCACATTCTTTATATTTTTGCACTCAAAGAAACTCTTATTTTAGGGTAGGAAAACATTTCTATTTTTTAGATCTTTCTTGGCTTGCCAAATGGTAGATGGATGCCAATTTGGTTCCAATTTGGTCAAATGCATGTTCTTCTTCTTCATAGGACTATGGTATTATCTGCCCCTCTTATACTAATTAATTGGTAACGTAGTGGGGGAAGTGACTCCTTCGTGATTGCTACCTAACCCTTGACCCAAGTTGGATATTCATAATGGCACAAGAATCATTGTATTTATTGGTATCTTTATGGATTCTTGGGAATACTCGAAATTGAACAAAAATATAATTGATAATTTGAACATGAAATATGTCAAACCATAATTCCAACTCATCAATACTTATTAGAGATAGTGTATGTGGAACATAATTCCCTTAAAGAATTGCAAATGGTTTCCATCATAAAAGTTAAGACATGTAGAAAGAAGGTAGCACCTTGTTCCTATGTGTCCAAGGCCTACCTGACAACAAGTTGAGTGAAACATTTATCATCATCACTATAAAGGTTTTAAGGACATAAGTTTAGTCCTATAATAATCTCCTTCATGATTTATTCAAAGAGCCACCTTTGGACTTCCATTAAATGCAGAACTTGTAATGGATGTAGGCCATATATCAATAGGATCATGCTTGAGTTTCATAAAACTCTTCAGGGTACATACATAAAGTTTCAATCCATTATCAACAAAGACTAACAAAACTTTCATATCATTATATTTCATTGTGATATAGAGGGTTGGCATGGAGTCAAGACCGATATGGATTTCATCATCAGAAAAAAAGATCATTGTGGGTTTGTAATTAGTGAAATTATCTTTTCTAATGCTTCTGGTTCAATATTATTTATGACGAATGCTTCTTCTACGATTTTTAAGATAGATGATCTATGTTATGGGGAATCTTGCATCAAATCCCACATGGATATATCTATATGTATTTTGCTTCAACTTCTTTAGCAAGTCATTAGATGATGTAAATTTCTCCCCATTGCTTGCTGAAGGAATAGAAATGCATCCTTGCTTGCTGATATAGAAGCATAACAACTTCAATGATGGTGGGACCTTAGTCATGCTTCAAAAGCCTGGTACATTGATTATGGTAGAAGAAGGAAACTCAACTTTGAGATTTACTTGAGGTACATCCTTTCTATTTGATGTAGAGGCCCTCCTACATTTTTTGTGACCTTCACCTTTTATTATCCAAGAGGCATGTAGTCTCTCCTGTCATTATATCAACTAAGGTATTTTCTTGTGAAATACTTGAGGCAAGTGTACAAAATATTGTGGGAAACGTGTTCAGGGCTGCTCCAGATAGAGGAGTTTGTTCTAGAGAAGAAACACCTTGTACCAATATAGATATGACAAGACTCCGATGGGGTATTCAAAGACATGTAATTATATGTGGGTGAGATTGTAATTACAGAAGAACTTGATATTGTGTAAACGATAGTCATTGCATGTACAGAACTGAGATCCTGGGTCATGTTGAGGTCAATCTAGAACTGTGTTGGTATGCCCAGATGATGTTTTTGCTTTCATGATAGTTCAATATTTAATTCCTGGAACCGAGATAGATGACTTGGAACATCAATTGTATTCATAAATGTGGGTCTCGAGAGAAGATGAATTGTTAAGTCATGTTGTAAGCATAAGGACTGTCTTTTTGAGATTGAATGACCTCCCTTTAGAAGGCTTTTCCCTCATCTATAGTGTGCCCATATGAGCAATGAAAGCAATAAGATTTCATTGGATCATGATTTTTAGATGACTTCATTGGTGTCATATTTATTTTGGGGTACTCAAGGTTTATCCCACATTTGTGCTAGTAGTTCTGTGAGTGGTAGTTTAATATCTTCAAGTTCATAATGCTTCCCAAATTGCCATTGTCGTTGAATCCACCAAGTTGTTCTTTGTTCGACCAGGCATTGCAGTGCATATGATTTGTCTGATTGTGTGGAGGTGTTGAACTTCATAATTTCATGTGCTTTGGGCTCAAAAGCTTCTTCTTTTGCTGCATATTGTTATTGTTCCTAATGCAGTTGTTGTAGACGTTTGATAAGATGAATAAGTTTAGCGAACATTAGTTGCATTAGCATTGACCATACAATGTCCAAGATGTCTTATGACTTTTCTTGGATGGTTATTCTATTTGAGGCTATGTAGATATGCCTGAAAAGGAGTTGTTACTTTGAATAGAGGCCACATTGGATTTAGGCATCATGTGTATATTAATGTTCCCTTGTAGCAACCAATTTTCTTTTTGAGAAGTCAGTTTTGTGATTGGTTCAAATTCACTAAACTCTTCTAATACTATTACAACTATTGTTGAGGTAGTTTGTTGATTGTACGTGACATCTAAGGTGCCAATGTCCATAAGATCTTGAATATAATGCTAGAAATCTTTGCAACTGCATATTAGATGATCCAATGCCCTATGAATTTGTAAAATTTTGTAACATTATACTTCTTAAGAAGATGGTTTTGTTGTAGCCTCTAAGATGAGAACTTCATATGTGACTCACTCTATGCAAAAAGGGATGTATAAGTGCAAGATAATGGCATGAGAATTTGTGGGTTCTTTCTTGGAATAAAATTTTCACTATCTTGTGTAGTCGTATGTTTTCAGGTGACTTCAACATCCTAAGTCATTTGTGGTACAACAGACAGTGCAACTGTTACTTATTGTGGGGTTGTTGCTGGAATGGTTGAAAATATAGCATCTGAGATGAAGATCTAGGAATCGTCCCATATGTGGGATATCATGGTGGTGGGTGATAACCTAGTAAAGGATAACATCATGTAGCCTCTTGTTGAAAAAGAGAAGTAGCAAACTGAGGAGTAATCGATAGGGAATAAGTTTATATGTTGAGGAGTGAACACCCTATAACTATTTTGCTAGGACTCATTCTTGTTATCAAAAAGGCATTCTAAACATGAGGTGTGTATCCTGGGACAAGATTTACACTAACTGACTCTTTATTTGTACCAATAGGTTTAGCTCAAAAATTTGGGTTTAGAGATAGGAGTTGGTGTTAGAGTAAGACAAATATTCTTGTAGTTCCCATTGTTCATGGCTACTTCAATGTTAATGCATGTTTGAATGAGATCTACAAACATCTGATATGATTGGAAAGTGAGAATTGAAGATAATGATGGTGATGGTTCTTGAATAGCCATTCGAATGCCATCATTATCTTCCAGTTTATTATCTATATGAGAAACTAATTATTTCCATTGTGTATGGTTTACCAATACGAGGATGCATGGATCATTCTTAATTTATACCCGAGCCCTTTCATTGGAGTCCATCTTCTTCCCATTAAATCTCAAGAAATTGTGTGAGTGTTTCTTAGGTTTTTGCATGAGAGTCTATACATTATCCTATATAGGTAGTTGGTTAATTGCCTAGGCATATTCTTCAATTAGTGAGTTTTCTAACTTTTTCCATTAACTGAATATTCTTGGCTTTTGTTGATTATACCAAGCAAGTGTTGGTCCTTCTAGGAGTTGTTGAAATAGGTGAATCAATAGTTTGTTATTGTGTTGAACCTCTACCATGTCTAAATAATAGTTATAGATATGTAAAGTAGGATCACCTATGCCATTATATTTGGATAAATCTGCCACCTCAAATCACTTAGGAAAGCATGCTTTGGGAAAATAGCCAAAGTCACCAAACTATTTCTATTTCATCTTTTGCCCATGAATTTTCTTGAGTTGTTTGGCTTGGAATTTCAATGTAATGTTAGAAGAATCTAAAGTGAGCATAATATATGGTGTAGGGACAATCTCTATGGACCTTTAGTGAGGAGCATATTCCATAGTGGGTTCATCAATTGTTGTCATAGTCCATATTGGGCACCATATAACATGTGGGGAGGGAACCCATATGGACCCAGTATTGGACATTATGCAAATTGATCATGTGTTGGTTGAGGCATCTTGAATGACTTTTTCTTCTTCTTTTTTCTTTAGTTCATTGTTTTTTGCATTCTTCATAGAAGATATAAATTTTTTAGAGGATCAAGAGATAGTTCAATGGTAATGGGAACATGTAAAGTGATCATTGGTGAT
Organism: Alisma plantago-aquatica; assembly: GCA_963693085.1. Lineage (NCBI taxonomy): Eukaryota > Viridiplantae > Streptophyta > Magnoliopsida > Alismatales > Alismataceae > Alisma > Alisma plantago-aquatica. The sequence goes on from OY856411.1 coordinate 895,132,520, forward strand.
TGTTTGGTTGATGGTGAGATAGTGTGAGGTTGTTGATAGCTACCCATGAAGAGGGGGTTCAAGGAAAGATGAAATGGACCATGTACTTGGATAGGTGGGTACATTGGTGGCATACCATATGAATATATATGGGGAGTCTATGGTGATGGTTGGTTGCACCCAAAAGAGATGTTAACTTGCTTATGACCCTAATTCTCTTGAGGATAGGTTAAATATTCAAGATCTTCTTGTTCATTAGAACTATCAGATTTGTCCAATGTTGGAGTGATTGATAAGTCTGTTTGTGTTCAAATTTCTTCTTTTCAGTATTAGTAGATGTCATTGTAGTATGTTCATTGTTAGAAATAGGTTTGTGTTCTTGTGTTATTAACTTATCACATATTGGCCCATGATTGAACTGCATTCCCAAGTTTTCCTATAATTGGCAACCAGGATAAGCTAACTAGGTAATAGATTCATCAAGGTCATCCTGGATAGTAGCAGTCATATGCGTTTTCCATTGTCAATGAAGTTGAAGATAGACATGCCCTATATATGAGAAGATAGGGATTATTCCAATGGGGAATAATTGTTGCAATGGTCTCTATGACAAATGACCTAAAAAACCAGCATGCAAATATTAGTATGCACAAGAATATTCTTGTACGTATGGGATTTCTACAAGTATAATAAAGATATTTGGATGGAACTTGGTATGATGGAAGATAAATTTTACCCTTGCATGAAAATAAGCATTGACCAATATTGTTAATGTATAGGTTGTTCAAATGGAACATAAAAAGAATTTCCCCTTGCATGGAAAAGGGTGACAGTCTACAATTTTTATGAGTCCTATAAGATAAACCAAGAGGTGTAATTAGGTGGGTGATGATAGTGAAAAAATTTCCCCTTGTGATGTAAGGGTGGAAAATATGTTGGCTATCCATTCTCATGTAGAAGTAGACAATGGGTAATAGATAAAAGTGTTATACCACTACATCATTTCAATGAAGATAGATAAAAAGAAAAAAAAGTTTGTTGAAGTGTTTGGGTCTTAAAAAGAAGAGAATTCTTATAACCAAGAAATATACCCCCAAGAACTGATGTTCTACCTGGCCTTTAACCATCACAGGCACTGAAGGGTAAGTTTCAATTTTGTTGGCATGGGGATATTATAAGAATATAAGGTATATGTTGCTCAAGAAGAACAATTTATATGGGAGGACCTCTATTGAGAAGGTGATACATTGTTTGACTGCTAACTAGTTGGGGCAATAGGGGCAACTTGTGCTTCCCTAAATATAAGGATCCCTGATGAAAATTAATGGTAAATTAGACATGATTAGGTAAAAGGAAGGTAAAAAGGTTTTGAAATGAATATTGTGGATGTTGTCTATGATTTATCAAATAGGAATGAACATCAAAAATAAGACAAAAAATAGAAGTGTGACAACTTCATAGTTTCATTGGAGGTTGGGCAAATGATTTGCATTGGTTGGGCACTAGGTGAAGTTGTAGTTGGTCTTTTCAATATAAAAATTTGTCTGAAAACTTATAATATTCCCTTTTTTGGTAAACCAATGCATGGATAACCATTGAATGGTTGAATGGAAAATGAAATTTTAGGCATCCTTTCAGCGTCAAACGGTTGAGTTTTGACTAAGAGTTGGACATCCTATCGACATTAAGCGTAATTGTGAGAAAATGGTTGGATTTTAAGTTAAAATATGGGAATCCTGTCAACATAAAATATGATTTTGAAAACATGATTAAATTTTGACTAAAAATCATCTTGTCGCCGTCAAGTGTGGTTCTAAGAAAATAATAGAATTTTGAGTGAAAAATTGATAGCCTATTGGTGTCAATGATAAGATTGCATTTGGGATGTGTTAAGTCTACCTTTAGAAATGGAATGTAAAGAAATACAAGCTCAAAAGCACGCAATATAACCCCCAAGTTATCCCTAACTTTGACGATTTGCATCCTGACATATGAGAATACAAGCATAGGAATAGTGGTTTGACAATACCCAAATTCTGGCATTTATGCTAAGCATTTATTTACGATTTTGTGTCATTATGGCCTTAATATGCCCAAAATTATTCTAGATACTTACCTTTTCATAACTTATATATCTTTTAAAGATAAAGTCGCTCAAATAGCCAATTTTGGGACGTTTAGGTACCGAACTTGACAAGACAATGATTCTCCAAAGATTTCTCCCCGTCGGCCCGGGCGGTCCCAGCCCGGCACGGTCAGGATGAGAGGAGAAAGTAGTGACCACTAAAATAACTACTGTAGCAACCACTACATCCATATCAGCCACTACCTTTGTAGTGACCTCTACATCTGTATCAACCGCTACATCTATATCGACCGCTACAACTATAGCAACATCTACACCTTAAGACCCATTTCGACCGCAACACTTGGCACGACCGGGCCAAGCCCAGCACAGTCGGGCCAAAGAAAAGGGATAGGGATCACTACATCTTCAAGACTGTAGTAACCACAAGAACTCTAGAGATCGCGATAAGGCTCGACTTCTACATCTGTTTCGACCGCTACATCCATCTCGATTGTTACAAAGCCAAATGACCACTGTGCTCGGCTTGGTCGTGCCCAGATCAACATGGTCAGGACGGGACAACTTCAAATTTAGTTGTGACCGCTAAAGATGTAGGACCACTTATCACATAAAATTCACCTTCACTTATAAATACCAACCCCTCTCTACCTAGAAAAGGGTTCAGCTTCTTCAGCTAATTTGTCAAGTCCAACTGTCCCTAGAGCCTCATCGGATAGTTGCAAGGCCTGAAAAGACAAAAGAGCTCACCCATACATCCATTACTTCATCTTGCTTCCATCCACCATCATTTTCCACCACCATTCACCCACTTCCCACCATTTCCAGCCATCTTCCACCTCCATACACCCACCAAGCTATTGTTTGGGGTGCAATCAAGGAGAAAGGAAGCCAAGGAGTCTAGAAGACAAAGGAGGATGACCCAAAGATGAGATCGGGACCATATAGTGGCTAAGGATCGAGATCCACCTCTCCTCTATGTGTTAAATCTCTTCTTCTTATTCTTTCTTCTACTGATCTCCTTTGTTTCTATACAAATGATGTTCTTCCATCTCTGTTCGATGATAACTATGTGTGTTAATGGTTAGTTCAGCTCCTTCTATGCTATGTAGTCCCTTTTTGGCATGTTTATGTATTTTTACATGAAGCAAGTAGTTTTATTTCAGATCTAGTGTGTTCTCTATTTTATCTTCTCTTTCTGGTCATGATTGCTAGTTTGTTTGATCTCTTTCTTGCTTGAACTTCTCTATCTATAAGGAGATATTCATTGTAGAAATAGATAAAAAAGGTAGTTTGGATTATAATCTGAAAAGGGAATGGTTCAAGGTGATCTTTACAGAACCAGAGACATGGGCACGATCGGACCTAGGCTGCCTGGTCGGGCCCACTATCAGGTTCTATTTAGATCACACTTGTTCCTATCATCTCAAAATATTCTAGGCCCAAGAGGATATTTGGAATATTGTAGGATGTTGATTTATCATCCTCGAAAGAGGTTTCATATCATTGATGGTCTATCATCACGCTTCTCAAAAGCGAGAGGGATGACCCCCCATAGGAATAGATACCACTTACATACTATGTTTGTATGTAGGTTTCTTGCTGAGGTGCTCGAGGGTTGTCTACACCCAAGAATGGGTACATAGATTTCCCAACATAGGGTTACATAGAGAGGAACTCCTTGTCACTAATTAGAAGAATCAACATACTCAATTTTTTTTTCTTTACTTTGTTTTATCTCGTGACACACTACTAGGCTAGTTCTAGTTCCATAGTTTTATCAACTATGAGATTGTCTTAGATGACTTAAGAGTGAGATTTTAAGTGTCCAAAATGTACCAACGTCCCTATGTTTGACCCCGTATATCTACTTTGACCTCATACTAAAGTTGTGGGGGTCCTTGAAGGTTTTAGGTTATAAATTTAAAGTCCAATTCTCGGTTTGGATTGCACCTCTACTTTTCAGACACACGCTTAGGGTTCATCAACTTTTGGTGTTGTTGTCGGGGGTGTGGTTTTCCACGTTTGTACTCCCAAAGATTTGGTAATGTCATCCATAAGCTTGTATATGTATGCATAGTTCTTCTTTTGTCTTACATGTACTTGTTCATATATATTGAATAGCTTTACTTTTTCTTATACATCTTTTCAGCCATGGATCCGGTTTCAACAAGGCAAGTTATCTTGGCCACCTATCCTACCGAATTTTCCTACGGTCTTGACTACTGGAAAATAATTGAAAGTCATGCACTACAACTAGTCTATCTATACTTGCCCCCACCATCATCACTACTGGATGTCTCAACATAGGATATTGTTGTTCAACCCTCGACCTTTGGTTCAACATGAGATCAAGAATAGATTAGAGTAGTGGAGCTAGATGGAGAAAGTGTTGATGCACTAACCTCCTACTTACTTCCTCATCTCCAAGAACAAGTCGATCCTCTTCAGTAACTACAAGAAAAATATGATCATCATTTTCAAGTAGCCTTTGAGATCACAGACTGTAGTAGAAGTCTACTTCAACCTATTGAACAAGGGTTTATCCAAAAGCATTGGTTTGATATAATGGATCCCCAACAAAAGTGTATGGTGGAATTGATCAATCATGAAAGAATTTTCGCTCAAGTCCAACAGCTTCATGATAAGGATGTTGAACAGGACAGGAGGCTTAAGGAACTCATCAACTTGGTTACCACACAGTTGCAAGCACCATCACCTATCCATGAAGATTACAATCATCAAAACCATTCCATTGGGTCTAAAGTGGAGTTTTTCTCACCATCCTATTCAGACATCAACTGGACTCACTGAGATTTTTTTGTGAAGACTCACCAACCTGGGGAAATCCTTCATTTTATCCAGACAGTTTAGCTGATCAACCAATGGAAGATACAAGCCACATGCATGAATGCTTTTATGATGATGATGATGATGACTTTTATCCTCCTCAGGGAAGCCAACAAATGTCACACTTGAGTATCAGTTTGAGCAGCCTGAATCAACTTTATCCCATACCAAGATGATACCTCTTAAATTGAAACTTGTTGCTTAGCTTCAACCAGCACGCCAACTATCGTCTAGAATAATTTGTTGACAATGATGATGACAAAGACCTTTCACATTGGGGAAGTGAATACAGTAGAGACAATGATTGGAGCATCATGAGCTGACATTCTCTACCATTTCTTTACAAGGATTGATAGGCTTTGAAGGAGTGGGATGGATACTCGACTACAACATGGTTGTTGAGAATGAAGATACCTTGAACCCCATAGAAGATGACAAGCTTGGGGTTATAGAACTACAAACAAAATCACCTAGGGGAACTTCTTGTCCAGAGGATAATTGGATGACTCAAAATGTACATAAAGATTCACCTGAGCATCCAACCTCAAGTTTAGGGATGAAGAGAGAGAGAGAGGAGAGGAGTCCTTTAGAAGACTTTTAGCCTCCTCCCTTGATCTCATCCTATGTCAAAATACCAGGGTCTGCCTATTCAGATTCACACATCGACGGGCACCTTGAGAATGATATGATGAAGAATTCATTTCAGTGCAGTTCAAGTCAATCCCATCACAGAAATGAATTCACCAAGTCGTCGGATTTTGTTCCTTTTCTTCAGACTCTGAAGGGCCCAAATATCAGCCTATTCTACTCCTACATGGCAGACTCTATCGGCATGACTGAGGTAATGTGGATCACAAAACTACAGATTTGAGATCCAACTGTAAGAGTTATGGGGCAAACACCCCTTAATACCTAAACAATATTTCTTTCTTAATTTTTGGATAATTAAGTAATTTCAACTATAGTTTTATTTTACCTCTAAGTATTTAATTTTAGCTTCCTTTTTGCATCGTTCAATTTTTTTTATTACACTCCACATGCATTTCTTCCTCTACCACCTTGATAGCGTCTACGGTACTATCTTTTCGAAAGGAGTATGAATTGAAATATCTTTATTTGAATCTGTTGGAAATAAAGTTTTGTATTTTTGTGTTGTTTCTCTAATTTTTTGCTTTTTTATACTTCTATGAACGAGGTATTCAAATTTTCAGAGACAGTTACACTCGGGCCATCCTATGCACGGTTAGGCCCAAGCTGACACAGTTTACCTGACAACCAACTTCTAGCGCACAGACCTCGGGCAATAGTCAAAAGTTAGCCAAACTGACAAGGTTGACGGGCGGACTGACTGACGTGACGGTTTGTCCCTGACCAAATTGGTCTTTTGACCAATTTTTCTTTTTCTATTGCTTTTGACCAACTTTTCAACTTTTGACAGACTTTTCCACTTCTGTCTGGGTTTTCCGCTTTTGACCACTCCGTCCTTTTTGTCTTTTGACTGATTTTATGAGTTCACCACCTTTCCCGTTCAACCATCCTGACTGTGCCCAGTCAGCCATGGCTATATCGATCCTGGCATGGAGCGCAACAGCCTATAAATAAGCCCTGATTGATCCTTTCTTCCCCAGACCAACTTTATGATTTTCCTTCTCAGCCCTAGTGCAGCCGCTGCCATTTTCCCTCTTTTCTATGCCTCCTCTGCCATCCAGTATGCTGCACTACCACCCTTTTTATCTATTGCTACAACATCATCAGCAAGCCGCCGTAGAAGCAAGCCACCACATCAACAAAGGCAGCAAGCCGCCACGGCAGCAGCATGAAGTCGTTGCACCTCCGCCCACATTAACCGCATCACTACCGTTGTCGCTCTATGTTGCCAAACAACAACAGGAGCATTGCAACATTTACCCACCACATTAACCAGTTCACCGCCTATGCCAGACACATCCACCTTCTCTTTGGCCCACTGGTTCCCTATCTCTGCCCATTCATGCCAGATGTCTGCAGGGACACAACCGCCGACCTCTGCCTGACAGCCCGCACCATTACGACCCATGCCATCACCTGCATGATAATGTTAGTATCTCCTATGACAATAATAGGTCTTGTACCACACCAACACTATATGTCTCATCCCGCACGTGTCTACTGCAACATGGTCATGCCCAGTAGAATCAAGATCAACACCACGAATCTACACGCCATGGATGCAATGCGCAATGATTTTGACATATTTAAACAAACAATATTTCACAAGAAAGGAGAAGGGAGTTCCTCCTCACTAGTAGGACATATCATTCATTATTCTCCCGAATCCATGCAAATGATGAACCCAATGTATGAAGATGAAACAGTGCGCTCAACATCAATAGGGTTCAACTCGTATGAGTCTAACTTGGACTACCGTTGTATGTCAGCCACACCAATGGATACTCACAATGGTGAATATTTGGAGGAAGTCTTCAGTGAAGTGTGGTTCATGTCAAGTTGCGATGTTGGATTGCACACTTCGACAGACCATCAGGAGGGCCCATCACGAGGAACATCATATCGAGCCTCATCTACAGAAGATCAACACCGAGACTCAGCAGAGCGAGCGACATCCTTACACTATTTAACTTCATTACAAGACTCAACTCACTACTGTAGACCCAGGCCAACTCCCACTGATGAACACCAGAGCGTCGTCCCTGAGCCTTCATTCTAGAATATGAAGCAGAAACAACAATTTGAACCCATAAATAAGGACAAGCGCATACTTGTATGCTCGAGATATGCCAACTCTACCACACTCATCAAACTCGATAAACATGCCCAAGTTGACAGGTATCTGACAGTAGTAGGCCTCAACGTCCTTGCCTACTTACAGTGTGATGCCTATCATAGACTCACCTGTGAGCTCTATGCCATGTTGGAGCCTCCCAAGGACCATCGACACAGGATCATGCACTTCTACCTACTGAATCAGGGCCATTATATCACTGAAGACCAGCTTAACAACCGATTGTCATGATCCATAGAAGACTATGTCAAGATGTACAAGGGGCAGCTGGAGTCAAGAGACAACAATTTCGACCCCCCCAGGCTCTAAAGATGCTTACTTGGGAGGATAGATACGTCGCCAGAGCTATAAAGCTTCGTACATCCAAAAATCGACACTTCATTATCTACAATGGGTGATCGTGAATTGTATCCTGACAGGGGGCGGTCAGCGTGGCCGACCTCTACATATTGTGGTGTGCAGTGATAGGAAGAAAAGTGAACATGAGAAACTTCATCATCAAACATTTTCACAACTCATTAAAGAAGCATGTCAACTTCTATCTAATGGCCGACATCATCACATTCATGACACACCACCTTGGTATCAGCAATAGTCAGTTGGATCTAATGAAGGACAAGGTTGAGTGGTCCAAGCTGGACTTGGATCACTTAATACGGTCAGATATGAACAAGGATTTCAGAAGAGGATATCTTTATGTCTTTGGTCAAAATAGGCACAAAGTACTGCTTCTTGGAAATGTAGAGTTCACATGTTAAATTGTAGTCATAGACGTCTCTCTCCTAGATGCTTAGGGCAACATTTGACAGGCAGGAGACATTGCATGAGCATCTTCTTCAGAACCACCAATGCCAAAAACCCAGGAGGTTGAGTAGAAGACGCAAGCAACCTTCCATGGCATCCCATATCAGGAAGGGCCCTATACCGACATGCATTTAGTAGATTATCAGTAGTCTCCTCAACAGGAGCAATATGCCCCAAATCTCAACTTGGGGCACCTTTATGAGTTTATGACAGATTTTAGGGCTGATTCTGACAAACAATTCGATGCATTGGAGCAAGATGTGTAGTACCTTAGATAGAGGTTTGACATAGTATTCCCCCCGCCACCTCCTCTGACTTTCAACAACCATTCCACCAACCCTTCTATCCGTTCCACCATCTTCCCCAGGACTTTAGATAGTTATTCCAATTTTAGCAGGGAATGCACCAAAATTATGATAATCATCCAGGTGGCATCGACGATTTGAACTAGTATATAAACAGTGATTACCCATAGCAGCTATTTTCCACACCATCTAGAGTTTGAGATTTAATTGAGGATGAGTAAAATTTTAAGCTTGTCTCTTCTTCTTTCCTTTTAGTTCTTTCCTTGCACGCATGCATGATTACCTTCTATTTTCCTTGCATTTAGCGTAAATTTTCATCTTTGTAAGACTTTTTTTCGTAATTTGTCTCTTCAATTAAGTCTACGCAGTGTAAATCATAGAATGAAATGCTTGGTTTCATGCCTAATTGTGCTCTTTTTATCTTAAAATTTCTCGATCTCTTATTAAACCAGCTCTTTGACTTTTTCCTTAAGTTTGGGGATATCTACAGATAATACACTTTTTTCTTAGATTAAAACATTATTCCCTTGATCTATGCTGTCAATGATGAACCCATGAATTGGAACCGTTGGAAAGAGATAAAATTTAATAAAAAACTGCAAGCTTTGCTATTCACGAACTTGCGTCTACTCTAAGGATCTTTGAATCATAATTACAACTTTCCACACAGGTATCAAGCAAATAAAGGTATGTTTTCAGCTATAATGAAGTAGGATTGTTTATTCTTTTTGGTCTATGCATCCTCTCACCTTAGATTGAGTCAAAAAGATGAAAAATAAAAAAAAAATTGCAAAAGAGGCTTGGCCGCCCACAAAATCCAAAAAGGTATCTCAATAATTCCACAGAAAACTACAAAATAGAATGTAGAGAATTCAAGCCTGAGTGTGAATAAATGAGTGTTATTTTTGTTTCAGGAGAGTTGAGGATGGTGTCTAGCCAGTGTATGACTGCGCTCATGAATGCAGGTATGTCGTCTCTGGTAGTGCCACCCCAAAGGCTCATTAGAGAGTTACTATGAACCCCTGGGAGAACCGTGAGATCATCCCAGTACCAGGGCTGGTTTGAGCACAATACGAGGAGTTCATCTCATTGCTCTAGGCTAACTGGCTTGGACTATCGGGACTGTTACTTGTTACATTGACCAGCCTGATGCAGATCTAGTTCCTCAGAAGTCATTAGAGTCTTTTTCTTTTTTTTCTTCTTAGGGCCTGAATATGTGGGAGGTGCGTTGTTATGTATTGATTTACATGAACACGTGATAATAGCTCATTACTCATCACTTGCAAGACTGCCTATGTGACAATGATTTAATGATGTATGCTTGTAATTTAAACCCTCACCAGTCCTAACAGGGTGTAGTGAATTCGTTTAATTCCGCCTAGATGCTCTCTAATCGCACTCTAGTAGGTTGTGCTCGTTTGGTGGGGGTTTGTTCTGATCAACATACATCAAGAGATTTGATGTTTTAAACTATTTTTCTTAACCTTAGCATTTATCACCATGCTTAATTTGGATGTTTACTTCTTGGTATTTGATTACAGTCTTTCTTAAGGACAAGCAAGGTTTTAATCTTGGGGTGGTTGATAAAATCACTCAACTAGACAATTTTGGGACCTGCAAATACCGAACTTGAAAAGACATCAATTCTCAAAATATTTCTCCCCGTAGGCCCTGGCGGGCCCAGCCTGGCACGGTCAGGCTGAGAGGGGAAAGTAGTGACTGCTACAACAAAGACTATAGTGACCATCGTATCTGTATCGACGGCTACATCTGCAACAACCACTACATATGTATTGAGCGCTACAACTATAGCGACCACTATAGATGAATACTTATTTCAACCATAATACTAGGCACGGCTAGGCCAAGGAAAAGGGATAGTGATTGCTATGTATTCAATATTGTAGTGATCATAACAATTGTAGCCATTGTGATAAGCCTCGACCACCATATCCATCTCAAATGCTACAACACCAAAGGACCACTACACTCGGCCTGGTCGTGCCCAGCTTGGCACGGTTGGGCCAAGACAAGTTCAAATTCTATAGTGATTGCTGAAGGTGTAGCGACCACTTATCACATAAAATCCACCTTCGCTAATAAATATCCACCCCTTGCTACCCTAGAAAAGGGTTCGGATAGTTTTTCAAGCCAAACTATCCTCAGGGCCTCGTGGGAGAGTTCCAAGGTCTGAAAAGGAAAAAGAGCTCACCGTACATCCATCCCATCAATGCGCCTCCATCCACCATCATTCTTCACCACCATTCATCCACTTATCACCATTTCCAGCCATCTTCCACCTCTGTACGCCCACCAAGCTATTGTTTGGGGAAGAATCAAGGAGAAAGGGGGCCAAGGAGTCCAGAAGACCAATTAGGACAACCCAAAGACGAGATACGACCCATAAAGAGGCTCAGGAGTGGGATCCACCTCTCTTCTACCGGCAAAATCTCTTCTTCTTCTCCCTTTCTTCTACTATACTCCTTTGTTTTTGTACAAAAGATGTTCTTCCATCGTTGTTTGGTGCTAACTATGTTTGTCCATGGCTAGTTGAGCTCCTTCTTGACTAGGTAGCCTATTTTGGGTATGTTTATGTACTTTTACCCTAAGCAAGTAGTTTTATTTCAGATCTATTACGTTATTTGTTCTATCTTCTCTTTCTGGTCATGATTGCTAGTTTGGTTGATCACTTTCTTGCTTGAACTTCTATTTCTACCTATATTGAGAGATTTAGTGTAGAAATAGACAAAAGAAGTTAGTTTGGATCATAATCTGAAAAGCGAATGGTTTAAGGTAATTTGTACAGAACCAGAGACATGGGCATGGTCGGGCCCAACCTCACCCAGTCGGGTCCAAATAACACTTGTTCCCAGCATCTCTGAATATTCTAGACCTGAGAGGAAATTTGGAATATTCTAGGGTGTTGATTTGTCATCCTCAAAAGAAGTTTCATATCATTGATGGGTTATGATCACTCAGCACGAAAGTGAGTGGGATGATCCTCCATAGGAATAAATATCACATTACGTACTATGTTTGGATATAGGTTGCTTACTGAGGTATTTAAGGGTTGTTTATGCCCGAGAATGGATGCATTGGTTTTCCAACTTGTGTTTACATAGCTAGGAATTCCTCCCTGATTAGTAGAATCCGACAAACTTTTTTTTGCTTTCTTTACTTTGATTTATCTCATTACACACTTCTAGACTAGTTCTAGTTCTGTACTTTTCTCAACTATCAAATTGAATTAGTTGAATTAAGAGTGAGATCTTAAGTATCATAAACGTACCCAAATCCATGTATTCGACCCCATATATCTAATTCGACCCCATACTAATGTTGTGATGGTTCTTGAAAGTTTCGGGTTATAAATTTGAAGTCTGATTCTCCTTTGGGATCACGCTTGTACTTTTTAGACGCACGCTCAGGGCCAATCATTGTCCTTATATGTTCTAGTTGTATCAAAAGAATCTCTCTTATTAGTTTACAATTGGGGTCTTATGGATATTTTAACTACTCCAATATACGTCACAACTACAATGTCTATAGTTGGTCTTTTGTATTAGGAGATGGGGAAATGTGCTGGGCTATTGCAGATGCCTGTAATTATGTTGGAGGCACACATACAAATTATCATGAGGCCATTTCAAGAGTGTTAGTGTGTTGGCTAAAAATATTCTACTCATGACTAAATAGGATGAGATGACATGTCCTTGTGCATGCATAGTGTTTTTTGTTATATTGTTTAGAATCCGAACATGAATAAACAAGCATAACAACATTTATTTCATCATGCATGAAGAATCCTGAAATGGGTAAAATGGGGGACCAAGTGCTAGATCTCAAAGGACCAATCCTCCTTATGGATGTCCTCTCTAGGGGAGGCCAACAACACATCAAATCACATGATAAAATACCTTTTTGGACCAATAATTCCCTCCCAAAAACCTCTACATACAAATAATTTATTAAAAGGAATAAGTGACCATGTAGAGAATAAATACAACAAATAGTCATCATAGAAAAAGAATAAACTGAGAGGAATAACTTCAAAGGCCACATCAATCATATTGTATTTTCATGAGAGAGGATGTCTTGTAAAAAAAGGACTTGCAACAAACCTGTAAGACTAAATAACCTACAAAAATAAAAATTCACAGAGAAGGTTGTTGTCAAGACAACCTGATGTAGGAACTAAAATTTGATGCAAAAAACAATGAAACTTTTTTATGAGGCAAGTTCCATGGTGAAAATAATCTAAAGAAAAAGCTTAGACTTGACATGAAAAAAAAAGAAAATTCTCACAATAGAAGTTCTAGTGAGAACGATCTACAACACAGTACACATGCTACGGCAACACGTTGACTCTCCCTTTCTGGCTCCGCTCGTAGCCTCCCCACCCTTGCAGGGCATTTCACTTGTGATCCTAGATGCAGTGGTTTGAGAAATGCGCGTGAATCCCCTTGCATAACTTAGACATGAAAAAGACAATGAGAGAAAAAATCTTATTAGGCTGGCTCCATGGAGAGAATGATCTAGCACAAAAAGCTAGACCTAATTCAAAAAACAACAATTTTTTTCATGAGACGACACCTGTGATGAGAATGATCTAAAGTAGAAATTAATATGCTAACAAAGAAAATAAAAAATAAAAAATCTCATGAGACAGGTGGTGGTGAGAAAGATCTAGCACAAAAAGCTAGACCTAATACCAAAAACACTTTTTTTTACGAGACAAGCTCACTGGTGAGAAAGACCTACTATAGATAATTATTAATCGTATATGATTTTATTGAGAGAGGATGTCTCATAAAATATAAAATACAAAACATATTTAAAACTTTTTAACCTGCAGAAATAGAATACTCACGAGAGAAGCTCTGTGGTGAGAAAAAGCAAACTTGAAAACATTGGAAGGAAAAATCTCACTAGAGAAGGTCTGTAGTTAAAAGAATAGGCATGAAAACAAGACCCAATAAAAAAAATTCATTCTCACCAAAGAAGACCCATTGATAGGATGACCTGGTGTAAAAACTAAGACATAAGGAAAAACAAAAGAATTCTTATAAATGTATGTTTGTTGTCAGGATGATCTGATGTGAAAATGAAGACCCCACGTAAAACATTCATTCTCGTGAGAGAACGTCTATTGTCAATACGTCCTAGTTTGAAAACTAAGAACCTGACGGAAATAGAGAAAAAGTTTTCTCTCAAGAGAAGGTCTGTCTTTAGGATTGGTGTGAAAACTAAGATCGAAGGAAGAAGAGGAAAAATTTCTCATGAGAGAAGGACTGTTGTCAGGATGACCTGGCAATAAACTCAGACCAGACGAAAAAGAAAGATTCATTCTCATAAGAGAAGGTATGTTGTCAAGATGACCTGGTGCAAAAGACAAGCCCCGAAAGAAGAAGAAAAGGTTCTCACAAGAGAAGGTATGTTGTGAGTACGACATGACATGAAAACCAAGAAAAAAAAACTTCATTCTCAAGAAATAAGGTCTATCGTCAAGACAACCTGGTGTGAGGCCCAAAACCCATTGAAGAAAAAAAATCCATTCTCATGAGAGAAGGGTTTGTCGTCAAGATGACCTGGTGTGGAAACTAAGATGCAACATAAGAAAAAAGATCATTCTCAAGAGAGAAGGTTTGTTGTCAGGACAACGTAGTGCGAAAACCAATATTAGAAGGTAGAAAAGAATTTTTTCACAAAACAAAGTCCGACATGCACACCAACAATTGATATAAAAGTCCACTCGTAAAAGATGATTTCTTGTCAGGATGACCTCCAAGAATTAAAAAAATCTCACAAGAGAAGGTTTGTCATTAGGATGACCCGGAGTGAAAACCAAGACCCCACAATTTTTTTCACAAGAGAAGAGCGCTCGTGACACTAGGATCAAGCTTAAAATCATGATGCAACTTGAGTGTGACTATCCCGAGTGGAGTTGCCACTTTTTTTTGTCTATGGAAATGGGGTGTGGAAATAAACAAACTCGATGGTCGCCACTATATTTTTATGAAGTAGAGCCCAAAAAACCACATTAGGATGACTTGTTATGGATAAACGATTGATCAATCATTAGAGATTTGAGATTGGCATGCTCAATTATGAAGCGAGAAAGGGTAATGAAGGAAGTATTGCAATGGTGGTTTTGAGCTAAAATCAAAGGAGAAGGTCTGGCTAAATAGCCCAACAGGTAAGATCTTAGTAAGTCTCAATGAAGGACATGTGTTCAAATTATGTCGAAGGCACTCTGCGAATGACACTTCACACTAATTGAGTGTGGGAGGAGGTGATCAGATCACACTCTCTCATGCCCTAGGATTTACCCTACGGGTGAGTCACAAAGTGTCTCTCAATGGTGCAGGGTCCTTGTGATAAAAAATCAAAGGAGAAGGCTACTGAAGAAGGGTGGCATCATGAATACACTTGAGATTGAAAACAATTACAAAAAAGGAGTGAAACAACCTATGTTGTTGCTCGCACCTTAATGAGATTCTAGGATGGTTTCACCATGGATTATCCTTTGTGAGAAAAAGATGAAGAGGGGTGGTTTGTTGTTCAGAGGTTGGAGGTCGTAGGCGACTCCTTAGTTTTCAAGAGAGGGGTTCTCTCATGAACTTTTCTGAGATTGGAAGTTGAAGGAGACTCCAAAGGTTTTACAAAAGAGGTTCTGACATGAACTTTCTATACAGTCTCTATTATGGGTTGCTCGCTCTCGACTGTGCTCTAGGTTTGTCTATCGCTCTTCCTACCTAACTGACTGGCCCTAGATTTATCATGAGAGAAAGTATCTTCTAACTCATAGGGGGAATTTGCATCTCTTCCCTCCTACGTGAGTGGGTGATGTGGATATATTTTCCTAATTCCCACTCTGTATGATGGAGTGTTCTTCGTTATCGTAATTGATTTAAGGGTAGTTAGGTCCGAACTGACCAAGACTGATTTTTCTCACGAGGGAGGACATATTGTGAAGACGTGGTCATTGAAATAAAAAAAAAAGATATTTTGGTTTCCCTCTGTATAGATGAGTTTCCTAAATATATTTTCTAAACTCTTGTTGATCATGAGAGAGTGTATGATGCCTTCATGATCAAGTCTTGAAAAGTTAAGCCATAATTGACTCAGTCCATTTTTCATACGAGAGGGTCTCTCATGAAAACACATAAAATACGATTACGAGAGATTGTGATGACGGAAGTGCAAGGAGATTGTAAACAACATTAAATAATATTAAAATCTTTAGGACGGAAGATATTTAGTGAGAAAATTTAATATTTGAATAATATTATCACATTCAGCCATGGTATTTAACGAAGTTTGAATAATATTAAATTAATATACTTAAAATTATCCATGATAGATTGGGTCTCATGAAGAAATTAAAAATATTAAAATAATATCAATGTGATAAAGGATTGATAAAAGAAATGGCTTTGTGAGTTGTGACAACAATATTAGCGTAATACTTGAATAACTCACGAGGGATCATGTGTGGTGAGCTAAAAAATATTAAATTAGCATTAAACGACTTGGGTTGCATGTCGAAATGGATCCCCTAGCGAATTGGATTTTGAAAAATAATATATGATATCTTTTTACAAGTTTAAAATGGGATTAGGATGATAGAGACAAGATTTGTAATAAAATTAAATTGATCAAGTCTAAAAGGATGTGTGACATTCTACAAGTCCGATTGCAGTCAGAATCCTCGAACAAGACTAATTAAGGAGCCAAAATGAATTCTACAACTTTTCTTGATGATTTGATTTAATTATCCTTGGGCCAAATTCATATAACTTTATTCAAGATATAAGCTTATAATTGAATATACTAAATTAATCTTGTTTCTACATCCATTGATTTGAAGGCTGTTGTGCAAATCAGATATATAATTCTGATAAAGGTTGTAATATAATTGGATCAAGGTGAGAGGATGCCTATAAGTATTTGAAGTCATTCGAGCATTACAATCTCGTCCAATAAGTGGTGACAACAATAGGTTGTCAACAATACTCACGTGTTTAAACAAAGAAGTGAATTGTATTATATTCATGTATAATTAAGCATTAGATGATATATGTATTTTTAAAGAGTAAGAAATACACATGAACTATCAATAATTCTTCTTAATATTTTACAACTTATTTGTCATGAAGAAACATATCAATGTCAAGGGGCCCTAAAAGGAGGTTGTGCCTAAAAATCTGTGTGTAAAGTTCCTTAAAAGTTACACTCACTCTAGTTTTCTCAATATTGCATTGATAACATTTGGAACTCTAAGCATTTAAAATGCCATACTATGCTGAGGATCCTTACGAACTATATTGTACGTATAATCAAGACCCTAATTTTGAAGTTGGCGTTTAATTGTAGATATAGAACATGGGAAATTGAGTAACATGCCAACTTGACCGAAAACTTGTACAGGTGAGGAACGTCGGAACTTGTAGAGTCTTTATGACTTCAGAAACTTAACCAATAAACAATTTCGATGTTAAAAATTTGAGGTGACATGAGCCAGTTGGACGCCAGCTCGAAGCAACAGGACACATTTTCAGAGTGTGAATGCATTCCTCGACAATCAAGTAGTAGGGATGACTGAATCGGGGTCTTAGTGCAAAACTGGTAATATAGTAGGCCTCCTATACTTATTGTATAGGACAATCAATGAGAACACCAAAAATTAAAAACTGGTAGTATAAGAGGCCTCCTACACTGAATCGGGTTGTTAGCGCAACCCACTAACATGGATATCAGGGAAGACTATCCGAATGCAGACAAAGCGATTAAGGAAATTAAAGGGACGGGAGTTAAATATAGGTAAACATCATTACCAATTTCATGTTCGCCTGGCTAACTTCTTCCACGCCCTAATGCCAATTGGCAACGAGGAGTTATCCCTTCAATCCCCATCTTTCTCTAGTTAGATTTAACAGTTGAAAAGATATATAGGTATTGGCGTACAAGTTGCTTCTGGTCGTCCTACAAAAAGTGGGTCATTGCGCCGCAAGCAGGTATTCAACTTCCACCTGGAAGTCCATTCAGCCGTAACCATCCTTCAGGCATGGCTAGTGACGATGGCAATCTCTTCAGTCGAGTGAATGAAGATGTCATGACTGAGGTCTTGACAAGGCTGCCCTGGAAGGAGATTACCCGGTGCAAATCTGTCTGCAAAAACTGGTATACCATGATTGGAAGCAAGGACTTCATTCAGCAGCTGCATGCACGCCGCAGACCCATCATCGTATTTCACCAGCCTCACTCCTCGGAGAGAGATGACGGGGCTGACGTAAAATTGCTTGTTCTGAAGCCTCCATGGCCATGGCAGCCGGAGGTGAGGCAAGAAGACCAGAAATGCCCCCCTTTCATTGTCTCCCAGCAAATAACCCTCCCTATTGGCTTCCACTTCTTCAACACGCTGGTAAGTCAACCTTGTCACGGCCTTTGGCTAATCTGCTCCTGCACGGACTTCAACGATCTGATCTTGCTTGACATGGTAGTTGCCAACCTCTCAACTCAAGAATGGAGTAGGCTGCCAAAGATTCAACGTGCTACGAAGTCTTGTATACGACCGCTTCTTCAACTACCGGCATTTGGTTACCTCTCTCAAACCAAGGAATACAAATTGGTGTCCATAGCCTCAACCCTTGATTGCGACGATGACTTGACGTGCCATTTATTAACGTTTGGTGAACATCCGCGAAGGCCAGGTGACGAAAAAGTATATTGGAGGCCCATAACTTGCAGCTGTCTTGAATCATTTAGAAGCAGACTAGGTTTTGGACGAATATTAGGCCAACCACTTTGGTCGCATGGTGTAATTCACTGGATATTCCAGGCATATCATTGTTCTCGACCCATATGGATCTTGTGCTTTGACTTGGAAACTGATAACTTTTATATGATTCCAGGGCCTTCACAGGTGGCCTTCATATTTTTAAGCTTAAGACTCGTGGAAATTCAAGACCAACTGGGGCTTTTGGAGTACCAAAATATGTTCCGACAATGCAAATGGAGGGTCCAAATAAAAATATGGATGTTGGGCGATTCAATAAACGGAGTCTGGTCAAACGGGAAGAAAATTGAAATCGACGGCACATATTTAGATGGCACTTTCTATCCATTGCATACACTCAACCTTGGCGACTATGGTATCTTGATTTCCTCATCAGATCGTGTCTATCTTGTCAACTTTGATAATAGCAGTTTTCAAGTGGTTTACCGTCCAAACGCTATTACATGTGGTCCATGTGACCGTAGCATTCATTCATTTGATAACATGGATACTCATATTATTCGAAAAACTGCCTCCCTGAAGTTCACCATTTATTATGAGAGCTCAGCCAGATGTCCTCCAGGGTGTGATATGTGACTATGAGAGTAAGATTTTTTCTCATATAGTCTATGTGATTTATAAATTTATAATTCAATGTCTTTAAGGTTTTATTTTCGAGGTTCTTGTTTTTATAAGATGACTTGTTCTTTTATCCTTCATATATACCTTGCATGCTAATATCATGTCTCATTTTACTATAAACGGAGTACACATAGTGTTATACCTCAGACACCTCCAAGTCCTAATTCTAATCCTATATGGTGCAGCAGTTTTAGTTTGGGTTTGTCTTGGTTTAACTCTAATCGATGTTCCTACTTGATTTGGATTAGTATTCATGTTCTTAATTCGATATGCTTAGATCTAAATTCAAATTATGTTCGGATTGTGTTCTAGACCCTAGTTATGACATGGAACCCGTACGCAGGGCCCTAGGGCATTGAGCTTTCTTGCACTAAAAAATATCAACATACTTAATTGTATTGAAGAATTCTTTCTCTTCTTTGGGTGTAACCTTCTCAAGGTTTATTTTGGTTGTCACTTTGAGAGGATTTTTCCTTTGTAATCTTCTCGCAATAGTATCGTCTAGGCCAAACCACATAAATGCTTAGCTCGTTGTTTGTGTGAATTGTTATTCTTCTTCATCTTGATGTGTAAATTTGACTGATAGTTCTTTCTACTATTCCGACTCTACAAATTTGATCTAATCTTGGTGATTAAGAATAATGAAGAGAAAGTATGAAATTAAAAAATTGATCGCACAATTGACTTTGAGTTATGGAAGATCAAGATCCAAGGCCAACTAGTGTAACATGGAGTAGACTGTTACCGATAATAATTGATCTCTTATCGGCTACTTGTTTACTATGACCGATTGCGCTATGAGTTGGAACATTAAGTTATAGCTTACAATCACATTGTGGCATTGACTGAAGTCGTTAAGAGGCTACATGTCTCAGAGGCTTGTCTATAGAATTTATTATTAATCAGAACACAACGACGATCTAATGTGATATTCAAAGTGCTATCTATAACGATCATTTTTTCCATGAAAGAACAAATCATATTAATGCCAAATATCAGTTAATCATTCAAGTGATTTCACAAGAAAACATTATTTCACAAAGGACAACTCATTAAGTTTCTTGGACTGATATGTAAGGTTGAGTCTAGTTTATGTTCCATGTGAACAATGTTTGGTGTAGTCATTTTTCAAGATCTGGTACCATCTGTCTCAGAATTGTTTATTAGTCAAATTCAACTCCCAAATGACTAGAAAGTCAATTGCTGAAGGACTAGAGTGTTCGTCTCTATCACGGTGATACCAATGTATGAATGTGGAACCGTGGAAGAATAAAATCTTAACATATGTAAAAAATAACAAGGTGAAACCACCAACACAATCTCTAAATTCAACAAATATTATTATACAACGTGAATTATTACATTTTTTCAATTACAAACATAGTATATAAATATTCAACTCTCATGGTGTACACTACCTAAGATCTTACAACATATACATCTGACACTTGCTCAAAAACACTACTCCCAAGCTATTCTTGAACCTAAAATATACATGAAATAAAAGGGGTCAACACACAACGTGTTTCTTACATGGTAGAAAGATACATATACATACACTTTGCAAATTTTGAAATAAAATTATAAGTTCAAAAAAAAGAATAAATGAGTTAATTACTTACAAAAAATGAGCACATATTTTACATAACTTTACTCAAACTATACCAAAAATATCACATATCATAAGGCCTTTGACTAGCTTCACATTGGAAGGGTCTATGAGGGTTCTTGAGACTCAAAGCCATTATCTAGATATGTTTATCGACATGGTCCTCCCTATCTTGACATCTCTTTTAGGATGCTCAAACTTGTGTCCCTACCCTCAGAATGCATGAAGGTGTACAAGGATTTCCTAATAGAGTTCTATATTATGTGTTCAATTTGTAAAATCAACAATACAAATCATCAAGTACAATGCTACAAAATTACATAAATTTTTTTGAGAAAATCAACAAGCATATATGTGGTAAATAAAATATTTTTGAATTATATTGTTGTGATTATAAATTCAGGTATAGGAATTAAGGTGGATTGCAAAGAGAGAGAACAAAAGTTAATGGGGTGTAATATCAATGGAGCTAATTAATATGATTTCATTTACAATAAGAAAATTTATCAAAAGGTCATAAAAATTATGGTTGTTTCATTGATTAGAGAAGTGGAAAGAAGATCAAGAAATAGTATCTCTACAAATGGAGAGAAAAGAGGCTATTGACACATAGTTATTGGATTTATAAACAAAATAAACTAATTTAGAAAGAGATGTGACATTTAATGGATAGAAATAGGGGCTTGTTTCAATTTTTTTCAATAAATAATTGTAGGACTTTGTAACACCTTTATTCTTAATAAAAAAAATATGAGAATAGAGAGAAGTGTGGTGAGAGAAATCCTATGAACGATTTTTGTGATGAAGAAAATGAAGAGTCAAATTAATGGGATGTAAGTATTAGGGTGGCATTTTGAAGAGAGAGTTAAGAGAATTTTATTTACAATGAGAGAAATTATCAGAAGGAGAGAATTATAACCATTGAATATATTATTATTTGTGGGACAAAGAGAGAGGATAAGAGTTAATAGCAGGATACAATATTATGTGTGCGTTTTGAAAGGAAAGAGTCAACGAAAACATTCACAATGAGAATGTTTACTAATAAATAAAGCTAATCAGAATTTCAAATTATATTGATTAGAGATAGAGAGTGAATTTTTATGTGATGACAAATTGAAAAGGAGTTGTGATGTGACATGGTCAATGGATGAAGAGAGAGTTGGTTATGAATTTTCTTTACCAACTATAGGAAACATATTGGAGAATGTGAAAAGATAAACAAATAGGAGAAGGCAATATTTTGAAATATTGTGTTGAGATTAAGAAAAGAGGGGGTGGAAATTAATGTGATATAAATAATGGGGTTTGATTATAAAGGAAAGGAGTTAATGTGATAATATTCCAAAAAATGAATCTAGAAACATATAGAAAAATAAGGTGTAATATTTTAAGAAAACTTTGTTACGATTAGAAAGAGAGATAAAGCTAATTTAAGGAATGAAATTGACATGGTGTGCTTTCCATGATAATAGTATATGGAACTTATTTTACTCGGAGAGGATTCACTAGGAGAGGAACTCAAGATGGTTTTAGTGAATATTGATATATTAATATAAGAGGTAGATAAGAGTTAAGTCACTACAAAGAAGATATAAGAACTTTATTGGATGTTATCAGTTGGGCGTGGTCTCTAAGTGGGTGAATAAAAAGGATTTTCTTATAAAGATAGATTGTATTGAAAGGGTGGGCAATTGAATTTTTAGATTTTCATTCGTTAGGGAAAATAAGATGGGTAGAGATATATATGATTGACTACATATCTGAAAGGAGTGGTGATATAGTGTAGACAATGGATATAGACATCGTTGATTTTTACTTTTTTAGCAAAATAACAAGAAATGGTTTGGAAATGTGTGATAAGGACCTGATTGGTTTGTCATAACTGGTCTACAAAACTTATGAA
Organism: Alisma plantago-aquatica; assembly: GCA_963693085.1. Taxonomy (NCBI): domain Eukaryota; kingdom Viridiplantae; phylum Streptophyta; class Magnoliopsida; order Alismatales; family Alismataceae; genus Alisma; species Alisma plantago-aquatica. The sequence continues at coordinate 895,155,261 of OY856411.1, forward strand.
TTAGATTTTTGAAACAATTTTTATTATGAGTTTTAGGTAAATGTTGAACCTCAAGTTCTATGACTGCATGAGAGTTGCAACATATTGAACACAATTTCTAAGTTCCCATAAAAAAGAGTGGAAAATGAGTTTCAAATAAGTCAAATAATTTCATATACAATTATATTCTTCATAAATGACACATAAAATATTTATATCTAAGGATGTTAGGAGTGTGGATATGATTTATTATCAAAATCATAACATAACGTGACAAAATATTATACATTATAATCGCACTTAAAATATTTTACACTATAACCACCACTATCTGTGTGGTATTAAAGAAAATATCACTATGAAAAAATAGTTGCACCACATCACATGACAAAATTTGATTTATCTAACATCTTTTAATCTACATGGTTAAGAAATATGTTGTTTACTATAGTAGTGTGCAAAGAATATACTAAAAATTTATATTGTAGGTTGTGTTAAATAATGATGAAACAAAATTTATCTTTTTAAACACATTAAATGTAGATATTATTACTGTACATTCTACATACAATGTGAAATAAAAATATTATGATGTGATTACTACCATAATATGATGTGATTATAACCATAATATTTGTTAGTATTATAATTGTACCACACTAAAATATTTTTAAAAGATCAACATCCAAACTATGACGATTTGTTGAGGTTATTATTTTTGAAAATATATTACAATTATACACAAATATGATTCTTTCTTCGCATCTTTTCTTCTTTACTTATTATATTTTACAAAATAAAAGTGATCAATTTTTTAAATGATTATTATATGTACATTTACAACAAACCAATGTCATGGAAGTGAATGGGATTTTAGACTTCAATTCAAAAAATTGAACTTGAGTTTCCATAAAATGAATTCAACTTAACTTATGACTTACACCAAACCAATCAAAGGAGATAGATGTAATGAGAAGAAAATACTTTGGTCACTCTTTAGTGACTAAGAGATGAGTGAGAAAACATGTTCTTTAATAAGAACTTCTATGGTATTCAACCTTCAACTTGACAAAATCCCTAGAAATGCATATGAGAGGATCCATGGCCCAATATCATGAGAGTGTCATCTCACAACAAAGCCCAAAAAATGCATTTGGGAGGATCCTTAACACATACCATGACACTTTCCTTTCATAGAAAGTCCCTTGAAATGCACTGGTGAAGAGTTGGGGCCCATATCATGACAATGTCCTCTCACAACAAATCCCTAAAAATATAATTGTGAGGATTAATGCCCATATTATGGAATGTCCTCTCATAGCAAGTCCCCTGAAATGCATTTTCAAGGAGGCAGGTCCCATATCATGATTGTGTTCTCACACAAAAAGTCCCTGGAGATGCATTTTGGTAGATATAGGGCCCATATCGTGAGAGTGTCCTCTCATGACAAGTCCTTATAAATGCATTTGGAAGGATCCAAAGCCCATATTATGACAACATTCTCTCACAACAAGTCCCTTAAAGTCTGAAGACTAGACGACCAGTCAGTGGCAAGTCTCCTAACTCAACAAGTATGGGCCAAATCATCTCAAATTCATGTAGATTCGGTATAATTTGGGGAAAACAAGTCTTATTTTGGGAAAATAGGTCTCATTTAGGAAAGCATAGGGGAAAATTTGTGATTTAAGTCCGATTAGGTCATGTCATGCAAAATCAAGTCATGTCATAATTACAACTCTAGAGTTATGAAATGGTTACATAAATACTCAAGTAGAAGTATGTTTCAGCACTCCTTGTGGGTCTTACAACACTTGTGTGTGGGCTTGAATCTCTCAGTAATTGGGATTGCAATACTCATTTGCGGGGATTGCAACTCTCACTTTCTTGGCATGTAGCACTCACCACCACCCATATCATGATAGCATCCTCTCACCACATGTAGCTCTCTCTTTCTTGGCATGAAACACTCGACACGGTCCATATCAAAGAGAGTGTCATCTCACAACAACTTTGTGAAAATACATTCGAGAGGATCTAGGGCCATATCATAAGAATTTCCTCACACTAAAACTCCCTGGTAATGCATTTCTGACCGGCCTAAATCGCGCGTCCTAAAATTGGAGGCGGATTTGAGGTAGTCGAGCTTTTACATTTATAAACCCAAATCCTTCTAGGCCCCCACAACTTTGTTTATGGGGTCGAAGTAGATATACGGGGTCGAACACAGGGACAAGGGGGTAGTGTTGAGAACACGAAATCGACACGCTACACTCCGGCAGGTATAAAGAGAAGTAAATTCCCAAAAAGGGAAGCAGTAAGATGTCACAAATAAAATGAAGAAAACTATCTCCAACTGGAGCTACTAGAAAGATTTAAGGTTTTAGTCATTTAGCAGTTTTTAGGGGTTTTCATGCAAAAGAAATAGAAAGATATTGATCGAGCTAAAGCGAGGTACGAAGGATAAAACTCCAGTAAGACAAGCGGTGGTAGAACCACTCCTGTACCCCTCCTCTCGAAGCGGGTACCTCTAATAAGGCATCAACGCCCCTCTCGAGGTCACCAGACTAAAATTAGAGTGGAAAGGTCACTAAAGCAACTCCGTTCCAGGCACTCTCGTACTCCAGAATCGGACCAAACACTAGAGCCACAACACAACTCTCGAAGTTGTTGCGACGGGAAAACACGATTCATTAGCTAAGCGAAACGCGATCCAAACATACAAGCTAGAGTTCGGATATCAAACATATCAGTCATCCAACATTGTGCACTAAGCGTAGAGCAACAAGTAATTAAGCATCTTCTATTTCCATAGACAAATAAAGGGTCTTAATTACAATACATAAGTAAGGAATTAAATGACAGAAAGTAAAGATAGGTGTCGCCTCCTTGATGTAGAAGGACGACAGGGTGCTGTAGCTCTCCTGTCCGATATCGGTCAGAGGCCTAGCCCGATACAGAGGTGTCGGGCGGCACACCCTCTCGGGCGGCACGCACCGACTGTCGACCGTATCGCTCAAGGACCCTGGCCGATACGCTCATGTCAGGCGGCACGCTCAACAAGCTAAGCGTATCAGTTTGATATCATGTCGGGCTAAGAGCTACGCATTGTTGTTGTCGAGCACTTGTGTCGCTCATCTACGTCGGCCGATATCGGCCGTAGTGTTGCTCGGGACGGTCCTAAGTGAACTGTCCCCTCCCTCTCGGGATGAGGAGAAGCTCACCTAGTGTCGCCCGAGACAAGCACTGGGGAACGACACGTATGCTCTCGCAGTTTCCTCGGAAGATAGCTCAACTCCCAACTGTCCGAATTCTAAAACTCGAAACTTTCTTTTTGGCTCCCTGTAGCTGCTATTTATAGTCAGCTGGCCGGGAGGAGTTATGGTGCTCGAAGCGCCACGTGTCCCCCTTAAGCGTCGGTCGATGGACAGCCGATATAGGTATATCTCGGTACGGAGGTGTCTGCTATCGGTCATGTGACGGGCGGCGCGCCTGTCGGTGGGTGGCTGTGTCGCCCGACAAGATGGGTTGTCGGGGCGAGCTGGGCTCCCTATCAAGTAGAAGGCGTGTCGTCCGTCAGCCTCTTCTCACGCGGCACCTCTTTGTCGAGCGTCTTTGTGTCGCCCAACCCCTATCGGGCAGGGGTTGTATCGGGCGTCAGGGAGGCCGAGACAGGCTTGGACTTATTCATGGGCCGGAGCGGCCTTATTGCCCAAAAACAAGGAAAACTCTGCCAAAGATAGGAAAATTAGATTAAGAGCATTGCTTGGCCAATTATTTCGAAAGTGCATACAAAAGAGAGGAAAATATCTAAAAATGGCAGTTTTGATAACAGAAAAACAGTCTAAAATATCACAAAATTTGGTGTTATCAACTCCCCCAAACTTAGCATTTTGATTGTCCTCAATCAATATTTAAACTATATTTTGTGATGCTTCTTCTTGCTTGGTATAACTTTTAGGCCAAGAGGTAAAACAAGTATAGTAATGCCTTTATAGATAATGCTGCTTCACTGCAAACAAAAGACCATGCGTTTCCTTGCCTTATCATTTCAGTAAATTTTTTCTCTATAGCTTCGACGAGACTTTGTTGTATGATTTCGAAGTTAGCTTACACACCAAACAACTTTCTTTTTGGGGCAGAAAGTTGTGTATAGGGTAGGTTAAGGCTTTTTGGGTTTTTCATTCTTGTCTCCCATCAGTCCATCCAGGTAAGGGTCCGTTAATGGGCAAGTGGTCCCTGTAGTCCAAGCCAGTTGGCTTTAGAGCAGTGATTTCACATCCTACGTACCACTGTCTCGGATCTACCATGCCTAAAGATGGGTACTTTTGGAAAACAAGTGGTGTATAATATTTTTTTTTGTTTTATTGGGCACAACTCTCATGCTTTTATTCACACTCATAAGGCTTCTCTCTCTTTTGGGATTTTTGTTAGGTAAGGGGGAACAAAGAGATTCCTGCTGTTTGGGTAGCTTTTTCCTTCTCCATACTCATCTCTTAACTGTTTGCGAGATTATTGTATTTTTCGAAATTTTTGGCATGACAAAACATATTCTTTTGTTCGTTTGAAGCAGCATTATCAAAAAGATATAATAGGACTTGCGTCACATTCAGCACAAAGAAAATAAACTTGGCAAGCAGTTGCATCAGGGTTTTTACTAATATAGTGACTTTGTACATATGCATGGGAACAAAATAAGCAAAATTTTCAAAATTTTCAAAAATTTTGGTATAAACATATATATGTACACATGATATAGGAAAGAACAAAAGGACAAAGAAAAAAAAATAAGGAATTTAAGTCAGAGAGATCAGAAGATTTTTGTACCTCCCTCACTGGTACATGGTACCCCCCCCAAACTTACTCCACACTTTGTCCCCAGGGTTGTGAAGTAAATAAGGTGAGGTAATGTTTAATCCAGTGAGGTTGCGCTTACATTAGATAGGAGTTCCCACACGTATTCTCCTCGTTTGCTGTGATATCCTGTGTGGTGGAGCTGGTCAGGTGTTGCTTCACTTACCATCCATTCCAGGATGAAGATGTCATAATTTTTGGATAAAGGAATTTGCTACGGACTGCGGTGGAAGAACTGGAGTTTGTGCCATTTGCCTCCCTGTATGTCCAGGAATGGTTCAATCATCTTTGACACTTCGTCGTAATATTTTTGAACTAAGCGTTCGATGGGTGCAAAGGTTCTGATGTACACGGCACGGGCTGGTTCTTGTTGCTGTCCGAACTATTGTAGAAAATGCCTGCTCGTTGCCGAGTATACATCGCTAGGAGCATCCAATGATTGTAATGCACAATAGGCAGGAAGATAGTGCCTGTGACGCCGTCCTTCAATTCTTGCAGGAACATCTTCTTTGCTCCTATTTCTTCGGCGAGGCAGATATCGTTGAAAAGCAAAGGATGGGCTATATATGCATGTTCTAGCTTTGGCTGTATATATTGGATGTAAGCAGCTGCAACTGTTACAGTCAAGCACCCTCCTTCCTTCACCATGTCCCTTAGCTCATCTGCCAGGACTATGATATCTCCTGTCTGAAAATCAACATCTGATGGGGTTGAGTCGGCAAACTTCTTCTGGACGATGTTGACATGCTCCTGTGTGAGAGTTGAACATGAAAAGCGGTCAAAATTTTTGATCTGCCCTTCAGAAGCTTCGGGCAAAGCAGTGTCTTCCTCCCCATGCACTTTCTTCAGAATTGCTAGCTGCTTGCCCGCCCCATGAATTTCAGTTGCTATCTCTTCTTCTTTTTCTTTTGGGCTGCTGGATCGAGAAGAATCTTCATCTACATCACTGTCCAGCAGCTGCTCCGGCACACCTGCGTCTCGGAAATAGCGCTTGTCCTTAATTAGGAGCATGGCGTAGATGCCCCTGTGCTGATAAAAGGACATCCCTCTAAGGACTCCTAAGTTTCCGATTGAGTTGAGTGCTTCAATGGCACCCAAGACGGCGATAGCGCTGTTTCCGCTCCCCTCTTCTGCCTGTTCGGGGAGGTCTCTGATAGCAAAGTAGTTCCAAGGTCCTTGAAGACGTTGGATTCCTTGCTTTAAAGCTCGTAGCAGGCGTATTGGCAGGCGTTTCAACTGTCCGTCCTCCGGGCGGCAGAAAATACCCCCGGAGCGTGGTACTTCATCCTTAATGCAACACAACAGCTGGACGTCACGGTTTCTGATGTCCGCCACACAGAGAAACCACACGTTGAGATGCTTGTACGGGGCCAACACCAGATTTCGTCTATGCTCTTCAACGTATTGCAGCATGTCGACCACCGCACGGGAGTCTTGATCTCCCTTCATCAGCCTTCTTGCCAAGGTTGGGGTGGCTGTGTATATTTGTCTCCGACCTATCCTGCTGTCGATCTTCTCTATTATTGTGTTCTCCAGGACCCTGAATACTCGTTGCCGACGACAACCGGCGTGCAGAACATCATCCGAAGATCTCCCCATCGTAGGGAGAGGTAGCAGTCGCTCCAGACGACGTATTCTTCATTAGCCTGCGACCTCAAGACCTTATTCAGCAGCTTCTGGTCTCTGATCGTCAGGTTCCCGACGGCTCTTCTATCGAAGTCGGCCATCTCAAAGGAGGGTATCTCAGACGGCTTACGGAATTTGTCCGCAAACGAGCGCTTTCCTCGGGGTGGATGTCTATTATTCACTGTGTAGACATCCCCCACCTCTCGCTCGGACTCATCAGACGAGTCTTCCTCGATGCTGATGTTTGCGCCATCATCTTCAACTCCATTCAGGGGGATGGAGACGTTAGCATCTCCTAAACCCAAAGAGCTCTCCTGTCTGCTGGGAGACCCTTCGGCAGATCCTTGTTGTGTCCCATCCTCGGGCATTGATGATCGCCCGCTAGAGGAGGAGGATGGGGACGTCGTTCCCAAGGGGGAACCTGAAGAAGAGGGACTAGGGCTCCGGCTGGGAGGTGACGGCGACTGTCTCGGCTGCCTTCGACGCGGATGGTCGTCACTTCTGTTCATCCTCTCATCGAGCCTGTCAAGCCGTTGGAGAACTTGCTGCATTGTTGCATTTAAGGCCTCTAGTCCGCCTAATATGCTCGCTAGAGCCAGCAGCTCATTCTCTTGGCTGTTCAGCCTGATCTCGTGGTTGTCCTGCTTGTTTTGAAAAGATGCAAGTTTGCGGGTCAGGGAAGTACAAGTAGCAGAGTTGATGGTTGTTACCTCCCGCAGATCGTCGAGTTTGTTTCCAAGCATCTTTCCGAGTGACGGAGGTGGTCCGGTGGATCTCCCTTCCGTCCTCGCGACAATTAGCCCGCGTGAAGGTCCGCCCGGAGAGGTAGAATCTATGAAAATCATTCGCGAACCAGATGCCACCAGGCGGGGAGTCGGCGCTTTTTCAGGTGCTGCCGTCTTGCCTTCTCTTCTGTGTCCCCGATGTCCTAGCCTGTCCTGGGTTTGGGCGCTTGGGTCTGGCAGCCTGCCCTTTAGCAGCAGTCTCAGGGTAGACCCTCCTGCCTTGCTCGTCGACTGGGACAGCGGTCATCTTAATGTGGGCCATCTCTGTTAGTCAACAAAAGAAATATCTTGATTAAATATGTTGGCCTTTGGAAGAAATATAATAAAGAATAGATGTGTGACCCTGTATTATCCTGCACAAAAACTGCCTGACACTCCTGTATCGGGTGACACACTGGTTTCAGCAGTGAAGCCCTGTGCCCGAGACAAGAGATTGGTATCACCCGATACATCGAAAGATTCAATCGTGCGATAAAGATAGGTCGGAAAGGCGGTGAACGCGCGTCAGGTCTGTCGCTCAAAAAGAAAGGCGTGACGGGCGATACGAGGGCGATAAGATGAGGTGCCCGATACGTTCTTATTAAAGAAAAGCAGCGTGTCGGCCGATAACAAAAACAGGCGACACGATGCAACATCGGGCGACATGGCTACAGCCCGACATCGGGCAACGCGAATCAAAGATACCCCGCATGACACTCATATCGGGCGACACGACTGCTCAACGAAGGAAACTTGAGACCGATAAACTACTTGTAACAAGAAAAGAAGCGTGTCGGCCGACACGATCTGTCGGGCTATACCTCGTTGTGATCTGGGCTATCGGGCGATACAAGAGAATTGTAGTCTCACACGACAAGGGAGCAGAAGCGCAAGTTCTCTCGCTCGACACGGGAGTGTAAAAACAACAAGGTAAGGAACCCGACACGGTAAAAATCGCTTTCCTTTTATAGCGACTAAACAGTAAAACCCGGACGCGCATCGACCGTCAGTCCAACGCGTAAGCCGGCAAGCCCAACCGTCGACACAACTGTTGCACTCCATGAAGCCCCACCGCCTGATAAGGGTGCACTCAAACCGCTGGTTGGGTTGCCCCCCGTGAATCGTGAAAAAAAAATGGGTTAGCTGCGGCTGATGAGTAAAATATCATTGGCCTAGGACTAAGTTCCTGGCCTCAGATGGTATTACCCATCTTGGTTAATAAAACTAAGGCGGTGGCCCACAAAACATAAGAGTCACTGCACGTGGCGCATGCACCGCCTCGGGCCTTATTACATACCAAATGTTCGTAATGTTTGTTCTGTAGGAAAGTAAATTGCAATCATATTCTAAGAAATAAAATAAAGTAAAGCTCGGGTTGCCTCCCGAGAAGCGCTGCAGTTATTGTCTTCAGCTTGACGACTCCAGTTTACTCCTTATCTGCTAGCATCATCCCTTTTTCGCAACTTGATCTCGGCCTTCCATCTGTCACATCCCTGGCCTCTTCGCAGGTTCGGTGTTTGATGGTATCTTTCCTGAGGGGTTCTTCATCAGTTCGGCCATTTGAGCTAATTGTTGGTCAATCTGGCATTGATGCGTCTGCATATCCGCCACCTGGACCTGCAATGAGTTCAACACACCCGAATTTGATAGCGCACTCTGCGCCAATTGGTTGTTGATAGTGTCCTGCTTTTTCGCAAAATCAAACAACTGTCCCACCACATCTGCTTGGTTCGAAGCCTGGTTGTGTCGTTGTTCTTTAGCTGATCCTTGGTACTTGCCTTGACTTTGGAAATTACCTTTGTTCTGCTGGAAGGGGGCATTTCTAGCATACTGACCGGTTCCTCCCCTCTTTTCGAAAGCTTGGGGTGGCTTAGTGGAGTTATGCAGCTGATGAGAATTCTCAGCAGCATCCTTGTTCCCATAGCTGAAACCAGGGTGGTCCGGTCTTCTGAAGTTTACAAAAGAGACATTTTCAGTCTCTTCTGCCTCGGACTCGGTATCACTTGATGATTCTGGCCGGGTGTAGATGCAGTTATCTACCCCATGGCCGCCTTCTCCGCATGTTACACATTTCATTACTTTTTCTACCTGCTTCTTCCCCTTACCACCAGCTTCTCACAACTATTTTACATCCATAGCAATCCTCTGGATCTGCGAGGTGATTGCCTCCAACGCCTTAGATTTAAGGGTGGACCCTTCACCTACCTTCTTTATCTATCCTCTATCGGACCGGTCGAACTCAGCACCTGCCATCAACTCGGCCATATTCTTGATAATCATTTTGGACTTCTTCGCCTTCTTCCCCATGAAGTCACTGCCCGCGGCCGCGTTCAGCGACACCCTGTCTTCGGGAGTCAAGCCGTTGTAGAAGGTGGTGATGAGGAAACCCTTCTTGTAGTTGTGATGGGGCAATCTCTCAGGTACTCCTAGAATCGCTCCCAGGCGTCATGGAGGCTTTCATTTGGCTTTTGCATGAAGGATGTTATCTTCTGCCGATTTCTGACTGTCCTTTCAGTGGGGTAGAACTTATTCACATACGCGTCAGCTAACGCTCCCCACCTGTTCAGAGACAGGTGGGGTACCCCGAGGTACCAAGATAGTGCCTTGTCTTCCAGTGAAAAGATGAAGCCCTTGCAATATATCACCTCCTGGGGAACACCTCTCATCTTAATCGTGTCACAGATATTCTTAAAAGCATCCTGGTGATGATAGGGATTGTCATTCTTGGAGCTCCATCTAAAACTCTTATTTTGGATCATAGAAATGACAGAAGGCTTAAGCTTGAAGTTGGCCGCATTGAACCGCGGAGTGATGACAGGGCACCTGGAGTTGTTGGCTTTTGAGGATGCCAACTCCCTAAGCGTCTTTTCCTCCTCTTTTGAGTCGTCACTGTCACTCTCTCCCCGACGTTGTTCCTGATCTTTCCGATTTCTTCTTTGCCTCTGACGGTGACGGCGTCTGTGTCAGTGATGGCCCTATTTGTACTCCCGTGAGTCTGGATCTTCTTGTTGATGGTCACCGTCGTACCTGTCGTTTTCTTCAGGCGGGGGCGAATCAGGCCTCCTCCTTTGGCGTTCGCCTTCAGAATGGGGTGGTTCAATGCAAGGTGGCATGACGGTTGGAGTTGGTGCTCAGTGGAACAGATCATCGTCCTTATGAGTACCTATTATTGGCACGGGGAATCAAATTTAGAAGATAAATCTATTAATTTCGAACAAAGAATAATAGTAAAGGAGAAAAAGAGTGTTGTCAAGCTCATTGCTAAGCTTGAGGCACAAGAGTGTAGTTAGTGGATTCAGATTCGTCAACAGTACCGTTTTTGCCTTGTCCCCGGCAACGGTGCCAAAAAGTTGACCGGCCTAAATCGCGCGTCCTAAAATTGGAGGCGGATTTGAGGTAGTCGAGCTTTTACATTTATAAACCCAAATCCTTCTAGGCCCCCGCAACTTTGTTTATGGGGTCGAAGTAGATATACGGGGTCAAACACAGGGACAAGGGGGGTAGTGTTGAGAACACGGAATCGACACGCTACACTCTGGCAGGTATAAAGAGAAGTAAATTCCCGAAAAGGGAAGCAGTAAGATGTCACAAATAAAACGAAGAAAACTATCTCCAACTGGAGCTACTAGAAAAATTTAAGGTTTTAGTCATTTAGCAGTTTTTAAGGGTTTTCATGCAACATAAACAGAAAGATATTGCTCGAGCTAAAGCGAGGTACGAAGGATAAAATTCCAGTAAGACAAGCAGCGGTAGAACCAGTCCTGTACCCCTCCTCTCGAAGCGGGTACCTTTAACAAGGCATCAACGCCCCTCTCGAGGTCACCGGACAAAAATTAGAGTGGAAAGGTCACTAAAGCAACTCTGTTCCAGGCACTCTCGTACTCCAGAATCGGACCAAACACTAGAGCCACAACACAACTCTCGAAGTTGTTGCGACGGGAAAACATGATTCGTTAGCTAAGCGAAACGCGATCCAAACATGCAAGCTAGAGTTCGGATATCAAACATAGCTGTCATCCAACATTGTGCACCAAGCGTAGAGCAACAAGTAATTAAGTATCTTCTATTTCCATAGACAAATAAAGGGTCTTAATTACAATGCATAAGTAAGGAATTAAATGACAGAAAGTAAAGATAGGTGTCTCCTCCTTGATGTAGAAGGACGACAGGGTGCTGTAGCTCTCCTGCCCGATATCGGTCAGAGGCCAAGCCCGATATAGAGGTGTCAGGCGGCACACCCTCTTGGGCGGCACGCACCGACTGTCGACCATATCGCTCAAGGACCCTGGCCGATATGCTCATGTCGGGCGGCACACCCTCTCGGGCGGGACGCTCGACAAGCTAAGTGTATCAGTTTGATATCATGTTGGGCTAAGAGCTACGCATTGTTGTTGTCGGGCACTTGTGTCGCTCATCTACGTTGGCCGATATCGGCCCGCAGTGTCGCTCGGGACGGTCCTAAGTGAACTGTCCCCTCCCTCTCGGGATGAGGAGAAGCTCACCTAGTGTCGCCCGAGACAAGCACTGGGGCGCGACATGTATGCTCTCGTAGTTTCCTCAGAAGATAGCTCAACTCCCAACTGTCCGAATTCTAAAACTCCGAACTATCTTTTCGGCTCCCTGTAGCTGCTATTTATAGTCAGCTGGCCAGGAGGAGTTACGGTGCTCGAAGCGCCACGTGGCCCCCTTAAGCGCCGGTCGATGGACGGCCGATATAGGTATAGCTCGACGCGGTGGTGTCTGCTATCGATCATGTGACGAGCGGCGCGCCTGCCGGTGGGTGGTTGTGTCGCCCGACAAGCTGGGTTGTCGGGGCGATCCGGGCTCCCTGTCGGGTAGAAGGTGTGTCGTCCGTCAGCTTCTTCTCGTGCGGCACCTCTTTGTCGAGCGTCTTTGTGTCCCCCAACCCCTATCGGGCAGGGGTTGTATCGGGCGTCAGGGAGGCCGAAATAGGCTTGGACTTATTCATGGGCCGGAGCAGCCTTATTGCCCAAAAATGAGAAAAACTCTGCCAAAGATAGGAAAATTGGATTAAGAGCATTGCTTGGCCAATTATTGCGAAAGTGCATACAAAAGAGAGGAAAATAGCTAAAAATGGCAGTTTTGATAACAAAAAAATAGTCTAAAATATCACAAAATTTGGTGTTATCAATTTCTAAGGAACCATTGCCAATATCCTTTTATGAATGACTCTGGGAATATCTTTGAATGACTCTCATGTTTCTCCTTTGTGAATATTCAAATAAATGTATTGATATATACCGCATGAAAATGCATTGGGGAGGAACCATTGTCCATATCATAATAGTGTCCTCTCACACAAAGTCCCTCAAAATGTTTTTGTGAGGACTTGGGATCCATATCATAACAGTGTTGTGACAACTATTGTTCCACATATATGTTATGACAACCGATTAAATAAACATTATGAGAAGATTTAGCTGAATGAATAATTAAAATAGAGTATGGGGACAATTGAAGAAGACACTACCCAATTGCAACAATTATTGTTGAGGTGGGTGGTCTACGCTAGGGGTAGGCAAAAATCAACAAGTGTCCTCTCACAAAAAATTCCAAAAAATTCATGATAGTGTCCTCTCACAACGAGCTCCTAAAAATTCATTTGAGTAGATTTGGGGCCCATATCATTATAAATGTCATCTCATAACAAGTCCTTAAAAATATATTTGGGAGGAGCCACAACCCATATCAATGAAATGTTCTCTCACAAAAAGTCTCTAGAAATGAATTAGGGAGGAGCCAAGGCCCATATCATGGCATTTTACTCTCACAAAAAGTCTCTATAAATGCACTCAACAAGAGATACGACCCATATAATGACATTTTCCTCTCACAACATGTCTGGAAAAATGTATTAGGAAGGATCCACGACCCATATCATGATAGTTTCCTCTCACAACAAGTCTTTGAAAATGAATTTGTGAGGAGTCAAGGCCCATATCATAATGTTGTCCTCTCACAGAAAGTCCCTGAACATGTTGTCGAGAGGATCCATGGCCCATCTAATGAAAGTGTCATCTCACAACAAGTCTCTAAAAATGCATTTGGGAGGTTCTTGGGCCCATATCATAACAAATGTCATCTCATAACAAGTCCCTAATAATTCATTTAGGAAGATCCACGAGCGATATCATGGCGGTGTGCTCTTACTACAAGTTCTTGGAAATGCATAATTGAGGATCCAAGTCCCATATCTTGATAGTGTCCTTACTCAGAAATTCTTTTAAAATGCATTTGGGTGGATTTGGGGCCCAATATCACCACAATGTCCTCTCATGGCAAGTCCCTAAAAATACATTTGGGAGTTGTTAAGGCCCACATCATGACAGTCTCATTCCACAACAAGTCCTTAAAACGCATTTGAGAGGAGCTAGGACCTATATCATGACAGTGAACTCTTCCAACAAGTCCTTTAAAGGGCATTAGGAAGGAGCCCAGGCCCATATCCTGACATTGTCCTCCACAAAAAGACCTTGAAAATGCATTTTGGGAGAATCCAAGTTCCATATCACAATCACCTAGCAAGTTTTTGCCAAGCCAAGTGCATTATTGTGGTACTCGTGGCAGTTTCTTGTGACAATTATGGCAATAGCTAGGGTTTAAGCTCATGCTCAATGTGGTGTTGAGGGAATATATAGTGCTCTAATCGTGCCCAAACTGATACACGTCTCACTTGTAAAATTTCTAATACCCACTTGCATTTTAAGTATTTGGATATATGGATGCACATCCATTTTAGACCACCTAGCAACTATTTACCATGTCAAATTCATTGTTGCAGTACCCACTTATCGTACTTACAAGACTCTCTTGTGGGTCAATTGTGGGATTGTCTTGGCAACTTGCGACACTATTGCGACAGGTTACACATACATATTCATATTTATATATAATTGGGCTAGAATATCTCAATTTTTGTGCTTGTAGCTCTCGCATGCGGTGCTTTGCAACATTTGCTGGCAGGGCTAGCAACAATATCTCATGGGCCTTGCAACACTCGCTTCTGGGGTTTGTAACTATCGCTAGCTGGGTTTGCTACACTCCCTTGTGGAGTTTGCAGCTCTTACTAGGATGGGATTGCAACACTCACGTGTGGAAATTGGAACAGAGTTAGAATGTAGCAGATTGCAACCTAAGCATCACAGACGACTAGAATGGGATCAAACGATAGGGGCGAGGGTGCAATTGGGATAATGGTTTTCACACTGAGCAAACCACATGCATGGGAGTTTTAGGGAGTAGAGGATTATAGTTTTTTCTTTCTTGGCTTTTAGCACTCATGAAGACCCATATCATAATAGTGTTCTCTCCAAACAACTATTTGAAAATGCATTTGTGAGGAGTTAGATGCTTGTGGCGGACACCTCCTATTTGCAACAATTGTTTCTTGGGATGTGTGGTCTACACAAGCTAATGCCAAGGCGAAATATATTCATGAGGATCCAAGTCCCATATCATGATAGTGTCCTCTCTCAAAAAGTCTATAAATACTTTTGGGAGGAGCTCGAGCCCATATCACTACAAATTTCTCTCATAGAAAATCCCTAGAAATATTTTGATGGATACATGTATGAGTTTGGGGATGATTAAATTATGGTCAATTGAATATTTGTGTGGCGCATCGTTTGAATAAAACGTTATTAACTAAGCAGAAGTGATCACTAAGCAACAGATTACCAAATATCACTAAAAATTAAAACTATTTTACAAAGAGGTCCGCACATAGGAACACTCTTTCATAAAGAACCTGAGTAACTTAATTACATACTGGTTCACAAGTGCATGCCCCATATCATCTTTTACTGAGGATTACATGCATCAACAACTCTGTTAGACTAAACACAGGTAGTATGAAATCTCGAGGCACTAAGCCAAAATCTCGAAAGCATTAACTATTACTCCGAGGACCTGAGAGTACAGAGACGACACATAGGACTCTATTTACATCTATGCAAGACATATCAACCAGTGTCTCCACCTGAGAATTCACTACTGTCCCTCCTGCTACTGTTGTTGTCCTTCTCCTACTGAAGAATTCCTGCCTCCTCGTCCACGTCCACCTAAAAATGTGGTTCCCACATGGGTGAGACAATGTAAAATTGCCCCAACGAGAGATATAACTCTCTGCCAGAAACATTATTATTGCAGTTTAATAGAATAAACCAGGACAGAGGAATCATAATTGTTTAACAACAGTTATTTCATTGTCTAACATATTAGAACATTATTCTTATATAAAGCATTGCATCTATAACTTAATAGAGCAGCATGTCACTTATCCATTAAGGAATATGAAGGACATGTATAACATTTATTCACTATAGAATTATAACCGCAACATATATTCTCTTAGCACTTCCTTATCAATTGGGAAAGTTCACTTAGCATTTCCTCATTAGTTGGGAAAGTTCACCTAGCACTTCCTTATCAATTGGTTAAGTTCACTTAGCGCTTCCTCATTAGTTGGAAAAGCTCACCTATCACTTCCTTATTAATTGGGAAAGTTCACCTAGCACTTCCTCATTAGTTGGGAAAGTTCACCTATCACTTCCTTATTAATTGGGAAAGTTCACCTAGCACTTCCTCATTAGTTGGGTAAATTCACCGAGCACTTCCTTATTAATTGGGAAAGTTCACCTAGCACTTCCTTATCAATTGGGAAAGTTCACTTAGCACTTCCTCATTAGTTGGGAAAGTTCACCTAGCACTTCCTTATTAATTGGGAAAGTTTACTTAGTACTTCCTCATTAGTTGGGAAAGTTCACTTTAGCAATCCCCATATTATTTGGGAGAGTTAACTTGGCAATTCCTTATTTGGTTTCATTATACTCACTAGATTGTTTCAGAACGACTACTTGATTAGAGTAATCAGAAAGATAACAATCTAGAAGTTCCATACTTACCCTATCTCCAATAATCATATACCTAGCCAGGGTATACAAGTATTGAGATTAGGTAGTATGCACTCTATTTGCTATCATATTCCTCACTTTTCATATCATTATACACACATGATTTTTCATTCTTGAATTTTTTAGGCATCACTTCTATATCTCATCTTTTAACACACAGATAAGAGAGATTATTAAGCATGTTAAGGAACACTGAGTAAGATGTAAGTTCTCATCTCCCTTGTGTCCTTATAGGACTAGTCAGAGGGAGTTCAAAAACAACTACTTTCTTATTTTTAACACATAGAATCATAAAATGAAATATCAAAATGAATCTATTTCATCAGACCTGTCACAACTCGAGGTTTGACTATTGAATCAGATTGATTCATTGCATAGAACCTCGCAGTTGCTTGTTGTTGCTTTTGCCTTTACTGAGTGGCTACTTCCCTAGTGCATTAGGCATTTTTTTCAGTGGTGGCATTGAAAACTTTGGTTTTTCAGAACAACTAGGCAAATGTCTCTAAAATTATAGAGACCTTACCTTAAGTCTCAGCTTATTGCCCCTCCTTGGGCACTACCATCACATATGTACTATCTGTCTAAACTTATGGTAGAGTCTACTTTCTCGTCATATGTTAATCTTTCCCACATTTCCACTGTTCCAACATGACCATGTCATTCAGGAACCCTTTCAAAGCCCAAAGTTTCAGCATTAAGGACTGGTAACCTAGGTTGTAATGCTAGTATCCAATCTTCTATATGCATCACTGTTGTCCTAACCTGCCCTTCAAGAGCATAAACATATGATTCTCTATCCTGATCAGGTCAAGATGGGAATTCTCAGGCACTCATTCTTCTCTTTCCTGATCCCATGCACCCTCTCCTGGTGCAACAACATTGCTCTTTGCAATGTGCTCCTCGTATTCCCCAGTCGTATATAAACTTTACACTTTACTCTACCTAAGCAGAAGTCACTATAGGGTATACTGGAGGACACTAACACAGACTCAACATCTTAGTCCTATGTCTCTATAGACTCAACAAACCTAGCACTCTGATACCACTAAATTGTGACGCATCATTCGAATAAAATGTTATTAACTAAGTAGAAGTGATCACTAAGCAGCGGATTACCAAAAATCACTAAAAATTAAAACCATTTTACAAAGAGGTCCACACATAGGAAAACTTTTTCATAAAGAACTAGAGTAACTAAATTACATACTGGTTCATAAGTACATGTCTCGTATCATCTTTTACTGAGGATTATATGCATCAACTGCTCCGTTAGACTAAACACAGGCAGTATGAAATCTTGAGGCACTAAGCTAAAATCTTGAAAGCATTAACTATTACTCTGAGGACCTGAGAGTACAGCGACGACACAGAGGACTCTATTTACATCTATGCAAGACATATCAGCCAGTGTCTCCACCTAAGAATTCACTGTTGTCCCTACTACTGCTGTTGTTGTCCTTCACCTACTGAAGAATTCCTGCCTCCTTGTCTACATCCACCTAAAAATGTGGTTCCCACGGGGGTGAGACAATGTAAAATTGCCCCAATGAGAGATATAACTCTCCGCTAGAAACATTATTATTGCAGTTTAATAGGATAAACCTGGACAGATGAATCATAATCATTTAACAGCAGTTATTTCATTGTCTAACAGATTAGAACATTATTCTTATTTAAAGCATTGCATCTATAACTTAATAGAGCAGCATGTCACTTATCTATTAAGGAATATGAAGGACATGTATAACATTTATTCACTATAGAATTATAACCGCAACATATATTGTCTTCAGGCTTAGATCACATAGCTAATGTCTGGCATTGTCTTTCTGGAGTCATGGCCTGTAGCCATATTCTTTTAACAAAGTATTGGGATCTTAATCCCTCATCTCAGCAAGTACAATTCCATTTCTTAACAAGTTCATCATCATGATTATATAATATGGGTATTTTAACTCTTAACTCAACATAGAATACTTGTTACCACTTATTAGGTAACTTAATTCCTTCAGGTCATATGACCAAGGACATTATGATTCTTGCTTCACAAAGTATTCCACATAGTTCAAAAAGCTCATATCACCTCTTATTACCCCTTAATAGGCAACAATGCATATTATGGCTTATGAAGCTCATAAAGAATTTCAATCATTAAAACATCATATGGCACACATGACTTATTAATTTCAGGTTACCTCTCACTAAGCATCAAAGTATATGAAGTCTTATAAAGCCTATAAAACATTTTCAATATACAGAGCATCATAGCTCATACCTGGCTATGCTCATTATCTCAACATTCCTGCATGATTAATACTCATGATAACAATTAAATACATTATATATCAGTGCCATGCAATGCAAGGGTTTTCTTATTACATTCATAACTCATCACTCTATATTTGAGCTTCACATAGGATCACTCTGTGTTAGTACATCACATAGTATCACCCTGTATTAGGGTTTCACAAGCATTACCCTATATTACGGTTTCACCAAGCATTACCCTGTATTAGGGTTTATTATATCCTATTGCCCAATTTAGGGTTAGGATGTGCTATTCACATCAGATTGTGGTTTATCATGTCCTTTTACCCAAATTAGGGTTTTCTGTAACATTACATAACATCACCCCAGATTAGGGTTTTGTATCACATTCTTCACCATGAATTAGGGTTTTCCATAGATATCCATTTAGGTTCTCAGGATCATATTATTAATGATTGAGTTCTATTTCATTGCTTCACACAGCTAGGAACCAATATTGATAACATAAGTATTCAATCATACTTATTTATTCTCATCATTTATCATTAAATGAATTGTCAACACAAGGTATGAATTTCTCTCTTATCTTTACCAGAATATGATCGCATCATAGTTTATTGGTTTGGATCAACCTTTTCATAGGCATGTTAGCCTACACTTATCAAAGTGCATTACATCTCAATGTAACAATTGACATGACACACTTCATGTGTCACTCATCCAAATATATTGGATTTAAAACACATCAAGGTATATCAGTCTTGAGGTGCTGGATGTGATATTTATCATTAAGTGTATTGGTCATAAGTCATTTATTTAGAATACACAACTATTGCCAATGATATGGACTTGTCTTTGAGTTAGGAACTATTGATATAAGGATATCCATTATCAACCTCTCTAGGTATTATATTTTTGAATATATTAAGCACTATTCCATTATTAGGAATAGTATTTTCCATATTTATAAATTGTGGTTCACATAGCATCTCCCATAAAAATGGGTTTCACCTAATATCACTCTTCATTAGAGTTTCACATAACATCCTTCTATATCAGGGTTTCACTTAGTATTACCTAAAATTAGGATTTCACTTGACATCTCCCTCAATTAGGGTTTCACCTAGCTATGCCCTAATTTAGGGTTTCACACAGCTTTGCCCTAATTTAGGGTCAAGGCTCATTAATCTTTTCAATAAGGGTTTCATGATCTCATTATAATGGATCAACACTAATTACATATTTATTCATAACAAGAGAATTAGGGCTTAATTATATAAGCATTCCTCTCTCTCTCATCCTCTCTAGGATGTCAAGTACTGCAAGATTGATCTAGGTCAGCTCGTCATTTAAGTACACACAATTAGGGTTAACCATTATGATTACCTTTAGTCTACATCATTATTAATCAAGTAGCTAAATGACCTTTAATCATTTTAGGTGTCCAATTGGTTTAACCAATTTGAACTTCAAAAGTCTTGGTCACTTAGACCCCAAACGGTCTTGGTCACTTAGACCTTAAACAGTCTTGACCAATAAGTTCAAACGGTTTGAAACCATTTAGCAAGGTTGGTGCTTGAAACTGTTTAAACAAAACATATTAAACCGAATGAACTTGGGTCTCCAAATGGTTTGATACCGTTTAGTCTCAAACGGTCTTGAAACCATTTGGCCCCAAACGGTCTTGAGACCGTTTGGTCCAAACCTTCTCAAAACCGAATGGACCAATCAAGGTCTTTCAACACTTTATCTATTCAGGGTTTCAATCATTAAACTCTCTATCATTTGACTACTGATTTGTTCTTCAATTGAATCATTGAATCACCCTTCAATTGGACCTTTAATTAGGGTTTTGAACCCAATTGAACTAGGGTTTATAATCAAGGACCCATCAATTAGGGTATTGAAATCGAAGAACCATCAATGGTTGACATTGTGGAACCAATTCAATTGAAATCATTGAATCACCACTTAGTTATGTCATGACCTGACCTCAAACGGTCTTGAGGTCGTTTGGATGACCTCCAAATGGTCTTGAGACCGCTTTCCCAATCCATTATTAAAATCTATGGAATTTAATTAGGGTTTGCATCATTGAATCAATCATCAATTGAGCTATTGATTGTATTTCAATGTAATATCTTTGGATCTTCAACCATCCAATCATGATTCATCATAGACTTACAAATGATCTTGGTTGACCTCAAATGGTCTTGATACCATTTGGGTGACCTCCAAACGGTCCTGAGACCATTTGGGCTTAGTCAACCCAAAAATTGATTCAATTACTTAAGGGTTCCACACTCAACCCGATTAGGGTTTGTATTTAAGGAATCATTCACAATTCAAACCTTCAAGATCAAACCAAATGAAACCATTGGATCATTATCCAAGCACAACAGAATATTTCCTCAAATGGTCATCCATTTCAAATTGTCAACCATTCCAAATGGTTTGGAACCCAAACCTTCAAATTGTTTGCAAACCGTTTGGTCATCAAACGGTTTTGGTGAAACCGTTTGGACCAAATGTTGAAACATTTTGCAATAGATATTTGAGGAGGTGTGTCCTTATGATGATGTCATCATCATCAAGCTATAAACCCACGAATCTTGCTGTGATTTTCATGGTGAGTGCATCAATCAACCAAATAAAATTTCGGAAACAAAGAAAGAATCAACAATTGATGAAGATATGGAATCAATAACAAAGTTCAAGGGTTCAAGTTATATAACCCGCCTTCAATTGAGATTCAAAGATTCGAGATTCACGTAAACAATGGTGGAAGAAGCTTTTGAAACCCTCCCAAGGCTCGTCCTCAAACTTTGGAGTGAAAAGATTGGCTAGGATTGAAGATGGAGTGAAATAGAAAAGAAAGCATGCATTGTTTTGTGATTTCCACCATGAATTCGAGGTGAAAGAAGGTCAAGAAGCTTACCAATAGGTTGGGGGTCGTCCTCATATTGCTCCAAGCTCCCTTGGTCGTTTTTGCAAGGAAGAAGTGAAAGTGGATTCGAAATTATCCCTTCACCTCAAAGATAAAGGAGCATATATATGAATTTTATTGAAAATTTGTTTAAGAGAGAGAAAGTAGGAATTATCTCCTCAACTTTCTTTCCATATGCCCACTTCTCATCCTTATGGACGAGGCTATCCTCTTTGCCTCTTATTCCTCTCAATTATCCATCATTTAAAGGAAAACAAACTAAGCACCTTAAATCATATTATAATAATATCCATAAGTGAGTGGATATTTCTTTTTCTTTTATAAATGTGAGTGGGTTCTCCACTCACGTAGATATTTCCTTTACCTTTGTAAGGCACAAGGACGTCCACACGTAACCAAACTCAACAATTATAGTTTTGGTTGAAGGGCAATCCAATTAATGTAATTATGTTTGCATTAAATTGAATTAGGGTTTCAATTCTGCTTAAATCTTGATTATTTTAATATCAAGATTCTTTCTCCTTCAAACTGATTCAAATGAGGCGCCCCTATCAAATTCTTTTCTCTAACTGATGACAAGAATCATGAGGGACCCTCTTGAAGTTGTATTTTTCATATTGAACCCTAGATTTTGGGTAAATTGCACATTACACCAAAACTAGGTTTTAATGCACAAGCATTGCTCAACAGGCTCTTTCTTGTTATTCAGGCTTGTAGGAGCCATACTACTGCATCATACTCATTCCCATGATGCTTCAACATATGAGGAACATTGTATCATGTACAATTCGCAATTTAACCCCTCAAATTGGGTAATTTTCACTTTAGTCCAAAACTAACAATACATTGTTTCAACATTATTCAAAAAGGACTAAAATTGAATTATAAGTTCCTCTTGAGCCTTAATTACTTTTAGAGAGATAAGAGAGATCATATAATCAACTTCATTAAGCAAAACATCTAGGGTTAAGCATAACCCAGGTCAGGGATGTTACAAATTATAAACCCCTAATAAGGATTTCATCCCCGAAATCCCAAATAACAAAAGATAGTAGTTACTCATGTCATCAAGTTCCCTAATTATCATCTCAATGTCATGAAGATACCATAGAGCTTTAATCCACAAAAAGTTCTTCCACACAGGGTTATTCTAAGGAAATATTTTCAACTTGATAAACTTTTCCACCATAGTTACACTTGTTCCTTCCATTAGTTCAACCTTATCAATGTTTATGTTTATGCAGAGCATAAACCCCTAACATATGATGTTCATATTAATTTTTTTTGTAACTAGATTGATTTCATAGTTGACCAATATAGGTAACAAACATAAATACCTTACTTTGGCATTCATCATATGTATTGAGAACACATCTCATCCTTATAATATTCGATTCCCTGTTGTTACCACCAAGGGTACACATGCACAAAGTATTTCTTTTACTTTGGGACATTGCTTGTTCCATATATCATTATCTTGGAACCAAAGTCCAAAGCAAACTAATACTTTTCTAAGTATCCATCAACAGATTATTTCTAATCCAAGTACATGAACTGTCATAATACTTACTTGATTGTCATGTTAATGAAAGGAGAAACATAAACTATCATACTCCTATTATTACCCAAGGTTGTTCATCAAAAGGGAAACATATATATTTAACAAAGGTAATCCACTCAGTAATCCTTTATTTATTTGGGAAAGTTCACTTAGCACTTCCTATATGGCTGGGAAAATTCACTTAGTAAACCCTATATAATTGGGAAAGTTCACTGAGAAATTTCCTATTTAATTGGAAAAGTTCACTTAGCAGTTCCTATTTAATTAGGAAAGTTCACCGAGCAATTTCCTATTTAATTGGAAAAGTTCACTTAGCAGTTCCTATTTAATTGGGAAAGTTCATTGAGCAATTTCCTATTTAATTGGAAAAGTTCACTTAGCAGTTCCTATTTAATTGGGAAAGTTCACTGAGCAATTTCCTATTTAATTGGAAAAGTTCACTTAGCAGTTCCTATTTAATTAGGAAAGTTCACTGAGCAATTTCCTATTTAATTGGAAAAGTTCACTTAGTAATTCCTATGTAATTGATAAAGTTTACTTAGTAGATCATCATTAGTTGGAAAGTTCACCTAGAACTTCCTTATTAATTGGGAAAGTTCACTAAGCACTTCCTCATTAGTTGGGAAAGTTCACCTAGCACTTCCTTATTAATTGGGAAAGTTCACCTAGCACTTCCTCATTAGTTGGGAAAGTTCACCTAGCACTTCCTTATCAATTGGGAAAGTTCACTTAGCACTTCCTCATTAGTTTGGAAAGTTCACCTAGCACTTCCTCATTAATTGGGAAAGTTCACCTAGCACTTCCTCATTAGTTGGGAAAGTTCACCTAGCACTTCCTTATTAATTGGGAAAGTTCACCTAGCACTTCCTCATTAGTTGGGAAAGTTCACCTAGCACTTCCTTATTAATTGGAAAAGTTCACCTAGCACTTCCTTATCAATTGGGAAAATTCACTTAGCACTTCCTCATTAGTTGGGAAAGTTCACCTAGCACTTCCTTATCAATTGGGAAAGTTCACTTAGCACTTCCTCATTAGTTGGGAAAGTTCACCTAGCACTTCCTTATTAATTGGGAAAGTTCACCTAGCACTTCCTCATTAGTTGGGAAAGTTCACCTATCACTTCCTTATTAATTGGGAAAGTTCACCTAGAACTTCCTCATTAGTTGGGAAAGTTCACCTAGCACTTCCTTATTAATTGGGAAAGTTCACCTAGCACTTCCTTATCAATTGGGAAAGTTCACTTAGCACTTCCTCATTAGTTGGGAAAGTTCACCTAGAACTTCCTTATTAATTGGGAAAGTTCACTTAGCACTTCCTCATTAGTTGGGAAAGTTTACCTTAGCAATCCCCATATTATTTAGGAGAGTTCACTCAGCAATTCCTTATTTGGTTTCATTATACTCACTAGATTGTTTCAGAACGACTACTTGATTAGAGTAATCAGAAAGATAACAATCTAGGAGTTCCATACTTGCCCTATCTCCAATAATCATATACCTGGCCAGGGTATACAAGTATTGAGATTAGGTAGTATGCACTTTATTTGCTATCATATTCCTCACTTTTCATATCATTATACACACAGGATTTTTCATTCTTGAATTTTCTTCAGGCATCACTTCTATATCTCACCTTTTAACACACATATAAGAGAGATTATTAAGCATTTTAAGGAACATTGAGTAAGATGTAAGTTCTCATCTCCCTTGTGTCCTTATAGAACTAGTCAGAGGGAGTTCAAAAACAACGACTTTCTTATTTTTAACACATAGAATCATAAAATGAAATATCAGAATGAATCTATTTCATCAGACCTGTCACAACTCGAGGTTCCCACATGGGTGAGACAATGTAAAATTGCCCCAGCGAGAGATATAACTCTCCGCCAGAAAAATTATTATTGTAGTTTAATAGGATAAACCAAGACAGAGGAATCATAATTGTTTAACAACAGTTATTTCATTGTCTAACATATTAGAACATTATTCTTATATAAAGCATTGCATCTATAACTTAATAGAGCAGCATGTCACTTATCCATTAAGGAATATGAAGGACATGTATAACATTTATTCACTATAGAATTATAACCGCAACATATATTCTCTTAGCACTTCCTTATCAATTTGGAAAGTTCACTTAGCACTTCCTCATTAGTTGGGAAAGTTCACCTAGCACGTCCTTATCAATTGGTAAAGTTCACTTAGCACTTCCTCATTAGGTAGGAAAGTTCACCTATCACTTCCTTATTAATTGGGAAAGTTCACCTAGCACTTCCTCATTAGTTGGGAAAGTTCACCTATCACTTCCTTATTAATTGGGAAAGTTCACCTAGCACTTCCTCATTAGTTGGTTAAATTCACCGAGCACTTCCTTATTAATTGGGAAAGTTCACCTAGCACTTCCTTATCAATTGGGAAAGTTCACTTAGAACTTCCTCATTAGTTGGGAAAGTTCACCTAGCACTTCCTTATTAATTGGGAAAGTTTACTTAGTACTTCCTCATTAGTTGGGAAAGTTCACTTTAGCAATCCCCATATTATTTGGGAGAGTTAACTCAGCAATTCCTTATTTGGTTTCATTATACTCACTAGATTGTTTCAGAACAACTACTTGATTAGAGTAATCAGAAAGATAACAATCTAGAAGTTCCATACTTACCCTATCTCCAATAATCATATACCTGGCCAGTGAATACAAGTATTGAGATTAGGTAGTATGCACTCTATTTGCTATCATATTCCTCACTTTTCATATCATTATACACACAGGATTTTTCATTCTTGAATTTTCTTCAGGCATCACTTCTATATCTCATCTTTTAACACACATATAAGAGAGATTATTAAGCATTTTAAGGAACACTGAGTAAGATGTAAGTTCTCATCTCCCTTGTGTCCTTATAGAACTAGTCAGAGGGAGTTCAAAAACAACGAATTTCTTATTTTTAACACATAGAATCATAAAATTAAATATCAGAATGAATCTATTTCATCAGACCTGTCACAAATCAAGGTTTGACTATTGCATCAGATTGATTCATTGCATAGAACCTCGCAGTTGCTTTTTGTTGCTTTTGCCTTTACTTAGTGGCTACTACCCTGGTGCATTAGGCATTTATTGCACTGGTGGAACCAAAAACTTTGGTTTTTCAGAACAACTAGGAAAATGTCTCTAAAATTATAGAGACCTTACCTTAAGTCTCAGCTTATTGCCCCTACTTGGGGACAACCATCACATATGTACTATCTGTCGAAACTTATGGCAGAGTCTACTTTCTCGCCATATGTTAATCTTTCCCACATTTCCACTGTTCCAACATGATCATGTCATTCAGGAACCCTTTCAAAGCCCAAAGTTTCCACATTAAGGACTGGTAACCTAGGTTGTAATGCTAGTATCCAGTCTTCTATATGCATCACTGTTGTCCTAACCTTCCCTTCAAGAGCATAAACATAGGATTCTCTATCCTAATCAGGTCAATGTGGGAATTCTTAGGCACTCGTTCTTCTCTTGCCTGATCCCATGCACCCTCTCCTGGTGCAACAACATTGCCCTTAGCAATGGGCTCCTCATGTTCCTCAGTCGTTTATAAACTTTACCCTTTACTCTGCATAAGCAGAAGTCACTATATGGTATACTAGAGGACGCTAACACAAACTCAACTTCTTAGTCCTATGTCTCTGTAGACTCAACGAACCTAGAGCTCTGATACCACTAAATTGTGACGCATCGTTCGAATAAAATGTTATTAACAAAGCGGAAGCGATGACTAAGCAGAGGATTACCAAAAATAACTAAAAATTAAAACCATTTTACAAAGAGGTCCACACATAGGAAAACTCTTTCATAAAGAACTGGAGTAACTTAATTACATACTGGTTCACAAGTACATGTCCTGTATCATCTTTTACTGAGGATTACATGCATCAACTGCTCTGTTAGACTAAACATAGGTAGCATGAAATCTCAAGGCACTAAGCCAAGATCTCAAAAGCATTAACTATTACTCCGAGGACCAGAGAGTACAGAGATGACACATAGGACTCTATTTACATCTATTCAAGACATATCAGCCAGTGTCTCCACCTGAGAATTCATTGTTGTCCCTACTGCTGTTGTTGCTGTCCTTCTCCTACTAAAAAATTCCTTCCTTCTCATCCACGTCCACCTAAAAATGTGGTTCCCACAGGGGTGAGACAATGTAAAGTTGCCCCAACGAGAGATATAACTCTCCATCAGAAACATTATTATTGTAGTTTAATAGGATAAACCTGGATAGAGGAATCATAATTGTTTAACAGTAGTTATTTCATTGTCTAATAGATTAGAACATTATTCTTATATAAAGCATTGCATCTATAACTTAATAGAGCAGCATGTCACTTATCCATTATGGAATATGAAGGACATGTATAACATTTATTCACTATAGAATTATAACCACAACATATATTCTCTTCAGGCTTAGATCACATAGATAATGCATGGCATTGTCTTTGTGGAGTCATGGCCTGTAGCCATATTCTTTTAACAAAGTATTCGGATCTTAGTCCCTCATCTCAACAAGTACAACTCCATTTCTTAACAAGTTCATCATCATGATTATATAATATGGGTATTTGAACCCTTAACTCAACATAGAATACTTGTTACCACTTATTAGGTAACTTAATTCCTTTAGGTCATCTGGCCAAGGACATTATGATTCTTGATTCACAAAGTATTCCACACAGTTCACAAAGCTCATATCACATCTTATTACCCCTTAGTAGGCAACAAGACATATTATGGCTTATGAAGCTCATAAATAATTTCAATAATTAAAACATCATATGGCACACAAGACTTATTAATTTCAGGTTACCTCTCACTAAGCATCAAAGCATATGAAGGCTTATAAAGCCTATAAAACATTTTCAATATACAGAGCATCATAGACCATGCCTGGCTATGCTCTTTAACATTCATACATGATTAATACTAATGATAACAATTAAATCCATTATATATCAGTGCTATGCAATGCAAGGGTTTTCTTATTACATTCATAACTCATCACTATGTATTTGAGCTTCACATAGGATCACTCTGTGTTAGGACTTCACAAAGTATCACCCTGTATTAGAGTTTCATAAGCATTACACTATATTAGGGTTTCACCAAGCATTACCATATATTAGGGTTTATTATATCCTATTTCCCAATTTAGGGTTAAGATGTACAATTCACATCAAATTGTGGTTTATCATGTCCTTTTACCCAAATTAGGGTTTGCTGTAACATTACATAACATCACCCTAGATTAGGGTTTTGTATCACATTCATCACCCTGAATTAGGGCTTTTCATAGATATCCATTTAGGTTCTCATGATCATATTATTAATGATCGAGTCCTATTTCATTGCTTCACACAGCTAGGAACCAATATTGATAACATAAGTATTCAATCATACTTATTTATTCTCATCATTTATCATTAAATGAATTGTCAACACAAGGGATGAGTTTCTCTCTTATCTTTACTAGAATATGATCACATCATAGTTTATTGGTTTGGATTAACCTTTTCATAAGGCATGTTAGCCTACACTTATCAAAGTGCATTACATCAAAATGTAACAATTGACATGACACACTTAATGTGTCACTCATCCAAATATATTGGATTTAAAACACAGCAAGGTATATCAGTCTTGAGGCACTGGATGTGATATTTATCATTAAATGTATTGGTCATAAGTCATTTATTTAGAATAAACAACTATTGCCAATGATATGGACTTGTCTTTGAGTTAGGAACTATTGATATAAGGATATCCATTATCAACCTCTCTAGTTATTATGTTTGTCAATATATTAACCACTATTCCATTATTAGGAATAGGATTTTCCATATTTATAAATTGTGGTTCACATAGCATCTCCCATAAATATGGGTTTCACCTAATATCACTCTTCATTAGAGTTTCACATAACATCCTTCTATATCAGGGCTTCACTTAGTATTACCTAAAATTAGGATTTCACTTGGCATCTCCCTCAATTAGGGTTTCACCTAGCTATGCCCTAATTTAGGGTTTCACATAGCTTTTCCCTAATTTAGGGTCAAGGCTCATTAATCTTTTCAATAAGGGTTTCATGATCTCATTATTATGGATCAACCCTAATTACATATTTATTCATAACGAGAGAATTAGGGCTTAATTATATAAGCATTCCTCTCTATCTCATCCTCTCTAGGATGTCAAGTACTCCAAGATTGATCTAGGTCAGCTCTTCATTTAAGTACCCACAGTTAGGGTTAACCATTATGATTACCTTTAGTCTACATCATTATCAATCAAGCAGCTAACTGACCTTTTTATCATATTAGGTGTCCAATTGGTTTAACTAATTTGAACTTCAAAAGTCTTGGTCACTTAGACCCCAAACGGTCTTGGTCACTTAGACCTCAGATGGTCTTGACCAATAAGTTCAAACGGTTTGAAACCATTTAGCAAGGTTGGTGCTTGAAACTGTTTAAACAAAACATATTGAAACTGAATGACCATGGGTCTCCAAACGATTTGAGACCGTTTAGTCTCAAACGGTCTTGAGACCGTTTGTCCCCAAATGGTCTTGAGACCATTTGGACTCAAACGGTCTTAAGACCATTTGGTCGAAACCTTCTCAAAACCGAATGGACCAATCAAGGTCTTTTAACACTTTATCTACCTAGGGTTTCAATCATTAAACTCTCTATCATTTGACTACTGATTTGTTGTTCAATTGAATCATTGAATCACCCTTCAATTGGACCTTGAATTAGGGTTTTGAACCCAATTGAACTAGGGTTTATAATCAAGGACCCATCAATTAGGGCATTGAATTCGAAGAACCATCAACAGTTGACATTATGGAACCAATTCGATTGAAATCATTGAATCACCACATAGCTATGTCATGAACTGACCTCAAACAGTCTTGAGGTCATTTGGATGACCTCCAAACGGTCTTGAGATCGTTTTCCCAATCCATCATTAAAATCTATGGAATTTAATTAGGGTTTGCATCATTGATTCAATCATCAATCGAGCTATTGATTGTATTTCAATGTAATATCATTGGATATTCAACCATCCAATCATGCTTCATCATAGACTTCCAAATGGTATTGGTTGACCTCCAAACAGTCTTGAGACCATTTGGGTGACCTCCAAACGGTCTTGAGACCGTTTGGGCTTAGTCAACCCAAAAATTGATTCAATTACTTAAGGGTTCCACACTCAACCCTATTAGGGTTTGCATTTAAGGAATCGTTCACAATTGAAACCTTCAAGATCAAACCAATTGAAACCATTGGATCATTATCCAAGCACAACAACATATTTCCTCAAACGGTCAACCATTTCAAACGGTCAACCATTCCAAACGGTTTGGAACCCAAACCTTCAAACGTTTTGCAAACTATTTGGTCATCAAACAGGTTTGGTGAAACCGTTTGGACCAAATGTTGAAACCATTTGCAATAGATATTTATGGAGGTGTGTGCTTATGATGATGTCATCATCATCAAGCTATAAACCCATGAAGCTTGTTGTGATTTTCATGGTGATTGTATCAATCAACCAAATAAAATTTCGGAAATAAAGAAAGAATCAACAATTGATGAAGATATGGAATCAATAACAAAGTTCAAGGGTTCAAGTTATATAACCCGCCTTCAATTGAGCTTCAAAGCTTGTAGATTCACAACAAAAATGGTGGTAGAAGCTTTTGCAACCCTCCCAAGGCTCGTCCTCAAGCTTTGGAGTGAAAAGATTGTCTAGGATTGAAGATGGAGTGAAATAGAGAAGAAATCATGCATTATTTTGTGATTTCCACCATGAATTCGAGGTGAAAGAAGGTCAAGAAGCTTACCAAAAGGTTGGGGGTCATCCTCCTGTTGCTACAAGCTCCCTTGGTCATTTTTGCAAGAAAGAAGTGAAAGTGGATTTGAAATTATCCCTTCACCTCAAAGATAAAGGAGCATATATATGAATTTTATTGAAAATTCGTTTAAGAGAGAGAAAGTAGGAATTATCTCTTCAACTTTCTTTCTATATGCCCCCTTCTCATCCTTAGGGACGAGGATATCCTCTTTGACTCTTATTCCTCTCAATTATCCATGATTTAAAGGAAAACAAACTAAGCACCTTAAATCTTATTATAATAATATTCATAAGTGAGTGGATATTTCTTTTTCTTTTCTTAATGTGAGAGGGTTCTCCACTCACGTAGATATTTCTTTTGCCTTTGAAAGGCACAAGGACGTCCACACATAAACAAACTCAACCATTATAGTTTTGGTTGAAGGGCAATCCAATTAATGTAATTATTTTTGCATTAAATTGAATTAGGGTTTCAATTATGCTTAAATCTTGATTATTTTAATATCAAGATTCTCTCTCCTTCAAAATGATTCAAATGAGGCGCCCCTCTCAAATTATTTTATCTAACTGATGCGAAGAATCATGAGGGACCCTCTTGAAGTGGTATTTTGCATATTGAACCCTAGATTTTGGGTAAATTGCACATTACACCAAAACTAGGTTTTAATGCACAAGCATTGCTCAACATACTCTTTCTTATTATTCAGGCTTGTAGGAGCCATACTACTACATCATACTCATTCCCATGATGCTTCAACACATGAGGAACATTGTATCATGTAAAATTTGTAAGTTAACCCCTCAACTTGGATAATTTGCACTTAAGTTCAAAACTAACAAAATATTGTTTCAACATTATTCAAAAAGGACTAAAATTGAATTCTAAGTTCCTCTTGAGCCTTAACTACTTTTAGAGAGATAAGAGAGAGCATATAATCAACTTCATTAAGTAAAACATCTAGGGTTAAGCATAACCCAGGTCAGGGATGTTACAATTTGTAGTAGTCGTTGCCTTGTAGTAGTCATTGCCCATTCACCTCAATTGGCAATGGGGTGGGTGGTCAACGCAAGTTGTTGTTAAGGAGAAATTTTTCAATATCCCTTTATGAATTAGTCTTAGAATGAATCACAATAGCAATGTCTCTCACACATAACTTTTAGGAATTATCAAATAAATGCATTGATATATCACCATAAAAATGTATTTGGAAGGAGTCATGACCCATATCAGGATAGTGTCCTCTCACAACAAATCTATTGAAATGCATTTATGAGGATTTTTGGCCCATATTAGACAATGTGATACTTCATCGAGTCCCTAAAAGTTTAGTTGTGAGGATCCAAAGCCCATTTCATTAGAATGTCCTCTAACATCAAGTCCCACGTAATGCATATTTGAGGATCTAAGACTCATATCATAGAAGTGTACTCTCACAAAAAAATACGTGAAAATTCTTATGGGAGGACCTAGGACTCATATCATGATAGTGTCCTCTCACAACAAGTTTGTAAAAGTACTTTGGTAGTGTCATGGCAAGATAGAGAAACCAGAATGTAAATTGTGGTACTATGTTGTGGGGCTTGCAACACTCTCTAGATGGGATTGTAGCTCTTTCTTGTTGAGATGGTATCTCTTGCATGTAGTTCTTGTAGCACTTGCTTAGGGGGTGTTAAACACTAACTTGTGGGTCTTGCAGTACTCACTTGCGAGTCTTGCAGTACTTACTTGCGGGGCTTGCAACTTTTACTAGTTGGGATGGCAACACTTTGTTGTAGAGCCAACAACTCTTCACTTTTAGAGCTGAAAGGTATCGCTGGCTTGGCTTGCAACACTTTCTACACCCCATATTATGACAATGTCCTCTCACAAACTCTAAAATACATTTGTAGGGAGTTGGGCCCACATCATGAGAGTGTCCCCGTTCACCAAATCCTTTGAAATGTATTTTTGAGGAGCCATGGCCCATATTTTTACATTGCCCTCTCGTTACAAGTCTCTAAAAATGCATTTGTCATGTGTCATGGTCCATATCATGATAATACCTCTCACAATAAGTCTATGAAATACATTTGGGAGAAATATCATGGTAGTGTCATCTACAACATGTCTGTGAATATGCATATCGAGGTGCCATGGAATATATCATGAGAGTGACCTCTCACATAACATCACTAAACGTACATATTGGATTGATCCATGGCCCATATCATTATAGTGTCCTCTCGTAGCATTCTCTTGTTCACTCATAGAAATTCCTTTATAATGCATTTATGAGATGAGGCTCATTTCTTGACAGTGTCATGTCACAAGGAGTTCTTGAAAATGCATTTCTGAGGAGTGGGGGTTCATATCACTGGAATGTCCTCTCATTAAAAACTCCCCTAAAATATATTTTTAAGGAACTAGTACTCTATCCTCTAATAGTAAGTATGCAATAATGCTTAAAGAAGGAGTTAGGGCCCATATCATGATAGTGTCCTCTCACAAAATTTCAAGAAATACTTTTATTGGATACGTGTATATATATTGTCCTATTAAATACTTATAAAAGAGACATGTATGAGTTTGGGGACAATCAGAGCACATTTGGTCACATGTTTGTGACAACCACAACTCATTTTCATCAATTGATGTTGGTGGTGGGTAGCTATGCAAACCATTGTTAATGAGCAATTTTCATTGCAAGAAAAAATCAATTAGCCTTAGAATGGTCACAAAAAAGACATGTATAAGTTTGGGAAAGATCTTTATGCCAATTGTCACGGGTTAACAACCTAACTCCACTGTACACCTCAGGCACCAACATAAGGCGTACAATAGAGTTAAAATTGCCCGTCCCTGAGTGGATCAAACACATGAATATATAAATGCACCGAATAAAAAGCTTCCATACATAAACCAAAAGTGTTCATTACATAGGGGCCCGAAGGCATGGGAGTTCTACAGAAGAAACTTAATACATGAGAAACTAAGTATAGAAGAAAAAGAAACATAATCTAGGAGTCCCATTTAGCTTTAGCATTCCCCATGATAGATCTGATTTTTGTGAGCCAGCATATAGAGTAACCACATCATCTTCCTTTCATCATAAGCATCATAAGCAGAAGGTACCTAAAGAAAAACATTTCCAATGGGTACACGTCAGCACAATATATAAATATATTGTACTGAGTACGCCTACGTGTCTTTAAAAACTACTCATTATATCTTGGCAAAACAAACATAATAGACATGGCAGGAGAATTAAAACTAGGACTTTAGCACAGTATAGTAAAATAGACATATTCATAAACCAAGATGTTTGCATAGAAATTCAAAGACATGTTTTAGGTTTATTTTTTTTCCATTATATACTCATGCATCCGCCTACCAATGGGATAGATGCTTTATGGCCTCATGATCCTCTTACCAAAGAGATAGATCATTTCATATGGTGATCCGCTTACCAAAGAGATAGATCACCTTTAAGCACTACGCTTACCAAAGAGATATAGTGCTACAATATAATGGAACAAGCCTTTTATGTTCATGTGTGGTAACATACCATATACAAAATATCATTCCAAATCAATCATACATCGATTTCCAATACAAACATTATCATATGCCAAGTCTTTTATAAGTACAATACAACCATTCACTAGTATAACCCAAATGAGGGTAATGGCGTACCTTCTATTTAGAAGTGGGGAGTCCAGAGATGCTCCTCACTGGTACCTTCAATTTCCTGAAATTATTGGAGATTTGGTATTTATTAGATATATTGTTTGAATTACACATATTCTAAAGAGTATATAAAAAGGCCCTTGATAGATTTGGAGTCATGAGAGTTGAGTACGGATCTTAGAGTATGGAGTTGAGTCCAAGATTATTATTGTCACATCAGAGTAGGTTCATAAAGTCAGAGTCATGGTCTAGAGATTATATTAATTAATTATGCACATTTTGGTAGGTCAAAATAGGGAAAGGAGTGATAAATAGGTTTTATTGATAATTGAGCCATAATAAAAGGATCTGATCATTTCACGAGGATATAGATGCAAAAAGATGATGATCACAGGTTTTTGGTAATTTAAACAGATTCAAGTATTTTCCAAATAATTAATCAAGGTATACAAAAAAATAAGCATGAGTAATTACTCGAGTCAGATTTAGGGTCAATAGATGTCAAAAACGTGATCCTCGTATTTTTCTGATCAAAATAGAGTACTGGTTTGTATTTTTCTGACACTCCTACTATTTTTAATGAATTTCCCAAGATTAGGTCCTAAACTGAAAATTTGAGTTAATAATCGAAAACTTAGAAAGACGTGGACCGTTGGATGATCAGATCCAACGGCCAAGATCACGCGTGCATAAAGAAGAAAAGATCAAGGTGGATATTGGACCGCTTACTTGGCAAGTTGTGGTTTGTCCACTTGGATCGACGTGGACTCCTGTGATAGGTCCAACTAGGCTCGAGCGGGTCCTCCTTCTTCTTGCTCAACGCACACACAGCAGGCAGGGGAGGTGGACTCCGGAGAGCCCTCGTTAGAGCCTGGGACCTCCTCGTGCATGGGTGAAGGTCTCTCTAGCTTCGTGGGAGCTTCCCACAGCTGGACGGCCAAGCCTCAGGCCGTGGCTCCTCCTGCGATGTCGGGTCGACGAGATGACCGACGGGTTGCAGGGCTCGCGACGGAGGGAGAGGGTAGTGGGAGGAGCAGGCGATGGAGCTTCGG
This sequence comes from Alisma plantago-aquatica, assembly GCA_963693085.1. Lineage (NCBI taxonomy): Eukaryota > Viridiplantae > Streptophyta > Magnoliopsida > Alismatales > Alismataceae > Alisma > Alisma plantago-aquatica. The sequence continues at coordinate 895,190,823 of OY856411.1, forward strand.
AGTGAGGGGCCGTTAAGGTGGGTGGAGGTTCCTCGGAGCTCAGGGAGTGTTCAATTGAGGACGATCAGGCCTGGAGGTGCCTAGTCCAGCAGCTTGACAGCGGCAGAGCGGACCGAAGGGGGTGAGCTTGAGGTTGGAGTGATCTGAGCTATCGTTGGGCGAATTGAAGCAAGTGAGTATGTAAAGGGGTGTTGGCGAAGCTCTTGGTATGCTTAAATAAGCATGGGATCAAGTGAGCCACGAACGCCCAATCTCGGTCAGTGGAGGTTGGAGAGGGGTGCTCGTCGGCGCGATCATGGGAGCACTCCTGGTCATCTTCAGGGGACGTGTGAGTGCTCTTTGGGTTCGTGGGGACAAGGTGGAGTCATTCATTCGGTTGGTTTCTTGTGAGGGTGGGTAGGGGCAGAGATCGTGGTTGGGGTTCAAACTCATGTTTGTAGCCACGTCTCCCCGAGTTGACCGGAGGTTGGGGATGACCTCATGGCCGTCCGATCCTGCGTCGGATCCTTGGGCGCGCCATCCCACGGTCAAGGATAGCTCGCGAGAGAGGGTCCACAGATTGCTGACGTCAGCGCCGCGTGACAAAGAAAAACAAATGAAATCATAGATTAAATGACTGAAATCGTGACATGATTTGATCAAACTATAGCCAAAACTTGTAAAAATCATAGAGGGAGCTAGAAATGTCCAATCGACATGAAATTTGGACCATAGCTCCAAAACAGCATACCCCACATTGTGGTAAAGTTTGGGATCGAGATACTTATCATTGAGTGATCCATTAATCTTTAGGTGAATTAGGGTTTTGAAAAAGATTAGAGATTAAAGGAACCAAGCATAAAAGAATTAGAAAACTCACTTTATCACATCCTACTAACCTTAAAAGAAATTTTGTCCTCAAAATTAAACTGGATGAAAGAGGTGAGGAAAACGTTGTTCCATATCTGCTCGTAGCTCCCAGGTAGCGTCTTCTGCACCGTGATGGTTCCATTGTACCTTCACCATCGGAATCTGCTTGTTCCTGAGCTCCTTTACCCTAGAGTCGAGAATCTTTATAGGTTGTTCTGGATAAGAGAGATTCTCCCGTAACTCAAGAGGCTCGTGATTCAGCACATGACTATCATCCTTCACATACTGTTTCAAGTTGGATACATGAAAGACATTATGCATCATGCTGTACTACGGAGGAAGAGCAAGTCGATAAGCACATTCGCCAATGTGCTCCAGAACTTCAAAAGGACCCACATATCTCGGACTAAGCTTCCCCTTGTTCTTGGCTATGGCAAAGATAGGTCTGATCTTCAAGAATACATAGTCGCCATCATTAAACTGTCTGTCTGACCTGTGTGCATCTGCATACGACTTCTGACGATCCTGGGCCCGTTTCAACCTCTACTTGATCAAAGACACCTTATCAGCATATAATTGTAACTCCCCGGACTTTAGCATCTTCCTTTCCCCAACTTCATCCCAATGGAGAGGGGATCTACATGGCCTACCATAGAGAGCTTCATAGGGTGGCATATCAATACTAGATTGATAGCTATTATTGTAAGTGAACTCCGCTAATGGAAGGTAGTAATCCCAAGATCCTCCCCAATCTAAGACACATGCTCTGAGAAGATCTTCTAAGATTTGGATAGTGCGTTCTGACTGGCCATCAGTCTGGGGATGATATGCTGTGCTGAAGTTCAACTGTGTACCCAGCTCATTCTGCACCTGCTTCCATAAATGTGATGTGAACTTTGGATCTCGATCTGAAACTATCGAAACTGGTACTCCATGCAGTCGTACAATCTCCTTTATATACAACTCAGCAAGCTCAGGAACCTTGTTCGTAGTCCGCATAGGTAAGAAATGTGCAGACTTGGTCAACCGGTCTACTATGACCCAAACCGCATCATGACCCTTCCTGGTCCTGGGTAGTCCCACCACGAAATCCATGGTGATATTTTCCCATTTCCATTCAGGAATTGGTAAGGGTTGCAATAGACCACCGAGACGTTGGTGCTCGGCCTTAATCTGCTGGCAAGTGAGACACTTAGAGATAAACTCAGCGATATCATTCTTCATACCCCTCCACCAAAAGTGTCTCTGCAGGTCCTTATACATCTTAGTAGATCCAGGATGTATGGAATACTTAGACCCATGTGCCTCTTGCAGGATACACTTCTTAATCTTTGACTCTTCAGGTACCCACATCCTATTCTTGTACCTTAGTCCACCGTCCATACCAACAGATAGATGTTTCTGGGGCTTTGCCACAAGAGCTGTCATCTCCTCCAAACTAGGGCTGTTCTTTTGAGATATCAGGAGTTCAGAAAGAAGACTAGGAATAATATTGATATTCGCCAGAATAATTGAGCTAGATTCTGCTTGAGATGACCCAGAAGATGAAGGTTCCAGATGCATTGATGCACAAATCGACTTCTTATGACTAAGAGCATCATCTACAACATTGGCTTTGCCTGGATGATATGCAATAGTGAAATCATAATCCTTAAGGTACTCCAACCATCTCCTCTGTCAAAGATTGAGATCTTTCTGAGTCAAGAGGTATTTGAGACTTTTGTGGTCTGTGAATATATCAAAAGTAGCACCATACAGATAATGTCTCCAGATTTTGAGAGCAAAGACAATGGCAGCTAATTCCAAATCGTGAGTTGGATAATTGACCTCATTAGGTTTCAACTGTCTAGAGGCATAGGCAACAACTTTACCGTATTGCATGAGGACACAACCCAGACCCATTTTAGAAGCATCAGAATAAATTACAAAGCCCTCATTCCCAGAAGGTAGGGTCAAAACAGGAGCAGAAGTCAAGAGAGATTTCAATTCTTGGAAAATAGCTTCACACTCAGGAGTCCAAACGAATTTGGCATCTTTTCTGGTAAGTTTAGTCATGGGTAGGGCTATTTTACTGAAATTAAGGATGAAACGACGGTAATAGCCAGCTAGGCCAAGAAATCTACGAATTTCAGAAGCATTGGAAGGGGCTTTCCAATCAAGGACAGCTAGAACTTTGGCAGGGTCAATAGAAATTTTCCCACCCGAAATGACATGGCCAAGAAACATGACTTGGTCAATCCAAAACTCACATTTAGATAATTTAGCATACAATTTCTGGGCTCTCAAAACATCAAGGACTTTCTGGAGATGTTCACGATGTTGATCAACAGAATTTGAATATATAAGAATTTCATCAATGAAGACCACAACAAAGCTGTCAAGGAATGGCTGGAAGACAGTGTTCATCAGATTCATAAACACTCCAGGAGCATTAGTCAAGCCAAATGGCATCACCATGAATTCATAATGTCCATATCTAGTTCTGAAAGCTGTCTTTGGAATATCACAATCTTTTACTCGTAATTGATGATAACCTGATCTAAGGTCAATCTTGGAGAACACAGTGGCAGTACGAAGCTGGTCAAACAAGTCATCAATTCTTGGAAGGGGATATTTATTCTTAATGGTGGCTTGGTTGATCATGCGATAATCAATACACATTCGCATTGACCCATCTTTATTTTTGACAAAAAGAACAGGAGCACCCCAAGGAGAAGTACTAGGATGGATGAATCCTTTATCAAGAAGTTCCTCTAGTTGTTTCTTGAGCTCTGCAAGCTCGGCAGGTGCCATCCTATAAGGTGCCTTAGAGACTGGTGCGGTGCCCGGTGCTAACTCAATTGAGAACTCAATCTCACGATCTGGAGGCAGCCCTGGAAGCTCCTCAGGAAAAACGTCCGGGTAATCTCTCACCACCTCCAAGCTCTCTATAGGTCTCACCTTAGGATCAGGCATGGATACAACAGCAAGATAGGCTCTACATCCTTTGGCTATCAAAGTTTCGGCTTTAAGAGAAGAAATAATCATATTTTGGTTTCTTTCCTTTCTCCCGGAAATAGTCAAAGGTTTAGAATTGGGTGCACAAAAGATTACTTTCTTGCCTCAGCAATCAAGCATGACAAAGTTGGAAAAGAGCCAATCCATCCCCAAAATTAAATCAAAATCTTCCATATCAAGAAGAATGAAAGCAGATTGAAATTTATGACCACCAAAAGAAAAAGGCAAAGTTTTGGTTTTCTGAAGAGAAGTATAAATTTTGCCACTGGGAGTTGTCACATCCAAGATATAACCTAGATCATTGATCTCGAACTTGAGCATGGAAGCAAGATTTCTAGATATGAAAGTATGTGTTGATCCTGAATCGAATAGGGACACAACAGGATGATCTTGGAGACATATCATACCTACATTATGATTTTATATGAGATTATGGTTTTCAAGGATTTATCATAAAAAGAAATTTTAACATTATTACCTTCAATCAGACGGTTTTCATTGGCCTTAGCTTCCTCTGCATCAATTGCAAAGACTCGGCCCTGACGATGCTCTGGCTGAGCCTGGGCTATAGGGACAGCTGGCTGAGCAGGTGGAGCTCCAGGCTGAGGTAGTGGGGCAGCACGATTTTGAGGTGCCCCCTGGACCAATTTTGGGCAGTTGTACCTCATATGCCCCTCATTCTTGCAGTAGTAACATAAAGGTTTCTCAAACTTGCATTTTCCAGCATGTACTCCTCCACAGTTTCTGCAATGGTTGGGGTTTGAAGATGATCCCCGGTATGGTCCACATCGACCTCGGCCTCCCCGGTATGGTCCTCCTTGGTGTGATCGACCTCGATGGTGATTTCCTCCTCCTCTTCCCATGCCATGGCTATTAGGCTTCTTCTTATCATTTTCCTTCTCTTTTCCCTTGGTGATGGATGCATCGGTTAGACCTAGGTATCCCAAACTTGGTGCTTTGCTCTTCCCTAAGGTTCTTTCTTGGGTAAGGGCATTGTTGATGGCAGCTTCAAAGGTAGGATGGGTGGAGGTGCAAAGGTGAACTTTGATTTCTTGGTTAAGGCCATCTATGAAGTGTTCAATCTTTTCATCTTCATCAAGGTTGCAAGCATGACACTCTAGGAGTCTAAAGGCCCTAACATAGTCAGCAACAGATAGGTTTCCTTGGGTGAGGTTATTGAACTGTTTCTTCTTCTCCTTCCTAGCTGATATGGGCATGAAAAGGTTGGTAAAGATCCCCTTAAACTCCTCCCAACCTATGGGGGCATCTGGAAGTTCTCGTGTATGGTAATAATTTTCCCACCACAACTTCGCGGACCCCCTAAGTTGGTAGGTAGCAAAGGTGACCCTATCTTCCTCAGGACACTTAAGGGCTCTAAAAGAATTTTCAACAGATATGATCCATGCATCAGCTTTATCTAGGACTTCACCTAAGTCTTCTCCATGAAAGGTTTCGGGTTTGAGTTTAAGGAAGTCACTAATGGTGGTTTCATGGTTGGTCCTAGAGGATGAGGCACTATTGCTGGTTTCTTTTAGGGCTAGGGCATGCATGCATTCCAACATCACCTTCTTTTGCTCTTCCCAACTGCCTACAGCCTTGGTCTTATTAGGGCATGATTCAGATTCATCACCAGAGCCATCACTGGATCTTGTTCTCTTGGACCTAGTTTTTGGAGGCATCTGCAAGTTTGTATAAAAGGTAGTTTAGAGATATATTTGAGATAGATCGTAATGCAACCAAAAAGATTTAGCACTCATGGCATGTATTTTTTTTTCCAATTTTTATTTTCGTGTCTTTTAGTTGTTCCCATTTCTCCTAATCTACCCACATAATAGAGAGAGTATATCACCGATCATGGTCATGAGAGAGAAAGTAGATGAGAAGCCTAGTGTATATTATTCACTAAATAGGTTGGTTGGGGGGGTAGTCCTTAATTGAGAAAAGATGAGAGGAAAGATTTTTCTAAGGTAAGGGTGCCCACTTTAACAATAATTGCATTAGACAGGCAGATAGCTTGCGACGGGAACCCTCGCACCGTGAAAATGGATGGGGAGAGTATTATGTCAGAACCTTCCGCAATTACCCTTCTAGACACCTCGGCAATTTACTGCTAAATGTGGGTTACCCTAGGTCTAGGTAAGGTTACTAATTATTTGATACATCTATATTGATTCATGTGCCTGCTCTGATACCATCTGTCACGGGTTAACAACCTAACTCCACTGTACACCTCAGGCGCCAACATAAGGCGTACAATAGAGTTAAAATTGCCCGTCCCTGAGTGGATCAAACACATGAATATATAAATGCACCGAATAAAAAGCTTCCATACATAAACCAAAAGTGTTCATTACATAGGGGCCCGAAGGCATAGGAGTTCTACAGAAGAAACTTAATACATGAGAAACTAAGTACAGAAGAAAAAGAAACATAATCTAGGAGTCCCATTTAGCTTTAGCATTCCCCATGATAGATCTGATTTTTGTGAGCCAGCATATAGAGTAACCACATCATCTTCCTTTCATCATAAGCATCATAAGCAGAAGGTACCTAAAGAAAAACATTTCCAATGGGTACACGTCAGCACAATATATAAATATATTGTACTGAGTACGCCTACGTGTCTTCAAAAACCACTCATTATATCTTGGCAAAACAAACATAATGGACATGGCAGGAGAATTAAAACTAGGACTTTAGCACAGTATAGTAATATAGACATATTCATAAACCAAGATGTTTGCATAGAAATTCAAAGACATGTTTTAGGTTTATTTTTTTCCATTATATACTCATGCATCCGCCTACCAATGGGATAGATGCTTTATGGCCTCATGATCCGCTTACCAAAGAGATAGATCATTTCATATGGTGATCCGCTTACCAAAGAGATAGATCACCTTTAAGCACTACGCTTACCAAAGAGATATAGTGCTACAATATAATGGAACAAGCCTTTTATGTTCATGTGTGGTAACATACCATATACAAAATATCATTCCAAATCAATCATACATCGATTTCCAATACAAACATTATCATATGCCAAGTCTTTTATAAGTACAATACAACCATTCACTAGTATAAGCCAAATGAGGGTAATGGCGTACCTTCTATTCAGAAGTGGGGAGTCCAGAGATGCTCCTCACTGGTACCTTCGATTTCCTGAAATTATTGGAGATTTGGTATTTATTAGATATATTGTTTGAATTACACATATTCTAAAGAGTATATAAAAAGGCCCTTTATAGATTTGGAGTCATGAGAGTTGAGTACGGATCTTAGAGTATGGAGTTGAGTCCAAGATTATTATTGTCACATCAGAGTAGGTTCATAAAGTCAGAGTCATGATCTAGAGATTATATTAATTAATTATGCACATTTTGGTAGGTCAAAATAGGGAAAGGAGTGATAAATAGGTTTTATTGATAATTGAGCCATAATAAAAGGATCTGATCATTTCATGAGGATATAGATGCAAAAAGATGATGATCACAGGTTTTTGGTAATTTAAACAGATTCGAGTATTTTCCAAATAATTAATCAAGGTATACACAAAAATAAGCATGAGTAATTACTCGAGTCAGATTTAGGGTCAATAGATGTCAAAAACGTGATCCTCGTATTTTTTTAATCAAAATAGAGTACTGGTTTGTATTTTTCTGACACTCCTACTATTTTTAATGAATTTCCCAAGATTAGGTCCTAAACTGAAAATTTGAGTTAATAATCGAAAACTTAGAAAGACGTGGACCGTTGGATGATCAGATCCAACAGCCAAGATCACCCGTGCATAAAGAAGAAAAGATCAAGGTGGATATTGGACCGCTTACTTGGCAAGCTGTGGTTTGTCCACTTGGATTGAGGTGGACTCCTGTGATAGGTCCAACTAGGCTCGAGCGGGTCCTCCTTCTTCTTGCTCAACGCACACACAGCAGGCAGGGGAGGTGGACTCCGGAGAGCCCTTGTTAGAGCATGGGACCTCCTCGTGCGTGGGTGAAGGTCTCGCTAGCTTCGTGGGAGCTTCCCACAGCTGGACGGCCAAGCCTCGGGCCGTAGCTCCTCCTGCGATGTCGGGTCGACGAGATGACCGGCGGGTTGCAGGGCTCACGGCGGAGGGAGAGGGTAGCGGGAGGAGCAGGCGATGGAGCTTCGGAGTGAGGGGCCGTTAAGGTGGGTGGAGGTTCCTCGGAGCTCAGGGAGTGTTCAATTGAGGACGATCAGGCCTGGAGGTGCCTAGTCCAGCAGCTTGACAGCGGCAGAGCGGACCGAAGGGGGTGAGCTTGAGGTTGGAGTGATCTGAGCTATCGTTGGGCGAATTGAAGTGAGTGAGTATGTAAAGGGGTGTTGGCGAAGCTCTTGGTATGCTTAAATAAGCATGGGATCAAGTGAGCCACGAACGCCCAATCTCGGTCAGTGGAGGTAGGAGAGGGGTGCTCGTCGGCACGATCATGGGAGCACTCCTGGTCATCTTCAGGGGACGTGTGAGTGCTCTTCGGGTTCGTGGGGACAAGGTGGAGTCATTCGTTCGGTTGGTTTCTTGCGAGAGTGGGTAGGGGTAGAGATCGTGGTTGGGGTTCAAACTCATGGCTGTAGCCACGTCTCCCCGGGTTGACCGGAGGTTGGGGACGACCTCATGGCCGTCCGATCCTGCGTCAGATCCTTGGGCGCGCCATCCCACGGTCAAGGATAGCTCGCGAGAGAGGGTCCACGGATTGCTGACGTCAGCGCCGCGTGACAAAGAAAAACAAACGAAATCATAGATTAAATGACTGAAATTGTGACTTGATTTGATCAAACTATAGCCAAAACTTGTAAAAATCATAGAGGGAGCTAGAAATGTCCAATCGACATGAAATTTTGACCATAGCTCCAAAACAGCATACCCCACATTGTGGTAAAGTTTGGGATCGAGATACCTATCATTGAGTGATCCATTAATCTTTAGGTGAATTAGGGTTTTGAAAAAGATTAGAGATTAAAGGAACCAAGCATAAAAGAATTAGAAAACTCACTTTATCACACCAATATTATTCTATGAATAACTCTTAGAATGAATTAGAATGACTCTCAACAACAATATATCTCACATATATCCTTAATAAATTTTCAAATAAATGTGTTAATATAGCCCCACACAACTGCATTAACAAAATTGTTGATTTTTATCATTAGTTGGGAGATTTTAGATGACTTCCATGTCTATCACCTCAAGATTAGGTAACAAGTATGTATGTCACTTAAAAGTTTGGTGACAAACATGTATATCATCTAAACAATATACCCCCTTATAGATCACATGTGACTCATATATATGTCACCTATATGGTAAACTCTCATTAGAACATAGATGATTCAAATGTATGTCACCTATTAAGTGTAACCCTTTTAAATATGATAAAATTTATGTCGTCTATGTTACAAAGGATTATATAGACTATATGTGATTTACATACATGTCACTTAAAGTATATAACCCTTTTAAAAATATTAAAATGTATGTCATGTATTTTACACATGTCTATATAAGTTATAAGTGATGTACAAACATGTCACTCAAAATATGTAGCCTTTTTTATGATTGTCACCTATACCATGTTTTTTGGTAGTGAGTTGTGCATGACCCGCAACCTGAGTGTGGCGGGAATGCCCAGATCTCGATGGTCCTCGCCACCTGGTACCTGGCACACACCCAGGAGAGCGCGTCAGATGATCTTCTAATAATATTACTGCTCCTGGATGATGATGAGCACATCCCTGATGTTGTGGGTGTAGCCGCGTCCTTGTTGTGGGATACGATTAGGCTGACTTAAAGAATCCCGTAGAAAAGATATAATGTCATACAGTAATGTAAATGAGAGGTATCATGATATACGTCAAGGTAGACATGATCCTGCATACCATTTTGGGATACAATTTTCAAAATGGGTTTAGTTTACAACTACAAAACATATTGTTAGAATGTTGCATACAATATTAACAACTAATGAACTTTTTAACTCGTTAAATAAGTTCACTTGCAATATTATGCTAATTCTGGTTATTCATCTATGTTAATATATGTCCCAATTGTGAGAACCAAAACAAAATAAAAAATAAAAAGCAACATTGACAGTGCACATGTGTACAAAGTAGTACAAATAGAAACACACATATGTGAGAGACTATACACAACAATACACATACCAACACACAAGTATACTACGCTTAACAATACGCATGGAAGTGTACATGTGTATAAAGATATGTATAACAGTACACATACCAACATACATGTGTACAACACTATACATAATAGTATGTATGCCATCACACATGTGTACAACAATACACATGGCAGTACACATAAATTAACACAAGACAATACATATGTGTACACAATAGTACATATTGTAATATACATGTACAAATATATATACAACATTGCACATGACAATACACTTGGTAATACACATGCCAACACACATGTATATAACAATACGCTTGGCAGTTCACATATATAAAGAATAATTCATGTGGCGATATACATGTGTTCACAACAGTTCATATACCAGTACACATGTGTACACATCAATACATTTTACAGTACACATGTGTACACAACAACACATTTGACAGTACAAATGTGTAACCCATGTACACATGCGTACCCAACAATACACATTACAATAAACATGTCCACATGAGTGTACACAACGGTAAACATGATAGTACACATTGCAATGCACATATGTATAAGATTATTCAAAATAGTCGCATGTCAACACACACATATACAATGGTACGTGTGGAAGTACACATGTGTACACAATAACATACATGACAATATATATGTACACAAAAATATACATGTGTACAAGATTGTGTACAACAATACACATGCCAACACATATAAACAAAACTAACTGGGTTGGTAGCGTAGCGTACCTATGTATATTGCCAACACATATGTACTTACTTAAAACTCTAGTTAAGGAAGAGAGGGGGTTGGCCACGTAGAAAAGAGAGGAGGATAGGCGGAGGATAGGCTGAAGAAACTAAACGGGTATGAGAGAAGGAGAAAGAAAATCTGGAACAGAGTGGGTTGTGTTTGTTTAGGAATATGTGGAATAGAAATCATGTAGTTAAGAGGATAATATGTTTGTTATTAAGACCATGGGGCTAATATTTTAAGCGCCTACTCGGTTCGATAATATGTTGGAAATATAATAGGTAGTAATTTTAGCATTGTTTTACAAAGTGTTTTAGATAAAGTGACGTAAAAATGGATTTGTTGTAATGTCAGTTGAAAATTATGGGACACATATTTACCATGGCGTCCAGAAACAAGGTAGGTCATCGATGACCATCTAGGTGGTCTGCCCTGTTCTTTCTGTGGTAAATAGGGGAGTCGGCCGTTTACCAGGCTGTACGAGTTAAGAGGGAGATGTGCTTCCTTATTCAGTTCTTCTCCATTTGTTTTTTATAGGTGGTTCTAAATGAAAAAGAAAAGAAAATCACGTGATTGTGTCCATTTAATCAGATCCTGACGGCTGTTGTCTTTGGATATTAGGTGACATTTGAACATTTGTAACTTTCAGTTGGACTCTTCAAGTTTAGCACATAACATATCAATGTAAAGCATATGATGTCTACTTACTTATAAAAATTATCTCAAAGGATGTTAGATGTCTAATAATTATTATGTTTTGATTACTAAAAGGCATGCAATTTCAATATTTTGTACGTCAAAAATAGCAACCGACTTTCAATATTGATGAATATTTTACCTAAGGTGTATCTTGATATGTTAAATATGACTACAAAGCGTGATCTATATGATTTGAAGTCTTACCTATATTTTTCATGTAAACCCAAATAAGGCTTTATGTGTATTTCACATATTTATGGACCATGAAATGATCTAAGATTTTTATACAAATCCTAACGTATAGTATTCTTATTATTTTTAAAGTTTAGACGGAGTTTCATGCATTGTTTTATTAGTATTTAGTTTTTAGACCAAAGTGGCCATAATGTGAGATAGTTAATGATTATTTGTGGAGAAAGATATGATGAATATGCATTATTGGTTTGCAATATGATTTTAAATATATTTTCCTTTTACTTTACATGATACTATCAGTATTAATAATATGTATGATTACCTTTGAGGATTTCTTTCAATGAATTTATGTATATAGTGATGTATTAGAGCAAATGATTATTTATTCAGTTCATATGGGTATATCAGCATATAATTTTATATAATATGAGGTTATGGATTTTAATATGATATTCATAATTAAAAGTGGTTTTTAATCATGATTAGCTTCACTTAAATGTGAACCCAAAGTTTATATATAAGGTTAGGATGATGGAGTTTGAGATTTACTTAGAAAAAAGGAAAACATACATGGACTAATAGGACTATGATGATGTTTAGGTTATTAAGTTATTGAACTTGAGATCATGACTACCTTAAAAATACCCTCAGTAAAAAAGGTAAGTGGGGCATGTATATTGAATTTCATTACTTCTACGATCCAACCTACAACTTCCTACAAGTAACTTAGAGATTAAGTTACATTTAGACTTTGACATTTCATATCGTACTATGCTTAGAGTAATCATATTACGTTCAGTTTGAGTTAGGTTGCTAGATTACTAGAATTTAAGTATTTTTATATGTTTTAGATACTTAATATTTTAACACTTAGTTTAGTTTATTTCTCGATCCTTTAAACTCATTTGTCATATATCTAATTTTAGAATTAAATCAAATCATTCGATCAAATTAAAACTACAAATCAAGATTTCAATCCAATAAAAAAATCAAATTTTAAATTTAATATTAGGTTTAGTTAAGAATTAAAGAGTAAAGATGTTTAGTCAAAGATTATAGATTAAGATTTAGAGATAAAAAATTAAGAACTAATTCACAGATAAGAGACTAATATTCGGAGATAAGATATTAAGATTCAGAGATAAGTTATTATGATTTTGAGATAAGAAATTAAGAACAGAAATAGAAAATGACAACAAAACATTAATACATTATAGGATAAGTCTACCCAAGTGAGTCTTTGGATCATTTAGAGGGTGCACTATGCCAGACACAGTGTGTGTCACATAGGATATGTTATGCATGTAGATCTTGTGTTGCACCATAGAAGACACTTTGGTGTCAACTGAGGTAACTATGTACCAATAGAGGATGTGTTGCACCATAAAGGACACTTTCCTGTCACAGAGGAGGACTTATCACATAATGGTGAACACAAACTAGACAAAAGACATATATAAAAGACACATCCGTTTAGTATAAGTTTATAGTATTCAAATCTCATATTAACTTTCATTTAAAGAACATTTATGTTTATTATACTAGAAATTCAATGTCACTTACTCTAACAGTTGCTTTCTTGTTTCTGCATGGTTGGAGATGAGATGTCTGCATGTACTAATCTTTAGGAAAATTGGTCAAGATAGAGTATATACCTACAACTTTAAGAGGTATGCTAGGTGGTGCGTCATCTAAATGAATATGTGATATTAAGATAAAGTATATGTTTTAACATTATGTATATAAACTTTCTTATCAAGTTTGATGCAAGTAAGTTTTTTTTCATAGAAAACGATGATAATTTATTTCGTACACATTCTATAATTTTTCTTACCTATCATTATTTTAATAGCATATCATGTTAGTAACACTCCCCAGTTGGAAAAGAATATTTATCTTCTGCTCATTTGATAAGAAATTGGGGTGTTACAAATTCAATAATTGGTTCTCTAGAAGTGTCTCCATGACAACATCATTGAGATATATTGTCATGGTCATTTATCATTTGATCATTTTCTTCAATACTTGTTGTATCTCTCTTTCATCACCAGATTTTGTTCACATAAAATAATAGCCTATAGAGATATCAATTTAGAATTAAACATTGAAAATAGATGTTCAAACTTGACTATGAAATCCTAGTTGAATCAATAAAAAGGTAAACAATACTTTTCATATTTGATTAAAAAACTAAACTATGAATATGCCGATTTCTTAAATAATCTAAAAAGGTGTGAACCCATAGTCAAATGTTTACCAGTAGCCATATCAAGTTTGCTTCTTCTCATGGAAGGAGGTGGTGGAAAAAAGGAAGAAACCCACAAGTGACTCTCTGGTAATCATATTCACCCAAGTAACTTTTGTGGCATGCATCATCATTTTTCCTCTCCAGACTCGACAAGTTTCTTGAGAGGAATTACAACTTACCATTCACCCAACGCATGTATGTACATTTATTTATTCTCAAATACACCTATATGAACATGCCATAAAGAAATATTCAAGTAACTAACAATAATACGAGATGATATTTGAGTATTTTTAGATTTCAACACAAACCAAGAATCTTGGATAGATTACTACTACTAAAATCATTAATGAACAAACACAATTATTATTATAAGAAAAGGAAAATATAAATTGAATTGTTCTAACTTGAGTCTAACAAAGAAAGACATTCAGCTTGATATAACAAGAAAAGAAGAAATAAATATAGTTGTATCCAACCTGAAATTATCTAAGAAATACATTTAGGTATTAAACAATAGTAAAATGAGAAATGAATTAGATTTTATCATGAAAATCAAAAGAGTATTTCTAACAAAATGTTGACATGGAAATTCTTTATAAGATATGAATACTATCTATCAATTTCACCACTGATAAAATACGAGACAACCCCAACATAAAAAGAATCTATTGGCTTATGCTCAAATACATGTAACCATGATCTATTAGGTTCATCATCTATGGAGAAAACCTATTTAGTATCATATTAAAAATAAGTGGATCATCTTTCAAGAATCTTCCAGTATGGATCAACTTGGAGAAATCCACACACGTGCATATTTTTCATCAAGCTTTAAACCCCTTAGTGAGGTTATATATACCCAACCACATCTACATTTCATGCCTATTTCTAAAACTAAACATCTATATTCCATCTAATGACTATTACCTCAAAACTAAGCCATATTGAAAATTGTTGAAAAATCAGCTTCGTTTCTAATGCTTAATCTACTCTTACTCGTTTTTGGAGACACTCTTCTCACTTTATATACAAGAATTTTCCATAGAAACACTATGGGTTATCAAATTTTTATTGTATTTTTTATGAAGTTTGTTGACAACTATATCACATCTTACTCTTTAAGATCCTTCATAATGTCATCACAATGGATTAAAACAATTTTATGCTTCTTTTTTCAAGGAGTGCAACTTTTATAGCCTCAACATGACATCAACTCAAACTGAACAAGCATATATCATTTTTTACAATAGAGTCTCATTTTCTTTTTTTCTTATTGAAGGTTGTCTCGGTACCTTCCATGTATCTAAATTAAAAGGTAATAGTCTCTTCTATAATATATCCATTTGCAATATAGCCATGTGGTTGAGCTTTATTTCATACATAACCCTTTAATCGAGATAGATACTTTTAAAATTTTAACATGGTTATGTTAGTTCTTAACTATATGGAAATATCCCTACTAGAAAAAAAATAAAATAAATGATCACAATAAGTTATGACCTTTCAATAGGATACATCCATGTATACTAAATAGGTCCACTGTGTTTGACTTGATCAACCAAATGAACCAACAAGTGAACCATAATGGTGAAAAAAGGAGGAACAAATTCCATTTCTATGTAACAAGATATTTCAATAACACTTTTTTGTAACACATCAAGATCATTTATATCTATACAACCACAACATAGTTACTTGAAAAATGAAGAAAAATCTGATAGTATGTCATAAGCTTGAGTTGCTCCACATGCTGATAAAGCCACATGAAGTATTTTTTGCATAAGAATGTAATGATCATGACTGTTTAAATTTAGTTTGCATTGATTCATAATAAAAAATGTAGATATATTGGATGGATACACATTAGACACCTTAAACCATGGATAAGATACCTAAAAGAAATCATTTTCCTTCAAAGACATAGAATATGGAGCCAATGGCATAAAAATACTTCCATCTTGCTGAGGTTGGACCAAAGATCTTTTATTATATCAATTTCCTCTAGGAATCTTCTTGCAGTTTCATCATCTTTGCACTTCCCCTCCACATTCAATAGTGTTCTAAACACATTTTGACGTGCATTTTTCTCTATTTGCATGACATCATGGTTATGAGGACGATAATTTTATTGCTAATATGGCAAATAAAAAATATAATTCTTTTCTTTGAATGAACCTTATCTTCTCTATTGCAATCACCCCTAACATCAACACAATAAAACCTTGCATTTTTTTCTCTCTTCTCAGAAATTTTCCTTTCTAGTTTTCCAAAATTTTAATTTAATTCCTTATTGTGCATGTAAAGCATCTATACCTGAAGTAGGAGTTGGAGAATAATCATAGTCATTGGTCCCGCCAAATATACTAATCCGAATTTTGAAAAGGATGGTTCTCTAGTAACCACCTTCTACGACCACCATAACAAATCTTTGTACCACATCAATATGAATGGGTAGATTCAGCACAATGAGGACATGCATGATAACATTTAGTACTCCAACCTAATAACATCTAATAAATAGAAAAGTTATTCATAGTAGACATCAAAACTGCTCTCAACTTAAAATGCTCCCCAACATGTGCATCAAATGTGTCAACACCTTCCCATAATAGTTTGAGCTCATGCAACAATGGTTGCATGTATGCATACATATCATTTCTCAGACCAAATTTTGCAAGTATTATGAAAGAAAAAATTAAGGAGTATGGTTTCATACAAAGACAAGGTGGAAAGGTATTGACGTTGAGCATAACATGACATGTGTTATAATTAATATTCAAAATACCATATGGATTGAACCCATCCCAAGCAAGGGGTATCCCTCACACTATGAGGGTTTGCAACAAATTCTAGATACATCATATCAAACTTTTTCCATCTTAGTTTTCCATATTTCACTTGACCTCTTTCATGCCATATCATATTTTCTACAATCTTGGAAGACTTGTACATCGTTTCCAGTCTACGAATTAAATGGGATTAGGTCATAACTTTATCCTAGTTCCTTCTAATCTTAGATTGTGTTCATTACATTTTCCACCAACACTACCTCTTTGTGTTTTCCACCTAGGAGTTTCAGACACATTGCAACTATTGTTGTTGGAGTTTTCACCCCAATAAAGCATGCAATCATTTCGACTTGCATGGATATTTTGATACCCAACTCCTGACTCCTTAATCACATTTTTAGATACATAATGAGAAGATGGGAATGAGGTCAGGTGTGAAAACACATCTACTAGAAGCTCCAATCATTGTTTGAAAGATTTTTTTTTTGTAAATAGAACATACATTTAAGATTAAATGGAACATTTGTGCAACCATGGTAAAGCTCTTTATTCAAAAGTTCTTGCCATCTTTCGGTACATGTCATCATCATCAGGTATATCAACATCATTTTCCAACTTGAAAATTACCATCATATGCATGAGAATAATCATATATGTGTCCTTTTAATTTGCTTCGTTAGTAGACATATCATCCACATCAGTGTCATTTACTCCCATTGCATCTATTATTAACCTTTCCATATCATCATGGACTACATTAGTGTTATGACTAGTAGGTTGTTCACCACTGCCAATTTCTTATGGGTAGTGATATTTGCAACATGACTTTCTGGACCATGGAAAATCTGATCCTTGTCATCACAAAAAAAAACCCATTGTAAAAAAATTGTTTTTCCACCTCATCAATAGGATATAATTTATTCCAACCAAGTTTGCATTTCCTGCATGGACAAACTATTTCCCCATCTTCCATCTGAGACGTTGCATATTCAAGAAATATATAAATTCCATCAATATAAGTTTGAGAACATACTGGTTGTCCAGTCTAACTTTTATCGATATTCAAGACCTTAATAGACCTAAGTCAAAATGACTATTATCAGTTCAAAAGTTTACATATATGATGTATTAAGACCAACTCCAAGCCTATGAAAAAACTCATATACCATACTAACACATTATGAGGTATTCAAAAGAAACAAAATTACAACACACCAATCATAAGTTTCAGGGCATAATTTCACTTCAAATTCTTACATAACATACAGAAATATCATAATTTGAATAGAAAAAAAATTTAGAATAATGGAGAACAAGATATATATGATTATGGAATTATATACCAAATTCTTTTCTCCATTATAGGGAATGTGGATTTGGTTATTCATATGATTCATGAGATATTCTATATTAAATTTAACCTTCACGATATTTAACTAATTAGAACGTTCTAATATATCTCCCCAAGCCTATTAATATGCATTAGTTTAAGTCATTCCTCCTCTCTTTATAGAAAATATTCTTTTACTAATCTAAAACATGGTAGCACCTCTATTGTAGAACCCTAGTTATCAAGGCACCCTAGGCTCTGGGCTTGCAACCTTAAACTAGACGCCTACCTCATGTAACTGAAATGAGTGTTTAAGGCATTTTAGAGTCAAACTAAGTTACTAAAATGATAAATCGACATAGATTAGGTCTAAATTTGGTCAACTCAGATCTAATTTAGACATTTAGGGTAGGAATAGATCTGATTTATGGTAAATCGGGTCTACTTGGTAAGTGACGTCATATTTGGATGAAAAAAACAAATCTAATTTGGGGAATGTAGGTTTGATTTGCCAAATTAGGATTCATTTAAGTTAATATAGGGATAATTAGGGAAATGTTTTTATTTCAACAAGTGTGCCTCATGTTTTTCCCTTTATTATTAAAGATAAATATGTACAAACACCAATTAGGAAAGTACCCTATATGCAAACCGAAAAATAGAGAAATTGTACCACTATATAGGTCAATGAGACAATATAATACAAGAAAATATAGAAATAAGCTATTAGGGGAAAAAGAAACTTTGGTCCCCAGAGAAAATTACTAAAGAAAGATCCTTCAACTCATCCTAGTAGAAGATCATCATCTAAGGGATTCAGAACCCTCAACATATCTTATAGAAGTCAAGACCTAAACCACTTCAAGATCACATTTGCATAAAATGAGGTGCCCTTCCATGTTCCAAAATATAATCATTCGGACAACAATATCTAAAACCACCACGATCAACAAGGATTCCAAACATTTTCCATACTCCAAGAATAGACAGACGCAAACCAAGGTAGCTACCAATATTTTCAAAAAAATAGAAGAAATAGATAAGAATAGTCCGATATTGAATTTTGTATGATCCAAACCATGATCACATAGAAAAAAACAAGAAAATCCATGAATCCTCAGGGATTCATATAACTATTTAAACTTCCAAGGACCAATAGGCACCCATCATTCCACTATGGAGAAGGGGTAACAAGGAAATACTACATCACAACACTCCATATCTCTTCATCATAAGACAATGTAATGCCTCATAATTCTTCACCATTATACACAAAAGATGTAGGCATCATTTTCTCTAAACATATAACCCTTCAATGGATCTCAACAACCTACAACCTCCACACATGAATTCATGGCATACGAAGGAATTGCTATGCAATACTTCAAATTAATATTTCACAAGCCAAATTCCTTATAATAGAAGGAACCCTATTAAGAAAGTATTTAAGTAGGAAAATAATATATTTTTGGCATCTTTGTATCCAACAACCATTTTTCTTATGAGACTACACAGAAAATATTTTACAATCCTCCCAAGCCTCTTACATCTTCACATCACTTTTTTCATTATACATAGAGTGATCATTGTTTACCATTGGGGAAATAAGATCATTGAAAACATTTCTATCAAAGTATGACACCTTTTATACTTGGAAAAGTCTAGGAATTATTATCAATAATATTATCCACCTACCTAGTATTATATCTACCATGTCTCATCATAACGTTTTTATTGAAAAATGTTCGAGATACATTTTACCTAGGAACCAAGGATCTTTCAAAAGAAAGAATTTAAAACCATTCTCAACCATAAGAGAGAAATTATCCAACAAAATGTATTTCATAGAGATAAGTTTCATTCAAAGCCAAGGTCTATTGGCTATATGTTGGGAAATCTAGATTGAACATGATTGGAGGTAGGTTTTGTTCATATGTTTTACCGAATGAGATTCCTTTTCAGGAGAAATATTCCATAACTTTTCACAAGTCCAAATTTAGACTCAGTCATCAATATATCTTATATCTAAACACCCTCAAAATTAGGGGATATTAGGTCTACTTCGGTCATTCTTTTCAAACTAGATATTAGGTCTACTTCGGTCATTCTTTTCAAACCAGATTTTATTTGGGTCCGATTGAGATGAAGTAAGTTAAAATGAGAACTAATATGGACTACTTTAGGTCATTCTAGGAGTGATGTAGGTCAAACTATGAATAATTAAGGATAACTAATATCAGTTTACATTATGATGTACATATATGAATATAGTTGATATATCTATATTGGTCACCCAAGTGTTCTAATCCATTTTATCAATCAAAATATGGACCCAACGCCAAACCAAATAGTCTAGTCCAAGTACAAAAGATAGAAAGTAAGATGAAAAACAACTTTACAACATCTATATAAGATAAACATTTATGCAAGAAAATATATAGTAGAAATTGGGGAGTAGCCAAGTAAGATGTATTCCAACTAGAACAAGCAAGTAAAGAAACTATTAACAACATATCTAGGATGGCAGTAAAAAGACTAATATAGCTGAAGCATCAAGAAACATCAAGTCACCAACATACCCAAATATTATAAAGGATTTACAAACAATTGAACAAAACATCAAAATATAATAACCATTGTTTGTAATTTGTAATAGAGCCAACTATCTAAGTTAGAATCCTGAGAATAAGCCAGCACTATAAGAAACCAAAAAAATTGGATCACCATACATGAAGCTCGACAACAAAGAACCATATGCAAATATTTGATATCAGAATGGAAACACCATATAACATATATACAACTAAAATAAAGACATTAGACCCAAAATAAGTTGTAGAATGCTTGCACAACAATTAAAAAATTTTGAGACTTTGTAAAAAAGCCAATAGTACAGATACTGAGAGGGAATTACAAGATGCAAAGATATTTAAATTGAGAAAAGAGGGAGAACCAACTTATCAAAATAGGATTAGTGTACCCTATTATGAAAGATTGACTCTTGAAATTGGTAACATAGGTAATCAAATTTATAAAGATGACTAGGTTAAAGGTATGTCAAACATGGAACAATATAAATATTCTAATTCCTCCCCCTCCTTTTTGTGCTCCTTTTCCCCTGCCTTCTTCTTCTTCACTTTTGTCTTCCCTTTCCTTCTCTTCCCTTTCCTCCTCTTTTTCTTCCTCCTTCCCTGACCTCATGTTCCCATGCCTCCTCTTTACCTGCCTTCTTCTTCTTCATCTTCTCCACTTTCATCTTCTATTGCATTCTATTCAGTTGTCTCCTCTTCCCCATCCTCCTTCCCTTGCCTCTCCTTCCCATGTATTTTCTTCCACTGCCTCCTCTTTTCATACGTTCTTCAAATTCTTCTTTGCTACTGACTTCGCCCTCCCTCCTCGTCCTCCTCAAGTGAAACACTTAGGCATAATATTTTAAAAAAAAGTTGCTTACAAGGCCAATTAGTCGTTGATTTTTAGATGGAGATGTATTCTCGGCCTTTAGGACATGCAAATATATATATATATATATATATATATATATATATATATATATGATATGGTTAGTGTATATTGTTATGTACTTGTATTAAATAATTTCATGCATGCTTCGTTGGAATTTATGCTTAAATGGTACTAGAATGCATTCCAAAATGGGCTTTACTTATCAAGGTTTTAGGGAAACTTTATATTTGAATATATTTCAAGTTTTAGGGGCCAAATATGTATTGTACAAATTAAATCTGCAATTGTGTGATAATTTATATATAGTAATTAAATTATTAAAAAAAATCAAATAACGCATATACTCCCGCATACCACATATACTCTATAAGGTGACCTCTATGCACGCATAGCGCATAGCACTTTTTGAAACACTGCTTAGGAATATATTTATAATATGAAAACAATTATATATATGGTACAAAGTAAATATATTAATAAAAACAAAAAAAATGCCTAGGCACCTATGCTATCTGGACGTCCATGGGCGATTCTCTGCTGCCTGAATGTTTAGACAATCATGCTATATAGCATGTATGCAGCTAAAGAAAACACAACAGGCCCAAAATAAGTTGTAGAAGGCTTCTAAAACATGGAAAAAGCTTGAGACTTGTAACAAAGCCAACGATAGGGACAATGAGAGGGAGTTACTAAATACAAATATTTTTCAAATTTAAAAATAGAAAGCATAAGCTAATCTAAATAGGATTAGGATCCCCTTCCATGAAATATTGGCTCCCAAACTAGGCTAACATATGTAGGGAATCAAATTTATAAAGATGACTAGGTTAAAGGTATGCCAAACATGAAACAAAATATAGATTGCAACATAATGGCGAATTATGTTTCTAGCATGACATACATCACCATCATACATGTGATAATATGGGTTGCATAAATAAACACAACCTTTTTTCCATAATCAACAAAGGCACTGGAAGAACAGATGAATCATGGTTTCACTATTATTTTACACATCATGCAAATACAGGGAAAGATCGTACCTCTTTTCCCCAAATTATCATAAGTAGAGATAGTAATAATGGCTACTTTTTAGGTTGCAAATATGAAAAATTTAACAACTGATAGTTCCACAACCATAGCTAATATACATAATTTTAACTATATATATATGAAAAAAGAGATGAGAAACAACTAGAAATACCTAGGATCCTTCCTAGGTACCCCATAATTGGGAAGGACTTCCTTTCTATGTAGACAAGTAACAGAGCTTCTTTGCCTCGTGAAAAAATATCAAGCATCACTTCCATGCTCCTTTCATAAAACTTTCACCCACTCCTGAGTATGCAAATCGAATATTGTTTGTATGATGTTTGCTTTTTGAATTAGAAACTACCCTCCATGTCCATTACTATGTGTTCTCGTTTTCAACATCCTCGACTACACACCCCTATCTGTATGCTCTTCGACAATTGGAGCTCACATAGCACCTTGCAGAAACATATGTCATGTACACCACCCTAACACATCCTCCAAATCTCACCTACTCTTGA
This sequence comes from Alisma plantago-aquatica, assembly GCA_963693085.1. Classification (NCBI taxonomy): domain Eukaryota; kingdom Viridiplantae; phylum Streptophyta; class Magnoliopsida; order Alismatales; family Alismataceae; genus Alisma; species Alisma plantago-aquatica. Next base: position 895,213,879 of record OY856411.1, read on the forward strand.
GTGACTCATATATCTCAACTTTTCATACACATACCATCTTAAACCACATCCTAATTTTTCTCCTCACCACTCTTGTTATTCCCCCTCCTAATTGATGGCATTGCCACATCAAGCAAAATTCATAAGAGAGAATCTTAAATTGTTCCTATTTAAAAAAATGATATATCTATAAGTGCTCTTAATAGAAACTATATAATCAATTCATAAAAAAGAATCATAAAATGTATCATACATAAAGTTAACATAAAAGGTTTTGTTTAAAATAAAGGTCCACTTAGTTTTCATTCTTTTTGTGTAATGTTTTTCAATTATACACCAAGTACCCATTTCGAAAAATCTCAATATGGTGATGGGAATGATAGGAGGAGACAAATATAAGGTAGTAGGGTAAAATAGAGGAGGTGACAATGGAATGTAGGTTACAGTGTACTATGATAAATAAAGGAAAAAAATACCATACCATATTGAGGCATCGAGACCAGTTGTTCTTATTACACGAATTTAATACATCACTTATGGAACTATTAATTTGTTATAGTGAGGAACAACCAAGTTTATTTGTCTTAAATAGTAGTGTTAATTGATTTATATGGATAGGTGTTGTGAAAATATAATACTTCAAAAAAATTTGAGTTTCTAAGTATGGTTGCTTGGCTTAATTGTGCACGAATATTGTCATCAATTCCATTGTTGTAACCATAATTAATTTTTTTATATCAATGAAAAAAAATTAGGTGTTCTCTGATACTATACTAACACATAAAAAATACTAAACTTTTTTGTACGATATAATGGGTTCAATCCAAGGCCAGATACCACATAAATCTTCATCTTTTCCCTTAAATGGACTCAAGTGACCTTCATTTCTTTGTCAATCTGCTGCCAACACATGTTGACATAGAAAATAAACATCAGTAAACAAAAACATTTCTTCAAATTATTACCAATATATAATAATTGGGATCTATATTATGGTGCTTTTATATAGATCAAAATTATAATATTATTTACGAAGATTCTTGGAAGAATCGGTTCCCCTAACAATCATGGAACAAGACTACCTGCACCCCAATTAAAATGATAAGAGTCTCGGATAACACCGTCCCAACAATTCTCATGAAACACTTTCTCCATAACCTTAATGATCCTATCTTTGCATTGACCAAGTAGCCACTTTCTAGCCTAAATTCCCTAGCATGCGCCTGCATCTTCCGCCACTTCCGTCACCTGCCAAAAAGTAGATGGCCATTGTCATGATCCTCATTGTAGTAGTGGTGGACTAGGCAGTATTCCAGTTAGGCATCCATGGATACTCCTTGGACGTAAGTGGATGGTGAATATGCTGTTGGTGGTGTACTTACAGTGGTCGGTGAAACAACACAACTATTTTAAGATGCATAAAAAAGTATAATTTAAAAAAAAATATTAGGATGCAACACACACATGATAGGATCAATACCTCTGTTATTTTTTCCTCTCTTTCAAAGAAGGTATCATTTCAACTATCACATTTTAGCATTTCAATCTATATAAATCATGATATTTGCCAAAATGTTGGTTCTGTTTTATTTTGGTCTTACCCATTATATTTAGTCTTGTCTATATACTATTGGTTATAAAATTTATTCTCTTTCAAGAAATTATCAATCCAAGATCAATTGTCAATATAGGAATCTGAGAATCAAATAAGAGTCACTATCAATAAGGCAAATTAATTCTTCTTCAAGATTATTGGAGATATCATAATATTGAGTATTATAATTGTACCACACTAAAATATTTTTAAAAAGATCAACATCCACACTTTGACAATTCGTTGAGGTTATTATTTTTGAAAATATATTACAACTATACACAAATATGATTCTTTCTTCATGTCTTTTTCATCTTTACTTATTATATTTTACAAAATAAAAGTGCACTGGTGAGGAGTCGGGGCCCATATCATGACGATGTCCTCTCACAACAAGACCCTAAAAATATAACTGTGAGGATTGAGGCCCATGTAATGGAATGTCCTCTCATAGCAAGTCCCCTAAAATGCATTTTCAAGGAGCCAAGTCCCATATCATGATTGTGTTCTCACACAACAAGTCCCTGAAGATGCATTTGGGTGGATATAGGGCCCATATCATGAGAGTGTCCTCTCATGACAAGTCCTTAGAAATGAATATTGATGGATCCAATGCCCATATTATGACAATGTTCTCTCACAGCCAGTCCCTCAAAATCAGAAGACTAGATGACCAGTCAGTGACCAATCCCCACACACAACAACTATGGGCCAAATCATCTCAATATCATATAGATTAGGTATAATTTTGGGAAAACAATTCTTATTTTGGGGAAATATGTCTCATTTAGGTAAGCATAGGAGAAATTTGGGGATTTAGTTCTGATTAGGTCATGTCATGCAAAATCAAGTCATGTCATAATTACAACTCTAGAATTATGAAATGGTTACATAAGTACTCAAGTAGAAGTATGTTTTAGCGTTCCTTGTGGGTCTTGTAGCACTTTCTTATAGAGTTTGCATCTCTCACTAATTGGTATTGCAATACTCATTTGTGGGGCTTGCCACTCTCACTTGCTTGGCATGTAGCACTCACCACCGCCCATATCATGATAGCGTCCTCTCACCGCGTGTATCTCTCTCTTTCCTGGTATGCAACACTCACCACGGTCCATATCAAAGAGAGTGTCCTCTCACAAAAACTTTATGAAAATACATTTGTGAGTATCTAGGGCCCATATCATGAGAATTTCCTCACACAAAAACTTCCTGATAATGCATGTCTGAGGAGCCATGGCCAAAATCCTTTAATGAATGACTCTGGGAATATCTTTAAATGACTCTCATGTTTCTCCTTTGTGAATATTCAAATGAATGTATTCATATATACCGCATGAAAATGCATTTGGGAGGACCCCATTGTCCATATCATGATAGTGTCCTCTCACACAAAGTCCCTCAAAATGTATATTTGAGGAGTTGGGGCCCATATCATAACAATGTTGTGACAACTATTGTTCCACATATATGTTATGACCACAGATTAAACATTATGAGAAGATTCCACTGAATGAATAATTAAAATGGAGTATGGGGACAACTAGAGAACATTTAGTCAGGTGCCATTAGAAGCCACTGCCCAATTGCAACAATTATTGTTGAGGTGGGTGGTCTACGCTAGGGTTAGGCAAAAATCAACAAGTGTCCTCTCACAATAAATCGGTGAAAATTGATGATAGTGTCTTCTCATGATAGTATCCTCTCATAACAAGCTCCTAAAAATTCATTTGAGTGGATTTGGGGCTCATATCATTATAAATGTCATCTCATAACAAGTCTTTAAAAATGTATTTGGGAGGAGCCACGACCCATATCATGAAAATGTTCTCTCACAAAAGTCTCTAGAAATGAATTAGGGAGGAGACAAGGCCCATATCATGGCATTTTCCTCTCACAACAAGTCTCTATAAATGCATTCAGGATGAGACACGACCCATATCATGACATTTTCCTCTCACAACATGTCTGTAGAAATGCATTAGGAAGGATACACAACCCATATCATGATAGTGTCCTCCCACAACAAGTCTTTGAAAATGAATTTGTGAGGAGTCAGGGCCCATATCATGATGTTGTCCTCTCATACAAAGTCCCTCAACATGTTGTTGAGAGGATCCATGGCCCATCTAATGAAAGTGTCATCTCATAACAAGTCTCTAAAAATGCATTTGGGAGGTTCTTGGGCCCATATCATGACAAATGTCATCTCATAACAATTCCCTAATAATTCATTTAGGAGGATCCACGACCCATATCATGACGGTGTGCTCTTACTAAAACTCCTTGGAAATGCATAAGTGAGAATCCAGGGCCCATATCTTGATAATATCCTTGCTCAGAAAGTGTTTAAAGATGCATTTGAGTGGATTTGGGGCCCAATATCACCACAATGACCTATCACGACAAGTCCCTAAAAATACATTTGGGAGATGTTAGGGCCCATATTATGACAGTCTCATTCCACAATAAGTCCTTAAAATACATTTGAGAGGAGCTAGGACCTATATGATGACAGTGACATCTCACAACAAGTCCTTTAAAGGGCATTAGGAAGGAGCTTGGGCCCAAATCCTGACATTGTCCTCCACCACAAGACCTTGAAAATGCATTTTGGGAGGATCCAAGTCCCATATCACAATCACCTGGCAAGTTTTTTCCATGCCAACTGCATAATTATGGTACTCGTGGTAGTTTCTTGTGACAATTATGACAATATCTAGGGTTTAAGCTCATGCTCAATGTGGTGTTGTGAGAATATATTGTGCTCTAATCATTCCCAAACTGATACACATGTCACTTGTGAAATTTCTAGTAGCCACTTGCATTTTAATTATTTGGATATGTGGATGGACAACCATTTTAGACCACCTAGCAACTATTTGCCATGTCAAATTCATAGTTGCAGTACTCGTTTGTCGTACTTGCAACACTCTCTTATGGTAGTTGTGACAATTGCAAGATTGCCTTGGGAACTTGTGACAGTATTGTGACAACTTACACATACATATTCATATATATAAATATATAATTGGGCTAGCATATCTCTCTTGTTGTGCTTGTAGCTCTCGCATGTGGTGCTTTGCAACATTTGCTTGTAGGGCTAGCAATAGTCTCTCCTGGGCCTTGCAACACTCACTTGTGGGGTTTGTAACTATCACTAGCTGGGTTTGCAACACTCGCTTGTGGAGTTTGCAGCTCTCGCTAGATGGGATTGCAACACTCACTTGTGGAAATTGGAACAAAGTTAGAGTGTAGCAGATTGCAACCTAAGCATCACAAATGACTGGAATGGGATCAAACAATAGGGGTAAGGGTGCAATTGGGATAATGGCAATCCACATGCATGGATGTTTAAGGGAGTAGAGGATTATAGTTTTCACTTTCTTGGCTTGTAGCACTCATGAAGACCCATATCATAATAGTGTCCTCTCAAAACAACTACTTGAAAATGCATTTGTGAGGAGTCAGATGCTTGTGGCGGACACCTCCTATTTGCAACAATTGTTTCTTGGGATGTGTGGTCTACACAAGCTACTACAACGCCGAAATATATTCATGTGGATCCAGGTCCCATATGATGATAGTGTCCTCTCTCAAAAAGTTTATATAGTACTTTTGGGAGGAGCCAAAGCCCATACCATTACAAATTCTCACATAGAAAATCCCTAGAAATACTTTGATGGATACATCTATGAATTTGGGGATGATCAAATTATGGTCAATTGAGTATTTGTAGTAGTCGTCACCCATTCACCACAATTGGTGATGGGATGGGTGGTCGATGCAAGTTGTTGTTTAGGATCAATTGTCAATATCCCTTTATGAATTAGTCTTAGAATGACTCGTAGTAGCAATTTCTCTCACACATAACTTTTATACATTATAAAATAAATGTATCGATATATCACCATAAAAATGTATTTGTGAGGAGTCTTGATCCATATCAGGAAAGTTTCCTCTCACAACAAATCTATTGAAATGTATTTATGAGGATTTTTAGACCATATTAGACAATGTTCTACTTCATCGAGTCCCTAAAAATACATTTGTGAGGATCTGGAGCCCATTCCATTAGAACGTCCTCTCAAATCAAGTTCAACATAATGAATATTTGGGGATCTAAGACTCATATCATAGTATTATCCTCTCACAAAAAATATGTGAAAATGCATATGGGAGGAGCTAGGACTCATACCATGATAGTGTCCTCTCACAATAAGTCCCTAAAAATACTTTGATAGTGTCATGGCAAGATAGAGAAATTGGAATGTAAATTGTGGTACTAGGTTGTGGGGCTTGCAACACTCTCTATATGGGCTTGTAGCTCTTCCTTGTCGGGATGATATCTCTTACATGTATTGCTTGTAGCACTTGCTTAGGGGGTTTGCAGCACTCACTTGTGGGTCTTGTAATACTCACTTGTGGGTCTTGCAGTACTCACTTGTGGGGCTTGCAACTTTCACTAGATGGGATGGAAACACTTTGTTGTAGAGCCAACCAGTCTTCACTTTTGGTGCTGGAAGGTATCGCTGGTTTAGCTTGCAACAATTTCTACGGCCCATATCATGACAATGTCTTCTCACAAACTCTAAAAATACATTTGCAGGGAGTTGGGCCCACATCATGAGAGTGTCCATGTACACCAACTCCTTGGAAAAGTATTTTTGAGAAGCCATGGCCCATATTTTAATATTTTCCTCTCATTACAAGTCTCTAGAAATGCATTTGTCATGTGTCGAGGTACATATCATGATGGTACCTCTTAAAATAAGTCTATGAAAATAAATTTGGGAGGAATATCATGACAGTGTCATCTACAATAGGTCTTTGGATATGCATATGGGAGTAGCCGAGGAATATATCATGAGAGTGTCCTCTCACATCAAGTCACTAAACATACATTTTGGGATGATCCATGGACAATATCATGATATTTTCCTCTCACAACAAGTTTGTTGTCCACTCATAGAAATTCCCTTATAATGCATTTGTGAGGAGATGAGGCTCATATCTTGAAAGTGTCATGTCACAACAAGTTCTTGAAAATACATTTATGAGGAGTCGGAATTCATATCATGAGAATGTCCTCTCATAAAAACTTCCCTAAAATATATTTCTAAGGAACCAGTGCCCTATCCTCTAATAGTAAGTCTGTGAAAATGCTTTAAGTAGGAGCTAGGGCCCATATCATGGCAATGTCCGCTCACAAAAAGTTTGAAGAAATAATTTTATTGGATATGTGTATCTATATTGTCCTATTCAATATTTATAAAAGAGACATGTATGATTTTGATGACAATCAGATCCCATTCGGTCACACGCTTGCAACAACCACCACTCATTTGCGCCAATTGATGTTGGTGGTGGGTGGCTATGCAAACCATAGTTAATGAGAGATTTTCCTTGCAAGAAAAAACCAATTATCCTTAGAATGGTCACAAAAGAGACATGTATGACTTTGAAAAAGATCTTTATGCCAAAATTATTTTATGAATAACTCTCAAAATTACTTAGAATGACTCTCAACAACAATTTCTCTCACATATATCCTTTATAAATTGTCAAATTAATGTGTTAACATATCTCCACACAACTGCGTTAACAAAATTGTTGATTCTTATCATTAGTTGGGAGATTTTAGATGGCTGCCATGTTTATCACCTCAAGATTAGGCGACAAGTATGTATGTCACTTAAAAATTTGGTGACAGACATGTATATCACCTAAGCAATATACCCCCTTATAGATCGCATGTGACTCATATATATGTCACCTATATGGTAAAATCCCATTAGAACATAGGTGATTCAAATGTATGTCACCTATTGAGTGTAACCCTTTTATATATGATAAAATACATGTCATCTATGTTATACAAGATTATACAAACTATAGGTGATTTACATACATGTCACCTAAAGTATGTAACCCTTTTAAAAATATTAAAATGTATGTCATCTATTTTACACATGTCTATAAAAGTTATAAGTGATGTACAAACATGTCATCTAAATATGCAACCTTTTACATGACTGTCACATATACCTTGTTTTTTGATAGTGAGTCGTGCATGACCCGCAGCCTGAGTGTGGTGGGAACGCACAGATCTCAATGGTCCTCTGTGCCGCCTGGTACCTGGCTCACACCCAGGAGAATTCGTCAGATGATCTTCTAACAGTATTACTTCTCCTGGATGCATATGATGAGCACATCCCTGATGTCATCGATGTAGCCGCGCCCTGGTGGTGGGATACGATTAGGCTGAATTAAATAATCCCTTAGAAAAGAAATGATGTCATTCACTAATGTAAATGAGAGGTATCATGCTATATGTCAAGGTGTACACGATCCTGCATACTATTTTGGGATACCATTGTCTAAATGTGTTTACACTACAACTACAAAACACATTGTTAGAAAGTTGCATACAATATTAACAACTAATGAACTTTTAAACTCGTAAAATAAGTTCACTTGTAATGTTATGCTAATTCTGGTTATTCAATTATGTTAATATATGCATGTTTTAAGTGTGAGAACCAAAAACAAAAATAAAAAGCAACATTGACAATGCACATGTGTACATAATAATACAAATAGAAACACACATGTGTACGAGACTGTACACAACAATACACATACCAACACACATGTATAGTACACACAACAATACACATGGAAGTGTACATGTGTATAATGATATGTACAACAATACCCATACCAACATACATGTGTACAACACTATACGTAATAGTATGCATACCATCACACGTGTACAACAATACACATGACAGTCTATGTGTACAGAAATCAACATAAGATAATACATATATGTACACAATAGTACATATTGAAATACACATGTACAAATATATATACAACATTATGCATGACAATACACTTGGTAATACGCATGACAACACACATGTATACAATAATACATTTGGCAGTTGACATGTATAAAGAATAATTCATGTGGCGGTATACATGTGTTCACAACAATTCACATGCCAGTACACATGCAGTGGCGTAGCCACAGCCAGGCACGATTAGGCAAGTGCCCGACCCAGTTTTACAAAATAATCTATAATTTACGTTTAAGAAATCCATTTTTGTGAATTTAGATAGTCAGTGTCCACCCCAATAAATGCTCGTGTCCAGTTGAATTGCCTCGTTCTTTGACTTGTCCTTTATCCGTGCCTTTTCCTTTTCCCATCTAACGGATCTTGTATTCATTTGTTATTCACAACGATGCAATCACATGGCTTTTAATTGTGATAGCATCTTTCTGTTTTCCTAGACAAAGATTTAATGTTGACTAACTATTAAATGGTAAACAACTTTCCGTTTTGTGGTTTCCAATTAAATAGTTGTGCATATTATTAAAATGTATTCTACCAAAATAGTTGTGCATATTATTAATATGTATTGTGCCACATTTCTTCTAATTAAATTATAGTTTCCTATAACTATTACCAAGTGCATACATTTTCTTTCGAACAAAAAATTTATAATTATAGTATTGGCAAAGTTACAATCTCATTATTATATATACGAGATGATTCTACCGTTTCTAGTATAGTAAGTTTGACTCATAAACTTCTAACTCTCAGTTTTATGTTACTATTTTTGCAGTTTTATTTTTCTCCTATGTAGAAATCGGAGACTACAAAGATGTGTGATTTATTCTTATCGGAGTAACATCAGTGTATGACACATATCTCTCGCCGCTAAATGATGTTGTTATAACGGATCTATGTTACAATAATAGAATTGATTCTCACAATCACAATGTTCTAGTAGCATCTGAAGACTGCGTATTGGAAGTATTGTTGTTTGTTTGAGAAGTGCACAAAGTTCTTCATACGATAACCACTTTTCTATTTACATTTTGTTGTTTACACTTGTTTGAAGTTACTAGTTGTGCCTACTACTATACACTAAAGTTCCGTTAACAACATTTTATTCATCAAATATTTGTAAGATGATATTTAAAAGTTTCTTAATGTGTATGCTATTTCTTATTTCTTGCATCATTCATTGTCAACATTACAATTATTTTAGTCTATCATGAGAAGATTTTATAAGAGAAAGTCTCCTCATGAACAACAACCAACTGAGAATTCTAATAACAGTTGTGATGTACATGCATCAATTTCTTCAAAGACCCATCAAATACATCTAGACTTAAAAGAAATGATTTTTGATCCAGGGTTGAGGCCAAATATATCAAGTTTTGATGTCAATGTTCAAGATAATATTCGTAGGGCTTACTTACATAATGGTCGTTGTCAACCTAAAGGCCATAAATTCCCATCTACTCAATTTGGAAATAAATCTCATCATTTTAATCCATCATGGTTTAATGAGTATCCTAACTGGTTGGAATACAGTATAGATAAAAATGCTGCTTTTTGTCTTTAATGATATCTTTTTCCCCAAACTGGCCATGATCCGACATTTGTTAGCAGAGGATATATGAATTGGAAAGATAAAAAGGGATTATACAGACATGTTGGTAACTTTTCTAGTGCTCATAATAATGCAAGAACAATGTGTGAATGTCTAATGAAACAAGATCAAAACATTAAAGTTGCATTGTTTAAACAAGATGAGGAAATCAAGAAAGAGTATCGTACACGATTACAAGCATCAATTGATTGTGTTCGGTATCTTTTGAATCAAGGACTAGCATTTTGTGGCCACAATGAAAGTACGGATTCACTAAATAGAGGAAACTTTCTAAAGCTATTGCAATTTTTGGCTTCTCACAATGAAAATATTGATAAAGTGGTTTTAGATAAGGCTCCTGGGAATATGAAGTTAACTTCGCCAGACATCCAAAAAGACATTTGTAATGTCATTTCCATTGAAATAAGAGACTGAATCATAAAGGAAATTGGAAATGATTCATTCACCATTTTGGTTGATGAAGCGTGAGATGCATCCATAAAAGAACAAATGGCCATAGTTTTAAGATATGTTAATACAAGAGGAGAGGTGATTGAGAGGTTTGTTGGGATTCTACGTCTAACCGATACAAGTTCCATATCTCTTAAGACAGCAATTGATTCATTTTTTAGTACAACAAAACTTAGTATTTCATAGTTACGAGGCCAAGGATATGATGGAGCTAGCAATATGAAGAGGGAATTCAATGGGTTGAAAAGTCTGATCTTGAGAGAAAACACTTTTGCATTCTACATTCATTGTTTTTCTCATCAGCTTCAATTATCTCTTGTTGCTGTAGCTGAAAGTCATCCACTTGTAGCATCATTATTTGAGTCTATTTCAAACATTTTGAATATAGTGGGTGGCTCATGTAAGAGACGTGACTCTCTTCGAGTGAAAGAACTTGAAAGATTGGATGCTGAGTTGAATTCTGGGGAGCTCAGAACTGGAACCGGATTAAACCAAGAACTTGGTATGAGAAGAGCAACTGATACACGGTGGAGCTCACATTACGCATCTTTAATCAACTTTATTCGTTTATTTTCTTCAATCATTGGGGTTCTGGATATAATTATGGATGACAGAAAAGATGCAAAACAAAGAGGCCTTGCAAATATCTTTTCTTGTCAAATTCAAAGATTTGAGTTTGTCTTTCTTTTGCATTTGATGAAATTAGTGTTGGGGAAAACTCATGAATTGTCATAGGCGTTACAAAGAAAAGACCAGAATATTGTAAATGCTATTACACTGGTAAAGTTGTCAAAACAACAATTGTATTCTTTAAGAACTAAAGATGACCAGTGGGAGATATTTATTGGAATCGTTGTTGAATTTTGTAAGAAACATGGGATAGATATTCCAAACATGGATGATGTTTTTTCTCCATATGGGAGATCAAGAAGAAAGTTAGAAAAGGTTACCAATCTGCATCATTATCGATTTGAGATCTTCAACACCATAATTGATTGGATGCTAACTGAGTTGGATGATCGTTTTAATGAGACTAATACCGAGTTACTTCTATGTGTTGCATGCCTTGATCCAAGTAATGAATTCCTCTCATTTGATAAACATAAATTATTACGACTTGCAGAATTTTATCCTTCTGATTTTTCTGAATTAGATCTTGGGAAACTTGATACACAATTAGATACATATATTCTAGATGTCCGGTTTTCTGGTAATTTCTCACAATTGAAAGGAATTGACAAACTTGCTCAAAAATTAGTTGAGGTTAAGAAAGATAAAGATTTTCCTTTGGTGTTTAAACTTTTAAAATTAGCTCTACTTCTCCCAGTTGCAACGGCTACAGTGGAAAGAGTTTTCTCAGCTATGAAGTACTTCGCTTCATGATTGTCTGATTCCTTACATTGAAAAGGACATTTTTTGTACCATTGACAATGACACCATTGTCAAACATTTTCAAAGAATGTCTAGTCGTCGAGGACAACTTTAATGTATCTATTATAGTTGTTCTATTTTTATTATTTCAAATATTATTTGGTAATCTTGATTTTTTTCTTTTTATATTGATTTTAGGATTGTGATTTTTTTCATTGAAAAATGATCATATTTGGAGTATCACATGATTCACATTGTATGGTGCCCCCCTTATAAAAATTCCTAGCTTCACCACTGTACACATGTGTACCCATCAATACATTTTCTAGTACACAAGTGTACACAATAGTACATTTGATAGTATAAATGTATATACCCATGTACACATGTGTACATTGTGTACACATGCGTACCCAATAGTACACATTACAATAAACTTGTGTGCATGAGTGTACACAACGGTGAACATGGCAGTACACATTGCAATGCACATGTGTACAAGATTATTCAAAATAGTCGCATGCCAACACACATATATACAATGGTACATGTGGAAGTACACATGTGTACATAATAATAGACATGGCAGTATACATATGTACACAAAAATACACATTCAAGTACACATGTGTACAAGACTGTGTCAACAATGCGCATGCCAATACATATGAACAAAACTAAATGGGTTGGTAGTGTAGCGTGCACATGTATATTGCCAACAAATATGTACTTACTTAAAGCTGTAGTTAAGGGAGAAAGGGGGTTGGCCGTGTAAAAAAGAGAGGAGGATAGGCTGAAGAAACTAAACATGTATGAGAGAAGGAGAAAGAAAATCTGGAACGGAGTGGTCTGTGTTTGTTTAGAAATATGTGGAATAGAAATCATGTAGTTAGGAGGATAAAGGTTTGTTATTAAGACCTTGAGGATAATATTTTTGGTGCCTGCTCGGTTAGATAATACGTTGTAAATATAATAGATAGTAATTTCAGCATTGTTTTACAAAATGTTGAATAAAGTGACGTAAAAATGGATTTGTTGTTATGTCAACAGATAAGTATGAGACACATATTTACCATGGCGTCCAGAAACAAGGTAGGTCATCGATGACCATCTAGGTGGTCTGCTCTATTCTTTTTGTGGGAAATAGGGGAGTCGGCCGCTCACCAGGTTGTACGAGTTAAGAGGGAGATGTGCTCCCTTATTCAGTTCTTCTCCTTTTGTTTTTTATAGGTGGGTCTAAAAGTAAAAGAAAAAGGAAATCATGCGATTGTGTCCATTTAATCAGATCTTGATGGCTGTTGTCTTTGGATATTAGGTGATGTTTTAACATTTGTAACTTTCAACTGGAGTCTTCAAGTTTAGCACATAATATATCAATGTAAAGCATATGATGTCTACTTACTTACAAAAATTATCTCAAAGGATGTTAGATGTCTAATAATTATTATGTTTTGATTACTAAAAGTTGTGCAGTTTCAATGTTTTGTATGTTAAAAATAACAAATGACTTTCAAAATTGATGAATATTTTACCTAAGGTGTATCTTGATATGTTTAATATGACTACAAAGTCTGATCTATATGATTTGAAGTCTTACCTATGTTTTTTTATGTAAACCCTAATAAGGATTTTATGTGTATTTCACATATTTATGGACCATGAAATGATGTAATATTTTTATACAAACTCTAATGTATAGTATTCTTATATTTTTAAGGTTTGGACAGCGTTTCATGCTTTATTTTATTCACATTTAGTTTATGGACCAAAGTTTCCATAATGTGAAATAGTTAATGATTATTTGTGGAGAAAGATATGATAAATATGCATTATTGGTTTGCAATATGATTTTAAATATATTTTCCATGTACTATACATGATAGTCAGTAATAATAATTTGTATGAGTGCCTTTGAGGATTTCTTTCAATTGATTTATGTATATAGGGATGTATTAGAGCAAATGATTATTGAGTTAGTTCATATGGGTATATCAACATATACTTTTATATAATATGAGGTTATGGATTTTTATTTGATATTCATAATTAGAAGTGGTTTTAACTCACGATTAGCTTCACTTAAATCTGAACCCAAGGTTTATATATAAGGTTATGATAATGGAGTTTGAGATATACATAGAAAAAAGGAAAATATACATGGACTAATATAATTATGATGATGTTCAGGTTATTAAGTTATGGAACTTGAGATCTTGACTACCTTAAAAATATCCTCAGTAGAAAAGGTAAGTGGTGCATGTCTATTGAATTTCATTACTTCTATGATCTCGCCTACAACTTCCTACAAGTAACTTAGAGATTAAGTTAATTTAGACTTTGACATTTGATATCATACTATGCTTAGAGTAATTATATTTTGTTAAGTTAGAGTTATGTTGTCAGATTACCAGATTTCATGTATTTTATAAGTTTTAGATGCTTAATATTTCAACGCTTAGTTCAGTTTATTTTCCGAGCCTTTAAACTCATATGTCTATGTCTGATTTTAGAATCAAATCAAATCATTCGATCAAATTAGAACTACAAATCAAGATTTCCTAGCTAATAAGAAAAACAAAATTTTAATTTAGAACTAGATTTAGTTATGAATTAAAGATAAAAGATACAAAGTCAAAGATTATAGATTAAGATTCAGAGATAAGAAATTAAGAACTAATTCACAGATAAGAGATTAATATTAAGAGATAAGATATTAAGATTCAGAGATAAGATATTATGATTCTGAGATAAGAAATTAAGAATGGCGATAGAAAATGACAATATAACATTAAAATACATTATAGGATAAGTCCTCACAAGTGAGCTTTGGATCATTTAGAGGGTGTACTATGCCATACACAGTGTGTGTCACATAGGATATGTTGCGTCGGCAGATCTTGTGTTGCACCATAGAGGACACTTTTGTGTCAACTAAGGGTACTATGTACCAATAGAGGATGTTTTGCACCATAAAGGACACAATACTGTCATATAGGAGGACTTATCATATAATGGTGGACACAAACTAGATAAAAGACATAAATAAAAGACACATCAATTTAGTATAAGTTTATAGTATTCAGATATCATATTAACTTTCATTTAAAGAAAATTTATATTTATTATACTAGACATTCAATGCCAATTACTCTAATAGTTGTTTTCTTATTTCTTCATGGTTGGGGATGAGATGTCTGTAGGTACTAATCTTTAGGGAAATCAGTCAAGATAGAGGATTTACCTACAACCTGGTTGGTTTTCTAGGTGGTGCGCCATCTAAATGAATATGAAATATTAAGATGATGTACACGTTTTAACATTATGTATATAAACTTTCTTATAAAGTTTAATGCAAGTTAGTTTTTTCATAGAAAATGATGATAATTTATTTCGTACACATTCTTTAATTTTTCTTATCTATCATTATCGTAATTGGATATCATGTTAGTAACACTCCCAGTTGGAAAAGAATATTTATCTTCCACTCATGTGATAAGAAAATTGGGGTGTTACAAATTCAATCATTGGTTCTCTAGAAGTGTCTCGGTGACAACATGATTGAGATATATTTTCATGGTCATTCATAGTTTGATCATTTTCTTCAATACTTGTTGTGTCTCTCTTTCATCACCAGATTTTATTCACATAAAATAATAGCCTATATAGATATCAATCTAGAATTAAACATTGAAAATATATGCTTAAAGTTGACTATGAAATCCTAGTTGAATCAAATAAAAAGATAAACAATACTTTTCATATTTGATTAAAAACTAAAATATGCACATGAACGTTTCTAAAATAATATAAAAAGGTGTGAACCCAAAGTCAAATGTTTACCAGTAGCCATATCAGGCTTGCTTCTTCTCATGGAAGGAGGCAGTGGAAAAAAGGAAGAAACCCACAAGTGACTCTATGGTAATCTTATTCACCCAAGTAACTTTTGTGGCATGCATCATAATTTTTCCTCTCCAGAACCAACACGTTTTTTGAGAGGAATTACAACTTACCATTGACCCAAATCATGTATGTACATTTATTTATTCTAAAATACACTTATATGAACATGCCATAAAGAAATGTTCAACTAACTAACAATAATACGGGATGATACTTGAGTATTTTTTAGATTTCAACACAAACCAAGAATCTTGGATAGACTTCTACTACTAAAATCATTAATGAACAAACACAATTATTATTATTAGAAAAGGAAGACATAAATTGAATTTTGTCCAACTTGAGTCTAACAAATAAAGACATTTGTCTTGATATTAAATAACAAGAATAGAAGAAATAAATATAGTTGTATCCAACTTGAAATTATCTTCGAAAGACATTCATGTATTAAATAATAGTAAAAGAAGAAATGAATTAGATTTTATCATGAAAATCAAAAGATTATTTCTAAGAAAACGTTAACATGAAAATTCTCTAGAAGATATGAATACTATCTGTCATTTTCACCAATAATAAAATCTTAGACAACCCCTACATCAAAAGCATATGTTGGCTTATGCTCAAATACATGTAACCATGATCTATGAGGTTCATCCTCTATGGAGAAAACCTATTTAGTTTCATACTAAAAATAAATGGATTATCTTTCAAGAATCTTCTAGTGTGGATCAAACTTGGAGAAATTCACACGTGCATTTTTTTCATCAAGCTTTAAACCCCTTAGTGAGGTTATACATACCCAACCACATCTAGTTTTCATGCTTATTTTTAAAACTAAACATCTAAATTCCATCTAATGACTATTACCTTTTAATTAAGCCATATTGTAAATTGTTAAAAAATCTGCTTCGTTTCTAATTCTTGATCTACTCTTACTCCTTTCTAGAGACACCCTTCTCGCTTTAGATACAAGAATTTTCCATAGAAACACTATGGGTTATCAAATTTTTATTTTATTTTTTATGAAGTTTGTTGACAACTATATCACATCTTAATCTTTAAGATCCTTTATAATGTCATCACAATGGATTAGAAGAATTTTATGCTTCTTTTGTCAAGGAGTGCAACTTTGACAGCCTCAACATGACATCAACTCAAACTGAACAAGTATATATCTTTTTTTACAATAGAGTCTTGATTTATTTTTGGCTTATTGAAGGTTGTCTCAGTACCTTCCATGTATCTAAATTAAAAGGTAATAGTCTCTTTTAGAATATATCCCTTTGCAATATAGGCATGTGGTTGAGCTTTATTTCATACAAAACCCTTTAATCGAGATATATACTTTAAAATTTTAACATGGTTATGTTAGTTCTCAACTATATGAAAATCTCCCTACAGGAAAAAAACAAAAAACAAATGATCGTAATAAGTTATGACCTTTCAATAGGATACATGCATGTATACTAAACAAGTCCACTGTGTTTGACTTGATCAACCAAATGAACCGACAAGTGAACCATAATGGTGAAAAAGGAGGAACAAATTCCATTTCTAAGTGACAAAATATTTTAATAATTTTCTTTTGTAACACATCAAGATCATTTATATCTATACAACCACAACATAGTGACTTGAAGAATGAAGAAAAATCTGATAATACATCATAAGCTTGAGTTGCTCCACGTGCTCATAAAGCTACAAGAAGTATTTTTTGCATAAGAATGTGATGATCAAGACTATTTAAATTTAGTAGTTTTCATTTCTTCATATTAAGAAATGTAGATATATTGGATGGATACCCATCAGACACCTTAACCATAGATAAGACACATAAAAGAAATCATTTTCCTTCAAAGACATAGAGTATGGAGACAAGGGAATAAAAATACTTCCATCTTGTTGAGGTTGGACCAAAGATCTTTTATTATACGAATTTCCTCTAGTAATCTTCTTGCATTTTCATCATCTTTGCACTTCCCCTCCACATTCAACAATGTTATAAACACTTTTTCACCTATATGTTTCTCTATTTGCATGAAATCAAGGTTATGAGGAAGATAAAATGCTAATATGGAAACTAAAAAATATTCTTCTTTTCTTTGAATGACCCTTATCTTCTCTATTGCAATCACCCCTAACATCAACACAATAAAACCTTGCATTTTTTCCTCTCTTTTCAGAAATTTTCCTTGCTAGTTTTCCAATTTTGAATTTAATTCGTATTGTGCACGTAAAACATCTCTTCCAGAAGTAGGAGTTGGAGAATAATCATACTCATTGGTCCCTTCAAATATACTAATATAAAATTGAAAAGGATGGTTCTCTAGTAACCACCTTCTACGATCAACATAAAAATAATTTGTACCACATCTATATGAATGGGTGGATTCAACACAATGAGGACATGCAAGATAACCTTTAGTACTCCAACCTAATAACATCTAATTAATAGAAAAATTATTCATAGTAGACATCAAAACTACTCTCAACTTAAAATGCTCCCCAACATGTGCATCAAATGTGTTGACGCTTCCCGTTATAGGTTGAACTCATGCAACAAGGGTTGCATGTATGAATAAATATCATTTCTCAAAAAAACTTTGCAAGTATTATCAAAGAAAAAATTACGGAGTATGATTTCATACAAAGCCAAGGTGGAAATGTATTGACGCTGAGCATAACATGACATGTACTATAATTAATATTCTGAATACCATATGGATTGAACCCATCGCAAGCAAGGGTATCCTTCACACTATGAGAGTTTGAAACAAATTCTAGATACATCATATCAAACTTTTTCCATCTTAGTTCATCTAATGGGATTCTTAGTTTTCCATCATTCACTCGACCTCTTTCATACCATATCATATTTTCTACAATCTTGGAAGACTTGTACATCGTTTCTAGTCTATGATTTAAATGGGAAGTACTTCATTACTTTAGCTGGGTTCCTTCTAATTTTGGATTGTTTTCATAACATTTTCCACCTACATTACCTCTTTGTTTTTTCCACCTAGGAGTTTCAGACACATTGAAACTAATTTTGTTGGAGTTTTCACCCCAATAAAGCATGCAATCATTTGGACATGCATGGATATTTTGATACCCAAGTCCTAACTTCTTAATCACATTTTTAGATACATAACAAGAAGATGGGAATGAGGTCAAATGCATCTACTAGAAGCTCCAATCAATGTGTGAAAGATATTTTTGGCAAACACAACATACATAAAAAGTTGAATGGAACATTTATGCAACCAGGGTAAAGCTCAGTAACATACCAGAACTAGAACCCTACCTTAGTAGTTTGACCCTTTTGACTTAGCCAAACAAGGATAAGCTAATATATGTAATTAAGCTAATAATGGAACATAAAATGTGTCACCTCAAGTATATAAGGGAATACATGATAATTTGTGCTTAATAATGACTCATTTGGATGATAAAAGGAAATTAAAAAACATAATTGGATAAATAATGAACTAATGGGCCATATGACATAACTCAAAAAGAAGTCCCTTTTCAATTAAATAAAATGTTTAAAGAAAAGAACCTCTTTCGTTCTGAATTTTATCTTTCTTATAAAAGAAAAATCATATTTTTTTAGCAAAATCTATGTTTAAAATTGTGCTCCTTGGGTCTCAATTGCCTTGGGAGTCAAGTTTCACATTATTCACACAATAATAATTCATTTAATTCAATTTGAGAAATAAGGCATGAGTTTTACTCAAAATATCAAATAAAATAATATATGAGTCCAAAAGAGGAAAATAATCTTAGATTCGTAATCTACATTATAAATTTAGTCTTTGGGTGAATTTTCATCCAATTCGGAGAAAGTTTGCTTAAAAGCTGAAATCAGGAGAGAGAAAGTGTGTAGAACCTTCAAAATATTAAATAAATGCTCAAACAATTCCAACATGTAAAATTGATGTCAAATTCATATCCAACACATTAAATATGACTTGTGGGTCAAGTTTCATCAAAGTTGGATAATCCTAAAGCCATTAATGGAGGAGGAAAGAGAAAATAAGATTTAATTTATTTAATCCAAAAGGCAAAACTAAGTACACAATCAAAATCTACATGCCTTAATTGGCCTCTGTGCAAAATTTTACCTAATTTGGACAATAGGTAAGCCCTTAAATGAAGAAAGAGAAAAGTTAAATTAATATGCAAAGTCACTTTATTCAATTAATTCGATTTTATCGCAATGTCACGTGCCTTAGTTTCTGAGTTTGATTTTCGGATAAACCGGGTCATTGATATCTTGATCCAATGGTTGGAGCATTGTCTCCTACCTCATGTAGGAGACCAGCCACAACTGTGCTTCCTTGATTTCTTCTCCTCCTTCGTTCTCTCTCCTCAGTGCACGATTTCACGAAATTCTTTCGCCTATGGATTCCTTATTCAATTCTGAACTTGCTGACCCCATACTCAAGATCTAAATCCCTATAAATAGGAAACACCTAAAATCATGTTCTCCATCATTTTTCTCTGAAGAGAACCCTCGGCGCCTCATCCTCTCGTGAGTACCCTGGAACTTTCCTCGATATCCCTACAAACCTCATCTGTCCTCAATTGTCCCCGACACCCACAACATTTCCTCCACCTACTCTATCTTGTACCTTCGGTTCTGACGACCTGAACTCACTGTTGGGTTCATGTCTGGGAAATTCCTCATGCGAGAACATTCTTGGATCGACCGCGAGGGTGTTGGAAGATTTCCCCTTGCATGATCTGCAATGGGTTGGCCTCCCCTACTCATGGAGCTTCAATTGACCTTGGCCTAGTGGATTGTGCTTTCCAGTCATCCTCTGATGCTGGTGTGTGTTTGGTTTTATTCCTTGCACCCTTGCGAACCTCTTCACATTTTCAAATCAGTCTTCTTCATGACTGTGATTAGATTTTGACCTTGGGTTGCTTTTCTCTGCCGGATGAGATGTTCTCCTTACCCCCTAGTTCTCCGAGTTCGAATTTGGTGTTACCGGACTCGTTGGTTTCTTGTGAATGTGGTTGGCCGGATTGTAGTCACTTTGGCGAT
The DNA here is from genome assembly GCA_963693085.1 of Alisma plantago-aquatica. Taxonomy (NCBI): domain Eukaryota; kingdom Viridiplantae; phylum Streptophyta; class Magnoliopsida; order Alismatales; family Alismataceae; genus Alisma; species Alisma plantago-aquatica. The sequence goes on from OY856411.1 coordinate 895,234,695, forward strand.
CGTTGTGTGATGATCCAAACCTCAGTCTAGTCTTTAGAAGCATCTACTTCACCATGGACGAAGAGGTATCGGGGACATCTTTCCCCTATTTGATTTTCCACCTTTACCCCCTGATTTGATCTCTTCTTATATGTTTTTCGATTAGGGGTATTTTGGTAATTTCACGTGACTTGATTATTTCTTGGTGCGCATGTGATGTGCTTAAGTGGCCATCGAGTTGGCTGGCCTAATTGGGCCAGCTCAGATGCTCAGTCCTCTCTGTCCCTCTCATTTCCTTTTTCTCAAGGATTTTTCCACGTGGAATTTTGTGATTGGTCAAATCTTGAAAAATTCATAATAATCCACTCGCCGATCAGAAAAATATTGAAAAATAGTCATTGGATTCAAAAAATTAGGAGTTATCTTTTTGTGTTGGTTTTATCGCCTAAATACAATCACATAAATAGGTGATTTCAATGAATTTACCTAAATATATAATAACTTGTAAAATTCATAACTAAATATATATAAATTAAAAAAATATAATAAAATATGTTTCAGACTCCTAATAACATAAACTAAAAGGTGGAATAGTTTTCATAACCTAGTTCTCACATTTATAAAAAGGTGATTTTTAGGGTTTGGTTAATGTGTATGAAATTGACATAAAATCTGTATATGTGTTTAATAGGCTCTTTAATGACCTAGATTGGATCTATAAGTGCTTTGGACTTTAGATTCTGATTTTGAGGTATGTTGCTTCTCCTATTCATCTATAGTGAGCAATTAACCTATGTTATCATTCTTTTGTCTATGGTCTACACAATATGTCTTATCTCTTGACATCATAGTTCATGTGAACTATCTTGCTTATTGTGGTCTTGGATATTCTCTTGATATCTTCTTTTGTGTTATGGTTCATGATAGACTGGTTGATGGTATCTACCCACTATGATGTGGATGTTTACTTGTGGATGCATGAGTTGTCCATTGTATGATATGGAAACATTGTATAATTTCTGATCATACCTTCTACTTGCCTCTACATTTACCTGATGTGTGATTAAGTAGCACTAGTGTAGTATAATTGCATTGGTTTTGTCTCATTATGATTTATGGAAACATTGTGATATTTGGGATGGTGGATGTGTGATTCTTATGCCAGGGAAGGATGTGTGATTCCTGGACCATGTTATATTTGGGTGGCAGATGTGTGATTCCCCATGCCAGACTAGGATGTGTGATTCTTGGCCCATGTCTCACCAGGTTCAAGATGTGTGATTCTTGATCACCTTTGTCTTTATAATATTCGTGTTATGCTTATTTCACATGCATGAAGGGTGATAGTTATGATATGTGCTCATATGGCACCACTCTATTGTTTTATTATGGCAAGTATCTTATCTTAACATGCGATGATGTTTTTCCTTTTATGCCATTATGGGTAGTCCTTATCTTTTGCATGGGAAAAATTTATACTTGATGTCCTTATTGCCATATATTGCTCAATTTTCTTGTAGTATACACATACCAGCCTTTGCTGATGTTTTCTTCTCTTCTCTTCTTTTGTGGGGCAAGAATTTTCCTTTGGTTTCAAATTGCCCAATTCGATTGGGAATAATATTGGTATTCGATACCAATTGGAATTGAAACAAGGAAAGTCTTTTTGAGCCAGATTAGGACCATGAATCGATCGGTTCAGGGCACCAACCGATCGGTTGAAGTGCCCCAAACGATCGGCTCAGGTCCAACCGATCGGCTCAATGGCCGAACCGATCGGTTCAGTTGTGAACCGATCATCTCAAGTTGCGAACCGGTTGCCTTTTTTGGAAAATTCTCGAACCCTTCTACTCCTACTTTAGTCCCGCATTGCCCGGGATGGAGAACCCTGTCCCATGACTCTCCTATATATATAGGGGTATTGGGGGCTTCTCAAAGTACAACTCAGTGCAACCAGTTGCTCTGCAAGTTGTCGTTCTCTCTAGTTTTGGTAACCGTGAGAGAGCCCGAGCAAGTGCTTCCCGCAAAAGGGAGGTGCAGCAAGGGAAGGACAACTGCAGTTGCAACAGGAGGCAGGAGAGCGTGTTGGCGACTAGTACGTCAACAGGAGGGTGCGACTCCTTCCACTTCCTTGTGGGACAAGGAGTGTGGAGTTCCAGGTGGTCCGTGTGGACTACTACAGAGGCGGGAGGACACTGCCGCTTAGGAGGACAACTGTCATCTGACAGTCCAGTTTGAGTAGGAGTTGTCAGTCCCGGTGCGACCAGGAGCTGCACAGACGCCGTCGAAGTCCGGAGTTGAAGACCGCTCATTGCGCGAGGTATTGTCGCCGAGCAAGCCTCGGGACAAGGTATGATTCCAAAAACCATCCTTTCCTATTATATAGACGTTGACGCGTTTCCTCGGTATGGGTTGGGGGAGAAATTTTTTTTTGTTTCCGCTGCCTTCTCTGTGTCCCCTAAAACCCAACAGTGGTATCAGAGCCACGTCAACTGCTCTATATTTTAGGAATATCGATATGATCGATTTTGGTTTGTCGCCTTTATTTATTGCATACGATGCGAATAATATCGGCTTTATGCATGTCCAATCCTAAATCCACAAATCCCTAATTACATATATGATATGTATTATTAATGCACTCGATACGCGTCGCCCTTAAACGAGTTTTGTGGTGGATGTGTGTAGTGTGAGTATGGCCTATAAACCCCTATCTGTGATTGGTTGTGTGTGGTTGCTTGCATCTCGGTTTGCGCACCGATCTTCCCTCTCTTATTCCCGATGTAACTCGAAATAATTCGAGATTCTTTCCTACCTTTGCTCCCCCCGAATGTAACTCGGGGTTTCCTTTTTAAAGAAATGTAATAAATAGAATAGGATTTTATTTCCTGTTATGTCAAAGACCGGAAGATATCAAGACGACTGCTCAGACGATCGGTTCAAGGAGTGAACCGATCGGTTGACCTTCCAGACGGTCGGTTCAAGGAGTGAACCGATCGGTTGATGACCGGTTCGAGGAGCGAGACGAGCGGGTGGCATATATGACGAGATGAACGACGACCAGGCGAACCGATCGGTTGGAGGAGCCAACCGATCGGCTGGTGGCACCCAGACGACCGGCTGGAGAGTACAGATCATTCATGTGATGAGTTGATCAACTCGGAAGGCAAAGGCACATATTTCATCTTGTACAGGTTGCATGTGATGTAGACCTAGATGACCGTGATTCCTCTTAGCTCGAGGAATCACATTAGGATGGCCATAATCATCGCTCTTTATCATTTGCACATGTTTTCTGTGGGATATAGCATGTATATGATACGTACTATGTATTGTAGTGATTGGATATGTATATGTATATAAAACCAAATCCCTCATTAAATATTAAGTTTTAGATGCCTTCCAAATGCGACACACGTGAAAATCTTGATCGACCAAGTGTGGGCACGCCCAAGCATGGTGCACCATCTATCTCGTGAAAGCGTGAAGGATGAATGTGTGGGTCTTCCCAAGCAGGGTGCATATTCATCGTGTTTGCTTTGGGTTGGACTTAACAAGGTGACCTAGATAGGATCTAGCGCCTTGAGGCATGGAGATGATCATTGCAAGGAGTTGTAGATGACATCTTATCAAGAGTTGCATATGATGCAATTGGAAAAAGTTGCCTACCTGAGAGATCTATGTTGTGGGTGACAGCCCAAGCTGGTCCATGACTTAGAGGATTTCAGGATCTTGCCCACTAGAAGGTTGTACGCTGCAATCTTCCGAATTGATGGTGAGGGCTATCAATTTGAAGTAAAATAGTGGGAGCGATAATTAATTAAAGGCCTAATTATATCGTCAAATTTTCAAATCAATCAAATAAGTCAAAAATGAGTTTTGGACTAAAATTGCATATTTTCCTTTTTGTAGTACAAATGGCAACAAACAACAACAACTTTTCTTTGCGATCGGTCCTTGATAAGGACAAGCTAAATGGGACAAACTTCCACGACTGGTATCGGACATTGAGAATTGTTCTCACTCAAGAGCGTAAGCTCTATGTCCTGGATACTCCAATTCCAGAGGAACCCGCTCCTAATGCACCAAAGGCAGAAAGGGATGCTTACAAGAAGCATTCTGATGATGCCATTGATGCAAAGTGCTTGATGCTATGTTCAATGAACCATGAGTTGCAGAGGCAACACAAGAACATGGGTGTCATAGAGATGATTCTGCATCTCAGGAACATGTATGAAGATCAGGCATGACAAGAGAGGTACAATGTTTCTAGGGCGTTGTTCAATTGCGTCATGACAGAAGGAGATCCAGTTGGTCCTCACACACTCAAGATGATTGGGTATGTGGAGAACCTGCAGAGACTGGGATTTCCACTGAGCCAAGAGTTGGCTACTGACGTGATACTGCAATCGTTGCCAGAATCTTACAGTCAGTTTGTGATGAACTACAACATGAACAACTTTGATAGGCCACTGTCAGAGTTGTTGGGCATGTTGAGGACAGCCGAGTTACAGATGAAGAAGGACAAGCCTAAGTCCGTGATGGTGATCACGAGCAAGAAAGGCAAGTCCAAGCGCAAGGGCAAGGGCAAAGCTAAGAAAGGTTCTAAAGCTAGCCAGGAGTCCAAGCCATCTTCAGCTCTCAAGGCCAAGGGAGGCGTGACCAAGAAAGGAAATTGCCACCATTGTCAAAAGCCAGGACATTGGAAAAGGAATTGTCCTCTCCACCTGGAAGAACAAAAGAAGAAGGAGGCGACTGAAACCTCTACTTAAAGGTGTCATGAAAGTAATCTTGTAACACTTTTGAGATATATGATATCAAGATGTAAAGTGTAAAGCATTCTTACTTGGGGCAAGTGTTGCCTTTATAGATAGGAATACTTTAGTTTATTTTCAGCCAATAAGGCATGTAATACAGTTATGAACTGCTATTTCATACTTTCCAATAGATAGAAACACTTTATTTTTGCATATTGTGTGACAATGATGGCAATTAATAAAGAGATGTTTCAATGTAATCTTTGTGGAAATGCCTTATTTATCTTATGATATGAATAAGATAAGACGATACCTAAAAGTTATAGATAACTCAAACAATTTAATTAGCATTAATCATGAGAAATTCATTTCTAGTTTCCATGTGATGGATAAATCTAGACTCTTTTGGTTATAGAACCAGTAAGAGACATGAATACCTTGGACATGATTAATCAATCTTCACTAATGTAGTGGGAGAGTGATTATCCTATTAGGTATAATACATGTGATGTATTTACATACCTATTGGAATAAATGCTAATACTTCAAATGGTGTTTAGAGAAATACCAATATGAATATCTTGAAGTGTTCAAGATTATCATAATTGAAGTGCAAATTTGGTAAAGTATTAATTCTTGATGAGATCAATGAATGAAATACTTGAACCAAATGTTTGAGATCCTTATGAGTTATTATGATAGTGTATCATAGTGAACTCATGATTAAGGCATGGTGATGTCTGAATCAAGAAGGAATCATACTCTAAGGAGTTAGAGAATGATTATCAAATAACTGAATTCTTCTTAATAAAAGAATACCCCACACTAATAAAAGAAATTAAGAATCACAAGGGTTGTGAGTTCTTATATCTTTAACAGATACACCTCAATTATCTATGTGATGAGTTGTTCATATGATGAGTCAACTATCAAGATGAATATGAGGAACCAAATCTTGAGTTATGGTTTAAAACCATTACATCCTAAATGACTTCCATGTGAACCATAAGGTATGACCTTGATGGTAGCACTCATTGGATCATATCCATAAGTGCAGATGAGTCTTAAATGTTAAGACACATGGATAACATTTTGAGAAGGATGATGCTTGTTGATTGCAACTTAATGGCTAAAACATTTGGCATATGGATACTAAAACCGCATTCCTATGAGGAATAAAACTAGGATGTGTACGTGACACAACCTATAAGGTTTATGAATCCACTAATGCAAATGAAGTCTATAAGTTACAATGGACTAATCAATGTGATTGATTGAGTACAAGCAACTCAAAATTGGATCTTTATTTTGATAATATAGTCAAAGGTTTTGACTGATATGTGAAAGATAAAGAAGTGATCTGTGATTTAGTGGGAGTGTGTTCACATTCCACATATTGATGTGAAATGGAATTGTTCTAGAATGGAAATCCAAAAGTTGAAAATATCTTTAAGGAAGATAGAGATGTTTCCTATGTGATAGGAATAGAGATCTATAGAGATAGTTCTCGAAAAATCTCTAGACCTGGAAAGAGAAAGCATACATTGGCAATCTGTACTGAAGTGTTCAGTATGCATAGATTCAGTGGGAGAAAACTTGTCCATGTTACATGGATATTAGTATCCCAAGGCCAAGTGTCCAATTCTTATGAAGAATGGGAACACTAAGAATAGATATGGATCTATCATGTATGTAATCATCCCATTATCTTGCATGTATGACATGGCAAGAATAAAATGCATTCATCATCTTGTATGTAGGACATGGCAATATGATGTGCTCATCCTGATAACTCGTATGTGTGACATGACGAGTGGATGTCTGTCTACTTCCAGTAAGGGTTACTGGAATACCATAAGAACTTGTTAAGTACTTGGGAAGTACTAGTTCTATGGAAATAAGGAAGAGTTCGATGTAAAGAGTTACATTGATGCGAACTTCTGAAAGGACAGAAAATTAATCGCAAAATATACATGGGATGTATAAAAGTGAAAGTTTTTTTTTTGATAATTGGAAGTGTTCCAATAAAACCATTTAAAAGGGAAATGCCGAGTATCTGTGTGTTAGAGAACAGCAGTGGATACTATATGGATCTGAAGGTTCATGAGATGAACTTATATTCCACTCATTGATGACAAGTCTGGAATCCTTGATCATGCAATGTGGCTAAAGGTTAGCAAAGGAATACTAGATCGTATATTACGACAACTCCATCTCATACGTGTGACGTACATCGAAGAGATGAGAGACATGCAATTTATACTGACTTTGGCAAGGTGTTGCCATTACTCACTATGTTCGCACTAAGAGCACAGTAACATGTGGGACATGTTTGAAGATCACTATGAATATGATTCATGGGTGATTGGCTCGCAGTGCAAGTGGGAGTCTGTTGGTATGTATGCCCTGAGAGCCAATCATGGGATGATTGGTGGGATACATTAAGATTGATTTGATAAACATCAAAGGCAAGCTTCCAATTCTTTCTGGTTTAGTCATATGAGATAGTGATAGAACATATTGAATGTCTAGAGAATGACAGTACTCAAGGACGTATGTCTTCAGGTTCATGACCTGAACGATGAGATCATATGGATGCTAAGAGTTTGTACATTCTTGTTATGTCCCTAGTCAGATGTCATTGTGGAAGGTAGATAGACAGCACTGACACACAAGACTAGATTGTGGTGTTGGTTGATGACAGAATCTCATTAGTCATGATATAGAGATATCAAACCAAACACATAGGTACTTGTTAGAGAACAAGTATACCGGACAGACCCACCGTGAGTTTGACACATGGAACCATGAGATGGTAGTCACAGTCATTACTCACAGTGATGGTGGTGAGTGTGATTCTTAGACCTGAAATCACTGCACTCAACACATGTCGTTGGGCACACTTTGACATCATCAAATGCAGTCCTGAAACATGGGTTGTTATAAAGGTGATGATTGGGTGGCTTTGACACATGGGGCTTTTGAGGGGTGAGTGATAGATATGGGATTTGTCCCTCCTGTGGGAGTTTGATATCCATGGACACTTGATGAGTAGGATTGAGAAAGGCGTGCACGCATGTGTGAATCAGTATATGATACTGATGTCATACATATCTCTTCCAGTCTACTCTGAGATCAAGGAAGTGAATGAACGTTGACAGGATGACTGTTCCATGCCTCGAGTTCATTCGGGATATCAGTGACAAAGGAATTATACATTCGCTGTAACACCATTCACGGATTGTAGGATGAAAGTTGTTCTCCAACTTTCTACTTTCACTTGGGTAGCACTGATGTGTGACTAGGCACCGCTCTTTTCTTGTGAAGTCATAAGTGTTATGGACTTTCACTGTCAACGTGAAATGGACCTGCAGGGTCACACACATAGGATTTAACCTGGAAGAGGAGTTTTGTCCACTAAGCAATGTTTAGATTGATTACTAAAGGAGTTTAGTAGTTCAATTAAACACTCAATCATTCGATAGCTCAATATCATATGGTTCAAGGTGTTGGATGCATTGATTGGAGTATCAGATTGATTGAAATCGCAATTGACTGATTTTGCCCAACCTGTGCTCCCAACCGATCGGCTCATGTGATGAACCGGTCGGCTGAGGTTGCTGAACCGGTCGGCTGGAGTGTCTAGGCCAATCGGCTCATGCCCAGGTTGAAACGACCGGTTCAAGGGTTGAACCGATCGGCTCAACTGGTGCAACCGACCAGTTGGGAAAAGTCATGTCGGCAAGAATTTTCCTTTGGTTTCAAATTGCCCAATTCGATTGGGAATAATATTGGTATTCGATACCAATTGGGAAAGAAACAAGGAAAGTCTTTTTGAGTCGGATTAGGACCATGAACCGATCGGTTCAGGGCACCAACCGATCAGTTGAAGTGCCCCAAACGATCGGCTCAGGTCCAACCGATCGGCTCAATGGCCGAACCGATCGGTTCAGTTGTGAACCGATCATCTCAAGTTGTGAACCGGTTGCCTTTTGTGGAAAATTCTCGAACCCTTCTACTCCTACTTTAGTCCCGCATTGCCCGAGATGGAGAACCCTGTCCCATGACTCTCCTATATATATAGGGGTATTGGGGGCTTCTCAAAGTATAGCTCAGTGCAACCAGTTGCTCTGCAAGTTGTCGTTCTCTCTGGTTTTGGTAACTGTGAGAGAGCCCGAGCAAGTGCTTCCCGCAAAAGGGAGGTGCAGCAAGGGAAGGACAACTGCAGTTGCAACAGGAGGCAGGAGAGCGTGTTGGCGACTAGTACGTCAACAGGAGGGTGTGACTCCTTCCACTTCCTTGTGGGACAAGGAGTGTGGAGTTCCAGGTGGTCCGTGTGGACTACTACAGAGGTGGGAGGACACTGCCGCTTAGGAGGACAACTGTCATCCGACAGTCCGGTTCGAGTAGGAGTTGTCAGTCCCGGTGCGACCAGGAGCTGCACAGACGCCGTCGAAGTCCGGAGTTGAAGACCGCTCATTGCGCGAGGTATTGTCGCCGAGCAAGCCTCGGGACAAGGTATGATTCCACAAACCATCCTTTCCTATTATATAGACATTGACGTGTTTCCTCGGTATGGGTTGGGGGAGAAATTTTTTTTTGTTTCCGCTGCCTTCTCTGTGTCCCCTAAAACCAAACAATATTGTCCTATGAAATATTTATAAAAGAGACATGTTTGAGTTTGAGGACAATCAGAGCACATTCGGTCATGTGCTTGCAACAATCACCACTCATTTGCATCAATTGATGTTGGTGGTGGGTGGCTATGCAAACCATTATTAATGAGCAATTTTCCTTACAAGAAAAAATCAATTAGCCTTAGAATGGTCACAAAAGAGATATGTATAAGTTTGGGAAAGATCTTTATTCCAATATTATTTGATGAATAACTCTCAAAATGACTTAGAGTGACTCTCAACAACAATTTCTATCACATTTCTCCTTTTTGAGTTGTCAAATAAATGTGTTAATATATCCCCACACAATTGCATTAAAAAAATTGTTGATTCTTATCATTAATTGGGAGATTTTAGATGACTGGCATGTCTATCACCTCAAGATTAGGTGACAAGTATGTACGCCACTTAAAAGTTTGATGACAAACATGTATATCACCTAAAAAATATACCCCCGTATACATCACATGTGACTCATATATATGTCACCTATATGGTAAACTCCCATTAGAAAATAGGTGATTCAAATGTATGTCACTTATTGAGTGTAACCCTTTAAAGATGATAAAATGCATGGCATCTATGTTACACAAGATTATACAGTCTATAGGTGATTTACATACATATCACCTTAAGTATGTAACCCTTTTAAGAATATTAAAATGTATGTCATCTATTTTACACATGTCTATACAAGTTATAAGTGATGTACACACATGTCACGTAAAATATGTAACCTTTTACATGAATGTCACCTATACCATGTATTTTGGTAGTGAGTCGTGCATGACCCATAGCCTGAGTGTTGCGGGAATGCCCAGATCTCGATGGTCCTCTATGCCACTTAGTACCTGGTACACACCCAAGAGAGTGCATTAGATAATATTCTAATAGTATCATTGCTCCTGGATGATGATGAGCACGTCCCTAATGTCGTCGGTGTAGGCACGTCCTTGTGGTGGGATATGATCAGGCTGAATTAAAGAATCCCTTAGAAAAGAAATGATGCCATGCACTAATGTAAATGAGAGGTATCATGCTATACATCCAAGTAGATATGATCATGCATACCATTTTGGGATACCATTTTCAAAATGGGTTTACACTACAACTACAAAACATATTTTTAGAAAGTTGCATACAATATTAACAACTAATGAACTTTTAAACTCATAAAATAAGTTCAATTGTAATATTATGCTTATTCTGGTTATTCAATTATGTTAATATATGTCTCAAGTGTGAGAACCCAAACAAAAAAACAAAAAGCAACATTGACAGTGCACATGTGTACATAATAATATAAATAGAAACACAAATGTGTACGAGACTATACACAACAATACACATACCAACACATGTATACTACACACAACAATACACATGGAAGTGTACATGTGTATAAAGATATGTACAATAGTACACATATCAACATACATGTGTACAACACTATGCAGAATAGTATGCATGCCATCACACATGTGTACACCAATACACATGGTAGTCCATGTGTATAGAAATCAACACAAGACAATACATATGTGTACACAGTAGTAAATATTGAAATACATGTACAAAATGTATACAACATTACGCATGAAAATACACTTGGTAATACACATGCAAACACACATGTATACAACAATACACTTGGTAGTTCACATGTATAAATAATCATTCATGTGGAGGTATACATGTGTTCACAACCGTTCACATGCCAATACACATGTGTACACATCAATACATTTTCTAGTACACATGTGTACACAATAGTTAATTTGACAGTACAAATGTGTATACCCATGTACACATGTGGACATTGTGTACACATGCATACCCAACAGTACACATTGCAATAAACATGTGTACATGAGTGTACACAACGGTAAACATGGCAGTACACATTGCAATGCACATGTGTATAAGATTATTCAAAATAGTCACATGACAACACACATATATACAATGGTACATGTGGAAGTACACATGTGTACACAATAACAGACATGGCAGTATACCTATGTACATAAAAATACACATTCAAGTACACATGTGTATAAGACTGTATACAACAATATGCATGCCAACACATATGAACAAAACAAAATGGGTTGGCAGCATAGTGTACACATGTATATTGCCAACACATATGTACTTACTTAAGGCTCTAGTTAAGGGAGAAAGGCAGTTGGGCGTGTAGAAAAGAGAGGAGGATAGGCTGAAGAAACTAAATGGGTATGAGAGAAGGAGAAAGAATATCTAGAACAAAGTGGGTTGTGTTTGTTTAGGAATATGTGGAATAGAAATCATGCAGTGAAGAGGATAACATGTTTTTTATTAAGATCTTGGGGCTAATAATTTTTTGTTCCCACTCGGTTAGATAATACGTTGGAAATAAAATAGGTAATAATTTCAGCATTGCTTTACAAAATTTTAAATAAAGTGATGTAAAGATGGATTTGTTGTAAGTCAGTTGATAAGTATGAGACACATATTTACCACTAATAGGCCAATATTCACTACTAATACTGTGACGTCCCCATATTTTCTAAAACTCAGTCTGATCTATGACATCCAAATTGAAACCTCACCTCAGTGAGAATCCCAATTTAAGTACCCCACACTAGTCTAAGAAGAAGAAAATCAGTGGAAGTCAGAAGGAAACAATAGTAACACAAGCACATGAACAATAATAAAACCATACAACACATGTTAACCATTCAACATATAATTACAACATGAATTGTTACAACATTTGATATTGCACATTGAATATTAAACTTTTACATATACATGTACTACCACTAAAAACAAGATCATAAGACAACAAGTCCACCTATACTTCAACTCGCCACACAACTCACAACTATTCATGTTCTTCAAGATCATATGTCCACAACCTAAACAAAGGATTACATGTGGTACACATCAGCACAATATTCAAAAATATTATATGGAGTATGCCTACTTGTATTTTTATATACCTCTCCTTAGTAAGACTTGGCAATAAGATAAAACTAGAACTTGGCAGTATTAAACAAATATAAGAAAAATCATATACTTGCACAAAGATATCTTTATTAACAAAAGAGAACACATATTTTAGGATCATTTTCCATTATATGCTCGTGCATCTGGCTACTAATGGGATAGATGCATTCATGCCTTATGATCTTCTTACCAAAGAGATAGATCATTGCACATGTGATCTATTTACCAAAGAGATAGATCACTCACTAGCAATATTATTCTTACCAAAGAGATATAGTGCATTCACATAATGGAATATATATATTATCTGTCATGTTTTCATAACAATATGTATGGAAAAGCAAGTAAGATAACATACAAGAACAATCATTTCATCCAATACCATATGCCAAGTATTTTAGTACACATATAATATAAGTATACTGCATAATAAGCCAAGTAAGAAGTAAGGGCATACCTTGAACAAGAGACAATCTACACCACATATTCCTCATGTCAACATTATCCTTGGTCAACCATGATTAAGACAAGATCACATATCACCATTAGATTCTCATCATCTTAACCCTATTGATGTTCATTAGGTTTTAACTTTGTTCATTAAGCTATTCCCATCTTTATTTCTTGTCTTACTCTTCTTATTATCTAGGATTATGTTACTGATGTTGTATACCATATTATAATCAATTGCATGAACATTAGTTTTCGTATCATTGTTTTCATGTATTAACCCAAGATTATATACATTAATTCAATTAGGGTTTTCTCATTATTAAAGGATCATAAAACATGTAACCTTATTTATAAGCATAACTATGATCTCATAATTATATATTAGCTTCCAGTTTCTGATATGAGCTTACTCTGTAATTTCTAGGGTTTCTTGAGCATTTTTGTAATTATTGCACATTAATTAGGGCTATTACCTCTAATTATATATATTGAGAAAATTACATGATTTCCTGCATCAACATCACCATCACCGACCTTAAATGGATTATAATCTTGAATATGGATTTACTGACATTTTATCACAATTTTAGGCCATCGTTTGATATTTATTATCCATGAAATAAGAATTTTACAACATACATGATATCACTAAGATTAGTGAATCAAAAGCCTGCTATTATGCTTTCCTATTGTTGTACACATTTTTCTAAGAATTTTGGTAGTTTTTTTGTAATTTTTTTATAACAAGACTAATTACTGTGATTTATGAAAGATTTAGAAGATTATTACCTTTTAGTCCAATTAGAATTTTCCACGTGGACTTCAAGGGGGTGCAAGTTCTCTACCTGAGATGGATGATTCCCATCAATGTGTGTGGCTCACCTACTAACTTAAGATTTGACCAAATGGTTCACTAACCTCTGAACCCGGTCCACGGCCTCCTCTCTCTTTGTCCTTCTCCTCGAACATGCCGATCTCCAAGCGTTCCCAGTTCTGTGCCACCATAGATCCCAGACTCGACGAGGATCAAGTAATACCACTTCCTCCTCTCTGGTTAAAAATGATGCCTAAAGGTTCCATTATCCCTTCTGTGTGCCTCTAGCCAGCAGGGCTAGACCAGGATAATTACGACCCACAAAGCTGTGAACTCACCCACACCAACTGTAGTCATGATGACAGAGAAGATTAAAAGAAGCCTCATCAAGTCCTCCAAACATCTGAACCATCCAAAAGCTTCACTAAATCTCAAAAACTTGACTTAAAATGTCTATAGTTGTCCCTGAGTCCATCATCAATCTCGACAAAGTCCACCTCGTAGACCATGGAAACCACCACAATATCTCACTAGAACAACATGCTTCAACTCCCCTCAATACAATCTTTCTTTTCCTCTGCTAATATTACACCCAAGCTTCCCATATCTCCATCTCATACCTACATCCATCTACTATAAAAAGGGGTGGAGAGATACCAGGGAAGGAGGTTCATTCTCCCTCTGGTGGTACCCAAAAGTACTGATGCCTAGGTTAAAATTGATTAGAAAGATGATACAAATCCATGTACTCGATTACTCCTCCCCATCACCCCAAGATCTTGACGAGTGGTGGTAAGAAAAACCATGGCAACAACTTCTCCATAGCCTTGATCTAACTGCAAGGAAGGAGACAACTCATGAATCATTGATCTCCCATCCAAGGGTCTGGATCTCTCTTAACTTAAACTCAATCTGTGACATCTCCTTCTCATAGGACATAACCACTGGATTAAAAATCTAGGGATAGGATCTGGCCATGTAGACCCAACCAAAACCAAAGGGCGTGTGACACATTATGAAATCCAAACATAGCTCTATAATTCCTAAAAACACACATTATTTCAACATCTTCAAACCTAAATAACTTCCTTTAGAAGCATCAAAATCTAATGAAACTTTGAACATAGCTTTATCACAACTCAAGATACATTTCACTAAAATTTGGTGCCAAAAAGTCAATGCTTGACTAGTCATATAAATACTTAAAAAGGCATAAACTTAAGGATCGTAATCATGATATCAGTATCATTTGGCATCCAAACTTTAGCATGACACTTGTAACTCTCAAGGTAACTCAACATTCAACAATTCAATTATGTCATTAAATATTCAGGGATTCCAAAAGTTTAGTCTACTACATCCTATACACCTTCAAAGAAATTTCATCCTAAAAATTAAGCCAGAAATCAAGTCTATCACATCATATACATCTTCAAAGAAAATTTTGTCCTCTAAATTAAACCATTTCTTACTCCATGAAAACCCAAAAAGTCTATATCCAAATGTAGGGCACCTACCTTTATGCAACATACAAAAAGAAGCTCTAAAACTATGTCTATACCTTCTAGTAGATTTTAAAACATCTAGGGTGAACCACCCACCATATAACAAAGCACTTCTAAGAGATTTAAAAAGCATTTAAGGTGAAACCGTCAACATATAACATGATGTAGATGTTTAGGCTATGTCACATTTCCATTTAGGATTTTTGTACTAATTTCACCCAAGAATAAGATTCAAACAATAGATTATACATGAAATTTTTAACATTTTAGTATTTACATCCTCATTTTATCCAAACATATGGTTCTAACATTATGTCCTCATTTCATGAAGAATTCTTTATAATTAACTCAATTTTATCCACATAAATCATAACAAGGTGCTGACGTGTACCACATGTAGTCCTTTGTTTAGGTTGTGGACATATGATCTTGAAGAACATGGATAGTTATAAGTTGTGTGGTGAGCTGATATACATGTGGACCTACACATAGCTATCTTTAATTATACCTCTTTTGAGATCTTGGCAATGAGATAAAACTAATACTTGGTAGTTATAAAGAAATATAAGAAAAAGCATATACTTGCACAAAGATGTTGTTAACAAAAGAAAACACATATTTTAAGCTCATTTTCCATTACATGTAAAGTTGATCAATCACATGCATTATTCTACCAAAGAGAGTTTTTGCTCACATGTACTATTCTGCCAAAGAGATTTAGTACTTTCATCAATGAACTTATTCTACCGAAGAGATATAGTGCTATCATATAATGGATTAGATGTCTTATGTTTCATGTGTTCATAGCCATATAAGTATAGAAAATCAAACAAGATATTATATATGAACAATCATTTCATCCAATATCACATGCCAAGTGTTTTACTACACATATAACACAAGCATATTATATAATAAGCAAAGTAAGAGGTATGTAATACCTTGATCAAGAGACATTCCAACCCATAATCCTGATGTCATCTATATCTTTGTTAAACCTGATTAAGACAAGATCATATACTATGATTAGATTCTCCATTACTTTATACCTCGTCTAAACCCTAATTATGTCCATTGTAGGGTTTAGCTTGGTCATTATGATATCTCATCATTACTTGTCTTGTCATTGTGTAATTATCTTACTCATGTCAGATTCCATATTGTGGTGCATCATATGAACATTAGTTTTTTGTATCATTGTTTGCATGTAGTAACCCTAGATTAGTTAAATTATTTCAATTAGAGTTTTGTCATCATTATAGGATCCTTAAATGTGTAACTTTATTTGTATGCATAATTATGATCTAATAATTATATCTTAGATTCCAATTATTGATATAAGCTTATCTAACATTTTCAGGGTTTCTTGAGCATCTTTGCAATTATTTCATGTTAATAAGGGTTATTAGCCCTAATTAGCCATATGGAGAAAATTATATGATTTCTGATTAAAACATCACCATATATGACATTATATGGATTATATATCACATATAATAGTTTTTGAAGCATTCTCATAATTTTGGGCCATCGTTTGATATTTATTACACATGATATAAGAATTTTACATCTCACTTAATATACAAGTTATCTAAGCATAAAAAGACCGATATGATGGTTCCATGTGGTTCTACTCATGTTTATGAGAATTTTGGTATATTATTTACATTTTTTGGTAAACGTGCTAATTTCTACAGATTATTAAAGTTCTGAGCATTTATAAATGTCTTACATTTAGTGGCAAATCTGGATCTGTAACGTGGCCCGTCTAAGGGACTCGACAGCCTGGTTCATCAATGAGTCGCCTAGTTCAGGGCTCTCTATCTCTTGCGATCGTGTTCTCACACAACAACGCTCGCGAAGAGCATATCTTTGATCTTGCATGACTCGGCCTCCATTGTGTGACCATAGCTCTGACGTGGAATAGGTGTTTCTATCCTCCTCCTCGGCCCCTAATGATGTTGCCTTCCACTACACCTATGCATTCCAGCCTCCCACGGCCACTCACACTTCTACCCGATGCTCCTCCTCGTGAGCTCAAGGAGGTCGCCGCCTCTGGTTTCTGCCATGGTGCAACCATAAGGGGAAAAACACCCCTGAGCACTGATTCTTCAAAAAACAACACCAGGAAGCATCTCTAGACCTCCAAGAATTTGACAACACTTGAAGCGCCTAGTGGGATGCACTCCACGCTACTCCCCGAACTCCACATTCTTCTCTAGTGAACTGAAGTTCGTCCTCTATGAACACCACCACGGAGGTCCCCAAATAGCATGGGGAATCAACTTCCCTAACACCAGGTCTGATTTCCCCAACTAAGATCCCTTTGGTGGACTCTCTTTCTTCATATCCGACCTAGTGGTGCTGTTCATAATTATTTCTCCTGTAGCACAGTCGACCTCTGTGTGACTTAATGGGCTATTCTCCTTATAGGATGGGGCTGAGCTCCCCAGGTTGGGCTCGACGTTAGCCTTAAGAGTCTCCTGGGTTACCAAAATATTCAGCCTCTATCCATGACCTGCTCACTGCAATGGAGAAGCAGCTGAGGGATGGGGCTCTTTCTCTCTCATTTCTCACCCTCTACTCTCAAGTCAGGTGCTAATATATTTGTCTCAACAAGATGAGACCAAATGCCTGTTTATCTTCCCCCCCTCACACCATGATCTTGATGAGTGATGATGGGGAAACACTGCCTCTGGTTTCCCCCACGATCTCCAGTTCGTTTGCAGGTAGAGGATGACAGTTGGGTCGTCTGATCTTCATCCAAGGGCTCAGCAAAACTCCTTCACAAGGTCAATTTGTGGCTCTCCCTTCTCAAAGGACAGCCAATGAATAAAAGATCTAGGCCTAGAAATGTCCACACAACCCAGTCTAAGATCCATTGGCGTGACACAATCCAACTTTGGTTTAATAAACACCAAAGATGCACATTATTTCCCAATTTTAAAACCTTAATAACTTCCTCTAAAATACTCCAATTGCCATAAAATTTTAACCATAACTTTAATACCACTCATGCTACATTGTACTAAAATTTAATGACAAAACTCATCTATTTTATCATCCAATTAAATACTCCAAAAAGGAATGAACTTAAGGATCTTAATCATGATATCAACATCAATCAACACTCAAGCTTTACCAAAACACTTGGAACTCTCAAGATAACTCAGCATATGAATTCCTATATGTTAGATATTAAAGATTTCAAAAGAGCACTGTATCACATCCTACACTTCTTAAAAGAAAATTTGTCCTTGAAATTAAGCTAAAATCCAGTGCTTCATCATATACATCTTAAAAGAAATTTTATCCTCAAAATTTAAATCATCCTACGATTTCAAGAAAAAGCCAAAAGTTTCTCATCTACATGTTAAGCACTTCTCTAGGTGCAACTGTCCACAAACAAAGCTTTAGAACGATATCCAAACCACAACTAGGAAGTTTTAAAACATCTACAGTGAAACACACCCTTCATATAAAGTTAAAAGAAAGGTTTAAAAACTATGGTTGCATCATGGAATGTTTCATATCTTAGGATTACATCTTTATCTTTACCCAAGCATTAGGGTTACCACATCATATTACCATATTTTAAAGCAATTAACTAAAGTTAGCTCATTATATCAAGGTGTCATCAACATTTTATTCATCTAATTGTTAGAACATGTTCAACATTAACATATGCCTTTTAGGAGGGATTTAACTATAGTTAACCCACTTTATCCATCTAGATCATATCAAGGTTTCATAATCGTTACTTTGTGCTAACTATCAAACTATATTTTTCATATTTATTAAGCACTAAGGTTAACACCTCATGTAACAAGTTTCATTCATATGATCTTATTTCATTGAACATTATAAATAGCAACATTTACTGGTGACTTCATCACAAGATTAACCAACAATATCACATTATGATCATTATTTATGTATATGGTTAACCATTTCTATATTTCCTTCATTTCATGTCCATGTATCACGTCTTGAGATTAAATCACATTCTTATATATGTTATATCATGGTTATTCTAAACAAACTTATACAAGTGGCTTGCCAAACATATATCAAAACTTTATCTAGTCCAATTGAGGTTCTCCTAACCCTTATTATGAGGGCATTGCCATGTTCAATCTCTCTGAGATAACTCAACTCTATGAGTATCTCATATGCATACACTTTATCTTTCCTCTGTTAGTCTAGGGTTCTCAGATACCTCATTGGCACTAGTGATAGCCTTACAATCTCTAGCCACATATGCACAAACCAACACATGACATGACATTCTCGTTTTAGGTGCCTACCCAAGAGACATGCTATATCTCATCTCTCTCTTACAGGTACACCACTAGAATCCTACATAGGAACCACCAACCTGAGCATGAGGCTTCATAGAAACCAACACATATACCTCCTCCAAGGTCTTGGGACTCTCTCTCCCTCACTTATATGGTAGGTTCTTATATTTCCTTATTCACTTATTCATATATAACCAACCTCTCTCTAACTCTAGGGTGTGGTCCTCCCAAGTACATCTAGGGTTCAACAGGTCTATAGGAATGTTGCATAATGTGACTCAACTCAATCACTTAGGAGTATTCTATTTTAGGACATATTATAACACAATTTTCTCATGTTTCTCATATCTTGGAGTTTAGGTTCTCTAACCTTCTCCCAATAGGTCGCACTCTCTCTAGAGTTAACCCTGAAACTGATCCTAACACTAGAGGTCCTCCTTTGTGAAAGAGTTTGAGGCTCATGCTGACTCACATCCTTATCTTATCTTAGCTTATCTTAATATAGGAAAGCACACATACTTGTATCATCACAACTTATCTCAAATCCTCAAAACGGGACCTTAATCCTTAAAGAAAATATATATTATCATAAACCATCTTTTATAATCTATATAAGACTTACATCATATCATCAAATTATATTTCATCTATTCCATGTATCACATATTGTAACAAAGGCTCTAGACATCTAATCTAGAACTACACTCTCTTCTACACTGATGGCATTCACTTTCACTTAGGTTGCATGACCACCTCCTACTCGTACATGTGTGGGGACACATTTTTATAATACTCACATATGTAATAAAATATTATATAGTTTTTCTCCGAGAAAACATGTGTCAGAGAAAACTACCGATGTTTCATCCAATTGGAATCAAAAACCAAATCCACAAAATGAGTGTCCCACACATAGTAGAGAGTCTAGTGTCATGTCACCTATTGAAAAGAGTGAGAACAAAGTGTTGACTAGTGTAGCTACCCTAGACAACGAGCTCTATATGTCTAGGATTTCTCCTCCATTAACTCACATCATTTCCAAACAATGCAACGTCCCATACCACTGCACTATAAGGAAAGAATGACATATAAGGACTTTCTATACAACAAGCACATTCTAGACCTAGTTCTCAGACATCTAGATTCCAACCTAGAGGCTAAGTCAGATCTAGTTTCTAATAGACAACTAATGTAACCCTAAAGATCTTTAAGGTTCAAGGTTTTCATTAGTTTGAGTTGCATAATTAGAAAATGTCAGGCTTTTCTATGTTCATGCTCTGATACCACCTATGACCTCACCAGATTTTCTAAAACTTAATTTGATGTGTGGCATCCAAATTGAAACCTCACTTCACTGATAATCCCAATTAAAACACCCCACACTAGGTTAAGAAGAAGAGAATCATTGGAAATCATAAGGAAAACAACAATAGCACATGCACATTAACAATAATAAAACCATACAAAAATGTTCACCATTCAACATATAATTACATAATGAATTGTTACAACATTTGATATTACATATTGAACAACAAACTTCTACATATAAATGTACTGCCACTAAACAACATGATCTTAAGACAACATATCCACCTTTACATCAGCTCACCACACAACTCTCAACTATCCTGGTTCTTCAAAATCATATGTCCACAACCTAAACAAAAGATTACAAGTGGTACATGTCAGCACAATATTCAAAATATTTTATTGAGTACGCCGTACCTATGACTTAGCTTATTTTACAATATTCTTGTGTTATATGTGTAGAAAAAAACTTGGCATATGATATTGGATGAAATGATTGTTTTTGTATGATATCTAGTTTTATTTTCCATACTTATATGGTTATGAACACATGCAACATAAGATGTCTGATCCATTATATGATAGAACTAAATCTCTTTGGTTGAATAAGTGCATTGATGAAAGTACTAAATCTCTTTGGCAGAATAGTACATGTGAGCAATAAATCTCTTTGGCAGAATAGTGCATTCATGAAAGCACTAAATCTCTTTGGCAGAATAGTACATGTGATCACTAAATCTCTATGATAGAATAGTGCATATGATTGATCAACTTTACATATAATGGAAAATGAGCTTAAAATATGTGTTCTCTTTTGTTAATGAACATCTTTGTGCAAGTATATGCTTTTTCTTATATTTCATTATAATTGCCAAGTATTAGTTTTTATCTTATTAGCAAGATATGAAAAGAGGTATAATTAAATACACATAGGCGTACTCAATACAATATTCTTGAATATTGTGCTGACATGTACCACATGTAATCTTTTGTTTAGGTTGTGGACATATGATCTTAAAGAACCAAGATAGTTTAGAGTTGCATGGCAAGCTAATGCACAGTTGGACGTGTTGTCTTAAGATCTTGTTGTTTAGTGGTAGTACATGTATATGTAGAAGTTTTTTGTTCAATATGTAATATCAAATGTTGTAACAATTCATTATTTAATTATATGTTGAATGGTGAACATTTGTTGTATGGTTTTATTATTGTTCATTTGCATGTGCTACTATTGTTTTCCTTATGATTTCCTCTGATTTTCTTCTTCTTAGCCTATAGTGGGGTGTTTAAATTGGGTTTCTCGCTGAGGACATGTTTCAATTTGGACACCACACATCAGATTAAGTTTTCAAAAATTTGAGGATGTCACAAAAAATGTCATGCTTTGCTACTGTCCATGCTCTGCTACCACGTGTGGCATCCCCAGATTTTCTAAAACTCAATCTGATGTGTGACATCCAAATTC
This sequence comes from Alisma plantago-aquatica, assembly GCA_963693085.1. Lineage (NCBI taxonomy): Eukaryota > Viridiplantae > Streptophyta > Magnoliopsida > Alismatales > Alismataceae > Alisma > Alisma plantago-aquatica. The sequence goes on from OY856411.1 coordinate 895,256,947, forward strand.
AAACCTCACCTTAGCGAGAATCCCAATTTAAACACCCCACACTAGGCTAAGAAGAAGAAAATCAGAGGAAGTTAGAAGGAAACAACAATAGCAAATTGTCATGAACAATAATAAAATCATACAACATATGTTCACCATTCAACATATGATTACAACATGAATTGTTACAACATTTTATATTACACATTGAATAGTAAACTTTTACATATACGTGTACTACCACTAAACAACATGATATTAAGACAACATGTCCACTTGTACATCAACTCACCACACAACTCATAACTATCTAGGTTCTTAAAGATCATATGTTTACAACCTAAACAAAGGATTACATGTGATACTCATCAGCATAATATTCAAGAATATTCTACTGAGTACACCTACGTGTATTTTTATGTACCTCTCATTACTAAGACATGGAAATAAGATAAAACTATAACTTGGCAGTAATAAACAATATAAGAAAAAGCATATACTTTCACAAAGATATCTTTATTGACAAAAGAGACACATATTTTGGCTCATTTTCCATTATATGCTCATGCATTTGCCTACCAATGAGATAGATGCATTTAGGCCTTATGATCTACATACCAAAGAGATATATAATTGTGCACGTGATACGCTTACCAAGAGATAGATTACTCACTAGCACTATGCTTACCGAAGGGATATAGTTCTTTCATATAATGGAACAAATATATTATATTTCATGTGTTAATAACCATATGTATGGAAAATCAAGAAAGATAACATACAAGAACAATCATTTCATCCAATACCATATGCCAAGTATTTTGCTACACATATAATACAAGCATACTACATCATAAGACATGCAAGAGATAAGGGCGTACCTTGAATAAGAGACAATCTAAACCACATATTCTTCATGTCAACTATATCCTTGGTCAACCCTGATTAAGACAAGATCACATATCACCATCATGTTCTCATCATCTTAACCCTATTTATGTTCATTAGGGTTTGAATTAGTTCGTTAAGCTATTCCCATCATTATTTCTTGTCTTACTCTTCTTGTTATCTGGGATTGATGTTACTGATGTTGTATACTAGATTATAATCAGTTGCATGAACATTAGTTTTCATATCGTTGTTTACACGTATTAACCCTAGATTATATTCATTAATTCAATTAGGATTTTCTCATCATTAAAGGATCCTTAAACATATAACCTTATTTATATTCATAATTATGATATCATAATTATATATTAGCTTCTAGTTACTGATATGAGATTACTCTATAATTTCCAGGGTTTCTTGAGCATCTTTGTAATTATTGCACTTTAATTAGGGTTATTAGTCACAATTAGCCATATTGAGAAAATTACATGATTTCATGCATCAACAACATAATCACTATCCTTAATTGGATTATAAACATGAATATGGATTTATTGACATTTTATCATAATTTTAGGCCATCGTTTGATATTTATTATCCATGAAATAACCATTTTACAACTTATAAGATATAAGTGAGATTAGTGCATCAAAAGCCTGAAATTATGCTTTCATGTTGTTCTACACATTCTTTTGAGAATTTCAGTAGTTTGTTTGTAATTTTCTTGTATCCAGACTAATTACTGTGATTTATGAATGATTATTATTACCCTTTAGGCCAATTAGAAGTCGCCACGTGCACTTTAAGGGGGCATGACTTCTCTACCTAAGCTGGATGATTCCCTTCGATGTGTGTGGCTTTCCTATTGACTCAGGATTTGACCAGATGGTTCACTAACCTCTAAACTCGATCCACGACCTCCTCTCTTTTTGTCGTTCTCCTCAAACTTGTCGATCTCTGTGTGTTCCCATTTGTGCTCTGCCACAGAGCCCAGCCTTGGCGAGTGATCAAGTGAACTGCTTCCTCCTCTCTGGTTGAAAATGATGCCCAAAGGTTCCATTATCCCTTCTGTGCGCCTCTCGCCAGTATGGGTAGACCAGGGAGATTATGACCCAACGAGCTATGAGCTTGTCGGTACCAACCATAGCTGTGACGACGAAGAAGAGTAAAAGAAGCCTCATCAAGTCCCCCAAACATTTGAAGAATCCAAAAGCTTCACTAAACCTCATTCAACTTCCTGAGATGCTAAACAACATGACTTAAAACGTCTACATTTGTCCCCGAGTCCACCTTCAACGCCAGAAAAGTCCACCTCGTAGACCATGGAAACCACCACGATATATCACTGGAATACCATGCTTCAACTCCCCTCAACTCGGCCTTTCTTTTCCTCTTCTAAGATTACACCCAATCTTCCCATATCTCCATCCCATACTTACGGCCATCTACTTTAAAAAGGGGTGGACAGATACCAGGGACGGGAGGTTCATTCTCCCTCTGGTGGCGCCCAAAATTACTAATGTCTGGGTCTAAATTGATAAAAAAGAAGATATGAATCCAATTTACTAGGTTACTCCTCACCATCTCCCCATGATCTTGATGAGTGGTGGTAAGGAAAACCATGGCAACAACTACTCCATAGCCTTGATCTAACTGCAAGGAAGGAGACAACTCACGAATCGATGATCTCCCATCCAAGGGTCTGGATCTCTCTCAACTTAACTCAATCTATGGAATCTCCTTCTCATAAGACACAACCACTAGATTAGAGATCTAGGGATAGGATTTGGGTATGTAGAACAAGCCCAAAACCAAAGGGCGTGTGTCACATCAAGAAATCCAAACATAGCTATATAATTCCTCAAAAATGCACATTATTTCAACATCTTCAAACCTAAATAACTTCCTCTAGGCACATCAAAATCTAATGAATCTTTGACCATAGTTTTAACACAACTCAATCTACATTGTACTAAAATTTGGCGTCAAAAACTCACTACTTGACCAATCAAATAAATACTTCAAAAGGCTTTAACTTAAGGATCTTAATCATGATATCCATATCATTTTGCATCCAAACTTTAGCAAGACAGTTGTAACTCTCATGGTAACTCAACATTCACGAATTTACTTATGTTATTAATTATTTAGGGATTCCAAAAGTTCAGTCTATCCCATCCTATACACCTTAAAAGAAAAATTTTCCTCCAAATTAAGCCGTAAATAAAATCTCACATCATATACATCCTAAAAGAAAATTTTGTCCTCAAAATAAAACCATTTCTTAGTCCCTTGAAAAACAAAAAGTCTATATCCACATGTAGGGCACCTCCCTATGTGCAACATAAAAAATGAAGCTTTAAAACTATATCTATACCTTCTAAGAGATTTTTAAACATCTAGGGTGAACCAATCACCATATAACAAAGAACTTCTAAGATATTTGAAAAGAATTTAAGGTGAACCCTTCAACATATAACAAGATGTAGATGTTTAGGTTGTGCCACATTTCCAATTAGGATTTTTATACTAATTTCACCCATGCATAAGATTCAAATAATAGATTATACATAACATTTTTCACATTTTAAGATTTACATCCTCGTTTTATCCAATATCTGGTTCTAACATTATGTCCTCATTTTAGGAAGAGGTATTTATTATTAACTCAATTTTATCCACATAGATCATAACAAGGTGCTGTCATCATTATATTGTGCAAAATATTTAGACTATATTCAACATTTTCGTAAATCACTAACATTGTCATTGTTTGTCATATATCATTACAATGATCTCATTTCACTTTAATATTAAGTTACAAGTTTATTAGTGAATTCATCACTAGATTCACCAATAATATTATGTCATCACTATTCATGTAACACATATCATTAGTGTCATCTCATTGTGCTTTCTCATATTAGGTTGTAAACTCTATTAAAGATTCATCGTGAGATTGGCCACCTATTCATATTATCATCATTATTCATCTATATAGTTAACCATTTATACATTGATATCTATTAAACCGTTTCCATATTTCCTTAATGTCATCTCCATATGTCAAATCTCAAGATTAGATTGTGTTCTTATCTATGCTATATCGTGGTTGTACTAAACCAACTTATATGAGTGGATCCTCATATATCAAAACTTCATCTAGTCCAATTGAGGTTCTCTTGACCCATATCATGAGGGTAGTGCCATGCTCAGTCTCTTTGAGCAAACTCAACCCTATGAGTATCCCATATGCATATACTTTATCTTTCCTCTCTTAGTCTAGGGTTCTCAAATTACCTCATTGGTACTAGTGATGGCCTTACAAGCTCTAGCCACATAAGCACAAACCAAAACATGCTATGACATTATTTTCATAGATAATCTACCCATGAACATGCTTACCTAAATCTCTCTGATACTGATCCACTAGATTCCTACAAGGAACAACCAACTCGAGCATGAGGCTTTATAGAAACTAACATAGTTACCTCCTCTAGGGTATTGGGACTCTCTCCCTCACACTGATGGTATGTTCTCGTATTCATATCTAGATATGCATATACATATATACCAACCTCTCTCTGACTCTAGGGTTTGGTCTTCCCAAGGACATCTAGGGTTCAACCAAGAAATATGAAACATGCATAAAGCAACTCATCTCAATCACTCAGGAGTATTCTAATTTAGGACATATCATAACACATATTTTTCATAATTCTCATATCTTGGAGTTTAGGCTCTCTGACCTTCTCCCTATGGGTCTCACTCTCTGTGGAGTTAACCCTATAACTGATCCTAACACTAGAGGTCATCCTTTTAAAAGAAATTGAGGTTCATGTTGATTCACAACCTTATCTTAACTTTTCCTATCTTAACTTAGAAAATCGCACATGCTTTCATCATCAAAACTTATCTCAAATCCTCAAAACTGAACCTTAATCCTTAAATACAACATTGATCATCATAAAATATCGTATATCATCTATATAAGACTTACATCCCATCTTCAAAACTTATTCATCTATTCCATCTATCATATATTTTGACCAGGCTCTAGACATCTAATCTAGAACTACTCTCTCTTCGAGACTGATGTCATTCACTTTCACTTAGGTTGCATAACCATCTCCTACTCGTACATTTGTGGGGACACATATCTGTAATAATTACATATATAATAAAATATTATATAGTTTTTCTCCGTTAAAACAAATGTAAGAGAAAACTATCGAGTTTCGATCCGATCAGAATCAAAAAAGAAATCCACAAAATGAGTGTCCCACGCATAGTAGAGAGTCTAGTATCATGTAACCTAATGAAAGGGGTGAGAACAAAGTGTAGACTAGTGTAGCTACCCTAGACAACAAGCACTTTATGTCTAGGATTTTTCTTCCCATGATGTACGTCATTTCCAAATAATGCAATGTCCCATACTGTTGCACGATAAGGAAAGAATGACACCTAAGGACCTACTATACAACAAGCACCGGTCTAGACCTAGTTCTCGGACATCTACGTGCTACCCTAGATGCTAGGTCAGATCTAGTCTCTAAAAGATGACTAATCTAACCCTAATAGATTTGTTTTAAGTTGAAGGTTCTTTAATTTGAGTTGCATGACACGCTTTTTCCGTGCGTAAAATGCAAGTGTACGCGACAATGTAGTATAGGCCTTTGTGAGGCCCGAGTCGAACTCAGGGACACTGAACTATCGGTAGACTACTACTAACTGGTTGTGATCAGCTAAACCGATTAAAAGAGTTTGAGAGTTGTTTAAAAAGAAAAATAAAAATAAAAGAAAACAAAGAAATCAATTAAAGGTTTAATTTAATCAATTCAGGTGAAGATCTTTAGGATTGCGGTTTCACCGCGGGTTTCCATTGTATGAATTTCTATATAGTAATTCAGGTTCATCTCTCAATCCGGGTAGTGGCCTGTAGTCAGAATTGTCTACTGTCGTAGTACAATTCACTAGGTTGGTTCCACCGTCGTAGTAACCTATACCCTAAACTAGGTGCATTAATATCGACCTCTGGGTTTCCACCATTAATCTTACATCACCTTGTTCAAGGGATTTGTTAATGAATGTGAATTTCGTCTCTTTTCAACTGTTAATTCTTCTTTCAAAGTAATTAAAGGCATTAGATTATTATTATGGTGATCAAGCATAACAATATAATTGAGAAAACTAATTCATACCACGGAAGTAAGAGATTAATGATGAATTACTATGATAAAAATGTCATACAATGCTTCCCCGGGCTACTCCCGGTCCTAAAGACAGGGGATTAGCCCCGCATGTTCATCTCAGAGAAAAACATGGTAGAGAAAAGGGAAAACATGGAGAAAAACGTGATTAAGTACTGAAAACCCCTGAACGGAGAAGATCCAAGTGTTCCTTGGCGTGGAATTCGCGATCTACAGCCTTTCGGCGGTGGAAAACATCTTCTTCGGCCTCCGGAATGGCTGGGGCGTGCTTCTAGGCTCCGTTCTTCTTTCCACACCTTCTCCAGACGTGTGCAGCGGCTAATGACGTGATAGATTGCTCCTGGCTGCCGTCATTAGGTATAATCACCAAGTTAGGTCGCCAAATTATCACAGTCATCAGATTTAGATCGATCTAAAACAAACTTGTATCTGACGATGTCGATACCATCGATGTGGGTCGATGGTATCGACCTTGCACAATATCAGCAAGTCTTCTTTCTCTTCGTTGTTGCGCTTGATGCTGACTCGATACCATCGACAAGGGTCGATGGTATCGACCACCCTAAGGCATCAGTTTTATCCTTTTCTGTCTTTGTAGCTCCTCTTGTCGATAGTATCGACTTCTTGTTCGATACTATCGACTATCTTCTCACCAGCAACCTGATGGTATATCGATATCATCGACACTCCTGTCGATAGTATCGACACTATGATGCTCCTTGCGGCTGGCAACCTGTGGTCGTGTCGATGGTATCGACCACTGTCGATGATATCAACAGCAGCAGATATGCGTTTTTCCTGAAATTGCAACACAAAACCACATAAGCCGAAATAAAACATATTATTGTAATCATTTATGCTCAAAATACTAAAATAAGGGAGATTTGACTCTGAGAAAGATCATAGACCACAGTAAATGAATTATGCAATATTAACCACCAAAATGACCCTAAAAATGCATAAAACACAAGTAAAATATGTCTATAAATGTGATCAAAATCATCGCATCAAACTCCCCTAAGCTTAAACATTGCTCGCCCTCGAGCAACAAAACATTAGAATAGAATTGTGAGGGTCAACTAAAGAACAAATCATCACAACAAACATCACCATATGATCCCCACCGGACATTCACATTTCGGCCCTCACTAACCACGAAATGATAATTACCCTAAAGGCGACAGTAATCATCCATAAAAGAAATCTACCTCAAAATTGATGAACACTATCATATAAGGCAGTTAACTTAATAAAATTCACTAGTTTAGACTCGGTGCAACTTGTGATCTCCTATTCTACGTTGCTCGCCCCAACTACCATCTACTTGGAAGTAGCTCTCCTGATATTAACAAGTGAGGCAAAAATCACGGTGGCCTACCAATTCGAGCAATGGGTGGATGGAATGGGTGGCTCATGGAAGAAATGGAAGCATTACACAGTTTCAACATGCATAAAGCAAACTTGCCCTAAATGATGCATATGCAAATGAAAATGCCCTAATGCCTACATTTGGGTGGAATTATGCATGCACTAACATCCCTTCTCAAGATGAAAAGGAATATCTAACGGAGCTACATCATGTACTTATTCTTCTTACAATGCAGGTGAGACTACTATGTTCCTTTCTCCCTCTCATATTTATTCCTCATTCTTTTCTTTTTTTTTCAGATTTTTTCTTCTTCTATTATTTTAGGCCCTTATATCCATGAATGATAATGAATTATTTGTCGGGCTCACTTATTTCTACACAACTTAAATATTTGAAGCATTCAGAAGAAATGGAACAAGTTAATCACCCTTAATGTTTCAAAAGAAATAAGATACATGATGTACTATATGCATAAAAAATATGAATGCAGCTACATGACACACACCTAAAGATAATGTGCATGTATAACTATTCTAATTTTTATTTTCATGCAAAACATGTGAAAATAGTTGCAATGCAAGACCTATCTACATGGAATGCAATCTAAGAGATTAAAACCATAAAGTACTTCCAATTCTTATGGTGGAGTATGAAAAACAATGGGGTGGATAGATCACAAGACTAATTGACTGAACCTTTGAAAATTATTATGTGTCCCTCCTTATTGACCTGTTTGGTAATTAAGAGGTTTCTCTCTCTTACTTCAAATTAAAGTCTCATTATTATTTGGTCAGTTTAGGCTCAAACAACCAATTCCGTCCACTTTTCATGAATCCAAGGCATGTACAGTTGTGATTTCCTATTTTAGAGTTGACAAACCCAATCATTTTCTTAAGTAATGTGCTCAAAGTTGAACAACGCAAGCTAAAATTTTTAAATTTCCCCTTGATTCCCATGTATAAGCAACCAAGATGACACATGACTTTAGACATCCACAATTACACTAGATAGAGTGTGGATCCTACAAACAAACTAAAAATTGCAAGAACGAAATGACAAATGACAAAACAATAAAAACTAAAAACTGAGAAAACTAAAGGATAGAGCTATTCCAACTCCCCCCCAAGCTTGAATTCGACTATGGCCTCATAGTAAAAAACAACCTTAAAAGGTGCAACAGTGATACCGATCATTCTTCCAAAGCGGGCGGGTACTGCAGGGTCGTGGGGTCCCAGGATGGGTACTGCCCCTGAAAGCTCAGATCATACAGGGGCATAGGCGGAGGTTGTGGATACCCCCCAAAGTAATTATGGCTCCAGTAATGATCATAGAAGGGTTGTTAATGTATCTCCATCCTATGCAACCTGTCATGGATGTGTTGTTGGTTGTCGAGGAGGAGGTGCTCATTTTCAAAGATAGCCCTCTGGTTGTCAAGCAGTCGGTTCGTCGTCTCCTGAATACTGGCATATGCTGATGCGTGGTGCTGCTGCGTTTGATGAATATCCTGCATCATTGCATACATCCCTTGCATGGAGTAGACATCCTCGCTTTGCTGTGAGGGCTGTGGTGGCGGAGGCTGTGAAGAAGAAGATGCACCTAGATGCATGCGGGGATGCTTCCTAGGTGCCACTCGTGCGTGAAGAGGAGTGAAGGCCTCCTCTTCCTCTTCAGCCTCATCGCCGTCGTTGTCGTTGTCGTCGCCGTCTTCATCGGAGTCATCAATGGCTATGATAGGCCATCGGAAATGCTAGACACCCTCAATATGGAAGACGAGGTCAGGAAGCGCACACTCCTGATAAGCGTGATTAACGTGGCAGTGTGCTTACGCCAAGCCATCACAAAGTAGGATGAGGTTGGAGCGATGCAGATGATGCAGGTTTACCTTGCTCCTGTTGGAGAGAGGAGTAAGCTGGGAGAAATTTAACCCAAGATAGTGGGCCAGCGGTGTGATGAGCCCTCCAAAGTGGATTGGAGCCTTCCGCGTACTCCTCTTTACAGCCAACACGCGCTGCAAGAAAAATGCTCCCCATTACACTCTTCCCTCTTCAGTAACTTGTGCAAGAAAAACAAGTATGTCTCTTAGAACTTGCTGAGAGACAGATCACCACGGGCGAACAAGGTGGTGTAGAGCATGCGGTGAAGAATCTGCACAAACAGATGCTCGAAGTCTGCCACTGCCGCGTTGTGGTAGCTCATAGATTTGCCCGGAGGCACGGTCACTAGCTCAGCAAAGATAGCATCAGAGTCAGTCCGGTTGTCTGGCCTCCGGTACTCAGTTCACCCATGGTTCCAGTTGTAAATGGAGTTGAACTGCCTGAGAGTAAGAGTGTAGTCATTGTTGTACAGCCGGAAAGAAACACGGCCCTTAATCCATTCCCGGTCTGTGGCGATGATGTCGTTTGGCACGACACATATGTCCAGCGACGCCATGAATTCTGCTACTAGCTCCTTGTATGTCGGCCATTCACTGAAGAACGGATGGCCATCGACATGGAATTCCATCTCATCGGGCGTCCTGCTCGTGTGTCTCGCCTACCTTTCAAGACATAGGTGAGATTAGCGTCGAACCCCAGATTGCTGATCATGTCGCGGTCGACGTAACGGGTCGGCTCAATCTTTCTTTTCATGATTTCCTCGTAGACCTTCCGAACCTCTACAGAAGGATGAACGATCCACGAACGCGGAATAGAAGCAGTTGGTGGAGGAATGAACTTGAGAATCTCCATTTGATTCGCGCGTGAAGAGGACATGTCGGCAACATGCACCATTGTTGAGCAAGAAGAAGGATTAGAAGATGGAGCTCAGAGAAAGTCAGAGAAGATTATCTCCGCTCGATGAAGGATCGGTGAAGAACGCGCACCGTGGATGCTCGTAGCTGGGCTCTGATTGCTCACAAAGACGCATGGCACAAGTAGAGGAGGATTGCTATGAAGTTGTGACGTCATATGACGACAATCCATCCTTATATAATTGTGGCCGGCGTTGCTGTATGCCCGTCGATATCATCGACGCGAGTCTATGGTATCGACTCCTGTAGCACAATCCATCCGCCGCTGGTATCGACGGTCGTCAATGGCTTGATGTGGGGGCCCGGATCGATGACGTGTCGATACTATCGACAGGTGTCGATGGTATCGACCCATTTCACGGATCGACTCTCTCGATGCAGCAATCGTCGTTGATCTCCTCTCATGGATCGGTGACGTGTCACGTCGATACTATCGACGCAAGTAGATAGTATCGACTTTTGGTTAGGGCAACACCCTCACGAGGTCCGGCCGCCGCTTCCTGCCTGTAACTGGGTCGATACCATCCACAGGCCCGTCGATGGTATCGACTTCACTGAGACAATTTCATCTGAAAATCTCCAGAGATCTCGCGAGTATCGACACCCATGTCGATACTATCGACCTCAACTTTGCGATCAACCTTTTGGTGTGTCGATACCATCGACGAGGCCATCGATAGTATCGATGTAGAGCTATTTCTGCATTCGCCAACCTGTACCCATCTCGATACCATCGACACAAGGGTCGATGGTATCGACTCTGCCTCAGTCCTACACATTGAGCAAACGATCAAGGTATCTTTTTTTACACTAAAACAAAAGTAAGTCAAACCAAAGTACAAATGCAAAAGAAACTAACTAAGCTACCGATGGCTGGGTTGCCTCCTAACAAGCACCCTTATTTAATGTCTTAGGCTAGATGACATTAAGCTCCTCATGCATCTGGAAGCACAATGAGTTTGACCTCATTCACTTTCCTTGTGTAATCTTCACCAAAGTACAATTTCAATCGTTGTCCATTGACCAGGAATGTTGTCTCGCCATCACGCACCATGATTGCGCCATGTGGCCTGACCTCCTCTACGGTGAATGGTCCACTCCATCGGGATTTCAATTTCCCAGGATGCATCTTCAACCTGGAGTTGAACAAAAGTACACGATCTCCTTTCTTGAAGACTCACATCTGAATATGGCGATCATGAATCATCTTTGTTCACTCCTTGTAGATCCATGAGCTTTCATATGCATTCATCCTCAGCTCGTCAAGTTCAT